>OX638359.1:3248377-4640834 GCA_951812935.1 Hermaeophaga mercurialis
CTACCGGTCAACACACTCTTCTTTCCTACCCCCTCCCTCATTTTATGAATGTCTCATAAATTGTTCTTCCTTCTCATTATCCTGGCCTCTTACCTTTTTCTCACTCAAAATTAACCTTACTCTAGTTTATAACTTTGTCAAAAACTTCATGTTTGAGAAAAAAGTTTTTATTTTAAACTTTTCTAATTCTACGTATTTTCATGTTTTTAAAACACTTGTTGTGTCTTATTAAGACAACTAACAGGCTTGGCCCAATGACCAAAACCTTAAAATGTTAAAATGTTACTTTTTACTATATCGATGTCGTTTTTTATAAATAAGTTAATCAAGATGTTTTGTATCGGCGTAAATGTCCTTTAAAGATATTTATAACCAACTTTACTACCCTCTACTAGTTTTTTGGCCTTTTTTGTAAGTATTTTTATTCGCTTAATGTACTATTCTTTACCAATAATTTTAAAAAATCTTTTCAGTTTGTCCTGATGATGGCATTGCATTGCCGAAAGCGCTTGACATTTTCCTGACTAAAGAAATTTATATATTTCTTCCTACACATATCTTCTAATAAAGAATTTTTTACACACTTTAAAATACAAAATTTATTTTTTCATATATATATATATATAGAGTGAATCATACGTAGTAGTAGTAATAATAATAATATACAAAATTATTTCCAAAAATTCATAGTATGTGGTGGCTCAGTTCGTCAGGCCAAGGAAAACTAGTTAGGGGATTTATTTTAAACTTCAGATGTTGCTAGTAGGATTAAATTTCAATTAACAAACATAAAAATCAAAATAACCAATTTTTCAAAAAAAAAAATCTATAAAAATTAAAAGTGGAATACTCTGTACATTTACATTTAAAATTTACATAAACTTTATTACTGCTTTTAAACATAGTTACCTGCAGGGGTGGCCTGGATAATCCAAATTGAGGTCTTGGCGTCGCAGGTTGCTGAGCATATGGATCAACAGGTAACCTAGGTTGAAAATTGGGTTTAGGCGTGGTAGGAGAATGAATAAAAGGATCGTTAGTGTCAGGTGCAGATGGTTGGCTAATTTCATGTGGGGATTGTGAAGGTGTAGTGGGTCTTACCGAAGTTTGGGGTACAGGAGACGGGAGCGGAAACGTGGGAGATTTCATTCCAAGAAACTGCCTCGGACTAGGAGTTGGAGTACCGGATGGACTTAGCTCTTGAGGAGTATTGATTTGTAGAGGACTCTGTTGGTCGGTCAAAAATTGCTGAGTTGGATCAGAAGATATCTGTCGATGGACTCTTGCTATAGCTGAAGAATTATCTAAGTGAATAATATGTTACATGTATACTAAATAAATAAAAAATAAATTAGAACAAATTTTAAAACATATCTTAAGGATTGCTTTCGTTTCGAGTAATAACTAGCCATGAGATGCCAGAGGCATACTTATTTCAAATTAGGTGTTTTAATTTCTACCTTAGACTTTTTTTTACAAATACGCATACTCATGACAAGTATATTTCCAAACCAAAACAAACCCTTAGACTTGACTATATGTAATACTTCCATACCTTGAACACGTTGTTCATGTATGATGTTCTGTTGTTGTTGGGTTTGCTGTTGTCTCAAAGCTTGCAGCTGTTTCCATTGTCGTTCTTGTTCAGCTTCTCTGGCTGATTTTTGTTGAAGAGCTATCTTTTCTTGATCCTAAATAACATAATTTTTTAAGTATGATTTTTACTACTTTAACGTTATGCAATTGTTTACCCTAATTAACTACCAAACAAAGCCTTTGTTACTTAGAAAACAAACACCGTGTTACAACTACACATAAACGAAGTAAAGAAAGAAACACATGCTGAAGGAAATTAAAATTGAAATTGGTATAAAAATGTACTGTTAATGGTAATTTTGAAGTGGTCGTGATGTCAAATATTATAAAATAGACTATGATATAAAAATCTAAATAAATTATGTTTTAAGTAATCAAAAATATAACTTTTTTAACATAACTAGCTTAGTTTTTATAGAAAATATTATTTTTTAAATCTAGTAAAAATTAAGACAGTTATGTATATTTTTCTTATTCATATATATTAATTTTGACTATGACATCACGAAGTTATAGAAGAATCTGATCTACTTAATATATATATAGCAAATTAAATCTAGTGCATGTTAGGAAAATATAAATATTAAATGATTATAAAGACAATATAGAGGTCTTTTCATAAAAACAAGGAACAACCACGTTAAATAGGGTTAATTTTATATGAATACAATAGCTCTGATATCTGATTTTTGAGGTGTTGGAAAAGAGGAATTATTGGATAAATGTAAAACGTAAATAGGTGTCGGAGAAAAAACCAAACTCTTTGTTCATCTACAAGTCAAGAATTTTGTTATCAATAATATTTTAAATAGATTTTCATATTTTCCCGTTTTTTTTTAATTCAATTAACCAAAGAAAAACGAACAGTTTTCTCAATCTTCATGTAGGATCAAAGGATCAAAGACAAGTTAATTAATTGATAAAATCGTATACAGGAACCGTTTTTCTTATTTTCAAGTAAGAATTAATTAGATTTATGTTTCGTGTTTGTATTTTTAAAAAAATATACAATGCATTTTAAAACGCTTATAATTATAATAAAAAATCGGTTGCTTAAAAAAGTAAATGAATAATTCGATTAGACACTACAAAAAAAAATAACCATGCTCACACAAATCAGCCGAAATATAAAAATGATAATTTTGAGCATATAATAAAATATTGAAAAAATACTCTGAAGAGTAGGTATAAGATTTAACAATTATTTAATGACTGAACCTAGGTATATTTTCCTAATGGAATTCAACCCATAGAAATAGGATATTAAAGATAACCCAAAAATAAATGATCATTCACTAATATTCATAAATTAGAGATATCTTGAGAATGACTAAATACATATATTAATTTATAAAATAGTAGGACTGAAGGATAGAATTAATATTTTCTAGATAATCTATAAATTGAATGTATATTAAAGCTTAAATTTGCCTAATGTGTGACCTCATTGAAACTATTCTCATTTAGATGAAGTAAAAAAATCCGATGTAGAGGGTTTTTCAAATTCGGCACTTTTACAGAATACCAATAATTTACTTTAGGTATCCTTTTAGATTTAGCGGTATCCTGCGAAAGCATTGAATATTATCATTTTGTACAATACAAGATTGAAAAAAAATTACAGTCAGTTATCAGTATGTTTTTCACGATTATTACCAATTTCATTGCCAACCATTACACCTACTCGATGAAGCATTTCAAAAGAAACAACCAAAAGAAAAATAATCAAATAAGATAGGTCACACCGATTATACAGGTTCTCACCAATCCGTGCGGTTCATAATTTTCCTGATAGAGAGAAGGAAGCGTACGCATGATTTCGGAGGGGGTCAGTACCCGAATTTGCTGATCCGACGTATTACTCTGGGGAACAACTAACCTAGGATGGGGTACACCTTCACTGTTAGGTTGGTACAAAGGATTTACAGTGACATTAGGAGCAGGACCCACGTGATCGCCAGGTCCGGCAAAATTACCATGCACGGTAAATTGCTGATGGGTAGTGGGAGATGGAGGACAGGTGCCGTGTTTATTGGAAGTGAATTGTGGAGAGTTGGTTGTGTGTTTGATAGGCGATGGGGGATTCTTATTTGTTTGTGGTGGAGGAGTGGTGTTGGTAGTGACAGACACAGAGCTAACGGTAGTAGAAGCTGGTGTTAGTGTCGGCCTCGATAGAGTGCACACCTCTGAAACCGGAGTCGCGGGAACGACTACGGGATGCTGCGTTACTGCCTGGAGGGTGGTCGCAAGGGCTGAGGCGGCGTGAAGCGGCTTGCTCGCATTTTGGGGTGGGTTGCTACTAGAGGACTCCTTGGAGGTCTGTGACTAGAGTATAATAGGTTTGTTTTAGATGTAGCTTACAATTTTTTTTAATAATACTGTCTACTAAATCGGTGAACAATAAATCTTGATCTTTGGGTCGAAACTTCAAGCAGGTGGTATACACAATTAAAAAGCATTTATCTTCGGGGAAGAGCCTTATTCAAAATATTGAACTAGATTGAAAAATGCCTCCTCTATGATGCTTGTTAGCGAACAGCCATACATTTGGGGCATAGTGTCATATAATTGTGCAATTGATCATAATTTTTATACTGAAACTATGCCCAAACCGTTTAAACCCATAAATCAAAATTTATTTAAGCTTCAGAGAATATCTCCAGTATTCTTTGTCCTTTTCTCAAAACATGTGTTTGTTTCATTAGAATAATAATCTAATACAATAATAAGTTAACAATTTAATGAGGCAGAGGAGTTTTAAGGGAATAAAAACAAGATAATTAATTATATTTAAACTCCTCGCAATTTTTGTAGTCAGATTTAAAATTATGCATTTTAGAATATTAGAAAAATAAAATTGATAGTTTGAGAGAGAACAAGGATATACAGTGGTATTCAATGAAAACTGTCCGCCATCAACACAACACAACGATTTTCAGGAAAAACACAAAAATCCATCAGAATCAACTCTTTACGTCTTTTTAATAGAAATACCTTTTTTAATCAGCTTGATCAGCAGATTTAAAAAATGTATAACACGTTAAAAGAAGTCTCATATTAAGTGTGATGTTTTATAAAGTTGAAGTAGTAGCATCAAAAACGAGAAAAAATTTGTATTTAAAAATATAAGCAAAATACAGAGTAGGACTAGTGAGGAACTTTTCAATGCAAAATAATAACGAAGCTTTAGGACATCTCACAGGGGCGTATCACCCAGTTAACTTTTGCCCTTTTTAAAGACAACTATTTTAAAGCATCTGTAGCACACAAATTATTGAACCTTACCTACATGTTTTATAAATTTTTGAAATGTAATATGCAATAAATTTTAAAGCATAAAAATATAGAAGGTGTTCTACTGAAAAATGAAAGAGTTGATCTTAAAGGTTAGAAGGTGAAAATGTATAAAGTGTACCACACTACCCTTTAATGCATTTTTGTGTTATTCCGAAAAATCAATGTTATTTTATATATGGCTGTTTTTTATCGTATCTTCCAATTTTTGTAAGCATAAATATCTGGGAACGTTGTCATTGATTTTTTTAACCAGTTGTAAACACAAAAAGTGTTAGTGACAATCCGAGAACCAGTGAAACTCAAAAACGAACATGCTTCAATGTGTAGTTCAGTCAACCTATAATTTACTTTACCTAAAATATTGCAATTGAAACCTCAAAAATCTAGAAAGTATTTTCAAAAATGAACGTATTTTTATTTAATAATTTATATATTATTAGAACTATAAGGTTAATTCTAGTTTTATATAACTTTTCAATAGTCTTCTCTAGTTTTGAATATTAATATAAACATAAAACTTGTGTTGACTGCACTATGGAGAATGGAATGAAAAGAAATTAAACACACACTCAATCAGCGGAATATAAAATGAACATAAATTCACTAATTCATGTAACTTATTAACACATTTTAAACTTAAGTAATATTTTCCCTCTTCAAATTCAGATATATAATAAGAACATTTACCTGTTGCGCTTTTTTCATTCTTAACTGACTTCTATTATCTCTTGCATGCTGTAGATATGGAGCTTTTTGTTCCTGACTTAGGGTTCGCCACTTTTTAATAATTTGTTTATATCTTCAAAAAATAATTTAAATTATATTACTATAAATTTACAAATCGGGGATTTAATACCAATTGTATAACATTAGAACTACATAAAATCCTTTCCAAAGTGTTTCTACATACCGATCTGACCAATTGGGAAAATCCTTTTTCCATTCAGAATGGTTCATATTGGCATACAATACAGCAGAGATTGTAGCGCCATTACCTAAACTTTCATCAGCTTTCATTTTTTCGGAGGAACGTTGATTGTATGTGGATGGAACACCCACGTTCGTACTATCAATTTCTGGAGTCTCAGGTACATTTACCCATGGGCTAGGCGATTCCGCGAACGCCGGACTAAATTGTGGACTACTGGAATTTAAAAATGAATTAATTAACAATATAATATGTAGATAGAACAAGTAAATAATTTTAACTCTATAACCAATCTAAATGTAAAAAAATCCTTTACTTACTTGCTATATTCTGAATGATATGGCGATGGTGGCGGAAAACTAACAGGTGAATTAATATTAACGTGGCTCACGTTTGGTAAAGTTTTTGGTCTCACTGGTTGATTTATAATTGGGTGTTGCGTAATATTCTGTTGCGTATTATTTGTAAAAATATTATTTCCTTGTATAGCAAAACTACTGCTTTCTTGTGACTCTTGAGACTCGTCAGTTAATACACCCTACAAATACATAATAGTAAAAATAAATATATATTGACATTAAGAAAACAAGTTTTCATTTTAAAATTTAGACGCTAAAGAATTACCTTAAATATATCTTCAACGTCTTTACTATTTATAGTTGATATAGAGTCGAGATTAAAATGAGGACCAAGTATATCACTCAATTCATCTTTGGTTTCCTTTGAATTATTTGAACTTCCTAGAGTGTCTGTTAGTTCAGCGTCATCTTGTAAATTTGAATCTAAAAATAATGAAATGAAACGAATTCTGATGGCACCAAAATATGAGTTCTTAATAAAAATTGTAATTTTTATAGAAAAGAAATAATAAATTGTAATGCAAAATATTTACCTAATTCTTCAAGTGACGCTGTGTTTTTAGTAAGCTCCTCATCATCCTCCATAATACTGTTAACTAAATCTGCATCAAGTAAATCACCCGGTAAAGCGAGAACATCTTTCAAATCCTCTGAATTATCATCCTCTTCTTCTTTCAAAACATGTGCTTTAATTTCTTTTATGTTATCTTTAATGTTCGTTTCTGGTTTCTCATTTTTCCCAGAAACTGCTGCAACAGCTATTAATTCATCCTGCAAATATGAGACATACAAACTTTTTGAACTCCTATACCTTCCAAATAAAATCATGTAATTTTTTGAAAGTTTATAAAAGTTAGAAATTATTTGACAATATTTTCAATTGGTACTTCCAACAGGAAATATAACAATATTAATAATATATATTACTGGTAAAATGAAACTAACCTGAGATAAATTGATAGACTTATAATGTTTTTCCGATTTATCTTCATCGCTACTGTAACTATCAACTACTTTCTTACAATCAACTGTGTCCATAAGATCTTTTCCAAAAAAAGCCTCCTGCAAATAGGCGGGAAATGTTTCAGCCAATTTATTTTTAGGTTTTCTTCTGATAGCCTTTCTTCGCGGTTTGTCACCATCTGTTGGCAATGGAGGCGTAACTTCACTGGATCCTGACTGACCTACTGAAGAATCTATTTCGTCATTATCTTGACCTGTTCTAATACCTATCAAAAAGATAGCAGTTAATATCTGACACCTAAGTCTACCTCTATTTTCGTTATCCAAGAAAAAACTTTTTTTTATCAGTATTGATAAGAATTGACTTTTTTTCATTACCTCTCATTCTAACTAAAAATCCACCAATTCCTAATTTTTGAAGATTCCGTTGTCTCTTGCGTCTCAGAACATTTATACCATTTTCCATAGTCACTACTGTAAAACCTTCTGGAGGAGGGCCATCTTCTTTTGTCCACATCATGCCTTCCTTGTAGAGCTCTTGAGGTTCATCTTTAACATCTATTAGTTCCAATTTAGCGCTATCTTCTAATGCGGCTGCGGTTAATAGAAAATATCAATTTAACCCTTTTATACAAATAAAAACACTAATTTTTGTTTTTCATATCAATAAAAATATGTATCTCATTCATAAGGTAATTCCGGTAAATAAATACTTTTGTATTTAAATATGTAAAAGAATAACAAGTATAAAAACGTACGTCCAATACTTCCACCTGCTACTACAGATTCAATAGTGGCCATGATGCCTGCTTCTTTATCTTGGACTGTCGGAATTTTCTTCCTCTTTTTCCTGGATCCATGATATTCCAAAGCTAAAGATTTAATCAGATTGTTACCAAATTCACTTAAATAGACTCCGTCCATGTAATAACTGGTGCTCTTTCCGACTTCGGGGCTTTTGGTGGGTGTTGGTGGTTTAGGAGTAGCGAGTGGTGGTATCAAATGCGGTGGCGGTACATCTCTCGGGCGACACAGAATGCAGTTATATCCTTCTTCGGCGCATTTTTCAGCATCCTCTTCAGTTTTTATAGTGTCGCATGAACCGTGAAGCCATCTAAAATATTTTTTATTTATTTCATAGGATACTTAAATCACATTTAATAAATCAAATAAATGATATCTAATAGAAGTCTTTACCTTTCGCACTGAACACACTGTATGATAAGATCACCTTCACTGTATGGTTCGTTGCAACTTGGACAATTAATATGAGAAGCACATGGTCCACATTCTGTAGAACTGTTCATCCAGGTGCAATTAAACCCAGGATCCGTAGCGCCACATGACTGGCATATAGCGCACCATTTGCATTTCCAATTCCCATGTGGAACATAATCGAGAGGAGGATCCATGCAGTAAATATGAAATGATACGTCACAATCATCACAGAGTATCAGACGACCCTCGTCATTTCGTTGACCACAACCTTCACAAACAGTGCAATCGAGGCACCTGAAACAGACGCAAGATGAAAATTTCCTTTTTCTACTACTAAATAATTTCTAAATTAATTGAAATGTTAATTTAACTATTAAATTACAAAAATGTGCAGCGTACCTCCAACCTTTCTGTAAAATCACCTTGGTAACCTTAACATTTATGCAATAGGGGTGATAACATTGACCGCATTGTACGCAGGCAATGAGACATCCTTCCTGATCAGTACCAAATGCACCACACATGACGCATATATCTTGAGTCAAAGTAAATTTATCTTTTGCTGAACACAATACTAATCTGTTTTCCACTCCTGGTTCTTCATCTATTTTACCATCAGACATAGGTCTTTGGAGACCAACACCTGGCACGCCAAATATCCCGCGCATTTTTGCCTTAGGTCCTCTTTTCCGATTGAAATCAGTCAAGCGGGATCTTTTCATGAAGCTCATTTTTCCAGGTGGAACCTTACCGCTGCCTTTTGGTCTACCGATAGGATTAGTGTTGAAGCTGAGACGTTTTTTGGCTATTTTGCTCGCACTATATGGTTTGCCCTTTCCCAGACCCATATTTCGGGCAAATTCGTCTGGTGAAGGTAGATCAAATTCAGATGTGTCATCATACAAGGAGTCGCGAGAGGCAGAAATGTCAGATGGATCGTCAATGCCTAAAAAATGCGTTTTTATTTTTGTTTTTCTTAATTTTCCTTGACTAGATTGTGTAAAGTTTTCACAAACTTACTTGATCTTTTTGTAGTTATTTGACGACCAATACTATTTTTACAATGCAAGCAAACATAATCATATTCTGGGTTCATTTCTTTTTTTTGGTTGTATATGGCAACATCTGCATCACGGTCACAAGTTCCATGAACAAATCTGCAATAATGTATCATTAAATTTAAATAATTTATTATCTACAAGTTTCATATTAAAATTCTTACTTTTTGCAACAAGAGCATTGAACCATTTCTCTATGAGCATGGGCGCGGTATGCCTTATGACACACTGGACATGAAAAACCTTTATTTCTTTGTTGATAACAAGAATCACAGACTGTGTAGTGGGCATGCCACCTTGAAGAAAGACCAGCACCAGGCGTACGAGATCCACAATCTCCACATACTCTGCAACACTGCAGAAACATAAATTTGAGACAAAATATTGCAATAATGGACTTTTATTCTTACCCGACATTTCCATCCGTATTTTGGAATGGAAGTTACAATAGGTCTCTGACAGCCAGCGTGATATACTTTATCGCATTGCTCACATGACATCAATTTTGACTCATCGCCTAGTATGCGGCAAACTTGACAGCATCGGCATTTACGACACTGCCATCCTGATCTAACCCCTAAAAAATGATAAAAAATGTTTGTATGGTTTACTTAAACATTTTAAAATTCAATCCCTTACCTGGTAATTGCGCCAATCCAACGCAAGTTCCATGATAATGAGCGCCACAAGATGAACAAAACATTAAATTTGCTATGTCTCCCAAATTTTTACATGTGAAGCAAAAAACTAAAAATAAAAAAAGCAGCAATTAAAACCTGCAACTAAAATATTTGCTAATTATAAAACTAATCAAGTGATTAAACTCAATTTAAACCTAAGAATTAAAATATTTATGTTATTTCTGTTTGGTGAAGTATGAAAAATCAGTCATCCTTGACCAAACAATACATGAACTGATGACGATGATGAATTTTTCAGCTCTGTCATATCTTAAATCAGCTAAATGTTCTTTAAATTTAGTATGTATTGATATTCTCATTTGTTCAACATACTTCTTACCGCTGTCGGTGCAACTAACAAACTAAAGTTCCAGTCCCCAACATAATCAACTTAAATTTACTTTAGAGTCAGTTCACTTAAAAGCAAAAGCTTCAAAATTAATGGATTTATGATGGAGATAGTTGGATCAGCTAATTTTATTTTAATAAGGTAAATCTATTAGAAAATTTGGAGTGTTTTAGGAAAATTACCGTTTCTTAGAAGGGCTACTTGTCCATAATGATCGTTACAATATGAAGTTAATGAAGAAATTTCTTGAAAGATGACAGCAGCCGTAGCGCAAGGAAAATGATAAATTTTGTTACATCCTTCCATATTACATGTCAAACTGGCGCCATAATGATTACACAACATACATTTCTTTGAAGATGACTGCAAAACTATTGGTCCCACATTCAATAAAGCTGAATTTTCTGAAAAATAATTTTTTACAAAGTTTACATAGAGGAAATTTTATTGTATATTAAATTATTTTATTATTAATTTGTAACACCCACCTGCTTTAGTAACTCCATGTGACCATAAGGCGCAATTTCGGTGCACATAAAATTGCCCATTTGGTTCATACAAACTATTCACCTCAGGTATTTCATTATATCCGATGATAGTTAATTCATCAATATATTCGCTGGTCATTGAAGGATGTCTACATTTGTTGAAACTCTTTTGTCGTCTACACGTTACTGGCCCTTTCGGACTCTTATCTCCAGCTTCTTTATCAGGTGCTTGAAGAGCTCTTTCCAAGATTTGTTCTGAAGCAATCTTCTGTGGCGTGAAACCTTCTGGGCAATTTAATCTGAGGATGTTTAATAATATTTTAAAAGATAATTTACTGTCCCGCAGTAAAATAATTGTACTGAAATATACAACACACCAATAAAACATGACAAAAACATTAAGATATACATAAATAATATTTAGAATATAAGTATAAAACCATAAGTATGAGATAATAATTGATCTACCGCATCAGTCATCATTTCTTATAAAATATTCTGAATTATACAATTACTCTTATTTTATTTAGGTGGTATATTAAATTTTTTTATACAATTTGATTTTCAATTTATTAAATGTAAATATATCTTGAAGATCCCAACAAAATGTATTTATGAACATTACTAAAAAAATTAAATTAAAATTGAGAGACATTCTTTGGTGTTTGCCAGTTTAATTTGCATAAAAAATTTATAAAATGTTTTTAATCTAAGAAATTAAAAATACTAACAAGTAAGTTTAAGAAAAAAATTATTTAAATTCTGAAATAATGAATATTATATACCTCAGCATTTCTCCTTGACCTAGTTGACTTCTCTCTCCTAAATTACAAAAGGCACATACTTTCCCAGGCCAGTGTTCAGGAAAATATGGAGGCTCTTCTACTAACGGAATCATTTTTTCTCTCTCCGGAAAAATTATGGCACCTGTGTCTGGATCTAAGAGTCCATTATCATCTACAGGCGACGGAGTAAAAAATGATAAATCAAAATCTGATCTATCACCCTGTCTTACACTTCTCACTCCCATACCACGTCTTGTGAAACCAGGAGGTCTCGGTTTACGAATCCTAGTTACACCTGAAGTGCCTCCTCTTGAGCTACGAGGTGCTGTTGGTTTACCTGAAAATTTAATGCATTCAAGAACTTCTGAAAAGAATTTACAAGTCCTAGGTGACAAATATCAAATTAACTTATTAGTTGCTGTACTTCATAAGATTCTCATGTCTATTTAATCATGCGCTCTAAATTACACATTTTTATTCACCCAGCTAGCTTGGTTCAGACATAAATGGGCAATAAATTACTTTATATTGTACAAGTATTAGCAGTAATTGGTTTAATACTACATAATGTCGCATGTCCAAAAGGATACAGATAGGTTTTTAAAATTCCTTCATATTAAGAAAACACTAGCTATTTACCTCCTTCTCTTCTAGGTCTTCCTCTGCCTCTTTTGACATTTAAAGGTTTCCCAGTAAAATTAAAAGGCGGTGCAAAGTCTTCGCTAACTGGAGATGAAGCAACTGAATTTGTGGTCGATTCTGGAGCAGAAGATAAAATAAAAGATGATGAAATGTGATCATCAATGAGATCGTCTTCATCTTCATCTAAATCAGACGGTTCACCTTCATCTAAATCCATTAAATCATCGGGATCTATCCCCGAATTTATTTCCTCCATCATTCAATGTTCTAAAACAATAAGGGTTATATAAACAAGCAATTATCCAAATTTATATTTTCTCTTTTAAGTTTTTTTTAGTTTCATGTTAAATCTTTAATAGTGCAGTTACAAGTATTAAATATTCATTATTTTTATGTATCAGTATACTGATTATAAATACATCAGCGCCATGTCGACTGTACATTATAGATGCCATAGGTAGAAAACAGTATAAATGTTAATGTAATAAATATGTTTGTATACGACATCATGGAAAACTTATTAATTAACTTACGTTGGTTATTATTTTACATGATAACACACTACATTACGAATAATATAACAAATCATCATCTATTGTTAAAATGAAACACCACACTCGTTACCGACAACTCACGAAGTGGCAATCGTAAATCGTCGATTGTTGCCGACATATTGCCACTCACAGACATCTGTCTGTGTTGCCAACATGTAAAAACGGTAATGTACCAGACAAGTAAGAAGAGCGGTCTTTTACCAGCTTTGCCCTCCACCACGACTGTATAGTGAATACAGGAGTTCCCGAAACTAACGTTACACCTTTGAGGACTTAATAGGTTAGCTCAGGACTTCCCGCAATATCTAAACCTCAGTAAGAGAGTAATGGTTTTCGAGATATTGACGATTTTATGAATTTCGAGATAATCTTACCATAGAATCCCTAGATTCGATTCTTTACACTACAAAAAAAGAACTGCACTAAATTGGAAAGTTATTTAAAAAGCGCTCATTTAATGTAGTTTCATAATAAATTTTTCTATTTTTAATTAAAATAGATATTTTAGCATCTTTTGTGGATTCTATTACACTTTCTGTTACATTTATTTTTTGGGCAGTTGCATTCATGCTTTTGTATTATTTATTGGTTTTTGATTGACTCTGCCCTTTATGCATTCTCAGTACAAAAAAATCTGATAGATTTTACTCTTGAAAATGGAAGGCTACAAAATATGAGACCACGACGGCTGATCAACTACTTAGGATAAACTTATTTTAAATAATTATGAATTTGAAGTGCAAAATAAGTTAAGTCGACGACATTATTAGCTTTTGGTAGCCAAAGGGACATCATAAAACACCTTGAATATACAGAGGCTGCATTAAAAGTAAAACTTCTGGTCTAACCAACACTCTTGTAATGCGGTCAAGATGTCTTAGAAAAACCTAATAATAACATCATGTTTTGTATTATCACATACAAAAAGGCGCTAGACAAATAATCTTCAGTCGAGTCAATGTACGTAAGTCAGGAACCTAGTGACCTAGCTCGTAACATAAACACAACGTGTGATGTAGTATATACATTCATCTATGTTACAAGAGGTCATAACTAATCAGATCGTAAACCTGAATCATATAAAAAGCAAGTCAACTCTCATGAGGATCAGTAGTCCCCAAGTGGGGATTCAAGCAGTACCGACTGTGGGGAAGAGATTGGTGGCCCGCAAACCATGGGGGAAGTGTACCTAGTGTCTAATTGCCATTAGCGTCATGAGTTCCCTCAAGAGCATCTCACTTGGTAAGAATTATTTTTTATACCATTTATTATATATTCGTTGCGCACTTTTTTTTTACTAATTAAAGTGTAATTGTTGATGGTCATTTCTTACTCTTACGCCTTTGTCCAGGATAGGGCTCGTTTAATTTGTGACTTCGCGGATAGATTGCCGTTTGTTGAATTATTTATATTAACCACTTTTAATAATCTTAAAAATTATATTTATATTTTTTATCAGTTTACCAGAATTATTATCTGTCAACTGTTGTCGATCGCGTTTCCGGACACCCTGTTAATTCTATATATAAATATTTCCAGAAACGTTGCCTTTAAAAGTACCCAATGAAGTGAATTCAATGTTAATTTATTTAGTTGAAAAGTTTCTTTTACTTGGTATAAGTCATTAAACTAATGGAGACCAATCAAAAAATCTTAAATTTTGTAACTATGGTTTTAAAATAAATAAATTACAGTAATTTTGATAAATGTAAATACTTTTTGTAACATTTTATATTTTTTATATATTTTTTTATTTAAAATGGCGAAGAAGAAGTGTAAAAAATTTCGACTTTTTAAACAATGCCGTTATTTACCTGGCGAGATAGATGACCTTAATAATCTTCTAGATTTGTATGGATATAATTGTCACCGTTTTAGAATATTCAATACTAAACCAGAGATAGATTGCCAGCCATTTAAGTTGAATCCTTTCAAAGTGATGAACTACGCTAAAATGAGAGAAACGTTATTTAGAGTATATCAAATTGACAGAGAAAATAAAGCGTTAATGTTCAGAATAAACGAGATACATAGAAATGGTGGATACCTTGATACTTTTAATCCCAGGGCGTATATTAGACAGTATAAAAAATGGCATGAGTATGAAAGGCAAATGAAGGACGTCACGTATTTTAATAAAGCAATGTACGAAATGATAAATGCGGCTGATTCTGTATATTCCAAGAAAGAAATGGATAAGTCATGGAAGGCAACAGAAAAAAGATTACGTAATATGTGTAGATATAATCTAGTTATTGGTAAAGAGCCGGACTATGATCTACTTTTAACCAAAGAACCTTCCATAAGCTGTGGATTAGATAAGGACCTAGAGCAAGAGCATGTGCGACCTCTTTGCTTCTTAGATTTTAAGGTACGGAATGGACCTTATTTAGGAAAAATCGTTATAGAATTATATGAAGATTTGGTTCCTGTTACATGTCAAAATTTTATGGAAATTTGTAAGGGAGAGGGAGAATTAACGTACAAAAATTGCGTTTTACACAGGATAGTAAAAGGAAAATTTATTGAAACTGGAGATATTACGCACAATACCGGACGCGGAGGAACTTCAATTTACGGCAAAACATTTCATGAAGAAAATCATGTTCTAAAGCATACAAGAGCAGGTGTTGTTTCCATGAAAAGGTTACCTCCTTTATCTGAAAATAATTCACAGTTTATCATTACACTAACAGCGATGCAACAATGGGATAAAATGCATGTTGTACTTGGAAAAGTAGTAAAAGGAAATAACGTCTTATTTAAAATTCAAGATTATGGACGAACAATCGGGAAACCTTACGCTGATGTCTTAATAAGTAATTGTGGAGTGATAGAAACTGAAGAAAATAAAGAAGATTTAGAGTAAAACTTTCTCGACCAGTTGGCATTTTAAGGGATACTTCCCTTAAATAATTGTAAACTACAAATGAGAATTAAAACATAGTATAAAAAAGATTTTTTATTTTAGGATTGAACTTTTTACAATTCTGTTATTTATGTATATCTCGTGTAACGCAATACGAAGTTTAATTTGGCACATATAAAATTGAAGCAAAATATAATTTAAATCCAAATTAATTATTATACAGAGAACCTCTTTCTTCATAAGAATACTTTTTTAAAAAAATAGTCTCATTCTAAATAATTGCTAAACTCAAAAACCAATGGTATTTTTATGACTATTATAGTAGTTTAGCACATGAGTCCACAGAGTATTTAAATATGTCTTTGTCACAAAAAGTTTTCTTGTTAGACCTTTTATGATTTTCATAGAAATTATTCTAAGCTTCTAATTTTTATTACACAATCCAAAATAAGCGTGTTATTGATCACAGTCCAAATTAAAAATAATAGTGTTATACTTTTCGCCGGGACCATGAGTTAAATATATTTATAAGCTAACTTTTGACTTTTCAGAAGGGTATAAATAAAATATAAATGTGAGTCTAAACAGGCAAATTTATTCAAAAACTTAATATATTTGTGAATTAAACAAGTACCAATAGAAAATGAATCTGTAACTAACTATATATTACAAATGAACTTAAAAATAGAAATGATATTATTGTAGGGAACGTTCGTTTTTACAAAATTAAATTTTCAATTCTCCATTGAGAAGTTTTTTATCAAACAGCCATTCACCAAGAGGTCCGTGATCTTTCATCATTTTCTCCAGGGTAGATACTTTTCCTGCAAGTTCTCTTTGGCCGTGGTACTGCTCTTCAAGGAAATCTCCAGTTAGGTAATCAACAAGCTGAAATATGAAATATCCTACAATTAACTTTCATCTTGCAATTGATATTGATTTTTGTCAATGAATAAATTTAGAAAAAATATATGATATAAAAAAGCTTACGTGATAATGATTGAAGCTGCTGCCATCTTCACATACTTTAATAACATCCCTGATCTTTCTTGTAACAGAAGCTTCTAAGTTTAGAGCATCCTTAAGTGCACTGACTCCATTAGGCCAAGATGTATTTTTTGGTGTTAACTGAAAATAGTTGTATATTTATAACCAACAATTGTTTGACTAAACCAAAAAGTTGTACGTACAAAAACCTAATGTCCAGGGTTTATAAAAAATAAATATGGAAAGGTAAATAATACTTATCTTGAATTTCCACAGTCTTCCAAAGCGTTTTAATAATATTCAAGTCTACCTAAATTGTCAAATACTGAAACCTAGGTAGAATGTGGAAATTCTAGATAAGTATTATTTCTCTTTCAATATTTATTATGAATAATTTTCATAAAGTAAGAGTAAAACAATTAATTTTATTTATAAAAAATAATAAAAATATTTAAACAGTTTACTTTTAATTAGAGTATGAGTAATTGTTATTTCATTAGTAAACAATAAACATCAAAAGGACTGATCGAAATCCGTCAGTCGATATTACAGAAGCGCATTGTGTTTTATTAGTTTGCTCCACTGACATGCATTTTTCTACTATTATATGTTTTTTTTAAATTGTATTGATAAACTTAAATGGGTGGTCTAAGGAGCGTACTTAACCTTTAAATATTTTTTTTATGTTTTATCTAGATTAGAAGTTTGAATATCTCCGAAGTCATATCAGAAGGGTGATTAGAATAATAACTAAACTCTTGTTATTACAAACTTAAAAAAAGTATCAATACTGTAAAGTTGGATACAGATTACAAAGATTACTAGACATGACACACTAAAAAACCAAAATTTGTTAAAGTTTTATTTACACCGTAATTTGTTCGTAAATTGTTTTGTAATGCTACTATATTAATGTCTCTTGTAGTAAACAACTTTGTTTCATTTAATCGGCCATTCAACTCCATTAACAGTCATTATTGAGAAGAATGATACTTTGTATTATTAAGATTAAAACATTAATTGGTAACTAATTAAATAATATGTACGTCAGTTATAATAACAAAAATGGCATATTGTGATTATTGGTGAAAAACAAATAAGAAACTATTTATTATGAGGTATTTTTAAGGTAAAAAAAAATTATTTTAATTAACTTACATTTCTTTTGATAAGATTGCTGACTTTGGAGGTAAGTTCTCCTCTCATCAACAAGTAAGAGATCAACTTAATTGCATGTTCTCTTTCCTCGCTAGCTGATTTGAAGAACATTTCTGCAAATCCTGGTCTGTTGACGATATCCCTAGAAAAGTGAGCGCCCATGGCCATGTATTGCATAGCAGCTTTTAGTTCTTCCGTTATTTGAGCTTTCATTTTTTGCACACAGTTATCTTTCATATCAATCCAATCTTTAGGAACATCTAGTTCAGGAAATGTGCCTATAATTTAAAAAATAATTCTTTAGTTAAATCTATATGAGTTATAAATAAATATTAAAGAATATAATGAATTGTCGTATTTTCTCATTAACTATTAAACCATCAAAAAACCTGTAAGTGGGAATAAAAAGCCTCACAATATTGTCTAATACTATAGTAATGCCGATATTTTCGGGTAGGTAGCATACCATAGATCCTAGAATGGAGTAGAAGAGATCTACGCATCCTAATTGGATTACTTGCAAGGAACTGGAAATTAATAGGTTACAATAAATTAGTCTAATACAGCAAGAGCCTCACGACTTCAAGAAAGATTCATTGAAATCATTGACTTTGTAAGATATAGTAGATTGTATGGTGAATTGTTGTAACCCTTAGAGACGAGCCACAATAAGCTTCCCTTGTTCATACTGGAACATGGAAACAACCTAACATATTAAAGGATAATAGGATAAAAAATATACCGCGTAAAAAAAACGAAATAGAACAAATGTTGCATAATCTTCATCTTAAATGTATATCTACTAATAATAAAGGTTTTTAAGTATCTTTTTATTGGGTCGTATTGGCATTTCTAATGTCAACTTTTTCAAATAGGAAGTTAGTTTCACCCAAGTTGTTTTCTTTTGTTTTTAGCAAAATTTATCAACATCGTACTGTATTGGTGCGATATATGTATTTGCTAACTTTAAATGTCCGTGGTAAAAATGAATAGACACTACTTTTGTTTTTAAATGCTAGAGTAATAAAAAATTCATAAATAAGTTTTTGTCACTACCTTGTTTACTATAGTCTAAAAAACATTGAGGGGCTAGTTATTTATAGGGCTTATTTGATTTATTGTTTTAATAGTGTACAAGTTGTAATTTTTAAAATTTATATTTACAAACAAAATTAAGTCAACTTACATTGTAATTCTGGAGATACTGCACTAATCACACATACAAAGAAGAATGCAAATACAAACGACTTCATTGTTTTAGATTAAAGTTTTTAATTAACTTGAAATAATTGCGACTTAATTGAGTTTTTGGTTAACACTAGTGGTTTACTATAGTCCGCCTTTACACTCACTGGTGCAGAAGGTTGACTAAACAATTACAAAAATCAGTTGACGATTAACTGGAAAACAACAAAATTAAGCGTAAATATAATTATTTTGCACACAGCACGAAACCAACGTTATCTATAACTTGACCATTAGACTTGCTAGACATGACTAACTGCTACGACGTTGCCATATCGTTAAGTATGGTCTAGAAAAAATTCGGGAATTTTCCCCTTATATATTGGATTATTTTCTGAAAAATACTGGAATAATTTCTTCCGTTAATTTTCAAAAGCAGAATTCTTTGGAATTTTGATTTTATACAGGGTGTCCCACAAACTTAACGATACATTTACAGAACCGACAGGAGAGATCAACCAAATATTTTTTTATTTTTTTATTAACTTTTCATTTTGGTTTATTATACTATTTAGTATTTTACAATAATTGTTTAAAATATTGATAATCTGCCTCCATTCACCAGATCATTATAAAATAATAATAGATCCTAAAGATATCTAAATAAATGGTTAATAAATTGGGATTATTTCATTAAACCCGTCGAAAGAGTTTTCTTTTATATATAATAATGATAGAAAACACGTTACTTTGAAATTTTAACCGAGTTTAATGAAATATGTTCATTATTAATTAACAAGGATATTTTTATGCTTTATCAGGAATATTTCCCAAAATGCCAACCCTCTATCCCCATATCAAAAGTACCTTAACCCAGGTACAAAAAATTAATATCGGCAATACTGTACCAATAAGCCAAAATTTCCAAGAGACCAGAAGATAGATATAGATGTCCCCTTGTACCCCCCATTAGCTGACGAAGCACTTTCATTGTTATTTATCAGTTATTTATCAAGTCGAAATAGGATCTTCCACCTGCGCACGGCACTTTTGCGCTCGCTACACACTTCAAGATTTTTCGAGTGGCGCTGCTGCGTAGCGATTTATATCCAGAAACTCGAGTGAATTTATTAGATATTGTTTCTGTTGTTTCATGATTACGCTGGCGAGATACCAGGTCAGTATAATTCCGACTTTCCTTAATAAAAGCACTACAATCTTTTAATAATTTATTTTCGACTAGGGATCATGAAGGTTTTCGTTATTTTGTCATTGTTCTGCGCCGTGGTTTACGGTGACGAATATTGTTATACAGATGTGGTTGGGGCCTGTTCCAAGACATCAAACAAACAATGTGAGTATATTTATGTTTTTGAAGAATTATAATTGATTTTTAATGAATACTGTTTGCTGTTTTAAAATATTGTGCACAATAAGATTAGGTACTACGTTAGCATTTTTTTGAGACACAAACAACTAAGCAGTTAACTAATAATAATAAATAATTACTGCGTCCATAGCATCATTTATAAATAAAAAACGATTGAAAATAAAACATTCCAATATTTATTGGTAGAAATTACAATGAAATATTTTGGCAGTGGCTACAGATACGCTCTTACGTAGGTATCCTATATAGAAATAATTAGTTGCTTAGTATGGGAATCCGTTCGATCCCACTTTTTTGTATCTCCTGTAAAATTCATAAAATGAATCGAATCGGTTTTGATACTAAGCGCCTCAATTATAAATTATTTCATAATTATAATCAGAAAACCAAATAAAATAACTCCACTTTCAGTTTTTCGAGAAAATCCCTCATTTCTTTTCCATTAGTTTTTTCGATCAGAAATTTTATTATGGTTCAACAGATAAATGAGTTATTTTTTAGGCACCATTCATCTTTATTAAGTGTGTATAATGCATTTAATGACAACCAACAAGGTTCTAAATAAAGATTTTTAGTATTTTGTATACTCTAAAAAAGAGTAAATTGCAAATTATTATATAGAATTGGGTAATAATAATCAATAAGTGAGAAAACATCAAAAAAACAAGGCTCTGAAGCATAAGTGAAATAAAAAGTTTACTACCCTTCGGAGACCATCCCTTGGTGCTTTGTTAATACATTTATTTTTAGTCAATTTAATAATGTGGTTTGTTCTTGTCCTTTTAGTAGCAAACATTTTTTATTATTAAAATATTCGTTAAAAACAACATAAACTTTGTTGGTAAAAAAAAGGATGCTTCATTTCAACAAGTTGATAAGTTATAACCACAAGCAACGATCGATTTAAGAGAATTTCAAAATAATTTTTATTTCCTGGACTTACGAGAATTCCATTTTCTTTTTCATAAAATGTAAAGATTCTGAGTTACATGAGTACAATTTGTTGGGTGTTGTTGAATTTCTTAACAGGTTTAAAAAATGTGGCTCAAATCTTAAAAGTTGATAGTCAATACATCTTCTTCATCTAGGTTAAATTTTTTTATATTATTACGTATTTTTTTAAAGCATTATTCTAAACAACTATTTTTATTTTGTAATATAACTTCGTCTTTATAACATTAAAAACCCATTAGACAAAATAATTTTTCAAGTCTACCACTGCATATGATAAGCAATAATATCCATAATTTTAAAAGCATTTTTTGCCTGTAAATTGTTACGTATTTGTCCCTTGTCAAAGAAGTTGAATATATTCAATTTTCATCACATTTGTTCAAAATATTCAGGTTACATTACTAATTTATTAAAGTTGTAACCTTTTATATAAAATGAATAATGGTCTTCGTCTTTTAATCGTAGATGAGACAAGGTTGAATTCATCAGCCAGATAACATTATTGAATTTTAAAATTTAACTAATAAAATTTCCTAATGTTTTCATTGCTGAAGTAAAGCTAAACTTCTTTATTGTTAATATTTTTGGAATCGTTGTACTGTCGAATGAATTGTACATAAACTTAGACCTTTCCCACAAACAGGGTACAAAGTTCGGTAGTGACAATTATGAGGTAAATGAAATTTCTTTTAAATTTCTCAAAAATAAATAAATCATCACAATTATCTCAAGAACTTTGAAACTTGTTCTATTTTAAAATATTCTCTTCTTTAAATGTTAATCACTGTCCTTGAATAGAATGAATTTCAAGAAAATATTGATTTACTTCTAAATTGTGCTAGTGTTTATTTTAGGCCATTTTTAAATGAAACACTCTTTATTTTTATAAGGAAGAATATTTTATCTAAGCGTTTTATATTTAGTGCCAAGGTTTATACAGTGACTTTATTTATTAATGGAACAAATTGTCTGATTTTATTTAAGAGTAATATAATATTTGTACACTTTCATAAAAATTACACATTAAGGAGTTTATTTATTGTAAATTACATTTCTTGATTAAACTGTTTTCATGCGAAATACAAATGCTTATTTACAATTTAGATACGATAAGTAGTTATAAATAAAACATGAATACTTATCTTTTCTGTATTTGCTTACAATTACATTAAAATTACCATAGGAAATAAAATATCTTCAAAACTTAAAAAAAAAACAAGATCTAAATCCTTTTTTCTAAAAATATAGTCTATATATCAAAAATATATGACCCACTTTAAGAATCAAAATTTACTTTTTCATACAAATTTTAATATTGTATTTTTTATCATAAAAACGTATTTGTAATCAGTTTTAAGACACTTAATACATAACTGTGATAGAATCTTAAAAATGTATTTATAATCTAATCACTAATCACAAACAAAATAAAAAACCAGGTTACTAAGGGAAAGTTTTCGATTATGAATAACTTGACATAAGTATCTTAGAATATAAAATACTATATAGTATTTTAGGTAAACATCGAGCTAGATAAAATATACTTCATGCAAATTTTTGAGTATCATTTTCTTCGATAAACTAATATTATTTTTTTTAATCATAACAGAATTGATCAGATTGAATATGAAGTTTATCAGCAAGAATAATAGAATTATACCATATTTACTTAGTACTTGGTTTCAAAAAATTATTACTTATTGAAAAAATCTATCCAAGTTTTCCTAGTATACAAAAAAAGGGTTACATCAATTATAAATCAACAAACAAGTACAACTGAAAGACTTAGGTTCGATGACCTTTATTTAAACAATACTAGACTATTATTATTAGTAAACATAAATTTAAAATTAAATATATAATCTTACTACTATTTAGCACCCAAGAAAGTGTTTTTTTCGTTATAAATTATCAACTAATTAATTATTTAATATTTTTTAGATAATTCAGTGCTGAATTGTACTGCCAAATATGGAGCCATTGAAAGTGTCCAGCCTGGTCTTCAAACATTCACCAACCATTATTTCATTCGTTCTTTCGAGTACCTCCTGATGAGCACCCATTTTGCCAACTACCAAAGGAACAGAGCGGGATTCGAAAAATTGTTCCGCGGTTTGTCTGACAACAAGTGGCACGAAGCCATTGAAATGATCAAATACATTACTAGTCGTGGAGGTAATATTTTTTTTAGTTTATATTTAAGTTACTGCAACATAGAAAGCGATAGTATATCATTGCGAAGTTTTTATTTCTTATATTTATTATATTCTTTATTAATTCACTTTATTACTGCTTCAGGTGAAATGAACTTCCAAAGAATAGCTGAAGATGTAGCCAGAGAAGAAGAGGTAGAACGCAGTTTTGATTTGAACGAACTCCCCGCTATAGCTAGGGCATTAGATATCGAGAAAAAAATAGCCCAAGAAGCTACTTCTATCCATTATGAAGCTACTAGGAAAAGTGAACACGATCCCGAAATATCCGATTATATTGAAAAAGAAGTTGCTCACAAAGAGAGACATTTAATCCGGAAATTAGCTGGATACACCACAGATTTGACTGGATTGTTGAACAAACAGGACAGTTCATTATCGTTGTTCCTATTTGATGAATATCTACAGAAAGAATAGTGATTTTTAATATTATTTTTACTTTCCATGTTAATTTGTAATACCTATACTAACTACCGTGTTCAATGGCGCACTTAGTTTTAAAGATTAATTGAAGATTTAGTCTGTGAGCGCCATTGTTCTCTGTAGACAATTTTCATTTGATTTAATGGCTTTTTGTATATAAGTTAATAAAAATTTATTTCAAATAAAAACCTATAATGGTTATAATATTTTAATCATAGAGACATCGCACTTTTTAGATCATGGCAAATTCCGGCACTGTTTAGTGGTCAACAAAGAGAACACGTTTGTCTATCCTTATTTTCCTTATCTTTGTTTTGGCCACTTATGAGGTAAAAAACCGTTTAGGAAAGAAAAAATGGCTTATTTACTTCCTCAGTCTGAATATAATGATTCGAGGAAACTTTGGAAAACCTTCCGAACATTGAATATAGGAAATAGAAATAATTTAACTATTCCTGACACATTCAATAACAACAGATTATTACAATTCACGTAAGTTCACCCCGCACATTCAATTTTCTCTTAAACAGTGATCAAATTAGACAAAAAAGTCGCCTTTCCTCACGCATTTATAAACTGTTGTTTGGAATGTGGCTATTTCAAATATATATGGAAATATTCTTTAATAAAACCGTTACCCAAGATTTTTCGAAAGCATTTGATACGTTAGATCATAAACTATTATGTGCTAAACTGAACTATTACGGATTTTCATGTATAACATCCGGTGTGCCTCAAAGATCTGTTTTTGGCCCTTTGCTGTTTTTGATATACACAGCTGATATTTATAATACTGTAAAATATGTAGATATTCATTCTCTTACGGATGATACCCAAATTTATTATTCGTTTGACCCGTCTATATTAAGAATCGCGGTGGACCGTATAAATGATGATCTACATAGGCTAGTAGACTACTCAAATGCTCATAATCTTAAATTAAATAGTAATAAACGTATCTCATTATTTTTTAATCAAACATTCGGCAAAATATAAATTTAGATAGAGTTAATATATTAATCAATAATGATCGCGTACCGGTGACAACCAAGTCAAAATATTTGGGAATCGTATTCGATTGTCAGCTTCGATTTAAGGATCATGTGACATTACTTATTAAGAAATCTTATCTAGTGAAGAAATCTCTACAGAAATGGTTATGTTCTTAACTAATACCTTCGTAAATTGTTTTGCGAATCGTTAGTGTTATGAATCTTAAATTATGCCCTAATACTTTATTATCCCTGTTTGGATCAAATCACTAAATACAGGCTTCAAAAACTTCAAAATTATATATATATTGCCCAAATAACTCTGCGGTACTTTAATGCAGTTGGTATTCAGATATTAAGACGGGCATCCCGAAGTCCTGATATGAATCTAATAGAGCAGGTACATTTGTAACAAGCTAGGAATAAGACTTAGGTAAAACTAAATTTTTTATTTGATAGATTTGAAAGTTATTTAAATTTAGCAAATAAAAGTCTGTCTTTAAAAAAATTATAATTAAATACTCGTATAAACTAAAATTAAGTAACTTAAATAAATATATTAAGATTTGCACTCCGGTCTGTCAGAATTTGCTGGCCAATCGCATACATTTAGACCAGTATGGAAGACAGTTCCAGGTTCACAACTGAAGACCATGGGTTTGCCGTGATCACAGCGATAATACTGCAAAAGAAGAAAGATTAAGATCCATTAAGTTAAATGGAATTTGGAGTATATGCTAAATGTTCTCAAAAATGTACAACTGAGAATATTTCATTAACTAGTTAGGGTACATTTTATTACCTTATTACAGTCTTTATGAGGTAAAAAGTCTTTTTCACATTCGGTTAAGTTATCGATATCTTCTGGAAAACTTGTGGAAGAAGGTGAACTTGTAGAAATAGGAGCCGGTGTTGATGGTCTTGATGTTGTCGCTGCGGTTGAAGGTTTTGAAGGAACAGTAGGTTTCACTGTTACTGGTGTCGAAGCACCTGATGAAGAGGTTGTACTTTTTGGTCTGTCCCATTCAGGCTAAAAGCAAAATATAAATTTAGTAAATAGAGACATTTTAAAAAAATAAGTTTGACAATTCAACATCAAAAGTATCCTAAACGTCATTATAGTAGGTATATAGAGTGATATACAAATAATTACCCTTGGAGTTGTCGAGATATGGGGTTCGGGAACATCATAAGACTTCATATTGGCATGCAAAATATGTATTAAGACATTCTTAGGACCACAAGAACCCTGGAAATCATCCATATCTATAGCCCATGTCATTGCTCCTGCATATCCTTTGGATTTGATCCAGTCCATTTTAATTTGAACTGATACTGGATCTTCGTAACCGACCCATGAAGTTCCTAAATAATAAAATATTTTTAAATATGGTAAACGAATATTGGTTAAGTTCCAGTACTCCAATTATATTTGACTAGATAATTTGGGTCAATCAAATTAGGCACATTTATTTTGAAAGGTAAGATATGTGAAGATATTTATAGGTGGAAATAATATTAATATTTCAAAATATTAATGTATTAGATGTAGATCATAAAATTTTACTCGAGATTCTCTATTTTTGGTATTTTTATAGTGTTTATGATTCCCTGCAATACATGGATATCTATTAGAAGTATCCAGTGTATATTCATTGTTTATCTACGGATATCTCTGGTCTCTGGATATCTATAGTGGATATTCACTAACCATTTAAATGTCCGTTGTATATCCACGACATGATGGACATATATGGATATTATATGGATATTTTTATGGCATATATATTTTTTAGACTGAATGTTCTTATTTACTTCCACTTCCACTAGCACTTATTATATAATAATGTGTATAATATCCATTAGATCTCTCTTAAATATTTGTATTGTATGAAAATGACATGATTCATTTTTCCAAAAAACTAATCGAATAAATCTCTAACTTGCCTTTAAAAGCGTACGGAACTTTTCCATATTCATCCCATTTTTTTGTCCACCCAGAATCTTCGTTTATTAATTCAGTACAAATCTAAAAATAAAAAGTTATGTTAATAAAATTTGCATAAACTATAAGTGCAGATGATGATATAAAAGTATATTTGTATAAATCAATTTACTATTTTATTATTTAATCAGAAAATGTTTAATATTTTAATATACACCAGATAATTTATTTGAAGCCACTTAATATGATTTTAACACTTCTCCAAAGACTATTGATTTAAAAAAAGTTGTATGATTCAGGAAAATGTCTATGTCCATATTTTTTTAACATTTACTGCAGTAAAAATTATTTTAATAATCAATTATAGTTATTGGCGAGAACTGTGTTACCTCATAGTAAGCTAAGAATCCAGAGGCGTTGGTATAAGGTCCTGGGGGTCCACCATCTGCTTCTTTGTTGATATAAGTTCCCAAATTATAATTGGTGTTTCCAGCACTCAAAGTATAAGTTCTTCCATAAAATGGGATGCCCACTACAAGTTTTTTTGGTGAACAACCAGAGTCTACCCATAATTGCAATCCATCATTCTAAAAGATAAATCACTAAATGTATCTCTCTGTATTCCATAATCCTCGTAAAATAAAATATCAATAAGAGAACTGCACACAAACTTAACAGTTCGACAGTAAAGGTAGAAGAAGTCATTTTAAAAATAATAATGAACTGGTAATTCTGTTAAATGGTGTAATTTAAAGAAGCGTCTACAGAGAAAAAATATATTTTCTTTACAAACCACATTCAATTTTTCGTAAGCCCACTGATCATGTGGCCTTTTGTATAGTGGACTATGAGTATCCGCGAAACCAGCCCAATTCCCTCTTAAATCATATGACATTACGTGAATAGCATCAAGAAGCCTGAAAAATAAAGAGTTAGTAAACGTTAATATGCAAATTAAAATAATGAAAGCTTCTAAAGTCCAAATGTAACCAAGAGACGGAAAATATTAATGGTATATGCTAATAACTATTTTAACGACTTACTCGCAGAGTTCTGGTACATGATAACCTTCCTGCAGCCTAAATTTAGCGACAGGAACAGCCATTGTTATTTCCCATCCTTTGCCAACTTTGTCAAACGCTCTTCTTAATTCTTCCACAAAGTAGAAAAATGTCCCTTTATCTGAAAAGCTGCCACCACGATCTGCAGCGCCAGGATACTCCCAGTCTAAGTCGAAACCATCAAGATTATATTCATTCAGGAAATCTATAGAGAAAAAATATTCTGTTAGCAAGTAGATAGATATGTAAGGTAATCGGGGTAAAAATCTGGATTTCTGGAGAAATCGACATTTTATAAATGTCTTCAGTAAAACGTTTGCAAACATCTTTGTATCTATTTATGGCTTCATTACTTACGAACAACACTGTTGATAAAAATATCTCGTCTCGATTTATCTGCTACTAAGGCTGAATATTTAGAACCTCCTTCAGCCCATCCTCCAACAGCCACTTCCAATTTTACGTTGGGATGTGATTTTTTAATATCACTGAAATTTCGGAATCCGTTTTGATCAAGATCCAACTGAAAAAATAAACAACAAACTATTAGAACGTCTTAAATATATTTTACGGCATTAAAAATCAAAGATTGTTACTAAGACAACCTCCATGGGCGACGAAAGGTGTTTCATATTGTACTGGCACTAATTATTTTTTTGTGTTTCCTTTTTTATGAGGAGAAGTTTCTGAGGTAAGAGAGATGCATAGTGACAACTCACAGTTATACACAGTTATTTATTTCTCTGTAGGTGAGTGTAGTGAAGAGTGTGTACGTTTAGTATTAGAAAAGATGGTAAGCAAAAAAGACAAGAAAGATGTGGTTCCTTGAGTGTGCCTCGTCCCCATACTGCTAATGTGATGAAACATACGTTTCAGAGATTTGACTGGGATACATTTCAACATCCTCTGTACTCTCCAGATCTTTCCTCTTACGTTTTTCACATTTTGAATAGAAAACATTCTATTGTCACTTTTTGGTATGTCATCGGTTTTCATTTGACTGCTCTTCATATTTCGATCTATACAAATTCCTACCCAATTGTGTGTTTTAAATAGACTCGAAAGTCTGTAGACTTCACTGTTTGGCCATGTTTTTTCCCTAGTGTTAAAAACCTTAACCTAGATCTGCGTGGCTGTAATTTAATTTTAGAATATTGTTGCTTGTTAGCAAAAGCTCATTGATATTCTATTTTTGGTATACTTCCATACATTCCACTACCTAATTAATATATTGGTAAAGTTTACGCTTTACAAAGGGCTATTTTTCTTCGACAAGAAAGTCTTTTATTCCATGATTGTTTATCTGGAACAAATACGTCAATATGTTTTTCTTTAATATGTATTTTTTTATTCCTCAGATGATCTTTTGACTTCTTCATTTTGAATGGAGAACCTCTAGACTATTATAAAGACTGCTTTCATAGTTCCTGTGGCACTTAAGATAGCTCAATAGGTAAAGCTGATTTTTGGTTTATTTGGTTATGGTATATTTAGACCTGCCAGTCCTCCTTAAATTGCAGAGGTACAAGAAAGTGTGAAGACAAAATTTCGTAAAACTTTCTTTCTCTTTCTCTATTTTTTTTGAGAAGGGTATGGAATGATATCTGATCAGCATCTCGTTTCAGTGTTTATTGATCTAAACGCAGCTTTTGACTCGATAGAACGGAAAATAGTAAGGAATTGTTTGAAGAAACGAAAGTTCTGAAAGCATCAATTTAAGTAAATGAAAACGTTTACAAAACAGTAAAATGAAAAGTTCAAATAGCGAGAGAAAGAGAATACTGAGAATTATCTGTACATAAATCCTATATGCTTATCTTCTTAAACAAATCAATTCCATCCAATGAAATAACTGATGAACTGATTTATTTTTTAACAGCTTAAATGAATATAACTAAGTTCAAAATTTACTAAAAATTTAATAAAAACTTTTATGCGAGTTCTTGAGTGGTTTACATAATAGTTGACAGAAATTTCCAATGATTCACTGATTGCAACTTAAACTAAACTTAATTTTAAATATTTTGTGTTTTAAAGGGTTAGTAATTTAAACTTGGGGTGATAATTTATATTTTAAATGATGTGAAAGGCGATAAACAGTTTGAGAGAATCTATTTTTGAGCGGAGAGTGAGTGTGTGTATTGCTCAGCAACTTCTTAGGGACTTTTTTTTTTAACTGGAGTGACTGCGACTGTGGCGTTGGGGGTGATCACGACTGATTGGTTCATTGTGTAGACAGAGGTCAGTTTTCATTGGTCAATATTTGTAGCGTATATTAGCGAAGTGTTGATTGGCTGAAGTAAAAATTGCGGATGTGACAAATTGTATGCATAAATTTATTTTAGAGAATGTACAGAGTGTACAATGTGAGTTGAATAATACTTTAACTTGTTTAAAATGAGTGAATTTTAAACAAGATGGACATATCATGAGGATAGAACCAAGTAGATATAGATGAAAAATACACGAAACAAAAAAGAGCACAAAGAGGAAGAAACTAAGGTCGAGAATAAAATGGACACAACAAATAGTAGAAGGTACGAATGAGAAAAGTGAATACTTTGGAAGAGATAAAGATCATGGAAAAAATAGATAAAAGAAAAACATTCGATGGAATACAAGGAAAGAGGGAAAGAAAAAAGAAACAAAGATCACAACTATGTAAAGCTAAAGAGTGCTTGTTTCGACATTTTAAAAATATACTCAGTACAACTGGGTTTACAAAAATGAGACAACTTCAACTGTCTCTGTTTTTGAGAAGCGACAGTTACAATATAAAAGTCTTCAGATACCAAATAATAATAATTAGATATTTTTTTATCGATTCTAACTGCACTATATAATGTACTGCTTTTTATGACTCATTATTTTAAATTATTCTATTATTATTTTCTTCTACTATACACATTACTGCATACGAATATTAAAGTCTTCTCCATTTATGTTTAATCGATGGTATGGGCATGTTTCATACCTGAATATAATTAGTATTAACGATTTGTAATAATTTCCGTATATTTACCAATTATTTAGTAATAAAAGCACATAGACAATAATATGATATGTAAAAGAAATTTGGTTGCATAATTGCAAGATACAAAAATACTGGTAAAAAAGGTTAATAAGCATTCTTAATTTTATTTAGATTAATAGATTTATTAATAAAAAATCGAGTTAATAATCTCAAATTTTATACTTTGTATGTTTAAAATATTAACTCTTTTTATTCATTAAGGATCAATGTTTTAATGTTTATTTTACTTACTTCGGGATCAATAACTAGTATGTTCCAAGTTTTGTCATCTACACCGATAAAAGAATAGATGATGTGGGTGCAGAGTTCTACAGGAACGTCTTCGAGGCTGTACCTTCCAACTCCAGGTCTATAGATGGCCCAATTGCTGAAGTAACATACTACTTTTGCTGGGGTTGCGTCTGTTCAAAATAAATTACGTGCAATAGAAATACGACGAGTGCAAAAATTAAAGAATTATTTTAGTTTTTAAATATCTGTTAGGAAATAATTTGCAACCAATAAGAAAGAAAAAAAATAGAAGTTTAGTTTTTATATTCACCTATTTTAAAACTAATTAATTTTTTTTTCGTTAAATATGGAATAAGTTTTCAATAAATTTAAAATGACGACTTACCTAGACTGTGAAAACTTGCTGCCAGAATAAATAATATCACAGTTGAAATCATGCTGAAAAAGTATAACAAATTAGTGCTCTACTAAATTACTGTTTTTTTTCTTCTATTTATATGAATTTTGATACAAATCTGTATGTAGTATGATAAAATATTTTTCAAGAAACATGAAATATGGTTTTTAACCATTTGTCATTTTTATTATCTTAATCATGGATATGCTTTAAACATAAGTGTTTGTTTATATACAGTTTTGGGAAATATACATGTATATTTGATCAACAATTAGATCAGCGTTCAGGAATTAACTTAAAGAAAATATTTATAGGAGTGGTCAGAAGGTCTCTCATTAAATGAAAATAAACACAGAATTTTTTGATCTTAAAATGGTCATTATCATACCGGGTGTGGCACTAAAATGGAATTGCTCGACACGAATTTTATTATTGCACAACAAAATTAATAAATTAACACCCTTATGTTTAAAATCTTTCTATTTACACGTTTTTGCAATTATTATTAATACAGTATGTCTGAAAAAGGTTTCAACAAATGGGATATGTTTTGTTATTAACTTTACAAAAAAAACTATTGCTCATAATAAGTTCTTCATCATAGAGAAATCAATCAAAAATGAAATTTGTAAAATATTTGGTGATATACATTCCTATCAACATATTCAAATGACATTTTATTTTTTTTTAAGGATTTTTAGAAGCACTTTACTCTTGCAAACTCCAATTTGTTGCTAACTTTTTCAGATATACTACAATTTAAAAGCACTATCAATAAGAGTATTTTCATATCCCTAATTGATTTTAAGAGATTTCGGATTTATAAAAAATATTGCATTTTGGTTTTGCTTACTTTGTTTCATAAAAATAATGAATGCACGAACTTTTTCGTATGTTTCATTCAATATAATGTAAATATTATAAATATACGGTGTGTTATAATTCAAAAAGGCATAAAATACTATTTTCATATTTGTAAATAATACTAAGAGATTTGAGATTGATAAAATAATTAATTTTTATATATTTTGTTGTGATGTGTACAGAGTGTGTCAAAAAATAAGAATGTACTGGTTTATTCGTATGTTTCATTCAATATAATATACATATTGTAAATATATCGAGTCTTACAATTAAAAGGAGATAAAAAGACTATTTTCATATCTCTAAATAATATTAAGAGACTTGAGATTCATAAAAAATATTGCTTTTTGGTTTATTTTATTGTAATGTGAAAAAATGGGTGAGTTGCTTGTTCATATGTTTTATAAAATATAATGTAAATATTGTAAATATATTGTGTGTTACAATTAAAAAGAGGCATAAAAGACGATTCTGATATTTATAAATAATATTAAGATACTTTAAATTCATAAAAATATTGTATTTTGGTTTCTTTTACTATGATGTATACAGAGTGTATCAAATAGCAAAATATCACTAGTTTATTCGTATGTTTCATTAAATATAATATAAATAAATAATGTGTTACAATTAATGAGAGAAATATATATTTCTGTATAAATTCTTTCTGATATTCTTTGAGAAAAATATTTAGTAAAATTGTTTGTTTTTTGTTAATGGAAAAACCTTTTAAACTGTAAACTGATGAAAATAAATGACAAATAACTGCTTCTAAAATTTAATTGTTTTTAAATAACTAATTGTCGTTTAACAAAGGATAAGTAAATAAATTAACTTACATTTTAACTTTCAAAATATCGAAACTCAGTAAATATTATAAAAGACTACTAACATTTTTATTGCTAAATTAGCTTTTATGTTACTATTACTATGCGTGTTGGGGGTATTTTACTATTTATACAAAATAGGTTTATAAAAGAAAATTTAAATTATTTCCGCTCTTATCTGTATTAATATACCCGGTGCATAAAACTTGAAGGCGATTTAAGCAATCAATTAAAAATCATTGAAAAAAATACTGGTGTGCGTTTTGAATGCAAATTGTATTATTATAGTTACTCACCTGGCAGACACAATATCAACACAAAAATAAGGTTGTTAACTTTTCAGTCTCACCTCAGCAATATTATTTATTCAAAACGCCTCTTTCTTTTATATGACTCGGGATGGTTAACACTTTTTTCAGTAGCGTAGTTGTCTACATGAGCCCTGTACTAAAATATTCTCTACTGGGCGCTTTAAACAAAATAAAATATTTTTTAGAGCTATTAATAAAAGGTTAAATATAATTTTAATGACTGGCTTAGTGTTTCTATTTAATATGCCACTTTCTCTGGGAATCTTTCCTTTATTTATAAAATAAGATGTTATTACATTTACATTCAAATTTGAGTCTAGGTGTGATGTGGAAAAAATATATAGTTATTAGTATCTCCGATTCCATTTCGAAAGTTTTAGAAAATTTTGTTTTTCAACACTTAACAAAATATCTTGACATTTCCCCCATAAAACGACAATTTGGTTTTAGATTTACCAACATTGAAGCAGATTAAATTTACTAAGAGATTCAATTACATTTTCAGTGCAAGATATGCAGACCAAAGTATCTACTCCATATTTTTACAAGGAATTTAATATATATTAAGTTGGTTCAATAATTATGTCGACAATAAATATCAAATAGATCAAATAGGATTCAAACTTGGTCCCTTCTCCTTTTGCTATATTTGTGAATGATATTGAAATCCATATTTAATACTTTGAATTCTTGGTGTTACCTCAAGATATCAAAATCTCAAGAGATTTTGATTGTATTCATTCCCGAACGATTTATAATAGAAAAATTGACTGAAAGGTATCAACTAAATTATATAGTCTTAAATTGTTCAAATTAAGTATAATTAATTAGTTGAGGTAAGTCTAGCTGACCAATTGTAGGACTTATACAATGAAATATTAAAAAATAACGTAAGTCGTAAATTTTAAATCAATAGATTTTTTTTCAGATGGTACTTTACGAAATGAACGAGCATTTTGAGTTTAGGAACAGTCATAAAATTGATGTGTTGGAATTGATTAGTAGAAATTAGGCTTTAATTTAGGATTACAAAACTGACTTGGGATCATATTTTTCATTCTGTGATGTTAGAAACTAAAACCTAATTTTAATTTAATCTACAGGGTGTTTGGAAGATGGGTGTAAAGGTTGATGGCGAAGTTAGCATAGACCATTTAGAACTATTTTAGTTATGGTTGTATTATTTTTTTTATCTAACTTTTTAAGGTGTTTGGCAAAAAATTTTAAAATTTTACAGTTAATTTCTAATAACGGCCAGCTTGAATGATAAGTAATTTTTAAAAAAATGTTATTTAATTAAAGTACTGTATGAACAATTTAACGAATCAAGTTCTAAGAAAACTGTTTTTGACTGGGTTTTTTTAAACAAACGGAGGGTGCTTTTTTTGTCCAAATCTTTTTGAAAACGTGATTGGTTATTGCTATTTCTTTTGAGGTATAATTTACGCGCTTATCTCACAAACTATTGAAATTAGAACCTACAAACCAAATTGAGGCAGAAATTTTAAATTTGTAGGTAGACTAATAAAAATGTTGCAGCCTTAAGACTTTTGAGTGGTTTAAACGTTTTAAAGAAAACACCAAGACTGTTAAAGACGATGATGAGCGTCTGTGTAGGTCTTCAATTTGCATCATTCCAAACATTGCTACTGTTTGTTAAATTATCGTTCAGGACCGAAGGCAAACCATCCATGATCTGGAAGCTGCAGGAATGTCGTATATGTTCAACAAAAACTGGTTTGTGGGTCATAATAAAGAACCAAGACCGACAAGAAATCTTTTGGCCCAAAAAAATATGTCTCGTGCTCACCAGGATAAAATCCAAGCTTAAAGGACGTCGATTTGACAACATTAAGGAAATTTAAACGGAATTGCAGGAGTTTCTAAAGAAATCTTTAAGCCACTTTGAGGGAACAATTACATTTTTCATTGAAAGTAAGTAGTCGTACTTTTGTAGTTCTTAAACGATTCTTGAAACTTTTAGGTAAGCTCCTTATATCAATCTATATTTAAATGAATTGAAAAAATGTAACAAAAGTTTCTGATATAACTAAATGAATGTTCAATTAATTTCAATCCTGGAAGTATTCTAAATATTTTACTAGTTAAATAAAGAAGAAACCAATAAGCTCTTAAAATGTTTAATAATATTGCCAATTCAAGATTCTCTTGGTGCTGAAATATGTTTATAGTTTGCTCTGCAAAGTTATCTAGTCAGGTTTCTTTAGTATTTGCAGTTTCTACCTGTAGAGTTTAAAAAAAAATAGTTTGACTCTTCCAATTTCTTCGGTGATGATCATTTCTCCAGGCAAATTTTGGGATGTTTCAATTGAGGGATTTTAAGTATTTTCCTCGAACAATCCACATTCGAAGAACAGTCCTTATTTAAAGTCTTCTCAAAATGATAAAGCGCCAACCATCGTGTTGAAAATACATATGCGAAATATTTTCATCTTGTAAATTTATTTGTACAACATATTTCTAGAAATCTAAATAAATTTCAGCAAAGTCTGAAGTGGATGACAATGACAAAATTACATTTTCTATTGGGTGGAATCTTCATATTTTGTAAACATGAAGCTTGTTTTTTCAGTGAAATTATTTTTATTGATTTATTATGAATCTACATATTTTATCTCAGAGAGTATGGTTTAATGAAAAACGTAAAAAAATTCAAAATATTTTCTTAAGCAATAACATTTGAAAAATTTATACCATGGATATTTAAACGAAATTAGAACTATTTTGGCAGTTAAAAAAGTAGGCAAACGAAACAAATTTTTTGTTTAGTACTTCGAATTAAATTTTACAAGGTGGAAATTTATTTAGTTTGTGGCACCATTTAGTTCTTTAATAGATAAACGAAAGAGATTTTTAAGGGGTATTGCCTGTTAGTGCATGTTGAAATATTTAAAATAAAATATCCAAACGTACTTATTGAAAAGCTTTCAAATATCTCCTTACTTCTTTCAAATTCTTTTGATCATGGAATATTTTATAAAACTAGTAAATCAGAAGTCACTTTCGTTTATGGCCAAGCTAATATTTGGTTTAAACAGAATTTTATGACCTCTTAAAAAGTTTCGGCTGGAGCAGCCTATGAAAAGATTATGCAAATTAAGATGAGAAAGAGTTGACTTTATCATTGTTCTTCTATGGAATAACTGAAAATTAAATTGCCGGTACACATTCAATAAAAAATTATAATTTTGTTTAGTCACTTTTAAAACTAACTGTTAATTTAAATTGTTAGGTAAATGTTTACCGATCGAACTGTTAACTCTGAAACTAATATTAAATTTTGTACGTTTCAACCGTATTTATGTAAAAATAGTCATATATTAATTACTATCCTATTTAATATAATAGGATTCTAAAATTAACATTTTAAAAAAATGATGTTTCTACGATATTTCAGATGTTCAATAAAATAGGTCTAAACACTGAAACAATACTTGGAAAGTAGTATGTTTATTTACTTAAAAGGTTATACAAATATGTTTAACGAAATTAAAGGCTTAGAAAATAAACCTTTTGTGCCAAAATTATATATACAGATTCAGACTAAATATTTGATCCATGTAAGAGAATGCAAATACCGATGAATTTATATTATTGATTTTAAAGATATTGTCTAAAAACGTCTACGGTATCCCAAAATATTTTAAAACTGTTACAACTTTCGAGTCCCTTTTTAGTTCAATCCCAAAAGTTTTGTTCTCATAAAATCGTTATTCACTTTTTATTGTTTATTTTTTTTATATGGATTTTACATGAAATCGCGGTTTGTTTGAATTTTGAAATATAAGTAGTTTAATTAATGAATTAAAACATCTATAGACTTTTATAATCTGAAGATACTAAAATAAATAGAATAAATAAAGTGCTAATAATTTTTCAAATTTTTCTGAGTCTGAAATGAAGTAAAAGTTTTCGTAAACACATACTTTGACAACTGCTCCATCATTAAATTTTTGAAAAACTACCCTTTTTATTTCTGATAGTTTTTTAATCAACAATTCTCCAGTCCTGTTCTTTTTATAACTAAGTTCAAAATTTACACTTTCACAATAACTTTGATGAGAGTTCTAGAGTGGTTTAGTTGGCAATAATTTTCACTGTTTTACTAAACACAGCTTAAACTAAACTTAAATTTGAATATTTTGTGGTCTGAAGAGTCATTAAATTTTAAAACATAAACTTCGGCTGACAATTTATATTTTAAATTATGTGAAGGGCGATAAACAACTCGAGAGAATCTATTTTTGAGCGGAGAGTGAGTGTGTGCATTGCTCTCAGCGACTTTTTCTTTTTGGAACAGGAGTGAGTGCAACTGCGGCGAAATGATTTAAGTAAAAATAGCGGAAGTGGTAAATTACATGCATTAAATTATTTTGGAGAATGTACAGGGTGTACTAATGTGAGATATTATTTTAACTTGTTTCAAAGGAGTGAATTTTAAAGAAATTCTATATTCAACATTGCAATTATTTAAATATATTAAACATCAAAATAAACTTATTTCTACTATAATGACTTTCCCTTCCTTTTAGTTTCCCAATAAATTCTCTTACTTTACTACTAAGATGTATATTTTAAAAGAAATTAGGTCAGCCTTCAAACAATTGTTTACCTAAAGCAGGTTCAAAGTCGACCCATGTTGTAAGCAGAACTTTTGCAAAATTACAAAACTCCAAATGTTAGGGGGAAGTAGGAATGATTTCAAGGACAACAAAAATGAAAGAAAAAAAATTAGTATCGTTCTAGACACTGAGAAGTCTAATTAAGGGACTCATAGGAGTCAGTCGACCCTAAAGGCTCGGAGTCCTAAAATCAGTCTTACGTAGACTCGCTGAAGAGTTTTCCATCTCGCCTCGTGGTACGTCCTCGAACGAAAAAAAACACATGTTTTTAAGTACTAGTTTTTTTTTAATTACTTCGCGACTTGATAGGGAATAATTTAGCTTGCAATTTTTTCTTGGTAAGAGGAGAAAAAATACAGGCCTGGAACCTTCCATTCCCGGCGAGAACAGATTCTGGCATTTTATCTTCAGTAACATCAAAAAATCTGGAATTTTCGTTTTGAATAAGTTAAATGTTAAAGTAATACTAATGGTTATTTACTTGAATTGGTAAATTTTGTTTAAAAGAGTTTATTTTTGAGTGGCACACCCAGTGTTAAGTGCCTACCTCTAAATGAGGAAATCTTCCCCCGATGTAAAAAATATACGATATTAGTTAAATTGGGAACAGTTTATTTTATTAGAGTTCTCACTACAGTTTGGTGAGCATTTTATTTAGTCTGGGAGTAATTGCAAGTTTAGTTTACTTTCGGGAAAACTCCTGGTCTGTTGTTTGGGCCAGTTTATCTTACATGAAGAGAACACCCGAGTGAAAGAAGGTATTGACCAGTTACTGGGATTTTCATGAAGTTTTGTCTTTTTATTCAAATTCTATCAAGCAAGGGAGAGCAAAATACCTAGATTAATGATTTTTTTTCTCTTGCATAGAACCAAAGTACTGTCCTACCTCAACGTCTCCCCGGGAGTGTGTCCTAAAGGTTATTTTTTTATAAAAAAATTTATATATTTTTTCTTTTAGGTATAACCAGTTTATTTTAAGCTAAAAGTAGGTTGCCTGAGACTAGGAAATGACCCATTTGTTTATTTTTTGAAAAAATCTCTGTTGTTTGACCAAAATAAATATCTTACCACACATGACATTATTACTAAGATTATATATTAAATAAAATTTGTTTTTGTGCGATATGTTTTCAACGGTGGCGCTACTGGGTATTTTGTGTCATTGACCAGCAGGAGCATCATGTAAATAACAATAAAAGAGGTATACTATAAAAAACGAGAGGACAGCTTCATCGGTGCACTCCTATGGAATGTTAATACTATGTAGGGTTTAAGAGTGTGGGCGCTATTTTAAAATTAAAATCGAATATTTATTCAAATTGATCTAAATATCTTGGAATCTAAATTATCGTCAACCGTCAAATAAAAAATAAATGAGAAACGTTCTATTGAACAATACTCAGATCAGCGCAGTTAACAGGATTATTTTATAACCGTTAAACTAATTTTGTCTATGATACTATCAGGATTATGAAAGACTATTTTAAAAAATTAAACAGTTATTCCTGATTTAGTGAGTTATAAAATTGTCAATAGTGTCGTGATTTTTATTATTTTTATGAATATGTTAAAAAAATGAATTAATAATAATAATATGTTTATTTATATAATAGTTTTAAAAAATATTTGAATAAATAAACAGATATTCCACTAATCCGCTCATTAGAGTTGTAGGGATAGTACTTCCAAAAAAAATATGTAATAATAATAATATTAATAATAAAATAACTGATAATTAAAATTAAAATATAAGAAAAGGCAAATATATGCAGTTTTTACTACTCTTTTACGAAAACAATATCACACTACTTCAAACGTTATATCAGACTTGCTATAGTACTTTCATCCAAATTTAATATGTATATTTTAATTTCGATAACATTTGATAAATATACTGTGTCATTATCAGAAAAAAACGAAAAAAAAATGTCAACTTTAAAGCCCTATATCTTATTTTATAGCAATATTTTATTGAGGTATATTTGGTCCTATCGCCATGTTTTGCCCTTAGCCTATGTCCCAATAGTTATGAATCATCCTGTATATCAATTTCGTAACATTCATTCAGATAATTTAGTAATTCAATTGTATGACAACATTACATGACACAATATTGAGAAATAAACAGTAAAAATGAATTTATGGTTTTATAGTAGGATATATTATAGCACAATATAGTATACAATTCATGTAATCTACCAATAAATAAATCAGTTTGAATGCATTAAACACCGTAATTTTGAATTTACACGGGCTGTCACCATACTTCATAAACTTAATGACTGTTGGAATTTCATTTAAATTAAATGAATATAAAGGATTATTATAGTTAATTTGGCCCATCAAAAATTTAAACGTAAATTTAAGTTTATATTTTACCGGGTGTTCCACTCTCAATATCAGCATACTGGTTAAATAACCAAAAATATCAAAAATTCCTTTAGAAGAAGTCGCTAGAATTTAAAATTTGGTAAACATATACAGGATGTCTCAAATTAGGCGTTTTAACAAATAAGAAGCAGGGCTTTAATAGTATCAGTTTAAATTTTATTGAATGATTGAAAATTAAACTTTGGGGGACTTAAAGTATAATGTTTAAGTAATGAAATCCACTACTTTTTAATTTTTGTTGCTACTTAACCAAAAAATTAATTTTCAAAATCAAACTTAAAAATAGGTGATTTCTTTCTACATATTTTTCTGTTTCTATAATATTATAAAATTTTATTCAGTATAATTTTAGGATAGTAAAAAATATGATACTGATTGAACAAATGTATTGGTCTTAATAAAGATTTTCGAAAAAAATTGAGTTGAGGCATTCTCCAATAATCCTCCAAATGTTTAGAAAAATCAGTGGTTTAAATCCCAAGAAGAAGAAGAAAAATAAGAAGAAGAAGAAGAAGAAGAAGAAGAAGAAGAAGAAGAAGAAGAAGAAGAAGAAGAAGAGAAGAAGAAGAAGAAGAAGAAGAAGAAGAAGAAGAAGAAGAAGAAGAAGAAGAAGAAGAAGAAGAAGAAGAAGAAGAAGAAGAAGAAGAAGAAGAAGAAGAAGAAGAAGAAGAAGAAGAAGAAGAAGAAGAAGAAGAAGAAGAAGAAGAAGAAGAAGAAGAAGAAGAAGAAGAAGAAGAAAGAAGAAAGAAGAAGAAGAAGAAGAAGAAGAAGAAGAAGAGAAGAAGAAGAAGAAGAAGAAGAAGAAGAAGAAGAAGAAGAAGAAGAAGAAGAAAGAAGAAGAAGAAGAAGAAGAAGAAGAAGAAGAAGAAGAAGAAGAAGAAGAAGAAGAAGAAGAAGAAGAAGAAGAAGAAGAAGAAGAAGAAGAAGAAGAAGAAGAAGAGAAGAAGAAGAAGAAGAGAAGAAGAAGAATAAGAAGAAGAAGAAGCAGAACAAGAACAAGAACAAGAACAAGAACAAGAACAAGAACAAGAAGAGAATCAGAAGATCTGAAAAAAGATATGTTAAACGCAGGTTTGTATTCTGTCGAATTCATACTATGTTTTTATATTCAATGGAGATTGTTTGAATGGGAGGTAAAACTATATGGCTTGATTTCCATCTCTTAGTCTTCAGGTTTTCTTATTGAAAAGTATTCAAAGAAAAGTTTTGGTTTGTCTATGCTCTACGAGATGTCGCAAGACTTACGTTTATTTAAATAACATTGATTTTCAGTTGTTGATATGAGTTTTAGAATGTTCTTCATGAATATTTTAACAACGAAACACAATATTTCCGTTTCGTTTTATACATAAAAATAGCCTTTAACCTAGTATAATGGAAAGTAATTATGGTTAGAATAAAAGGTATAAAAGTTGTACGTTTATACAAGGTTTAATTTATTTTTTAAAAAGAATTTTATTTAGTAATATATTTTATTAATGTTATACACTGTATTTAAATGTCTGGTAAGATAATGACTATTTTACGAAAATAACTGAACAGAGGAAGTGTAAATCAACAGAAACCTTCAAACTCTAAACAAATGATAAATATAAAATACAGTGAAAATTAATATAAAAGGAAGGCATATTGTAGTTGCATACGCTTGGCGCCATCTATCACTTTACCTAAAAATTAATCTGAGGCACCTTTAATAATAGTTATTATCATCTAGATCTAATTCTAATCACGAAAAAATAGAGAAATAAAAAATTATCACAAGTGATAAGATTAGTATTGATTTTGAAATTTATAGTTATATGTAATGATCAAAAAAGTGCATCTTGACGATATTTAATGAATACATTTAGTCTCTTGTATTGAACTGACTTCTTATAAACCTTTTAATCTTAATTATTTGATTTTTGTTAAGGTTTCGTATTGTATCAAATTTTTTCTACTCACATGTAAAATGTTCATTGCAGCTCATGTTGTGTAATGCTAATATCAAATCATAATAAAATAGATTTTATGATTCGTAATTTATAAAAATTTACAATGAGGTAAACAAAATTTTCGAATAATGAAAATTGTTGTGTACCACAAGGCATAAAATTAATCCTGCAAGGCAGGAAAAGATCGTTTGTACGACTCTCATATTTTTTAATGAAAATTTAGTTCTTTGTGAATACGCTCATGACATGAATTCAAAACGAGAAAAATATACCTTTTAGAAAACTCTAACAAGACGTTTTATATCGAGCCACTAAAATGCATTTTTGCATTTCAAAATCGAAGAAACATACAAAGGAAAAATAACCTGGGGGCTAGAAAGATATTACCATATTACATATTCGTAAAAATAATGTTTTCCCCTATCTACTGTTATTTCATTTTGGTTAGTTACAGATTATTTGTTTTCACTAGAAACATTTTTGTACATACCATCTACAAAAATTTAGTGTATGTACTTATACAGGGTGAGTCAATAAAATCAATGAAAGCGGCTTACATGTCCCTATCCTTTTCAAGTTCTATGTATATTTGATACAGAGTCATTAAAAATCAGATGGGATTTCAAATTTTTGACCACTATTTATAAAATATTTTTTAATCTCACAGTATTGAACTTGAAAACTTAGGATAGGGACATGTAAGCCGTTTTTAATAAAATATGTTTTTTAATATATATTCTCAGTGAGATTAGAAGTGTTATACCTAGAAGGACTAATTTCTTGAATTTGATTTTTTGGCAATATGGTAGTCTTATTATCAAAAATTAAAAGATAATATTTGTAAGAAATTTTTTTTCCTCTTCATCATGTCCCACACATGTTCGATGGGATTTAAATCCAGTGAACGGGGTAGCTACGGCAAAACATTAACACCAGCTTCTTGGAGAAAGTCCATAGTTCGACGAGCAATATGGGGACAGGCGTTGTCTTGCTGAGAAAAGACGTATGCATGGTCATCTACATAAGGCAGTAAAGTGCCTTGTAGGACTTCAGCAACAAAACGCGCAGTTGTTATACTGCCTCGAATAAACACAAGTGGTGACTGGCTCAATAAGCAAAATCCCCAAACCATTAAACCAACAGTCCTGTGTACATGCCTCCCAACAACAAACCCAATATCACGTCGCTCTCTACGGAGGCGTTTTACCCTTTTACAGTCATTGTGTATACCTAGACAGAACCGCAATTCATCGCTGAATACGACATTATGCCATACTGCCTCCCAATGCTGCTGTTCTCTGCACCAGTTCAAATGATGATGACGGTGGTCCACAGTCAAAGGAAGAACTAAACGTGGACGGTATGACAAAAAGTCCAAAGGGTAAAATGTGGCGATATTGTGTACGCAAAGTAACAGGACTACCTTCTTCAAATCATTAATTAGATTAGCAAAACGGTCTCGCGGAGCTAGTTGTACGAAGAGCCTCTCTTAACGCTCTGAGATACGCCTCGGTTGACCAGTTGGTCTTCTTTGCGTTCCTCTACCTTCTTCTGTCCACACACAACACAAACGCATTACCATCATTGCAGTACAAGTAACACTACAGCCAATTTCACGATAGGACAAAGCAACCATCCTGGTAATAATTTTGAGGTGTTCGAACTCTAGGCATTTTGTTACGCTTACCACAAGTAGACGTAGCCGTAGTAACTAAAAATATTTGTAGTAGTCAGCTTTTACAAATCGGTTTCTTCTTTGTGTTTGCAAATAGTATCAAAGATAAAACATTGATATTGTTATCATAGCATGTTTTAAATAGAGTCATTCATGAAATTATTCCTTTTAGGTACAACACTTATAATGTCACTGAGTATAATTAAATTACTCCCTCTAGGGTAGAGCTACGAACTTATATCTTATTTTTTTGTAAATGTTTTTCCCTTAAGTTGAGGATGAGCGGTCCCCTTCTTATTAGGTCACCCTGTAGAAACGTTTCGAAACTTCATCAATAGCATTTTCTGGTACACGAAAAACATGATGATGATAACAATTTATTTGCAGACAAATAGAGCCCTAAAATTAGACCTACTGTGGATACCACCAACTGTAGATCGTTACCAGAAAGTTCGTAAAACTTGAAAATGGCCTTTTTCTAAATAACCAAATATTGGTCAAGGACAAAAACTTTATTAATAAAATATATCCCACACCGGCAAAATTCGTAATCGATAACATAAAACTTCAATAACGTGGACTTTAATTGGTGCGGCAACTTAGGTTTCGTCAATAGAAACACTTTTTGAACTATTTTAATTTTTAGGAATCGTTTTTGTATGGAAATGGCAAGCAAGAGCGAAATAGTGACGTGTTAGGACATGACGCACTCGGCTCCGCAGGCATTCGATCGATAAACCTCATACCGACCATCAGCGGAACATTTCAATTTCAACACAAAGTATATAGATACATGTGAAAAGTAATGAAGCCATTACTTTTTCAAAATAAGCTTCCCGCATAGCTTCGTGATCGAGTCACTGATACTGTCAGGGCTCGATAGAGCCACTGGAGTCATTCAGTTATTTTATTACTTTATAATTGGTATTGTAGTTTATATTTGATGTAAATTACGAAAGCTTATACAGTTGGATTTTTAGAAGATTACCCATACGTCACTCATATCAGAAGATATAAAATGCGTATGCTTAATACGATATATTTTTCTGTCAACAATAAAACATCACACATAATTCAATAATAGAAAAGTTTAAAACGTGTTTAAAAATTAACAAAAGTGAACAAGTAAATATATTTTTTAAATCAAGACTATTGCTTTAATTGCAGCATCTACTTTTAGAAATGGATGTTCTCTTAACACTTATGAAGCAACATGCTGCGATGCTAGGCGAAGAAATTTAATTTCTTGGAGAAAATCCAATTTTTTGTTGGCATACACATCAATCGAAGAAATAAATCACCAGTCCAAAGATGATACATAACGTCAAAAGTTTTTAACACTTACCTTGTTGACAAAATTTGAGGTTAGGTCATTACGATTATAATAATTTTTATTTCAATCTAAAAGCCTGGATTTTAAATATTTAAACTAAGTGGATTTACAATTTTTTAAAATGGAAAAGGATAAGCAATTGACTTTATTGATATCTAATACAATTTACATATCACGTAAATAAAAACAATACGAACAAGTCACTGCGAGATCTTCTTGAGCAGAGCCTTGATTTATAGATTGTTTTTCTAGAAAAGCAATCTTTTGATCAAGCATCTGTTCAAGAAGACCTCGCAGTGATGTTTTTTAAAGTTTTTGAAATGATAGCCTTCTTATAACAACAATGGGGTTAATACTCCTCCTTGTCGTACACCATATTTAGCAGCAAAGTTTCCGGATATCAATTGCATGTTCTTACTTTGTTTTGTTTTGTGTAAACTAAAATTTTTTTCGAGCGTATCCCAGAACAGGAATAAAATAAATAGTAAACTTTATTATGGAAAAATTTGTATGTTTTATCTTTGAATTAAACCAAAAAAATTGTTATTCAAAAGGTATATTGATATAAATCTTAATAAAAGTGTTTTAATTCAAAAACGGTATTTCATTCGAATTTTCAATATCACTTTTTACAGCTAGAATGTTGGTACCGTAATACAAACTTCTTATTTTGACTCCTTAAAAAACATAAAACATTTGAGAAAAATTTACTGTTGGTGAAATTCATAAGAAGTGCAAGATACCTTTTATTATTTAACAAATTGTGTTTTTTGGTTTGTTTCAACGTTGAATAATAAGTCTAAATTCCATTATAAAATATAGACCTTTTCCCAAAATTTGACTAAAAATGTCTATTATTGAGTACGATATTCAATAGTTTGGTTAAAACTTATTTTATTTTAAAATTTAATTTTCATTGGATTACGTGAATAATGTAAATTATTTTGTATTAATAAAATGAATTTAAATGTAGCAAGTTCTTCAGGTGACTTAAATTTTTGGTAGGTTTGGAAGGTGTAACATATTTATTGCTTTTTTCTGCAATTTTTAAAATATTTGGCGTTTCGAATATATTAATCCAAAATAAATATTTTTTAAGTATTTTTAATGTGTGGCTTCTAATTTTATATAAGGTATTATTATAAATAATTTTTCCTTAGAAGTTCAATATGATTATTTTTTTCATCATCCGTTATAGTCATTCTGATCTTTTTTTTATTTTTACTCACCCTATACGCATACACTGATTCGAAGTGACCTTTTCAGTTGTAATTTAAAGAAAGCCTTATAATTTTGAGCTGTCGCTATTCGCTAACATCAAATTTTAATTGAACTTATTAGGTAACTTTTATTTCATCCTACCTCGTTAAATTTTATTTTTCTGTCGTTATTCTGCTGTTTGTACAATTTGTAATTGGGACTTTATCATTATCGCATTATATACAGTCGTCACAAACTCACTTATTTTGCTGTTTGAAACAAATTATTTCTTAAGAAATTGAAATATACAATTGAATTTGATAAAAGAAAACTCAATTATGTATATAAAATTTACCAAGAAAAAGTATTGTATTATATTACAATACTTCGGATGAAGTTTTAAAAACCTTGAGCATAAAAATATAAAGAAAGGTTTTAGAATCTTTCCTTCAAAGGATCTGTTATTTTAGGTTCATCTACAGACTGTATAGCATATTAAAAATGACTTCATTTATATTTAAAATCTATCTCTAACTCTGTTTTAATTTAATCACGTACTCTTTGACGGTTTTGGTAGTAAAAATTTTATAAAAAAAAATACCACTCTATAAAAATTATGGTTCATCTTTTATATAAGTATTTACCACACATATTAGTAAATAAGAGCGACAGATTAATTAGAGTGAATAGGGATTATCAAGTTACTACTTAATCACTGTTAGTGCATGTACATTTAACTATGTATATCACCATCCTGTATATACATATGTTAACATATAAAAGTAGAGCTCCAACAAAAAAAATATTTACGTAATAAAATTCATCCTGCTCCGAACGTGGTTTAGAAGATAAATCCATCGTAAAGTTTGATGCGCCATAAAGTTAATGAGAGCTCCCTTGTTCTCCCAAATAATTCGCAAAACGTTGGTTCAAGTATGAGAAAGGGTACGTGAAATGGGATCTAGTAAATTTTGTTTGAGTTTCGCTGATATCTTAGGCAAATATACCGCAAGGAAACTAACAAAAAATACAACTAGTTAACAGGTGTTAGAAGAAGAAATAGAACCAATCTTTCGGTTGGGAGACTTTGTTGTTTCGGATACAACTTATAGTTTATTGGCATTAAGTTAGATGATACTCCTGTATCATTTAAAAAGAAACAGAAAGGGTAATAATTTTTTAGCTTGGAGGTTAATGATTTTTATGATATCTATATACGTATCTACTCGTATATCTAATGTTAATAAGGTTATAAAAGTAGTTTATTGTAAAAGTTTGTCTCCCCATATTTAGAAACAGATACAAATCTAAATGTACAATAAAACTCAAAATCAATACCGCACCACGTTTTTATTGAAAAAAATGGTGACAACTAGTTTTGACGATATAGTCATCATCAGATCTAAAAAATTTTTTAGAAATATCTCGCCAGTCTCGCTTTGTCTCCTTGTTTTCTTATGTTACTGATACCTTTAAGTATTTTTATTCATATATGGTTACTGCCTCACTGCCTCAGTAATTACAACCAGCTATGTTAAGTACCCACTATCAGTCACTACCAATCTCGTTGGTTTTACTTACTTCTTGGGGCGGGAGACATCCTTTCTCACCACTTATTCTCACCTTCTTAAATTTCTACTCAAACAACTCATTGTTACGTTTCTACTAAAAAGGTTCCTTTCTCTTTCCCATGCTTGTAAGACGAAAACGGTGCTTGGACATGAGATTTTTTTAATTTAATTTTTCCCATTTTATTTATATTAGAAAATTCCTCTTTTAAGTTTAATGTTACCATACTTAATCTTACTACTTTCACAATTTTTTAAATTTTTGTTTGGGTTTGTTTTTGAATAAACTAAATATTGAAGATTACAGTTTACTCTTTTGATATTTATATCTAAGGATTTTATAGAACTGTTCTCTTTAATTTCACACAAAATTTTATTTTTGGATGTTAGTTGTTGATAAAACTAAAGAAAATATCCAATTGTCACTACCATGTAAAAGTAGCCACAACATCAACATATCTATACCAAAACAATACATTCTTGTTTTGTTCTAAATTATCCATAAAAATATTTGCAAAAATTGGTGATATTGGACTACCCATTGGCAATACTTCATTTTAAATATAAAATTTATCATTAAAATAAAAGTAATTTTGATTGAATCATAAATTAAATAGGTTTATAATTTTATTACTTACAATTTGGTTTACGTGGTATACATTCAGATAAAATTTTTATTAAAATCGTACTATTAACGTCAAATGAAAGCAATTTTGTGTTTTCTTTTGATTTATTTGTATTTAAAAATTAAATCTAAAGAGTTTTTACTAAATATTTTGATATGTCAGATGATGTTGGCAGGAAAGTCGAAACTCGAGTCACCTAATAATTAAAAAAAAAGCTTTATAATACTGTGGAAATTCAAGATAAGTATAATTTATATTTTATATTTATTAGGGATAGATTCCATAAAGTAGACGTAGAAACAGTTAATTTTATTTAATTTTAACTCTTATGTCTGCACGAATGTGTAAAGCTCTATTCCTGCAATAATCTCTGAGGAATAGTTTATACTCTTGAATATTTTTTGAGCGTGTTTTCCTTTTATTTTTTTTTACAGCAAACATTACGAACATGTTTGGTAACTACTTTTATACAATAAATATTTACCTTAAATATGAATAATGTTTATCGATTTTTATAGGTATTTCTAAAAGGAAGTGACATAAATAAACGAGGCTGGTCTCAAAAGTGCAATAAGGTCAAACGGTTAGATTTCATGCCTTCCTATCAACAATAAACGATAATAATATTCCCTGGAACAACCGAGGTAGGTGCAATATCAATCACATTTTATCCGCATTAGGCAGCCTTTAACCCTTAAGCACGCATTTAACTCGTCACATAAGGCCGCAAATAATAGCGGCGGCGTTAAAACTTCTTCGAGCTATAGCATACAGGTCCGGCGTCGTGTGCGCCTGTCTCGTCGACGCCAAGCGTCGGTCGCATCCAGTCTACCGCGAGCCTTACGCCATGTCGTTTCGTTTCTCGGGCCTCTCGCTCAAATAGAGTTGATGTCGAGTCCCACACAGGAAGCGCCACAATCGGCGTCCACCGGACATGACGATCGCGCCCATCAGGAGTTCGAGGAGGAGGAGGAGGAGGAGGAGCACGCCGACTCTCGGGTCTCTTCCCCCAAGTCTCGACGTCCCGTGTCGTACCCTTGCGGCCCGGAAAGCAGCGTCGAGCTCGACACCTTCAATCCCCAGAAGAGGCTCTCCGATCCTCTGCGGCCGCCTCCGCCGAAGAACAAGACTCAGGTGAAACCGTTCACCAAAGACTCCTTGGAGAAGTTACAGAAAAAGACTGTGCAACTGGTGCGGGAGTACGGATTCCAGCCGAGGAGGAAATTGAGTGTCGAGGACGGGTCGCGGTTGCCGGCAAAGTTTGAACCGTTTCCCTCTAAGCTCTATGGAAGGCCATTGGAGGAGATAGACAATTTCATCTACGATGAGGTGGGTGCGCACACGCGCAATCATCTTTCCACTATTTCTTTTCCAAAAGTATTTTACACCTACTTAGTGTGTTTTGGAACAAGTTATTTAGACATACAAAATTGACATCGAGATATTTTTTTAAAGACTTTCTGCCTGTATTTAGTTTACAAAATAATTGTGAATAGTATAATTCACGTATAACACAAGGAAAATGGGAAAAATAAGTCCTTTAGTATCACAGTCTATTGACTTATTTTCCCCATTTTTCTTGTGTTAATGTGACACAACCACCCATTTAAATCGCGTATGTTCGATAATAATCTACTTCTCTTTTACGCTGGCTACAGTAAAGCAAATAAAAGACTTTGGTCTCAATGTCAAATCCAATGCTACAGGATCAGATGGAATATCCACAGAAATATTAGGACTCTCTTTACATTCAATAGTACCATATTTAACGCATATTGTTAACTGTTATCTGGAAAGCAAATATTTCCCTGATATCTGGAAATATTATCTGATCAACCTCTCTCTAAGATCAGAGTCTCTACAGAATGTTTAAAAAATTTTAGAAAAAATATCCATCTAACCTTCTTGAGGCTACAGTACTATTACTCTATTAACAAATAGTACTGTTGAACCGTCTGTCATTAGATAGCGGCCTACTGACAGCTGTGAATCAATTAGATTACTCAAAAGTCTTTGATACCTTTGATCATTCTCTTCTTTGTGCAAAATTAAAATGTTACGGTTTTGATGCAACTTCTTATCGATTTTTTCAGCATTATTTTAGTCATCGTAGGCAAAAAGTGGTTGTTAACAATGAGTCTTCTTCACAGTTTTCAGTAGTCACCTCTGGAGTGTTACAGGGTTCTGTTTTAGGTACTTTGTTATATTTAATATATGTTTCAGATCTATAGAGTCACGTCAATTTTCAATAATTTGCAGGTGATACTCAGATATATCTTTCCTTTGATCCAAATTGATTCTATTGAGCAGGGTGCTTTCTGTGTCTTCGAATGCTGGAAAAAATAGTATAATGCTATTTTTTAATATAACTATTCACTTAGATACCTTCAAACTTTAAATTAACAATGAAAATTAATTCTGTATATAAAAATCTTGGTAAAATCTTTGATTATAGATTGAGATTGAAGAGCATATCTCTTTACTAATTAAAAACTCTTATTTAATTCTAAGACAGCTCTATCGACAACGTAGTGTTTCAAACTTCATTCTCCGTAAAAAGCTTTGCGAATCGTTAGTTTTCATTATTTTAAATTATGATATTACTCCATTCTTTCCAGGTCCAACAAGTAAAACTAAATATCGTTTGCAAAAACAAAATAGTTGCTGTAGATTTGTATTTAGCCTCCGACACATTGACCCAGTTTCTAATAAAATTGACAATTTACAATGATTAAGAATTGAAAACCTATAGAAATATTCAGCCTCACTAATTAAAAAGTTAATCAAAACGCATATTCAGAATATTATATTATTATTATTATTATTATTATTATTATTATTATTATTTATTTGAAACGTTTTTGCAAAATGTTTAAACGAAACACAAAATAAAAAAATGTTAAGACTTAATAAAAAACGTAAATTAAGATTTACTCAACGCTAACATATGCAAACTAAGAAATGTATATGTAAATTGACTTTTTTACAATTGCAATTTCTTACCGGATCGTATACGACGTGTATAAATAATTTTGCGCCTTACTGCATTATTACTATAGCCCTAAATAGAAATACATGTTTTATAAATAATAGATGGTTTTTAAACTAACAAAGACATTTTTCTATACTAGCTATATTTAACTGTAAACTTAGCTTAAGGTTTAATTATTGCTAGAAAAATATTGTAATAAAATTGTAATTGTCAATTTTATGATTGTAATGAAATTGTCATTTTCAGTTTTGTAAAATCTAATTTTTATCTTTTACAAACAACTTTATCCTACTTTAATAATAATAATATTTAATAATAATAATAACAATCCTTTATTTATCATCAACTAAAAATATTAAATTAAATCATGAAAATAAGCAAGTAACGATGTAAACTTACAAATATTGAAGAGAATTGAGTAAGTTATGTTAAGGAGTTATAGAAAAATAAAATATACAAATACAAAATATAAATATAATTAAGTAGAATATAAAACACAAAATTAAATACGGATGGGGTTCCTTTTTTATTTTTGGTTTTATCGAAAAATGTCATTCGTGAAAAAAAGTTTTGCTTATTCTAAAACTGGATGAAATGAATAAAAAATAATGTTAGACTCTACTTGCTTCATTTTATAGTAAATTTTCGGAGTCAAAACCAACTAAAAATGATAATTTGTCATTTCTTAATGTCAGTTTTTATATGAAATTAATTTTTACCTTGTAATTTTTAATAAAATATGTTTTCATATTAAATAATTTTATGATATGAAACTCTATACACATACTATAATCTTGAGTGTATAATTTTTATTCCTCATCATGGAAATATGTTCCATAACTATTTTGTTTTCTATAAATTATAATTAAATTAACAACATGATTGTATAAATTAATTAACTTTTTTAAATTTAGTTTTGTTTCAAAAACATTATTTACTACAAAACGAATGTTAAACTGTTAAATTAATTTTAAATTAATAACCTAACATGATGCCAAGCTTAATATCTAATTTTCTAAGTTTAGTTAACACGAATTGCTGAATTTAGAACATATGATTGAATTTAACATATCATAGAAATTTCTGATTAGAATTTACAAACAAATAATTTTTAATTTAGTTTTAGTTCAAACAGTTAACTAGTTCAATTGTAATAATATTTTTTTTATAATTTAAAATATCACATTTATTGATTTAATATTAGTAAATATTTACATTTTTTAAAATTTATCAGATGTGATAAATTTTATTTCAGTATAAATTATTGTAATTAGATTAACTTATTCTCGTAAGTTATATAAATTAATTTGTCCCTAATATTGAACGTTTTAACAATTTTGTTCTGGGTTATAAATAAATTTATCCAGGAGTTAAACTCAAATACTGAAATCAATAAAATAAAATAAATCCTACCCGAGCAGTTATGGTAAAAAAATAAATCTCGTCTTACACGCTGTTTTTTTTGGGTTGTTTTTGTTTAGTTTCTCATTTCCTTGTTTTCGTTTGATGTTAATTAACTCAACTTTTTTGTTGTTAATTTTATATGCCAATTATTTAGTTCAATATAATTTATTTTCTTTTAATTTGGTGATTTAGAAGAGTTGACAGTAATTTGTGACTTAATTTATTGAATTTTATTATCATGTTTAGGTCTTTGCATTCACATTGGTATTTTTGTATTTAATTTTTTAAATATGTCATTGTGTTGTTAAGATCTAAAGATGGCCTTTAAATGCCGAAACTAGTCATTTCGAATTTAATTAATAAAAAATTTAAAAAATCATTTTGAGCTTACATTTAAGATATGGCTGAGCTTGTTCATTTATGAAAAAATAAATAACAAAAAGTGCCATTTCATTATTTTTAATTCTAAGTATGGTATAAACATTTTTGAAAACATCAGCTATAATTTATTTCATGTTATTTTCAGTCGTAAAACGTTATAAGTTACTAGTTTGTAACTAAATTTTCTGGTAACACTTACAGTACTAAAACTTCACAGTACTAAAAGAACAATTTCTGGCTAAAATAACTTTTACGATTCGTCTCATTTTCTCATTCAGCTATGGCTCAAACGATAAAATTCCAATCGGTTTATTGCATGAAAAATTCACTTTTGTCATTGATATAAGCATGCAAAACAACATATCTTTATTTTATTGAAATGAAAGTATGTAATAAAATAATACCTTTAGTTACCGGACTATTTAATGCTTTTTAGCTTTGAAAATAGAATTTAATTGAAATCCAGTACGAAAGATGAATAGCAGTAAATTACAATTTCGCGGAAAACTCTGATTGCGTATATGCGATGTGAATTTGTAGAGACAATCAAACTTAATTTTTCAAAGGGAACTCAATTTTTAAAATACTAAATATATTAGTGTTTTTACATGTATTTATTACTACTAACACAGAATTAATATTACAAAAATTTAATCGACAAATACCACAAGTTATTCTGAAATTTTTTGTGTGTACATGAGGTAAAAAATTTTCAATAAAAGCTATCTATGTCTTTAAATTTATAGCCTCAAATAAGTTTTATAACTTGCTTTTCAACTAAAATTGCAATATCCTCAATTCATTTAAATTGGTATTTGTGTACTCTAAAATAAGTACTAAAACTGTTGGTTGTTTTTTTTTAAATGATTTGGAAAATGTTATATGCAATTTACTAATATGTCTACATGTTCCTTTAAGTAACGAATTATTTTTGGGACGCCCTGTCTACACAAAGTACCTACTTTTTTAATAATAATAAAGCATTTTAAACGGATCATTTTTCATAACTTTTGGAGGCGTTATTTTTCTTGTTTTCTTATTTCCTAAAAATTCTCTGAATAAGCGATTATAATTTGCAATTTATATTAATTTTCGTTTAGTAGGATAGAATCAACAAAAACAGGAAAATTTTATTAAAAATTTATATCATGAGGCAATAACTTTTATATTTTAGGTTTATTTCAATATTTTTATGAGTAATTCTAATGCGTTCTTAAATTTTTTTTTTTGTAAGTCTAACACCCATTAGAATTCAGCAATAGACAATAACACTTTTCACTGAATATTTTCTAATAAAATAGTTGGTTGTGTTTCTATATCCAATAATGTAAATAATTAATTACGTGCAGGTATAAATTGTGTAAATAGATATTACAGAGATGTCTACAGGCAACCGGTAGTTTAAATAAATTGTTTTATTTTAGCATTAAGCAAATATTTTTTTACAGCAAATTATAACACTATATAATATACTTTTTATTTTGGTTTTTTATTTATTATTAACCGTTTAGCTCACTGACTGTAGCAAATAGTTCGCTGTGATTTTTATTACACATTTATGAGATTTTAATTTGCTTTTATAATTAAAAAAATCATTTTTGCATAAATAAAAAGAGACAACGCGTAATATTAAAAATTTGTGAGCAGCTTGTTTAAGTATTTGAAATATTTCTCTCTGCCGTTAATACGTGATGCTATAGAAATATTTTTGATCGTGAGGAATTTTATTCCCAGGTACTTCAACCGTTTAAGTAAAAAATCCTAGCAAATTATAATCCGTGTAATGGCTTTGGTTATTAATAGAAACTACTAAAATAATTTAGCGACGAGTTTCAATGACACGGTAGTAAAACAATTATTTATTTTAATAATCTTTGATTGTTTTATGTATAACGGGCGTAAAATTGTTGGTTGACATTTGGTTTAATTTATTTGGCTTTATAAACGGACACTTTTTATTTTTCCTTTACGTGGGTCGGATAAATTCGGAAATAGCTATAAAAAATTGTATATGGAACAAGATTATTTTATTGTTTTTCGAATCATTCGCCAGTTTATCGTACGCACTTTAACGTACGTTCAAACTAATTATTAAAACACTTATTCCATTCAGAAGTTGGTAGGCTGAAAATGTGTTTTGAATGCATCTACGGCTTCTTCAGAGCAGGAAAAACGTTGACCACGTATTTCATTATTATTTGGGGAAAACGTAAAAAAATCACTTGGTGCTAAATCAGGACTATGTGAAGAGTGAGTCATTAATTTAACGTTTGCACTTTTCTAATATTCGACTGTTGCGAACGCGGTATGGGATGTTGCATTATCATGATGCAAAATGTTTACATATTTATTTTTTTTCGTTACTGATCAATTCTTTCTATTTTTCGTCACTGATTAATTATTTCTGGAAAACTAACTATTGTATATCATTCCGAATTTACTATTCGACTATTTTCTAAAGCTATTGAAGCCGCGTGACCAACTTAGACATATAATCATTTTCTTCGAAGTACCAAAAAAAAAATATCTCGGAAACAAATTTCCGAATTTATCCAAATGCCCATAAAGATTTTTCATTCACTTATTACAAAATTACAAAAATTTAGCACATGATATCATTAAATTCGCAATAGATCTGACGTCGGAACCTCCAGACTTTCTTTTATTTTACTAAAAATGGGACTATCAGTATAGTGAAAGTAAAATCTGGTTTTCAAAAATAGACGGTAAAATCTATGATTATCGAAAAATGGTTGTATAGGTTAAAGTATTTCTAAATTACCCGCATTAACACTGTTTGAATTTCTTTTCTTAGACTATCAATTCTCGCTGTCTAAGAAATAAATGGTAAATTTATTCTTTTTTCACTTTTCAGCACATAACTACATATACTTAAGATTATACAAATATTTTCGTATATTCAACTTGTAGCAATCCTTGATATCTAACTATTTTCAAAATGTAAGTTGTTTAATAATTGCAATGCTTTTATTTTTGTAAGAACAACGTAGGAAATAAAATAACTTATGAAGTAAGCAACTTCTCACAAAGGGTGTAGAAAAAAATACAGAATAATTTCATTTACTAAAGAGTAACATTTGTATAATTTGGTATTAAGGTTTCATGTTGTTACAGCAATGGAAGAAATTTATGTCTAAAGTAAAATTATCCTCCATTGTCAAATTAAAACGATAACACGAAAACATATTAACATATTATCTGTGTTAACATTATCGTAATCAACATTAAGGTTCGAATTTATATCGCAACTAAATTAAAGGAAACTTCGAACATAAATTTCAGAACCCTCCAAATACCAGCTTTAATCCTCCGATTACTATTACGTAAACTGTTATAGAATTTATTAGGAATTCGAAATGAAGTTCTGGGCATCTGATCACAGCATTTAAAAAAAATTGAGCCAACGACCTGGAGGTTGTTTTTTTAATAAACAAATTATTTGAGCTACTTAAGAAAGTGTTTAAAATTCATTTATTTTAAGCAAGTTTCATTAAAGTTCAACCACTTTTATTTGCCCACTCGGTTTGTTGTTCAAACAATTTGACTAACTGTTTAGTTAAACGGCTATTTGAAATCAAATTATTTAAACATCACACAATATTAAATATCTAATCAACAATTATGGACGCAGTTGCCTGCCACCGACTCTAAAATAAAGTCTCTTACGGTTATGTAAAAAAGTTGGTAAACTTTTCTCTCACCTCAACAGCCAGAACTTATATTAAATTCAATTTAAAAAAAAAGTTCTCTTTAGATCAATTTGGTAAATTCCTTGTGGAAAAATGAAATATACATTAACTAAAAAAAAGTTAAAATTAATTCTGCTTATATTACATCTACGACCACAACAATAGCCCATATTGCGGCTTTCCATTACGGCTTAATGCTTTTAAAATGAGAACGTATTGCTTTGCCCTTAAAAAGCTAGCGAATAAATTTTAATGAGACATTGGATGTTGGCATAAAAAATACCAGATGGAGTGAATTAAAAGTCCTAAAATTTGGGTTATTAAAGTAAAAAAAAAGTTATTGACGCTTGATGTAATTCTTTTTATACCTAATTTAGTTTAAATATATCTACAAACATTATAATATTTAACTGAATACATAACATTTTTTCAAATTTATATTTTGATTCCATAGTAAATTGATTTGATTTAAATAAAGAATAAATAATCATTGTGAGAAAAGCCCTTATAATATTTTATTTTTCATTCTATGGAAATGTTTTGGAAAATCTTATTTTTATAAAGTAAAATGAATTCACATGAACAAACTACAAGATTTTCAATATTTCTCTAATTAATTTACTAAAATAATTTTTTTTATCTATTCAAATAAATATTAATAGAATTGTTATTTTCATCTTGGTTAAATTCAAAAATAAATATCTCTTGATAAACATTATTGGAAGATCATGGGGTTTTTATGCATACTATTTAGTTCATTTGGTAAAAGCACGAATATATAAAGAATAATTACTATTAACCATCAAATAACTAGAATATAAATCTAATAATTTGGCATATTTTGGGAAAAACATTGTATTTTTATTTATTTATTTATTTATTTATTTATTTACGGAACTCACCATAGTCTTTTCCTGACCCTGAAATTTTGTATAAACCTCGTTCATCTTGTTATCTAAATAATTCGCAACGATTCAATTTATTTTTCTTTCTTAAAAATAAATATTTTACAAAATACATTTTTTTGGAATATATTCCTAATAATAACAACAATTTCAAAATAATATATTTTATTTGGTTTAAAAATGTACTACTGTTTATTTATACCAAATAATACTTTTTTATATTGTTTTCCTTCCATTGCCGAAATAAATATTTTTTTCTATTTAAAAATATATTTTACTGCTCATACGAGTACTACACTTATTCCAAATAACAAAAAAAATTATTTAAACATTAATGTAAATTATTTGTGATATTAATGGTCAAATTACTCAAACAATAATCTAATATTTTGGAATATGGCAAAATGCTGAATTATAATTAATTACTAATTTATAAACGCCTTATTTTCATTAATAACAAAAAAAAAACATGTAATGTTTAAACCAACAAATTTAAAATTTTTAGAAATTTGGTATTTGAGTTAAATAAATTATATTATTTCTTACATTATTATTTTTCTCTATGTAGAAAGTTTCGGCAATATATGATTTTCGATTTTATATTAATTGTATAAGTGACAGAGAATAGAATTACTTTTCCAAAAATTCTTTTAATGTAACCAAATTTATTTATTCATCAGTCATTAGTCATTTATTTAAAGAATTTCATAAAATTCCATTCCAAATGGCATTAAACCACAGATAAATGTTAATTTAAGTCAATTTATCACTTTCTTGTTTACTTATACATATTTTACTACAATTGACAATGTTACTAATTCTCTTATTTATTTTAGGATATGATGCACTTGTAAATTTTCAAAAAAAAAAGATAATTATTAGATGAGAGATTTGTTTGTTTTATTTTTAGCTATACAGTGGAATTTTTCCATTATTATTAGCAACATTTTTAATCAATAAGAAATATATCGATAAAATTTTCTTTTTAAAAATATATGTGAATTTTGGACACACCCAGTATTACAAATTTCGTTTACCTAGTTATATTTGTTGCACATGTTAATTTGAAATGCAATACTTCCAAATTTCAATAGTATCATAGACATAATCATTTATTTCAAACATACTACTTGTCCGCGCAATTCGATATACCCATCTGCTTTATGTTTCCCTTTAAATTACAATCGAGTTGTAATTGACCCATCGAACTGAAATATGCAGTTGAATTCTCAGAGACAATACAACAGATAAATGTTTCAACCTGTTGGATTACTCCCAAAATTAAATGTTAATCATATAGTTGGGCATAAAGGTAATCTATTCATTAATTTCATTAAAAGAATTTTTATTGGAGCTCTTATTGTACGCTTCTATATTTAAATGTGATTAGTTCAAATTCATATATTAAAACATTCCATTTGTTTTAATAAATATACGAAAGAAGCCCTCTATAAAAACGTTTTTAAAATATACGCCGCTTGATAAATGGCCCCTTTAGTTTAGAAATTTAATCCACCATTTTTTTCTGATCAGTTCGATTTATTTTTATATTTCTGCTTTATTTGTTCAGAATTTACTATTTAAAAATGCTGTAGGCACTCTAACTCACCAATTTGCATTTGGAACATATTTTATGTCTCTGTTGGATATTCCAGTAAATTCCAAATTTTTAAAACAAATAATAATTACAGTTTTCCACGTTATAATTATAAATAAATATTCTAACATAGAAATTTAGAACTGATTTTTGAATATTAGTTTAATCACTTCGTCTAATTTTATTTGCACATCTAAAATAATAAACCTAATTTATACTTGGTTAATTAATTACAGTTTGAAATTTTTTAACAGTATCAAAAAAATGTGGCGAACAAAGTTATTTACTAAACGATTATATGGATCAAATGTCGTTAGTTTTGATCAAAGTTCATCCCATTTTACTTAAAGTTATATTAGGGAACTCGTTACACGAGAACTCTGAGATTTCCCGGTTGGAAACATTTCATATCCTGCGTGATGGTATGAAATAATCGTTCTTCATCAATCATCTTATATGTTTCAACAGATGATAAAGACTGACTAATTAACAATTCAGTAAAACCCATGTTATTACGATATTGTTAAGGATAATTACTTTGAAGCCAACACCAATGGAATATTAGAGGATAACAAAAATATTATTATTAAAATAAAAAAGGGATAATATCAAAAAAGAAGGAAAATAAGGTGAAAAGAAAATAAAGATTTTCCACAAATTTTCTTAGATACAGATGAACTGTGACAGGCTTTTTAAACAGTTTTTGCAAGTAACAGATACTTTGTAGTTTTTATGGTGATGATTGCAATACTATTTTCACAAAATGGAGTCACTTTTTAACACCTTTTATTGTAAGTTGAGTATTTCAACTTGCTTAAGGCTTTTTAAGAGAAACACGTAGCATGATATTACGTGAAAGAATATTTTTACAGATATTTTTAGGATAAAAGTGATGATTGAGTCAGTGTTTCTGTATTAATATGTCTCGAGGGTTCAAAAATTGGATACGTGACATATTGGTTTTAATAAATGTCAAATAAATCTTTTTTGCCATAAAGATCACCTGATATGTGCTCTATTGTTTAAGACAGTTGTTAATTTACTATTTTTTTTCTGATCATCTTTAATTTGTATACCCGTTTTATTTTAAAATTTAACTTTAGAAAAATGGTGGATGAACTTGCGAGCACACCAATTTTGGAACTCAATAAAATATTTAATTGTTATTTTTATCTGGTTTTAAACATTTGTCAAAGAGACGAAGCAAATATGTATACATTGAATATTCGAGGAAATTTTATTTTTTACCTCAATGCGATTGACTGAATATATATTAGGTATATATATTTTTAGGGGTCACCTTTGTATAAAGAAGAGTTTTATTGCCATGAAGTAAACATTTTTCAATAAATACTTTGCCTTGTTGTCAAATACTATTAATAAATTGTTAATTTTGTCAAGTAGTGATTTTGTCAAAATACTTTTAGTAAATAAGTATTTTATAGACTTATAAAATTAATCTGTTTAAAATTCATTTAAAATTTGACAGGCAGTTTTTAGGAATATGTTTTCAATATTAAAAATATTTTCAAGATAAAATATTAAAAATTTAAGGAATTATCTTTAATACAAAACATGGAATACTATTAAAAATATTAATACGATTTATTATTATTATAATTTAATATAAATATAACTATTTTATGTCCTGCTTTGTTCAACGAAATAACAGAGTAGAAAAAATGGTGGACTCGCAAGTGCAACCACCATTTTTTAAATATAAAATTTTGATCAAATAAAGCAGGGTTAAACACAATTTTTTTACAGATTTATTTGACTTTAAAAAATATCGTTTCTTTCAGTTCTTTTTTTTTGTACCTGGTAACTGAACCAAATATAAAGTGTTAGTAAACGGCAATAACACTGTAAAATTTATCTAAGAGTTTTGTTTGCTTTTCTCAGAATATTTTTCGATCTAATGAGATTAAAATCATTCTTTTATTTTTAAGAACATACATTTACTCAGTTTATTTATAATATTAATTATGGCGTTCCTCAAAGGTCTATTTTGGAGGTCCTGAAATTTATAAATTAAAAATAATATTATGATTTCTTGTTTTATTTTTTAACCTTTTTGTTTGTTGTTTTTTTATAAAACTACCAGTTTTCGAATTAAAAAAATCAATTACATACTTTAGCATTGTTTTAACGTTTATTAAGTAAAATAATATGATTGAAAATATTAATAAATATATACGTAAAGAACATAACATAAATTATAATAAAATTTTGAAAGTTGATGACCATCTTCAACCATAATATAAATACATTAATTTAGTTCAACAATTTTAATTCCGTTCTATCGTGGTAATATCATTTTAGGGAGTTGGTGTGAGAAATTTTTTTAGGGAAGAACCACTCATAATTTTTTTAAAGAAGAATCTCTTCCGACATTTTTTACCAAGAATTTAGCAATTCTGAAGCTATATCCTAAATTTCTCGGCAACAACTAAAATATATTCCCGGAAACCACTTTTTGCTTTTTTTTGTTGAATGTCCCGTTTGTATATTTTTTCTTTCGTCTGATATTGTGCTTGCTCTAATCGCGTTGGATCAAACATTATTTTCCTTTTTAATATCAAAATAACATGCGTTTCACTCGGATGTTAATTAGTCAGTCTCTAACATCTGTTGAAACATATAAGATGATTGATGAAGAACGATTATCTGATACCATCACGCAAATGTTTCCAACCGGGAAATCTCAGAGTTCTCTAGTAACTCTAAGTAACATAGGGTAAAAGTTGACTAAAACTTGTTTAAATTTTATTCATTTAAATGTTTCGTAAATAATAATAATAATAATAATAAAAATAATAATAATAATATGTTTTTTCATTTATCTCTCCAATCATTTCTTTGTTTTTATATCCTGAATTACTTGATCCTCCCGTCGTATCTGCAGTTAGGTTTTTTGGGTTATTACTTTGATTTCAGCAGTTTGTAATTTGATTCTGTTTATTGACCATACTATCTACTTATTTTGGATTTACTACTTTTTCTTCCAATATTATATTTCTCATTTCATCAATCGTATAAATTGTTCATCGTCTATTTTCTTTAGGCCAAATATTGTTTACTGAATTAGTTTGTTTACCATATTTTACGAAATTGCCAATTTGTTTTGATTTTAAAATTGATATACAGGATATCCACAAAAATAATACATATTTATGGATGAGGCATAAAAACGAGAGAAAGAGAGAATAAAAATGTATTTCTGAAGTCTAAATATTGTTTATCGAAAAGCAACTGCTCTCGGCAACACCGCCACACTTGAATAACTAGGTCAAGTTCAATGCTGATAATAATCAATGGTTTTTTAAACGTTCTAAAAATGTATTTTTATTTTAGTACACCTGGATATTTAGAATGGTCATTTACAGGGTATAGAGAAGAGTGAAAAATGTATTCTCGAAAATTATTATATGATCCGAAAAATTTCGACCACTATTTTTTTTTACAACAATTTATTACAATTTCCAAGAATCTTTGGGACACTGACACTTAACATAGAATAATAAAATTAGAATAATGAACATGTTGTGATATTCTTGATTGGAATAAAATGCCATTTTTCACTGAATTATTGAAACTATTTTATCAAAATATAAAACTAAAACGATTAATCGATCCGAATCTTCTGCTAACTAACACAATTTTATGATTCATCAGGTAGATATTCCTTCGTTACAAGACAAATATTTTTATTAAAAGTGTGAGGTGTGGCAACATATAAATTTTCTAATAAAAGTTTAAAGTAAATTAATTATGTTAAAAAATTTATTAGAATATTATTATATCAAATGACACGTTCTACATACCATTTAAAAATATGCATTATTTTTGCGGACATCTTGTGAGTCGATATACAGTGAACCACTTACAAATTAATTTTATTATTTTAGATATTTTTTTAATGATCAAAATATGTCCAAATTTAAATATTTTGTTTTTAAGAAGTTAGTGAAGGGGAAGGTAACATTTTATGTTAACATCGTAATTAATTAACTGTAATTAAGCTTTAGATTTGTCACAAGATTTAAAAATAAATATTCATATTTGTTTGATTGTAGTATTAGTATTTATTTTAATTTTTATACTTATACTGTACAATTTTAGAGTAAATAAATACAGAAATTTTTTTTATTATTTGGTGGATTATTACAAATATAAGTACACAAATATAATATTTGTTTAGGATCCCGGCGGCTCCCTGAAATTAAAAATAATTGATAACAGCATGTTACTGTGTGTTGAAAAATGTTTGAATATCCTGAAAATAGATTAGGGTATTTAAGACGCGTGTGATCTGGAATATTAATACAGTAGTTAGACATATTATTTCGGTTCAAAATAAATTAACAATAAGGAAATATAAATAGAATTATGGTCTGAAAAAATGCGATTAGTATAACTTAAGTCACAGAGAAAATATTTTAGAAAGGCTTTTCTAATACTATGGAAATTCAAGAATAATTAATCTTTCATAGTTAATATGAAATATAAATAACTTATTTTCAGACGGATGCAAATAAAAATTTTACCAATAAGTACTAATTACTCTAAGACAATTTTTTCGTATAAGCAAGCTATACTGGTTGTCTTATGTATTTCTAAATAAAATACAGAAAATTTCATTTCAACCATAGACTCAATATTAAACATATTATTATTTTATCAAATAACATCTACTCAAATATTGCTTTACAAAATTATTAAGTTTAAACAATTTTCTATAGGTAAAAATGGTTCTAACAATATTCAGATCCTGTCATTTTTTTAATAAATAATTACATTCATTTAAAGTATCAAAACATTTTTTATTTTTTCAATCATGGACATTAATAGCCAGTTATTGTGTTTTTAATAGGTTTGAAGTTCAATATTTTTCTTGGATTGGTCACAACATTAGTTTAATGTTAATGTAAATATAAATTATAGAATAAAATCATTTAAAAAAAATTTATAAATTATTTTCCAATATTTGTAAATTATTTTTCTGATTACTCCCTTTCGTGCTAGCAATTTTTTATTTGTTTTAGAATAACCATAATTTTTAAATCTTTATAAGTTACTTGAATTTATGAACTTGTATTTTTTTATTGGTATTAGATGATGAAAATATTCAGAAAAGAAAATAATAAAAATAAATAAATTGTTTTAACCATTACTTTGTGGAATTTATATACTTATCTTGAATTTCCACAGTATTTCAAAGCTTTTTAAAATATATTTTATCGACCAAGTTTTCGCCTATTAGCATTGTCAAGAACGACAAATTCTATAGGGAAGTGACTTCGATTCATATTTTTAATGGAGCACGTAAAACATTATACGTAAACAATTTTATACAAAGTTTCAAATAGTGAATTGCCTGTAGTAATAGAGGTCATAAAAACTTCTAAATCACATTTTACAGCGTTTTTTACATTATTTGATTGAATTTTTTTAATGGAAAAAAGCGCAATACATTGTTTAGAAAGAAGGAAAAATATCAGTTACGTAACGAGATGATATTTGAGGAATATAAAGTGAAATATCAATAACGAAAATGTCAACTGGCGAAAGGACCTCTTATTCTTAAATGAAATATGATCTTTTCAAGACGTTGAGTACAAGTAATTGTTTAAAATTGCACTGGTTCAAATTTGGAATAAAATTGTATTAATTGATAATATATAAATACTTATCAATATTCTAGACTTATAGAGGGTGTCCAAAAAGTAATGCATATTTTTTAAGTAGTATGTAGAACGTGTAATTTGCAACAAAAACTTCTAATAAAATTTTTTTCTAACATTATTGGTTTGCCCAAAAATTCGCTTTAAACATTTACCTGAAAATTTATACGTGGCAACATCTCATATTTTTAATAAAAATATGTATCATGTAACCAAGGAATATCTACCTGATGAATCATAAAATTGTGATAGTTTGCAGATGATTCGGATCGTTTAATTGTTTTAAGTTTTTCGTTTAGTAAAGTAGTTTCCAAAGATTGTTGGAAAGTGTAGTGTATTATCTAAAAAAGTAGTAGTTGAAATCGTTCGTGTCATGAAACAATTGCAGAGAATACATTTTTCATTCTTCTACATCCCCTGTAATCAACTATCCTAAATATCCAGGTGTACTAAAATAAAAACCTATTTTTAGAACGTTTTTATACCTCATGCATAAATATGCGCTTTATTTTCGCGGACACCCTGTATAATAACTTAAGGTTTTCCATATAATTAAACTATTTTTAATTAAAACAATATGAGAAGATACGTATTATTAATAATTAAAAATATATGAATCGTAATTTTGAGTTTTTCTGCGACTAAAAATATGAAAATACTGCATAAGCTCTTGCCTGGGGAATACTATTATTGAATTTTACAACACTTCTTATTAAAATCCTTTAGTGATGTGAAGAACATTGTTACCATTGACAATTAAAACGCCAGATCTGCACGAACGTGTCTAGATGAATAATTCCAACATTATTCACGAACTTTGTGTGTAAATGTGGGGCATCGATCTGCAAAATGCAACTAGAAGGAGGAAAGAGGTGTTTTGACTCGCTCCTAAAGTTTAACAGATCTTAACCACTCTAAGAATGAAAAGTCAACACAAATATGCAGTATAAGTTAAAGTACGAAATTAAGAAAAATCATAAAGTGAATAACAAAATATCTTTTTCGTTTCATCGACAGGAAAGAATATTGAAACTAAAATAACTTTATCCCAAAGCGGCATTCCACTGTCCAGTCGTAAACCCAGATTCAAAATCCATGACTCCGGATAATTCTATATATTTTTTATGAAATCAGAGAAAGATCTCGGAAGGAAATAAAAGTCCCTTCATTTCCAAATCCAGGGTTGAACAAGTGTATAAGAAAATAAAAATATTGCGTCTGTACAGTACTCGATAAAAATCGGACTACAGGTGATCATGTCGTAAAATTCAGAAATAGAGATTTTCTCTACGTCAACCATTTGCCCAAAGGGTACAGGGTCACAAATAGTTTACGATGCACTGACATTGAATCCAGGGGTTTTAGAATTACTCTATGAATAGAAACTGAATTTAACGGTCGAAATATAAATGAAAAGAAATACCACATTAGATTAAATTGTAGCTATAGTAATCACATATTGTGACAATTTACTTTTGAATTTAATATTATCTTTAAATATGTTTTTTTTATATAGGAGCAAATTATGGTGGAAAGACTGATTTATTTACTTTATAGTATTTTTACAATGAAATATGTTTCTCAAATATATTTGTTTACTAAATGATTAAATATAATATTAATATATATGTGAATTTTAATTAACTTTATTTACCAATAATATAAAATAAACATTAAATATGATTTAAAAAAAGCAATTTAGTTAACCATCCAACTATAAGCCAACACTTACCATATTATTGGATAATTTGTTTATCATAGATTAAATAAAACTATTTATAATTATTCTACCCTTTTTAACTAAAAAATTTCCTTAACAAATAAATAAATAAATTTAACTAATTAAAAATCAAAATTGAGTCTTCATAAATCATAAAATGCCATCTATACACTATCTTATTAATTAACGTTTAATTATTTTAAGTTGGCGTTATTTACTGTCATTCAAATTATTATTTTCTGATTAACAGAAAGTTGATATTTATTTTTTCTTGAGTTAATTTTTTATCTGAATCCTTTATATAAGCAAAATGGATTTGGTTAAGTTATTTGGTAGAGAATTTCTTCAGCAGAAGGAGCTTGAACTTAATGAACACTTGACAAAAGTTAATTTATTGGAGGCAGAGGTTCATGAATTACAACGAACCAAAACTATGCTAGAAATCAAGATAAAAGCGTCAAAGCTAGATGAAACTATTATTCAAAAAGTAATGCCCAAATACGAAGAATTGTTCAAGAAAGTTTGGAGTGAACGAGAAGACAGGATAACCAAATATGAAATCGTCGAGTCATACAAGGACATGTTGGAATCCTCTTATACCGATTTAAAAGAAAAATTCCGGAAAGCAACAGATATAATTGAAGTGATGAATAACGACCATGACGAAATGAAGCAGGAATTAGAAGAATGTAAGAGGATAGTGAACGTGTGGAATTCAATGCACAAAGACTTGAAACAACATTTGGAAACGATTATAACTGAGGCGAATTTAGGAATGAGTATTAAAGATGTAGAATATTTTGAAGAAATCGCCAAATTGAAATCCGAACTTTTAGACGGACAACATAAGATCGATGAACTGGAGAAAATGGTGAAGACTGAATCGAAAACTTCCATTTACGCGAGATTGAGGAATAAAATTAAAAAAAAATAAATTTTAGTGTAGATGATTTTTTTTATTTGAATTGTCTAACCTAGTTAAGAAATTCTATGAGAATAGTTTTACCCCACTTATCTGGTTTCAACAAAGTTTATTGCTAGCTGTTGCTGATATAAAGAGTTAAAAGTCATCTTGATAATTTTATCTATTACGGTTTAATTATACTTATGCAGGTAAACATTACAAACTTTTCATCATTGTAGACTTATACAAGTGTTCCAGATACAATTAGTTTGAAGAAACTTGTTATGTATTGGCTTTATCTAATATTAGCTTTAATACAGATGCGTTTGGAAATAATGCAATCTAGTGCTTCTTACAGTAGGATAATTCAGTACGATAAACATTAATTTTGCGTTCAAAAAAGCTGGACCATGAAAGGTTCCTTTGATAAGTTACTTGCTATATAATTTGAAAGATATTATCTTCTAATAGTATTTTTTTTTCCAAATGTATCATTTGTTTATTCTAAAATTTTTTGATTCCCCTCTCTTCAAAACTGATTTATGAATTCTCCCCTAATTTTTTCGTTGCTAAGTACTTTTGAATTTGAAATTTATTTGATAACTTTTTTTTTGTTTTTGGACAAATATTCCAATCAATCTAAGATTGTCACATGTTATCCCTCAATCTAATATAAACGAAGATATAAATGAAAAACGATTTTAGGTGGGAAACTTCATTTTCTTTACTTATTAATACCCAAATCGTCAATATAAACGTTTTTTCTTTATTCCTGCTTCTTTTACTCCCTGGCGCTCACTTCCTACCTTCCTCTTTTCCGCCCTTCACAATATTTTTGGTTAAGAAAATAACGAATTTATCCCGCACTTTTATATACACTGTACAAATAATTTTTCAAGAATTCTATGGAACTTTTACATTGTAATCATATCGATTTCATATAATAATTACATAATGTAGGCTACACAATTAAAAATATAATAAAAAAAGTAAATGAAAGCAAGTTAAATCTTTATTAGTATTAGCAAAAGATCTGTCAGTCTTTCGTTCCTTATTTCTTTCTCTCCTCTTATTTTCCTGAAAGCATCATGTTCTGTTTATAAGGCAAACAGCGTTCCATCAAAGCGTTGTATACTTATCGTTTTCCTTATAAACAAAGTTTGCTCTCGATTTAATTTCGTCATGGATATACATTTTTTCAGTCAAGGCTTGTCAGTTTGAGAATCATTCTGTGTAGAACATAAAAATCTTGCATAAACGTTTTTTCGGAATAATTTCTTTATAAACAGAGATATTGAGATACTCAATACTCTAATTCTAGAATAAAATTTATTTAACCCAAATAAATTTTGTAGTTTGAGTAGATTCAAGTTTCTTTGGTTAACATTTTCTCTTGACTTGAGCAGTCGTCGATAAATTTATTTGAAAAAAATAAATGTCAGTATAAAAAGAACTTTTATTTGATCATATTTAATGAAAGCTTAATGACATACTTTCGTGTTCAAATAAAAACAGAGTTCTTAAAGAAACTTCTGTTTAACATAAATTTATCAAAAAGTTATTGGTATCTGATAAATATATTCCGTAGCCAATATGGTTGGGAAAAATGGTTTTTGCCAAAGTAAAAAGTAGTCGTAAAATCTTATCCCTTGTTTTTCCATTATTACAAGCGTCTAGATGAACAAATATGTCTTATCGAGCATACTGGCTGAAACAAAAGTTTTCTTGGCCGATGTTTTGATGAATTGCCAGCAAACACGAAAAAGTTGAATGGAAAACAGTTCCATTAAATTTGCATATAGGCCTAAAGTTGATTTAAGTAATCAATATGTTAGCGATAGCCATTGGCGCCCTAAGAAAATTTACTCAACAAAAAAAATATATATGTACATATTGTAATATAATTGTACCAGCTTTTATAAATCTTTTTAATTAAAGTTTCAAAATTTAACAAAACTTGAAAATATCCATTTTACAATTAAATTAACAACTTAATGCTAATACAAATAAAAAAGAAACTATTATTAGTTCTTATAATATAAATAATTTTCAATAATTGTTACTATTTCTATTGCATTGATTCTTATCTGCCCTTCTACGTCTTTTCTATTGATCTCATCACTTTCATTTTCTAATACATTTCTGGTGTGTTTTCTTCTCCTATTTCTTCTCCAATCTTCTCAACTCCATTTTTTTTGTCTATGATTTTGATTTAGATGTTTTAGAGCTCCAAGTTGTACGCGACAAATTGTAATAAAATAATAATTTTATTATCTTTTATAAATATTTTTAATATGTATTTCAAAATATGAAAAAACAACGTGATTTTTGTTCGGATTTCCTAAAAACGAGGAAATTTGGACTATTTCTTCTATAATTGTTTCTTATAACTTTATAATTTTGCTATTGTTTATTACATTTCTTTCTATTCTTTTTCTTTCTTTATCTGTTTGTTTTGCCTTTGTGGTACCAATTTCTGTTCTGTAATTATGTTTTTAATCCATTTTTACAAATTTCTTTTTCTTTTCTAGATTTTTTATTTTTTTATTTTATTGCACATTCTATCAACATTTTCTTGTAGTTCAGTTTTTTATTTAATTCATTTCATTTCTCATTTTATTCATTTTAATAAATTATTTTGCACAGGCGCTTCCATTATATCTTCCAATTTCATTTGTTTAGTTTCTATTGCTGCTATTTCTGTTGTATTTATTCTTTTCTGCTCTTTTTTTTCTTCATTAATGTCATCACTTTCATTTTCTAATACATTTTATTTCAAATTGAGTTCTCTTATTTTTGGTATGTCTTTTTCTTCAAATTTTCTTCTCCAATCGTCTTTCCCCTTTTCTCAACTCATTTTCTTATAGATATTTTACAGCTCCATGTTGCAGGCTCCACGTTCTATAAAATAATAAGAATTTTATTTTCGTTATAAACTTTTTTAATTTATTTTTCAAAATATGACAAACAACGTGGTTTTTGTTTGGATTTCGTAAAAACACGGAAAATTTGGACTATTTTTTCCATAATTTTTCTAATACCTTTATATTATTATTATTATTGTTTAATATATTTCTTTCTATTCTTTTTCTTTCTTTATCAGTTTTATCTTTGTGATACCGATTTCTGTTCTATAATTATGTCTTTAATCCATTTCTACAAATTTCTTTTTCTTTTCTATTTTTTTTCTTTTATTTTATTACATATTCTATTAATATTTTCTTCTATTTCATTTTTTTTTTCATTTCAATTTTATTTAGCAAAGGCGTTCCCATTATATCTTACAATTTAATTTTTTTTAATGGTTCCCTTTTTATTGTTGCTATTTTTATTGATTTTATTCTTCTTTGCTATCCTTCTTCTTTATTACTCTAATCATATTTATTTTTTAATATATTTGCCAAATTGGATCTTATTTTAATTCCATTTTCTTTTTATCCATAATTTTGTCTTAGATATTTTAGAGATCCATGTTGCGGACGACCAATTGTAATAAAATAATAATAACATAGTTACTGCTCAGATTTCCTAAAGACTCGGAAAACTTTGCATTTTGATCAATTTGGCGCCATGGATCAATTAATACCGAATGTAAAAAGCAATAGTTTTGCAATTACGACTACGGTCTTAATTAATTATTTCTTCTAAAAAAATATCTCTTTATTGCATCGGAATCAACACTGGTTCGTAATTCTCTTCTAATCAACTTTCAAATAAAGGGGTCTTTGAGTTTTAGCGCGGATTCCCAACATCATTTGGAAGTTCGCGTCATGTTTATTGAATTCCTTGAAATGTCTTGTTGATCTATTTACTCAAAGCGATGCTTTTAGAATTTGCACGTAATTTTAGTGGTTGAAGTTTTGAAATAAAAAAACTAACGATGAATTTCGTTAGTAGTATAAAGCAGAACCAGTTTCCTTTAGGTCTGAATGTCTACTGGTTGTGTTTTATGTGCTATATCTTATGGTTTAATTTATTGCACGATTAATTGAATGAAAAGTACTATATAAATTAATATCGTGTACCGTGTTGTATTTATGTTCGTTATAGCCATGAAAATAATACACATATTTATGGATGAGGCATAAAAACGTATAAATTTTATTCATTTGAATGTTTCGTAAATAATAATAATAATAATAATAATAATACTAATAATAATAATAATAATATGTTTTTTCATTTATCTCTCCAATCATTTCTTTGTTTTTATATCCTGAATTACTTGATCCTCCCGTCGTATCTGCAGTTAGTTTTTTTGGGTTATTACTTTGTTTTCTGCAGTTTGTAATCTTCTTTGTAATTTGATTCTGTTTATTGACAATACTATCTACTTATTTTGGATTTACTACTTTTTCTTCCAATATATTTAATATTTCTCATTTCATCAATCTTCTAAATTGTTCATCGTCTATTTTCTTTAGGCCAAATATTGTTTACTGAATTAGTTTGTTGAGGCATAAAAACGAGAGAAAGAGAGAATAAAAATGTATTTCTGAAGTCTAAATATTGTTTACCGAAAAGCAACTACAGCTGGCAACACCGCGACCCTTGAATAACTGGGTCTAGTTCAATGCTGACAATTAAGAATAGTTTTTTAAACGTTCTAAAAATAAGTTTTTATTTTACTACACTAAGATATTTAGAATGGTCGATTACAGAGGATGTAGAAGAGTGAAAAATGTATTCTCTGCAATTATTACACCATCCGAACGATTTGTACCTATTATTTTTTTTAGATAATACACAACACTTTTCAGCAATCTTTGGTATACTAATAAAAAATATCGCGGATTAGATTAATTGACATGTCGTGATATTCTTGATTTGAATAAAATGCCATTTTTTACTGAATTATTGAAACTCCTTTACCAAACGTTAAACTTGAACGACAATTTTATGATTCATCAGGTAGATATTTCTATGTAAGGTGTTGTCACGTATAAATTTTGGAATAAATGTTTAAAGTGAGTTTTTCTGTAAACTAATGACAAAAATTATTAGAATATTTTATTGCAATGATACGTTCTACATGCCGTTTAAAAATATGCATTATTTTCGCTGACACCCTGTATAAACTTATTAACTTGTTTTCTAATAATGCATATAAACTACTATCTATATAATCCAGAAACATTAATTTTTGTGGTATTCTGAAAACTCTAATGTTTTATTTTAGTTTAGTGTAATATCTAGAAAACAATTTTTTGAAACTTCTATATAGAAAAAGGATTTTTTTTATAATCTATTTTTAGTGGCATCCACTTTTAAACTTTTCGAGATTTTAAAAGCCTTTCATAGTAGTTTCAAACTTGGCAATTTCCCATATTTATCCAAACTTTATCACTTGAATGCAATTCATCATTTAACGTGTATATTCGGCTACAGGTAGCAGCATTGAGTTGGAAAAAGATTAAAAAAAAAATTGATGAATTACGACTTGTATCTTGTATAAAAAACCATTTTTTCTTTCTCTATTTCCCCGTTCACACTATTCAAACTTTATATTTGTTTAAAAGTATTAAAATAATATTCAGTGGCTCTCCAAAAGAATATATTCTCCATGTGGAGTAATAAAAAACTGAAGTTTTATACGATCGATTATTTTATTATGAAAGTAATAATTAACAAGTGGTTTTACATCTCGTGCTCCAGAGTGAGCTTTCAGATATTATATTGTTTTGTCTCGCTTTTGTTTCCAAATCAACTTTATTTTTATCATAAATATTTTGCTTTCGTGTTCAAAAATATTTTTTTTGGGTATACCAAATTTACAAAAGAACGGAAATTTATTGTACGTTGTGTTATTCTTTTGTATGGAAATAAGGAATACAAAAAAATGCCGAGAGAGAACTTAATTACGATTTAATTTTTAATATCTAATCGCTTTATTATAGGGGGAATAATTTAATAAAAAATAAATTGCGTAATTAAAAAGAAGATTAGCAAAACAGGTTATGAATAAAATAACATTCTTTTTCATTTAATCATATTTTAAATTATATTTACAAGTGTAATTGTAAAAACAAAACAAGTCTTGTCCCAAATATTTAAAATTATCTGAGAATTTGAAAGAATTTTAGAATATAACAAGAAGAAAGTCAAATTAAAATATATGAAAAATATTTATCCATGAATTTTGAAAAATAGTAATGGGATAATGAGGGAGATTAATGGATAACAATAATAAATAATTTCAGAGAGGGAGATAAGGTCAGTTTTCAGTGCAATTAAAATGTATATTATAAGCATTAGAATTATCGAAAAGAAAAGAAAAAAATGCAAAAGAAGAATTAAAACAAAAGAAAATGTTACAGTGGAAGTAAATAGTAGGACATTGAATCAGATCGACCATTTTGTAATAGAAGAACAGAACAAGGTCAGAGAAGCAGATGTTTAAGTATATGGAAAAATAGATGACGACAGAAATAACTATTTAGTGCAGTTAAGACTGAGGGAAGAAGTTTTAAGTAAATTCCAAGAGCAAAAAAGTCACAAAATATAATATGGAACAGGATACAGAAAAAAACTGCTGAGATAGTCGAAAGTTGGAAAAGATTTGTTCAACGAAGAATGTAGGGTACTGTATAGAAAAATCAGAACGAAGAGTAAACATTTTAAACAATTACTTTTAGGAAAACAATTTAGACTATTAAACGACAAGAAGAAAAGTGAAAGAAATATGCAGAAAAATAAAAATAAAGTCTTAGAACCGAAATTAGAGGCAGCGGAAAACAGTTTTAAAAATAGGGACATTAGAAAATTTCCTAAAGAAGTAAGAAACGAAAAGAAATGATATCAAGCGTACATAGGACTCTGTGCTCTTTAACAAAAATAGAATCAATCCTGGAAAATCTTGGGAAACATTAAAAAACATGGAGATGGATAGTAAAAGAGATGAAAGGGAAGATAGATAACCTACAAATAGAATTGCAGGATATAAAGAAGGAAAACCAGAAAATTAAAAACAAAAATAAAATACTAAAGAAAGAATTGCTTATACAATAAAAATAATTAACGAATTAATTAGAGCAAAAAGAAAATAATAGTTTTCGGAATTAAAAAAACAGACAAAGAAACTACTTTAATTACAAAAAATGCAAGCAAGAAAATTATGAAAAATTTAATATAATTTATGGAAGAATTTAATGAGATAAATCATATAAGCAGAATCCGAAGAATAGGAAAGAAAACAGAGAACAACGCAAGACCGGTGCTAATAAAACTAAAAGATTGGAACAAAGAAGTGAAAACGCTTAAGGTAACACAGAAACTAAGAGGAACGAAGATACTAAGAACATATATGACACAAGTGACTTAAAATAAAAGGTACCCAAATACCTAAATGTATACATTGGGGGACATAAAAAGGTTCATATAGAAATAGTAACAAAAAAGATAAACAGAGTCAAGGAGGAAGAAAGTGTAGCGAAAAATCGCCGGAAAAAGAAAATTACAACAAGTTGATTAACAAAATAGTAATATTTGGAACTATACCTAAAAACTGGCATGAAAAGCAAGATTAAAATAGGAAGAAAATAATAAGAATAGATAAGAAACAACATAAAAGCAATACAAAGAAAAAGTATATACTTAAGGAATAACAAAAATAGAGATCGAATAAATAAGGCTACTTTAGGAAAAAACAAGAGGGATGTAAAAAAATAAGAATGTTACGCAAAACCACGTTGAAAGTTAGTAGCAGTTGGAAAGATGCATGAAATCGGAAATGAACTAATAAATATAGAACAAGAATTGTGGCAATCCAGGAGCAATATTTCACATTTATACACTCTGGTCATAAAAAACAGGGACATCATGGATTAATAGTTTTGAACGAATTGAAAGAAAAAATATTAGAATTTAAGCCATTACATGAAAGGACAACCTACCTGCGATGAGAATGCAAACCTTTTAATTTTTCCTAACTAGGGATATCCATAAATGTACATTTCTATGAAGAAAACTTCATAGAAGAACATGCAAGGAACTATTTTATTCTTATGCAAGATAACAATCGATTCCACGTTGCTACAGAAGTATTGAACTTACTTCAATTTGTTGAATATGTTAGTTATAGATCGGCCAGCAAGAAGTCCAGATATGAACCGTACAGACCATCTACGCGATTTATGATTCAGAACTTGATGAATAGCATGCTTAGATGAATTGAAGCAGTGATAAGAGTTAGATGAAGATCTAAATGTTATATAACTAAAATTCTGATAAAAATTCAATTTAAATTTCAGTTTTTTTACATGTAATTTTTTACATGTTGATAGTGATTTCAATGCATTTTACATTACGTAAAAGAAATTCCTGGTTTAGTTACAGGTGAAAAGGTTTGTCAAATATTAAGAGTAGAAAGTTTTTGAAGTTAAAAAAAATTTTCTCAAGCAATTATTGCTTGTTTGTGATTATTTATTTTTTTACTGATAAAATAAAAGAATGTTTATAATCATTTAATTATAATTAGGACCAACTGCGATTTAAAAATTTGTCAAAATAAAATAATGAAAATGCTGATGCGTTAATTTTATCTGGGAGTGAATACATTAAAGAAAGAATCAGTAGATAACGGTCAACAAATTTGAGGTATTGAAAGATTAAGAAACAGAAACCGTCGGAAGATTTCGCAGCGTCTCAGATAAAAGGGGACTGTTTCTTATTCACTTCTGAACAATAACTTGATTAATTTGAATTCATTGTTGGAGTTTCCTCCGCTTTTTGCTAATTAGCATCAAAATTAGGATATTATTTACGCTTTTAATATAAACGATTCTCAGTAATGAAAGTAATAATACTCATTAAACAAATATCTTACATTCCAAATTCAACTAGAAAAAACATAGGAAAATTCTATTTCAATACTCAAATATTTGAAAAATCATCTTTTCTTAATTTCTCAAAAAAAAATTACCTTCCGAGCTGTTTCGGAAATTCTAAAAGATTAACCATTTAATCAATTTTCAGATAAGGCGTATTAATCATTGAGTCAATCGTACAACTTTTTCAATAACTTCCATATTTTCCGAGGTCGGTGGATTCAATTAAGAGATTGCAGATGCTATTAGACTTTTTTCAGGCGGCGAAGAATTCCCAGAAAACGTTAATTTTTAATAAGGTTCGGCACTCAAATAAACGAAAGCCGTTGCGATTTTTTTTTCTTTACTTTTATTTTTAAATAGTTGGGATTGTGTATTTATTTACTAGGGAAATACAGAGGGACCACGTTGATGTTTTTTTAAAGAGTTGTGGTTTGACATGCTTTTTGTTTATCATTCATTGTAAATGTCCTCAACAACTCAATTGTCTCTTTTCTACGAAATCGAGGGTCCTGGTCTTTCCTTATTTTTCTATTTCTTAATTTAATTATTCTTTTTTCTTCACCCTTTTAACCAGTCTAGAATTTTATTTTTAGTGCTTGTATTTTGTTTTTTTTTCTCTTTGTTTACTCCGCCAAAGATTAACATCCAAATGTCAAGATTGGTCGATTTATAGACTTTTATCTATACTCCTTTTTTGGTTACACAGGGTGTCCGCGAAAATGATACGTATTTTTTAAATGGTATGTAGAACGAGTTACATCTACCTGATCAATGTATTGTTTCGGTATAGATATGTTGATGATGTTTTGGCTGGTTTTACAAATAGTGATAGACAATTGGATGTTTTCTTTAATTTTTTTAACAATTTACATCTAAAAATAAAATTTACGGAAGAATTTGAAGAATTTAAGAAAACGATAATTGGTAGCTGGTCAGAAATCTGTTTAAATTTAACTGCAAAATTGCAAAGCCTTAAAAAAAAGCTCATATAAATCCAAGAAACAAAGAAGATCCATGGGCGTAGGTGCTTAATTATCTACATAATTTGATATTCATGTAAATAATAAAAGAAAGAACGAGAAAAAATTCAGGGAAATTAACATTAAGGTTTGTTACAAATAGGATCACTCGATATTAATTTTCCAGTACACCGATTAATTCTCTCAGAAAAAAATCCATCATATATGTGCATAAGTATTTTTAATAAATTACCAAATGAAATTAAACAAATAAAAACAATAAACCCTTAATTAATGTAGGATACGAAAAACTAGGATTTTATAATATGGAACCCTCGTCAGAAGCCATAACTTTTAAATATTAGCTTAAAAATGAAAAATTACTGCCCGAAAGATAGTGACCCACAATTAAATTTGCAATTGAAGGCTGAAGCATGGGCACCGCTTTGATCTCCATAAAAGCAGTTTGCAGTCGAGAACTCGTGGAGAGTTTAATCGAAAATGAGGTTTGCGATGTTCGAGTCTCAAAGTAATAAAATCGTGGTCGTCATATTATTCGGTTTCTTATATTTGTGGTCTTGGAGAATGCTCGGGGCGTTTTCTCGGTTTTGCTTAAATGTTTACTAGTTTAATTAAACATGCTCGTCGATAGATTTTGAAATGAAACATTTTGCAAACAAGTTTGATGTGACACTGTGATTTTATTTGAAAATTATCAATTGTGTGTGTATGAAACGATGTCCGTGTTTGTAATATTCCTTTTTTAACGTAAATAATAAATAAGTATACAAGATTTTTTTTTATAATTTATTTCATGTGTTTTTATCACAAACTTGTTTATGTTTATTTGTAACAATGAAATACTACTAGTATATTACAATTTATTACTAAACAATGAGTTTGTTAGGGCATTTAAAGAGAAAAATAAAATAATTATGGTATTTAATTCTATTCTATAAAGAGTATTCCGAACAGTTTTAATAGTTGTCATATCTTTAGAAAATTTTGTTTAATTATAAGTAATACTACTTTCGATATAGATAATGCGATGTCTGCTAATTGTGTTGTATTGAGTTGTACTATTATAAGTTTAAATATGCAACTACCTTTTTTTACGTTATGTATAAAGATATTATACAGAGTGGACCAATTATCTCGTAAATTGCTAGTCCGAATTCTACAAAATTTGGGATACGGAGATTCCAGACTTGACATTTGCAATGTTGCTACATTTCCCGGTTCTCTGATATTATTAGTCACTTTGGTTTTTTAAATACATCACCCTGTATATTCAGTAATTTTTGGAATCTTCTCTTAAATACGGCTTCAACCATATGTAACACTTTTTTGACACGTTTTTGAAGCGTTCGGACTTCCCTCTTAAATATTATTTACCTACCACGACTTTATGATAGTTCAATATTCCATAAATAAAAATTTAAATTATGATCATACTTTTGAAAATTACTTAATTCAGTGTGTCTAAAGGAGATATTTTTCTAGAGTTTCCCAATTTTTTTATTCCAGTAAACGGTATCTCACTTCAGATATGTCGAGAAAGCACGAGTGCACTCTCGAGACTTGTTTTCTAGAGTTTTAATTATTTTGCACAAATGGTGGCAGTTCTTTAAAAGAAAACCAAACAAAGCATTCTTTCAGTAGACGTGGCAATTTGCGACTCCTTATTAAAACTCCAGCTTGTATATCTGCAGACAATCGTTTCTTTACAAAAACTAGGAATTATGCTTAGTCATTTTAGATGATTTTTTTTCATAGTTCACGTTGTAATTTGCAGTTACAAATTACACAGTAATTTGAAATATTGCAACAGCGAAAAGTTGGTAGGGTGTAAAATTGTTCAGTGTGTTTTCTTTTTTTAATGTAATCAACATTTTTATTTGAAGAGGGCAAGAAATTTAAAAATTATTAATTTTCTTAGAACAATATATATTTTGAATTAGACTACATTTTAAAAATATACTTTTTCAATTTTGACAAAAATAATTTAGCATCTTTTTACGATATTATTACAACCAAAATAATGAAATTGAAATTTGATATATTTACATTCTTATTCGAAATACCGAATGTTGCTGAATAAATCTGTATTTAATAAACTAAAAATTTCTGTAAAAATTTCAGGTTGCATTTTAAAGTTTGGTATATTATTAAAATGTATTAAAGAATGTTATATACGAGGATTACATTAAAATTTTGTCCGAGTCTGTCAAGTAGTTTTCATTTAGTTTAGCAAAAGGTGAATCGGCTCCGAAAAAGGCTAAATTATTGTTTTTTTTGTTAGACCGCGAATTAATCGACCCGCCCTCGTACACTAACAAAATTTTTGTAGTGAAGCATTTTCCATAGTAGAAGTAGAAGTAAAAACATTTTCTTTTTCTTGGATTTCAACATACAAACGTTTTGTGATTTCCGAGGCTGGAAATCCTTAATTTCCTCAATTTGGAAACCCCATGTCGTTTCTTGTTACTTCTACTCTACTTCTTAGAAAAATCAATCATATTACGGTTAAGAATATAAGAGGTCCTTTCGCCAGTTTACGACCTTATTATTGATATTATTATACTTTCCAATTCTCAAATATCATGGCTTTACCTAACTGATCTCTTTTCTTGATTTCTACAATCTATTGGGCTTTTTTCAATTAAAGGAATGTAATGGAATAATGGAAAACACTTTAAAACGAGCTTTATTGGCAGAGTTTTTATGATCCCTATTATTGCCGGCAATTCGGTTTTTGCAACTTGAATATAATTGTTTAGGTGTAATGTTTTATGTGGCCCAATAAAAATGTATATTGGAGACATTTCCATGTATAATTTGTCGTCATAGAAGTCACGTTGAAGAAGATTTAATAATTTTTCGAAATCTTTATATGAACGAAAAAATATAGAACAGTTTTACCCCATAACCGACCAACCTAATAAAAAGTTGTCGAAAGAAGTCGCCATTAAGCATTTCTTGGCCACATGATGATGAAATACATCGAAATGTATAAATTTGCACCAAAAATGCAGCGACGTCAATTACATAATTATCGTCTTTATATAAATAATATTTCCTAATGCACGAAAAATCAGAAAACCTATTGTAGTAGAGAAATGAGTAAATTTAAAAAAATAGAATTGTTAAAACCGAAATGAAACACGTTTTTTCTTATTAATAAAAATATTTTGTAAAAATTTAATTTCTTAATTAAATAATGTAACGAAACATAAGAAAATATTTCGATAATATCTCTTTTTTTTATTTAGTAATGATTCTAGATGTTTTTTATGTTCAAATGTATTTAAAAAATGGGACTTTTTACCATGTCAACACATTGTTTAATCAAATCACTCCTCTTTAAACAGAGTGTTTCTGATTGAATATATATATATATATATATATAATTAAGAATCACTTGTTTACCTCAATATTGATTTGGTTAAAATTTAAGCATCGCTTTGTACAAAAATTGTATTAGAATACGAAACAAATTCGATAAAAATTTAAGAAAACATTAAAGAACAATTTAACCATATATTTTCACCTCAAAATCTAATCCAATGTTTCAATAAAAAAAAAGGGAAAACGGAAAAAGTTGATTTGGATTAAAAATTGCAGATGTTATTTTAGAAGGTCTGTTTTTTTTAAATATTCCTTTTCTAATCATCTTTTTCTCTCTTAAACATCAGCACAAAATCAATAATGCACTTATAAAACTTGGTTCATTTTATCTAAAGGATTAACAGGAACATTATAATTGAATAAAGTTTTTTATTTTTACAGGTGAGTTTTAGTTTCCTCTGAGTTTACAAGTTAAATCTAAGAAGTATTCAAGAACATTTTCTGACAAATGTGAGTATAAAAGTGACTTATTGTTGAATTATAATTTATATAAGTACCTACCTATCTAGCGTATTGCATGAAGTCGGGAAAATTCCTGGAAATGTAATTTACTATTCCTATTTGGCCAATTAAATGAGCGTTTTAAATTCTCTTAGGAATAAGAAGTGATTTGAATTTAATTTATTTCTTCTAGAATTATATTTATTGATAATAAAAATCGAAAATGAGAAATGAGAAATGAAAGTTGTAACGAGAGAAATTGTTTTGATCAGTTCAACAAAATATAAAAATAACAGTAAAAGTAAACAGGGTGCTCACGAAAATTATGAATATTTTTAAATGGTATGTAGAAAGTGTCATTTGCAACAAAATATTCTATTAAAATTTTCATCTTCATACAAAAATTCATTTTAAACATTTACTCGAAAATTTATACGCGGCAACACCACACACTTTTAATAAAAATATGTGTCATGTAACCAAAGAACATCTACCTGATGAATCATAAAATTGTGTTAGTTTGCACATGATTCGGATCGTACAATCGTTTTAAGTTTTTCGTTTGGTAAAGTAATTTCAATAATTCAGTGAAAAACTTATTTCAAGATCGTACTCGCGTTTTTTGCGCAGATCGTTTACATTGAAAAACCACACCAAACTGCACCATCTGCAAAATGCAAAAGATGAATTTGCATCAAACAACGTCCCAACTGTTGCATCAATTGTCTGGATTCCCAAAGTATTTTTTTACTTTAATTTTATTTCGTTTATATTGCCTACTCACAATTAATATATTTTTTTACGTAAAATAGTTTCTAGTTTGCTAAAATACATAATAACTTTTAAATAAATTACCAAATTATCTCATTTGAATTATTGATTAAATCTATATTTCTGCGAAATTTTGCAAAACGATTAAAATAAAGCAAAACTTTCAGCACTTGTTTGAACTAGTTCAGCGTATCCTCATGCTGGATATTCAACTTTATAATAAGTCTGCCGATTTTTGGCCGGAACTTTAACATTTTGTTGGATTTTCTGAATTATTCGTGAAAATTATTAAACACACTGACGATTTTTGAATACTTTCACAGACGGTGTTAGAGTTTTAGTAGGAGAATTTAAATAATTTTCGAAAAACTTTCTTCTTAAAATTTATTCAAAATTATAACTTGATATGAAATTTGTGGTAAAACTTTGGAATATTGTTTAATCAGTAGCTCTTGTTTTTCATATAGAACTGTCATTTTTTATCTTGTACTGTACAGGGTGATCAACTTATACTCCGAAGTTTGATACATCCGTTATCTTAAGAAATAGGAAAGAATGTTTTAAATAAAAGTTATAGATAGAGTCAAGCTTCACATTTTAAAATTATTTCGTAATATACAGGTTTCTCATATGGTCCCAGCAACATCCAAGCAAAGTAAAGGGATGAATTTTAAAAAATATTTGAAGTACTCAATTTTGGTAACCAAAACACAAATTTTTTTGAACCCGAACATTAATTTCTAAATTTCACCGTATAACTTTAACGAAATGGAAATGAATAAAAAGTGGCGTGAAAATAATATATTTTTGCTTGTTTTCTGATTTTTTTTATTTATTTCATTATTTTGAATACGCTTTGCACTCTGACACGACGTGATAAATCTAAGTTTGAACGCAAGTTATAAATGGCAGCGAACTTAGACCTGTTTAGATTTCTTTAGAAACGTTCCAGACGTTCGTGTAAATAGTGGAAACGATAGCGTTTTTCATCTGGTTTCAGCTGACATTCATTAGCAATTTTGGTAACTGAACTTCACTACCTGAGATATCAAGTGATTATACGTGGTATATATATATATATATATATATATATATAATATTTAAATGCCCATTTCTAATAAAGATTTTAACATTTACAATTACTTATATTGGATCAACCTCGAAAATGGAGTTTAAGTTCTGTAATTTGGAATAGAAATACTATACCAATTTTCTAATATTCTCTTGAAGAATTATGAACATCACATTTGGCATGTTTACGTGCTCACCGTGCGCTCAGAACTAACAAGTGCAACGTGATGCGATTGACGGACATACTAGAGACACTGCGCAGAACTTTATCAGATTTATTTTCTGGATTTCATTTCGCGACCGATCGTACCTTAAAAAAAGAAAACACTTCGTATATTCGAATTAAAGCTGAACATACTTACTTGTACCAGTTTTCCTGTTACAAATTATTTAACAAACCACTTCTAGAAAGGTATTTAAAAGGAAATGGCTGGAATTTATTTGAATAGTTTCAGTTAAACACCAAACTTACTTTAAATAATTACATAGTGGTCAGAGGTTAATTCAAGTATTAATCTAGAGACCACAATAAAGTGAAGATCGGACACAAAGCCGTTTTAGTCCACTACAATGTTTAAAAAAATAAAAATGACACTATGATAGTCAAATCCATTTCTATTTACTTATAATTGTAGGAGATAAAAGCAAGTTGGTTTTTCACAATATTTTATACATATTTTTCTTAGGGAAATTTGCACCTTTTAAGTGTACTTAAATAATGTTATAAGAGAATGTACAGTGATTTAGTTAAATATCGCCTTATGCGTAGAACTTATTTTCTATTTAATATTTTCTAAATTATCACATTAGCTGTTTATTTAATATTACATGAGCTAAAGTTTTGGGCCAAGGTCGCGATTGGATAATAAATAAACGTTTTTATTATCTTCGTCTTCTTGGTTGGGAAAATAAAAAGAAATTGAGAGTCAAGTTTGGGTTCTCGAATGATCGAGAGGTCGATGGTGTTAATTATTTAAAGATAATACTTTGTAAGTCTTGTTTTTATTCATAGATAATTAAATTGTTACTGTTTCACTTGGCATCTCTAATTTCCATTAACCAAGTTACGTTAGTGGGTTAAACCCCTCTGAAAATTGTATTTAGATTTTTTCAAATATTTATTGAATGAAAACAGCCCAATAAGGTGAGAGCTTAAAATTTAAATAGAGTATAACAAATAAAATTTTAGTATCTGCAAATCTCATTAGAGCCCTACAAATTATAAAACAAATATGCAAACCTGCGAAGCATATTTCACATCATAAAAAAAGTGCTCGCCTTTATGTCTCATTTTTTTAACTCATTGTAAATATTCCACCTTCTGATACTTCTAAAGAAATTCTCTTGGGTTATTTTAGAATATTATGTGATTGGCTTTTATTTCCCTCTCTTTTCTTAGAATTTGAAGTATTTGAAGAACATTTGATCTGGGCACGACTCGTTCCAAATTGAAATTACTGCAGGTTTCCTCGACGCTTCGATACGATTCAACGGCACGAGCTCTTTCATTATAAATACTTAAAAACAGCACGGGAGATCCGTTTTCTCACAAAGAAACATTTCTGCTCGAAAGCGTATATTCTGAATGTGATATTTTCTATTGAGTTACAATATTGCTGAAATGCGGATCTACTTACATAAAATATAGACCTCACAAACTACCAAGTTAAAAAATTTGATGACTTATTTCTGTTATTTTTGTATATCTACCTACATTTCGGTAATATACCTTTTTACGGCCGTTCACTTCATTCAACAAATATTGTTAGAACGAAGTATTTTTTACACTTTTGATATCAGTTTAAAAAATATTTTGGTTCTACATAATCGAATTATTAATAAAATAGGAGATCATTACTATATGGAAAATTACAGAATATGTTCACTAAATATTTTTTGGAAAAAGTAGAAAAACATTGTTTGCGATCAAATTACCAATTACCTGAATAGTTGTCACATAATCACCGCGTATTGAACATGATATTAGATATCATTATTCAACTGAAGCAGCATCTATGGAATTAATTCAATTATCTATGAATACGTTCATTTAATCACAAATGCAGTGGATTTATTTTTCGATTTCACTTCAATTCAACGAGTTATATCTATAAGATTATCCTATTATATTATTTTAATTCAATGTCAATAGAGTGATGTTATATCTTTTAATTCACTTACTTTTATACATGAAATCAATTATTTTTACCTTGGTTTAAACTAGTAATTTTTAATAGTAAGAGATGATGATTCAATTTTAAAACCTCTTTCATTGAGTTTGTTTCATTAATATTTTTGGGTATAAAAATTGTTGGGATTAACTGATATTGTATTTCTTTGACCTACATTTGTAATTAGTTGTTTATTAAAAATATAAAAAATATAAATATACTTATTGTTAATAAAATTAAAGAAAACATCCAATTGTCTATCACTACCTGCAAAATCAGCCAAAACATCATCAACCTTTCTATACCAAAACAATACCTAAACATTTCAAACACAATATCAAAAAATCTCGTACAACATCTTCTACAATATATTTTAAAGTAAGAAATAATGTGGGTTCATTTTTACTAAATGTAAAACCTAAAATTAATACATTAAAAAAATCAGGTATTTATAAATTAAATTGTCCGGATTGTAACGCCATCTATCTTGGTCAAACCCTTAGAAATTTTAACATAAAGTACTGTGGACACTTACGATCTTATAGATTAAAACAACCAGATATGAAATCAACAAATATCTGAAATGTCCTCAGAATAATTAAACCTAGGAAATACAATTATATTGGATTATCTTTTGGACTAAATATTTTTAGAAGTATAATATTACCCATTTTTTTAGGAATAGGATATTGTATTTAAAATGTTAAAATCATGCTGCTTGATAATGACTCGTTGAAATGTTCTTGGTATGAAGTCGAATACGCTTATAAGAAATCTGTCAATCTTATGTCACTCTTTGTAAATGCGATTTAGCAAAACCAGGATAGAGAAAGATGTTGAAAAAATAGCTTGAAATTCAAGATGAGTAGATCTATTTTATATTTATTATAGAGAAATTTCCCAAAGTAAGAGTTGATACAATTAATTTAGTTGTTCATTAATTTAAATGATACCATAATTTAAATTTATAAAATCCGTGGGTGCGAGTTTCTCAAATTATCAGCGCAATCTTAGGAAATTAGCCAACTAGCAGAAAGGACACGTACACAAGGATAATTGTGCCTGTTAACGCATCTGAACAAGAGGTTATTATTATTGTGCCTGTGCTCAACAGTTTAGTACAATAGGGGAAGTGCGAACTAATTTAACAGGCTCCTTATATTGCGTATGGATCCACAATACAGGACGACCAAAAAAAGAGAAGGATTTTAAAAGCTTATATAGTATTTCTATTATAAATTGCAAAGCTTAAATTTTAACTCCATTTACCAGGTTCATCGAATATGTAAATGTTAAGAACTTTATACGAAATGGGCATTTAAATATTATATATACCATGTTCAGTTGACCAAATCAATTCGTTTCAATCAACCGTACATGAAGTTTTAAGTATTTGACTGAGTTTCTGTGGTCGTAAATCATTCTCCTTTTTGTGTTCTCAGGCAGTAGCGCGTATGAGTGATTATTTTCTTAAAATTTTAATTTTTTTTTAAATATTGTGTTTTCGAGACCGTATCTAAATAGTGAAATATCGTAAGATCTTGAAATTCCACAAACAAGTAATAACAATTATTTACTTAAAAATAAAGATTAACAAATTTGTTAAAATATGTTGTAGTGTCTAAAAAAAAAGATATGGCAACCAACAATTAATAACATTGTTAATTAGAAATAAAAAGTGTTGTGAATCGAAGAAATAGTGAAACAACTAACTATAACCACATTTGTCTATTTTCAACACATTTATAATAATTTCTTTATTTTTATATTAAAATATTCAACCTATTTTTGCTTATAATGATATGCTAGTTGATTTAGTGACAAGTAGCAAAGTGGACGAAGAAAAAACATTGTTTTTACCGGGATTTTAATTTTTCAATTTTTAGACATAATTTCATTTACGGCGGATTTTCTCTCTGAACGAGAACGCGAAATTTTATGCATGAAGTTACATTTTAATTTCTAAGTGAAATAGATGATCAAAAAAAAAATAAACGCTTACGTTCAAAGTCAGTAAAATTATGTACGAAGTTAGGACAACTGGAACTGTTGAGCGAGAATTAATAGAGGTAATAAAAACTTTAGTTGCGTAAATATTCTCATAACAACAAACATAAGATAAATAATATATGAATAAATTATTCGTTGTTGTTTCATAGATAGTAATTTTTAAAATTGAATTAAAAACATGGTTCTTACAATAGATTTGGTAACGAAACATGTTGGATTAATTAGTCGATAGCCATAATATAAAAACAAGGAAAATTATTTAACTTATTTATTGGGTGATGAAATTGTGAAAATTACGGGTGAATTTACAATACATCGAATTAAATTAACGATTTGAATAATTATTAAGCCTCGCCAAGTTTTTTAATAAACCGTGTTTGACTTAATTAACTAATTCAGAAAAGTATCGGTAAATTATAACTTACAAAATTTAACAGACTGAAAACACTTTACGAGGGTACTTTTCGAGACTGATGTTAAACTACTGATTTCCAAATTTATCCAGTTTTCTAAACTGAACTTTTTAGCGTTTAGTAAAGAATTTTCGGTCTTTACAAAACGAACCATAATCCATAATTATTGACGGGATAACAATCTGAACTATGCCTTTTTTTTATTGGAGAAAAAAACCCTAAAAACATTTCCAGATTCAGTTCAGTTTCTCCAACTATGCCCATTATTTCTATACAATTAAAATCGTAAAAGAAATTCTTTATATATTTTTCCTGAAAGAACCTTTGTATTTAGGTTAACCTGTTTTTTAACTATTAAATTTGTAAATTTGAAAATAACTTTTATTGATATATTCCTAGAAAAATAAAAATGACTAGCTTTCAAGTTTAATTTTGCTTTTGCAGATGCGACTCTGTTACAGTATTTTTAAGCAGCTTTGTGTTAACCACTATTTGCACGTAAAATTGACAGTATTTCCAGATATTCATATACTTTGTATTTTAGAATAAATAAATATGGTTTTGGTGTAAATGAAATCTGTTTCTAGTTATCTTTCCGTGAGGTATATTTTCCGTTCAAATTTTGCTCGTTAATAATGTGCATGTCAACCAGAAAGCAACTAAAAATCAATGCCTACTGGAAAGCACGTATTCGCTCTAAATTAAATTAAAGCACTCCATTTTCAGGTACAGTTGAATAGGAATATTCTCTTAAATCCCGAAAAGCGATAAATGACAATAGTTTTAATTCTTTGTTCAGACTTAGAGTAAGATAATACGGATGTATATTAAAGTTGCTTTTAAAATCGTTTTGAACTAAATACGATGCAAATAAAAGAATCAGTAGTATAATTAAAGTTTTTCGATTAAAACAGATGGTCATTCAGTCGAAATTAAATGTTTATCGTAAATCCCTATTGAACAGGACTTTTCCTAGAAATAGTGTGTTTAAAACGACTCGAAATATGAAATTTGTAAATTTATTTCATGACAAAGTAAACAATTTTTGAAAATATAACATTTTTGGTTTGTTCAAATGTTATCAAAGAGATAGGTAAGAAGACAAAGATATTTTTAGAGACATATTTAGCTTAAAGCATATCATGTAAAATAATTTATGTTAAACAAAATATACAACATGTTCAAAATCAACATAAATTGTTACATATAAAATAATTGATAATATTTGACATTTCAATATCTGTAAGAACGTTGATAGTGAAATGTATCTGAAGAAATAAGGAAAGTGGTCATAAAATTGCATTTAAAAGGCAAAAATGCACGTACCGCTAAGGGCTAAGGGCTAAGTATTATTATAGTATAGTTTGCGGGGTTCTGGGACACTTTTTTCGGTCCCAGAATCCGCTAGTTTTTAGCTGATGTCACAAAATTACTTGATGAAATTACTGTATATGTATGAGCTAATTGTTCTTTAATAGAACCATTATTAATGGTACCGGTAATAGTTTCCCAGAACCCCGCTGGTATACTACTTATTATTAAAATTTTTTTACAACAACTCAATCCGTAGCTCAGAAACAAAGGAATAAAATTCGCCCACACTATTTCACTGTAAAACTCTCGGAAAAATTATCTTACAAATTCGTTGACCTAATTTTAGCGAGTTGAAATTATTATGGAATTAGGCAACAGAAAAATCTTTTCATCAAGTAAGAAGAATAAAGTAAATTAAAATTAATTCGTCCAAAAACATTATGTAATTTATAAAAAAAAACAATGTTTACCAAAAATTATAGGACGTACAACTTTTTATTCTTTTAGGACAGATTGTGTATGCTGAATTAAATCAGAACCGTTGTTGTCTGGTTGGTTTTGAGCGCAGTTTAAGTGTTAAGACTATTATCAGTTGGGACGAAGGTAAAGGAATGAAATTGACCGGAATTTAAGCTCACTGGCAGAGGTTTGTCTAATCATCTCGACAGAAAATATTCGTGAGATTGAGCAAAGCCCTTTATGCTTTATCAATTTTGTGGTGCGACGATCACAGTAGTGGTTCACGTAACATCAAAAAGTCAAATGTACTAACGAAAAGACCAGAAATTGTCACTAAAATACCGCTTCCAGACATTCATAGATTTGAACCAGTATTTAAGAACTCAAAGAAATTTATAAATCATTGTTATCCTAAAATAAACAAGATTTTAAAAGTAATTAAATTACTTTGACATTTTGGGAATACATTTTCCGCTAATTCATTTAATTGTATTTCTTATATTAGTACCTTCTAAAAAAGATCATTAAATATTCTTGAAGCTTATAAAGAGCCCTAATATAAATAAATTAAATTCGACGTCTTTAATTAGCTTTCTTTGTAGAAAGATCCAATTTCAAGTCAATTAAAACTAATGAGATAATTAAATTTGGCTAAAACGATAAAATTTTGTAATTAAAATTAATTTATCAAAGCTTAAAAAAATGTTTCAACATTCATTTAGACTCTATGGTATATTTAATGAAACAAAACATAAAGGGAAAATAGAGGATAAAATTTCAGCTGAAAAAAAACCTGAAAAGTGTGCTGAATTAATATTCAAACTCGATTGGGAATTCTGTGTTTTAAATATACTAAAAATATCCTTTTTCCATAATAATTTTGACTCATAGATTTTATTAATTGGGACTACAAAAACTAATATTATTTTACATGTATGTGTACATTGTTTGGTACATTAATAAAATTCAATTAAAAAAAAATTAAAATTTAATTAACAAAATAAAGTTAAATTGACAACTAAATATATTTCTTAGAATAAACCAAATATTAAAATTATTTGTCATAAACACTTAAATACTAATTATAAATTTATATTTTTAAATCTATTACAATTAAAAAAATTGCCGTAAATTAGTTTCTGATTTTAAGCCTGACTAAACTGTCACTAAATTTCATAGCAATTCTGGCTAGAAAATCTTCTCACAAATAGAAAATTTCATTAATTAATTGCCTATTTTTTTTTCTAAATTAATAAAACTGACCCAGTAAACAATTTTTGTATCGCTATGGCTTTAATTGTTGCAACTTGTTATAGAAATAGATGATTCACTTACTAATCTATAAAAGCTTAAGGAAGAAATTTGTTTTTTCAAGAAAATCGATTTTGTTGGTGATTCACAATATTTTTATACAAAAAAACTACCCCAGAACCAAAGTTCACAAGAAAACATGAGTTTCTAACCTTTTTTTTTATAAACTTTCTTAAAACAATTTGACCTTTATTATTAATACAAAATCAGATTTTAAATGCTTGTGATTTTTTAAAAATTATGTTCCCATATAAACTGCTGCTATCAAAAAAAATGTCTAAATTTTATTCTCTTTCTAAATGAAGAGTTGGATAATAATTTAGAAAATAGACGAAATTAAATAACAAGAAAAAATAACCGATAATCTTGTAATCGACAAGAAAATAATTCTTTGCCGTCACCGGAAATGATAAAATCGATGTTCATAAATTGTTGAGGGAATCTTGCACAAATATCAGAATTTAGTTGTCGAGATTCAGTTCTAAATAAATATTTGGTAGGGAAATTGCTCATTAAAATTTTCTTTTAATTAGTTGAACTTCTAGAAAGTAAAAAGAGAAGCATTTTTTTATGCAGAGAAACTAAATTAAAAGTCAGTCAGAGCTATGATAGAAGCTGGTAACTAATTTGAGATAACCGTAAGTAAAAACTTTTTCGGCTGCGATTCTTGAGTCAGTGGAATTGAAATCTTATAAAAAAAGTAGAGACAAATAAGGATATATTTCTTGTAGGAAAAGAGTGGACGTTTTTTACTTTTCATTTTGGATTGCATTTTAAATAAAAGTATAAAGATTTTTCTAAATAAGTGTCTTTACCGCAACGATGATTTGGGTTCCATCAGACGTGGGAATCGCAGGTAACGAAACAGCAGACCGAGCTGCAAAACAAGCTTCATCGTTATCCAACCTAAGATGCGAAAATGTCCAACTACCAAAAGTCTAAAAGGCTTTCTTTAAAAGTAGAATACTCAAGAAGTAAATCAAAACTTCATGAAATCCATCCAGATATCGATCCAATAACTATCCCTAACAGGATAAGAAGAGATCGAATTGTTATCCGAAGGCTTCGCATTGTCCAAACCCGCTACACACATGGACATCTTATGGCCTCTGAAAATCCCCCCTTATGTCAGCACTGGAATAATATAGCCACAGTGTAACACGTTTTAATCGAATGTTTACACTACCATAAGAAGCGACAAGACCATCAAATTAGTCATAACTTCCAAGAGATACTAACTCTTCTTAGATTAGATACCTTAAAGATATAAATTTGTATCATAAAATATGAACTATTCAGATCATTTTCACCTACAAGAGCATATTTATATTAATGTATAGTGAATCATGAGAGTTTTGTATGTGGGTATATAGAAAGTTCTCGGACATACATGCGGTGGAACAAAAGGAATTTCTTAGCTTCCCAAATGGGATGCAATATCCTCACTTATCTCCTGGAGCTCACCTACAGACCTAGAGGATAAGGAACCTACCTCCAGAGCAGACTGATTTCATAAGGATTAGTTTACCATCTGCGACAGCCCTAAGTTCCAAGTAAGCCTTTTCCGTCATCGTCCTGATGTTGTCCCTAGAGAAAGAGATAAATTGATCTCTCCCTTATGGGATACTTAGTCAATTTGTTTTAGTAATTAGAGTATTTAAACCCATATTAAACGGGGTCTGTTCCACCCCGTATACTTTTGAGAACGTTCTATATCCACACATACAAAACTTTCAGGATTCGCCCTTTCTGACCTCATATCTGACCAATCGGAAACAATTCCTTTCCTTACGCATCTCGCTATCAACTCCAGTTTAAGCCCGCGAATTAAGTTGTGCTTAATACACCGAAGAGTAGACACACACACACACACACACACTCTCGCTATGTTAGTTGTCTTGAGCCACCCATACAATACACACACAATGTGAATTCACATTCAACCTCAAGAGACTACAAGATCCTAAAATATTATTTGTTTTCACCAATAAATTATAAATTAGTAAATAAAATGTACAACACATTTTAATACCTCTTCAGAAACTCAATGTAAAGTTGTTAATTAAGTAATTTAAGTAGTGAAGTTTGTTAATGTTTTTCTGTGCCAACTGTGATAAAAAAAAGAGACTTACACGAAGTGTATTGTAGTTATACAGAATTTGTACCACAATCACTTCTTCTTATGAGTATTTATTAGAATAAAGAAACATTTTTTGTTCGTTCAATTAGTGTATTTTTTGAAAGAACATAGAATTTATATGTGCAGGACGTGCACTAAACATTTACAGTCCACTTTAGAATATCATCCTTTTTATAATTGGGACTAAAAGCTAAATTAACTGCAGTGCAATACTTACCACCCCTCTCTTCGAATAAACATTTATTGAGCTAGCCACCACTTTTTTTCTTCTCCTCTCCAAATAGATTTACGTGTTTATACTCACCTTCTTTAAAGACATTTTGAAACCTGATCTCAATTTCCTTCAAATCCGCGTTGTTTGCTTTTTCTTTTTCTTTATTCTCGGATTTCATCGCAAGGTGTGTCTGTAATTTATAGATTCTTTACTAATACTGTGTGTTTTTGATTTAATTTCAATATCATATTTTTGTTTTTTACAAAGTGCTTAGTTTTAACTTCGATACCAAATATTTGAATATTACGTAATTAAATAATGTAGGTTAAAATATTATTTTCGATTATTTTCATAGATACATAAGAATCACTTTCATCAATTTAACTCGAACAGATATACAATATGTCCCCCTACGTTGGAATCATATGGAAAACTTTTTTATTATTAATTTTAGGAAAAAAAGTTATTCTTCATAAAAAGTTTTGCATTATTTAAAACCTAGAATACAGTCATCAAATATCATATTTTTTCAGTGGTATACGAGGTTTGTCAAAAAATATGAGTTTTACTCAAGAGTAAAGTACCTTTAAATTTGACAATATCGAAAAATGTTGCTAAAAAAAGTTGATCAGAATTAAAAATTACGTTTAAATATGCAAGTACATCCATTTCCATTAATAAAATTATTTTTAAAACGTATGTATATACACAATAATGCAAATTTAACCGTACTGCACTTATTACGCGTTTTAATTGCAAAATTATTAGAAAACATCGAAAAACTAAAAGGTTATCATGTGTTTCGTAATCACAAGAGATAAATGTTCATTCAAAATAGAAATATTAGTAAAAAATAAAATAATCTGAAGTATTTTTACAAACCTCGTATACCACTGAAAAAATTTGATATTTGATGACTGTATTCTAGGTTTTAGATAATGCAGAATTTTTTATGAAGAATAACTTTTTTTCCTAAAATTAATAATAAAAAAGTTTTCCATATGATTCCAACTTGATATATATTGTATATATATATCTTTTCAAATACGTCAATAAATGTGACAAAAGAACGAAGCGTTGTGTTTCCATAGTTGGTTAGAATCTATAGCGTTTCGAAAACAATAGCTGCTTGGCTGTTAGCGGAGATACAGACCTACGTTAACTATATCGAGAGAGAATTAATTACGATGCGAAAATGGACCTCACACTTTAGAGAAAATAATAATTCAAAGCCAGTCTTTCATGCAAACAACATTTATCGTTTCTGCACGATGGTTTATTCTCGCGAATGTACAATCACGTGTTCGGCTTTATAATCTCGCACGCCTGCAGTTTACAGAAGGATAATGCATAATGCACTTTTCTTGTACATTTTATAAAAGACTTCAACTGTCAAATATTGGCTGAACCTTTTAACTAATGATTGGAGTGGAAATACAAATAAAACTAAAGTTTAACAGCGAATCTTATTTCTCTGGAATTTCTAGTCCAATTTATTGTTAGATGCATACAATGGAGCTTAATCCTGTCGCAGTACATTATTGTTTTGAAAGCCTTTCCCTTTACATCACCTCTTACAAAGGATATTACCAAAACTGCGCAACATCGTGTAATGTGTAATAGAATACCGTTTCATTCAAAATTAATTGCAGGCTGCAAGTACCATTTAAGTTAAACATTACGTCAAAACTAAAATGTAATGGACATATTCACCTCTCAAAGTTAAGTAAATCCAAAGATATTTCAATATATATAAATAATTGGTGCGCGCTTATCAGATAAATTTCAGGCGTTCTTCAAGGAAGTAATTTAGATCCCTATTTTTAAAATTTTTGTTAATTCTCTATCAGACTGTCTAAGATAATTATTCTGTCTAATTTTTGTAAATGACTTTAAACTTTTTAAATTATCAAACTTTTAATGATTGTCAACAATTACAGGAGGACCTTAGTTCAGTTGAAAAATGTTTAGGGATCACAGTAGGGTCTTAAATGTTGAAAAATTTTGTGTTATATCATTTACACACAAAATTAACTTTAATGAAAATAATTATACTATCATAGATAATCAAACTGTAATTAAAAAAATCAAATATAAAGATCTGGGGGTGTACCTAGAAGATAACATAAAATTTAAAGAACATTGCGTACATTTATCTATGATGTCATTTAAAGCGTCAACGTATTTTTCACTCATGAAGCCTCTAAAATGAAATTTAACATCTGATGGTTAATTTTCCCAAAAATCTATTTTATTGAAAAATATTTATACTCGTAATTCTCAGGTCAATTAATGAATTGGTAAACATGGAAATAAATCTAAATAGTTTTTTGAGATATTCTTAGAAATATAAAGATTATCCCATCAATTTTTCAATCAATATTGTTAAATTTAAAATATCCACGACATGATCATTCCTTTGTAATAATTGGATATTAGTTTTCAAAGTACATTTCTATTATTTGGGTGAGTTGATGAGATTCGTGCTAATTAAAAGGGCAACTTCACCATGTCACAGTACGGCCCTTGGTGATGTGGAAAAAAAGGGGTTAAGAAAAATAATTCAGCAAACGGCAACCTCCAACTTGTCGAATGATTAAACGGGCCCTTCTGCTGGATAAGGGCGCGGTTTCCTTAACTGCGTAAGAAGTAAAGTAAGAGACGAGTTCAGCAACAATTACAAATTAATAAAGATAAACAAAAAGTTATCAACAAATATTAACAAATATATAAGAATGATACAAAAAAATTCTTACCAAGAGATGTTCTTGAGGGGACTAATGGCGCCTATAGCACTAAGGCACTAAACCCTTCCGTGTCATGTTTTATCAACGATACGAGAACCACTGATTTTACTACCCCACATTCGGGGACTGCTTGATTCTCCAGATGGGGATGAGAGGTTACTCGCTTTTTACATTATTAGATTTACAACCTGATTAGTTAATTACACGTGTAACATAGTTGAACGTATTTATCACACGTTGTGTTTACGTTACTTGTTTTAAAATCAGGTTTTTGACCCGTCGGTGCTTTGACCGAAGCCTATTTGTATGTGACTATAATTTCTATAAAAAAGAATAAGAAAGTTTCAATAGTCAAAAAAATCATGTAAATTCAATCGTCACTTTTACTAATGAGCCACCCTGTATAAAACAAGAAAAACTTTAGTAAAATGAAAAAATAATTAAACCTGACAACTTTCGAAGTAGAAACAGGGTGCAGTGGAAAGAAAACAACGACTAAAAATATAATGTTTTGTTTGATATTACAAATATAATAAAACTGTGATCATGACTTTGGTTTAAAAATAAAAACGATCTAAGGTAAGTTTATAGTTGAGATCAGCACTGTGGATGTTCCGGAGCTATTTCCCATTTTCTCTTAAAGTTCGAGTAGCCATCCGGTCGTCCAGTGATAAAAACATTTTATAACTTCTTAAGAGTTGATGGAGTTTTGTCTTACAGTAGCAATAAAATCCGTTTTGCATATATGTAATAAATTGTTTATTAAAAATGATATTAACTGCAACGTATTCTGTATGTATTCATTAATATGAATAATATAATTTAATACTACAATTAGCGTTCATAACGCACGTGGTAGATACTATATACAAAATTAGAGACAATTACAGAACGTGTAGGCAAGAAAACGTGATAATTCAGAATTTACTGGACTAATACATTTGTCCAATTTACTTCATTAAATTTGAACATAACCCTAATTGAAGAGGGTAAAACAACAAGTTTAATAACTTACAGGCTAAATTCCCGCGTTCTATGGTTGTTAACGCCTTAAATATTCCTGTTATGCTTCATTTTTTGGGAAATTAATTCTAATGAATGGTGTTAGGAATTTAAAGCTTTCTTACTCACAAATAGGACAAAGAAATTTAAGCTTGGCTTTTAACCCAACATCGCTGTTTTGTTTTGTCGGTTAGCACGTTTCTTTAAATAATGGCAATTATAAAGTGGAATTAGTAATTAGTTAATTCTACAGAAATAGTTCTAATATACAGGGAGTAAGTGAGTTGTATACAACCCATATAACTTCTGAACGTTCTAACAGATTTTTCTAAATTCTGGGTGGTTATATTAGAGGCAATTTTGAATCATCATCATAAGATTTCACAGGGTTAAAATGCCGAACCGAAAAAATGTTTTCATAAAGGAAAACACCCTAAAACCTTATAGTTATAAAACAAATACATTTTTTTACTGTTTAAGCGGTTAAATTCTACCAATACAATTTATTTTCCAGTTAAATTCTAACATCTATCCAACGCTTTTTAAACTAAGCTTCAAAATACCCGTTTAAAATAATGCGCATATTTATGGATGAGGTGCAAATACGTATGCAGAATAAAAATGTCTTATAATTTTTTTCTAAAGAAATAAATGTTAAGATTTTAGATATATTCAAATATTATTTACCGAAAAGCAATTACATACGACAACACCGCGACACTTGAATGAGTGGATCAAGTTCAATGCTGATAATAAACTATAGTTTTCTAAACGTTCTAAAAATAAGTTTTCGTCTTAGAATGGTCGATTGCAGGGAATGTAGAAGAGCGAAAATACATTTTCGAGTAACTGAATTTTTTTGTAAACTAACGAAAACATTTTATTAGAATATTTTGTTGCAAATCCCATGTTCTACATATTAATTAAAAAAATGCATTATTTGTAACTTTAAAAATACAAATACAAGTACTTTATTAAAATATACTAGAATTTCTAGAAAATAAACATCAATAAAACTTCTAACATTTTATGGTTCTCTTACAGATGCGTTTCTATTACAGATTTTTCATACTTTACTAAATATAGAAATAGTATAAATAGTTAACTTCACAGGTAAAGATTAGATAAAAATTTTGTGATGATGCTAATATAGTTATCAAAACGTCGAGTGAAATATTTCGATTTGGTATTAAAATGGTTTATTACTCAGGCAATTACGACCAACCAATGTTCCAGTTAGTCCGCAATGGCCTAACTTTCATGTAAACAACTTTAACTTTAATAAATTTTGAAAGTGCCAACAGCATAAATTATTTTCTAAAAAACCTAACGAGTAAATGCAAATTGTTTGAAAGAGAAAATTAATATATCACCAAAACGCCCTGCTATTAGGCTATTAGCAACTTAGTGTTGACTTCGTCATGTTGATGAGAAAGGAGTTTTCCTTTCGATTTGTTAAAGACTTTCCCCAATTTGCGACCTTAATTATAAGGGAATGAATCTTAAATTTAAAGTTACATTACTTTAATTAAATCAGTTTTGTTCAAAATTTGCGGGCCAAATGTGGGCATATTTTAGAATAGTTTTATCTGGAAAGTTGCGATTTCAAATTAGCGAGCTCGGTTTAACACATTCACTGCCTACCCTAATAAGAAGAAATTATGGCAGTTTCATATTAATGCCAAAAGTTGTACGCTGTAAATAATCATTAATCATTCATTACACATTTTTAATAATTACGATTTATTTATCATGATTATAAACACACTCAGTTATTATTTATTTGTTTTAGGTATTTGAAATTGTGCAGACCCTAAAAATTATTTTTTCTGAGTGTTACTTTCCTTTAAACTTTGTAATCTTCCTTTTCCAATACTTTCATACTAACAGGATCAGTGGTTTTATCTTCTTGAGTTTTCTAACTTCGTGTTCCGGAGAATTTGTAAAGTCTAGTTATTAATGTTGTTATGAAGTTTGCTTTCATGATTCCGCGAAAACCTCTTTATTTCTTTAATAACTGAAATATTTAGATGGTGCTCATTTGTTAAGAAGTGAAAATTAAAACTACTTCCTATGCTGTCTATGAGGTAGCAGCAGAAAAATAAAAAAAAAATTAAGCGAGTGCCGTATACACAAAATATCTGTATTTTTTTAAATTAACTAGCAATCAGGTCACAATATAACGAATTACGGCGTTGTCAAATCTCAGTTATTTTCCTTCACTTAAAGGTATTAACGTGACAGCTGTGTACCCATTTAATGAATATTATTTGGTTCTTTTATTAGATTATTTTATAATTACTGCTTTTTTAAATTTAAAACAAAACTAAACAATGCCACAAAAAAAACTAAAAATATTTAACAATAAATTTTGGCAATATCGTGAAGAGTTGCCAATACTTAAAATTTAGTTTTCCCTGCCCGTTAAGTGTCGATCACTTAGTTTTTTTTGTTATTCTGTTGACTAAAAAAATAACTAAAAATTACGTCATCATAGGTTTATTGTAAAAGAGTTAAAATTAAATAGATATAAAATAGTTTTTAGGATAGATTCATGTAATGTAAAATTTATTTTCACGTACAAATTTACAATTATTTAAGATTTATTATATTTAAATTATTTTTAATTTGAATACTCCGCAAATAGATTTTATAAATTTAAAGTTGGCTACAATGTCCATTAACGTCAAATCAATTCAGAATATGTACACCTATCACAAATAAATAATTTTTAGAAATTTCGTCACACTGTTTCTATGAATATTTATTCATATATTTATTTATAATTTTTTTAATTTAAATATTTTCTTTAAACGCTAATTTTTGGTCTAAATATTTTAAACTCTCTCCTGTATATCTGTACTGTGAGGAAAATAAAAATACTTATTGGCTCGGTCTGTATATTGCTGAAAGTATGGAAGTTTGAATGAGCAGAGGCAAATGTGTAGGACGCAGGCCATAATCTCAACTTGAAATCATCACGCAATGTTCTTTAAAACACCCGCAATGCAGCCTGATTGCTTCCCTTCTCGCCACCCTTTTATGAACAAATTTTTAATATTTTTGCTTTTTACTGAGCGGTCTGAGTTCGTAAGTGGAACGTCAATTAAGGCTATTTGAGAGTTTGGTACATTAAAGTGTGATAAAAACTTGCTAAACAACGAATTATGGCTACAATGCATTCGCTTTATAAGTAATACGGAAGTAAATTGTGGCTAAATTGTTTACAGTACAACGTTGACGTTCAAATTTTAAGCAGAAGAGAAAGTATGACGTTTTTCGAGATATCATATGAGCCTATTAAAACCATCTTCTCCATTAGTTTGCATATGGTGTATGTTAGTGCAAAAGGTCTGTAGGAAAGTTTTTTTAGTCCAGATAAAACTCTAACGTTCTAAAAGTTTATATGTGTTGTTGGAATATAGATTTTTAAGGAATATGGAAGGAATATCGTCAAATCCTGTGAAGCAAGAAAAAGGGTTTATTAAGAGACAGGAGATGACTGTTAATGTTTGGACAGTAAGGATTATATTAAAAAATATGAAAAATAAATTATATTTATTTTGAATTTCCACAGTATTTCAAGCTATTTTTTTCGCTAAATCGAATTTTCAAAGAGTGATAAAAGATTGACAGTGTTGGAAATATTTTTAAAACAATAGAAGGCAAAGCCAGAGAAATGGGTTGACAATTAATGAATAGAAATAAAAAAGTACAGCTATTAAAGGTTCCAAAAATTCGAATACCTTAAAGATGACGAAAAAGAGGTGAATGAAACAGAAAAAAAATAACAAAGAGAAACAATGCAGTAGGAGCATTGTAAAAAAGTCTAAAAACAAAAACGGTACCAAGAGCTGTAATGTTGAGTATCCAGAACGATAATTCACAGTACTAATTTGGAAAAAAAAAGATCTATAGAGGTGTTAAAGAACAAGAGGTATGGAGGAGTCTACAAATGAAGAGTTAGAAACATTGGATAAGAACCCAACAAAAGTGTAAGAAACTAAAACGTATAGCACATATAATTAAATTTAGATCATATAAGAAACACTGAAATCAGAAAAGAACTGGATATTTTCTTGATACAAAGCAAAATCAACTAATACCAGAATGACTGGCACCAGCATATTCAAACAATGGATAAAGATGGTTTATCAAAATTAGCAATGGGTTACAAGTCAACAGGAAGATGAATTATAAGAGGTTTAAGGAAAAGATGGTGTGTTGAGTTGGACCAGATGTAGAGCCTGCTCTGAGAAGAAGAACAAAAGGACGACGAACCTTCTTCCATAATGTTTATTATTTCTTCTTTCTGAACTATAGTCACCTAATTTAAAACCTAACTTGTTATGTAGAATCAATACAGACATACGACTTGAACAATATAAAGCCAAGTTCTAATTTTGGTGAACCGATGTTGCACACGTTAATACGATGTTTCCAGACCTCTATTTTTATGTGATTGATTTTCATTCCTTCTCGACGTACTAATGGTGGCGATATTAAAACGAAAGTGAAAATCCGATGAAGCTTGTCGCATATGTGTTGCACAATGTCTCTAGTGTACCCTTAAATCGCGTCACGTCGCACTTGTCTGTGGTAACGTAAACATGTCTACAACAATAAAGTATCTAGTGAAGTAGCTGGAAGCTTTAACTAAATGTTCTAATAATACATTTTTGATTTTCACTGTGGTTTTAATTTCGCTACCGATTAGACTTTAGAAAAAGAATAGTCTTCCTAGTTTATAAATTTGGAATTCTTAAGGGATCTGTCAAATAATTACATGATAATTCATTTGAACAAGATGTTAAACTAACCAGTTATGTACCTTAAATAAATTATTTTAACACAATTTTTAAATAAACCCGAACATGGAAAGTCGTTCCTGCATTGTTCTGGTAAGTTTACAAGAGATTACAAATGAGTGTCATTGGTAAAACATTTTAGACTGTGTCTCGGATATGTTGGCGAGTCCAATAATAAAAGCCTAGTTGTTAATAGAGCCAGCAAAATAAATTTCTATAGACTAAAATCCATAACAATCGTTAGTGAGACCTCCTTGGCTATGATCTAACCAGATTTACCAAAACTGCAAACACGGAGTTCACGCTTCCTTAGCCGCGGTGTTTGCCTTTCTCTTATTAAAACTTAAATTAATTTAGAAACTCGAGAATTTCGTCTCAGTGAGCCGAGTCAACGCGTTATTGTTTTGTTTTAAATTAATTGGAGCGTTGAGGTAAATCCTCTAATTGCGGGACCAACTGCACAAATTTTGCTTGAATTTCTTTAGCCAAGTACTGTAATATTAAACGGTTTAGGCATTTTCTTAAGTGAGTTTTATTGTTAAAGGATTCATGTTAAATACAAAACCCTTTCAAAATATATGCCAAATAGTCGAAGACTTTCCTCTGGGAACAACAATAACGTCTTATTCCGTCTTCAAACAGCGGCATCGAGTTTCCTCGATTTTACAAAAAGAACGAAACGTTCTTGTGTTTTCTAAACAATGGAGTCTTCAGAGGCGAGAAAGAGTAAAATTATTCACAATATTTGAATTTACACTCTCCAATTACAATTTCAACCTGTAATTTTTTTTTTTAGTTTATGACATACAAGGAGCCGCACCGAAACCGAAACAGAATATTTTAAAGACATTTTTTTAAATAGGGAAAGTACTAAGTATGAAACATTATCGAAATGTAATTTTATGGGTAATTCACCATAAGACTCTTCGTTGCGTAACTTGATTTTGGTGTCGTCTTGTGGGAACAAAAACTGTTAAATATTCCAAATTATGATAATTTGAAAACAGATTTCAACAATTTGTTTCGTTTTCCGTGCTGCATCCTGTAGAAATTATTTTACAAGGTGTTTCTTGACAAAAAGTAATAATATGCGTCATATATCGATTACTACGTATAAAAGAGGTATTACCTTTAAAAAAATTCATATTAAAGCATAATAGACATTTTTCATGAGGTACTTTTAAGAGAAGAAAGTACATTTTTTAGTTCTAACATTGTTACAGTGAATATTTAACGACATTTTTCGTTGCTTAAATTTTCCTAAAATAGAATTTCCGGCATTCAAATGTAGAAAATAAAATTTTCCGCCCTCATATGCGGAAGGACCGGAATTTTGTTTAGGTCTTTTATTAGCTATCATGTGGCTATATAAATTGTTCCTCAAGGCTGCTAACCAAAATGTGTCTATTCTAACTGACTGAATGTTTCATATACAGGGTGGATAACATATGCAGAATAAAAATTTCTTGTAAATTTTTTTCTAAAAACAGCCGTTTTCAAAGAATTACATATTAATATTTTACATCTATCTAAATATTATTTACCAAAAGCAAAACAGCGACACTTGAATAACTTGAATAAAGACAATCAATGAATTAATTCAAATGACAAGAAATAGAAAAGTGTGGAAGAAATGGAAGAAACTCAATTTCAGCCGACGCTACGCCGTGGTGCAAAAGGCACAAAGTTAAAGAAGAAGAAGAACGAGATAATTTAGTTGGCAAAGAAAAGAAAAAAAGAAATTATGCAGATAGAATGAATATTTTTCAAAATTAATAAGCTATGGCCCTAAATGGTCTATTTTAAGCTTAAATATATAATATATTTAAAAAAATAAGCAAACCGCTTTGACAAGTCGAATTTTAAAGTCATCATAACATCATAATATGCTATTATATAAAAGTTTCGACCCTTATATAATTAATCACCCTTCACAGGACTTAACTTAAATTTTGTTTAACGAGAAAGTAAATATTCGCTTTTGGAGTTTTATGTAACTTATCGATAAATGTATTGGCCTATAGTAAATATATTGGTTTTATTATAGTTCTGTGTTAAAATTAAATACACTTACGTAATGACGTAATAAACGTACACTAAGAAGATTCTATAGTAACTTACATATTTATAAAACACCCCGTATACTAAATTAATATTGTATTTTAATACCTTTCTCTAGGTTTACATTATTTCTTTGATCTTTTATGATTCTTCGTTTTTCCTTACAATTTCTTACTCGTTATTTATTTAGTTCTACATCAAAGATTAGGAACGTATATATATCTTTCTAGAAAATATCAGTATGCCAGGTTTTGTCAAATGACCGACTTACATCAATAAAAGAAATGGATATTTTCTGTCTTATTAATTCTTCATAATTTGATTGGTGCACTTGTTCGATAATTATTTGATCCACTCTAAAATCTCGAATTGATGGTTTCGATTTTTACTGGACTGAATTTAAAAAATGTAAAACTTAAATAAAACATCTCCAAAATTATTTATTTTCAGAATTAAAAAAATATGAATTATTTTTCTGTAATAAAACATTTTTTTTCAAATAAAGAGATAAACCTAATTTAATCTAATTGACTTTTAATAGGTTAGTCCTAATTACAGATGACACAGAACAGGAATTAATCGAAACATGGAATTGGTACACTTCCATGAATGCAAATGCGAGTCCTTTTTTACCGTAAAGCGACCAAATGGATTTTCGTTTATCTTTTTGTTACTGTGACTAAATTCATCATTAACCTAATGCGTTTGCAAATGTCAAAATAATAGCCTAAAATACACATGTCATGTTTTCCGGAAACGTTTAATTTAACTACTAATAATTAACATAAATAACTCTGAACTCATATTGTATTTCCATTATTTTCAACTGACCTTGTTTAAGTTCAGACTTTTTGCAGACATTTTACAATTCCCTTTTGTTCGGAAATAACAGATAGATTGAAGGAAAGCAACGAATCAATCTTTAATTCAGTTTTTGACGCTCTAATGTGCCTTTTGTCTTCAACTCGGTCTTTGTTGAATCCCTTTTTATGAAGAATGAACCATTCAAAATAAGTACTCATTTATGTTTTAATTAATTTTGGTATAGGTTATTAAGGAAGGGATTTTTAAAAGATATCCACATAAAATAAAATGTTAATTTACAAACTATAAACAATAGCGTTTAGGGATATAATGTATAGTCTATATTCCTATTGTTAAATCAACAAGTATGAATAAATATCCAATAATAAATGAAAATGTAATTATTACTGAAATTGTAACCAAAATGAGACATGGTTTGAAATTTTTGATCTTCAAAATAAGGTTCATCAATTTGTATTTGATAAATTGTAAGGATTCTATTTAAACAATTTTAAAAAAAAAGATAATATCTTCAATTTTGGCACAAATATTTTATGAACGATTATGAAAAGGAATTAAAATTCAAAGATTCAAGTATGATTTTGCAACAAAATAAGTTAAAACCATTTTTTGAATTGAAATTAATTAATTTGTAACTTATTAAAGCTGTTTTATTGTTATTTATAGTAAAATGCGTTTGAATTGTTGGCTGCAGGCGATATTTCCTTAAATTTTTGCGGGTCATGTTTTACTTCATTTGAAAAAAAAAAATACTAAAAAGCAACATTATTTATTATGTTAGTTTTTGTTTAAACATTGGCCGTTCTTTTTACCTAAAATAATATCTGGAGTCGCTATTTCCTTTTTCGTTCAAAAGTAAGCAAAATATACCACAAATAATAATATTAAAGCAACGTTGAATAAATGATTAAAACATCATTTGTCCGATTTACGAATAATTCACTTTTCCATTAAAAAAAAATGCAGGGACAATCACATCAAAGCACTACTTAATGCTAGAAAAAATGTATATCAATCTTTTTTTAATAAATATTTTTAATCCAAGTATAAATTGTCTATTCTGAGCTTAAAGCATACTAGTGTATGTGAAAGTGAGAAAGATGGATACAGAGGGAGAAATAAAACACACCGATGTATATAAAATAACATTTAATTTGCTTTTTTTTGAAAAAGTACTGCAAATAAAAATGGTTTTATAAATAATTTTTAAATGTGATGTGTTCATTAAAGTAGGAAAAAAAGAAAGAAATCGTGTTTAAAATAATTGTTTTCTTAAATTTATCTCAGATGGAAATCTACAAAAATTAAATAATGTTATTCCTAATAACTTTATTTATCCCTATTAGCAGATCAATAAGAATTAATTTACCTCTGAAACTTAACACCCTTCTCATACCCTTGACAACAGTTGAAAGCAGCAGAGTATTTTACCATTTCTAATTTATATAAACTGTCACTACTCAAACCATATATAAAGACTTATTAATATTATTAGATAAAAAAAAGTATACTTGTTAATAACCCCAAAACTTAATGGTTTCAGAGAATCTCATTTAAGTGATCAGCTGCATGATTCTTATTTAATTATTAATTTCGAAAAATGTAGTAGCGTATACGCTAATATTTTTAATTTTTAAGAAAAATCAATTAAATAATAAAATGTTCCAATTGAATAAAGGTATAAAACAGGTCTGAACGAGATATCACATGATCCACTATTCCATTAAAAAAATATCGCAGCGTCAATTAAAGCACTACTTATAGTTAAATATATAGTCTATATACAAATCAATATTTTTTTAAATTTATATTTATAATCTAAGTATAAATTGTAGATCGATTTTGAGTTTGAAATAAACCATATTTCAATACGTTACAAATTTAAAAGTATTTGCCAATATACGGTTTTTGTTGCATAATGCATACCTTGCACGAAATATAGCTTTAAATAAAAATGCAAGGTAATAGATAAATTCTTTTTATAGCTTTTAAATAAACTTCTACGGCATTAAATTCTATAGCAATGTGTTGACTACAGTGTTCCAAATTCTGAATTTTCCGCGAAAAGTTCACAAAAGTTACATAAAATTTATATAAGCTAGATAATATTTTGAATATATAATTCCTTTTAAAGGAAAAGGAGAGGTAATAAACAAGACATTTTATTTTAACAAAAAAGTTTGTTTAATGATATAATTAAAATATTATTTGAGTGGTATAAATAATGTATTGGCAGAAGGTACGTCAAGGAAGTATTATAGGCATTATTATAAAAAAAAATAACCAGTAGCTTCTGCCTCTGTCCATATATATTTATATATTCTTACTCGTATAATCATCATTTCCCTTTTTTAACTTTCAATGTGGGGGTTTATATTTCATCGTCTATTTTTATTAACAAATTGTATCCACCTCTTCTTGTCACTAGCTATTCTTCTTGTGTTATCAATAGATTCCCTTTTTCTTTTTGTTGCTTTTGCTATTACTTCATCCCTTATTTTCTTCTGTCTTCCTGGTACTCTTTTTATCAGGGTGTGTGCCTTACATATATTTTTAAGCGTCGTTTCCGTTTCCAACTTTTGTCATGACCTCACCAACTCAACTGCCTTTTTTTCTGTATAATCAGTATGGATTCAATTTGTAGTTCTTCTCGTATATCATCATTATACGTTTTAAGCGTTTTCCCGATTCGTTCTTGGATGATTTTTTTCTTGTTTCTCATTCCTTTCTGTTGTTACTTCAAGGTATTTGTAATATATTACTTTTTTTATTTTTTCATTTTTGATTTTTATATTCAATAATGTTTTTATAGCCTTGATCAGATTAATGCCTTCACTTTTTTTATCAAACTTTTTCGTACGGTGTCTCCTTGAACTTTGTCGAATGCTTTCTTCACGTCTGAAAAAGATAAAAAATGCTTCTAACTGGTTCTATCTGGTTTTCTCTATAATATATTTCATACTGAAGATGTGGTCTTATACACTTCTTTCTTTTCTGAAAGCATTTTACGATTCATCTAATTTATTTCAGATTTTTCTCTAATATTCTTTTAGACATTTTTGCTGCTGAACTTAGGATTGTTTTTTCTCTATATGTGTTGTTTCTTCTTTTGAAATTTTATTACATAATTTTCAAAGTATTGCTACTTTCTCTTTTCTTAGATTATATAACACCTCTATAATTATTTTGTCATGTTGAAGTGATTTTCCATTTTCGAAACTACTTATGGCTTCAATTAGTTTTTTCTGTATTATTGTTATTATTGCAACCGGCGTTTTTACAGATTTGGCGAATGCAACCAAATCGTTTCCATATAATAAAATAACAAATACGTTTCTGCAGGTTCATAAGAGGAGCAGCATGGAATACTGAAATAGTGTTTCAATATGAATATCAATTTTGTATAACTCAGTCAGAGTTTCACATCCGCTTAGCTTTTGAATCTTGCTCTCGTGAACATTTCATGCAAACGTTTTCCGCAAATCTAAGTAGATTAAGTTAACAAACCAAATGTTTCATGCATCCGGTAATAACAACAGCTCTAAATACTGAAATAGACATCTGAAATTAACAATTACACCACCATATACGTAGCATATGATATTTGCATGGGGCTAGTTAATAACATGAAACTTCTTATTACCATAAAATATACCTACGTGTAAAAATGTTTGTCGACAGAATCTTAACATGAAAAGACATAATTGAATAAAGAATTAATTCTTGGATTACTGTAAATACAATTTTTTTAATCCAAATTAAACAGTTTTACTTTAATATGCTTATAATTTAAAATAAAATAAAACAATATATGACGTTTTAAATATGAGTGATAAAATACAATGTGTACATAAAGTATGCAATAAATTCATTTTAAGCTAAAAAAATTATTGTATCTTCAAAACGATTAATTACGGAACACAAGTATGATATATTTTTGGAATCGTCTTGAAATTTGAAATCTAAAAACAATAAAATATACAGGGTGTGCTATTTAAAAAAATTGACGATGACATCGTTACTCACAATTGGTTTACACTGTATATTTTATTGTTAGTAAAAATACATAAATTAAAATCAAAACCCGATGTGTCTCAGGATTTTTCAAAAAATTGTTTGTTTAGCTGAAAATGAATTTATTTCATACATTATGTACACAATGTATAATCTTTCCCTTTCTACTCATTGGGAGTAAGGAGTTTTGTTCAACACTTTCACAATTCTTTTATAAACTTCTTCCAGTCTTTTCGCTTTCGCTCCTCTCCATTACATACCTTTCCTCTTTAGAATTTTACCATCTCATTATCCCACATTTATTTTGTGATATTCCTTTGATTCCCATATTTTTTTAACTTGCACCAAGTTATTCATTCTTTGGAGGTGTCCCCACTACACAAGCTGTTGTTTTTCAATAAATTGTGCGACTTTATTCTTCCTTTCCTTAGCTATCACCATTACTTTCGTTTTTGCTTTATTTATTCTGTTCCTCTTATATATAAGTGCTTTGTTCCATACTATACTTCCATAAAATACTTGCAATATAATAAAAACGGAACCAATGTATCTTTGTAATTGTACTTTTATGAAGAGTCACATATTTTCAAAAAATATTGTGTGCGTATTAAATAATCTCTTTTATACATTTATTATAATTATTATTGATTAAAATTTTTATAGGATCGTTTGCAAACATTTTGACTTTCGGGAAACTTCCCAAAAATCAAGAGGCTCATTGTCTTTAATCAAAGGAAAATCACCGCATTTGTAATCCTTTTCTTGTTCCCCGGGGAACTAAATGGTGGCATGCCAAGAGAGGAAGAATGGAATTCCCAATGATATCTGTTAGGAAGTGCATTAATTCTGACAACAAAACGTAATTAATGGATCGGGTTCTTCCATTAAAAGTCTTATTGTAGTGCATGCGCCAGAATACCGTCAACGGTTCGGAAGTTCCATTAATTTTTTGTATTGAGTGGATGAGACAGAACAAAAAATGTATTGTTTTCTACTGTTTTTGTCTTCAAATCCCAGCAAGATAATTAAGCAAAGCGTATATTCTGAAATTTTGTCGAAGACGGTCAGAAGATCACAACGACTTTGTGTTTCATACATACTTTTTTTATCAGTAATAAAAATAAATTAAAAGAGGTAATTTATATTGGATATCAATTGATTATAAAGAATGTTCGTAAATTTTTAATATTACGCAAGATAATGAATAATATATCGTAACCAGATAAAAATTTATGTCTAAACAGTTGGATGGCGTTTTAAAGTTTGGCTTTTTTCCCATTTTCTTTGTGCGTCCCAAATGAATTAAATATTTATACCAACTATCCCAATAGTCTCAATAAATTCAATATATCCATTTTTACACTGAAACCAGAGGAAGTTACTTAAAAAGTTTAAGAATTATACAAAAATTACGAAATAAACCATGCTCCTCCTGTGTCACATTACTTAAAGAAAACTAAAATACTGGAAAGGGGAGGGGGTGCATCGAAAAGTAATGACGTTTTTACTGCAAGAAATATTTGTGTTATCAATTTAGTGTTTGTTTTTGAGTTTCGGAAGGATAGTAATCCATCAGTTGCTATCAAAAAAATTTACGGTGTATATCCAAGTACATTAAATATTTAAAAAAGCCAACAGTGCTTTTGCATGTTCAGATCTAGTAATTTTAATTGGTCCGACCAGGAAGACCAACAACTTTATACAAAGACACGTTAAGGGAAGCAAATCCAGCTCAGACCATTGACGAATTATCAAACAGTCTTGGTCAACCTTGGTTGACAGTCCAAGAAGGTTTGAAGCAGATTGGGAAACTAAGCAGAACAGTTCCACATGATGGTTAAATGCGAAATAAAGTAATAGTGAAAATAAAAACTATAATGAAGAGAACTTTCTGGCTGTTGATCATTACCTGGATAGAAAAGGAATTCTCAAAAGATATACTGTTATTTTAAATTTGCTAGTCCAGTACATTGGTGAAAAGACATGTGATTAAAATTTACTCAGTTTAAACAAGGTAAAATAATGTTTAACTCACATTAGTATATATTGTGTACTTTTTCCAAATTGTTTCATAAACAAACGGGCCGTCAGTCACGTAGGCAAATAAAATTTAGTTTAACTTCAACCAATCAACAATTCGATAATATACGCTACAAAAATTGACCAATGAAAACTGCCCTCTGCGCAGACAATTAACCAACGAGACGTGATCACTCTCAGCACGTCTTGACGTCCATACTTTTTAAAATATTAAGAGATGCTCAAAAGTAAAAAGGTACTCCGCTCAAAAAGAGAATTGCAAACAATCGCTCTTAAGTTGTTTGTCGCCCGTCACGTAAGTTAAAATATAAATCGTCACCGAAATTTACAAATTTAATGACTCTTCACATAAAATCTCTGTAGAATTAAGCTAGTTTTAGTTGTATTTGTGAAATAGTGAAAAGTTGTGCTAACTATTCTAAAATCGGCACAAAGAATATTTATCTAAATAAATATCCGGGATATTAGTTTTAGAAAATATTATATACTGGACAGATTTGTTCAGAGAATACTAAATTTACCTAACCTTGTGGTTGAAATCATTCAGTCAACGTATTCTTTTTAATTTGGTAGATTCGTTGTATTATTCGATGTATACAGTTTTAGCAGTTAGTAATATATATTGATACTGTATCTAGATTTCAATCTCAACCGATCGGAAATATTTAAACACGTTCTATTTACACAAAACTGAATAATTGGAAAGTGAAAAAAAATCTGTACATTACATATATCATTTTTAAACAATAACATCCGTTTTTTTTTGGTACAGGTATGTATTTGGATAGCTTATTACAAACATATATATTGCAGATAAAATATATTTAATATCACTATTCTGTTTCGGTAAGTAAAAAAACAAATTCACAATTTCGGGTTTTTACCTAATTAAATTTTGGTGGAAAATATAAAATATATTAATTTTTGTTCCATTTCAATCTCGAAAAATAAGTACATAGTGTTATTAAAACTCAAAAGTCTTACTCCTCAAATTAACATATACAGGGTGTGCGCATAGTTTTAAATTTCCAATAAAATAATGTAATACATTTTTCATTAGTTTACATACTTTTAATAAAAATATGTGTCATGTAACCAAGGAATATCTTCCTGTTGAATCATAAAATTGTGTTAATCTGTAGAATATTCGGATCGTTTAATTGTTTTGGTAAAGTAGTTTCAATAATTCAGTGAAAAATGGCATTTTTATTCAAATCAATAAATCACATGTTAATTAATTATACTTGACTGATTTATCAGTGTTGCCGGCTTTACTTGCTTTTCGTTAAATAATATTTGGATATATCTAAAATACTAATATTTATGTCTATTCTATATACGGTCTAGCAAACTCTAATTGGATATTGTTAGTCACACGTTTACGTAGAAAATAGAAAATTGGAGTTATCTTCGGCACCAAGAAAGCTTTTAGGGTTTACTATAACATTATGTATATATATATATATATAACCCAGCAATCGATACTTTTCCGTGACTAAATTCATTGAGGACGTATTGATGTTGTGAAGAGCAAGGGTATGTAAACTAGCTGGCTGTTATTGTTCGGAGCAGTGGCGGTCGGTAATAGATTTTTTATTGTTTTTATTGTATGGTAACAAAGTGGTTTTTTATTGATTCCGCTTCATGTACCTACATAGAATATTTCGCTTTTACATTATCAGTTATGTACTTTTGTTATAAAAGCTACAAACTTCAGCAAATTGTTACACTCCTCAGTTTTTTGTACTTCTTTAAGATTTAATAATAGTAATTGTTTTGTTTCAACATTAATGGATATAATTTATTAAAAAGTGAGTATTTCTTTAATCTAAAAACGAACGATTTAAATTAAAAAAAAATTAAAAAAATTAACAAAAAACGCTTTGGAAGACTGTGGAAATACAAAATAAGTATTATTTATCTTTCCATATTTACGATTTATATTGCCGATCAGTTCGAGACAATTCAAGTATGATACGTTGCCAAGTCTTATTGTACGAATGGTAAATTTTATTGGGAAATTAATTTCGTGGATTGAGCGCCACTGATCTTAGGGAACATTCTTAATATCTAATTGTAAAAAAATCTTGCTTATTTTAAATTGTAATATTTTTTACCTCACCGTATTACTCTCGCTATATCTAATTACTATCTAAAGCTAAAGTGTTTTTTTGACAATTGTTAAATTGACTCCGAAAAGAAACAAAATGCAGTAATAAAAAAGCAACATTGAAAACATTTATAATCGTCATAATGAATCTCTTACTCTTTGTATTGTACATAACAAAAATTAATAGCCAAATATAAATCCACGTAAACTTTTAATTTTTCAAGACCGTGCTTATTTCCATTTATAACGAAACTTCAGATTTATATAAAAAAAGCGTAACAGCGTCACGAAAGTGTAGCACAAATCGATAATTAAAAAAGTATGGTAAATAATCTTTGAGGTTGCAAGCTCAACACTCCGGGTTAAATGTTTCAGAACGAAAATACGCGGTGTAGTATTTTTATTCCATTTATGCGTGCTACTTAATGGAGGTAGTATTGACGTATTGTTTTTTGGACACAAAATCATTTCAAAACACACAACAGCTGATGTGTACAATAATAAGCGGAAAAAGGTGGAACAATATCAATCTCAGCTCAGGGTAACTGCTCTCTTAAAAAATTTCACTGACAATAGGAGTCGAGTGATACCTGATATCTGGTTTATTGGTTTTTAACTAAATATAATGGTATTTAACTGGATTTTGGCAATATTTGGAAACCCGAAGAACACCAAATATATGGTCGAAACGTTGCTGAACAACGACTTCTTCACTGTCCTATTTCTCATTATTCTTTTTACTGATAGAAAATCTGTAACAACAGTTAAAATACTTTGAGCAAATTCTTATCAGCCATATAACATAATCTAAGACTTATTTCAAAAACAAATATATAAGGAAGAGGATGATTATAGGGAAAAGAGTATAATTTTTTCCGATATAATGTAATATTTGTTTGGATTAAACAAACTTTATCTACAGGAAAACATCCCAACTGACTTTAACAAACTAAAAGTACAAATTAATATGAATACAAAGAGTCTAATTCGCCTGCATCAAACTTTATACTTCTTTGTTAATTTTCCTTTTTATATATGCTTTTCTTGGCTTCTCGAACATTCGAGAATATTTACCAAAATATTCGGGAAACTGTTACAATTAGCTAGAAGCTAGGTTACGTTATTTTGATTTTTTGGGCCTTGTTCTGTGTAACTAAATCGTTACATTATTAGTAGTAAATACTTTAAAATTCCAGTCACATTTTTCCTCACTTTTACTTCAATTTTGTCAGTGACAATGTTATTAGTAGAACGTGTTACTAGAGTTGAATTTTTGATAAAGTGTACCAGTTTTTGGTAATAAAATCTCTATTGATTTCGAGTTTTAGAGCTTCTTCAACTACGATTTCTGTTTCTATGCTATTGTTTCTAGCTATTTTTATATTATCATGATCATGCAAGTAGAATTTTTGAATTATAAACTCCCAATAAGTAAAACCAAAGTTACTCTTTTATCTCCCGGAATATTATTTCATTTTTAGAAGAAGCGTTTTTCACAATTTTTTACATTAATTAAAAATTGAAAGCTTTTAATGATATAAAAAGTATCTGACAGGCATTTTATGCTTCTAAAAATTTGGTCAATAAGAAGACTTGATAAAACAAAACGAAATTTCCTAAAAAAAGTTATGGTTGGGATCAAAACATTTCAATAAGGACAAACATTTTTTAATGCTTTTAAAAATTTACTCAATAGGAAGGTATTATTAAACAGAATTAAATTCCCCGAAAAAAGTTGCAGAAAGATTTTTAGGATCAAAACGTTTCATTATGAAACAGAAACATTTACTTATGGAAATTTAAAATATACCAAATTGAATTCATTATGGACTGCCATCATTTGATTTTTACCACAGGCTTTCTCAATTTCATCAAATTGTATTAAGTTTATCAAACATTTCTCTTTTAATACCATTAAAAATGTGACAATGAATATTTATGAAACATTAAGGCAATTTTAATGTAGTTTCCGATTCACAATCTTATTTCGCTCAGTTATGCAAATAAAGTATGTAAGTCTAATTTCAAGGTGGTGCATGATTTCCCTATGGAACTGTTGTAAAACTAGGAAAGCCTTTCGCTCAAATTCTTTATTTATAACCCTACATTTATAGTTCTGGAAGGTTTTAGTCTAGCTTCAATTATGATTAGAGTTTTAGTTAGAATGTGCCTTCGTATATTCACTGCATACTTCTTCTTAGCCACGTTATAAAATGGCTACTACGGTTAATACATTATTTTATAAATAAAATCCAGAAGAAGAATGTACGTTACTCGTTAACCGGTTTGCACTTCTATAAAAATTTTGAATTCTCATAAGGAATATGGGCCCTGTTATTTTATTAACATCTAAATAGTATTATTTTTTTATTCATTTTGAATTTTTGTATATCTTATGATACTGATTTTTTTTTATCTCTCAGGGTGAGTTCAGAGAAAATATAAAATGGTTTGTAACAAATTAAATATTAACTTATAACAATAAAATTGCAATATACTATTTTTTTTATAATAATAAATATAAAAACTCAAAAATGTTATACTTCAATAGGTCCTTAAATATGGTTCTGTTCGGTAGATTTATGTATCAATTTTCATATGGAACACATATTAGTTCTTCTTCGAATGAAAATGGAAATAAAAATATTACAATGATTTTGTAATTCGGAGCACCATCACTATTATCTTTTCATAAAGAATTTACTATGTAAATATTATTAAATGTTTATACTTATTTTAATGGATTAATACATGTCCAATTTCTAGATTATGCATAACTTCAGAACGTGTTGAATAAATCCTTCACAATAATAAACAAATTAATTTTCAACTAAAATCAGGAATGCAAGTTATTACTTATTCATCTTTTGTGATGAAATTAACACTTAATTCAATCTAGAAAAATGTTTCCTTTTTTTAGTTATGTACAAACTTTCCATTTTTATAACAAAATTATTAATAAAAGCCACATTAATTTTAAACAAATGTGACGATATTATAAACTCGATTCAACAATAATAATATAATATTTTAATCTTATTCAAAATTTGCTGCATAGTTGTATATTTTAAAATAATGTTAATATACTTTCATGTGAACTAATCAATTAACATCATGTTATAATTGATATTGCAAATAATTTATTTTTTATTTCTATTTAAAACATTATTTCATTCTTAATATTGAAAACAAAATTTTTATTTAAATTAGTTTCGTATTATTTGGTATGTTTAAATTAAAATGTATTCTAATTATTGAATTCTATTGACTATAAATTATTTCAACTATATACGATAATTATTTCAAATCATTTAATTTTTTTTTTAACTACTGCCAAATCAGAATTCTTTTATTTTAAATTATAGTTATCATAGCAAATCAATTCGGCATATCAATTTTTCAAATTCTTTTAAAATAACAATCCTATTTACAGTGTTTTCCTATTTAGAAGCATATGGTATTGTTTAGCTTGAGTGTAACGTGCAAATTATTGAAATTATTTGGAACATAAAACGCACAATTTTTCGTTAAACAGAATCTAATGTAAAAATTTTTAGGATTTTCTAAATTTACTTTGATACAAATGAACTGTTATTTGTCACTGGTTGTTAATAGTTTTTAGCAAGTGAAAATTAGGAAAAAAAATTTCAGGATTTGAAATCACCAATAATTTATTACATAATTAATTATTGAAAAGTTTCTTGAGTTTTAACAATCAATGATTCTCTATGTTACATATTTAATGATTATACAGATAAACAATTTTCATAAATTGAACGAATTTTTAGACATTTAGTTTAATTTTTCACCAAGAAACTTCTTATTTTTAATTATTATTATTTGTTGATTTTTAGGCTATTTTAAAAGTTTCAGAAGAAAAAATATTCGTATATGTTTTAGTTAATTATTGAAAATCGAAGTTATTGCGATTTAGGAATATGATACACGTGCAAATTTTAGTAAACGACAAATAATAGAAGAGTGAAATAGAGATTCGTTGTAGTATGCAAATTTCCATAAAAAAGTTCGCAGTTTTCAGATAGTTTAAATAAATTGTAAATTTTTATTGATGTTACCAATACTATTAGTAAATAAGAAATAGGTACAAAGACATAGACAGCTAAAATTTTCCTCTTTAAAATTCATATTCATAATATCATCTACATTGTTTAGTTAGTTTTTAACAATCTGTTAAAAGATATGTAATGGCTGTTCGAACTTTGCCATTCTGGTAGATTCGGGACCAATCTTTGATATTCAAATCACATCTTGAAATCATGAAGTTTCCTCAATAAAGTGTCCGTCAACGTTTACTTTCCGACCTCTGTTCGGTAATTTATATCATCTTAGAATTTTCATCAGTCCAGATTTCTATTTACGAATTCCGATCACATTGCTCATATCTCAATTATCGTACAGCCTCATTCATCTTAAGACTTATTAACGATTTTCTTCCTCTGAGATAAATTTTGTCTGATAATTCTCTTATTTATTAAATCTTTTTCATTATTAATCCCTATTAAATTAATAAGTAAGATAATGGATAGAGTAAATTCGTGATCTATATTTAAAGACAACTTTGTTAAACAATTTTCATACACTCTGTATAACAGAAGAGTTTATTGGCCCCTAATTCTCTCAATTTAGTTTAATCTTAATTTACTGTATATAAAAGTTTTTTTAATATGGCGTCGCCCTGTAGATCGAATTTCTGTATGAATGTGCACTTCTTAAATAATTTTATAAATAATAATTTTCTATGTTTGCTGAGAACTAGACATGAAGCTAAAATCAAAATCAAACAGACCGTGTAGGTATATACGCCAGGAAAATCCTTGCTATCAACAGTGAACGAAGTCGGAATGTTTGCTCGGCAATATTATATTTGCGATTCCAATTTCCAATAAAATTCAATATGATGTTGGAAATCAACATTTGTTTGCCCGGATTAAACAAATAAACGCTTTTGAAGGTTTATAAATTCCTACTTAGTTTCGTTTTTCTTTCGATAAGCTCTTAAAATTTAATTTAAGTATCTGTTTAGACGAATGAAAGTGTTTAATCTCTTGGCAATCATAGAATCCTAGTACCTTTTCTACAATGTATTTACTTAATTCTTAATTCTTTTTTATTCATTTATATAGAGTAGGTATCACTAGAGTATGACCATACAAATAAAACATGAACTAACGTCACCAGATACAGATATAGTAAATAAAAAATATTGAGGTAGTATAAATTTTATATCTCAAATCCCACACATATTAGAAAGAAATTGGGTTTAAATTTCACAATTGTTTTAGATTACTTTGTACCATAAGTAACCTCAGTGTGGATACTTTGTCTCAGTGTTTTGGTATTGGTAATTTTTTTTTGTTTATTTTCATAATACAAAGAGTTAGCTTTCCTCTCAGCTCTTGAAAAAGAAGAGGATTTTATTCACTTATTGTAATATGGTATGTTTTAGGTATTAATCTTTAATCAACTGAAAATTAGTTGGCAATTAAGGTTTAGCATGCAAACAGAGTAGCGCCTGGCGGATATTTTGAGGGAGTATTTAAAAATTAAACTTGTTTTATTCATTTGATCTTTTTTTGGCATCTTAGCTAAATATTTTTAAAAGAAAAAAGACATGAACCTGAAATTTTGTCATAAGGGACAAATTTCTGTCCTCCATGCTATCTCCTCACGGTAAGCTAGATTTATTTATTTTATTATAAAAATTTTAGTTTTTCTTTCCGAATGAGCTGAAATTAAGAGTTCCAATTGTTTTTTGTAACCCGATTTCTTTGTGTTGTTGTCTTTAAGAGTTACACTTGCCAATATTTGTTTACCGTTTTATAATTTCAATCTTTTTTTTGTGAAAAATTTTGAAATTTACTTATTTAATCAATATATCTGTATTCCAAATAATTCAAAATTCTAACTTTTAGTAATAAATATAATAATTTATTCTTCCCTTATCAAAATGGTAATTTTATTTTCAGAAAGAACTACTACTCTCAAAGACCTGAGTATTCGTATGCACTGACAACTTACATTTAATTGCCATATTAATTTAATTGTTTCCTCAGAACATGGATGAGTATTATTCGCAACTGTAGTTTCAGATATATTTCAACATTAATTGCTGCCGTATATGAGTTTAATTAGATCTAAATTAGAATAGGTTTTTTCAATTTGAATTTCTATGTAGGTATTCCAATATTCATTGTTTCACCATCGTGAAATGATACGGAAGAATCTACTGATACAACTAACAAAATGGTTGACTTTGACAGTTCTGAGTTTATTACATTTAGTTAAGAAATATCGTTGTAGAATAAAGAAATATCTTAAAATAAAAACAGAGTTCATTTTATATTTCAGTTTGAGGCAGTCAAAAAATATTTAAGAATGTTGCATTTTAAAGGTGCTCCTATAACATCGGTTTATTTTAAATATGTTTCCTTTTTAAGTGATTTAGTATACTGCGAATACTATTTTTTATTTCTGATCATGAGCGACTTCTTTGGAAAATCTAATTCATAATTGTTTTTTTTTTTAAATTTGACCATTTAACCTCGGAAATTAATTACTAAACTCTAAATGAGATCATATAATTTTTCTTTTAAGCTGTTCGACATAAAAAAGAAATATTAGACATTAAAAAAAAAGGTATACTGAAACAATAATAATAATTATAATTACATCAAAAATAAACAATAGGCTTGTACTTATAACACAAAATTATGTTTAGTAATATACCATTTCTTTTTCTAAATCTCTCTATGAATCAAAAAACATTTGGCATACTTCCAGGATATTCATTTAAATTTGATTTTATAGAACTACAGAATGAGGTTGTTACTAGCAAAATATCATAAAAAATTAAAGTGGAATATTAATTGATTATAAGTTCAAATTTTTTTTTCTGTCTAGTAGAGTTAATTGTACTAATTTTAATAGATTCTTTACTCTTCTTTCACAAGTTTCTCTTATTCCCTCATTCGGTACTATAAAGATGTCTATTATTTTAAACAACCAAGTGGTGCTTTTAAATGTATAAATCGTCAACAAAAAAATTGAAAATGAACAAACTAACTAATAACTGAAAATATTTGATCCATTTATTTGAAACAAAACTAATTTGGTCTATAAAAAATTTCGAATAAAAATGACTTCTATTTTCAATAATTGAATGTTAATTACAAAATTGCTAATGCGAAATTGTATAATCTCTTCAGGCTAAATAAATTTTTTAATCGATTTTCATCAAATTTTGTTTTAATCTTGAAAATTTCATCGGACAGGTTTTTATTGGATTCTGCATCGGTGGTCGTGTCAAGGTTTTGTAATTTATAGATCGTTGATTCTGCCACCCTTCAAACCTGCGGCTCCTTTTCCTTAAGATTTTACGGTTCATTATCGTTTAGTCTTGAAATATTTGCCTTGAAAATTCCTTTTGTATTTAATTTCTATTGAAAATAGTTGAATAAAATATCCATTTTTTTTCCAAAGCTGATCTAAGAATCAAGCATAGATCAGAACGTCGTTTGAGGTGATATTTGAGATGTTTTTAAATACTAAACTTTCAGCTTCATAATCATGAAGAGGGTCGACACTTTGTTCAGTTTCCATTTTATTATAATTCTATCTCCTCTCAAGTACTGATGAAACAATTTATTTTGATCAAATTTTGATGAACTGATTCCAGTAGACTGATATTAATTAAAGTCGAATTCTTGTCAAATCAAATTGAATCCGTAAATTTAAAAAAAAGACTAAAATTTTAATTTTTCTGTAACGTTTGAGACATAAATGCTTCAGTTAAAAATATCTAAGCTGTCAAAAAAAAACAAAAAATCATCTCACCTCAACCTTGATAACCTTTTTTATTTGTTATATTGGAAAATTTGTATTTTCATAAATTTTGAATATAGCAGAATTTGATTAGTTTGACGACGTATATAAGTTTAAATACAAAAAAGGTGAATAAACACGTTATCATAAAACGAGAAAATTAAGTCAAATCTGTTAGATGAATTATCCTAAAAGTCAAAATTTAAAAAAAGACTTATACAATTCGAAATGTTCGATTTAAGTAACGTTAAGGACCAAAAAGACGTAACTTTAAAAATCGACAAAGTCAAACTAATGTGAATACTGCCTGAAAAAATGCCTTAACCACAAAAATATTACATCAGTGTCAAAAATATAATGTCAATGAGAAGTTCATCATGTTTGTGTAAAATTTTATCACGGTAACGACAAACTAGTTAAAGCCAGTCATTGTGACACAAGTTTTACATAATATTTTTTATAATTCTAATTTCGAAACGTTTTTAATAATAATTAAAAATACTAAAACAATGCTACAAAGTGAAACTTTGTAACTTGTTTCAATGATGTAAAGTAGACATTGTATAAGCGAATTATAAAAATTAAATTTATAATAATTTACACAATTATAAATAGTATTAATATTATTTTGATTACTTAAATTATATCAGATATAACCAAAATATTCAAAATTTATCCTTACCATTTTCCATAAATAAAGCAATATTTGGAGTCTTTACATATGATTATATTATTCATTTTATTATGTGGCCTACTAAAGAGAAAATTATTTCATATTATTGATATTTGTTAGAGAACGATGAATTTATTTTTTGTCATGGTGCTTTATATTAAACCAAGTTAGTTATTGTAATAATTAATTAATTTGGTTGAAGCAGTAAAGAAAATCAATAACACATTTTAAAATACATAGTTCAATATTTGAGTTGGAGGATCTCTAATTAACGAATGAACAACTAATCCAGACTGTATTAAATCTTCCGCATTAGAATTTATGGTTCTGAAATTAAACGCGGGAGTTAAAATTTTAGAGCATTAAAGTTTTACGTGGAAGAAGCAATTTCCTGATTAAAACTAAAGTTTTTATATTGAACGCCCTACATTCAGTACAAATTTCTTCCTTTTCCGCATTTAAATATTTTTGTATTATTATACAAAATGTTCTGCATTTATTGTTTATTTTATAGAGCGGTTTATATAATAGCATCTTTTCATCAACATTTAGGGTCATTTTACAAAATCTAGAACTTGGATACTGTAAAAACAATTTGTGGTTAAAAACTTTTTTATAAAACTATTAAATATTTTACAATTCATACCTTTAATCAATTCTATGGATTTATTTAGTATTTAATTGTTGTTCACTAATATTTCTTTATTAATAAACAAAAATTTATTTTTTAAAATGATATCTAAGTAGTCAGAAAGAATATTTTTCTAGACAAACAAGAAACAAGATGACATAAAATGATAGGAAAAGGAAAATAGAGCCCCGGAAACATTTTGTACACTGATTGCACTCGACTGTGACCATTGTTGCATCTGCTCACGCTCCAGTATTTCCTATAAATATACTACCTGCAGATATTGGATTTTAGGATAGGCCCAAATTGAACTATTTCGTCTATTAATATGAAGCAATCAATAACAAAACGTTTCGAATTTTTACGGGATGTCAAACATCAGTTTTTGGGATATAGATCGGACATCATCATTATTGGACTACTTATATTTATTGTAAGAAATAACGCATTAATATTACTGATTCTTTAACTAATACTTCAATCAGAATATGAGGTGATAATGAAAATAGAACTGTTTTAAATATTTACTAATTGATTTGGATAACATTTTTTGTAACGATGTATTAGGTAAAATTTTTGTTATGACACTGGATTCATTGTAAATTGCCAATTTCCGTTTTCAACGGAAATACCATCAACTTTGCTTTTAAATTGGTACTAAATTTCATTCATATTGATTTGTTGACCTTAATTTCATTGTCATCCACTTCCATTTCTAATACAGAAGAAATATATTACAACGATAAATGAATCGAAAAAATCCTACTCTAATCCGCGATGTTTTGTGTCAGTGTCCCAAAAATGTTAGAACGTTTAAAAAACTACTGTTTATGATCAGCATTGAACTTTAACCAGTTATTTAAGTGCCGCGGTGTTGCCGGCTCTAGTTGCTTTTTGGTAAATAATATTTAGATAAATGTAAAATACTATTTATTTCCTTGAAAACGGCTGACTTTAGAAAAAATCTTATAAGACATTTTTATACTACATACGTTTTTATACCTCAGCCATAAATACGTGCATTATTTTCGCAGCCACAATTAGATAAAGGAGAAAGAAAACTAGAAGAATGTCCAAGTTGTAAAAGTCAAATCCTTACTTTTTAAGGATTCTCCTGTTAACGAAACTCTTTGAATCACCCTCTATTTTTATAATACAATTTTCATAATTAATCTATGTTCTCTATTGTAGCATGATATAGTCGTAAAGATTTTTTACCAGATTATTGTATTGTTTGTCAACTACCATTATTTTCCATTTAGAATATATATTTTTCCGGATAAATTACTTGAAAGCCATAGGGGTATAATTAACGGATATTTTTATGGCCAAAAATAGTTTATGAGGCTTTTCTGTATAAAAACCAAAATAACTAACAATTTACAAGGTTCGAATGTTTAAATTGGGAACATAGTTAAATAATAAATATGTATAATTTTTTTTTCATTGACATTTGTACTTATTTATTTTAGAAAAGTAAATTTTTTAAACTAAAATAAAAACAAAATTTAAAACTTTCGTAATACCGTGACTTTATACACTATTAAATACGACGTTTATCAATTATAATTCTAATAAACATTTCTGTATTTAATCAGCAGTCTTCAGACTGAATTTGTTAAAATTAAACTACATTTTAGAAATACCGCAGTTCATAACTAGTTGATATATTTTCTAGTTACCTGAAAAACTTTTCGCATATAACTACAATAAGAATGAAAAATCTAATTTAACTTAACTGCCGAATATATAACGGCTTACGTTCTCAAGATATAAATTCTGATATACTAAGTTTCTAACAAGTTTATTTCACTGAAAATTTCGGGACTGGCAATTTCCAAGCATGAATTGTTAAATTTCAATTACGATTTTGTTGATCCCACTCAGATGAAAGGTTTGTGTTTATAATTATAATATTGTCAATTTTTATACAGGAAAAACATGTTTGTTTATAATAATTAAAAAATAAGTAAATATTGTTAAAGAAAATAAATACATAAATGCCAAAACTATTGAAATAAAATTAAAAAACTCGTATATATAACTGAGACATGCTGGTGGCATTTAATTGATACCAACAAACTGTTTTTCTATTATCGAGTAAAGTAACAAATTTTACATACTTCTTGAATTTCTATTATACTATTATTATAATCAAATATTTGAACCTTCCTACATTTATATTTAAAATGTGTCTAATTACACTATATTGTTTTAAAAAGCGAATACCATGAGAAATGAAATTACCGTTAAAAGTTAGTTGACATTTTCACAAAATTATTTGTTTTAATTTCCATAAAATCTACACGGATTTATCTCACTTTAAAAACTTTTCTATTTAATCATTCCAAACACTAGTTTCATCGCGAGCCACATTTTTCTGCTGACGAAAAAACACCGCGTTTATAAGGAAAATTATACTGATAAATCAAATATTAAACCGTTAATCGCAGTGTAATAAATTATTTGTAAATAGCAAACTGTTTTGGCGCATGAGATTATGAATCTAGTGTTGTAATTAATCAAGCTATCTTAACCGATTATCACTCATAACCAATGAACGATCTAATTCTGGAGTTATTAATAACAAGTGATGTTTACAATTGCCGTTAATCACTAGATATTGCTATAAGCGAATTTCAATTATGGAAGTAAATGGCTGCGACTGCAATAATTAAAGTAAACACAACTTTCATATTTAGCGTATTTAATACACAAGGTGAACTTAAATGTGAGTGCTTTAAAACCGATAAACCATTAGGAAGTTGGTCCTTTACCGATCACTTATATTCAGTTTTATTAATGCCGTTTGTAAAAGTATATATTCTAATAGGATTTTTATTATCAAAGAATTTTGAAAATTAAAACAGTGGAATTCTAATCTGGCAGTAATTAAAAAAAAGTAATAGGATTTAAAAAAATTCTTTGAAACAAATTAAGAGTAAATAAAATTGAACAATATTAATAAATATTACTTTACATGATTGCAAAAACAGAAATGAACTTTCCGTACTCTTAGCGTGTTTAATTTTTTTAAATGAAGAATTATCAATTTGAAAGATAAATAAATATACTTATCTTAAAATTCCATGATATTTTACAAAATTCTTTAAATATTCTTATGACAAAGTTTTTGACTTTTTGACTTTTTGACTTTTTGAGTTGAACATAGGGATGTAAATATATGCAATTTTTTCGTATGGAGTATACAACAAAAATTTGATTTATTCAACGCCAATTCATAATCTGGAAAAACTGGGAAATCGCATCCCAGAAAAGTGTGAAGAGATCAACAACTCACTGCAAATGTTGCATAAAATTTTTGCTGGATTGCGGAGAATAGTTGGTTTTTTAAAAGGAGAACAATTCCAATAAATTCTCTAGTTTTATATAATGTTTTTAATGATTTGGATATTAAATGAATTTTTTGTTTCTATTTTTATTGCATTACTATCAAGGTTATAAACTTTGTTTACAATGAAAATGTCAAGTAAAAAAATGCTTTTCTTTAGAAAACTATATTAAATTGAAAAGGGTCATATTAATCAAACATTTAATAAAAACTACTATTACAATATATTTTTATTGGATTATAAAATAACAGTTTCTTGCATAGGTAAATACATTGCATTTAAGAATGTAAAATTATTTACCATAATTGGAACATATAAGTGGGATTTACTATATTAAGGGTTAATTATCACATACAATATTACCATTTTTAATTACACTACTAATGTTCTCTTAATGAAATACAAAAAATCATAAACTCATGTTAAAATTTTATTAGATCGTGAAATTTTTTTTGCAACGTTCATAACAAAGTATTGTAAGCTGCTACATACATAAATAATCCTGACAAAAAGTCATTAATTCATGAAATCTAAAATCACCCCTACAAACAGACAACCCAACTCGCCTCTGCATTATAAATGTATGTAATGCAGACGTGAGAATCGTATAAAATGGAAACACCAGGAAGGGCTCAAGTATTATGATCATTCAGGGAATCAACAATAATATGGTATTACTAAAATACTTATTAATTTTGTTTTGTTTATACTATAAATGAAATTGGAGATTCAGGTTTCCTGACTAAAGTCTTGAATATTTTTTTCCTATAAAGGCAAATTAGGTAGGTAAAATAAATAACATTTCAGTTGTAATAATGAACAAAATTGGTAAATGGGTGTCTAATATTCTGTTATCATCATCCTTATCATTGTCATTATCATCACCATCACCATCATCATCATCGATACTTCTTCACCATTAGATGCTGCGTTGAGTTCAAAGTTTTCAATTCTCATTTATTTTATTTTATGTCATTCTCTTTTAGCTTGATTCTACTTATTTGATATCTTTTATATATAAATCTATTTTTAGGATGCCTTTTTTTCCCTCCTACTCCTTCAATAATGACTTTTTTGGTCTTCTCTGTAAAGAATTTTTCTTAACATTTTTGTTTTCATCTCTAATGTTCTTTCTTCTTTTTTAGTTATATTTGGCCGAATGATAGTTCTGTAAACTCTAATTTTGGCTGCTCTAAATAATTCTTTTGACTTTAGAATCTTATTAAAATTTCCCAACGTTCTATTCCCTTATATTTCCACTTCCATATCTTTTCAGTATTGCCTTCAAGTGTTCGCTTTTTCTGAATTGCATTTCTTGCCTTCTTCTGATTTAAATTCGTCGTATTCTTCATCAATTACCTTTTGATTTAATATTACATACTTTGTCTTCTCATGGTTTGTTCTTAGTCTATTCTTTGCTCATTCTTCCAACTTGTGGAATACACATTCCATTTCTTCTTACTGTAGTACTTTTTTACTCAATAAACCGACGATATTTATAATGCGTTTCCCTAAATACGGTTCTGGCTACCGGATACGAAGCACCGAAACCATTAGCCACGTTCAGTCAACAAAGATTTCAAACGTTTTAGCGGTTTTAGCAGAAGTAAGCGTATACATATATCGCAGTGCAGCAATATCTTTATGGTTTTTCATAAATCTACCTTTTTTAATATAGAAATTGATTCACATTTCCGCTCTATTTCTCAAAGCAACGTGATAGGCGTGTAAAATAGTGAATTAGCGTACCAAGGCCATAACGTACATATTTTTCCAAGGAATCAGAAATTTGTAGCAGAGGCGCAGCCGAGGCCAGAAACACCATTTGACTGACAAAAAATAAAATTCAATTTGTACAAGTTCTTCCAAATTTAGCTCGTAATACAGTTTTTTTAAATATCAACATCATCATGAATTTGTATCACCGAATATCCTGATAAATAATTTTAATTTAAACAAATGATATAGGTTTGGCATGAAGGCTATAATAATCGAAGATTGTTTAAATCAAATTGGAATTAAATAGAAAAAAGTGCCTGGTACAACAAAAAAATATTGAGGATCACTTAAATTTTATTTCATAATTCCCACACGTAGTAAAAGGAAACTCAGTAAACATTTCATAATTGTTTCAGATTTTTGAAGTCTAGCGTCTGAGTTGGAAATTTTTTTGTAACAAAAATGTGTTTCCGTCATCTACTGTGAGTGTCTAGGGTTTGTTTAATTTTAACTTTTCGTGTCGTGAGAAAAAACGAAGGAAAAAGCCGGGAGCTGTCGGCGGAATTCAAAGATTAAAGTTAGAATTAAAGGGGAAAGATTTTTTTTAATTTTGTTTCGTCATTGAGTAAGAACTATCTTGCACCGTAACTAATCTTTTGCGGATAATTTATCTCAGTGTTTTGTCAATGGTAATTTTCTTCCATTTATTTTTATAATAAGAAGGGTTAGATTCCCTCTCAGTTATTGAAAAATGGGAGAATTTTATTTGAGTATTTTAATTTGTGGGTTTCCTCACATACTTTGGTTATTAATCTCACGTAAAGTGAAAATTAGTTACAAGTTAACGTTAACAACTTTGAATATTCGTTCCTGCAATACCGCAAGGAGGTGATATTCCTTAATTAAAAAATAATGATTTTGTCACCTTTGTTGATAACACTGCTTTCTTATCAATAGGAAATAACAATAGAGAAGCCACCAACAATTTACAAACAACAATCAACTCCAACACTCCAATATTAATAAAATTGTCTATACATGAATATTCTGTTTTTCATTTTGTAAACATTCAGTTTCATCCAAAAAATAAATAGTGAAATGATTTGTTATCAGTAACTAAAAATGACGATTTACAGACAATCTACACATTAATAATAAATTTCTTTTTGGGTACACTGTGTGCACTTGAACAAATTTCACTTTTCACAAATCACAGCTAAACTAATTTATAGAGCTTTATCTTAGATACTGAAGAATTGTTAACTTTATAAACTTGTATTGCAATTTCACTTTAGAGTGAGTGATAACCAACAATTTTATTTGAGAAAGTAGTATGTGAGTCGTAACTGTTGAGCTTATGGTGATCGACTGCCTGAAAATGTTTTAAAATTAACATTTTTTGGTTGGTTCAAAATAACAAAGACATTTTGGATGATAAAAGATATCAAAATATAAATATAATAAGGGCTGCACAAAAATGTGTGATATTATTATAATTTGTTTATGATGAGTGAATTTTAAACAATCGGTGTAATTAACATTAAAACTTTAATGAGTATTCCCTTAGTTTAAATTTTAACTCTAGTTAGTTTAAGTTGGAATTAAATTGCTTATTCATGATTATTGACCAGATTGTAATTACAACAATACCTTGCAAGGAGTATTTAAAAAAAATCTTCTTTAAACTTCCTATCGAATATACAAATTAATATTATTTTAAAAGATACAATTTCCGTAAAAATGATAAGTACGTCTCTGGATTATATTCTGTTTGTAGCTGTTATGTGACATATTTATTAAAGGTCACACGTTGGATTGTGAGGATGACAATAAAAGCAATAGGTTTTTAGAAAAGTATACGTACTATTTGGACGGAAAATACTTTATATATATATATTCACATCAAACATTTTCCGTTCTTTTTTTGTTTTCAGAGAATACTCAATGTGGATACATTTTCACAATAATATATTTTAAAAAAAATTAGATGAAGATCTAAATTGATAAAGTCACACAAATTAAAAATATTGAAATACTGAGCTTCAAAAATGTTAATTTTTTCTTTTTATATGTTCCTTCTTTTTCTTTAACTTTTCGTTTGTCTTCTTCTTCGTTTCGTGCTTTGTCCTTCCATTCCTTCTTCTTTTCCTGTGCTTTTTCTTTCAATTGCTGCACTGTTTCCTTCTCTTTTGAGCAATTTTATTTATTCTATCTTTTAAATTATTTCTCGATTTCACTTTATTTTCTTTATTATTCTATATTATTTATAAACGCTTTATTATCACAAAATATTATTTCATTCATTTTAACAAATAATTACTAATCTGAAATTCAGCGAAACTATTCCTGAAAATTTGCTTGTCAAAAAGTTCAGGAAAACAAAGAAATATACTTTGTACTGGATTGCAGAAAAAAAACCAATGGCATTTTGTATGGAGATAAATTATGGAAAAAGTAGTATTATTATAAATTTTAGTCAAACTTGCAATTTAAAGTATTTCTGAATACTAAGACAACATTAATAACTTAAAAGGACAAAACAGAAACTTTTGCGACACTTAAATATGAAGAAACAAACAATTAAAAATCAATTTCATTATCTTTCTTTTTACTAATTTCATCAGCAGGACATTTAAATGGTTAAGATTATTGATTTATAAAGATTTATTGTTTTAGATTCTAATATATTTTTATTACCAATAAAAGTAAAAAACCGGAGTTGTTAAATGTAAATGATTATTTTCCTCTTTATGGAAATTCATTACACGAACATCACTTGGAAATGATAAGAGGTATGTTCTATTTGTACACAAACCTTTGTTGAAGTCAATCATAGTCTACGCTCTGTTTCATTACTTAAACAGCGAATAGGAGAAAATGAAGAAAGGATTCTTTCCTTTACATCACTTCAGCTAGAATCTATAAAGGAAAAAGGGACTAGAATTCGTAGTAAACTGATTTTCGCCGTAAAATGAATTAGAGCTAAATGTTATAATGTTATGAGAGGTTTATAGATCGGTACTGTTATGGAATATATTATAAAAAAATAATTTTGAGAAAATTAGAGAGCCCTATATTGGCGGAGCCAATTGTGAAGTATGGGGGTTTTAGTGTAGAAAAAAGTACTTATTTTGTTATAATAAAGAAAATAAAATTCAGATTATGAATAAAAGTATCGTTTACTGAGCAAAACAAAAAAATATTTAAATTGGGCGCCAAATGTTTATAACAAACAAAAAATAATAATGTTCTGAAGTCAATTTTTAACATAACATAAACACATTCATTATAAATTAACGATTCTAAATCTAATTATATTGTATCAATTTAAAATAAAAGGGGCTAAATGTTTTCTTCCTATTTGATATTGTTTCTATAATACTAAACTATATTGGTAATTAGCTTTACAGTTTAGAATATTTGCCAGATTTATTAATATATCTTACTTCCTTGAGAAGTATTTTATTTATTACATATTTATCATATGTAATACATACAATATTCCGTTATAATATATTTTTTATAATAAATGTATAAACCTTGCATTGAAAAGCGAGGTGATAAAAGCGCTTGTTAAATAATCTCTTAGATTTATAGCTCTTGTTGCACACATTGTTATGAAGAGTTTGCCAAATATTCAAGTCCGGAAAAATTTCTATAACATTTTTGAATAAACCGCGATAAACGCGATTACATTGTTGAGCAATATTTTACAAAATAATGAAGGTTTGGTAGCTTGTATCTGCAATTTAAGTACACAAAACATCGCGAGAGTATTGCTGAAAGTCCTAGAACATCACTTCATCAACGTGGTTAAGAATTGGACCTTTCTAGAAAGTCTCTACCAAAAATTTGCATCTTCATGATTACAAACTTCATTTCACTGAAGAATTCAAGCCTACAGCAAAGAAAGTTCTTGTAATGGATTACAGAAGAAGTGGTTGCTAATTTTTTGAACAAAATCTTAACTATTAATAAAAAAGTACCATTTTTAATTATAAACCCGCGTTTTCCATCAAAATTACTCCTTGCGTGAATTTTGAGACACCCTTTGTATTAATAAAAAATGATCGTATAGAGGGCCCTTTTAAATGGATGCTCTTAAAACCAGAACCACAAATGCGGCCACAATTCCGGCCAAGAGACATGAATAATTAACAGGCAGCCTACTTTCACGTATTCTCATTCGAGTAAGATCAATATCTTTGGAACATAAAGTTCGTTGAGGCGGCAAGGTAAGAGCGATATTTGACGCAGCTTTTACAAAGTTTCAGATGGTACTCAATCTGGTGAACAGTTTTTGACTCTTAGACGATCCATAAATAATTCATGAAACGTTTTGTAGTTCGCTCAATGTCACGCTTATAATTAAGGCATATACTTTTTCTTGGTGGAACTTTATTCGACTATTGCTAACGAAACATTTCTGATGCTTTTAGTTCAAGAATAGAATATAATTTATAAATTCAATCCAAAGTTATTTATTGAAAGGAAAAAATTATGAATATTTTCAATGGCAATTATCTGGAAATTTATACATACACACCACAAAATTTATAAGTATATAATAGTTGCACAGAAATAAATTATTCGATAAATAAAACTAGTATATGTTTCCACTAAATTTAATAAAAGAAATCAGAATAATACTATAGATATTTTTACCAATAATAATAAATTATGTCATTTTTTATAATAAAAAATTAGATTGGCTTTTAAGCGCTTTATGTTAAGACCAAGAATTTCTTTTAGAAAATCGCTACATTTTTGAGACATTTCTCAACGTTTCGTCGCTTACCAAAAGCAACTTCTTCAGGAAGTGAGATAACTCAACTACTAAACGTACCATCAAGCGAAACACACACAGATGTTATCATTTATATTTTAACAATATGTTTTTTTTTCTAGGAATAAGTTTGAGGGTTTTGTCAACATAGAATTTTTTTGTAAAGACATTTCATTCTTGGAAGTACCATTCATATAAATTTGGTTGTGTGATTATTGTAAGATACGAAATATCCTTGTTTGTCTTTGTAAAATAAAATAATTTCTATAACTAAAACAATGTAGTCTAAAATTCATATTATTAAAATAAACTGAAATTTATTCAGAGGGAGTAAGTTAACGGTTAAAATCCGAGAGAATATTTATCTTCAACGATTTCGGTTTAATAATCTGACCATACTGCGAATTTATACACATTTTACCCAAAACTGTTACTAGGAAAATTAATAGTCCGTCCCAAGTTGTTAAATCTACTTTCCAAGTGAGTTTATTCTATCTTTTAGATTTCATCTCAAAAGTTACAGTTTCGAAAGATTTACGTATATGTTGGACTTTATGATTTTGTATTCAGAAGTTATTTTACAATGTTTCACGTATTATACAAGGTGTTTCACTATGAGTACGCCAAGTTTGTTCCAAATATAACATATCAAATTGAAGGATACATGATACAGCGTATAAAGATGGAATATCAAAATACCAACAATTTGAGTGAATTGATATTTTACTTTCAAAAACGTACACTTATTATTTAATTAGACAACTTATTTCTTTAAAGCAGACATAATTATTTTAATACATTTTTTATAAAATTATTGACTTTTATATATAATTTTGACTATTAAATTATTTTGCATTACAATGTAATATTAAAACAATTCCCAGGGCTGTGCCGTAAATGAATTTTAGAAAATATTAATGGCTAACTTTCTTTTTTTTTTAGTTTAACCATTTTTGAAAGAATTTTCGAATTAGGTTAATTCTGGGGTTAGGGAAGGCAATTTCTATTGTCAATTTTTATAGCGTGTATTAGCGAAATGTTGATTGGTTGAAGTAAAAATAGCGGACATGACTAATCGTATTTATAAAATTATTTTTGAAAATGTACAGGCTGTACTAATGTGAGATGAATATTATTTTAACTTGAGTGAATTTTAAAAATAGTGTAAAAAACTGGTATATTTTTTATTTGTACCTCACCAAAGTCGCAAAAAAAAATTCATTTATTGGCGACTATTCCTAGACAAAAATGTTGAAATTAGATACGCTAAGTTGTCTTCTATAGTATATAATTTGTACTTACGTTTCGAACATGAAAATTATTTTAGAACATTCCCCACTCATTCCCTATACATAAATTTATATATTGATTTTCTCTTCTCTTTGCTGTGAACTATTATATCACTTTTAAATCCATCATTTAAAACCCAATTTAAATGCGAGCAAAATGGTGCAAAAATCGAAAATTCTGGGATACAGGATACTATTTTAAGCACTAAAATAAATTATTTTTTGTTAGTCTGGATCTGGATTTTTTTTTTGGCTAATATTTGTTTATTTTGTCAATAAAACTGAAGTTCGAAAATATCACTGAGTGGGTATATTACATTATTATTAATATTATTTACCGAAAAGTAATGCAACCGGCAACACCGCGACACATGAATAATTGGGTCAAGTTCAATGCTGACAATAAACAATGGTTTTTGAAATATTCTGAAAATAAGTTTTTAGTTTAGTATACGAAGATATTTAGAATAGCTGATTACAGGGGATGTAGAAGAGTGAAAAATGTAATTATTTCACATCCGAAAAATCCGTGGGACAGTGTGCAAAAGATTGTGGATTAAAATTGATCGACATGTTGTGATATTATTGATATGAATAAAATGCCATTTTTCAATGAATTACTGAAACTATTTTACCAAACAATAAACTTAAAACGATTAAACCATCTGAATTATCTGCAAAATAACAAAATTTTATGATTCATTAGGTAGATATTTCTGAGTTACGTGTTAAATATTTTTATTAAAAGTGTGAGGTGTTGCCACGTATAAATTTTAGAGTAAATACTCGAAGTTAATTTTTGTCTAAACTATTGATGTTAGAGAAAAAATTCACTAGAATATTTTTTTGCAAATGGCACTATTTAAAAATACGCACTATTTGAGCTGATACTCTGTACTTAGTCAATACAAATGAAATTCTAAAATATCACTGGGTCGTTTGATATTACAGTTTAAAAAATAATCAGAATCGACAAACTGACCTTCATGTCGTTCACCATTAAATATTAATGGAAAAATATCAGTTCTGTCGCATTCCATACATCGATATCGAAAAATTGAGGATTTAATATTTTTAATCAAGTTTCTATTTTATTTTTATACTTTTGAAAATTAAATGTGCTTTTTTTTTAATTAACATACTTATATTTCCTTTCTTTTTGTTTCAGGTAATTTAAACTCAACACGGAATTACAGGACCAGTACATTACAGTCGTACACTAATCCCGGCGAACGTTGGTATTCCTTCGTATTAGTTAAAACGAATGGGCGAGCGATGGAGCACCGACCTACATGGTTTATTTAAATTCTCATTAAAGTTAATTACTCTAAAGTCCAACTTATGCCTTTATTGATTTCACTTTATAATTCAATACTAACTACTCGGTATCTAAATAAGAAACGAAGCTATTACTATAAACGTTTAACCGCAAAGCGTTGCGAAGAAATAAGTAACCGAAGATATTTTAGTTCACTGATGAAAAAATTAAAGATACTAGAATTAATTTAAACTTCACTAATATTAAAGCAAGTACCTAACCGATAAATATTTTTATTGTGGAAGAGGGTGGAAGAGGACGCAAAACCACACCCCTTTGTCTACAGACCCTCTGGTCATTTTCTTTAAAAAGTCTTCAGAAGTGATTTATTATCCCATTGGATACTGTCTGTGTGTGTATTATTACCAATTTTGATGTATGCGATTGGATGGTTGGATGTTTATAAATGTATGTTCCACAAGTGAAATTGTAATGGTTCTGGCGAACGGAAGCCAAAACATGGTTCTTTCAATAGATTTGATAACGGAACAGAATGGATTAGTTAGTCGGTAGTCATACTCTATTAATAAGTTCTGATTCAATTTTAAGCACTGAAGAATAGGAAATAAAATCAGAGACTTCTACATTATTGTTGCTATATTAGATAATTCAAATATTGAGAAGTTCCCAGATATTTACAAATTGACTCGTGGTTCCAGTTCGAATTTGTGAAGTACGCAATGACACAATTTGTTGCTAACATGTGGTTTTTAAGTAGATAACACTCTTTTTTTTACAATTGTTTTTACACTAGTTTGTTACTACTTTAAATTTTTGTACCAAAAAAACATCTTTGGTACAGACTTTTGAGGTACTTGAAATAAAAATATTAACAACGTGTTGTCTTACATCTTACGAATACGCATTCATGAATACAAGAGAGATGGGTAAGAGATATGTTCAGTGTTTTTTCTAATTTGCCAAATGGCGGTAAGCTTAGAGCTTGAGCATTTCATAAAGAGGATGAATCAATAGAAAAGTGTAATAGAGAATATGTTTTTCATATGTGAAGTAAAAGCTTTTTTATCAGAAATCTGCTATGTTACCAATACTTTAATGAATTGAAAGTGGTAGGAAATTTTTTTCAATAATTATAATTTTTCGGCTTAAAATTTACTGAATTAAGAACCATTTTTTTATTTATTTGTATGATCCCACCTTTAAGATTTTTTCATAGCAGATGTAACTCCAGATTAGTACCAAATTTTTCTGACTTTTCCATTTATGGTGAGATAAGTTAAGTTAATTTTTTTCACGTTTTGTTATTAGAACAATTCTGGATGTATTTCACCATGTTACTAATTAAACGTTCCCTTCCTACGTCTTTTGATATTCTTTTGTCCCTTAGGTAAAAGTTAAAATCCGTGTTTGTATTGTTTTAATTATTCTAATTTATTTTCAAAAAGGATAGCGTGTTGTATTTAATTAACGTACGTACGTATTATTCGGAGAGTTAAAATATGAGCTAGATACGCCTTTTCTTTATTTTTAGCGGTCACTTTTTTAGATGTAAAATATATGTGGAATTGTTTAGGTATTTTATTACAGAAAAATAAATAAAATAATGGTGTAAAATGTGGAAAAATAATATTTTATATGTAGAAATTTATTTTCATACGATTGTATGATGTTTTTTGTATGAATGTAAATTGGAATATAGTGTTTAACCTTTTGTACAATATTTACTCATTTAACAAAGTAGAAAGTGGTCTGAAATTATTAATACAAAATAAATAACTCATTATTTTAAAATGGGCGTTTTTCATAACTAGTTTATTACTTGTTTTAGAAACATAAAAACGTGCATAATGCGTTTAAAATTACTCTTGAATATCGAAAATAGGTACCTCTAACGCAAAAAAATAATATTAATATTGTAAATATATTACATTTTACAATATACTGACACTAATAATTATTGTTATTTTTAAAAGTATCGATTTTTTTCTTTCTGAGACAATCAACTTCGAATTATGATGTACCATAAGACACAAATTACAAAGAATTTAAGACAGACACGAGCATAAATAGGATATCCTAAAATTATTGAGAGCTAGATAAAAAGAAACCCTTAATTTGATTCAAAAATATTTTTTTGTAGGGCATCTTCCTTCGTAGTTATTAGTTTCTAAGAAAAAATCTTAATCTTAAAAAATAAAATAGGTACTTAAAGTCACCCATTTTGTAAACCAGACCAAACTGATAACGGTTACCTGTTCCTTATAATCAACTTAATATTTAAATTCTATAAAATCAAAATAAACCGTAACACAGTGACGTTGGTGCTTACTCTTTAATGATTTTGTGGATTATAAACGAACTTTCATCTTCCTTACAAATATGACAATTCCCTCTGTTTGAAGAATATATTACGGGGTTACAATACTCAATAAAAAGCCTTTAGAAGAAAAACCTCGAAAAAACTCCAGATTTTTTCCAGTCTTTAATAAACGTTGTCCATTATTTCTACATACAGTTATAAAATACACTCATTTTAAACAAATTAAAATAATATTGAACTCACATTAGTACACACTGTATATTTTCCAAAATAATTTTATGCATGCAGTTTGTCACGTCCTCAATTTTTACTTCAATCAATCGACATTTCGCTAATATACGCTACAAAAATAGACCAATTAAAACTACCCTCTGAGTTCATAATTAACCCACCAGTCGTTATCACCCCTCAACGCCGCAGTCACAGTTACTCCAATTCCATCATTGAGAAATGCACACACTCACTCTCCGCTCATAAATAAATTCTCTCAAATTGTTTATTGCCCTTCACATAATTTACAATATATATTGTCACCCCAAGTTTGAGTTTAAAGGACTAATGAATCGTCAGACCACATATCTAAAATTATGTTGGTTTAAGTTGTGATAAGTGAAAGTTTGTTCCAACTATTATGAAGACCACTCAAAGAACTCGCATACATTAAAAATTGCACACATAATATTTTTTTAAATTAAAATAAATTTATCCACATATATTATAATTTAACTAAATTTCTATTATCAGGCATTCCTTTTCCTTAGTACATATTTAACTTTAATAAGATTTCCAAAATCTCAGTGAGATGTTTACGGCCTAATGAACGCATAAATTTAATTTAATTTGGCTTGTACACACTCTTACAAGCAGAACAAATCCGAGTGCAATCCGATGCATATTTTAGCGCTCAACGCTGACATTTGCATGCAGCATTCTTAGTATTTACCATCCGAATTTCCGGAAATTCTTAAGCACCCTGAATTTAATTTATTTACTCCTCAACCACATTAAAGCAACAGTTTGTGAACTGTAATAGCGAGCGTGACCGGAGGGTATAAAGGGCCCATCTCCAAATTCTCTAAGAGGGATTTTACACTAATTGGATCTATATCGATTATTGTGATTTCTTAGAGAATAACAGATATAAGGAGAATTTAGAATTGGGTTTGTTGCGGCTCTTATTAAATATCTTATACAAATAGAATAATCCGAGGCAATCGAAACCCTTCATTTAACTAAATGTAAAATTTAAGATTGATAAAACTAACTACGCGAAATTAAGCTGTTACATTCGGTGGAGTAATGAAAGTAAAATATAAATGTCATGTTCCAAAGCTATTAAATCCAGTTGTTTCATGAAAAACATACGACGATACGTGCCACGATGGTTTATAAGGCTCTATGGGAAATTACATGTAGCTGCTCGAATATTTTTGCATGTAATATTTCGATGGCAAAGGCATTTATTATGAAAAATGCGGTCTCCGTGGATATTGAAAGTTCCGCATCATCTGCGAAATGGACACAAAAGTGAATGTACCGTGTTAAAAGAAGAGATAAATGTCACTGTCATATATCCAGAAAATGGAATATTTTGCCATCGGTCTTCTTTTATGGCCCTCTTTTGCTTCGTTTGTGAAAAAGAATTCAGGTAAATGGGAAATAATAAAATAAAAAAATAATAATAAAAATTAAAGGATCACATACACATAATGTGTAGAGAAAAAAATGCAGGTGGTAGAAGCAAACTAGCTACAGTTTTAAAATCTATTTAACCCTAAAACAGCTCAAAAATCGAACTAGACAGAAATTGTGTCAAATTTACAATAATCATTATCTGTCAAAACTGATATATATTTTTTAATATAACTCTTAAGTCAAATATTTTTGCGAGCCGATCAAGTAATATTAAAACAAAATTGTCCTATGGTTTAATTATTTTGATTAAATAATTGATAATTAATAAAAAATAAACTATTTCAGTGTTGTCTTGGCTAACTACTCATTAAGACGCCAAGTAACTAGTACAAGATTAAATTATTTTATAAAAAATTCAATTATACGTTCTATCTAAATATCTCAGTTTTTTCACTTAAGAAAAATGTTATCAAGATTTACAAAATATACAAAATAAAAATTGAAATGGTTTCAGTGTTTACCATCGCCTTACAGATCTTCAGCGATATTGCTTTACTATTATCTACCCTTAATTAACTAAATTGCGCTTAGAATATTATTAAAGGTTGCAATAAAATTTTAGAAATGAACTAAATATATATTACGCCCTGTACAATGCAGCAATCTACTTTGCTTTGCACAGTGTTTAAGAGAGATAACGATAGAAATGAAATATGATGAATTATGAAACAAACAAATAAGAAAAGTACTATATTTAGAGCCAATATTAAGCAAAGTAGTGGACATACAGCTTAAATTGTATGGTATTAGAGGAGGATGTAAAAAGAAGCAAAAACAATAAGAAAAGACGACGAAGAAGATACTGCACAACTTAAAAAGGTACACTGAGGGAAATGAATGCTAAAAAGAAAAAAATGAAGAAATGAGAGAACCGTCAATGAATAAAAAAGAATGAAAGAAGTGAAAACCTATTGTCACATACAAAAAGTCTTCGATCAAAGAACCGCTAGGTCAAGAATCTGACTTTTAAAACACGCTACATAAACACAACGTGTGACATTATAAATCAGGTCGTAAACATAATAAAATAAAATACGAATCAGCTCTTATCATGGGGATCAGTGGTCCACGTCAGGGGATTCAAGCAGTCCCCGACAGTGTGGCAGTAATATGAGAGGTTCTCGTGTTGATAAAACACGGCATGGGAAGGTTTAGTGTCCAAATGCCATACGTCCATAAGTCCCCTCAAGAACATCCCTTGGTAAAAACTCTATTTGTACCATTCACGTACCATATTTGTTAATGTTTGTTGAGCACTTTTTTTATCTTTATTAAATTGTACTTGTTGTTGAACGTGTCGTCCATTACTGAACTATTACGCACGTTTAATCTATGACATGGTGAAGGTTGCTGTTTGCTGAATTATTTTTATTAACTCCTTTTATTACCGCAAGACGAAGGGCCGTACTGTGACATTGTGAAGATGTCCTTGTTAATTAGCAGGACTCAAGGGTCTTTGAGCGGCACTATAATTATTATGAATAAAAGCTAAAGTAGATATAAAGTGTAAGCAAAACTTTGATTTCAAAACTAAGAGTGTGACAGAATGGGACAAAATTAGAATAATTTGAAAAGCAATATACAGACTATTTTTTAACAATCAAAAACAAAACAAAGACCAATGGCAAAAAAACACCAAGAAAGCTAAAAAGGTCGCGAGCCAACTATAACTATTAAACGTTTAGGAATTATCATAATAGGAACTATATTAAAACAATTAACAGACTGAGGAGTAACTACGCTTTGTATCCTGAATACTAACACAAAATTGGTTTAGTAGATAACCCAAATTGCTCATGTAGGGCACTAGGAAATCTACAGCATATGGTTCTCGCATTTTTCAACTACTCCAAAAGAAAATACCACTACAAGTTAACCCATTCAATGTCCCTGTTGTTACATAATTTTAAAATAAAAATAAAAAATATACAATAAATATAAAAAAGTTCAGCAAAGGAAAAAATACGTTCTAAAAAAAGTTAACAGGAAAACGAATAAAAATATATTCAAAAAAAGTTATGGACCAGGAAGAAATAACAATATAAAATCCTTTTAAAAGCATCAATAAATAAACAAATATTTGGCCGGTTTGTTAACCCCAGTACTATAAAATATTAAAAAAAAAGTGAGTTTAAAGGATCTGCACACAAAACAATTTTACGTCTATAATGGATATATTGATTGTGTCAAAGAAGAAGAAGTAGACTGAAAGTTCATGATATCTCAAAATAAGTAGAACTTCCTCCCTTTCAAAATGTATAAATTTTTTAAATCGTTTAATGGCTTTTATTCAAAATTTCGTAACAATACACTTTAGAAACGTGATGGTTCTCTTTTTCCTCTCTAACCTAGAAAGTAATTTAATTAGTTTCGATTCTTTGGAATAAAATGTAATATGTCACATACTATACGTTCTCCGAATTTTCACTTATCTCTAACACATCAAACGATTGTACGTTGACAAACAAAATGGACCTGAATCGACAAACACGATGTAGTAAGCAACGCCAGACATGAAGGTAATTGAAAACTCGTTTCACGTACATATTCAGGTAACAGAAACTAGGATTTCATTTTAGTGGTATCTGTTTCTTGAAAGATTGTTTTCTTTATTTTGAACTTGTTTCGTAATGTAAATATTTCTTGAATAATTTGCTTTTTTTTCTTGAAAAAATTACAAACAAATTGTTGTTCCATATCCCTTCATGATATGTCGATGCCTAAAAATTCTGTTTAATCGTATGCATTCCTAATACAAGATCGTCCCATATACTGCGTGGTTCTTAAATTAGATACCTCACCTGTTTTTCGAATAACCCCTGAAAAAAAAGAAATCAAGGATCACGATCGGAAAACAAATAAACATTTTTATTAGAGTCATCGAAATTAATAAACATTGAGGTCTCCTTGGTTGGAAAATAAAAAGAGATTCAGAAAGAAGTCAAGTTTGCGTTCTCGGATGATAGAAAAGTAGATAATGCCTACCCCTGCGATTAAATGTATTAGTTTTTGAAAGATGTAAGTTGACCTAATATTTTCTAAGAGTTGTTTTTATTCATAGCAAAATAAATTGTTTCACTCAGCCTCTTTAATTTCCTATAACCAAGTTTCGTATTGGGTTAAAATCCCCTTAAGATTTTTTCATATATTTATTATTCAGAAAAACAACCCAATACGTAACAAAATAATTAATTAATTCAAGCCGTTATTCAGGTCTATTTCTATCTTAGTAGTGAAATTAATTGTCAAAACTAAATATTATTAGTTAATATGAACAATGTTGCCTGAGTTTTACGATTTATATAATTATAATATGATACTATTCAAGCAGTTATGATTTTTTGTTACAAAAACCCCAAGGTATACAATACTGCTGATAAGAAGAGTGGATGGAATAGATCAGAGCCCCTTTTAGCTTACAATACCAAAAATTTAACCGAATTATTCGGCTGGTATTTTTTATGCTTTACATTGGAATTCATGTATATTTGAAGGAATATAACGCACTAAATGTTATTAAACTAATATTGCGTACATATTATATTTGTGATGCTTCGGAAAGTTCTTCTGGGGAATGAACTAATTGGGTTTCCTGCTGAGGCACGACTACCTTCGATATTTTGTAGAATTGAAAAAGCCTTTACGGACGAGAACGAGAAGTGCTTTTCGCAATAAATGTAATTACATCGAACGTGATTTCTCAAAGAGTCGTTGTTAGGGTTACGAAACAAAATTAGAAGGAAAATTTGTTCATAAAAAATATCTAATTTGTAGGGACAATTTGGATATAAACAATTAAAAATTCGAGGTCTTTATCCAAGGATCACAACAATTTTTAAGGAAATGAGAAAATGTTTTTATTATTTAATCTTCTGACGTATCAGTGCTGAAACTAATTTAGAGCCCATCTCGAAAATTTCAGTTGGATCCAAATGTCGATATATCGATATATGGATCAACTACACTATCTTTATACTCTCTACTATTCTCCGGATTTTTTAGAAAACCATCAAAAGCTAAATAAAGTGTGAAGCCCAAAACCATTCGTCTTTTTATGATATAGAAAACTCTGTATAACTAACTACTTTTAAAATTAAAATTTTTTTCTGAAAATAGTATCACAAGAGAAGAAGTAGAAGTATTGCATTTAATCATGCAATTTCGAGAATTCGGATAAAAAAAAGAGCAGAAGTAGAAGTACTGCAATTATTCATACAACTTCAAGAAGTCAGATAAAAAGAAAAAGAGAAGAAGCAGAAGTACTGCATTTAATTATACAATTTCGAAAATTCGGATAAAAAGAAAAAGAGAAGAAGCAGAAGTATTGCATTTAATTATGCAATTTTGAGAATTCCGATAAAAAGAAAATGAGAAGAAGTAGAGGTACTGCATTTATTGTGCAATTTCGAGAATTCAAATAAAAATAAAAATAGAAAGACCGAGAGACACTCGAAATATATTAATATTATTATTCATTAAATTATTAAAACAAAGAGCAAGAGCATAGAAAGAAGTAGCAAATTTTGTAAAAAATAAAACAATATGGCAAACATTTTTATAACAAAATAAAATGTAAATAGCACTTAAATAAAACAATATATATTGTAATAGTATTATTTTGAGTTTTCAGTGCATGGAATGCATTTTTATTTTGATTGAACGCAAATGTTATTAATAAATTTTAAATAGAACTAATAAATAAATAAATAATAAATATTTTCGGAGTGTATGAAATCAATTGTTTTACAATTCTATTACAGTTAATTTTAAAATTGCCGTTTTCTAAATTAACTTTGGCTAAACTGCCACAAAAGTTGTATTGCTGCAACACTTAGTAAAAATGGGTGCTCAGTGAGGTTAAGTTTTGATGTACTGACGTAGAAACATATTTTCTTGGGGAAATTCAATTTGTCGATATTTTACACATCAAACGAAAAATGATGTTAGTGAAGTTCACAGGAAAACATAAGAAGTCTTTTTCAGCTTTCACTTCTTGTTGACAAAAGTACTGAGTTTTGAGGCTAGCTTTTATTGTATTACATTTTTTATATGTTTATTTTTTAATTAAATCTAGTGGGAAAATTTTTTGTATATTACGATGTGGTCTGTTAAAAGTAACAACATTTTATCAAAATTCTACATTTTGTTTTTAGGATTTTAAATCAACAACCATCTTATATTTTTTTTTATTTCACTGAAGATTTATATTTTAAGAGCACTGGATGTATCTAAAAAACATTTGTCCATAATATGTAATTATATCAAAGTATTTTCTAAATTTTCTTTTTCTAACTTGAATATACAATTTACAATTATAGTTTATTTTTACTAAGCATTTTATTATGAATGGATATATGTTCCATAACATTTTATGTATTTTCTTCTTATTTTGATTAAATTTGGTATTAATTATTATCAAATCATCATTATAATCATATAAAATATATTTTTTTACTTTTCTTATTATAAAATTTGTGTATAAACCTTATTTGATATATTTGGTTCATATAAGCAATACGAGCTAATTAATTTAACATTAATAATTCAAACTAGGCAGTATATCAGACGTTAACATAGTATTTAAACTTATAACTTAATTATAATTTACTTAAAGATTTTTATTTTTATTTTTTTTAGTTAGCTTTGTAAACTTGTAGATACAATAAAACAACTTGTTGAATTTGTATGTATAAATCTTTATTTTTAAGTACATAATTATTTGTTTGTGGAATTTTGTAATCTTGCAATGTGTTGCCATATTTTTAGATAAAAGATAATTTTTAAGAAAACACTCACATGCGCTACTGCCTGAGAACTTAAAAGGGGAATGATTTGCGACCACAGAAACTCAGTCAAATACTTAAAAATGCGTGTGCGGTTGATTGACACGATTTAATTTGGCCAACTGAACTGCACTACCTCAGATATCAAGTGATTATACGTGGCATATATAATATTTAAATGCCCATTTCTTACAAAGTTCTTAACATTAACAAGTACTTATATCGGATGAACCTCGTAAATAAAATTTCAATTTAAGTTTTGCAATTTAGAATCTAAAACTACTATAATAATCTCATTTGTTTTGTGTTTAAAATTGTTATGTAAACGTATAAAAAGAGTAGGTATTTGCCATCATTTTGATACTTGCTTAAATCAACCACATTAATCAATCCGAAGGAAAAAGTCGTGTTTCATGTTCATTTAATGGTCGTTGATTAATGTTGTACGATATGTAGGATACCTACCGTAGTCATCGTAAAGATAAGATGACTACATCCGGAAAAAAATAGCAGTGAAAGCTTATCGCCTAACGACTTCCTCTCGTGCTTGTGTACATGTATGTTACTTATCTACCTCTGTCAGAACTAGTCAATTTGCGGTTTGCATTTTTTAAATTATAAGTAGCGTTTTTCCTACGAGGGAAAAGAAAATTAATAATTAGATAGAATTTTTATTACAAAAAGCAATGTATGTCATAAAGTACCGTACAACATTGTCTAATCGACAAAAAATTAGACAAAATCTGGAGAATAATAGAAAAATGTAAAGATATGGTTCATTGATGTTACTTTAAATCTTTGTAAATAAAAAGGATTGTTTATAATATTTATTATAATATACTGTGAGATGTAGTTCATTCATGTAAAAAATGTTTATAGATCATTTAAATAAACATTTGGCCTCTTCTAATATAGAGTCACTCATATGCAAATACAAACTATGAACAAATTAGTCAACATATTATAATTTCGAAAAAAAGATAACAAGGATTAAAATTAAAAAATCAAAAAAGTAAAATCAACTTTTAAAATAATTTAGAAAGAGCTTAAGTTAAAGTAATATTCAACTCACAGTAGTTCAGCCTGTACATTCTCCAAAATAATTTTATGCATGCACTTTGTCGCGTCCGCAATTTTTGCTTCAACTAATCGACATTTGGCTAATACACTCCACAAAAATTGACCAATGAAAACTGCCCTCTCTGACCTCAAAATTAATCAATCAGTCAAATCACCCCTAACGCCACAGTCACTCAAGTTGCAAAACGAAAAAGTGGCAACGCCGTCACTGAGCAATGCACACACTCACTCTCCGGTCAAAAATATATTCTCTCAAGTTGTTTATCGCCCTTCACATGATTTAAAAGATAAATTGTCACCGCAAGTTTAAGTTTAAATGTTTAATGACTATTCACACCACAAAATATTTAAAATTAAGTTAAATTTAAGTTGTGTTTAATGAATCATTACAAATTTGTGTCAACTATTACGAAAACCATTCAGAAACTAGCATCAAAGTTATTTTTAAAGTGTAAATTTTGAACTTATTTATCTTCATTAAAGTTGTTAAACAATAAATCAGTTTATTACTTATTTTATTGGAATGAATTGATTTGTTTAAGAAGGCAAGCACGTAGGATTTATTCGCAGATAATTCTAAGCTTGTGCCCACGTTAATATATAGTCAATATACTGTTGTGTAAAAAGCAATTCTGCTATGCACAAAATTCTATAATTGTTGAAAAAAAGCTATGGTTTTTTTGTTAATGTAGGCTGATACAAGCTGCCGGTTAGTTTTTCCGCTCGAAAGGTTAGAAAATCGAAATTTAATTTAAGGTGGGTTTATTTACCAATTAAATATTGCATAAAGTTCCATAATTAAACTAGTTTTTCATTAGTTTACATTTAAAAAACAGTAATAAATAAACGTACAATATTTTTATAATGTGAAATTCTTTAATACATTTTTACATATATGCACTTAATTATATGAATTTAAGTTCTTATTTGTACTTTACAAAAATTGTTCTTAATTTTGTTTATATTTTAAACTTTTTAGAGCAGAGTTTAAATATGTTTCGGTTCACATTTCATTGAGTGTACAATATTTTTACAATATGTTTTTCGATCAGGAGTTGATGATTGAGTAGGTGTTTCTGTCTTAAGGTATCAAGGGTTCATAATATTGGCTACGTGATTTTTTGCATTGGATGCTTTTAGTAGAAATATAAGGAAACTTTATAAACTGATAAAAATTTTCTGTTTAGTATTCATTTGAATTTTGAACAATTCTGAGAAATGCAAAGTCTAATTAATCTCTTCAACAAATGAGTACCAGTCTGTGCTTACAAAACAGTACAGTAATATTAATTATTTTCAACAACTATGTTTGAAAATATGCATAAATAGCACTTATTCAAACATAAAATATTTTAATTAAAGAGTTTTAGTCCATGCAGTGTTTACGTTTGCTCTTTTTGACCTAATTTATGCAGTCAAGGATAAATGGCGAAACATTTCTATGTCGTTTTCATTTCTCCGGATAACTGCATAAAACAGAACAGAAAATATTACTCTTCGTGTTCTTACGTCTTCGATTTTCACGTTTTTATGATTAAAAAGCACGCTACACCTTAAATAGAGAAAAATTCCCCAAAAATATCATTTTGCGGAATATAGCGAAATAATATAAATTATTTCAAATTAAGCTGCTTTCAAAAAACGAGGCTGCTGTACTTTTGGGAATCTCTAATCTTGAATTGAAGTGTATTGTTCGTATTTTTGCTTTAAAGATTAGTGCCTGGAGTAACAAACGGGATTTTTGATTAAACAAATCGCAAGTTATTCAGTTTCATCTGATAATCTTACTTCATATATTTCAATGCAATTAGTTTTCCCAGAATACATTCTTTTTAATAACGTGCACCAAAGTTCTTACATTTCAATTAATTTTAAGGTTCAGCGAGATTAAAGTTGTATATTTCGGAAATAAATGAAATATTAACACCATACATGTTTACATATTGTCTGTCAATACTTCTGTAAGACTCAGTATCTAAGTTTAATCAAATGTAACTTTATCCATATTTGATATTGGAACCAAGTTAATTATTATTATTAAACCAACTTTAGTTTCAAGCGATATCTTTTCACTCATTATTTTCTATGCCAAAAAATCTTTTAAGTAATAATTTTTTTATTTTTAGAAAATATGAGGTACAAAAAAGATAAAAACTTTCACAAAATTCCTTTTTATAAATATATATGTATACATCTACCTTAACTTAAAATAAATCATTTTTAAGTCAACACGCTTTTTAATGACCCCGTTTCGGGAATGTTTTAATGACCACTTTCCCGATATTCTCTTTTGGTTAAATGTTTCTTTATCCATAAATTACACAGGGGTTATTTTTTTTGGTCGTAGTAATATACAAAGAATTCGAGCTATAAATCAAATAAGTTTAAGTTGTAAAAAATGTTTCGATATTTTATGGGAGACATAAAGACTTTGCTAAGCATTGCTTATGTTTTGACATTGACTTAGTATCTCAATTTATCATTTTACTATAGGTCCAATATGGGGTCGTAAATTAGAGAATTCTACGTTATGAGGTTTATTATAATATAATGTGTTTCACGGTTAGAGGCATATACTATCATCATTGGGATCTGTATTTTGTCACGCTTTTAATATTTTAATTATGTTTTGTACTCAAAAGAAGAAAGCGGATTTCGTACCTTTTTGCTAGTGGATCTCAGATTTGAAGGGTTTTGTCCGAATTAATTGGAAGACGCCAATTGCTTCATTATTTAATTAAAGTAAGTAACTGCAGAGAAAAAATAAGTAAGAGGATTAAGTAATAAAGCCTATCAAAATTAAAAGAAAATTAGATTAAATTAACAAATGTTGTGTGAAAGTAGAACTTTTGTGAATATTGTCCTTCAACTAATCTATAGTAAAAGAAGAACTAAGTGGAATATCGGGTGGTTTAAAGGAAGCAATATTTTCCTTAAAAACAGTTAATTAGATAATGCCAAAAAATCAAATAAACTAAAAAAATACTGGTAATTAATTAATTAAATGTGAAATACAATATAGCTGACACGTTAGTTTGAACACTTACGATCTTATAGATTAAAACAACCAGATAAGTGACATTACGCAAAAAAAACACCTTATTGACACTAAACACAAACCTACACTTAAAAAGACAATTAAATCCTAGGAAGTTCAATTACTTAATTTAAGCGAAATCTGGTCCAATAAAGATATTTAAAAATAGCTTTGTAATACCGTGGAAATTCAAGAGAAGTATAATATATTTATTATGAATTAATTCCATAAAATAAGTATTGAAACAATTAATTCAATAACGTTACTTTTAAAATTTGTTTTATTGCCTTACTTTTGGTAAAGCGACTTTTTCCCCAGATCTGAGAAAATCTGTACCGAACTCCCACACTTTCTATTCTTACAAAATAATAATATTATTATAGTTTGTTCCCCGAATAACTATAAAGCAGAATTTAAACATTTATACATTTTATAGCTCTTTTGGGCGCACGGTCCCACTTTGGTCCAACATACAGCCTCGCTTCATCCCTAAAACTAAATAATTATCTAGAATAAATTGCAAGTACATATTATTTTATATATACAAAAGTCACGTTAAAATAATTATCTCATGATATTTATCCATAATAAAGTTAAAAGTTGTAAGTGTTTTTACAACTCATAATACATATGGTATTGATTGCGTCTGTTGTTATTTATTTGTCGGAACACCGCCAATAAATTAACGAAGCAGCGAAGCTCAGCAATAAAGCTAATTGAGCCTAGTTCTGAGGTAACTGAAACCACTTTTAAAACGGTGAGATATTTGTATTTTGCGGCAGGCCACTTGCATGATATTTGGCCCTGCTGAAACGATTGCGTGATCATAATGGCATGTTAACGCATGCAAAATGATGACGTAGTCAGTTGGTTGTTCGATAAATAGCACGAAACTTGTATTTTTCTACTTTTACGCATAAAAAGAAATCAAGTTAATACAGAAATTTTATTTAAGTACTTCTGTCGTAATATACAATTTCCTATTGTTTATTGTTGCTAAAGAAAGTTGGAAAATATAGCGGAGGCGAAAATCAAAACATAACATGTTACAATCATGAGTTTAGAAAACAATAATTTTCAAATAACATGTTTCAACATAAAAATAAGTTAGTCAGTATACTTCGGCCAGATAACTCGACGTTTTACTCACTATTCAAAGTGTCATCTTCACGAATAGAATGACATTTGGTTGTCAATAGCCTCTAATATCTATATTGACCATTGTTAAGTCACAGCAGATAACGTATCTTTTTTCAATGAAAAACTAGTCCAAGTTTTCTACTGATGTCACTTTGTATTAATCTAGCATCTCTGCTAATCATTATCTTTATTAGTGGCATTTTTGGGATTTACTTGGTTAATTCGATAATTACCGTCTTAGTGATGATAAACTTGAGATTCTTGGATGTATCTTTCGAAGTTGGATTTTAATCTATAAAGATGAGTAACTTAATTAAATAAATAATTCTGTCAAAACTCTTGTCAAATGTCATATCAATCAAGTGAGATGATGAAATTTGTCATTCTACATTACGGGATATGAAAATGTGGATGCGGACGCTCTGTCACAATTTTTTTATTTTAATTTCCAATTACAATTTTTGATGAATTTTCATTATTTTATTTTTTTTCCTATTTTTACTCTTTGCCAACAATTAACATAATGTAGAAAAAATTATTAGACAAGAATTCAACATAAATCAGTGTAAAAAAGACAGGAAAATTAAAAGAATTTTTGAAAAGAGAGTAAATATTAACGTTGTGGCAGCAACATAGCAGTTCATTGACTCATAAATGGAAGAATAAAATGAAATTATGTGTATTTAAGACAAAAAAATTATGACACTGAAAAAGTAATAAATATTTAGTAAATCTTTAAAAATTGTAGAATGAACATTAAAAATCATCATGAAACTGCTTAAAAAAATTAAAATTTCTAAGCTGTCAAATAAATCTCTTATCTTAATTGAAATATAATCTCTTAATACAAATAATATGAATAATATAATTAAATCAATAAATATCAAAGTTCAGTATTTTATATTTTGTATTATTTTAATTTTTTAGAGAGATTTTCTAAGTTGAAATTGAAGTTGGAGTTACCAAATAATGTTCAAACTTAATCCAGCCATTATACACAGAACTTATTTTCAACGTTCAGACAATCATGATTGATTAAACTTTACATTAGATAAATTTCGTAAAACCAGATCATTGTCAATTAGATCAAGTAACTTTCGGTAATAGGTTTAAGTCAGAACATTATGTGAATTTACCAATTTTGTCTAGAAGGTTTGACGTAAATTGTTTGACAATAATTAAGTTTGAAACTATGGATTTTCGACTAATATAGTCATCCCGGATTCTCCATAAAATTGTTTGGCTTTGATGAAAATTTGATTATAATGTTAGTATAATATATTACTATCTAGGTTAACAATAAACTGACAACAAATATATTTTCGTATGTATTCGTACTATTTTTCAAAAACTTATACCTAAATAATATTATTTTCCAAAGAATGTAAATTTCTTCCTTTATGTCCCAGTTCCACCTTTCATCGACAAAATTTCGTGAAATTTAATAAATCTTTTCGTGTGAATATAAAACTCACTTAGAAGTTACTCGGGGAAGATAAATATCTTTATCTCAGAAATTCTTTTTTAAAAAATTATTATTTTCAAAATTTATCTTTTATTTAAAAATTTACAAAATATTTATTAAGTTGTTTTCAGTACAAAGATCAGAACAAGAATACATAAAAAATGAAATTGCATGATAATGTGAAGAATGCAGCGTTAGCTTTAACTTGAGCCGTTCTTAGTATTTATGTAATGGTGAGCTTATTTCTTCATATAACTCCTCCCTCCTTAGGAGAAAACAATACCGATGAGGGGTTGTTTTCAAGTTGTACTCTTGGTGTTGTGGGATTTTCGTGTTTCTTGGATCTCTTCTTATAGGACCATATGCAAATGATGATTGTAATTATTACTATAGATGTTAGGCTTGGCATGTTCCATATTAATTGGATTCTTAAGTCTAATAATAGTTTGTAAAGTGCCTGATAGATTTCTTAATAAAGTACGAAGGGTCATTTGATCATATTGTCTTCTATATGATTCTTTTAAAGCAAGTGGTAATTCTGTCTCTCTAGAATTATTTACTCTGCATACCAAATGGCTTCTTAAAACTTGTAATCTTCTAGCAAAATCTATTGGTTGTTCATTTCTTTGTGGATGTGCCATTAAAAGATCTTGCTCAAGACATTCGAGAGATCGTCGATCTCCGAAACATTGTTGCAGAGCTCCCTTAATAGCATTCCACGAATCTAATTCATTTCGTGAACCGACCAGTAGATTTGCTTTGTCTATTAATTTTGACTGAATAACTTTGATAATATAATTTTGAATTGTTTGATCATTTACTGCCGCGTATGTATTTACTACAAAGTCGCAACTACTAATAAATTTAGTTAAATTACTTTCATCTCCATCGTAAGAAGGTATCATATCAATATGAAGCTTTAACAATGAAACATTTACAGGATTATTTTCCATTTCTCTTAAATTTACTACTCTATTAAAGTTTTCAACTAATTTTACTATATCTTCAGTACTCATATATAAGTACTTTTTCTAATAAGCTAAAAATCTATTATTATTTAAATATTTGCTTTCACCTTAACCTATTCTAAAAAATGCGTGTACGATACAAGTATAGATATAAAAGGATATTTAAAGGAGTACCCAGCACTTACCTCGGGACTTCTTCTTCTTCCAGTGATTCTAGTTCAATAGACCTCTAGCCAGGAGTAGATTCCAAAAGGGAGGTTCTCGACGTCAAAGAGTTGAAACTCACGTAAATTTCGGAAAATCGGACTCGGTGCCGTGGCCTTTCGCGAAATTACTACGCCAAATCCTACTGACTGCGCCAGATAAATATCTTTATCTCAGAAATTCTTTTTTAAAAAATTATTATTTTCAAAATTTATCTTTTATTTAAAAATTTACAAAATATTTATTAAGTTGTTTTCAGTACAAAGATCAGAACAAGAATACATAAAAAATGAAATTGCATGATAATGTGAAGAATGCAGCGTTAGCTTTAACTTGAGCCGTTCTTAGTATTTATGTAATGGTGAGCTTATTTCTTCATATAACTGGGATCCCATGTAGAGGTTTTAAAAATGTATTTTCAAATTTTTCCAATATAAGGTACAACTTCTACGACCATTTATGTTTTCTTGTGATTTTTTTTTCATGAAAGAGATTTTAGTCAAAAATTATGCTTTTAGCAATTTATCCTTTTTTTTAAACCGCGACTTTGTAGATTTTGTGATGTTGTAGAGATTTACAAAAATTTTTGTTGCCAACACCAGTTGATATCGTTAAAAAGTTTTTTTATAAATGAAACCTGATCATATGCGTATTTCAAACATTAAATACATTCCTCAGTCTGGAAATTTCTGGTTGATATCTTCTTTATTATTATTATTATTATTATTATTATTATTATTATTATTATTATTATTATTATTATTATAAAATTAAATTTATATTAATCTTGATGTAATTGACCGAAATGCTCTTTCTGCAGGTATCATAAATCATTTTAATGTTAACACAAGACAATATATCCCTATGCTAAACCTTAAATTTTAATCAAAGTACATATTTGTACAATGCCTGTAGCCAAGGCACAATTTCACTACACGTTGTGCCCTAAAAACACGAAACATAATCCCTGGTTGACTTTCCTTGTAAATAAACATTGTTCTAAGGTACACTCAAAGTAAACTACGTAGGGCGTATTACAAAATTTATGAGGCGTTTCATAATAATAAACAATAAATATAAAAGATAAATTATACTTATCTTGAATTTCTATATTATTACAAAGCTATTGTATTTATCTTTCCCTAACCAGGTTTAATTAAATACGTAGAATTAGTAAGAAAATAAATCAGTCACTTGATTTCAAGAAATATCAGTATTCCTTGATGTTAATTAAACATTTGATAAGTACGACTTTACTATATAACATCAAAAAACTACTGCCTATCATTTATTTTAAAATACTTAAAATTTTAAAAATTTAGAACAAGGATTAATGAAACCACTTTTTAGATTAAAACTGGGGTGCTTCAAGGCTCTTGGTCTATTGCTTTATACAGTTATAATTCAGATCAAAAATTAAGTTTAGTTTAATTTGTGATGAGTGAATCAGTGAAAATTTGTCTCTACTATTATGTAAACCATTCAAAAATTCGCATCAAAGTTATTGTTAAAGTGTAAACTTTGAACTTAGTTATCTTCATTAAATATGTTAAATAATAAATGAGTTTATTAGATATTTCATTGGATGGAACTGATTTGTATAAAAAGATATGCACGTAGGATTTATGTATAGGTATATTTTAGTATTCACTTAAAAATACAGTCCATTTTTGAGTAACAATCTCAATGGTGAGCATAAAATTCTACAGAGCCTTTTCAATGAAGAAGGCTTCAACAGGTCATGGAAGAACTAAACATGCTTTCTATAATCGTTTTGTAGTGATGGTACTACTTTTTTGAAGATGCCACACTTTTTTTTCATTATCTCCCATTGTTTAACAAAAGTTTAATCAATTTTCTTATGTCGTTAAAACTCATTCTTTTAACTTGGCTTCAGACATTTTTGGAATTTGGACAATATATCCCAAACATTTGGTAGCATTTTAAAAGACTGCTTCACAACCCCAAATTTAATACAAAGAAAAGTAACAAAACCTTTACTCTCCACAAATTGTCTAATGATGTTGTTGTGATTTTATTTTCTTAAGAATAATTGTTACATCATTATAGTTTTCCTCTAAACACACAAATGTCCTACAGGAAGTTATTCAGATGTATTCCCATTATGCAGCAAAACTGCTTTGAATCTTGTCTTTGATGAATCAATAAATAAGCGCCACTCATATTATTCTATTTCAAAACTTTTCATTAGTCCTTGAACATCACAATAAAAAAATATGTTCAAAGTTAATCTGTGAAAACCATATTTTAATGAAACGTGAGAAAAATTCTAAATTAATGTATTGTTTGTAATAAGAATATAACAAAATACCATCTTTGGGCGCCATACAATTTCTGAGCTCGAAGGTAGATTTCTACAGGACTATTAATCTAAGTACTTTAGTTAAGATTAAGTGCCCGTGTCAGAAATAATCCAATAATTAATTATAATAATGAATAAGAAACTATGGTAGATATTCTCTTGCATAGAAATACATTCAAACAGCAGTAGACATTTTAAATATTTCATACATATAACAATTGTATATATACCGAGTGTAAACATCTCACTGGCCACCTTCTTAACTTTTGAACATCCTAATATATTTTTTTTAAATTAGGTTTGGTTATATAAGAGGCAGTTTGGAATCATCTGACATCAAAATTTAAAATGACCGACTTCCAGTTTTACCGGAAAAGTTGTAAAAGTTTTCTTTATCACTATTAACTACAAAAGTATTTCTAGATTGTAAACAAGTCATATTATTTAATCTAAACCAACAACCAAAAAAAACACCTGAACTTGCAAGACAAATTCCAGATTGCTTTTAAGTACTTTGAGTTTTATTAAGAAACATTCAAAATTTAGAACTAGGTGACGGTTTTGTATATTTTTATTACTTATATAAAATATAAAATTTGAGATTGAATTAAAGGAAAAAATTATTAATTCTTAACTTAGATTTCTAACTTTTTATGTTTAATTAAACTTAAAGGAAAATTTCTATTAATATTAATGTCACTTTTGCCAAAAGAAATATGAAAAGGTCTATCTTCTTATTTCCTAAATGGGTTATCACTTTGCTGTAAGTGTTACTCATTTATTTATACTTATAATTTGTTCTTTTTATAATCACACTAAACATCCCAATAGGATTAGTTTCCAAAATCACTACTTTTAATGCATAACATGCGCAAATTTATGGATAAGGTAGCCGTTTTCAAAGAAATAAATATTAGTATTTTACATCTATCCAAATACTGTTTACAGAAATAACTACAGCCAGCAACACCGCGACACTTGGATAACGGGATCAAGTTCAATGCTGATAATAAACAATAGTTTTTTAATCGTTCTAAAAATAACATTTTATTTTAGTACACCTGGATATTTAGAATGGTCGATCGCAGGGGACGTAGAAAAGTGAAAAATGTATTCTTGGCAAAATGTCTTGGTTTTATTGATTTAAATAAAATGCATTTTTTAACTTAATTGAAACTAAATACTTTACCAAACGATAAACTTAAAGTGATTAAATGATCCGAATCATCTGCAAACTAACACAATTTTATGACTCATCCAGTAAATATTCCTTGGTTACACGACACATATTTTTATTAAAAGAGTGAAGAGTCCCCCGTATAAATTTTCGAGTATTGTTTAAATGGAATTTTTGTGTAAACTAATGATGTTAGAAAAAAAATATTTTCACTATGTAGAATGTAACGTCTATAAATAAGTTTCGAAAAACCCTGGAAATTTAAAATGACTATAATTTATCTCTTATACCTAAAACCATATTTAACTACAACACAATTTTCATAAAGATTCTCCTTTTTCTTAAAGTTAAAAAATATAACAGTTTGGTTTGTAAATTATTTCAGTTTTAATGAAAATTTACTAAATAGATGTCAGGAATATCACACAAAGAACACCAGATTATTAGTATAATTTGGATATGGACCCTAAGCCTTAAGAATTATTTAACAGAAAAATTAAAAGTATCTCAATTATCTGAAAAATTATTAGACTTATAATTCCTGGATGTCTAAAAGCTGGTATGAATTTAAATTAGATTTTTGTAAAATATATATTTTTCTAAGAAAATCCATTTATTGACATATTTATTAACCATTGTTTATTTTTTATAATATTACTGTACCCAAAAATATTTGATCAATAACTTTGTATTGTTGTTCTTGCTACGAATGTACAATGTATCTATACTGTATACAATAGTTTTATCTAGGTATATTCAGTAAAAATACTTCATTAAAATATATATTTTTAAAATGGTGAAATAAATGAATATCAGCAACTGTTTTGTTATTTGGTAATTTCCCAGTATTTTGTTTTTTTTTTTGAAAATTGTGATTTTTTTTTTTAAATTTAATAAAATTTATCATTAGTTCACCCAAAAATTCACTTTAAGATATTTTTATTCTGCATACGTTTATATACCTCAGCCATAAATACATATGTGCATTAGTTTTGCGGACACCCTGTATACTTAGCTGTAAAGCCATGCTTAATCTTACATAATTTTTAGAAAGAAATATTTTCTTTAATTTTTTTTTAATCCGTGTACCTTAGTCTATTTTTTCCGGTATCTTTTTATATTTAAACATAGGAACCAAATTTACAAAACAAAATATTTTTTACACAACTAAGAATTTCTGATTCATAAAATATGAGGCATTATATTTTTTCCTTTGCCTTTAATAACTTTTATTTTCTACTCGCTCCTTACGACTAATTTTTATTTAATTTTTTACTGTGGTTTAAATTAGATTTAAATGTAAAGTTATAATATTATATATAAGTTACTGTTTAATTGCAGTATTTTAAATATATTTAGAATAAATACATTCGCTTTATACATGCGATGGTTTTTTTATAAAATGAAAAATAAGAAATATCAAATATTCCCATCATCTTATGTTATTTTTATAGTTGTAAACGTATAAAGGATTTCCTCAGAGCATTGAGATCTGGGGAAGGAAAACATCAGAAAACTCCCAAGTGTATTAAAATCACAATTTCAATACATATTTTTTTTTCTTCATTTTTAGATTTGACGGTATACACCACGTCAAATATTGAACACAGAATATTTTAGATTTCCTTCCACTTTTCCTTTCAACTTTTTCCAAATAATAATTTTCGTACGAAATCAATGTATTTCTTAATCCCATGAAAATACATTTAAGACAAAATAGTCGTCAAAACTTTCAAATAAATTAATTAGACTTTTAAACACGTTCTGTACATTTAAAATAAAAAAATAAGGTCGAAATTTAAAAAAGTTAAGTAGATCGTGTACCCCCTGAAGGTACAAAAAACATGTTGGAAATTTAATGGAAAAATAAATCGAAATATGCAAGAAAATCGTAGACATTTTTGTTTCAAAAAACTTTCGAACAGCGTTGAGAATGAAACAGCCGCTCTACATGGGATTCAACGTTGAATGTTATACTAAGGGTTCTTTAATTAGTAACGAATCAATAACGTTAAAGATCGTTTTTGCACACGGCTGTTAACGCTAATGATTCGTTATCTAAATTAAATGTTATTATACTCTAGTTATGAATATGATAATCGTTAATAAACTGATTTAGAATATAAGTTAAGTTGCAATTGCGGCATTCTAAACCCATTTGCATATTTATTGAATTAATAGCTTGAATATGTAACATGTACTTGTAATTTATGTACAATCGATAGAAAATTAAATAAATAATTATTATGAAAATTTAACCAAAATATAAAATTTAAATTTATTCCTATATATTTTTTCACTAAATTATACTTATTTTAATATCACAATGTTGTACACATTTTTTTATAAACACACTATTTTCTTTGATTTTTGTGGTTACTAAAATGTGTGTGTTTTACTAGGTCCCAGTAAGTAATCTTTGGTATCGGTGAGTAATTTAAAATAGCATAGAGAATGAAAGGAGAGTTTGTTAAAATGAAAACGGATGACGAGCCATTTTTCATCCTTACCCTGATTACTTGAAAGCTGAAATGTAAAATGCAAAAATACGAATCCGAAACGGCTTCTCTCAGTTAAAAAAAACCTTTGCAGAAGTCATTTATCAAAATATTAACGAACAACGGCCCAAGTTTAGCCGAGCCTAATGTAATGTAAATTTTCAGCTTTTCAAATAATAGATTTGCAGAAATTCTATTTCGTTTTTATCTTGTACAAGAAATAAAAAAATACGGAATTTTAGAACTTTAATTTTTAAATAGTCACTTAGAAATATAAACAAGTTATTGCAAAAATCAACTAATGCTAAAATAAATCTACAGGGTGAGACACACTAATTATAATTTTTTGTATGGTACAAATAAAATACTTTGGAATTTAATAAAATATTTTCAAATACATTTTTTTTTAATTATTTTCAAACATTTTATAAGTGAAATAGTAAATTATTTATAAATATAGAAAAGACAATATAAATTAAAACTATGTAAGAAATGTTTTCGATTGAATTACTTTTGGAGTAACAACATTATTTTTTACAAAAATAAACAATTAATAAAATGAATTGATTATAACTTGTTTTTAAAATACGGCATAAACTAGTTGCCTATTACTTTACTTTATTAACTCGTACTCGACAGCAAATTGCATTGATGTAAAATGATAATAGTAAATTAATTAAAACCGTTTTAAAATTAAATTTTAGATAAACATTATTGGTTCAGCGAATGCAGAATAATAAATGAATTAATAAATTGGGATATAATCCTTTTAAAAATTTAAAATAGTCAATATTATTATACAGCATTTTGTGTAAATTTATTTGTGTAACATTTTTTGAAAAAGTTCTTAAATAATGTATATTTATTTTTCATAGTGTTTTTATTTGTATTATTAAATATTTATTTTTATATGGTTCACTCTTTGTCTTTCTGTAATTAATTTTTAGTATTCGAATTTAAATTTAATTGTTATAATCAATTCTTCGTCAGATTGTCGTAAAAATATTTGAAAATTTATAAAAAACTCATTTAATTTGACTTTAAAATACAATGAAAAAGAAAAAGAAATGGTATAAGACAAACTGATTCTATATCTGTATCTATCAAAAACTATCAACTATTAAAAAAAATTTATTCTTATAAAAATTTAAATGTTGGTAGTAATACTCGTATATTTAAAAGAATGTAATATTTGTCTTTTAATGAAGAAATTACATATTTTATTAATTTCTTCATAAAAAGTGATCCACACTGTGAAGTTCGATATCTCCATCTTCTTGAGAGATACTAAAAAGAAAGATAAAATTAAATTAAAGTTTTTATTAATGGAATATGTATTATTTTAAATTTGAATATAAGTTCATTATCCCTATTTTGGCAATATATTTTATTAAGGGTGCTTTCAAAAATGTCAACATTTATATATGATAAATCTGATTAACTTTTAGGTTGTATATATTTTGTATATAGAGTGATTTGAAAAACTAAAATTTTGACAAATACTTTTTTTTTAAGGCTGGTAATAAATTCTGTCTATTTTTAATATTATTTCAAATATTAATTAAGTGTTCATATTTTAAGTAATAACTTTGTTTGTTTGTTGTAAAACACAGAACCTGAATTGTTGAACATGAATATTTTTTCTTCCCAAAAATTACTCTGATTACTCGATAAATGCATAAATAAAAACAAATCGAAATTCAATAATCTTAAAAGCAACCTTTTTAATTTAATTAAGCCCTACATTATCTAAATGGAACAGAGCAGATTCCGATCTTATCAAACACTGTATATTTTGAAAATAATTGAAAATATGGCACTTTACTTTTTTCATAAAATATTTATAATATCTTTTTACACAACCAAGATATCCAACTTCATATTGTAAATAGATCACAGTGTATATTAATAAAAACATTCTCTAAAATTATGACAAATGATACAAGCATTTATTTTTTTTAATTATGTGATGAACAACGAGTTTATTCCAATTTTAAGCAAAATCCCCAAAAACGCTTTTGAATCCATTTGAAGATGACGCCTAGTCAAATATCTTCAATTGGCCTTTAATAAAAAAAAGTATTAAATTTTACACATTTATTTACCTTTAGTTTTTCACAATTATTGTTAATTGTTAATTAAGCGTCTTACTTTAGAAGAAAGAACAATTTTTGTAACCAAATGTGACTTTATGGCCCCATTTTAATAAATGGATGAATGTGTAAAATTTTATTTTATTTTTAATAAAGGCGTTTTGGTCTCAGTTATAGGTTTGCTCAAATTGGTAAAAAAATTGTGGACACCCTGTATAGACTCAATCCGTATCTACTAAAAATTAAATATGCTTAGCTTGTTTATACCAAAACTACAATACAAGATTTCATTTTTGTTCTATTTAACGATCTCCCCATTTTCAAACGATTTCGAATTCCCCATATTCTTAAATTAAACAAATTGTTTATCTAATTTAATAGAAACTTTTCTATTAAAAAATCATAAGTCGAATGTTAAATACTTTTTGTAATGTACGGTAATAATTGTAATATTTTGTTTTTAGCAAATATCACAATCTAAATAAATTTTGTTAAACAAACTCTCCTGTACACTTTTATAAAGCATCCAGTAGAAATTTTTCTACATTGTAATGTAGATCATTTATCTTTCTAATTCTTCTTGTAGATACAAATCCTGTATCATGGCACACTGACACCAAAATACAGTTTCTTCTCACTTTTGCCTGTGTAGATGCAACAAAGGTAAAGTTATAACTTACTTTTATTCTTTTTTAAACATTTGATTAAGGTGAAATGATTAAGTTTTGAACGAAGCTTATAATTTTATGCTTGCTTTCACCGAATTAGTATTATTTTCCATAAGAATTTTAATTTGTAGTTTTTCTTTTGACTTAGTTTCATCATTTGATTGAACCACATTGAATGAAAGTTTATCTAACTTTGTTAAAATGGTGAATGCTCTTAGTTTAGCTAACTTTTAAATATAATTATAACTGTTTGGGCACCAGTTACGCCCAGATAAGAGAGAATCAATTTATAAATGTAACGGACGTCACCATACCGTTGCCAATATAAAAGCAACTCGGAAATTAAGTTGGTCAACTATTATATTATTTATAGACCCAGTAAAAAAAAAAATTTAATGTTCATTCTGCACAATTGGAACATTTCAAGGTCATCGCTCAAGGTCGTATTTTAATCTTATCAATGTAATGTCACATCTGTCAATTAGTATCTGTCATCCAGTATATGGCATCTGTAATAAAGCAACTGAGATCTGTTATTTGTCATTCAGTATCTGTCATCCAGTATCTGTCATCCAGTATCTGTCATCCAGTATCTATCATCCAGTATCTAGCATCTGTTATCTGGTATTTAGCATCTGTTATTCAGTATCTGTCCAATATATATATATATATATATATATATCTCTGTTATATAACAACTGGTATTTGTTATCCGTCATTTAGCATCGGTCATTCAGAATCTGTCATCCAGCATCCAACATATGGCATCTGTTATTTAGTATCTGTCATCCAGTATCTTCTTCTTCTTCTTCTTAAAGTGCCATGCAGATTCCTGCTTAGCTCGTCCATCGTTTCTCTCATCATATGATTCTATTGATCGCAGCATTTTGTAGTGCCTGGAAGTCCCGTATTCCTGTCCATTGTCGTATGTTTCAAACAAAGTTTTGACATTCCAAGTAGCCACTTTTGTTCTCTTATCTAGTTGAAACCGGGAGATTCTTCGCACCTCTTGGCCACTTAAGGTCTGCCCGGAACTAGAGGCCATTTGTGTTTGAGCTTCCAACATGATAAGAGTTGATCGGATGAATGTCCTGGGAATATCCATAGGGATCCTTAATACAGTAGGTTTCCTTTACCTTGTGTATCCCCCTGCCGTTGACCATTTACTGGGTCTTCCGCCTTTAGGGACGATTTCTCATCTCAAGGGCAAGGGATTGCCCTCACTCCTGTTGATTCTTCCACCCTGAGCTGTTGACCAAGAGGAGGTGGCTGCTTATACCGACAGTCATTCGGCGCTAGTTTTGGTCCGCCCCGAGTATTTCAATTCCCCGGTACCACCCATATCTGGTAGGCATTCCCCTATCCGCCACCTGGGGAGGCGCCCGATGGAGGACTAGCAACCTCACAAGGGTATCTAACATCTGTTATATAGCAAATGTCATCTGTTATCTGTCATTGTCATTTAGTATCTGTATTTCAGAATCTGTCATCCAGGTTCAAACATATCGCATCTGTTATTTAACATGTGTCATCCACTATATAGCATCTATTATAAAGCAACTGTCCTCTGTTATCTGCCATTCAGTATCTAGCATCTGTTATATAGGAACTGGCATCTCTTATACTATCATTAAGGATCTGTCATCCAGTATCCGGCATCTGTTGTTTGTTATTTAACATCTGTCATCCAGTATCAAGCATATGTAATATAGCAATTTGTATTGTTATCTGTCATTTAGCGATTGTCATTCATTTTTTCTTGGAAAGTTGCTATTTAAGATATAAGATATAAGATAAGATATAAGATATTTAAAGAGCAAAAGTCTGCGTAATTATTACGTTTAAATTATTTAAGTCGAAATATTTAAAAAAAAAGCTTATTTTTGGTCAAAATTTTCTTATATAAGAAGCGAGTGAAAATAGAAACTTATTTGTAAGATTAACTAAAGTGAGTTTTGCCAAATTAGTGTATTTTAAAAGAATTATCTTTCATTAATCGGATGGACACTTAATGAGAAAAAAGTATTCTGACAAGTAACAAGAATGTCAGAAAATGAGAGCTATTTAATTTTTGTAAAATTTTGAATAGTAGTACAAGTCTTTGACTAAATCTTTAAAAAAGAAACTAAATTACCAAAATAACAGCAAAAACCGAATGTCGCCCTTATCTCTACAACCTTTGCTTTCTTATTTCCATTATCCCTATTTTTTGTATTATTTTCCTTATTTTCGTAATTATTATTCTTACCATTTTTATCCTTATTTACGCACCTTTCTTATCCTTTTATTAAAATGTTTACTTAATATTACTACTGTTACAACCTAATAATTCTTGTATTGTCTAAATTACGTATTCATCTCTATCTTTGTTACTTGCCTTGACTGTTTCTATTTGTTCTTCCATTTTATACTCCTTATTTCATTAATTTTTTGACTCTTCGCTTCTTATTGATAATTCGTTTAATTAGTAAAACGTTTATTCCATTTCCATATATTTCCATAAATTGTTAATTTATGAAAAATTTTATTCAGTCTTTCCTTATTCCATTCCTCTTTTGGTCTTTTTTTTTGTATCTTTTCTAGTATTTCCAACTCCCGTTTGGTTTTATCATTACTGATAATTGCCTAAGTATGTTTTATACTTCTTAGTTTATTTTTATTTCTTATCACTTTCATGTTTTCCTCCCAGTTTTCTAATTTTACTAAACATATGTTTTTTCCTGCTCTGTATGTCGCGTATATTGTAAGAATTATATTTATCTTTTGTTGTAATTCATTTCATCCCCTCTTTAATAATGTCTATTGGCATTCTCTTTACTATTTTCGCTTTATTTTTCTTTTCTGTCTAGTCCCATCCTTTTCTTTGGGTAACTTCCAGCTCTTCTTTATTTCGTTTCCTTTTCAGGCTTCCTGGTATAGTTTTCTCAAACTACTTATTTGTTTCTTCATTTCCTTCCATTCTCTAATTTTCTTTTCTTGGCTGCTGCACTTTCATCGTAGTTTGAGTTATCTTTATAGACAGATTTTGCATCATTTTAATCATCTGATCGACTTTTTCGTGATCTTTTTATCACTGGCGCTCTTTTTTAATTTCTCATTTGTTTTTTATAGCTCGTTTTCATCCTCTGTTGGTCGTTTCTTCTTATGTTCATCATAAGTATCTTCAGTATCTATTTTAATTTTCTGTACTCTTTATAATTTGAATATTACTTAACTTGAACAAAAAAAAAGAATATCGGCGATCAATTTTTGCTGTTATGTTGGTTAATCAACAAGATAAAGTAAAACTTATTAGACCATAAATTTGCAGGAAATTTCGAGGGATCCTACTTTTTTATGCAGTATCGCGACTTTAACGGTAGGCTTACAATTCTGAAAATATTTTCCAGCCATTTTTCGTGAGATTTTTTATCGATTTGTAGTCTCTTTTCTTCCCACAAAAATTTACAAATTTGATGATAGTTTATTTCCAAAATTCTTCGAAATGCTCCTGATTTTTACCTTCAGTGGAAACGTTCTACATTGTTTAAAGCACATACGGAAACCTAACAAAAATTTGTTTTCTAAAACGGTAAGTAAATAACAATAAGTTTAAAATATTGTTATGACTGTGCATGAAATGATAATAATAAAAACCCGAAGAAAAATATTTATTTCGTAAGATTTAATCACAACTTTCTGGATATGACGTTCAGATATTGAATTTGAATTAATGTTTGTTGCTAAGTAGGAGTCAGTTTTATAATTTCAAGTAAAACATTGGAATTAAAAAAATAATACGAACTTTTGAGTTATTCATATATCAAATAAAATAGACAGGTCCTAATTTGCAAGGTAACATCTAAAGACTGGTTAAATTAGTAGCAAAAATGTTTAGTTTTTTAACTTTAACATCCCAAGATTCACTACTCTTAAGTAAAATATGACTATTTTTACCTTTTTAAAGACTAATAGATATTTGAATGTATCTATTCAAATACTGAAGTAGAAAAATAGCAATAGCTCATGAAATTTATTAATCTTAAGGAATGAAAAATGGTAATCAATATTTTATTGAAGAAAATTATAGACGATATCTGCATCAAATTGAATCTGATCTTTATTAATCCCGTTAAAAATTTAATTGGAAATTCAGTCTATCGAATCCCCATTTAAAAAGATTCTTTCTAGTGGCGATTCTTCTTTTTATCACTCAATTTGATTAATTTAATGACCATTAAAAACACAAATTCGCCGTATCAAACTGCAATTTTATCGGATAAATAAAAGCTCTCTTGTAATTAGTTGCAAATACAAAGTTACAGACAGTTAAATTCGATATTTTGTTAGATGCATATTATTTACATATAGTCTGGATTATCTGCGAGATTTACGAATCTGTTGTGGTCATCCATATACTTAGAGCTTTAGATTTTCATTTAATTTTACTGCGTTTTTCCAGTTCCATTCATTTTCGGGTTAATAAAACCACAAATTGCCAGTAGAATGTTCCTACCCTAAAATTTCTCCAACGTAATATCTAATTCCTCAACCACTGGTAAATTTGGATCTTGATGACCTTTCCGGTAGGCATATCAGGGTGCATTTATAAAAAGAGCGTTATTTTCATAGTTTCGATTATTTTGATTCATTTTAATTTTGTATATCACATTCTAATGTTATTTTAGAAATTTGCTCCTTGTTAAATTAGGCTTATCCAATCAGAAATCTCGATCTCAAAAGTTACCTTCTATTTGAATTACTCGAGACCCACTAAGTTGTTGGTTACATTATAAATCTGACAAAAGTTATACAGAGTGACCGACCTAAATTGAAAACACTACAATAGTATTTGAAATTATTAACCGATTTCTACATTTTAAATTGAAATATTTTTTAATTAAAAAAGATGGATACGCCACTGGATTTGGATGTTTCCCAAACAATACTTTTATTAGAGTCTATTTTTTAATAAAAAAATAATGGGATGGTAGATTTTAAGAATATAACATGTAAAAGTTTACAAAATTTTAATCAGCGATTTTTTTACCAAAAAAAAGGAGTACATCATTGAATGTAGATTGCACCCAATAAATTTAATGTGAATTTTATTTAAATATATTTTTTAATAAATAATTTAATTTTAAATCGAAACTATTACCTGATGTATTCTGAAAATTTAACTATCCATAGCTTTTTTATTAATAAACATATTTTAATAAAAGTAGGGTCACATCTACTTGGGTGCCTTCTAAATCGAGTTTTTTTGATAAAAAACTGGCTAATAAAATTTCTAAATTTTTGACTATGAAAAAATATCATAGTGTGCTATAAAAATTTTTTCAAAAAAAAAATGTTTTAATTTTAGAATAATTATTTCTTATGAAAATTAAACTATTAACACACATTATTCTGAATTTAACTACTGATAATTGGAATTTTCTTCTCTTGGCCTTTTTATATTTTGAGACTTCACAAGAAGACATCGCCTGCAATATTTCGCATTATTTTAGGTTTCTCGAAAATTTAACACTTGTGATTTCAGATATTTTTAACAAGAATTTGTGACGACCTTTCGTAGACGATAAGTTTTGAACTGCTTAGTACATTTAGACATTTGATATTTTTGTTTTTCTCACTACTCGAACAGATATTTTCGTTAAAGACTATACATTTTCTTGTGTTTACCACCCAAATTGATTTTAAATTTCTAATTTCTTGTTGCTTCTTATTATTTAATACCCAGGAATTTATCATTAGTGCCAAGCAGTCTGCATCTTCTTGTGGCACTTAAATTCAGGATTGAAATGAATGCTTAATCGTCAATAATAATAATTTTAACAGTTTTTTTTTTAAATTAGCAGGGATTAAATTATATGCATAAGTGAATTGACCTTCTTCACTTTATAATAAAATCCTGCTTATCGTCTACTGGAAAATTCAGAGTGGTTATCTCATGAAATATTTAAAAATTTAAAGAGCATTTTGAACAAACTTTAAAATGGAGGTAATTTATTATCTTTTGCACTAAGTAGTCCAACATGTTCAGTAGTTAATTTTGGTAAGAGTTTAAATTAATATCTACCTAGTTTACTTGTGATAGATAGCCCAAGTTACAATCGATTGTGAAGCCATTGTCCCGGTGCTTCGTTGCAGTCAAATTAAGGTTGATATACACCCGAGAGAGACATTGCTTAGATATACTTGAAATTTCGAAATAATTTTTTACAGATATTTTCGCTTATAAACAATGTATTACTCTTTTGTTTACATTTCGTTTTGTTAAGTCACAAAATATATTATTTTTTAAATATTAATTTGAAAATTTTTACAATACAGAATATGGTCCTTACCACAATTTTATTAACCTCTTGGGACAGTCATAAATTTTAATATTTCACAATTTTATTTTTTCTCACAGAACGACTATTGCTTTTTGGAAATGGTACTGTTTTAATTGGCTTCAAAAAAATACAAAAAATAAAACTACTTGGTCAGAGTAACTCTTTCCTTTACTCGACGAGTTCTTCAACTGGCTCGTTTCTTTTTATTTGTGAAGAACTTTTTAGGACTTTTTGATTTGCTGGATGTTAATAAATTTTGTTAATAAGCAATCAATTTCACATTAAAATGACTCTCTTTCATTTATGTTACGATGCTTACCCAATCCATGAATTTGAACAATCAACGAAATCACCTGATTGTATTTTTATTACATTGAAATAATGAAATTAAAAAAATGTCGTTTTATCCCTTAAAATTCCGCAAATAACTTAGAAACTCGACATAGATTCAAAAATGTATTTTACCGTCGCGGAATTCGACTTCAGTCGCTTTTTTTTTTCTTCTCGGCGACACCAAACCGATTGACTATCTATCTTGATTTTCTTGAAAAACTCCTCCCTAATGGTTTGCTTAATGTTCTATGACCCCAAAGAGAGTTAAATCGAAATTAGCGTCCAATTCTAATTTGCAACGTCAAAAAAGATCATTCTCTAAACACGTGTTTAGATCCTGGTGTCGGTTATTTTTCCAAGTTGATATTTCAGCAACTTATTTTGTAAGTTCGGTAAACATATTTCATATTCAGCAGTGATATATGTTTTTATTTCGTAAGAATCTAAAACAATTGTGAAATTTAAACTCAATTTCCTTGTAGTAATGTGGGAATTATGAAATAAAATTTATGTGAACCTAGATATTTTTTTGCTGTACAGGTTTTTTTCCAAAAAATTTCGTATTATTATACTCATTAATTTTGGGAACCAGTGTCGTCACCACTAAATTTCACTTAGCAGAGCTGGTTATTACAAAATAAAAATCAACACCCTCTAACTCAGTAACATCATGTTTATAAGAACTTTTAGTCTTAAAACTGAATGCCTTATCGACAACAATAACTCAAATTACTTTGGAAAGACTCTGTGTATTTCAGAAACAAGTTTTGGTTTTCTAGAATCAGAAGGTGCGTCGAAATTAAATGAGAAACTCTCTCATCGTTGGACATATATTACCTGGAATATTTTTCTTTTCTATTGACACTAACCTGTAATATTTTATGAAATATATATTTTTAAATTTCGTTTATTTTGTACTAACCCGGAAATGTTAGATAAGTATCCCTGTTCAATTTGGTTTGCTCCTACAGTCCTTAAGGGCGTTTTATAAAGCAACGTATTCCGACAAAATTCTTCTTATTGGTCTAATACAAGCTTTGTTTAATTTTCGTTAGTTTGTAAAGCTCACTTTATGCTGACACTGACACATCCTTTAGATCTTTACTTCAGAAGTATTTTAATGTAGGTTAATTCTTTTTTCTTTGTGTTTGAGCCCCTTGTAAAAATTTGATGGTTTTTCAAATTTTCATTAATTAAAATGAACTATTCCGGTCACTGGATGCTAATAGCTTTTTAGTTAGTACCGAAAATCCAGGATTCAAATTTACTAATTATATACTAAATAAATAAATAAAAGTTCAAACATTTTTACAGCTTTAGCTTAAAAAAGTTCCATGAATAGATAATTTCGATAATCGACAAAAGTATTACGTAAATTTGTCAAAATAGCGCTTATATAAGAAAAATTCCAGTATAGTTTGATTTCTCATTAGTTTCCATTTTAAGAATTTCTTATTTCTAATTAACAAATCATTTGAAGATACTGTTAGTATTTTTAAAAAGTTCTGAGCAATGGTTTTTTATACGTTTCAGTTCAAATCTGATAAGTATTTTTACGAGATGTTTTTCGGTCAAAAGTTGATGATAGAGCGAGTATTTCTTTGGTAATGTATCCAAAAATTAAATATTTCTACGGAACTTCTTTTAGGTTCCTCATGTTATAGGATAACTGTTGGCTAATAAGAATTTTATTTAGTTGCAGCGTAGCAATGAGTTGACACAATGTGATGTCAAAATTTGAAATAAATTGTAATTTGGTCGTTAGGATTCGGAATGTTGCCAATACCTTTAACAAATTTAAATATAACGACATTTTTAAAATTAATCTGTTTAGAACTCACTTTAATTTTGAACACGCCTCTTTAAACCAATTTATTTGCTTTGTTGCCCTAGTCACTTTTATAGATCTTGTTTCGAAACTAAAACGAGTGCGAAAAAATAGGACTTTTGGAACACTAAGATCATCTTCAAAGATAATTACATTAGAGTTGACCGTTTTGATACCAACTTTACTATCAAATGTAATAATTTCTTAACTTCTTTATATTGAACCGCATAGCGTAAATTATCGCTTAGAATATTTAAATTTGAAAATGATTTCGGAATGGGTGTACTTAATTTTAGGTCCGTAAAGTTCTATTCGAATTTCACATATATGTTCCCATTTATGACTCCCTTTTACAGTTTTTATTAGCTGTTTGTTTTATCTGTCTAATATGTCTTACAACTCATCCTTAGAAATACGTGCTTTATCTTTATCTCACCTAAGGCATGACTCGAATTTGTTGGTTTCTTGGCAGAGATCTGAACAATTTCCATCTTCCTTATTATTATTATTATTATTATTTATATAGTTCCATATTTTGTATGACTAGACGTAAAAGTTATAGGATTTGTCTTAAACCAGATATTTTATGGCACGAAGCGTTGGTGTGTAGAAATCAACAAATTTTTAAAATATAAAAAATATGTATACAAAAAGTATAAATTTTGAATCACAAATTTCAATTTAACGCCAGAAACAAATTCAGTTATGAAATAAGAACCAATTTTTATTATTTTCATTATCTGATGATCTCGTATGTCTTAAACAGTATTAGAAACTTTTGTTTGAAATCATTTTTCATATTTTCCATTTTAGCAAAGATATTTCACACACTAAAGAGTCACTCTGTAAAAGTGTAGTCTTAATATTTATTTTTATATCTATGTATGTAGGTCACATTCTCTTCCAATATTTAAAGTGATTAATAATTTACATTGCGAACTGGTGCAGTGTGAAGTACGTTCTCGTTTTTGAAAATACGAAATAACCTTCATATGTATTAGTAGATAGGGTGATTATTTTCATCAGGTAAAGCTAATTTTAATTCATCCTGGATATTTTTACTCGTTTCTATCAAATATTTAAATGTAATAGAGTTCCATAAATAAAACGTATTAAAATTGCATACACAAAAGTTTATATGTTTATTTAAGTAAGCTTTATTGTTTCAACAAGTGCAGTAAAAGCGAAGGGCTACTTTTCCGCAATTTTTTTTTCACAATGCACCAATCATTCAAATCTGGGCTGTTACTTGGCCAGGGAAGCAATTGGAATCTTTCGGTCGTCAATTATCTCTTCAACTATTTACAATTGATATTTGGACCAAATGAAAATATCGCCACTGCAAACTTTAAAAAGAACCTAAATCCTAACACAATAGTTCATTTACATATTTGTTTCCAGTACTGATCTGAATGTCATATTAATATTTGAATATTAGGGTGGATAATTCCGAAAAGTCTTATCAACCGAAGCGGGCGTTCGTGAGGATTACAGATTAAAGAAAAAAAATTTACCGTAAAACGAATTTATTCCAACAGGTAAGGTTAATGAATATGGAAAAGTTAACATTTTAAACGGTATAAAAGATAATTGTATTCCTCAGTGACTGTGGTTTAATATTAATTACACACGCTTTTAATAATTTGCTTTTTAGGATGTTTACCACTGAATCATTCAAAGGTGGGTGTATTTGAGTAATTTTCCAAATTAGTTATTTACTCTTCTAACAGAAGAGAAAAAAGTAATTGGATATGATTGGCCGTTTTTATTTCAACCGCAATAGGCCATAAAAAAAGACAATGTAGAGATACATGAAAACTTTTCAAATTCAAGTTATTGGTTTTTGAAGAATTTTTAGATAAAAGGATCAAAAATCAAATCCAGTATATCTAAGGAATCATAATTGTTAATACATACATACCACACGCATAAATGGTCAGAACATTTTTGATGTAACAGCTACATTATTTTTTTTACTGCTCGTGCCTATTTGGCTGCTTTAAGAGAAATCTTCCCGAACGGACTCATATCCAAACATGGCCTGCAAGATACCCAGATTTGTCCCCATTCCACTTTCATCTTTGGGGATATTTGAAATCAGGATATACATTGCTAAATTGTAAGCCATACTGGAATTAAACATAAATCTCAAACAAGAATTGGACAAATTTAACCTGATCTCCTTCATCGAGTGATGAAAAATTTTCGATCAAAATTAGGACAATGTTTACACAGAAATGTCTCTCCCTTAAGCGGTGATATTTTCAAAATGTAAAATGGCATACATACTTCAATAAACTAAAATCTGTAAAAAATACTTATATTATAAATGACAAAATTGGGTAATTTTTCCGCTTCAAATGCGGACCAGTAGAGAAAAATTAAACATAATTGGAATATGGCTACGTATTGGGTTCTTTTCTTTCAATAAACATATAAAACAGTCTATTTACTATTTCCGGGAGGTTTTAACCCACTACGGAATTTGATTAATTGAAATTAAAGAGGCTGAGTAGAAACAATAAAAATTTATTTATCTTTGAATAAAAACAACTCTTACAAAATATTAGAGCAACTTACATCTTTAAAAAACTAATACATTTAATCACAAGGGTACGCACAATAACTTCTCGATCCTCTGATAACCCAAACTTTACTTCAAAAATATTTTTATTTTCCCAACCTATTATTATTTATTAATTTTGATTTCTCTAATAAAAATGTTTATTTATTATCCGATCGCGACCTTGGCCCAAAACGTTCGCTTACATAATATTAAATAAACAGTAAATGTTATAATTTAGAAAATGTTAAATAAAAACTAGGTTCTGTGCACAGGGCGATATTTAACTAAATCCCTGAACCATATCGTCTTTGTTTAACACTAGTGCAATTAAATTTTAAAATCGTGAAAAAATGAAGACGAATAACCGAATTTGATTATTCACTATTATTTACAATAATTTTTAACATTCTTGTAGCACACCATAGTTCGTTAAACATATCAATTGCCACTGTGATATGCAATATTGGAAAAAAGTCATTTTTTGTGATTAATATCTCAATTTTAATCCTGCTTGTCAATCAACCATATTACCATACACTGACTATTGGCTGTGTCAAGTGAAACTGAGAGCTGCATGAGGTATTTTTTTCCAAACAATGTATTTTACCGTCGAATCTTGATAGATTGATAAAATATTTTACTAGTATTAAAATTGTGTTCGTTATTTTTCAAAAAAACAATTGAGCTTTTAAGAAGAGAATTAATTAACAAGGTTTATGTAATATACAGATCGTTTTATGGAAATATATGATTAGGTAATGGATTTTATGTCAGATATAATGAAGATACAGTGTATTGTACATTTGAAAATAAATTGAAGTATTTTATTACGACATTCCATATATTTTAGAAAATAATGATTAACAAAACTTCTAAAATTTTATTATTCTGTTACAAAGACGTCTCTGTTTTAGTACAGATTTAATATTATTGATTTTTAATATTAAATTAAAAAAATTATTTATTGTGTAAAATGTCAAAGCAATCGCAATCGGTCAAGAATTTTTGGATATTTAAGATATTGAATAAACGAACATTTTTATTTATATAGAAGGTTTTCAGAGAATTCTACTTCAACCTTTTTGATTCCAAATCAGACTCTTTTTAAAATTTGTATTATTTTTAAATTTATTGAAAAATCATATTACTATAATTTTAAAACTCAATAATAATCAGTAATCAATATCTTCATAAGAATTGTGCATGTAGATGAATAGTTTTGGCGATAGTAAAAATTCGAATGATTTGTACGACTTTTACTTAGAAATTCGCGTTTGAATATTTCACATTTAGAATACTATTGTTATCTCGGAACCATAACAACGTAATGATATCTACTCTATTTGAATTTAAATGTAATATCTTTCTCTACAATGGTCATTATGGAAATGTGTTTTCTATTCAAATCACGCCAAAACACGATGGGTAAACCAGATACTAAAATTTGACCAAATCTATTCCTATTCCTCTTTCTTTACATGTAAAATAACTCTTGAATAAATAAACAACAAAACCGGATAAAATCTTCAGATTTGAAAGTAATTTACAGTCGTAACAGGAGAATTATTCATAACCTTATTTTAAAATTGTATCTAGGGTTTGTTAAAAGTAACTATAATTGTCCATAATTCGGTGAAAAAGTTATTATTATTTATTAAAATTTCTCAAAAATTTCATTTTATGAACGTATTAGCAACATTGTAATCTCACAAAAAAAGTTTTCACACTATATCTAAAGAAAACTAATGTATTCTCTATTTTACTTTCCCATTGACTATCTTAAAGCAATAACACCTTCAATTCATTTGAAGACGCAATAATTTCAGATGTCAGATTATGATCTTCTGAATCTTTGATTGAACAAAAATCACAGTCCCACCGTTACAAAACGCAAGATAGTACATTCATTTTATTCTATCATCAACCTTCAACCAAGAAACATCTCGCTATTCATTCGATCATAAGACTTTAACAAAAGAAACATCTGAAAGCGCCCCTTGTGTAAGTATTAAGCAACAAAACAAATAAATATCGTTGTAAGCTAAAAATAATAAGTAACTTGAAAATAAAAAACAGTGAAAGGTAATTAAAACGACGTTTAACTATTTTCCAACGCCGTTGTGCAAAAAGTGTGGCATAATGACATATTAAAAACTGTGAGTTATGGAACTTTACAAGAATTTGAAATAATACAACAGTTTTTAATAGATTACTGGAATTTATTTTCTACTTCTCATAGGAAACCAGTGACCTGAAACAGTTCATTCTTTAACAAACACAAGTTGGATTCCACCTTTTACATCCAATAATATATTAATAAATGTAAATTATAAAGCAAAATATTTTTAGAAGGTTATTTTCTACTATTTATAAGTAGTTTTCTCATAATTTAAATTATATTTATGGAAATATTAGACTGATGCATCCAGATAAGATGACCATTGCCTAGTACAGATAAAAAAATATTTTTATTGGAAAAGGTCAAATAAGTCTTGTATAATTACAGTTAATAATTATTGGAAATAAGACTGTAGAAAAATTAAGCTTTTTCATTATTATAAATTTTTTTTTTGGTTAAATTAAAACTAGTATTCACAGCATGTTTCAAATCTTCCTTTGTAAAAAATAGCTAAATTAATATTTCTTCTGTATCTATCTCTAATATGCTACGAACCTAAATCTCAGGCAAAATATATCATTTTGGGGATTAAATTCGAGTGTTAGCTTAATCACTAAATAAGAAATAAGATTATACTTGGAAAGTGTATGAAAGGATAATTAGGTGTTTTTTTAAATTATTCTCTTTGATAAATGGTCTACTTACAATCGCTGGTTCTTTTTATCATTAGCAAGTGGAGTTGCAGAAAATTAAATCCGAGAATGCCGAATTCTACAATACTTTACTCTCCATAAAAAAACCTCAATGAGTTTTTGAATTACCAAAAATAGATTTAAGCTTCAAAAAGAAACACAAATGTTTATTTGTTAAATGATTAAAAACAAAATTCACTTTTAATTTTTTACTATTTATTATAAGAACATTTTTAAAGATATAAACTGTTGCTATTTTAAAAAATTCTTGATTTATTGAACCAAATTTTTCAAATTTTATTTGTTTCAAGTTTAATGAATAAATCTGAGGGTAGTTAGTACCAGTAGCTAAACAAGGATGTTAATGTCATAGAATTAATAGACAAAGCTCACTATTTCCCCGATGTGCTTATTATTTTTTTCGCTTGACCAATCACAGGTCATTACTCTGATGAGTTGGCTCAGTACGAAGTTGCCAAAAACCTTAAACTTGTGAACTGGCCGCTAGAGTGTTGCCAATGCTTTTTATAATTTAGAGATATTATAAATTTTTGTGAACTTATAAAATTTATCTCTTTTGAATTTTGAAAACTATAAGTAGTGTGAATTAATAAAATTACTCATGATAGTTTACAAATGGATTACATTTAAACTATAATCGGATACTAATAGAATATTATATAAATAGTTGGATTTTTTTTATTCAGTATTAGTTGCTTCGTTTTAAAACAAAGTGTAACTTTTATTAAAATAAGTTTATTAATAAAAAAAGGTATGAGATGGTAGATTTCAAGAATATATCGTTTAATAGTTTACAAAATGTTAAACAGCGATTTTTTTACCAAAAAAACGAGTACGTCACTGGATTTAAATAGCACCCGATAGATATAATGTGACTTTTCTTAAAATATGTTTATTATTAAAAAAATTACTTTTAAGTTGAAATTTTGTAAACTATTACCTGATGTATTCTGAAAATTTAACGATCCATAACTTTTTATTAATAAATATATTTTATTAAAAGTCACATTACATCTTTTTGGGAGCTATCTACATCAAGTGGCGTACTAATTTTTTTTATAAAAAAATCCTTAATAAGATTTCCAAATAAAGTTTTTGAGACATAACATTTCAAAAAAAGTTGATGAAATCGGTTAATAACTTCAAACATTATGGTGGTATTTCCAATTTAGATGGGTCATACTGTATAGTGAGAATACATTATTTTATATCGCACAACAAATGCAGGTGAATCGTTTCATTCGAAATTTAAAGCTGTTTTCTATAACCAACATTGGATTATTTTCCACTTTATTAACGTACTATTAAACGTGTAGGTTGAAGTTTATGCAAAAATTAAAATAATAATGGAGCATTAAAGAATCAGAACAAAAATAAAGCATAAAAACAGAGTTTATTCATAAAGTAATAATAAAATATAATGTCATAAAAACGTCATGATTTTGTTTTGTTAAATCTTCAAGTTTCACATTCATTATCTAAAATAGTTCTTTGTCTTTTTGTTTCGTATCATAATTATGATAAGATATAGAAATATTTAATTAAATAATAATTGTACTAACTCCTTAACGAGTTTAATTTTTATAACTTATCATGTGTATTTAAAATCCAGAAGATAATATAATTTCTTAGTTATGTACTAAAATAAATTCATCTCTTTCTAACTTAATGGGTGGTTAAATCCACTAAATTCATAACTGATAAAAAGGAACCGTTGAATTAAGATTATATACTTATTCAACCACTTTCAATCGAAATTTTATTTGAACTCAATCTAAGATGTATTATAATATTTTTTGGGATGTCAAAAATAGTCCCAATAAATTCTGAGTACCATGTTCGACGTTTTCAAAGCCACAAAAAATAAAATAGAATCTGTTTTGTTTAGTACCGTCGTTTCGAGTTTTATAAGGTATGAAAAAATGATATTTCTTTTTTAAATGAATCATGATTTTTCAATATTTAAAGATACACACACTCTAGATGTAAATGTATTATTCTCGTTCTTTTTTTCATATGTTTGAGTATGTGTTCAGGGTGATTTAAAACAATGTAAATCATTAACAAATAATAATGGAATAAATACATTACCTCTCATTAATGATATTAATGATATCTGCTTTTTTTTTATTATACATATAAATATTTATTACTATTAGGTATTGTTATATATAGTCAATAATAAAATTTAGGAAATATTTGTTATAATTAAAAAAACGTAATTTATTCTTGTTTATAAATTTTTCACGCTCAAAGGGAATGTTTCATTACAAGAGAGTAACGTGAATAATTGAAATGAGAAGAGTGAAGAGATTTTAGATTAATCAGAATGGTATAAAGGGACCCCTGCAACAGGTATACGTTTCCCAAAATTTAGAGACTAATTATTTCGTTCCCTACTTGTCCGCATACGACTTTATATATGTCAGAAATTCAAATGCTAACATATAAACAGTAATAAGTTAAAATGTTTCATTACGTGTTTAGATAATAATAACCCCTGGAAAATGTAATGGAAAACACCCTCGGAAAGATTAATATTTATTTCTAATTTAAGGTGAAATTTGGACAAAATTGTTTATTGTAGTGTATATAAGGTGTCGCCGAAAATAAGGTATGTTTTTGAATGATACGGAGAACGTGTCATTTGCATAAAATATTCTAATAACTTTTTTTTCATTTTACACAAAAATTCACATGAAACATGAACTGTTTTACACAGTAGAATAATTAGATATTTTTTCAGTTTTATACATTTTATTTGTACGGAATAATTAATATTATCATTACTGAAAAATTTTATTTCTATAAGGCAACGAATTTTAAACGAAATTTTTTAAATACTTTTCGGAAAACAGTTTTTTTCAACACTTTTTCGCAATATTATTTTTTTTACGTTCCTTATAACATTATTCATTCTAGAAACAACAACACATTTAAAATCAAAAACAACGCCCTATGTTTTGTATTGTAAAAAACGCAAAGCTAAATAAATATAAATTCAATATCTTTATTAATATTTCCAATACTTAAAAACGTTTTATTTATTTTTTTTCACTCTAAAACCCTCTGGCACGTCCATCTGTCTTTTCGGACATCCCATCTGCTAAAAATATACACACCATGAGGTATGGAGTTAAACCGGGGGGCCCGATCCAATATTTCATTATAAAAACTCTGCAGTTTATGATGAATAGGCGCATCTTCCGATACTCCAGAGAAATTACGGCAATAAATTTTTCGTATATGAATTATAAAAACCCAATGGAATATACTACCAGTCATATCCGTTTCGGTTAATCCGAACTTATTGGAATTACGGATCTGCATGTACATGTGTTAGTTAAAATACAAATAATGACAATACTAATAGTAATAATAATAAAAAAAATAATTGAAGATTTTTAGTATGTACAGTGCTTTTCAAATTAGGAAAAAAATCTGAAAAATAAAACATTTCATTCATTAATAAAAACTGAAAGTGAATTATAATTATACACTATATGTATGTCTTTTCTTATTTACATGAATATTAAATTTATGTAAATACTTAAGCACCCAAGTCCATGGATCTTCTTTGTTTCTAGAATTTTTATGATCTTTTTCTGAGGCTATTTTTTTTATTTCATGGAAAAAAGCTATAATAAAAGACGTAAAGAATAGTAGATTCTATAACAAGGTTAGAATGAAGAAAAATCGATACGAGTGGAATGACCCACGAGTATCGAATTTTGTTATTCTAACCGAGTAACAGACTATATTTTCTCCACGGCTAAAAATTTACTCGATTTTTCACTCATTATTTTATTTAAAATAAAATTTGTTATTACGGCGCCGCTATTTACATCTGACATTGACAATTTTGACATCCACGGCTGTCGATATTTGTTATTATGAAAAGTTATTCCATCACTTGTTATAGAATGAAAATACATGCCAATTAATATGATTTAACTTTTTCCTCCACTCCATAAATTTCTCATAAACTATTTCGTATTTTCTCTGGGAAATTTCTGGTAATAAATCTAGAAAAACGGTAACCAATTTTTCTACAATTCCTGGTAATCTACTTTCAAAATCACTATCTGTTTTTCGTTTATAATTTTTTAGAAAAAATTTTGTAAGTATAACCAAATTTGTCTAAAATTAATTTTTTAAGGTTCAAAACAAAAGCCCAAAGTTAACTTTATATATATATATTAAAGTAATAAATTTCCCACAAAATGGGCAATTTGTTATAGTTTCATAAATATGATGGAACCATAGCCCTAAAAAATCTATTTTTATTAATCTTTTATAATATTATTAACATCTTCACTATTTCATCATCGTAATTTATCAAAGCTGCTTTAATTTCTTATTACAAGAATCTTTCTAAATAATATTACGAATTACTAATTAAGTAGTTATTAAATTCTCAAGAATTCGTGAGTCTCGCTTGTCGGCGTTTCTCGCTATTTTTATAGTTTGTCAAAACATAGAAAATTAAACCTGCTCACAATTACTTTTAAAACTTGGGACATGATGATGAAGTTCTAATTTAATGTATATTTATGATTATGGCGAAATGTGATTTTTTATTCTTATCCCAAAAATATTCATACAATGTTTGGTTGATAATAAAATAAATATATCTCTAAATTTGATTCATTCAAAACTTAAGAGTAAACGGGTTGAGCATATTTTCCTGTTTAAAAAAATTATACTTATCTTTAATTTCCGCATTATTCTAAATCTTTTTTTTAAATATTTTTCTGTGACTTCAGTTTAAAAACTTAAATTATAGATAAGTATAATTTATGTTTTAGATTTATTATGGATAAATTTCACAAAGTAAGGGTTGAAACAGTTATTTTACTGTTTAATTATTAGGAATCCAAACTATTTTCAAATAAAATTAAACAAAACTCACGATAATAAAAAAAATAATAATCCACAAACATTTTTATTTCTTCATAATAATTTAAAGTTATACAGTTTGTTGATTTAAGTAAAAAATGAAAATAAACAACCAAAGAAATAAAAACTGGCGAGTAGTGATACAAAGTACCTAAATGAAAACATATTTTTCTTATCCCGCCACTTACACAGGATGATTAAAAAAAGGGCGTTCAAGTTAAGAAAATAAAAATTGTTGTTTAGAAATAAATCATTAATGAAACGACATTTTTTCTTCAAATATGTGACAGGAAAATTTCAAATTTTCATGAAAATAATATAAGTTTTTAGGGGTTTACTACAAGTGGAATAGTTCAATCTGCTACGCCTCTGGCTAAAACTTGATAATTGTAATGTTTTTTCAATCCATATTTAGTTTTGTTTAAATAATTGATAATCAAAAATGAATTGTTTATATGTATATAAAAAAGCGCGTATGTAAATTTCTTTCTATTTTTGTGAAATAATTTCAAAACAATTCATTTTTAATAGTTAAATCTATATTCAATATTTAAAATATACAATAAAAGGAAATCAATTTTTTTTAAATCACTGACTTTTAGTCAATGACGTTGAAAATATGGTAGGAAAATTACCCTGACCCTTTTACATAGCAAAAAATATTGGAACTAAGTCACTCTTAGCCCCTGTAGCTCACAATTATAAAAATATTATTTCAGCGATAGTTAAAAATTTTTAAGGAGAAACTTGTGTCCTAACTTGTGAAAAAAAATTAAAAAAATATTGTTTGGTTTATGTCATTTGACATTGTATTTATTCGATATAATTTTTTGAATTGTAACAAATATTTTTGCTTTAAATAAATATTCATTATTATTAGAAATTAATCATAAAAAGTACAATTTATTTTATTTATTTTTTTAATGGAAGTACTCCGTTTTTGGTACCGATGCGTGTGTATTCTTAAAATTCCTTTAGAACCCCTAAAATGAACGTATCTATATTATATTATTTTTGATGTATCAAATGAATTTAATACAAAGAAATGCAGATAAGATTCATAAAACGAGCCAAAAAGCATTTTGTAAATTATATTTAACTGGCCGAGCGCGAAAATTAAATCTCAATTAAAAGCTTGGCAAGTGACCTAACTCAATTTTGGTTAAATGTTGACAGGGTTGCGTACGCGGTACCATATCTTATGAAATGTGTTGATTTTATCTTTAATTCAGTATTCTGTGATTGTGTAACGTTTTGTTCGTGCGAGTTGATTTAGGTCAAATTAGGCTTAAAGGGGAGGAATACATTTTAAACGTTACGCAGTTCAGATAACTAGTGTTATCCAATTATTTGAGGTAAGGTTATAAAGATGAAACTTCATGAAGCCTTTTTTTATTTTTAAGGTCATTATGTAGTTACTGATCTTTAATAAGTTACCGGTGTAGAATATTTTACATAATTGATTGCTACTCAAAAATAGACTGCATTTTTAAGTGAATACTAAGAATTATCTATGCATAAATCCTATGCGCCTATCTTCTCAATTAAATCAATTTAATCCAATGAAATAACTGATAAACTGATTTATTTTTTTAACAACTTTAATGAAGATAACTGAGAACAACAACAACAACTTTGATGCGAGTTCTTGAGTGGTTTACATAATAGTTGACAGAAATTTCCAATGATTCACTAAACACAACTTAAATTAAACTTAATTTTAAATGTTTTGTGGTCTGAATAGTCATTAAACTTTTAAACTTTATCTTGAGGTGATAACTTATACTTTATATTATGTGAAGAGCGATAAACAATTTGAAAAAATGAACATGAATATTATTTTAACTTGTTTAAACTTGTTTAAAATGAATGAATTTTAAACATTTTTTACTATTGATTTAGCAATAAACCCCACTTTTTGTTTCATTTTGTTTTATTTGAAGGAATAAACAGTTTTATATAAATTAACGTTTTATAATAAATTTTACTTCACATAGGTATAAAAATTGATGCTGGAAATCGTATATTATTCATTGAATATTTATACAGATAATACTATACAAAGCTGTTGCTTTAATTTGTAAAATTTCACGTTTGTTATAAGCAAAAGTAATAGAAGTTGAAAATAACGAGCCGTCCGAGTACAATTTAATTCTAAAGTAACGAATCGAAATGGATTAAAAATTCGTAGCCATATGATTCCAACAAAAAAAAAAGAATCTAAATGAACCTATGGGTTTAAATCGCAATAATTTTCGGTTAATGATTTTTTTTCTTCGATTTAAGAAAAGTGAAAATGTAGAAATATATGGTGCCTTCTTTCATGTAACCCGCCACTGCCTCGAATAATAATAGGAGGGCATTTGAATTGGTGAACTGTTTAAGATTAATAGTGATACGAGTGTTTGTGACTTGCCGATATTAACATTGTGCCTAAATTGGATTATTTATTTGAACATAAATATTATGGATAATTTTATGTATATTGAAGACCCGTGTAAATTCAACACAGAAGTGAGTTTGTATTTTACACAATTTTGATCGATAACTATACAATTATTATATTTGCTTTCATAGAAAATTTTTGGTCCACATATTAATGTAGATAAATATATAAAAAACGAAATTTACGCAATCATTTCAACGAATAAAACACTCAGTCATTGGCTTAAACAATATTTTAATTATTGGTACTGAAGAAACTGATATTTCACTGTAAAATAAAGTCGAAAATCATTGTTTATTTACATTCCAAAGATCATAAATTATTAGTTAAAGAATAACCGTTAAAAACCCAGTGTGGTTATTTCAGCCTGTTGCATCCTTTCCATATACGTAATAAACTAACTGTTGCTTCTTCCGAATTGATTATAGATCTAAGCTCCAAAGTTTTCAGAGAGCTTAACTCACCTTTTCTTTGTGTAGATTGTGAAGCGAATATTCCTAAAATTCAGGGTAAATACTGTTGATTTAAAAATATCTTATACTATGCTGAATACTTTATTTTTGATAGAAAACTGTAAAAACACTTCAAGGGTGCTTTCTAATCATAAATATAAAGGGAGTAAATAGTTTGGATGTTCTATTTGGAAATGGTACATAAAGCAATTTTGAATTATTTCAGAGAAACTGGAACACAGATATAATAACAGTTGATTGGATGATTAAAGATATTTGCTAGAAATTTTTATAAAACAATTTTGTATTAAATCAATTATTAAAGAATAGAGTGAATTAATTACTATGTCAACAATATATGTAGATAGTTGATCAAATATGTGCATAGAATTTTGCATGAAACGGAATGTAATAAAATAGATTTTACCAAATACATATTTCAATATTTTTTTTGTTTCAGACATTTTGCGTTGTATCGAAGAGATTTCGGAAAAACTACATTCATCGATTTACCGCTACGAGTTCCTTCTTCTACTTTAGCCCGTTTAACCACATCAGGAAAACATGTATATATTTGTGCACCAATCAGTACTTCGATTATTTGGTTATGGCTACAATTTTGCTCAACTGCGTCTTCCTCGCCATGGCCGAAACAATTGAAGAAGCCGAGTAAGTACCTTTTTCTAACTGTGTAATTTTGGTCTTACTGAACCATTTACTAAATGCAATGTCTGTATTTTGTTGTATATTTTATGAAGACAGAGCTTTAAAATGTCTATTAAAAACAAATTAATACATTTATATAACCTCTAATAGCCCGCTTATTTTTATATATATTCTACTAACAAAATGCGCAGAAATCGTCAGTGTCAGTTCTCTTAAAATTATTTATGACATATTTTTTTAATTAAATTATACCTAGAAAATAGATACACTAATTCTGACTTCAGATCTACATATTATCTAAATTAACTAAATTATCTAAGATTTCTAATTTTTAAATATTTTATGCGATATTTGATATTTAAGAAGTTCAAAACTCATGTAAGTTACAACAAACCAATATAATTGTGATTGAGGAGAATTTTTTTTAACGATATGAATAAAAAACAAAATATAAACTAAATACTTACCTAGTAGATTTCCATTTAAAGAAGGATTTATTCTTCCAATCTGGCGAAAAATTGAAATCCCAATTTTGGCATTCGAAAGTAGCTGGAATAACAATATTTCGAAATAAATGGCTTCCGTTAGTGCAAGGCAACTCCAAATAAAATGGAATATATAGTTAAATATATTGGCAAGTTTCCACACCACCACTGAGGTATTACCATGGCGCGTTACCATTTTTAAGGGGATGGTTCGCCTGTAGCCATATAACCCCATACACGAAATTTACAAGTAATGAAACATAACAAAAGTGAATAATTTACAAAATGAAAAAATATCAAATTTTTTTACTAAAAAAGTAATCTCAGAAACTTAGAAAAGAACTTTAATCAAAATCGGAAATATAACAACAGGAAAAGAGAAAAATAACAAACAGGCAAACAAGATGAGTCCCTTCAGGAAAATAGAACAAACTTCAACAAAAATCAGGAAAACAGGAAAATCCTTCCAAATAGAGAAAATAACTTCAGTCAAAAACGGAGAAACGGGAACGGATCGCACGAAGAAATCTCAATAAATAACACAAATACTGATTATGACCAAACTTCAGTTTCCGAGTTTCCAGAACACATCCGACTGCCTCCCCCTTTAACGCATCCGCTTGCTTTGGACACAAGTCTGATCAATGCAGGTTCGGCAGAGACCCCAGCTAGAGGTGCACCTAGTGTTCAATGGAAATCAGGGAAAAAGAAGGAGTGCCCCTCAACGAACACAAATCGTATAGTAGAATACATTTTCCAAGAACATAGAACACAACTCGAGGAACAAGATGTAAATAGAAGACCCGGACCAGAAAAAATAACTTCCAACGAAAAATTCCTTTCATAAATAGAAAGAGGTTAATAAAAAAATCCTTCCAGAAATCGAAAAATTGCTTCAACGAAAAAATCCATTCATAAGCAGACAAAATAATTTCAATCAAAAACAAATTTTCCCTTCAAAAGGCCTTGTAAAGTGAACGTGAGGGCGACACCAAGGTTCTGTTGAAATTCCCCAAGGATGGCTCCAAACCTAGTCGGTCCATGGTTTTGGTAGATGTCTTCGTGCAGGATGTTCTTCTTGTTTTTTCCTCCCATTCTATAACTCCAACATTAACAACCTCATCCTTCCATCTAGAATTGGCTCTCTTTTCGCATTGTTCCTCTTATACTGTTTTATTCTTTGTCCTTTGATTACCTCTACAATATTTGGCTTTTTAAAAACGGTTTCTGTCCCTATATATTCAATGAAATTCTGGGAAATTCAAAAGTCCCTCCATAAACAAACACAACAAATTTAGTCAAAAATAAGGAAATACAAAAAAAATGTTAATCTCAGAAACATAGAAAAGTACTTCAATCAAAAACGGAAATATAACAACAGGAAAAGAGGAAAATAACAAACAGGCAAAGAAGATGAGCCCCTTCAGGAAAATAGAACAAACTTCAATAAAAATTAGGAAAATAGAAAAATCTTTCCAAATAGAGAAAATAACTTGTTTTTTCCTCCCATTCTATAACTCCAACCTTAACAACCTCATCCTTCCATCTAGAATTGGCTCTCTCTTTTCGCATTGTTCCTCTTATACTGTTTTATTTTTGGCCTTTGATTACCTCTACAATATTTGGCTTTTTAAAAACGGTTTCTGTCCCTATGTATTCAATGAAATTCTGGGAAATTAATAAGTTCCTCCATAAACAAACACAACAACTTTAGTCAAAAATAAGGAAATACAAAAAAAATGTTAATCTCAGAAACATAGAAAAGAACTTCAATCAAAAACGGAAATATAACAATAGGAAAAGAGGAAAATAACGAACAGGCAAAGAAGATGAGCCCCTTCAGGAAAATAGAACAAACTTCAATAAAAATTAGGAAAATAGAAAAATCTTTCCAAATAGAGAAAATAACTTGTTTTTTCCTCCCATTCTATAACTCCAACCTTAACAACCTCATCCTTCCATCTAGAATTGGCTCTCTTTTCGCATTGTTCCTCTTATACTGTTTTATTTTTGGCCTTTGATTACCTCTACAATATTTGGCTTTTTAAAAACGGTTTCTGTCCCTATACATTCAATGAAATTCTGGGAAATTAATAAGTTCCTCCATAAACAAACACAACAAATTTAGTCAAAAATAAGGAAATACAAAAAAAATGTTAATCTCAGAAACATAGAAAAGAACTTCAATCAAAAACGGAAATATAACAACAGGAAAAGAGCTAAATACTCAGTTATTACCTGGACGGCAGAGTTCCCTGAAAGTACATTTTTTCATTACAAAATATTTCTTTATATATTTCAGCAGCACATGAAAAAATAGTTAAGAAAATCAGACGTCTTAAATGCTTTTCTGTGTTTTTGTTTATAAATTTAATGATGTAAGAACCCTCTATATATCTCATTTATTTCTTTGTAAAATGAAAGTATATCTCAGTTTTCCTTTTGAAAAGAATTTTCATGCGCTTTCAATTTTTTTTTAATTATAAAATAGTACATTTACATTGAGAAAAATATTTTGTAATTTTTTTTTATTCTAGTAGAGTAAGATATTTTATATTTATTTTCATAAAAATTTAGAAAATTGAATTATCCTTTTTTAAATCGAAATATATAAAAATAGAATAGAAAAGTAATTACTCAAAAAAATGATTTTATTAATTTTAAAGTTTCTCTATATGGAATCAAAATATTATTGGTTTAAATCTTTAACTGAAATTACTTCGTTTAAAAATAAAATGAATATTTCTCTTAAATAATTTTGAAATAAAATAAATATTGCAACTTATTTTCCGACGGTTCCTTAGTTCTGCAGCACTCTGTAGATCTCTTCTTCGTTAACTCGACTTGAAGACGAAGTAAACACCTTTTTAATTATATAGCCCTGTACATTTTGCCTATATTTAAAAATTAATATCATGGAGTTTTAATATTTCATTTTTTTTTGATAATTTTAACACACATTGAAATAATATTATTTTTAAATTAATTGTTTTTATATAATATAAACCAAGTTATGAATAATATACGACAATTAGGCAAAATTTACAGAGTTGTTAGTAATAATTGTGTGTCTTTTGATTTCTTTTAATCATAGAGGGTGATTGCGAAAATTTTCAAAATAAATAAAATAAAAGCCCACATTAGTTAATATTTTAGTAAAACTTTCACTTATCTTTCGAAGACTCTCTGCCATTGAACACAGTGAATATCACTAACTTTTTACAATCTGTGTATAAAATATACGCACAAAATGTAAAAAATTTAAATTTGTTCATTTTCTTTCGAAGAATCTGTCGTTGAACACCCTGTAAATCATTAATTTATTACAAACTGTGTATAAAGCATACGGACAGAATATAAAAAATTTAAAATATTTAACTTACCCTTCGAAGATTGTTGATAATTGAACACACTGTATATAATTCACTTTTCCAAACCGTGTATAAAATATATGCACAGAATGTAAAAGTTTTAAAAATTGTTAATTACCTTTCGAAGACTCTCTGCCATTGAACACAGTGAATATCACTAACTTTTTACAATCTGTGTGTAAAATGTACGCACAAAATGTAAAAAATTTAAATATGTTCATTTTTTTTCGAAGAATCTCTGCCATTGAACACAGTGAATATCACTAACTTTTTACAATCTGTGTGTAAAATATACGCACAAAATGTAAAAAATTTAAATATGTTCATTTTCTTTCGAAGACTCTGCCATTGAACACAGTGAATATCACTAACTTTTTACAATCTGTGTGTAAAATGTACGCACAAAATGTAAAAAATTTAAATATGTTCATTTTTTTTCGAAGAATCTCTGCCATTGAACACAGTGAATATCACTAACTTTTTACAATCTGTGTGTAAAATGTACGCACAAAATGTAAAAAATTTAAATATGTTCATTTTCTTTCGAAGACTCTGTCATTGAACACGCTGTAAATCATTAATTTATTACAAACTGTGTATAAAGTATACGCACAGAATGTAAAAAATTTTAAAAATGGTTAATTACCTTTCGAAGACTCTGTCGTAGAACACACTGTATATCACTCACGTCAGAAACTATTTATCACTTTTTATAAACCGTTTTTAAATATGCGCATATAATAAAACAAGTAAAAAGAAAAATCTCATTTTGTATATGAAGGGAATAATAATATAATATTTATGTATCACCCTCTATACTATAACTGTTGTATTAATATTTAGTCAAAATCGTACTATTTTTATAAATTAAAGTGAATTAAAACGAAATCAAAAGACCACCATGTAATATTATCCCAGTTTTCCTACCTTTCCTGACGAAATCAAAATTGAAGAAATTCTGGAACCAAAAAAAGGAAAATTTTATTCATTCGATAATTAATTCTTGTTTAAAATTCAAATGAAATATACTACAAATAGTAGAACAAAGAGATCTTGTTATTTTAGTTTTTTTCGGCGTTTTTTGTTTTGGTGTTTACGTGTTCATTTTTAACGAAAAAAACGTAGAAATATAAAATAAATCTATAAAATAGAAAAATAATAAATATTTAAACAAGAAATGAAAACATGTAAGAAAATTATGCAGTGCCACTGCAAATTTACCGGAAATTTTTTCAAAAAATGAAAAAATTGAATAAAAAAAATATTTAAAAAATAGCATATCCACTTATTAAACGGAAAAAATATATTTGAAAAAATTAAAAGTTCTATTTATTAATGCAAACAATCTATTATTTTATTTAAACTATCATAATAAACTAAAGAAGATTAATTACAAAAAACCAATTTTTTGACTACAAAATAGTTGTTTATATTTTTAAAGTATAAATCAAACTCTTTTGAATAGCGCATGAAATAATTAAAAAAATAGAAATCCTAAATGCTGTGTTGATTTTTGTTCATAATTTTAATGCTGTGAGTCTCTCTGCTCATCTCACTTTGTAAAATAAAAGTATATCTTACTTTTCCTTTCGAAAAAGCTTTTCAGGCGCTCCCAAGTTTTTTTAATTATAAAATGTAAAAACCGATTGATATTTTCTACTTCAAAATATTTATATTTTTAAATAAAGAAATATTATCCATTCGACGATTAATTCTTGTTTACAATTTAAATGAATCATAATAATGTGTGTTTATATTTGAAGAAAAAAACGTAGAATTTCAAAAGAAATTCACAAAGTTGAAAAGTAATTAAAAATTATTTAAACATAAAGTGAAAATATGTAAAATTAAAGAAAATCAAAATTAAAAAATAGAACATCTAATTATGAAACGAAAAAAATATTTTTCAAAAAACTAAAGTTCCACTTGTTACTGCAAACAATCTATTATTTTTTGTAAAAAATGATTAATTATAGAATATTAAATACAATTGCTAGTCGGGCCTAAAAATTTGAAAAAAAAAACAACTAAACTTTTTCTATTTTTCAATTCAATTTCATTTCTAAATTTAAAATATCGAAAAATAAAATATTTATCGTACCTGCTCTTTCTAGAAGGAGAACCAATACAAAAGGGCATTTCACACACGCGAAAATAAAGGGATCAAAACCCGCACTAGATCCATCGAATCAGAAAATAGAAAATGAAAAATTGAAAGCGATTTTATTTTTTAAACTAACAAACTACTAAATTTTGAATTAAACACAATGATTTTATTTTAGACCTAACGCTTCGACGAAAACTTCTCGAATAAAGGATTTATTTCAATACATTCGTAAATTAATCAGTCCTTACATAAATATGACTCAAACTTTTTTGTGGCAACGCACGATCGGTATATTTTTAAAAGCATAGGCGTATCATAAAATAATTACTTATAGTAAACATGATTTTATTTAGTATTGAAAACAAATGTTTAATAACAAATTGTAATAATATTTATAATAATAATTTCTATCTTTGAAACTTAACAGAATATTCATTGGAAATATTTGAAAAATGTAAAGTTCCTTTTAAAGAGAGAAAAAGTTAAATATATTGTCATTTTTAGAAACAAAGTTAATTAGATTTAGATCATCAAATTTATAAAAAGGGATTTGATTTATAATTTAAAAATGTAAAAAACTCGGGTGTTCTTAACTGTCAAAATAGTGAATAGTAAAGTGAATTTTTGTCAAAACTAATGATGTTAGAAAAACATTTTGTTGCAAATAATACGTTTTACATACCATTTAAAAATACGCATTATTTTCGCGAACAACCTGTATACAATATTTTTTACACTAATAGTAAACAGTGATTATTTCTTGTTACAAAGAAAGAATAATGATTCTGATTAAATTCAGTTACATAATTTATTTATAAATATATTAAAAAAAACGAATTAAAAACAATTCCAATATAAAATTTATGAATTTATGTATTATTATGTATCTCTTGATAAATTCCTAACGAGTGTTGGAGTGAAGTATTTACAGACTTTTACTCCTAAAAATCTATTAAAATACATTTATCTTGAAAACTATAACATTATCATAAACGTAAACGTTCACGAAACTTGTAAAGTTGTTTGGATTGCAGCCAATATTTTCATGAAAAATGTTTATTGAATTATAATCTGCCTCAAACTAAAATGCAATTTTGGAGCTGCATAAAATAAAAAAATATACAATGAAGTAATGATATAAATGAACCAAGAAAAATTTGGAATATTAGTTTTTAAAATAAACTTAATACGTTTAAACAGGGCCGGATTAACCACTTGAATGCTCTAAGCAATTATAATTTTTTCGAGGCATTTTTAATAAAAATTTATTTAATATACCCCCTTTCTAAATAACTTAATTTTTTAAATTAGGAAATTAAAACTGAGAAAAACAAAAGAAATTGGGGCCTCTCGTCACCGACTATTTTTTTTTTATTTTTTCCTGTTTACTGAAGGGCGCTTATTCTAACTGGGGCTTTAAAATACTTGCTTCTATTAAGTCCCTCTTTTGTTAGAAATAAAAAAAATGAGGGGCCTCATAATTTAACTGAAGCTCTAGCATCTATTTAGTAGTTTATTTAAGCATTAATCCTGCTCTGGATATAAACATCATTTACTAGTAATTCTAAACCTAAAATTTGTTGTAGATATTTAGTTATCAATTTCTTTTTTTTTTCAGGTATATTTTTTTAGCAATTTATACCCTCGAGATGATAATAAAAACCATAGCGAAAGGTTTTATATTGAACAAATACACATATCTGAGGAATCCATGGAATTGGTTGGATTTTCTGGTAATCACCAGCGGATACGCAACCATTGGCATGGAGGTGGGAAATCTCGCTGGACTTAGGACATTTCGGGTTCTCAGAGCCTTAAAAACCATTTCTATATTGCCAGGTAAGATAAAATATATTTACTTAATAATTGCGAAAAATATGTAATAATTCTTAAGCAGGAAAAGAAAAGTTCTCAAAAATGTGTACTGAAATATTTATGTGATACATATTATGGTGATAAACAACTGTCAGAAAAAAAATGATTTTTTTTTTATTCAATATTATATCTTCTAGTACAGTGATGCGCAACAGAAAAGACTAATTTATTGTTTATTATAAATTCCTTGTTTTTTTTTGTAAATAAAAATAATCATCAATAAAAGTATTTAATGTTGGATAGCTATTTTCTGAGAGATTAGCAAAATAAAGAAACTAATTGTAATATTCGGAGATAATTTATAAAAATTGTTAAAACAACAAAAACGCCCTGTAGAAAAAAAATATCTAAGTTAACATAAATTTTATTTCATAAGTACCACACGTAGTAAAAGGAAATTGAGCTTAAATTTCACAATTGTTTCAGATTCTTGCGAAATAAAAAACATACAACTGCTGAATACTTAACAAATATATTTACAAAATCTAGATACAATATGAGTTTTCTGAAGTTTGATTTAGGAAAAAATCATTCTTGAAACGTTTGTTGAGAGAATGACGTAATTTGATGTTGCAAAAGTACCATTCGTCGCTTAATTTAATTTAACTTCCACTAGAAAAAAGAATTATCCTAGAACTATGATGTTAGGAGTATGTGAAAAAAAATTTGGAATCGAAAATAAATTAAAGACAGAGTTATTTCTGAGTTGAAAGTTCTTTTTTTTGTAACAAATTGTTTTACTTTGATTTAATTTTCGTCTCATTACAAGGGATGAATATGAGCGACCGGCGTGAATCAAAGGAATATGGGGAAAGTTAAGATAAAAAAAAGGTTTTTCTTATCGTTTTTGTCAGTGGGTGACGATTATTTACTTAAAAAATTTTCTCAGTAGTTTCGTTTATTTTTACGAATGAACTTCCCTCCATCTTTTTTTATTTTAAAACGAAGAAGTTCAATAAAAAAAATATTGGTTGTATTTAAGTTACAGTTCAAAATTAAAATGTACTTCAGTTTCATTGTGTATATTTAAATTTGTAGTTCAGAAACTATAAATAAATAAAGTTTGAATCTACTTAAAAATGCAATTTAAATTTTGTTCAATAAGAACTTCGAATTACTGGTTTCATTTAATTTACCGTCCAAAATTTTAATTTTTAGTTCAAAAACCAATTTTTATATATACGACGAATATAAAATGTAGAGAAGGAAATCTACTCACAGACAAAGACAAAGACAAATAATGGGAAGATGGTGACAATACTTTAAAGAAGTCAGGAAAACTGAAATGACAATAGAACAAAAAGTAATAGAGCAGAAAAATTTGAGTATATAAGAAAAGAAGAAGTAGTAAAATCAATCAAAATGTTAAAGTTGGGTAAAGGAAAGGAATATTGGAACCAGGGAATCATATTATCTTAGTTTCCACTGAGCCTATAAAGTAAAACAACTTATTTACAAAAAACATTTGTTTATAATTTTTCGTCACAAGAAATCGAAATTTAAATACCTCTTTTTTTAATAAGAAGCAAATAAATAGCATTTTCCATTAGACATATGATTTTTCCCATTTTTATACAGAAACACCTTTGGCTGAAATATGATCTTAAAAGTTTAGCGATTTCTCACGAATATTTCATATTTCGCATTTATGAAAATTAGCCCTTAGTATCTGACTCTATCGAACACCCTGCTCACATTCATTGATTGGTTTTGGTTTTGATTGAACCCTGACGCTATTGCCGATAATTAACTTAATTTATATTTCCGATTGACACATGCGGTCAAATTACGGCTTATACGGTTCTCTCTGGTTTATATTATCTACCAATCACGTGGCCGATAAATCCTTTGAATTGTAGGAAGCGAAATAGAAGGAAAAGAAAGATTCGATTTTTTCTATTAAGTAATTTCAAGTTTGGACACCTTGAACGACAAACGATAAAGAACGATGTAATAATCCAGCGATTTGTACTCGAATAAAAGCTGCGTTATGGGATTTATTCCAGAGAGATTTTCCTCTTGAGAAATAAATCGAGAAGTCCAATTGAATGAAAGTGCACTCACACAATTATTATATGTACACAAGAACAAAGAAAAGTAGTTGTTTATTGTTGGTTTTTATACCAAAAGAGGAGCAGTTAGAGCTGGTAATTTTGGCAAATATCAAAAATATGTTTGTAAAATCGTTGTTTTAACTAGCTTAAAACATATACATTGGTAATTTACTAATTATTCGAAAGTTCATTCAAAATTAATTAATTAAACCGATAATTATAACTAATCAAATTGCACTTAGCTTTAAATATCTAAAATTACGTTCGAATATACTGTATTACATTTTAAACATTTTGTTATCATTACTGACTGAATTTCATTCAAAATTACATATATTTTTTAATAAATGGTATTAATAGAGGAATTAGGTCTTTGCTTTTATTTCGTTTTAATTTAAACAAATAATTAAAATAAAATTATTGTCTAGATATAAATAAATGTTTTACTAACAGCGTATTTTTAAAAATATGTTCCTCATATTTTATGGAGCTCAGCAGTTAACTGACTCTCGTAAATCATTTTATTTCATGCAAGTTTATCATCTCTACAAAGGCTTCGGACAACTTTAATAACTGTTTTAATATTCATCATATCGCGATTTTTCAGTGTGAAATGTACACAAGAAAAAGCAGAAAAATAATACGTGGATTTAGGAATAGCCACTAAAAAATTTAAAACATGCAATCCACAAAAGGTTAAATAGCAAACTGAACTTTTTTATTTATAAAAAGTTTTTAACACCAGAAAGTAGTATACTAATTTTGTAACATTTAACGTTAAGCTACTGTCACTTCCGGTCATGATTTATTGTAAGTAAATACTAAATTCGTTATTTAAATGGGATATCACAAAAATATTTGCATTTTTATTGGCGTTGAAAAAAATTGTATAAACGGGGTAGTTCAAAAGTAATGCTTCTGTATAAATTCCATATGTCAAAAGAAAGGAACCGATATAAATTCATACATAATAAGTACTTAAAAATAAGTAAAAATTCTGACTATTATTAGTTACTGTAAAAGAAAAATTAATAGTTTCGGATGTTTTTTAAGTTCTTATTAAATATGTATAGATCGATTCTATCTTAACTTCAGTAATTATTTGTTATTACAGTAGATCAGCTCCTTATACAGTTTTTTCTGTAGATTGCAAATTTGCAAACAACTTTTTTTAGCTTGTAACTAATAAACGTCAAACAGACTGACATTTCAACTAAAACTTTTTCTTTTCTCTTGAACCTTTAATGATGATAAAAAATAACGTAGTTTCAGTATTTATGAAAACACAATACAAAAAACGGAATTATTGGACTGATGCATGCTTTTCTGAACCCTCTATAGAGACGATAAAAGTGATGGAAAGTTTTAATTTCGTTTAAAATAAGGAAACATTAATTTTATATATGGAATAAAGCGTTTGTTAGAACCCACCTGAATGACCTATTCTACGAAATTAATTTTGCAACAGTGCCGCAGTCGCTTGGATTCGTGCCATGAATGGCGCATAGTTTATAAACTTAATAATATATAATAGAGTTTCACTTCATTTGCTAAATATCACATAATTAATAACACTTCCTTTATTAATAATAAACTTGATTTAGCCAAGGAGAGCATTTTTGGTTATTCATGAGAATACCAATTTGAGATCAATTAACCCATAGTAATCGTACCCAAATGGCAAAAAATACATATTGTTTAAAACTCACTCATTTTAAACATATTAAAATAATACTCAACTCACATTAGTACAGTCTGTACATTCTACAGAATAATTTTATAAATGCAATTTGTTACATCCGCAATTTTTACTTCAACCAATCAACATTTCGCTAATATACGCTATAAAAATTAACCAATGAAAACTGCCCTCTGAGCTCGCAATTAAACAATAAGTGGTGTTCAACCCCAATGCCAGAGTGACACCCACTCCAGTTCCAAAAAAGAAAGAGTCACTAAGAAGTTGCTGTACAATGCACATACTCATTCTCTTAAGATGTTTATTGCCCTTCACATAATTTATAATATAAATTGTCATCCCTAGTTTAAGTTTAAAAATTTAATGACCACATATTTAAAATTAAGTTTAGCTTCAATTGAATTTAGTGAATCATTGGAAATTTGTGTGAACTATTATGTACACCACTAAAGAACTCGCATCAAAGTTAATGATAAAGTGTAAATTTTGAACTAAGTTATTTTCATCAAAATTGTTAAAAAATAAATTTGGTTATCAGTTATTTTATTGGATGAAATTGATTTGTTCAAGAAGACAAGCACATAAAATTTATGTATATATAATTCTTAGTATTCACTTAAAAATATAGTCAATTTTTTAGTAATTCAATTTTTTTTGTTTTTGTTGCTTTATTAAAGTTTAGGATACTGCAACAAACCTAACAGACTAGTCTACATTAAACACATCTAATTTTTAAATATTACAAATAAAATATTCTTTCGATTTTAAATCTCGGGCTACCCTGTTTACAAACTTCAATCTCGTCGACTATTTACTACGAGGAGACCTTTTTAAGTTCATAGAATGGAAGAGAAGGAGTGTAAATAAAAATGATTTCTCTTTTTTTTGAAAATAGATAATGAATTTGAATCCTGAATTTTTTGTCAAACTTTCATTGCTAAAACTACAACTAGTAGTTAATAATACAGATTATCGCACTCAAAGGAAATTTGAAAGAACATAATATATCTACATATACGTATGTGAAGATAAATTAGCGATGAAACCATCATTAATAACACATTTCACTTTTTTCGAATTCATAACCCAATGTAGAAGATAAGATTGTTCAATATACGACCTAAAAATAGAGATAAAATATAGGGAAGCAAGTAGATAATGATAATGCAATGTTTACTATAAGGAAGCCCGATAACTTTTATACTCTAATATCGGACTGAAAACGGAAACTGAATCCTGCCGTAAAAGCTGTAATATTATTTTATCCGATAAATACAAGGGTTAGAGATCACAGCTTAGGTAACAATATTTCCACAGCCAAGGAAAGTAAACATTCGAGACCCAAAGATTGTCGAATATGCCTTTTTCTCTCTCTGCGGTTTTACATAATAAGATAAGCAAGAGGTTTTTTTTTTGGTACGTAAAATGAATAAGGATTACTTTAACCAACAAAGAACTTACGTTATTATAAAAAATAGTAGAATTCGTATTGAATTCATCTTCTACACTACTACCACATGGTCAGTAATGTCGTGTCAGGGAATCCTGGAAGCGTACAACTATTTTTACTTTAACTGCATATTAAACATTTTTAAATTCGTGCTCTCGAGTCTTGTCCCTCAGATTTCAAGATAACGCAATGGTTCATTTTTTAAATTTCTTCGTCCATATCTTCCTTTAACTTTTTCTCTTCAAATTGTTCCTTCTTTTCGTTAACACCGATTATGCTATAGATTTTGCTTAGTATTGGTTTTATTTCCTTGACAGCAGTATCGTAGGATTTTTGATTGGAATGTCAGCCGTAAATATTAAATAAAAGAACGGGCCCGGAACACTTCCCTGTGGCATGCCACATTTAATTGGTTGGTTGGTAGCAATTTCAAGGCTAAATTTTATTTGGAAATCATGTTCACTGAAATAGGATTTTAGGATTAAGTAGTAAATGGTAGGGATAGGATAAAATGTTTATGGTCGAATAATTATCCAGTATCTCTATTGATTAACAAACTCAAAACATTATTCCAAACTCATTTTATTGATAAATGGAAGATATAGAATTGAAATTAAACAGAAAATGTAACCATACGAGGTGTGTAAATTAAGTAATGAGACTAGCAACATATTATCCAATTTAGCAACACTGGAAATTGCGATGGGGCGATAGATAAACATGAGGTAGGCTTTCAGTACGAGTTCTAACTTTCAAAGAATACTGTGCTATCAGGTTTCGCTTCAGATTTGGGCACAGTGGAAAGTAAACTTTTACAAAATTTCAGCAAGACTACGCAGACAGTATTTTGTCAGGGACTCAGGATTTTCGGTAGTTTAAGGCATTTTCAGAAGGATTTGAAGATGAACTGTGAGATTTTTGTTAAAAATTACAACACTTATATTAAAACGTTACATGATGTCAGGTAAAATGGGATAAATTTCCGCTAGTCTAGTAGTGGGCCAAAAAAATGTAAAGCTTGCTTAAACCATCTGACCTTGATGGCAATGTAGCTGAAAACGGGAAGAAATATTCTCAAAAATTTGATATTTTTCTAGTTGCTTTAGAACTTTAGAAAATTAGGGGATTTCTTAAATCTTGTAGGAGATAACAGATTAGAATTGTTTATTGTTTCACTTTACCTGATGGATGTAAAAAGCTACATAAAATGAAACAAACGTATGACGAATAGTGTTTAACCAAAAGCAACATCATATTTAAAAATATGAATTAATATATAACATTAAAAATGCTATAACCGACAATAGTAAACCGTAATCCTATTTGAACAAAAAAGATTTAAAAAATAATTACTTAATTTACACACTTCATACAAGAATGGCACTTTTAAATTAGATTCCGCATTGAATCCATTGAATACTCAACAAACCTGAAAATTAGAAAAAAATATTAGATTGAAGGAGTAGGTACGTCAGTAAAAAGTTTAATTTTTCAGAAAATACTATTATTTTATACCGAATAACGTCAAAACTTACATTTATACATTAATAAAATCCAACATTTCGTTTATAGAAATATCCATTAAAAAAAATTTTTACCCAAAACCATTTCAAAATTATTTAATATTAACTATTTTCCTAACGAGAAATAAAGAATGGAAACAGAACCGAAAACCGTTGTCAGAACACCTTTTTTGTGATTAAAAATATATTCATCAAATCCAAGTCACTTGAGATGACAGGTGATACCATCAGCTTGTTCATAAAATATGTAAGTTGATCGCAAATGGGCGCACCCAATCTTTGCTCCCCAATAAAAATTCACTTTGGTGAAATTGAAATTGCTTATAAAAAATGGACGAGTCATCTTTGTCAACCTTCACATTTATAGAAGTTCTTGGCCATTACCCACTGCAATATTATTTCAAGAGCATATTTTACAATTCTCAATAAGGTAAAGACGGCAACCAGTCTTATAAAACATTTTTTTGCACATTTTGCTCATACAAGAACAATGTAATGTAAAAATTATAAATATAATGATCTCAACAAATCAAAAAATTTAACAAGAAACATTTTCCTTTTGTATATACAGGATGAAATTTTTGTCGATAGAAGGTTTTTCCAATGACACCAGCACTAACTTTTCCCAGATACGGTTTAATTATTAATTGAAAAAGTTTTTCCATTGGATGTTCTACAACGGCAGAAACGACCTTTTGAATGAAGATAATGAGTCCGTTCAGAAAAGGTCGCAAAAGCTCGTTGAAATTTCACCTTGCTCTTACTATATTTATTCGATTTGGTTTTTACACGAAATTCTGCCGACTACGCGACTTTCCTTGCTTTGAATATAAAATAAGACTAACGTGTTATACATAAATAAATAAATATACCTAATTAAAATACCTGAACTGAACAATAGTACAGAGGGATTTGTATTTTATTCTTCCCGACTCTCTTTGCGTACATTTTTCCAAAAAGTAGATAAGCAAATGAGAAAAATTCAGATAATATAACCGAGACTAAATCCGATTAATTAATTATCTTGTTGGTTGTTTGATAGTCTTTAAACAAAATAAATGTAAAGTGTAATTAATCTATCTTAAATCAAGCTAAAAGCATTTTTAGTCTTTTATGTGCTAAATCTAACATCTGACTATTTTACCAAATTAAACAAAAATACATTAATTATATAGAGGTTGTCCTCGAAAATAATGCACATATTTTGGATGAGGAATAAAAACGTATGCAGAATAAAAATTTCTTTCTGTCTTGGAAAATGATTTATTGTCAGATACCGAAACCTAGGTAGACCTGAATACATATTAAAACGCTTTGGATAATTGTGGAAATTCAAGATAAGTACTATTTATCTTTCCATATATATTTATCATGAACAAATTCCATAAAGTAAACACTTAAAAACATTTTATGGACTCCAGTCGCTGTTTTAGTGATTTTAAAACAAAATTAAAGTTCGTACTATTATTACTTGGTTTGACTAACATCTCGTACATATATGAAATTAAAATAAAGGTAGAAATAAATGTCTGAAGCTTCCTGAACCAACAAGAAGATTCTTGAATAAAAGAACTACTATTATCTTAAAATAAAGTCTCTAAGAATGACAACGTTCAAAGTTTAAATCATTTTCTGTTTGATTCTAGGTCTGAAAACCATCATCAATGCTCTCCTGCATTCCTTTAAGCAACTGGCTGAAGTCATGACCCTAACTATCTTTTGTTTGATGGTATTTGCACTATTTGCTTTGCAAGTGTATAAAGGAGAGCTCCGCAACAAATGTGTGCTCAAAATGGATGATCATAACGCTTCCTATGAAGTCTGGTTCAAGTAAGTAGAACTCGTTTTTGACGATAAATAAAAATAAAATATTTGATAATGACGACTAATTTAGTGATACATGTGTGAATTGTTACCGTCTAAGTTTACAGTTTATTCATAATTATATGAATGACTATTGATCAAAGCAAAAAGTTCGTGCATTTTGAAAAATTTAAATGTTATACAAATAAAAACTGAGTTAGACGAATAGTGAGTCTTTTCATTTGCAATGAACAATTATATACTGGATGCTGAATTTAAATGTGGTAGAATAGAAGAAACAAAAAAGGTGTAACACGTTCTGACTACCGATGAAGAAACATTTAAAAAAATCCATGAAATCGAGATCAATAATCACTGAATAAAGTTGAGAATGATTAAAGAGAAAGTGTGCATTTTAAGCCACCATTTGGATTTGGAAACACTTAGTTATAGATGGGTGCCCAAAGAAAGATCCATTGACCATTCCTCAACAATATTTTTATAAAAGAAATATAAGTGCTTAGTTCGAATATCCATTCCTCAGTAATATCTAGACATGTTGAAATTCAATCTAAAATATATTTTTATAACTGCAGAAGAAATGTGGATACATCACGACACTGGGAGAGTCAAGAACAGTCAAAACAGAGGACCAAACGTGAAGATCCAACTTGAAAGAAGCCCAAAACGTTCTGTCTGCTAAAAAATAATTTTTATTGATTATTTGCAACAGAGAAGGACAATAACATATGCTTTACTATTAGACAGATTGAATGAAGAATACTCAGCTAAAAGGATTCATTTAGTAAAGAAAAAGAAGAAAAATAATGTCCGGGGCTCACAAATTGGCTAATTACAATTTCAATTAATTGAATATTCCCTGTATTCACCAGATTTAGGTCCCTCTATTTTTTTCCTGTTTCCAAATTTCTACCTGGAAAGATATTCTCATCGTATACTGAAATCATCGAAGCTACAAATGAATATTTCGAAGGTTTCAATATCTTATTTTTTTTTTTGAAGAATTGAAAGACCTTGAAAAACATTGAACTAAATGTTAAAAGTTGAAAGAAAACTATATAGAAAAAGGAATAAAATGAATGACATATATTTCCATAAAGTTGTTTTTTCACTTCTTTTTACAAATAAATAGCAGGAAAATAAATATATATTAATTTATTTTTTAAATTTCCCGTAGAAGACTCGAAGTATCAAGTTCAAATTATTTGAAATAAGGTAGTTACAATTTTTTTTCGTTTATAAAACCTATGAAACCAGTCGAAAAGTTTATCCATTTTTTCTGGTTTCTATTGGCTGTATTATTTTGCCTCCATTTATGGAAAAAAGGCCACCTTTTTCATGAATATAATCTAATATTGGTATTTAGTTGTAAGGGTCATAGGAAAATTTAATTTAATTTTAAACTTGTCACGCTATATACCAGCAAAATATCGATTTAAGCAAAAATATCGACCACTAATATTAGAAACTGACCAATAAACTAGAAAATTAACAATTCATTTTATTATAACAAAAAAACTAAATGTATTTAAAAAATTTATACCTGGGAACACATCTCACTTTTAATAAAAATATGTGTCATGTAACCAAGGAATATCAACCTGCTGAATCATAAAATTACCTAAAAAGTAGTGGTAGAAATCGTTCGAATCGTGTAATAATTGCACAGAATACATTTTTCACTCTTCTACATCCCCTGTAATCTACCATTCTAAATATCCAGGTATTCTCCATACTTAGTTGAACTTTTTCACTCCATCTACTAAATTCTCTTTTGTTTCTGCAGGAATTACAATATCTTCGCTTGTACCATTACTTAAATCTTAAGGAATCCAAAAGCTTTATAAAAAAAACTGTAAATACTGATAAAAAAACTACAGAAAATATCGTTCAGATCTGCAAAGAAATCGTAATACGATAGATTAGGAAACAACCATTTAAAAATCTATCTACTTTAATTTCCCACTAAACTCATTTTACTTTTACCATATTTTAAAGATAAATAAAAAAATCCAATTATTTTTAACACTTGATTATATTTGCGCGTTAAATCCAATATCTGTGCCATGTTTATTAAAAGGTGATTAATAAGCTGCATCGCAATATCTATTTCGTATTGCACAAGGTTGTATTTCGTTTCGTTAATTACTAATTCAAAGTTTTAGCTATAGAGAAGTATGAGGCCAAACGGATAATAAATTAATATTGAACGCTTCAACGGCGCAAATGTGATTAATACCTAGGAGAACGTTTGTTTCATAAAAGTGATTTACTGGAATAAACGAAGCTTCCCACTTTAATGGCTAATTATTGGCTTAACACCAATAAACTGATAAATAAGAATAGTATACAACAAAATTTTTTATGGTTATTATTAGTAAAGGTGATGTCCAAACGTTAATAAATATTCATAAAATATCTAGTTGACAACATCGTAAATTCCTGATAGTTTAAGGCATTATCGTAACAACAAAGATATGCCGTATCTGAGCTATATAACCAGCAGTTTTTGTTTTCAACAAGAACAATCGCAACATTTTCCAAAGAAGCAACATTTTGTGAATTTTTGTAGAAATGTAGATGTCAAATTTGAAAAAAATAATTAAATAGGGGTATTATTCATACCACAAATAATGGCGCCCATCGATAAAGAAGTTTGAAGATTCAGAATATGGAAAAGAGAATGAAAAAGAAAAAAGAAATGAAGAAAAGGTTTCGAAAGGAGGGGAAGAAACATCTATAGGAGATGGTGACGTAATAAGAAAGGGAATGGAAGACAAATAAAATTGACGAAGTAAATAAAAAACAAGAATAATTTAAGAAAATAAAAAGTAGGCGATAAAGAAGTAAACATAATGGAAGAATTCTTATAAAAGATAAAGAAAATAAACGAAAATAAAGAAGGAATGAATAAGGAAACAGAAAATGAATAAGGAAATGAAAAAACGAATGATAGAGTCGTGTACAAACTTGAAAGTTTTATAGAAATGTTAAATGGAGATTTTGCGGAAAAATTGGAAGAACAAAATATAAAAGTAAAATACATAAATACGTGGAAAATATAAACAAGAATTAGAAGAGAAAAATGAAATAATAATATCAAATGTCTAGTTCTATTTAGAAAGTATTAATGACAAAGACAAAGTTGAATCAAAAACATAACAAAGAAACCAATGAATTTGAAAAACGTTTTGATAATTTTAAAAAGCAGAGTAAGGAACTAAGCTCACAGCAAATAAGGTAAACATTGACGTAAAAAATAAAAAAAAACTTCTATAAAAAAAATGAAATAGTTTTAGAGAAGAAAATTGAAATTTTAGGGTATTGTGGTGGTTTTTTGGATATCAAATATTTATGTGTTCATTATGGACATTATGGAAATTTAAAAAAAATTTAAAATGTTTATAAAAATTAAATGGAAATATTATTACTACAAGAATAGTGTAATAGTGTAATTTGTGTAACAGTGTCTGAAATTTACAGACTTTATATAACAAGTAAATATTGGTGTGGAAATTCTTGTTTTCCCTTCCTAAGGGTTAACAATTTATACGTACCACGATCTGAAGCGTTTTATTACACCAAACACGTTTGAAAATCCACCATTTACGTTCAGGTGTTTTATAGCTTACATAACATTATTAATCAATTTTTATTACCAACAAAAAAAATGTTCTGATAGATTAAAAAATAGTTTTTTTTCAAATAAATCAGTTGTTTTTTAATAAAATTGAGCTACCAATTAATTTTACTATTAATTAAAATCTGTTAAATATATAGTTTGTAATAATGATAATAATAATAATAATAATAATAATAATAATAATAATAATAATAATAATAATAATAATAATAATAATAAAAATAAATACAAAAGATAATTCATAGTAGACTTGAATTTTCACAGTAATTTAAAGCTATTTTTTCAATATCTTTCCCTAACCAGGTTTAACTCATTCACCTTTACAAAGAATGACATAAAATTGGCAGATTTTTTATAAGCATACTTAATTTCATATCACAAACATTTCGTCAGTATGATTTCTTGTTATAAAATTTTAAATTAAATTATTTTAATTTTCTTAAAAATTTGGTTAATATTATACAGGTATTTAGTCCAAATCTAAAACAATTCAACTTCCCAGGTTTAATTGTTCATTCCCTAATATATACTGATACTGTTGGTTCAATTGTTTTGTTAAATGTCAACGAGGTGTCTGGTTGTTTTAATCTATAAGCTTGTAAGTGTTCACTGTACCTTATTACAAAAGTTCTAAGAGTTTGGCCAAGATAGAAGGCGTTACAATTCGGACAATTTATTTTAGAAACACCCGATTTTAAAAATTTATTATATTTAGGTTTTACATTTAGTAAAAATGAACCTACATTAATTCTTAAATGATATTAGAGAATACCTTGTACAAGATACAATTTTTGATAGTGTATTGGAAATATCTCTAGAATACGTAATAGTTTTGTACCACTTGTCATCTTTAGGTTGTTTCGGGAATATAATGTTAATGGTAACCTTTTCTTCCTTTTTATTAATCAATTTATTGCATATAATGGATCATTTTTGGAAGTAGTGAATTGTTTTAATATATTAATTTCCCTATTAAAAGCATCCCTACTCATTGGTATTGAAAAAACTCTATGTATCGTTAAATTAAAAGCTGCTAATTTTTGTGACATAGGGTTATTCGAGTTATAAGGGATATAAGGGAGTTGGTTTACGATAAATTGAATATTGAAGGTAATCTTCTCTTTTGATTGTAATATCTAAGAAATTTATAGAACCCTTCTCTTCAATTTCAATGGTAAATTTTATTTGTAGATGTAAATTTTTAACAAAATTATAGAAAAGATCCGTTTGTCAATCTCTACCTGTAAAACCAGCCAAAACATCATCAACATATCTCTACCACAAGAATACATTCCTGGAAATATTTGAATCAAAAAGTAGAAACAGATAATTCAATAATAATAATAATAATAATAATAATAATAATAATGAAATAACTTTTAACAATAAAGTTCATCCAGGATTATTTAAACGTCCAGAACAGTGCTGGAGTTAGGAATTTCCAATTGGGCCACTCGATACAAAAAAACTTATAATTTAATTTGTAAATTGAATTCTAAAAGCGTGCAAACTTTTTCAGCTGGACCCAAGACCCAACGAATTGGCTGCGCCGGAATTCGACCGGGGAGCCATTCCTTTGTGGCAACGTGACCGGCTCCAGGCACTGTCCCTCGACGCACACCTGCCTCTGCACTGGAGGAAACCCCAACCATGGTTACACCAGCTTCGACAATTTTCTCTGGTCGATGTTAACCACGTTCCAGCTTATTACCCTCGACTATTGGGAAAACGTTTACAATATGGTTAGTCGAAAATAGTTTAGTTTCCTCATTTCGTTTTAGCCTATTTTCACCTCGGTGTGGTTTTTACACAAAAATATATCGCTATATTTTCGCAGAATTATTATACATGTATAGGGTTATTCATTATACTTTGGCAACCATTAGTTTAGTTTCCTTATTACGTTTTAGCCTATTTTCACCTCGGTGTGGTTTTTACACAAAAATATATCGCTATATTTTCGCAGAATTATTATACATGTATAGGGTTGTTCATTATACTTTGGCCACCATTTATTTTCGTTTTTATTACGGTTATGAAAGTAAGTTTTTACGATTGAACATAATTTTTTCTAAGATGTCATGAATACCACACAGACATGTACAGGGTGCGACCAATAAAATATATTGTTTTCAATGGTTCACTCTGTACATTATAATTATTTTTTAAGTGGCTTTTTTCCATATTTCAAAAATATAATATGCGATGAAATTATCTTCACTCGTTTTTTATATTGAACTGTACAATTAGCGAAAAATAGAAACAACATATACAATATTTATTCCAGATAAAGATTTTATTGCAATAATTTGGATGTAATATTTAAATAATTAGCTTCCAGTATGCATAGCAAATGCTAGAACTATCAAATGGCCATTAAATAATAATGACCTTAGTCCAATAAATAAATTTCTTTGAGGACTTTTAAAAGAAAAAGTAGCTAATGGCAATTCAAGCAATTAAAGATACAATTTAGCATGAGCTAAATAATTTAAATATTGTCAATAATAAATGCTTTACAGATATCTATCTACAATATATCAAATGTATATATTAAGTTATTATAACTGGTATTCAAAACTTGATTGATTTTATAGCTACTTGAATAAATTTATAATATATGTTGTTTGTAATTAGTCTAACTGCAATGTTTAATATCTCAAAAAGTGACTGAAGATTTTGAAATAAGGAAAAAAAGCTTAAAATATTTAATAATAATGTACTCGTGACAAAAAGCATCTTTTATCCGGCGCTGAATATATTATGTATGACATTTTAGAACCAATTATGTTTAATTATAAAAATTTCAATTGCCAACTTTTTTATGTCCCTAATAATAAAGAAAATAAGGGGTGGACAAAATATAATGAATAACCCTGTACATACGTTGATGACCTTGTAATATTTTATGCCGAGCGGAGGCATATGAATTCTTGTTATGAAATTTTTTGGCTAATATCAAATATGGAGGATCCATCATATGGGTTCTATCAAAACGTTAGTTCTGATTCCGATTCAGATTCACAATTTTGTTACTATTAAGTGACTTAATTATAAAAATGTTGGGCACTTTGTAAAGTTACGAAGAAAAAATATTATGTAGGAATCACAATCACATAACTTGAATCTCTTTGAAACCAGTGTTAAACTTCAACTGATTTCAAAATGCATGTGCTGCTTTAATTTTTCCAATTTTTGACACTAATTATTTACTTTGCTTCCTTTTAATCAATTTATTTTTATCCAATTTTTAGTTATTTGTCTTAATTACTTCTATTATTTGTTTTCCAAACCTTCAAAAAAGCAAGAAAAAAATATAAATTAGAATAGAATAACAGAAGGAAAGTAGTTAAGTGTCAAACTATGAAATAAGAAAAGTAGTGTCTCTGGTATTCTCGTTCATTTCTATTTTTATACAGTTTTGTCAAGGTTTTTCTTATTGAAAAAAATTTTTAAATCCACACAAATGTTAGAATATTATTCTACGAATCGGTGAACTAGAAATTTGATCCCTATTTTTCTCAATTCTCTTGTTCTATTATAATGAATGGCAACAAGTTTTTTGGCTGCTTGCCTAATGATTTGTACCGTGTATGCAAATATCTGCATTTATTAAATTTAGAACAACACTGAACGCTAAATGAACCGTGTAATAAGGTTTTTCCTTTAAACGTTTCAAATTCGAGGTGGAAAATTAATAATAGATCCATTTTTAAAAAGTTTCGTGAAAATCTCATTTTTGGTTTATTTCTTTATACTTTATACTGATAAGATTCTTGGTGAATATATATTTTCAAGATGGAGAAATCAATTTTTTAGAAAAAAGACGTTTCCAAAATTTTATTTTTTTCAAACTCGAGAATAACAACAGAAAGTTGGGTATGATAAGTAAATTAAATTTCGAAAAAATAATAAATATAAGTAAATAATTAAAATAAACAAATTAATATGTTAACATAAACGTTAGATAAATTAACAAAATGGCAATATTTAAACAGACCAAAGAATCAAAGTAATTATTCAGTAAAGAATTTACTTGTCAAATTTGTCAGTTTTTAAAATAGTGAATCGCCACATCTTTATAATTTAACTAAGACACCTCTTGTTCTAAATTGTTTATTTAACAATATTTAGATTAAAATTAAAATGTACTATTACTTCTAGATTAAAATTTTTGATAATCGATTTCTACATAGAATAAATGAACTCGAGATTAACAAATATAGTTGGGTGTAACAAATAAATTAAATTTAAAAAAAATAGAAAAAGATAATATATATATATATATATATATATATATATAATAATATATTTATTTAAATGTTAAATACCTAAATGAACAAAAAGGTATTATTAAAAACACTAAAAAACAAAAATACTTACTTATTAAAGGTTTTTCTTTTCAAAATTGTCAGTTTTTAAATTAAGAATTGGCCACATCTTTATAATTTCACTAATAGGCCTCTTGTTATAAATTTTGGTTTATTTAACATTTTTAAACCCTTTAGATTAAAATTAAAATGGGTCGTTCATTTTTAGGTGCACCCAATGATGTTTAATTATTTTTTTACTGAAATTCTTTGCACTAACATCCGTTTTACATTTTTGTGTTCAGCGATCCTGTCTCTGAGACATCTTGTCATTTGCCATATATACACATACACAATTTGTTGCAATTTAAACAAAAATTGCTATAAAGATAATATAAAGATGTTTATAAACCAATGCATGTAAGTAAGGATAATTTAATTTATGGTAAAGTAAGGTATATTTGTAATAGGCAAATTTGTAATAAAAATTTATCACAAATATACCTTACTTTACCCTACCTAACAATATTATTATTATTAATTACAGAGGTAACTCACTGACTAAGTGAAATTGCCGCACACATAAAATTCTATAACGGACCATACAAATTAAAGAAAAGTACAGGTTCCGTGTGGGATTCGAACCAACGTTCACTTGTACCATTAAGTGAATGTAGACTAAGTCTAAGATTAGTCTCACATTGTTGTTACGTTGGGAGTTAATTGTGTAATTTTTAAGGGATTTTTAGGATTCATCTAGTTTTCTCTACCTTTTTTGAAACTAACAAGTAATTTATAGGGATTTTATTATGCTCGCACTTTTCTTAACCCCGAGGGTCTCTCTCTATGCAAAATTTCAGCTGGTCGAGAAAGTGGAAAATGTTCGTCGATTTTCTCCAAAGGGGAGACGGTTTTTAAATTTTCAATCTAATAATTTTCTAGTTATATCTATTCGGTTTTTTCGTGAGTATAAAGTGGGCCTTCCCCTGTTGAAAGATGTTAGTTTGAATATTTTACATCTACTCCTTCGATTAGAATATCCTATTAAATTAAATAAAATCACGAAACAAAATATTTACAACTTTCAATCTTCTAAGTTTAACGGTATCACACTTTGTGGTCCATATTTTATGAATTTTTAGATAATCTAAACATGCCTGTTTACTTTGGTAATTATTTAAATCGAATATGAATGTTGACTAATTTTTAAAATAGAAAGTGTTCGAAATTTTCAAAAATTCAAATGTCATAACCTCATAAACCAAAATCAGGTTTTTTATTTGATAGATTAGAGAACTCCCAATATTGTATAGTTTTTAAGGAATTTATGGTTTTTTAGATTTCTCCATTTGTTTTCAGAGTAACAAGCAATTTTCTAGGAATTTTGATTGAAAAACGCAAAATTTTAGCCAACCTAATAAATGTACAATTTTCACCCTAAAGACAGACGTACCAAGTAGAAATTTTAATCGATTGCCCTTTTAATAATTTTCAAGATCTATTTGGATTTCTTGTGACTATAAAGAAGACACTCTTCGAATTCTAAATATTTCTAAATATTACAAACATTGTTTTACATATTAGTATTTATTTGAAATCATTGTGAATATTAATTTTTTATTAAAGATTTTTTAAAGTAGAGGGTTCTCAAAAAATTCAAAAATCTCCAAAAGACATGAAGAAAATGGCTTTTTCGTATACATTTCAACATCTGAAGCAAGCCTTTTTATTGTAATAGATCACGAAACTAAGTTTTGTAAAATTATTGTGATTTTTCTAGTTTTCTCCAACTTTCTCAGACTAACAAGCAATTTTTCAGGGATTATGTATAAATCATATTTTTATTTAATTGAAAAAATGTAAAATTTTTATCGATTTTCGTCCAAGGGAGGAATATATCAAATGAAAATTATTTTTTCAAATTTGACCTTTGGGCGTTTGCAATTTAAATACTTTCCTCTTTCCAAAACCCACTGTTTGAAAAATGCACATTCCCTTCTTCAGTTCCATTATCCTTTTAAATAAATATTATATTATATACATTTCTAAATAATATAAATATAATTTTATACATTAGTATTTATGTGAAGTTAATATGAATATTAGTTTTTTATTTAGGATTTTTTAAACTAGAATGTTGTACAAAATTTCAAATTTTTTTAAAATATTTGTATATTTTCGTCCAAAAGGAGAAGATATATCAAACACAAATTATTTTTTCAAATTTTAACAGTTTTTGAGCTGTATCCATTCGGTTTTTTCTACCTATAAAGTGGACTAATTTTTTCGAAAATCGATGGGTTGAAGTGTTTAACTGCGCTTGTTCGGTAGCAGTGGTTTTTGCAAATGGACATCATAAAAAAGGTTCCTACAAGTTTGATCCTTTATAATTTTAGCAGCGTAGCACCTCTTTATTTTTGGGTCGCAGGAGATGAAGTGAAAATATTTGGTTTTTGTTAATTCGGTTGATTATTTTAGAGAAATAAATAGTTTCATGTAAAGCATAATTGGCCATTTTACTAGAAGTGAGAGAACAACTTACAAGATAAATATGCAAAGAAACGAGGAGAGACGAGTACGCGAAATTAGCAAAGTTGTTCTCAGCCAAGAGATTGGATGTTTATTTTAAATAAAACAGACATCAGAATTAAAGTAAACCGGTTTTATTTTAGCATCAGACACGCTGATGTATGTTTTGTTTTAAAGCAAATTTTCCAGCACTGTTATTTACAACGCTTTACACTTTCTCTTATAACAAAGAAATAAAATATTTCCTTTCCCAACTAAACCAAAATTTATTTCAGAAAGTGTCCAACACCTTTTGCAACTACATATTTCACGAACCAATTTGTTCGAAATGTAACACTAATGTGTTGATATAATAAACAGACGCAGGTCGCCGTATTTGTGTCATGAGTTTTTAAGAATTTATTTGGAGTATACTACGCAACACTCACCTTGGAACACGTACAGAATTCCGAATCATAAATTATGTGTCAACCCCATTTTCTTTATGCTCACTGGATTAAACATGAAATAGTTACACCTTTGTGCTCTGAAAATTTTATAAAACCGTCGTAGGAGAAAATCGCAGGATACTTCTTTATTTGCGCCAAACGATTTTCTTGTTTATTAACCTTTTTTTATGTGAATCTTTTATATCCGGCAAAAACCAAAAAACATATATTTCACTGACAGACCTAATAATGACCACTTTTGTGAATTGGATTTTGCAATCAAATATCAATTTTGAAATGCGACACCGGCTACAGATGGAAAATTTGAAACAAAAAAACGAAACTACGAATTCGAGAGTGTTAATGAATTCATATATCTGGGAGCTTTATTAACTAACACCTGCAACGAAGAAAAAGAAATCAATTGGAGAATAATGAAGCCGAACAAAAGTCCAGGAACGATAAATAACCTAATACGATCGAAACAGTTGAATTGAAAGTCGAAGTTAAGGCTTTACAAAACTATATTAAAGCCTGCATATTGTATTGATGTGAAATGAATTGAATGAAAAACATGAAGAAAATTTAATGACATGGAAATGGAAAACACTAACAAGGATTCTGGGAGGGAAGAAAGTGGAAGGAGGATACATGACAAGAACAAACAAAATCTTGTGTATGTCAAACCAAAGTCGCAAAGATAAAGATACTTTAATGGAAAGGATGACGTTAGAGAAGATAGTTGAGTAAATAGTATGGAGAACTGGATAGAAAAAGAAACAAAAAAATGGATTAAGAAAACTGTGTCTTTTTCTTAAGCACTTTTACAGATCTGTCAAAGAGAAGATGAACGTGAAAAACAAACGTGAAAATTTGAGCTGAACAAGAATGACAACTCGGATGAGTTTCGCTTAAATCTTGTGGTTTTAAGGGACAAAATTGAGTCTACAGAAGACAACATGATTCAAAACTATTTTTAAGGAAGATCAGAAATGGTGTAAGGTACCTCAGGGTGGAAATTTGATGGGAAATTGATATTTTTCGAATATTACAACCCCATGTGTTGACATATGTCAGAAATTGAGTCTCAGATTTGATTTTCCTCGTCAAACGTCAAATTACATTTCAGTAATAAATCCTCTAAAGTGAAATTACTCATCTGTTATTTAATTTTCAATACATTCATCGTATTTAAGAACATTTATAATTCTCCGGACAATTTTTTTTTACTATTGTGTTGGTAAATTTTAAAATAAATATAACTACTTACACATATATTATATATGGATTGGCCAGCCAACAGTCCAGACTTTAACCCCATAGAATACAAAATATGAGTTAAGAAGAGGCATGTGACTAAGAGAAATTCTAAATAACCTAATCAACTTGATTAGGCTTAACCTCAAGAATGAGAACAAAGTCCTCAACAAAGAATTTTGCATTTATTTAGTCGATGTTTAAATGTGCAATACGAGTAAAAGGAGAACAAATTCGTAATTGAAACTTGTTTTAACAATTTCAAAAAAATATTTTTGATCAGAAATGTATTTAGTTAGGATTTTTTAACCAAAAACGAAATTTAAGCCATGTTTTTAGAGCTCTTACTTCCTCTTAAATAGGCATTATTTTTAAATAAAGGACACTCATTTATATTGCTTTTGTACTATACTTTTTACTACTTAATTTGAGATTTTATTTGTCAAATTTGGATCGAAGGAAAAATGTAACGGAGTATCATCAGCAAACGATTGTAATTAAACAGGTTTTAAACACTTATGAATATAAGATATGTATATTAAATATATCCATGGATCTAAAACTGATCCTTGAGGAACACACGTCGAAAACCATGAAAAACCGGCGAAATTTTTAGCTAAAACTTTTTGATAACAATTACTAAAATAATACTCAACAAAATTCAATTAATTCAAAGAATTATGTTCTCGGTTCTTAGATGCCTGGATGTTCTTCGTGTTATTTCAAACCCTAACTTTTATTAATATATATCTTGCGAAATAGATTTTGTATCACCACAAAAAGTGTGTACACATTTAATATAAGAAGTCACTCGGCTCTTAAGTGGCGTAAAAACTTTTGCATCATTGACTTCGTGATATCCACCGCCTCTGAGGCGCCTCTGGAACAATTTCTCCAAACATATTCCAATTTTACTGTTTTGTTTGTTACATCTGAAACTTATACTTGAATCCTCAGTATTTGTCTATTATAACTAAAAATATAACTATGTAGGACTTTCAAAATAAAAGTACCACTCAACCCTTTATACATTTAGGCAAAATATATGCCCACATTTCAACAGATAATTATTTATTTATATTGTATAGACAGTATTAAATAACATATTTTAAATAACTATTTGAAATTATTTTTATATTAAATTTAAGGAGAGGTGTCTTATTATGAAATTCTGTAAACAGCTTTTGCAAACCTCTAAGAGGATTATCCAAGCCGTTACAATTATCGCTTGAACGTTTTGTCCTTGCGAATGGTTTTTAAAATTATGGCTTCCTTGTAATTAGTATTCGAAATACTTACCAAATGTGCATGCTCTAGTAATCCGCATCCGCACTGCAGAATTTCAATCTAACTTACTCTACAGCAACTGTAATGTAAGGAATAAGAATGGTCTTTCTCTCGAAATATCGGGTGTTTCAGCACTTAGTAATACCAGGCAGAATGTGACAAGTTTACTCAATTTTGTATATATTTTGTCGTACTTTCATTTTTTAGTTACTCAGTTTTGTTGTTTTAGTTTCAAACCTGGCAGAACGTTCATGGTATTTTTTTCATCTTTAGATACATAATCTCCCAAATTGAATTCACACGAACATAAATGGGAGGTAGCAACAAACAAAATGTGAACTTCCAACTAGATGAACTTAATAAATCCAATAAAATATTCTGATTACTGATCACAAATATTAGCCAAACAATCAAATATATTAAAGAACTTTTCCTGCAGCACTTTTTACTTAAATCTGTACCTATTCATAATTTTCTTAACGATTTGTTTTTTTTTGCAGGTGTTATCAGCTTGTGGACCGATCAGTGTTTCGTTTTTTACCGTTGTAGTGTTTTTTGGATCATTCTATCTTATTAACCTAATGTTGGCTGTGGTAGCTCTTAGTTACGAAGAAGAAGCAGAAATTACTCAAGAGGTATGCAAATAGATCAGTAGTTATTTTTATCAGTAAGATTACATTTCGTCTCTTGCAGCTAATAAAAAATATATATTATTTGACAATACATATGGTCTTCAGAAAATAAATGACGATCGTATTCAAAAAAATTGAAACAATGGTAGTCTTCAAACAGCATTTAGTTCTCCGGTTATATTATTCGGTTCTATTCATTTTCCTGAAGACAGTAATATTTATTTCTAATATTAAACCCAAAAAAATGTACCTGCTTGACAATATCGTTTAACAAAAAATTTGTACGGGGTGTCCGCAAAAATAACACACATATTTATAGAGGAGGTATAAAAACGTATGCAGAATAAAAATGTTTTACAATTTTTTTTCTAAAGTCATTCGTTTTTAAAGAAATAAATATTAGGTTTATACATAGATCCGAATATTATTTATCGAAAAGCAACTAAAGCTGGCAATACCGCAACACTTAAATAACTGGGTTAAGTTCCATGCTGATAATAAACAATAGTTTTTTAAACGTTCTAAAAATAAGTTAAACTACTTTACCAAACGATTAAACGATCTGAATAATCCGAAAACTAACACAATTTTATGATTCATCGCTTAGATATTCATTGGTTACATGACACATATTTTTATTGATAGTGGGAGGTGTTGCCACATATAAACTTGCGAGTAAACGTTTAAAGTCAATTTTTGTATAAACTAATAATATTAGAAAAAAAAATTATTAAAATATTTTGTTGGAAATGACACGTTCTATCTACCTTCTAAAAATATGTATTATTTTCATGGTATATAGCAATTTGTAAATTAAAAAAAAACAACTATTAATGAACTTCATTGGGTCACTAAAATAATCGAAAATTGGTAGAAGAAACATCATTTTTCTTGATGTATCGCAAGCCCCTAACAAAGTATTTTCCTTCCCAAACATAATCATATATTTTAAATAGATACTTTGAGACTAAGCAAGGAAATTTTGTTTTAATCTAAAAATGATTAAAGCTGGAGTACCTCCTACAAGGACACGTTTTGTTACCTTCGCTTATAAAACTGCTATTTTAGTACTGGGGTACAACAATGAAAAAGTTATTAACAATCTACAAACTAGATAAAAAAGGAAGGATTAAACTCAGCAAGACACAATCTTCATCAGTAGAAGGATAGATCTTGTCAGATTAAACAATAATTTGTTCCCATATTCAAGCACTTCTAACTTCCTAATTATTACTCTGGTTACCAAGCTTTGCTCGAAAGCGCATATCAAAAAGAAAAGGGAAAATATAGAGATAGGTACTGGCTCATTGGAAAAACTCCATTCTGTATGTGCATAATAAATTTATGTTTTATAAGTAGATACTTAAGCTTGTTTGGTCTTACGGTATCCAACTTTGGAATGTACCAAGCTAACCAATAAAGATGTCATCCAAGGATTGCATTATAAAATCTTAAGGACTATTTTAGATACCCCTTGGCACATTACAAACAGAGATTCTCATCGGGATTTGCAAATGGAAACGGTTGGCACATCCATCAAAAAGTTGACCATAAGTCAGAAACTCTTACGCCATTATCTCGTGATCCAAATATTTGACAACACTGGACTAAAAATTATACTTTAGAAGACAATATTTTTTGATCGAGCTTGTAGTGACAGTTTGGAAAGCAGTGCTTGTGATGTGTAGTCACTAAAATTAGTGTAATTAAATATCAATACAACCTTAAATTTAATTAATTTAACTTAGAATTAAACTGCTCATTGTTTATAGACCAATTTGTAATAATTACAATACCCCCCAAGGAGTGTTTTATATTTTTTTGTTTTCATAACATCTAAATTTCGACCAGTAAAACTACCAATGTATTAATTTATTCAGATTAGTTTTCGAATAAAACGATCACCTTCGAACACAGTTCAAACTCATTCGCTCTATTTCATCATTTCAAGTTTGAAATTGCATATCGTACATCAATATTGCAACTTATCGACGTATTAACAAGTTCGTTTGTTTTGCAGGAGAGAAAAAAAGAACTCGTGGATCATCGAGAGGATTCCACGTTCAGTTTCGACCCGTCGACTTTAAACGTCAAGAAATTGTCGAAGCAGAAAATAAAGAAGATCGACGCCCGGAAGGGAGTCCTCCTGTCTTCGTATACGAGAAAAAAGACGCGTCGTAGAAAACGAAACAGAAGTTCAACAAACGCCGATAGCAAAACCGGAACAGAAAACAATGGCAATAAACAAGAGACTAAAGACTCTAATTTATTTAAGTCGTCTCCTAAGAAAAACAATCGAAGGTAAATACGAACGTTAAAAGAAATCGACCATATCTCAGTTTCTTACAAGGTGGTCTATTTCACATATTTTTTTTCTTATAAAACTTTTTTTTATAGATCCGTTACACCAAGTCGTAGTCCTAGTCCCAGGCACAGCCAACACAGTGAACAAAGTCAAGAATCGCCCCGACCTCAGGTTTTACCTCTACCTCATCCTCTTCCGAAGCACGTTCAACTTAACGATCCAAAGCAAAGAGATACTTTACATCCACATAATACTTTGGGTAAGACTTCTAACTCTAACTCAAACCAAATATTTCTTATTGTAATATTATTTTTTTAAGATTTAAATATTAATTAATTTAAATATTTAAATGCTTTATTGGTTGTAACAATTATTTTTTTGTTTCATATTTAGTTTCCCCTGTTTATGACATGGTAACCCCTAAATAATTGAATTTTTCTACTTCTTTAATTACATTTGTGTCGTTTTTAATTACTTTCGTCATTTGCTTCTGATTTGATTTTTTTATTTTCTTGATTTAGCTTAAGTTTCATTTTTTTTCTTATCCAGTATTTCTTTGAGCATTGAAAGATGGTGAATTAAAATTATGTAGTTCATATAATTTATTTTAAAATTAGGAGAATCTAGATAAACCGTTTATAATTTAAAAGCCGCTGTTGCCACGGGGCAAATCAATATTTAAACAATTTGACTGTCGTGTAGAAGACTGTTAGGAAGGTTGTTTACAATAATGGAGGGTTTGAAGAGCGGATATGTTTACAGTATCTTTCGGGGAGAGGATTCTGTAGTCACGTTATTGCTTTGGGCGCTAATTCAAAATTAACGTGGGAAGCCGCTTTAAATTTAAAGGTACATACTTAGATAGCGTCAGTGGAAAAACTAATTAACCCAAATTTCATTAAAAATATACGTTTATTATTAAATAACTGATTTGAATTGTTCAATTGTTATTTTTGTTCTGTTATTTTTAAAAACATGGTATTTTATATACATAAAATCTTTTAAAATTTATTTTTCCTAATTACCAATCAGCAAAAAAAAAACCTTCATATTGCTCCCTTTTTATTATTAAAATGTTTAAATAAAGTTAAGGGATAGAAATGAGAGGTACATAATCAGTTTTATTTTAAAAGCACAATTTTATAAATAAAAATCGACCTGTTTCAAAATTTTCCTTCATTAACTAGGTAAAAATAAATACACCCGTTACTTTTGAACTGCGGTGTATGGTATGAATTAAATAAAGCAAACAAAAGTGCTATGAATAATGAAAAATGTATTTAAACTTGTCTTGTTGTCACAGATGATGATACAGGGTGTTTCATAGGGAAAGGGCCTAACTTTAAATGTAGATGGACGTCGCTTTGGTGGTTCCAAATAAACTATATTTAATGATTACGTTCTAAGTATGGCCCTATTTTATTTCAACTGAAAAATAACAAAAATCTCTCCTATACCATTTCGTAACCCCCCAAAACGCTCACAAATTCTCATAAATTATACATTGAAGGAAAAATTATCTGAGTAAAAATAAAAAGTAAATGTGTAGGTTCAGATTGTCCTGCTGTTTTGAATAATAAAAAGTATTTTAAAAAATTGATGCACAGGGTGTTGTGTTCTGGAAAGACGAATTGTTAAATTTTTTGTTAAGCCAGTCCTTTTGGGTAATACTTAGGTCGATTTTCCAGATAATGGTTACTACACGTACCAAAAATCAAAATAATATTCGGAAGTTATGAGCTCCGAAAAAAATAGAGCACATTGTTAGTACACCCTGTATCTCAATTATAAAGAATAGAAAACCCATTAAATATAGCTTATTTGAACCCACCAAAGTGACGTCCATCTACAGTTAAAGTTAGGCCCTTTCCCAATGAAACACCCTGTATAAACAGCATTTTAAATACGTTTGATAAAAAGTGTGCCGAATTATTGTACAAAAATAGTATTATTTTGAATAACGACTTATTTTTGCCAATATTTTAAAGTTACGGAATAAAGAAATAATTACTTACTTGTGTACTATTTATTTTCTAGGTCCCAACTCTAATCGCTTAGGTCTTCAAAGTCGTCAAGCAAGTAGTAACAGTGGCGAAGGAAATAACCGAGAATCATCTTTAGACGATTCTGGTGTTGTCGATGATCATGAACCTGAGGGTGATGCCACGTCAGAAGAAGTAACAGCTCATTTAACTCCAAGTAGTAGGGTAAGAACTAGAAAACAGTTATAAATTATTAAATTTTATAATCGTGTAACTGGTCGTCTAATTATTCGTTCATAACTCAAAATTTGGACAAAAAAGAGTATACTTTTATTTTCATGTATTTTAAAATAAATGAAAGTGTTTTTTTAATTTGATTGTTGTAAATTTATAAATTATACTACAAAGTTTGTTTTTTAATATTTGTCTCTGACCAAGGTTTCGCTTCATTGTATTATCAAAGAGTAACAAAAAATTGACCGATTTTCTGTAAGCGTGACTTCATATTATAATTATTTCAACCAATGATTATCAAGTAATATGCAAAGTAATATTCTTCTTTTTCTAAAAAAAAATTGGTTAATATTATATTTATATTTAGTCCAAAAAGGTAATCTAAAATAATCTAACTTCCTAGGTTTAATGTTCATTCAGTACTATATACCGAGGACATTTTATCAAAAACAAACTAATTTTGATTGATACATAAATTAAATAGGTTTATAATTTCATTAATTAAAATTTGGTTAATGTCAAATGAAACTAATTTTGTATTTCCATTATGTTTATTTAGTATGTATTAAATCTTAAGAGCTTTTTACTAAATATTTTGATTTTTGCTAGTTTATTATTTGGTGTATTGACATAAGAAACTACAGGCCTAATTGATTCTATATCTCTATATAATTTAATCGTACCATATAATTCAGGAGACTTTTTAGAAGATTTTGGCCGATACCTCCTAACGCCTCTGAGGGATAAAAAAAGAACACACTCACGAATTTGCATTGAACACTTTTATTTCACAGTTATTGCATTAATTACCACACTATTGAATAAACAGTCTTACAGTTCATTTTTAGCACTTTTTACAAGAGCAGCAATTCAGCCACATTTACTATATGCAAAAAGATGAAAAAATATAGAAAAATATCTCGAATATTTTCTGGTATACTTTGTAAAGCTCCACACACTTTTTGAAAAAAGTGAAAATGACTCTCATTTTCCGAAAGTTTATCAGAACTAACTATTTTTCCGTTCAGAGCAGCCAACTGTAGAAATGTATTGTTGGTTATCTACCATCAATATGTACATGTTTAAATTTAAATAGAAATTGGAATATTAACAGGTACCTACACTACTTCCTAAAGTAAAATGGATTAATTAATTATTATTATAATTCATATTGATTTTTAAATTCTATAAAATATACTTGAAGCAAAAACTTAACATCAAAAATCTAGAAGATTTTTCTTATCATGGATTTGTTGTATTTTATCTATCGTCGAAAATTTTTACCGTAATCCAAATTCTAGGTACGAGATTTTGAATTTCCTTCCTATCATAAATATATGATTCAAATATATGTCTCAGTCAAGCGATTTTCAAGAAAAAATTAATTTATTGCTTCCGAAACATTCTACGCTTTCAAGATTTCAAGCATCAGACATTTTTATTCCCCGATTTTTCGAACTAAGATAATGGAATCATTCTACATGCATAAAATTATGTAATATTTGGAAGAATTTACTTCTCGACAAAAGTGTGCGAATGCCAATGAAGTGTAAGTAAATACATAAAAGAAAATTTGTCAAAATCAATATAGGATAAAATTAAATATCAGGCTTTCACTAATTTTAATATGATTTTTGCAATAAAATTGTACAAATAGTAATTAACCTGATTTTGTTTATGAAAAATAGCAAGTTTTGATGTAGCAAAAAAAAATCCAATACTAAATAACACGATCTAATTTCGAATGAGGTAAAAGCTTACAATTCAAGCAATTACTGAATCCAATTAAAAAACCTCATTTAACCAGAAATTTTTATTCAATTAGTGCGAGCGAAACGTTTTCCCATTAAATGGTCCCTCGAAAACATTGAAATTGTATCCGTCATGCATTTCAATTAGTAGTTTCAGATGAATTATTACTGTAGAGAATCTAAAGAACTTCTTGTATTACATAAGCTTTTACATTCCACCAAGTCAACGTAGCAAAATTTTCTCTGTCACAAAATATAAATGATCAAGATACTCATTTAAATTCCTAGAAGACTTCTCGTGAATTTTCTTTCAGAATTTTAGTGCATCCTGTTACAATTTCATATATCATATCTGAGCGAAAATGTCGTCTAGAATTTTTAGGGATTTTCTCAGAATTCTTGTAAAAGCTGATGCACTCACCACTTACTATCTTTTGTTGAGTCCTGAATATTACGTTGTCAGCATTTGTTAAGGGGATGTTTACTACAGTTGCCATTATTAGCGTAAAATTGTGCACGGAAGAATTTTAATTAAAAAATGCCGCAAACAATTTTGGTAGAAATTGATTGTTAGCAAAATAGTTTTGAGGTGCACCGAAGTAGAAGTAAATGCGGCTTCTAAACTTCCTGCCTTTTGAATCTATTAGTAAGAACGGAACTTCTAAATTGAGTTTAACAACTTTATCATTAACACTTAAGAAATATATCACGATGTTAGTTTTCGGTACAGTGAAACAAATCTATCGTGTGTACAAAATTAATTGAATTTTTAACAGTAAAAAATTATCATTGAACGACATTCGCTAATATTTCAAATAGAGGAAAAGAAGCCTATTATGAAATATCTTTTGGTTTTCTTGCCAATAAAATTCGAATTCTCATGCGAGTTTCACTATATCACTGTAAAATGGTTTATTTTGGGGAATGATGCTTTTTTCGTGTATTTTTGTCAAGAAAATATTCTTTTACGATTTCAATGATTATCCCTCAAACATAAAATGCTTTCATTATTTTACATAAAAAAAAAAGAGAAATTAAACGAATTAGAACTATTCTAAAAAAGTTGCTAATAATGCATCCATACCTAGCGAGCTCACCAAATTTGTGGATGCACTCTACGAACTAGTTCACAGGCGTACAATATTGGCGGAGAGAAAGAGGTTAAAAATTTTATATGTTATGCTGATTTTAGTTTATTATTTCTAAAAATAAAATATTTATTGGAGGTCTCAATAGGCATATTAATGTTAAGGGGGTTAAAACGACCACACAGGGAGATGTAAAAGACCCCAAAATTTGCACGTTAAAATTAATTAATATTTTGACAGGATAATGTTTTTCCGACAAGAGTTGATGAAAAAATGAATATTAGATGATTGATCAACGGTTCAAAGCTGATGAGAGAATAAATATGTGTCTATTTGATTTCATGCATTTGAAATGTTATTTATAAGTAACTTTAAGAGTTATTGCATTTTAGAATACGATGTAGGTTCGTTGTTAAAGAAGAGAATAATTTAATAAAAGATTAAGATAGGGATCTGTTTGAGGATTACTGTTGTGTCATTTTTTTAAATATTTCTCAACGTTTCGCCGTCTGGTATAAGCGGTTTCTTCAGGTGTGCACGGTAACTCAACTACTTAACGTAGCGAGAGGTGAAACACATCTAACGACAACCGAAATCACAACACCAAAGTCAATGTTTGAGATAAAATACTTTCGCAAATACTTGATGGGTGCAATTTTTAAATTCAAGTATTCACTTCGGAAATAGTTGAAGATTACTCAATTAGATGTTGGAGGCACATTGCATTATATAAAGTCGATGAGTACTTATCATTATCGAATCTTACTGAATTTCAGTATAGTTTAGGTAAATCTCTGATGCACTTCGCAATTACATTCCGTTTTCGTAGTCAAACTTAGTTCGCCCTTCAACTTCGCTGCGTTTATGTAGTTAAACAAGCCAGGAATTTGTCGGGAGTTGGTAAATGGTAATGCAATGTAAATTATATCTGGCCAAAACCCGTGTAACCGACTCCGATATTAATAAATAATGTTCTCTTTGAAAAATGAGTTATTTTGAAATTATTAAACAAATTTTAGGGGTAACCTAATGTGCTCTAACGAATCTCCAATGCATATATTATGTAAATTGTATTTAACAATCGATAACAATGCGGTTAAACTCTGTTTTTTCTCGTGTAGTAAAGTAAACGTTTATATAAATCTAGTACAATGCAAAATTTAGATTGGAATAATAGATTTGAGCTGAAACAATTTCATTCCATATGATAAGTTTTTATAATAAAATTATATAGAAAAAGGGTGGTACAATTAAATTATATTTTACACAAGACAATGTATTAATATTTATGAAAATTTAAGGAGGAAATTTTAAAAATAACTTCGTATAAATATATTTGCGAAAACGCTACATTTTGGAGAATTAGGAATAATTTCTTATAAATATCTTTAAAACGCTTTTGACAATTTTAATGATATTTAATAATTTGTTCATAGTTTAATGATTTCTTCTGTTGGATCAAATAATACCAGAGGCATGTCCACGGGAAACTCGTTAGTAGCACTCATTAATTTTTTTGTATATTCAGATGAACCAACTATTTATGTTATTAAGTTTTCCTCCTAACTCTATAGAATAGAGGATAGACCAAAAATGTTTATTCCTTAATTTTTTCTCGAAAATTATACAAAAACAACCTATAAAGTGGAAAATAAAAAACAACTTAAGTTTTCTTACAATATCAATGATTTGGAGCATGTTACTCGATATACATATAATGCTTTGGTAAATTGGAATTTTTTCTTTTTTCTTCTTTTCAAATATTCTTCTGTTTCCTTCGGATTTCTCTGTTTACAATTATCATGTCAAAGAAATGAAAATTTCATATATTATTTTATTTAAAATCTTTGTGTAATTGTTTATTTACAAAATAAAATTACATTTTTCAAAATTTTGTTAAAACTTGTTAATTATTTGTGCATTATTGCTTTTTCATGGGAGCGAATTTCGAAAAAAAAACTAACACGTATATTTTAGGAAATAATAAGCATGTTCTACGAACACGTGAATCTATATACTTTCTTTATAAAATTTCAATTATTTGTTCGGCAAAATTTCTTGGTATCAAAAATAATTATTTGTTGTTTTCAACTATTTTATACACTATACCGTTTTTAACGTCTGTTTCTCTATTGTCTTTTAAATTTGATTTTGTTCATCCCTTTTAATTTCATTAATAGAAAATATTCCTTTACTTTCTTTTATAATATTTAACCCTATTTTAAATTGTTTAGGTTATTTTTCTTGTCCACCAAATTTAATGTTACTTTTACTAACACATGTTCCTATAATCCTTGTCTTATTTAAACCTTTCTATCTCCCTTCTTATTTCTTCTATTAATTCTTGGACATCTTTTGTTGTTCTACATATTGAGTAACACTTTCTATTTCAGTATCTATTTTTTCCTTTTGTTGCTCACATTTTTCTCAAATTTCTTGCTTTAATTAATTATTCCTTGCTAAATTTTTTTTCTAAATTCTGTAGTTTACATGCTATTTTTGATCTTATCACTTTTTTAATTCTATTTCTGAACTATTTAAGTTATTCTTTATGTTTCTTCATTATTTTCTTCGAATTCTTTAATTTCCTCTTGTTTCTTTTAAATTGCTCTTATATTTTCTTCAAGTTTTTTTAGTATACTTAATATTTCTACTATTTCTTCATTATTTAGATTTTACTCCTTTCCCTTCCTTCTTTCTCTTACTTCTCATACATTTTCATTATCCTTTAGTTATAGTTGTAGTAGTGCGATATTACTAGTACTAGTTAATAATAAAATTATACTTAAAGTACAATGTATTAAATATTTTTTAATTAACTAATATAAGACACTTAAAAACATAACAAGTTGAATGTAACAGAGAAGAAAGTTAAAAGAGACTACGACATGCCATGTCTGGAAAATCTGGAGAAGTGTTCCAAACAAACATTTCACAGATTACTTATGCGTATTTTCTTTTGTTTTGAAACATATGTGCATGGCAAAAGCTTTTTAATGAATTGCACTTTTTTTCGAAACTATGCCTGTAAAAGACAACGTACGAGCTACTTGTTTGAGTATGGGCCTAAGGAATATTTACGGTTTCCTGACACCTCGGGATTAAGCAGGGAAAAGTTACTACTTGGCAGCGTTTGCTCGCAAAAATGTGGCCAACTTGGGATTCTAGTGCCGCACCGCTGATAAGAATAATAAACATTCCAAATAGCTCTGCAGGTGGTTGAAGAACGCCGCCGAATTTTGTTGCGAATTGAAATGAACGTTCTCAGGCTCTGATAAATACGTAGATATTCTAGCGAGGATCAAAATTTTCATTGAGATTCCATGCAATCTTCTGAAAGTGTTCGAAATGATACATTTCCGATGAAAATAAATAATTTACATGCTCTACTGTTACGATCTATGGAGCATAAATACTAACTGGGCGGTTTATAAGATTCTTTTAGAGTAGAATTGAGGGCAACAACACTGAAAAAAACTACAAAATTACCAATTTTTTATTTTACACTAATGATTTTTGTTTTTTAATTGAGGAAAAAATTACATAGTTCTCAAATATAATTTGGTAGCTCTTGGAAAAATTGTCCCCACATAGACTATTGAACATATTTGCGAAGATAAATTATACTTATCTTGAATGACTCACTCTAGTATTACAGAGCTATTTTTAAATATCTTTCTCTGACCAGGTTGCGCTAAATTGCATAATCTAAGAGTGACATAAAATTGATTTTGGTTAATATTTTTTCTTGCCAAGAATTTAGCTATTAATAGTATACATTCACATGAAGGAATTTTTGAAAACATATTACTAACGCCAAATGAAACAAATTTTGTATTTTCATTTAATTTATGTATATTTAGTTTATGTATTAAATCTAAAGAGTTTTTACTGAATATTTTGATATGTAACCGTAATTAGTTAAAGTTTTAATAAGAACCTCGGCTAATTTATTATTCAGTGTATTGACATAAGAAATTACAGGCCTAATTGGTTTTGTATCTTTATGTAATTTAACCGCACCATATAATTTTGGTGGTTGAATTATATGTTTTTTTATCAAGGAAATTTGATTAATTGATTAGTTCTCTAACATTATCTGTACATTTTTTTGTTGGATCTCTACTGAGAATGTTTAAGTTAATTGGTTCAATAAATTAATTTACTTTAGATTTGTAATAATTTGTATTTAAAATGACGGTGGCACTACCTTTATCTGGTTTTGCAACTGTTAAATTATTACATATAATTTTATTTTTTATAGTTTTGAAAATTAAAATATCAATATATTTTTCTTTTTTAATTTTGACAGGTTTTAAATTTTTAATTAAATAGCAAATTTTTTATTTTTCAAAATTTAAATTATTAGAATGTGTTTTTAAAGCTATTTCTGAGTCACTGAAATTTTCTTAATATTAATTGTGAATTTAATTTAATTTATGTTTTCACATAGAATGTTTTGAGAAATATAAATAATAACAAACCTCATTTTATAGGGTATTTTGACATAATTGCACGTGTAAATGTGTTTTAGTTTTGGTCTTTTTTGTATAAAAATTTTATATACTGTCCAAAATAAAGATACTTTACTCTTAAGCAAAATTCATATTTATTAAGAATCCTCATACACAACTGAAAATATATATATATATATATGATGATTCCATTTTAGGTTTTAGACAAAGTAAAACTTTTTATAAGGAATAATTAATTTAAAATTAATAATAATTATAATGTTTTTTTACCATATAGACTTGATAAAAAGTATTTTCTCAAAAATACTCCTTATCCAAGTATTTAACCGCTAAAAAACATAATAATTTGTAACGATATTAATAGAAGTCATAATTACGTTTAAAAATCAACCTTTAAAAAATTATTTGATTTTTTAATATTACTATTATTGTAATTATTATTTATTATTAATAACAACTAATTTATATGTGTCTAATCTATGTGATATAGAACAACAAGGTTGTTTAATTTTTTTTCTTGGCTCTAAAGGATCTAGAATTATTATTTTAAAGGGCAATATCAAAAGTAATCTCTAAAGCGTTTAACTTTTAAAATTTTTGTATTTCCAAAAAATTAGTATCCCTTACTTTTGGGATTACCCTCGTATTAACCCATTCATTCATAATCTGAAATCTTTTAAATGTAAAATGTCTAAATTTTATTGTTACAGAGATTAGAGGTAACGCCTGTCACCGTCGCTGTGAGTCCCAAGGAGATAAAAGTGATTAAATGCAATGGCGTAGGAGGTTGCAAAAAGAAAAAGGAAATGTACACACTTCAACCGGATTACCTCTCGCACATCGTTGTTATAAGTACGTGCTGTATATTTTTATTTTGCATTATTTTTAAATGACGGGTTCGTTCCAGATCAGCAAATTCCAGACAGAAACTGTGCCGGATGTGAGCGGTGTTGTATGGATTACGAAGGGTGGTTGCAGTTTCAACAGGGGCTCTACCAAATCGTCAAAGATCCTCTCTTCGAACTCGCAATCACCGTGTGCATTGTACTCAACACCATGTTCCTCGCCATGGAACATCACGGCATGAGTGAATCGGTGTTAAGATGTTTAGACGTAGGGAACAAGGTTAGAAATTGTTTTTCCAAACTCTTTAAGATTACTAAAAACTCTTTAAAATAACTCGAAAACTATTAAAAATTGATGAAAATTAAAAAAAGGAAGAAAAAAGAATTGAAATGATATAAAAAAAAACTGATTAAAACTAGTAAAAACTGTTTTAAATCACTCAAAAACTGTTCGAAATTGATGAAAATTAGAAATAAGAAAGAAAGAGAAAGTAGTTGAAATGCTCTATTAAACGACCAAAAAACTGATTAAAACTACTAAAAACTATTATAAATAACTCGACAACTGTTCAAAATGGATTTAAGTGATCAAAAAACTGTTTAAAACTACTAAAAACTGTTTAAAATTGATAAAAATTAGAAAAAAGTTTAAAAACCGTTTTAAATTATCAAAAATTTTTATAAAACTACTAAAAACAAATAACTCAAAAACTGTTCAAAATAAATAAAAAAGACTTGAAAAACTATTGTCAAAGATCAAAAAACTGTTATAATTTTTAAAAATTAAAAAAAGAGGAATAATAAAATTAAAAAAAATGTTTAAAAGATTAAAAAGTATTTAAAATTTTATGAAAATTAGAAAAACCTACAAAAAAGTTTAAAAACCGTTCTAAATAATTCAAAAACTGTTTAAAATTATCAGAATCATCGAAATATGTTCTAATCAAAAATAATAAATAATCATATTCTTCACAAATTTCTTAAATATATTTTTTTTTGTAATTAGGATAATCTTTTCTCTACGGTTTGGTTTGTAGTTAAATATTGTTATAAGATAATTGTCTTTTTTATTTACATTTGTTAATTTTAGCTTGGATTTTACTATTTTTTGATAGTGTCTATAGGAATTAATGCTCTTTTATTATAAAAACTTCAAAATAGACAACCGAAAGGAATGTAAAGTCAATTTCATAACAATACATATTTGTTTGCTAAATATATTTCTCCTATTTAACTGATCTTCTAGTTTCTGACTACTATCTCCATAAAAAATTATTTTTAAAATAATAGTGATAATTATAAATTATTTCCTACACTGCAAGAATTCTTGTTAACGAAGAACAAATCTTTAGTTAGTATTTTAACAATAATATTAATAATAATAATAATAATAATAGTAATAATATGCCTTTATTTACTAAGTGACATTGGGATCACAAAAATTAATGGGTAAATAATAACTAACATTTTCTCTCCGCTTCATGAGTATCATGAGAATTCTTCACGAGTTCACTGAAGGATACAAAATGTGTAAAATACTAAAATTATTTAATTAATAAACGAGACTTTCTATAGAAATTGCTCACTTGTTTAGTCTGTTGGTTTAATTACATAGACGTGTATTAATAAGCGCTTTCAACGATACAAACTATCAGAGTTAGATTAATAATAAAATGATAAAGGGGCGATATTATAAAATTATTGTGTAATTTAGTAATTTCGCCCCTTCTCTGATTCAAATAGAGACATTTAGTATTAAAATTAGCAAATATCATTTACCTATTTAATTAGACACAAAAATGTTCTCAACAATATACGTTTAAAATAAATTATAAAATATTAGTTTTTATTACAAAATGTTTTTCTATGATTATTTCTGAAGTGACTTTTAACATTTTTTATACTTTCGATCATAAATTAATCCTAATATATTGATCTAACTGGAGCATGTATCAAACTATATAGAAAAATAGACCATAAAAATGTACAACTCGGAATGTAAATTGACAGCAGAGTGCTAGAATTTGCAGGTTTTCCAGTGTTTAATCAAAAATGGTTTCATGAATTCTAAATCGGATTATATCTTTCCGATATCAAAGATTATTACAAACATTTACAGCTTCAGTACCCATAAAATCCAAGCAGGAATAAAAATGATTTACTTTTTGCACTAGTATATTTTTCGCACTAAAAATAGTATAATATAATTTTTTATATGATGAAATTATAAAATGAAAGGTGTCTTATTAAAAATGAGCACAAATGCTCTTTTATTCAAATCATAATTTTTTGACGTAAATGGCATTGAATAAATTCATCACAAAATTTAAAAATATGATAATATACAGATTTCATAGAAAAAAATATATAATCGTTAGCCTTAATGTTAACCCACATCAGGTCCGTATATTTAAAATAGAAATTTTACTTTGCCTTTAATTTCTAGAAAGCGAAATGGATTTTTTCAATTTTTATATTGTATTTAATATGTAAATAAATAAATGAATGGAAAATAAATTGCTGAATACATAATTTCATTTTCAGGTTTTTACTTCCATATTTACATTCGAATGCTGCCTGAAAATTATGGCTTTGAGCAAGGACTTCTTTCACTGCGGTTGGAATATTTTCGACCTTATTATCGTCTCTGCTAGTTTACTTGACCTTATTTTCGAATTAGTTGACGGATTATCTGTTCTTAGAGGATTAAGATTGGTAAGTTATTTTTATTTTCTTTCTATAATGTGCTCATTTGTTTTGTAAAGCATCAATTAAATTTTAATTCTATATAAACAAAGACGAAAACTTTATTTGAATATGGAATAGAGAATGAAAACAATTCAAATGGATTATAGACATAAAACTTTATAATTTCTAAAACTTCTAACAAAATTTAACGTATTAACAACACCGAATATGGCTTCAACATCAGAATTATTTAAAATAAACGCATTTCCATGACATTTATACAATATTTACCATTTTCTAAAACCTCATCACACCTGCCAATATATTTAAGAAGAAATAGCATAAATTCTATTCATTTTCTTAGCAACTTTAACCCGATTAATATCTCTCCCAAATTTCTTTTTTAATGCATCGAAACAGTAATCTCCGCATTTTATTATTTATTATCAACTTATAATAAATACAAATTACTAGTAATGCAATGAGTTTAATAGCAATAATCAACTTAATAAACATTTTAAACTATAATTAAGAAGTATGAAGTGAAAAATTCTATTGAAATGTCAAACTGTATCAACATTTAGTAGTTTCCTATATTTTAAATTATCAAATGTTTTGAAAACTATTAACATTTTGAAGATCGAAGAAGTATAACTTTTTATACGAAATACAAATACTTAATGAATGAGTAAAATATTTATTCTTGTTCGTTGTTACATATACATCCTATATATAATTTTTGGGCCTATATTTCGAAATATTTCTCTTAAGCAACTAACTACTTCTTCTGCTTCACCATGAAGAGTGAACCTGCCACTCAGTTTAAATTGTTTTTATAGATTCTGAATTTTCGTAGTATTACGTTTTACATCTATTTCGAGATTATCAAACAATTTCTAAGCAATTGCCCCAATTATTAAACAATTCCTTAAAATTACATAAATTATTAACATTATAAACAAAATATATATACAATAGAATATCTATTCTACTTATATTTAGCCGTTTATGTAGATAGGATATCTCTATGCTCTGCATTATTTCACGTAGAAACAATGTAAATTTAACACCAACATAGCTAATAATTTAAAATATTTAAATGGAAAAATAAAATATTTTTTTAAACATCCGATTGCGAGACAATAACGTAACCGTAGTTATTTCTCAATCAAAATACCTGTTAGCTTTTACTATAAAACACTTGCGCGATGCTCAGTTTATGGAAAAACACACAATAAATAATGAATTAATAATGACATTGTCCCCAGCATATTTATTCATTTCGTTCTGTCGCTACAGTAAAATTATTCAGTAAAATATTTACAATCTGCAGTAATTCGTCACAACAAGACTTACTTTATATTCTAGTCAACATAAACAGATAAAAGTTTGGCATTGCAACTGTTATACTGAGGTATGCCAAGAAAATATCCTAACCCTAATATTTTTCTTTATGAAATATAGATAGCTGCATAAGAAAATCGCTGACTGAGGCAATATTCTAAATATTTGTTTAATTTATTTATTTATTTGAGATATACAGTGTGTCCCGAAATTCAAAAATATTCATAAAACAATGGTAACACTAATAGTGTAGGTGTTAAGGGGATAAAATCAATAAAACTGTAATCATTTTGAAATACGGATAAAATTTTACTATACCTGCTATATAAATTTTTTGTACAGGGTGTCGCAACAATAGTTTGTTAAAATTTTCAAGCTAATAAGTAGATTAAAAGAATGTAAGTAGTTCATGTAACTTTTTTCCTAAGTGCTATTTTACTGTCAAAAATATTTTATATTCAATATTGATTAATTGATTAATTTAGGCTTCCTCGTACCAAATACACATTTTTGGAGTTTTCTTGTAAAACAAGGTGTCGTTAGTAAAAAATTAGCATGACCTATGACCTGAATAGCTATTAAATTACCCATTTAATTATATAACAGACATTACTTTAGTAATTAATTTTTCATATAAATTAATCGTGCTCGCGCTTACACCGAATTTTTAAAGCATTATATTATAATTTAAGTTACATTTTTTTTAAAATGGTTATACCGATATGAATATTGAATAAATAAATAATAAGTAAATATTCATTTATTTATTCGAATAATCGAAAATAATTGTCTATTTAAAAAATGGTGAAGTATACCAGTTCCTTCCACCATATTTTCAATTTTAACTTCAATTCTTATGTTGATTTTTTTTTATTATTCATATATGTTTTGTCATTTTCCTAAAAAAATCAACTACTCAAATATACAAAAATGAAAATTTGGACACAGCTGTTATTTCATAAAATTTCAAGCAATTTAAGCAAATAATGCAAAAGTTTCAGAAAATTAACTTACCCATTTAATCATATAATAAATATATTTTTAGTAAATTATTTTTCATATAAAAGAATCGTGTTGCTTCCACCAAATTTTTAAATCGTTCTAGTGCGTTTTAGTTAATTTAAAAACGTGGTGCAGGATTATTCTCGTACCTTTCACCATATTATCAAATATAAGCAATGAATGGGTTCAATTTTTATGCTAATAAATATTTTTTTACTTTCTCTAAAAAAATCAATTAGAATTTAAAGCTACTAGGAAGCCAAATGCCTAGAAGGCCTATAGCGCTATTTTTATATATATAATATATAAGTTTAGATAATAGACATTTTTTAGTAATTATTTTTTCATATAAAAGAATCGTGTACGCTTCCACCAAATTTTTAAATCGTTCTAGTGCGTTTCTGTTAATTTAAAAATATGGTGGAGGATTCATTTCACCATATTTTCAAATATAAGCAATGTATGGTTCAATTTTTATGCTAAAAATCAATTAGAAGGCCTACAGCGCTATTTTTATATATATAATCAAGTTTAGATAATAGACATTTATTAGTAATTATTTCTTCATATAAAAGAATTTTGGCAAATTTTTTAATTGATTGATTGATTGATTTAAAAAAATGTTATATATGTTTTATTCATATTTCGTCATAAAACAAATGGTATTAATCATTAAAGGAGGCATAAACCTAAACATGAAAACGTTTTTAACTGAATAGTTAATTAATACCCATTTAATTATTAACAAGTGTATAATTAAGATTAGATAACAAATTTTTAGTAATTAATTTTTCAAGTATAAGAATGGTGGTGTGCCTCCACCATATTTTCAAATTGATATTGTCAAGTTACGTATTTAAAAAAATTGTATTAAAGTGGTAACTAAGGGATTGAACGCCATTTTACAAAGAGAAATAAATATTTTTTATGCAATTTTAATTCAGCTAGAATTAATAATGTTTTTAAAACTTCTAAGGGTCATCACCTCACAAATGGTATTAATCATTAAAAATTTTTTAATATTTTTTGGCTATTTGGACAATCAAAATGTGAAAACCCTTCAAGGTTAGATGGATATTTTGAATTAACACGTAGGAAATGAGAAGAATTGGACATTTACTTACAGCACAAAGAACTACAAAGTAGTAACTGTTGATGATTTTATTTACTTTTCTTTGCTTAAAAAATACATTTACATAATTATATTGTTTAAACCACATTTTTACTTAAACAAATAAATTTTCTATATTAAAAAAGTTGTGGAGGTTTTGTATCACCCACCATACTTTTAAATATAACCAATACTCGGTTCAATTTATAAGCTTATGAATTCATAATTTTGTGTTCATTTCCGCAAGTCTAATAAAAGAACTTTACAATCTCCGGTTTAACTTAAATTATTATTCTGTGCCACTTCTTTCTGTTACATGAGCAGTTATTTAGATTCTCTTTTAAAGTGTCTTTCTTATTGTTTCAGTTACGTGTACTTAAACTTGCCCAGTCATGGATAACGATGAAAGTGCTTCTCAGTATAATAATAAGTACCATCGGAGCTTTAGGAAATTTGACCTTAGTATTAGCAATTGTAATATACATTTTCGCTGTTATTGGAATGCAATTATTTGCCAAAGATTACACGGAAGAAAAATTTTTTCCGGACCCAGTACCCAGGTAATTTTATATATATATATATATATAATAGGATTTTAGTATTTAAAGAATTTGAAAAATTGATGTGCCGGATTGATTTCGTATGATTACTATTAGTCAAAATAAAGGAATTCGGATTTGGCAGTAGTTTAAAGAAAATGTAAAAAAAATTATCATGTGATTGTTTGGAACAAATTATAGTAAATAGAATTAAACAATAAGGATAAATTTTCATATATGAAACTAACTTAAATCGAAAATTTTAACGTTAATCGAAGGAATATCGAAAATATTTTTTTTTATTTTTCTGAATGAAGATTGACAAAAACAAATATTGGAAGCTTTTAATATTATCATTCAGTATTAAAAATGAAGCAATATTTTAACTAGAAATAAAAAATAAAAAATTCTACACAATGAATTATTTGGTTAGTTCACATCAAAGTATGTTAACATTATTTTATATTTTAAAATATAGCTATGCAAATTTAGAATAAGATTAAAATATTAGTCATCTTAATATAAATAAAATTGAAGATATTTATGTGTTGAAATATAAAAAAACTATTAAGAACTTTCAACAAAGACTTATATTATATAAAAAAAGTATTATTGGCATTGTAAAGAAGAAAGAATGATCTTTCTTAATTCATAACTATTATTTTGTCAACTCTTATATATGTAAAGATATTATAAGTTAAAATTTAGAAATATTGTAAAATTCTTCAAAATGGCAAACAAATTGTTAATATTAGTTTTGTTAAAGCGCTGTGACCTGAAAAATCTAAAAAAATTTATTAATATAAAAAAAAAATTCTTATTCTTATTTAATTTGTTGCACCCCACATTAACATTACATTTTATATTTTCTCTGAACTCACACTAGGAGATAAAAAAAATAAAAATAATAAAAAAATAGTACTATTTACAATATATATATATATATATATATCACGTGTCAATCAATTTATTTGTATTTTAATTATTAATTATAATTGACAGCAGATTAGTTTCCAATGAATAAATATTTTATTTTTAGATGGAATTTTACAGACTTTTTTCATTCATTCATGATGATTTTTCGAATATTATGCGGTGAATGGATCGAACCCCTTTGGGATTGCATGCGAGCAGAAAAGGCAGAGGTAAGTAATTGTTTTAAATATTTCGAATCCTTATTGTTTCTATAAACGCAATTGTATAAAATTATAATATAATATAATATATCCAGTATAAATCTTTTCATCTGTCGTAAAAATGTAACCTACGGTTTGTCAGAATATTTATTATATCATCAGACTTTTACAACCTAAAAAATTTTCTGTAATAAAACAAAGGAAATAGAAAGTACTATTTTACTTTTTAACCGATATTTTTTCATATTTACCGTTTTATTCTATTAAATATTTTCTAATGTATTTTATATTTAAATCAGAAACAAAATCTGTGTATAGAATAATTTCCACTTATGTACATTTTCAGGGATCTGGAACTTGTTTGGCGGTTTTTCTTCCCACTTTAGTTATGGGCAACTTCATGGTTTTGAATTTGTTCTTGGCTTTGTTACTCAACAGCTTCAATTCAGAAGAACTGAAAACGAGGAAGGAGGTATTTGAATTTTTCCCTCAAGTATGTTAGTTTTTTATTTGCATGCTTATTTTGATGTGTGTAAGTGACTTACTAACTTAAATTCTAAAACAACTGAAGTTAAAGCATTCTTGTGACAGTGACTTCCAAGGATTTTATTCGCTGGAGGGTACGTACTAAACAAGTTTAACAGGACAAGTTATTTACCAACGAACTTTATGCGATCGTTGAAAAAAAGACATAATTGGGCTCCAGATACGTAACTTTAAAATTATGGTGAAACACTTTTATGTCTAAAATTTTAAACTCTCCAAAAATACTAAATGTGATTTTTACTTTTAACACGATGAAACAATTTTAAAAGAATATAAAATAAATACAAAAATTTCAATACTGCCAGTTGAGCATAAAAAATTTTTTTTTAATTCATTACACCGAAAATATTTTTAACAAAGATTTTTAGTAAATATATAAGAAAATGTTTGAATATTTTATATTTCAAAACATTACAAAACATATATTCTTTTAAACTCTAATTTAATGAAGCAGTATATATATAATAATATAAAAAATTACTATTTATGATTTAGTAATTGCAACAACCTAATAATGGAAATAATAATCCTCGTTAAATACTTAATAGTTCAAATATCTCTATAATTTTATTTAAATTAATTGCTTATTTAACGATTTATTTTCCAAGCAACACATTTAGTAATAGTAATGATCTTAAAGCATTTTGGCACAATGGAACGGGTTAGTTACTATTACTAAAGAGTGAAACAAATTTTTTCGAAAAAGTAATTCCTGTATTTTAGTGGTACTTTTTTTATCTTATATTTTTATATAATATTATTTATATTAACATAACTATAATATATTTTTTCACTACGATGACCTCTAAATATACCCCTATATTATATAATACAAGATAAAAAAAATTCGCATGATACATTTCATATTTTTTTAAACTATTGCCCTATACAAGGAGTTTCATTATTAAATATCTATATTGTAACTGGAAAATATGATGATTTAACTAAAATATTCCTCCTAATTGACCTACAGGTTATTTTATTTAAAAATTTAAAAATTATTTTTCCCATTGTTACTATGATTCTTAATATTTAATAATGACTGATTATAGTCGAACCTAATCGTCCTGTTTGAATTACAATATTTGTGGTACAGATTTCGAGTTTCTTTGGTTTAATCCTAGATACCAAATTTGAGACTGATGGAGAATCTTCTCTTTACATACTTAATTGCTGCTCTTAAGTTTCCAGTTAAAAAAATTTATATTATTTAACATTGAATTGCCGGTTTCCGTAATCTACACTGTCAATTCGTATGATCAAATGTGTTGCTTGGGTTTATTTTATAAAATTCCAACAATATTCGTTAATAACGCTTATTTGCTTTATGAACCAACATGTCTATTACAAACAATATTTTTACATCATAAAAACGAAAATATTTTCTAAATTACTTGTTCAGCCTCACTGTGAAAAATAAACAATATTTATTATTCACATTGATCATATTTTGTGCCAATTTTAAAAACTGTAAATATTCTGTTAAATTATTTCTCATGAATAAATTTATGGTATTAGTATTTTGTCTAGGGTCGTTTTAGTATGAAAAAGTCAATTATATTAAAAACAAAGTTCAAAATGTTTCTACTAAAAAACTACAACATTCATTAGTGCACATTTTAACTGCATTTATAAAAAGGAATGTTATCAAACTTTATTTTACCATTTTTTAACGTACGATTACACAGCACGAATTTAACAAACTTTATATTAATTTAATGGTAAACGATAATCCTCTTTGCCTAAATTTGATATTGTAGTAACTACAAATATTATTTTTTATATTTAAATTTTTGGTAAAGATGCACCACAATTAGTTTTTAAATTGTCTTTAATAAGAGTTATAATTTCCTTTTTCATACTAGCGAACGACCCAATACTTGATGTAGTTTGAACTTTGTCTTTTTATATTTTTCTTAATAGTGTTTGTTCTTGCATGATCTGTTTTTATTCTAGAAAAATGCCTGTTAATATTTTTTGCATATTTTCCATATAGGTAAGTTTATCTGTGCTTAATATCTACTAATTATTAAATATATTTGACAATGATGACCAATAGAACAAAATTACTATTTCTGTAATTTCAAAAAAATAGTATTTAATTACAAAATGTGTACCTACCAGTTTTTCTTATTGGGTTTCATTAATTTCTTGTAAATTTAAATTTTAGACTTCAGATATTTAAAGATCTAAAAAATGTTGAGACCAAATTAAATTTATTTTAATTTTCGTTAAATAGTTAAAGAAATCTAACGAAATCTAAAGCATTTTTATTAAATCTTTTTTCTTAAATGTCAGAAAATAATCCATTAAATTAATTGCAATTGATTAATTTTATAAAATTTTCATTACTAAGATTCCTTTTTTTTCATTTCTATTTATTTTACTCTATTCTATATTACTCTTTCTTATGTTTCGCGTTAGTTTTATTTGTTCATTTCTTTTGTTGTTTTGTTTTTTTCGCCATAAAATTAATCTTATTATAATAATAATATCAGATGAAACAAAAAAGAAAATACACGAAAGAAAAACCTACAAGAGAAAATCAAACAAATCAAAAAGAGTGCAAGGAAAGATTATAAATACAAATGAAGCAGAAGAAGCATTTAAAGCAACAAATAAACTGAAAATTAGAAAATATCCGAGACAAATGAAACTGAAAGGCAAAAACAGTGAAATTAATACTACACAAGAGGAGATAGAGAATAGACAGATCGAATATTTATCGGAAATCTACGATAAAAAAGAGAAGGAAACAACTGGAAGAATTGAATCGAATTACACAGAATTATTTATAGAACTGATGCTCTTACACTCCATTAAAATTTGGTACCAAAAAAAATCCGAAAGGGTGGAGAACATAAACAATAAAAAAAATCAGTTAATCAAGTGTGAAAATTGAATGCCCTATTGGGTATAACGAGCAAAATCTAAATAAAATAATATTAGAAAAGATAAAGGAACCTACACACATGTTTTGTAATTTTATTTCTTGCATAAGATTTAGCTACTAAGCAAACGGATGTAATATTTGACGTTTTTATTTTCATTGCTACTCACTGAATATAAGAATTACCTCTGAACCGAAGTTTGAGTCTCGGATCTCAAGTTAGACATATTAAAACGTTAACATGGCTACATTCGGAATATTGGCACTGAACTGGAAAGAACAGAAGAAGTAACATATCTGGACAGTATAATTGATAAAAAAATTAAGAAAAATAAAGATATTGAGACAAGAATTAGACTCACATAAAGGGCTATTAACTCTCTGCTCAATGAACATCAAAAACTAAAACATAAAACACCAAGAGAAAAATCTTCAGAAGTAATGTTAAGAGTGTACTACCATATAAATCAAAGACCTGGAGGAACAAAAAATTGAAGACTACCTTCATATTATATGCGAGATCTTGTGGCCTAAAAACATAATCAATAAATACCACAAAGACCACCAAACTCATGATGAAGAAAAATCAATCACTTTACAAATATACATATAATGATATTAACATTCAAATCCTCGTAATAATATTTCCAAGCTCTTTCCATTACAGCATTTTATCACATTGTAAAAAATCAATCAGTTGCGATTATTTTAAATTTCAATTTATCGCGCCAGGCTCATTTATTTGACTTTAGAATTTATTAACCCTGTTGATTCAAACAGATTAAGAATAATGTTCTTACATTAATGTAGGAAGTGGGAGACGAATCTAAGTTGGCTCAGAGCTTCCAGAGATTCCGGGATCTTGTGAGGAAAGGCAGACTCACAGAACAAAAAGAAAACGAGAACAATTCGAAGCTGGAACAGATTGTTAGGGAAGTTATGCAACGTCACGCCGAGGAGGAAGCCATAAGAGCAGGTATGTGCTACTTTTACACTTAACTTATTCGAATATTGGAAATGTTTATAAGATGATGTGACACGAAATGGAATGTGATGTTGTTTTCTGAATGCAATTGAAAGTGGAATCATCATCAAAATTATTGTCGCTAGAGCTATAAAAAAATCAAAAACTGCTACATAACACCCTCAAATTTGTATACTAATATTAGAGGGGAAATTTTTAACGAATGATAATAAAATAATCAATAGAGAGATAAAATTGTTTCGGTAGTTATTGGGAGGTGAAATAAATACAATATACGAAAACAGGAAAACCAACAAAAAGCAAAATACACAAGAACGAGTATCCATGCTTTTCTAATTAAGAGATTTCCAACATTTCAGTCTAAACTCTGTTCATATTTCAAATATGTCGGATGTAAACAGTGATCAGCGCGTATTAAGCGCATGATAGCGTCGTGATTGCAAATTCGCTCAGCCCTATTGGGTGAGTGAACAAGAGACAAAGTGTCCTACCAAGATGGTATTTCTTTAGTTGGTAGCATAAAGTTTTCACAGTTTAGATCAAGCATTGATTTCAATTTTGGTAGAAATCAGCAAAGATTTCTAAAAGGTCCTTATTATTAAAAAAGTTAACCTTCGTACCTGTAGGAAAGCAGTTTTTAAAACGATAAAAAAATCAATTTAGTTTGCATTCAGAGTAATCGTACTGCAAAACAACAAAAAGCAATATACACAACAACGTAGATCCATAAGATATTTCCAATATTTGAGTCTAAGCTCTATTCACATTTCAAATACTTCGGATGAAAACAATTAGCGATGGTATTTTTTAGTGTTTTAATAGTTTTGATTGATTATTTATTTCAATTTTGGCACAAGTCCGGAAAGCTTTTTGTAAGACTTAAAAACCAACTATTTTTTAAGAAAAGCTGTACCTTCCTAACTGTAGAAAGGCAGTTTTAAACGGGTAAAAAAATCGGTTTTTTTGTTTTTGGTTTTTAATCAAAGAGTAATAGTGATAGTATTTCATTAGAACTTGTTATTATTATCAAGATTAGTCTATTTTCAATACAAAATGTCAATAAATATCCAGATAGAGAGAAAAATAGATATTATGAAACATTAACAAATCTGGATTCAAATATTTCATCAGTATGAATTATTAAAGTCAGCATATAAAAAATTATTTGGAAAATAATTAGGGAAGTCAAAATAATCATATTCATGGGAAAAATAATTATTAATCATTTGGAGATCATAGACTATATTTTCATTGAAAACCAACCAGGTAGTATTCAAAAATTACACAGAATTGCGACAGTAAATATTTTTGAGTGTAAACATTTTTGCTATTCTTTGTTTTAGTTGAACAAGCGTCAATATTATTACACAAATTACTTGTTGTTGACATTGATTTTTTTTGTTACAGTATTTTATTTCAGCATAATACTAATACTTATAATCATTGAGTGTACTACTAAAATAAAATTATTTCATCTTGCTAAAATGTTAGTTGTCTTTAAACTTAAATCTCTTTTACTTTTACTTTTTTAAGATTCCTTTTTTCTTTGAGAACTTTAAAAATGCGATTATATTTTAAGCGTATATACTAATTTGTAAGCAAAAGCTGTTGCATCTTCTTTAATTCCTGAATCACTTGTAAATATGAGAAAATTAGCTAACCGAAAATTCTAATTTTAGCCGAGAAGACTTCAAAATCATCCCAACAAACCATCGTCGGATTCCCGAGGGACAAACGTAGCTATCAAGAAGCCATGAACAGACCAATTTCCATAATAAGTTATGATCCTCCGGAATATCAGGTGAATAGTTATTAGGAAGCAAATCTAGAACCGCGGTAACATCGCAATAATTAAGGGTCGAAAATCGATTTGCGGAGGAATTCCGAGGATTTCTAAGGATTTCCTAACCGCAAGCTCTTCAAACGTGAGAGCTTACACATTTTCCAAAATAACCGAGGGCATTTCTGTTAATATTTAAGACTAGTTTGAGCTCGACAAAGCCGAACTATTATTATTGTCATTATTATTTACAAATATTTATCAATTAGTTGAAACAATATCATTAATGTAAACATATTTAAGAATGTTCCAAAAAAATATCAACTCACTTTGTGGTGCGAAAATTAAAAATATCACTATATAAACTTGCCACTTAAATGTAAGATGTTTTATAGATTCAGGCTGATTGTATGTATGTTTTAGTGTATAAAATAATAATATGTTTTTACAATTTATTTGAAATTTAGAAAATTGATAAATGTAATTCAAACAAAGATTTCAAAGATGCACTTTTTATATTAAAGCATTTTATGTGTTAGCCAAGTTATTGGACTTTCACAAAAATTTTTGCCTTCCTGTATCTTTTCAATCGACAAATTGTTAAAAAAATGTGATTAATTAAAATATCCAATATAAAATTAAATTGAACAATTCGTGTCGGAATTAAATTGTTTTTTTCTCTCTAAAACGTTTTTCAACCGCCCACCATATAGAGCACTTTATGGCATAACACTATTTGTGCTCTTAAATTGTTCTAAATGTATATCCAACACACTTCATCAATACATATGGAATAAAAAACATATTGCCAGCTGAAGGCAATGCAATATGTGAAAAGCAGAAATGTTTTTTATTGAGATGTATTCAATAATTTAAATTTAAAATATTGTTCAACAGTTTTTTAAAAAGGAATGATAATGGGTAAAACAATACACAAAAAAAGTTATAATACCTTTGTACTTCCTACATAATGTATGCTCCAAAATTAAAATGCAGTACCTTAACCATCGTCCGCAATTAGAACTTCCATAAATTTAAAATTTTAAACTTAACTCGATTCCAATATTTGATAGTAACAACTTCGAGCCAAAGATAACAGTTGTTGTTTTTTAAATAAAGATATTTTACAAATATGCATGTAGTAAAATCCTTAATTTCATCAACTATAACTACACCAAGTTTAATAAATAAAATAAAAAAATTTCTAAAGTCAACCGTTTTTAAAAAAATAAGTATAAGTATAAACGACAGTTTTTTAAACGTTTTAAAAATAAGTTTTTAATTTAGTACACCATGATATTTAGAATGGTCGATTATAGGGGATGTAAAAAAGTTAAAAACGTTTTCTCGGCAATTATTACACGATCTGAACGATTTCTGCCACTACTTTTTTTTAGATAAAACACTAACTTTTCAACAATCTTTGGGACGCAAAACATCGCGGATTAGTTTAATTAACATGTCGTGATATTCTTGATTTGAATAAAATGCCATGTTTCTCTGAAACTACTTTACCAAACTATAAACTTAAAACGATTAAACGATCCGAATCATCTGCAAACTAACACAATTTTATAATTCATCAGGTAGATATTCCTTGGTTACATGATATATATTTTTATTAAAAGTGTGAGGTGTTGCCACGTATACATTTTCGAGTAAACGTTTAAAGTGAATTTTTGAGTAAACTGTAATCCACATTATTTTCGCGGAAACCCTGTATATTACATCTAAACATTATTAAATCAGTGACTTAATCACCATAATCAAGCTTTATGTTGTGGTAATATCTAATTTGGTTTGTGTTTGTAAAGTTTTATCTGCAATTAATGCAGTTTGTGATTGGCTGGTATTAACTAGTGACATATGTCAAGTTTAAACTATAATACAACAGTTCTATTGTTTCTGTATTGTTGACTCCAGAGTTAGACATTTCCTAAGGCTGCAGAATAGAACAAAACGAGCTATTAGCATAGTTACGTTTACACAGATTTATCGTCAAAATATTTAAAACGAAGTAGAAAAGTAATAAAACGCAAACAGATTATTCTTTCAAAACGTAGTTCACATTTCTATATAACAACTAAATATTAATATTTTTATTGAGGCTGGATCGTATTTCAATTATAAAAAACCTCCTAATTAAGAAAATTAATCAAAAGGCTATTTCAATATTTGTCAAAAGGATACTCATATTTTTAATATCATTTCAAACGGAATTACTTGAAAGAGATACGGAACAAATTAATTGCGAGCGAATATTATGGCATAAGCAGAGGGAAAGTTTTAGTGAGTCGTATTAATGTAAAATTTCGTATCGGCATAATATTCGCGTCACTTGTATGTTTTAAAATTGGACATAAATGTGATCGATTTTAATTTAATGGGTGTCCAACAAAATAATGTTTTAATTTATACCATTTTTAAAATGTTATTCCATTTCTGAAATGATACGGATTCGTTCTGTAAGTCATCAACTTCATTTTGTTCGACATCAACAATGTCTATTCTTAGATGTTACTAAACCTTGCAGCTGCCTAAATAACAATAAGAGGTTTCCTCCTCTAGTCCATATCTTTAACAGTCTTAATTCTTCTGTGTAAATTCATAAAGCACAAAAATAAATCTTGGAGCTTCCCAAGTAATTTGTATAGTGATAGAAACTGGTTCGGTAAGTTCTAAACTTCCAATTGTTCAACACCAACAAATTCTGTTTTTAGATGCAGATAAGCTTTGCTCTCCTCCACATCTTTAACAATTTGAGCCATCCGGTACCAAAAAGAGGGACATGATTTGTGGATTTTTCCAAAACCAAACTGGGATTACCTATTGGATTTGAACCTTGATAGCTTATGGGTCGTTCCCTACTTAAATTTAAATTCTCTCAAACCGCTATAAATTCGTGTAAAAAAGCTATTTTTATTTTACCATTGTTCTTGAAAAGCTATTTCAGTTTAGACCATGTCATGTTTAAAATTACATCTCATTTTTTAAATAATACTGTCTAGCTCTATAAATCCTTAACTTCCATTTACTCTTTACCAACATTTTCTGTTCTTAGATGTCATTAAACCTTGCGGCTGTCCAAGTAGCAATAAGAGGTTTCTTCCTCTCCTCCACACCTTTCACAGTTTCAGTCCTTTACTACCTCAAACAGGAACCTGCTGTGTGGATTTATCCAGCACTAAACTGGGAGTCGCTGAAGCATTCGAAACCTTGTTAGTTTATCAAGTCCTTCTCTACTAACATTTATATCCTCCCAAGTTACTATGAATTTCTGTACCAAGGCTATTTTTTTTTATCATTTTTCTCGAAAAGCTATATCAGTTTAGACCTTGTCATGTTTAATATTTCATTTCATTTCTTAAATAATACTGACTGGTTCTGTGAGTCCTTAACTTCCATTTGCTCTATACTAACATTTTCTGTTCTTAGATGTCATTAAACATTGCGGCTGTCCAAGAAGCAATAAGAGGTTTCTTCCTCTCCTCCACATCTTTCATAATCTGAGTTTTTATTACTCTCATTTTTTAAATAATACTGACTAGCTCTGTAAATCCTTAACTTCCATTTGCTGTATACCAACATTTTCTGTTCTTAGATGTCATTAAACCTTGCGGCTTTCCAAGTAGCAATAAGAGGTTTCTTCCTCTCCTCTATATTTTTTACAGTTTCAGTCCTTTACTACCTTAAACAAGGACCTGCTGTGTGGATGTATCCACCACTAAACTGGGATTCGCTGGAGAATTCGAAACCATGTTATCTCATCAAGAATCCTTTTCTACTAACATTTATATCATCTCAAGTCACTATGAATTTCAGTATCAAAGCTATTTTTATTGAACCATTGTTCTTGAAATGCTAATTCAATTTAGAACATGTCATGTTCAAAACTTAATTCCATTTATTAAATGATACAGATTTGCTCTGTAAGTTCTCAACTTCCATTTGCTAGACACCAACAATTTCTGTTCTTAGATGTCGATAAGCCTTGCAGCGATAAGCAATTTTGCACATCTTTGACACTCTGAGTTTTTCTCTACCCTAAACAAGGACTTACTATATGGACTTATCCAGCACCAAACTGGGATACATTATTGATTTCGAGCTTTGTTAGCTCATAGTTCCTTCTCTATAGACGCTTCAGTGCTCCAAGAACCCACTGACTGACATTTTGTTGGTGCATATCCACCTTTGTTTCCAACAATATATTGAGTTGGGCAAACTCTTCTGATTGAGTGTTCATTTAAAGCTAAACTCTGCTGCATTTCCGGATATTGTATCGGTTTCCCTGCTTCTGATTTCTTGTCTGCTCGAGAGCCATTCCCATAACAATTTGAGCTTCCAGAGGGAGTCTTGACTTAACAAATCCTGATGAGTTTGTATCTGCGAACCGTGCTTGATTTCGTCACTTCAATGGTTTACTTTCACTACGACCTAACTTTAATTTAGATTATTTTACTATCCTATGCTCGCCTACATACAAAAATAGCGTTAATGAAAATAAATCCAATATTTGTCTTTGAGATTTTTTATTTTTTTATTATATGTACAATTTTTTATTTTAGGAAAGAGCTTCAGAACAAGAAAAAACAGATCTCCATATAAAATTGTTCTCAAATTTAGCAAATACTTCAGTAGAAAGCAGTACACCAAAAAGTGACAAGAAATCAAGAGACGCCAAACTTTTGCAAAATATGTCTTCAGGACTGGGCACAACAAACAGTAGTAAAGGTGAGGAATATTTACTATGTAAAGTATTTTTTTAGTACGTTTCCCAGTTAAATTTCAGGTGGTGACAATCTCTCCTCTCTTCTTATTTCATTTGTAAAATTATTACTAGCAGATACTTTGTAATAAGGATCATTTTGAACTAGTTATTGGTCTTGATTGAATATTCCCTTTGAGGATTTTGGATATCTGAAGCTTTTTAGTAATGGAGTATCTAGAATGTTTGCAGCCTGGTTGGAATAAAGCAACTCAATTTCTTCAATACTCAATAAATATTTTTTTAGTATTTTGTGTATTTTGAATGGATAATTTGGTCGAACCTACCTCCTGTTCGTTGTTGATTTTCGATATTAAAATTCAAAGATGTTTTACTAGTTTAATTTTTTTAAATTGTAATGACTAGCAAGTGTGAACAAATTATGTTTCAAAATTGTATTTAATGCATTTAAATTTGAGTTATTTTTAGAAAATTATCAAAATCCTTCTGTCATTCTGTCATTTGTTTATAGTTAACTGTAAATTCCAAAAAGTTATAAAAGCACGTGCAAGTTTTTGAGAATCTCTCTCTTTGAATTTTGTTTTTGTTACCATTGTAATAGACAATAAAAAAAGAGAGAACTTTTGATTTTTATTTTCCTTGTAGTAATATATTTGGTTTATAGCTTAATAGTCTATGTTGAAGTTAACTTAGTTGTTTATATGGATTCGAATATTTTTCTTGTAACATGTATAAATAAGGAGAAAAAATGTATATCTAAATGTCGAATTCTTTATTATAAATAAAAACTCTTAAGTTTTATTAAACGAAATATTTATTGTCCATTTTAAATTTTATCCACCTCCTAAAATTAATTATACGCTATCTTCAACGAGAAATTAATTCAGGTGTGACTAGAATTTAAAAACTTTTAAATGAATTACAATTTTTATTCCCTCTCGACTAAAAATGTACATAAAACTTCCTTGCCGTTTTAAATTTAGTGGCTTAAAATATATTTAATTCTTTTTCAGAGGAGACCAGCCTAATAAATCCGTACAACAAATGCACTTCGGTAGATTCGGAAAACGAAGAACAGAAAACTCCGAAACAGAAAAACTTCAACAGTCCATTCGATGGTGGTGATAAACCATGGCAAACGTTAGTCTCGTACGTGGACGAATTAACAGTCGGAGGAAGGAGAAATTCCAAAGGGCAATACATCGATGGCGTCGGCAATTTTCCGGGGTTTGGAAAGAAAAAACCGCCGAAAGAAGCGCCCGACTGCTTTCCATCGAATTTCTACGAAAGGTTAGTCAAAAATAATTATAAATATAAAAGATAAATTATACTTATCTTGAATTTCCACAGTATTTCAAAGCTATTTGTAAATGACTTTCTCTGACCAGGTTTCGCTTAAATTGCATTATCAAAGAGTGACATAAGATTAACAGATTTTTTTATAAGCATACTTAACTTCATCCATAAATATTTAAACGTTTTTTTAATTATATTATATTATAGTCATTAAAAAGGAAATTTGACGGATTAACTAGTTCCCTTACGTAATAATAATTACATTTTCCATCCAAAAAAATGTTGTTGGTACTTAAAAGACGGCGACTATTAACCCTGTTTAGTAGTCTTTTTTAAAAATGAAAAGAATGATGTATGTATATTATTTTGTAGATGTTCGTGCTTGAATAGATGTTCGAACTCCAAAATAGGACAAAAATGGAGTTTATTAAGAAAAATTGTTCTCGGAGTAGTGGACACGTCAACATTTGAATGGTTCATTCTAGTTCTAATTTTCGCATCGAGTGTTACATTATGTTTTGAAGATATTCATTTAGACGAGAACCCAGATTTAAAATTAATTTTATATTGGACGAATTTAGCTTTTTCCGTTATTTTTATTATTGAAATGTTCCTTAAGTGGATTGCATTGGGATTCCACAAATATTTTACGAGCTTCTGGACCCTCTTGGATTTTTTAATAGTATTTGTAAGTACAATCTTAACATATTTCTCATCTTAATTAAATACATCTATTTGCTCCTATTTAAAAACTTTTATTGATCAATATAAATAGTTACTTATGATCTAAATAATTTTTTTGTCAAGAATACATTCGGAAGAAAAATGTTTCATTTCATGGCAGAGGTGCGACCAACACAACTTCAAATATTTAAATCTGAATAAACACAATTAAAATTTATGAAAAATTGATAAACTTATTTTAACAGAATTTAGTTTTAATACTTTATGGATTGTGACCCAGATCAATTCTAAAAGGTGGAAGTTAGTTAGAATGGGGTCAAATAAAAAACAGAATCGGTTTTATTCAATACAAACGTTTAAGGCCAACCTCGGAGCAAACTTTTACCTTCATTCATTCATTTTGAATATATTGAGTGAATTTGGTGCTTTTTAATATTACAATAAATTACTTATATTATTTGTATTTAATTTAAATTTAAACAACAATAACAAAATTATTTTTTCGGTTTTAATTTACTCGATGTCAATTTTTCAGAAAATCAATCCAAGTTTTACAAGAAAAACTTTGGAAAGCTAATGGAAAGCTAATATTTTTAGTAAATTTGTTCATATCGAAAAGCTCTTTTTACATTTCAACCGGATCAAAAAAATAAAATTCGAAGTTTAATCTTTGAATGTTTATCTGTTTATTAAACTAATTTTTTTTTCTGATGATAAAGTTATTTTTGTTTGGTTGGCTAATTATTTTACTTCTGAGTTTAAATATTTTGGATTGTCAAATTGTACAAGGTAGTACTTTTTTATATCACTTTTTTCCAAAACATTATAATAAAAAAGATAAAACTCTAAAAAATGATGAAATAAATTCAAACATCCCCGGATACTTTTGAATTTGATTTCAAATTTTAGAAATGATTATAACATTAGGATTACTAAGTTTATGTCGCCATCTATTACAACCCTTATAAGTATGATATTTATCGGAATGTAAGAAGGACACCTTTTTTGCGTGGAATACTTTAAGAATTTTTTTTTTAATTATTTAAAAAAAAATATGTGTCGCAATAATCCCCGTATACAATCTCATATTACCCTTTAGAAGGGGTGAAATAGAGAAAGAATCTGGGAGATATTTGATAAATAAGAGTATTTATTTCACCCCTTTTTAGGATTATATATATATATATATGCGTATAAAAAAGGACCATTATTTTTTAACATTTACGGTACGTAATTATGAACCACTCTCTATTTACCTTTATATTTTTCATAATTTTTCGTTACTAACGTTGTTTTTTAATTATTTTTTAAACGACTCCTTCTATTAACTTGTGTGCTCTAGATTTATATTTTATTATTAAAGGAATCTAACTAAGCAATAATATAAAAATTTTAAAATATTGACTCGAAATTTTACAAAAATTTCATTGGAATAAAATTTTGAATAATAGTGTATATTTTATGACCTCTTAAATTTAAATTAGGTTATTTTATCACATGATAAGTTGGCTTAATTTTTCAAAAAAATTTTATGTTTTGAAAATTTTGCAAATTTTCTTTTCAGGTAAAGATTTTTTTTAAATATTGATTTGATCAATCCATTTCTTTTCCCCGAAAACTCCGTTGCGCAAAATTTCAACCAAAATAAAAAAAACTTTTAAATATGTCCAAAATTTTGACTTTTAAAGATTCCTGATAATATTTTGTAAACTTCATTGTGATCCCAGGAAGAAATTAGCAATTAGCAAAATCCATAAAATACACACAATCTCGTTTACAAGGAGCGCCAGAATCAAATATTTGAAACCACCTCGGTGACTTCTATTCGCCACTTAAGTATCTCCCTTTCCTAATAAAACACCCTGTATTTTGTTTCGTTTAAACACTCTCAAATGACATTCCAACTTAGTTTTTTAACATTTCAGGTATCTCTGTTCAGTTTGTTGATAGAAGAAAACGAAAATCTTCGAGTGCTTCGATCTCTCCGAACATTAAGAGCCTTAAGGCCTTTGAGGGCAATTAGTAGGTGGCAAGGAATGAGAATTGTAGTGAATGCTCTGATGTACGCCATTCCCAGTATCTTTAACGTATTATTAGTATGTCTCGTATTTTGGTTAATCTTTTCCATAATGGGAGTACAGTTTTTTAGCGGAAAATTTTACAAATGCGTTGATGATGAAGGGGAACGTTTAGACACAAGTGTAAGTATTTGGTGTAACCAGATTATTGAGTTGCATTAAAATAATTTTATCGAAACATTGGGTCAAAATTCAATTATTTATTTACATTGTAACATTAATCACTTATATCTTAACTTTTGTCTACGTATTCCTGTAGATGGCTAGCATAGCCGAAAATAGTAGTATAGCTAATGGAGAACTGGGACACGTTAGCCCCTAGTGACATTAGATATTAGTGACGCCATAACAAATTAGCTAATTGTTTTCTAATAGCTGAAAAAACAATTATTAATATTAATGGTTTGTTATTTATTATAATTATTTACGTAAAATATACAACTATGTAATTATGGAAACGCTGATACATGAAGAAATTTTGACGAGACTCAGCTTGTTTACAGTAGATGTTGTGAAATAATGTATTTTTTAATCATTAGATATACTAAGTATATATCTACTTAAGTTGGAACCATATGGAAAACTTTTCTTTTCTTTTCTGCATTATCTAAAACCTAAAATACAGTCATCAAATATCAAATTTTTTCAATGGTATACGAGGTTTGTCAAAAAATATGAGTTTTACTCAAGAGTAAAGTACCTTTAAATTTGACAATATCGAAAAATGTTACTAAAAAAAGTTGATCAGAATTAAAAATTACGTTTAAATATGCAAGTACATTCATTTACATTAATAAAATTATTTTTAAAACGTATGTCTACAATATTGCAAATTTAACTGTAGTGCACTTATTACGCGTTTTAATTGCAAAATTATTATAAAACGTCGAAAAACTAAAAGGTTATCATGTGTTTCGTAATCACAAGAGATAAATGTTCATTCAAAATAGAAATATTAGTAAAAAATAAAATAATCTGAAGTTTTAATTTAAATGGATGTACTTGCATATTTAAACGTAATTTTTAATTCTGATCAACTTTTTTTAGTAACATTTTTCGATATTGTCAAATTTAAAGGTACTTGCACAAAATTCACATTTTTTGAAAAACCTCGTATACTGCTTTGAAAAATTGATATCTGATGGTTGCATTTTAACTTTTGAACCATGCAGAAATTTTTATCAAGAATACCTTTTTTTCATACAACCACTAATAAAAAAGTTTTCCATATGGTTCCAACTTAAGTAGACACACTGTACGTTGTGAATAGAAAATGCAAAATCGGAAGTTGATTTTATTCGTATAAAGAGATTATTTTGCTTAACAACGTTTTCAATTAGTATAAAAGACTATCACTTGGATATTGTACCCCAAACAATCCCCAATAGAACAGGCCAGGCTCGGTTAATAAAGTGTAAAAAATTACATATTTAAATCATACATAATTCTGGATCAGTTAAGGAATTATATATGAATTTTATCACCAATTATATAACAATAAATTATTTCGTTTCTAAATGATTCAAAGATTTGAATAGTTTAAAAGAGTATCTTTTTAGTCCTCAATACATATAAATGAAATTATTATACATTTTAAGTTTTAAAAAAATGGTTTTTGAACATATAATAGTTCTTAGGTTAAAAAAACTAATTTCAAAAAAATGATGAGTAGAATAGAACTGATATTTTTATATGAATTAAATTAAGAAACAGATTTTTGCGCCCTAAAAATGGTCTTTTAACGGATTTTTTTTTATTTATTAACCTAGTAAAAAATACATTCGTTTTAGATTGTTGACAATAAATGGGAATGTTCAAAGAAAAACTTTACATGGATAAATGCAAAGATATCTTTTGATCACGTAGGAGTTGCTTATTTGGCTTTGTTTCAAGTTGTAAGTAAATTTTTAAATTTCAGTTGTTTAAATGATATCACAAATAATTGTAAATAAAAATGAAGTAAGAACTGAATATTTTCAACTAAATTTGATAATATTACAGTGTTATTTATAAGATTAGTAGGTGCTACGAATTACTTAAAATTATATTTTATTTTTACAGGCCACATTTGAAGGATGGATGGAAGTAATGGCAGATGCAGTAGATGCAAGAGGTGTAGATTTACAACCTCAACGAGAGGCCAATCTCTACGCATACATTTATTTCGTTATTTTCATAGTTTGTGGCTCCTTTTTTACTCTTAACTTGTTCATAGGAGTAATCATCGACAACTTCAACATGCTCAAGAAAAAGGTAAAAACAACATAAACATTCCTCGGATGTATTTATTTATTTATTTATTTATTTATTTTTTATTTCTAGTACGAAGGTGGAGTGTTGGAGATGTTTCTCACGGAAAGTCAGAAACATTATTATACTGCTATGAAAAAATTGGGTAGGAAAAAACCGCAAAAAGTGATAAAAAGGCCAATGAACCAATGCTTGGCCATGTTTTACGATCTTTCAAATTCTCGCCGGTTCGAGATAGCAATATTCGTTCTAATTTTTTTAAATATGCTGTCCATGGGCATCGAGCATTATGGTCAGCCCCATGCTGTGTTCTTTGTTTTAGAAGTTAGTAATGCGTTTTTTACAACTGTTTTTGGATTAGGTAAGTCAAGAATTGATAATCATAGATCAAGAATTTAGATACATTTTCGTTTTAAATTCCTTTATCTACTTTCTATAATTATTATTTGAAGTAATTTATGGTGCTCTGTAATTACCTATAAAACGGTATTTTTGCTATTATACAATAATTTTGTTTTTTAATGTTTTCAGAAGCTATAGTAAAAATAATAGGATTAAGGTATCACTACTTTACGGTTCCATGGAATGTTTTTGATTTTTTATTGGTTCTGGCTTCCATTCTTGGCATTCTCATGGAAGATATAATGATAGACTTCCCTGTTTCTCCGACTCTTCTTAGAGTAGTTAGAGTTTTTAGGATAGGAAGAATTTTACGATTGATTAAGGTAAGACAAAAACTAAAATACAATGAAAAAAATATTTAAAAAAGTCTAAAATAATGTTAACCTCTGCTATTCATAAATAAAAATATAAAAATTCAGATAAAACGTAACTCTTTTAACGAATGATTTTTAACACATTCAACACGCGTTCCTCTTTTATCTAAAATGACAGTAAGTAAATTTATATATTTGAAAAACTTTCTTATAACTATTTATTTTTTCTTCAAATAAGGGTGTCAATGTTTTCTTTTTCTAGGCTGCCAAAGGAATACGAAAGCTCCTCTTTGCGTTAATAGTGTCTCTTCCTGCTTTATTTAATATTGGAGCTCTTCTCGCGCTCATTACTTTTATTTACGCAATTATCGGAATGTTTCTTTTCGGCCACGTCCGTCAACAGGGAGCGCTTGACGACATGGTGAATTTCGAAACTTTTGGAAGATCTATGCACCTTCTTTTCCGATTGATAACATCAGCTGGTAAGTTTTTCTAAATTTAAATAATAAAATTCACGTTCAATTCAATAACATAAACTAATAAGTTAAATTTGCTTAAGATAACCATATATCCTTATGTTACAATTCAAGTATTTATTTAATTAATCGATCTTTCAGTAGTAACCCTATTTCATGTGAACCGACTGTACTTAAACGTTACGCGACAAATACCTTGAACTTTACCTATTTTTTTAACAAAAATCAAAAGCGATGTACAATTTTATCAATGATATTACTAGTGTTTAAAGCCCAGAATTCAAGTGATCCTTTTTCCCACTTCTCTCTACCGTCCCTATTCCCCTGGCGCAAATTTTTTTCATTAATTTTTGTCTTAAAAAGATAGAAATTACTCTTAACGGTCTCCAGGGTCCGGGTTTGAATCCCGGCTTGAGCATGGGGTGTTGTGTGAATGTGAGTATGAGTAAAATATTATTTTAAATTATTATTAAAATATTATTAAATATTATCACAGGGTGTTTGGCTGAAACAGATCGAAACCTAGTACCATTAAAAAAATACTCTTCTTAAGTTAAACTCGACCCAGATTTATTGGACACCCAATATTTTTTCTTAATACAAGAAGAGATATTTTAGTTACTTGTTAGGTAGCTTTTATCAATTTTTTAAAAATCTGTACTTTCCAAAAATTATGAACATGTTTTTAACCAGTCAAGTTGCCTTTAAATTTTACTTGCAATAAAATACATACTGACAACAAATATCTATTATTATGAAAATAAAAAAAAAGTTGTAGTAAACCTAGTACCATACATTTTGATGTTTGAAAATATAATTCAAAAAAACTTAGTAACGATTACAATAGTTATTTAACATAGTTTTGACTGTGGAGACAATTAAAAACCTGGATTAAATAAAAATTAACTATTAGTTCTAAGTTTCAACATCCTTCCATGTAAATTATTTTGAAATTTTTAATTCGTTCTGTTTTAGGTTGGAACGACGTACTAGAATCGCTAATGATCGAGTACCCAGACTGTGATCCACATTATAAAAATCAGAGCAATGGTGATTGTGGCTATCCTCTATTAGCGATAATATATTTTACTAGTTTCATTATTATAAATTATATGATTGTTATCAATATGTACATTGCAATTATCCTGGAGAACTTTAATCAGGCTCATCAGGAGGAAGAAATTGGTATTGTCGAAGATGATTTGGAAATGTTCTACATCAGATGGAGCAAGTAAGTTAATATTTTTTGAAAAATTATTCACACTTTAACAAATTCTTATTTTTTTTTTAGGTACGATCCACATGCTACGCAGTTTATCCGCTTTATCCAGTTGTCAGACTTCATAGCATCGTTGGACCCTCCGTTGGGTATATCGAAGCCGAATACGGTGGCCTTAGTAAGTTTTAACTTACCTATCGCGAAGGGCAATAAGATCCATTGTCTAGATATTCTCCATGCGCTAGTTAAGCACGTGTTAGGACATGTAGAAGAAACTGAAAATTTCCGTCAGTTACAAGAACAAATGAGTATCAAGTTCAAAAAACAATTTCCCACTAGAAAGGAACTGGAAATTGTTTCGTCCACGCGGATTTGGAAAAGACAGGATAAAGCTGCTAAACTCATACAGAAAACATATAAAGATTACGTGAAGTAAGTTAAAGAATGAAAGAATTACTTTTTCTTATGTTTTTCAAATCATCCTATTACAACTTAACTTTCAATTATTTGCACAAACAAAATCATCTAATATTTTTTCAAAAACTATTACTGTATATGCCAAAAAAGCCACTTCTCTTTTGCTCCATTCCCTAAGACCTCTCCTCATATTTCCGTACTCCAATTCTTCATGGAATACCCTCCTCCTCTCTTACTCTACTCTCCTTATCATATCACCTTCCTCCTCTGAACCAATCTGATATCATTCCCTCCTCCTGTCTTTTCTTCATCACCTTATTCTGACCTCTTCTTCTCCTACACCTCCAGAAACTTGAACACAAGTAGTAAAAGAGAGAGAGAAATTGGGTCACGGAGTGGAAGATTAGTGTCTATATAAAGAGTATTATTCCTTCATAAAACAGGCACTTTGAAGAGGCTTAGAAAAATATTTTCTGGTTAGTTTTTAAAATAATGGAGGGAGAAACAGTGGCAGGTAAAGAGAAAGTAGCCCTAATTAAGACCTTTCTAAGGAATCAACTAAAACCTGACTATTTTAGGCGTAAGAAAGAAGCAGAAAGGGAGCAAGAAGACGAGACCACACAGACCTCGTCACCTGGTACTGGATGGCAGGGCCGTTTGTCAGCGTTCCTTCATGTGCATCGAGGGAGTCGCGCCTCCTCTCGCAAGTCCTCTAGGGCGTCCGACGCTAGCGACCTCAGCGAATTAGGCGGTCCTTGGTTGAATTTGCCGCTGCTGTTGCTCTCCGGCGCCACCAACATGTCCCCCGAGGAATTGGAATTGACGCGCGACGCCGCCGATGTCAGCATCAAGGTTAGCGAGGCAACACCTGAAACTGGTAAGGAACATAATCAACATTTCAGTATGGGTTTACAATTAGAATTGATTATTTCTTAGGTACAACTCCCGTTACTCCCAACCCTTCATCACAACCACGCCGAAGAAGCATTTACAGTTTTCCTTTCTTCTTACGTCATCAAGACGCTGTAGAAAAGACCGACGAAAAAACTTCCCCACTTCTCGGTCATAAAGAAGCAAAAGCTTCCCAAACGCTTCACCCGATTGCGGCTGAAGAAGGGAAACCGAAAAAAGGCAGCATTGTCCGAAGAAAAAGAGCTGGCTCGGTAAAGTCACGACCAACTTCGATGACAGGAACCGGATGCCAGAGAACCCAGTCTGAACGGTGCACTAGGTAAGATAGATATTTATAAATATTCATTTTTCTCCATAACTTTGTGAATTTCAGTTTTAGTTCAGACGTCAGTATCCTCGTGACAGAAGCCTCCCCGGAAAGCCAAATATTAAGGCCTCCTCTGAACAGACAAAATAGTGAGTCAACCGTAGTACAAGTGTTGGTACATAGGGAAAGTGAAGAATATAATAATGAAGAAGACGAGGAAAGTAGCTGTCCAAAAATTGTTGAAGACGACACTGTTAATTCTCCTGAAGCAGAGAATGTATCGACTGACGTAGTTGTAGACTTAAATGATGACGAACAATCGTGCAGCTGATCTTTACTTATTGACCAAAAGTCTTCGGAAAATTGAACTAAAATTAGTATTTTGTGAAGCATTTGATTTGATAAAAAAAATAATAGAAAGTTCTATGCTTTTTGATAATATTTTAACCACTTTTATTTTATTGACAATAACGATTAAGACACTAAAACTTTGTTTTCTACTATTTAAAAAATCAGACATTGATATCCTCTCAGAATATGACCATACCCGACAAACAATGAAGAATGGCAAAATTAAGGAGCGTGATTTAAGAATAGAAAAAACATCAACTTCGTATTCTGTATATAATTTTGGAAATAAATTTGTAATTCAAAACTAGCTTCAAAAAATCATCTTTTGTGAAATAGGTACTTCAATTAAATAATAAAAAAAATGTTTATAAAGTGAAAAATAAAAATAAAATATTATTAGAAGCCAGATTCTCAGGCAAGGTCAATCACTTTGACGCATTCATTTATAGGCGTATACTTGAGATATTCAGTCAAACATTTGTTTTATTAATTTTCTCCTTTCATGAGTGACGAATGTGTATTATATATATTATACAATTCTAACAAAATGTAATATATATATACTTAGTTGAGATATTTACAAATTCGACATTCATGAAATTAGAAAATTAGTAAAATAAATGTTTACTGAATATCCCAAGTGTAGGTCTAGAATAAAATTATTTTTTAGTGAGTGACCTTGCCTGAGAATCCGGTCTTTAAGTATTATTATTATTCTGTATAATACTTGTAAATATATAACGCAAACACTGTCAATAGGCCAGCATTTAGACGTTTTCCTGTTATTGCCTACTGCCTCTTCCTCCAGTATCATTTTTTGATGGATACCCAATAGATTTTTGTGACATATCTATTATATAATTTCATAAAAAATATGCATCTTTTAAAACTCCATATAGTGCAACATTAACAAGTTAACTCAAATTAAAAACTAAGCACATTAAGAAACATAACGATTTAAATCCTATTGTAGAATAAATAATTGAAACATCGTATATTTGGGAGCAACTTAATTCTATTTATAAAAATTGAAGAATTCTACCTTGTACAAACTTACATCCACTGATATATTTAAATAAATGAATATAAACTCTGCACTTTTTTAAAATGAATTGTATTGGTATCTTATAAATTTTAGATTCGAGAAATTAAGAAGCTGTCATCAATTCGCACTTCGATAAATGATAACAGCGCCTTTATTATTGAATATAAAAAAGTAGTAAAGAATAACATTTTTATCACGAGATCCTGGAAACTAGAAATAGTACTTTAAGTCTTGGACTTAGTCACTAGTTTTACTCACTTCGATTAAAATATTTTAAATGATAGAAAGTAAAAAATTTGAATTCCTAATGAGTAGAAGTCTTCTAGTTACTAAATCAAGCGCCATAACACCGATTCTCATTCAAAGTAAATATTTTCCTAGACAATTGAAATATTATTTACAATTATTAATAATATTTACTAAATGTAAAATGTACATTTTAGTCACTTGGTCTATATTATACTATTATGTTAGATTAATAAATGATCTTTCATTTGGATCTCTTAAAATTTAGATTTTTATGAAAGAAAAATCAAATTTTTCGGATTTTTTTCTAAATCTTGCAGTTAACAAAATATTACCAACCTGAATGCAATTAAAAAAACCAATTAAGAAAATTTATTGATTATTCAAGCATGTACCTTTCAATATGATATCATGAATAATCAATTATCTTAAGACGAGATTATCTAATCAAATGCTTTCAATTTGCTATTTTTGGCAAAGAGGCCGAAACAATTGTTGTAAAATATATTAAAAGAGTTAGGAGAGAGCATATTGTATTACTGTTTTAGATTCTTTTTAAAACGACAATCAGTAGATCAATCGTAGGTACTGTTCTGGTGTGTAAAAAGTTTGTGTAGATTCTTTCATCGAAACATTTAAAAAGTTCCTATAGATACTATAGACATAGAGGAATGTACTTATCTTAATGACCATTTTGTTGAATTTATTACCTTCAAAATCTGAAATTCTATTGTCGACATGTAATTTCGTTCAATTAATTAGCACTTTGGGTCCAAAGTTTTAATGTATTTACTAGGTAATTATTCGTTTTATCAACCGTTTTCTGCCTTGCATGTGATATTATTTGATAGAGTATTTGTGCCTATAACCTGCCTAGATATCTATTATAGAAAAGTCTGGATTTCAAGTAAACATAACATTTATTATAAATAAAATAAACAATTCCAGCAACAGTTTTTGCTTTGCAAGTCCTCTAATAGCAATCAAGATTTCCCAACATACATATCATGTTTTAATTGTCATTAAAATTATGATCTTTTTCACTTGCAACAGGACTTATCTCATGTTTTGTTTTTCTTTCTAGCCGTGGCCCCCATTTTGATTTTTTATTCTATAATCTTTGGTTTCTGTTTAATTCACTAATTTGGTTAATGTCTTAATATGTACTTCCCAAACTGTTTTCATAGATATTTATGTTTTTCCCAACTTCATTGTACAATATATTTATCAACACGTTAGGACTAGAAATTTTGGATATGGTAACTGTAGTGTAGTTTCCTTTTTCTAAGTATCAATATTTTTTTAATTTTCATTTTCTATCTGGATTTTTTGTCTTCTATTTACCCAAAAATTCTGTCACATTCTCTATTTATTAAATTAATATTTTACCAATTTCGACTTACCTTGGCTATCCCAGTTTTTATTTGCATTAAATATTGTTAAAAATGTTTCCATTTATTTATTGTTTAGTTTATATTATTACTATTTAGACTTGATGATGGTCTTGCAATAGGCCGAAATTAGTTGCCATTTGTAAAATAAATAAAAATATGTAAAAACTGTAAAATAATAAATAAAAAAAGAAACAACTTACCAGGGGCTCAACCGAATTGAATGCAGTTTCTGCTCGTACATAAATTTCGTGCTAATGCCAAAACACGATAAACTTTTGTTTATTGTTATATTGTGTTATATTGTCAAAAGTTCAACTAGGACACATGTTGCATTGCTTTATAACAGAATTTTCTGTAAAAGTTACATTAATATAATTTGAATGATGTGATTTTTGATGCAAGAACTCACTAACTGAAGTTATTATTTTGTAGTTAAACAATAAAATAAATTAAAGTTTCAATTTCTAGAAACTGTCTACTACCGAGTTTGAATTAAATTTCTTTATATCAAGACGTGAAAGCGAAGAATTCATAAGATTTTTGGAACAACAGCTTATAGCAAATGGTTCCATAAACATTGCCTTGGTCCAGTATTAATTTTTCATTATCCATTCCATATATACAAGGTGGACCAAAATTGTCGAGCATTACTTCTAGTGGTGATAGTTCACCTAAATATAAAGGTTCCTTTTTATATACACAAAAATAATTTTATTCCCATATAAGTAATCATAGTTTCAATGTTTTCGTTAAGCAATTAAAAAATAAAAATACCTCATTTGAGACGACCAGTAAAATTCAATAATTAAATTATTTGAAGAAGGATTTTAGGTAATAAGTGTTATTGATTACTTTCGAAACCAGGTTTTGAATTAAAATGATTGATGTAAAAGTATAAATAAATACACATGCATATCTTGTCAGTTAAAACATACAAAAAAATATATTTAAGACCTTTTTCCCTATAGTGTATCGCTTAAAGCTTATAGAGCGTGTATATACGTACAGAAAGTACCTTGATAAACTTCCAGGTAACTGTAAAGTAGATGTTATACAGTATGCTCTATTTTTAGTAATTTTACGTTAGTTATTGAAAGCGTTCGTGTTTATAGAAAATTCTGCATTCTAGTTTTTCAATACGCCTTGCAGTTTTTAAATTGGACGTTTCTAGGGTAGTTTAAACGATGGATAATCTTCATTAAACACGACAGGGCAATTTTTGTTGATTTGTATAAAGCAGTAGGTTACATTCTAAAAGAAAAATGCCTGGAGCATTCAAAGTTTATAAATATATATAGTAAAGTTTTAAAGTTGCTAGTTATAGTTCATATTTTATCAGTTGTATTTTATTTCGTGTTAAATATATCATAGAAATACAGGTTATTATAAGGTCAATTATTATAAAAAAAAAGAATATTGTTAATTTATATACATTATAAAAATATGAAAATGTACCTATACAATCATAAAGTATTAGAGTAGGTCGTAAAATCTTAATAAAATAGTATTTTAATTTTTCTTGTCTTTTTATCGTTAATACTTAAATAGTTCGCTTCATTTTTTTACCAATTGTTTTATCTATACTTATAAAATGACAAATAAAAATATAGTTACCTAATCATTGTGTTTTAATGCAAAAAGCTCAATTAACTATAGCCGCTTTCAATACATTGCTAACTTCAATGAATGAATGAAATGAATTTCCGTTTTATCAATCCAAATTATTGTTTATTTAAATATAGAGAGCAATTAAAAACTCGTTTAATAATATTCATGAAATGCAGACTATTATTTATAAGAACTGACATTATACATACTGAACGATTTAATGTTCCAACTATCCAAGAAATAAATGGTAAACTGAGTATTTTTTGTAATTTTATAGAAAAGAACTCAACAAAATAACTTACATACAAATATTTACGGTATATGCCGCTTTCCCCTTTCCACTTTGATAAATTTTCACTTTTTATTACATCATTACTTTAATCTAGGATTAATAAATATTTTCTGTTTCTACTCATGAATTGTTAAACTTATTGAAGTAAAATATAATGACAAGTTGAGAAATATCGTTAATTAATTACAAAACAACTTTACCGGACTTTTTTACTCAGCCGGGAGAACTAACTTTATCTTGGAATTAGTGGCGGGCAAATGCGAATTGGCGAGTTCTAACCTGCATAAAGCTTTTTTATTATTCAGAAAGAAGGAGGGCTTCATCAACAATTTCATTCGCGTTCCTAATATGCAGAACTATTAAACGACTATCCTTTCCAGAAGGTGCTCTTTAGCCCGAAACCCAAATTTGCATGAATGCTTCAGTAGAACTTTTAACGTTCCCGTCTTGCCAAACATTTGAAACAGTATGCTCTTCATTAACCGAAGTTTCGTTCAAATAATATATTTTTTCTTAACAAACTTAACAACGTGTGCAATTGTAAATACGTTCAATTGTGTTCACGAGGTCACGTTTACTCTGGTAATTAACTTAATTTGTAATATAAAAACCAACGGTCTCGCAGGGTGACCGTTAACGAAAGTTTACGTAGTGCCTAAATACACCAAGCAACATGGGTCCTCCTCAAGAATATCCCTTCAGTTAGTTTTTATATTCCCTGATAAGCATAATATTTCTTTATATTGTGAGGTAGAGGACTATCGATTAACAACACATAATCTGAATAATATATTTATAACTTTAAATTATAATTTTTCAAATAACAATACTTTTATACAAAATAACAATTCTATCACAGCTAGAAAACGCCATATATATTATGTAGTTTATAGGTATAATAAAATAATCTTCGATTGGAGATTTCAATTAACAAAAATATGATTTAGTTTTCTCTATCGATTTAAGATTTACATATTTGCATACAGTGATGTAAATAAGTGCTAGTAAAACGTGCATGTACGTTTTATTAGTAAAAACTGCATGGATACTAACGAAAGAGATTCATGGATATTTTAAACTGTTTAAAATTCTTAAATATAGTATTTATAATACGTTTTTTTTTCAATTTTTATTGTGCTACAGTATAAACATAAAACAAATATTAGTCCGACCTGTAGAGAAGTAAAATAAAAATCTAAATAAATGTAGTATATCTAATTCCAAAAAGACAAATCGCAATCAGAAGATTATTATTCTGAACATATTTGGGTGAGTGTGTGTGACCTGAAAGTGGGTTTTACTTATAACTAAAAAGCTAATAGTATTATGTTTTAATTCTTACTATAAAAAGTGTAAGAACACTTAAACTTAACTAAAATCTAAGACCGTTAAACAGCAGGTCGTGTCTCAATTATTTCATTTTAAATTAATAGTAGTAATTTAACCCAGAGTATACAAAATATCGAAGCTGGCCAGTTGAAGAAGGTTTAACCATCAAAAAGTTTGTATTATACTTAATTGTCGTTTAAGCCAATTTGTGGTTGAATTTTGTTGATATTTGTTGTTGATGATATCATGACGTGTTTTCCATTTTGCTTTTATTAAAATTCTTTTATTGTTACTATCTCCCGTCTAATATTGCAACGTCTCTAATGTACATAATAATACTAATAATAATTAAAAACTAGCTAAGGAATAAAAATGCTTGTCATATATTACAAACTGCTTATTAATTTTTAACTAGGAATTAAAATGATCTCTGTACGATTATTCTTTTTAAGAGTTTAGCTGTTTGTATTAAATAAAAATATTTCTGCAAGCAACTAAGAATATAAACGGTTTGGTAAAAAATTGCCTCACTTCGATACTACACTTTTCTCAAATCACTCCTGCTCTTTACATGTCAATGGAATCACATTAAAATACAAAACATAAACAATAAGAATACAATACAAATTGTTTGAAATTGTGTATAAATAAAATATTAAACCTACATAAAATAATATTTTTTAGTAGAGGCAAATCACATAATTGTAATTATAAAATATACTTATACTACAATGGAATATTTACTCAACGCAGATTAAACTAAAATCTAAAGTTCTTCTTAATTATAGTTAGCCTTATGAGTAAGTAGTAAAAAAATTTAGTGTTACAGTCATATTATAATTATTTAAAAAAATAAAAATTAGGAATTAGAACTTAAAATGAATTGAATGATTCCAGGTATAAATATTCAGGTGTATGGCACTTTTGTAAATACTATCGGATGTGTCGTACTAGTAAATAGTTTAGTCTTGTTAATGTGTAAATGACCGATTATCGTTTACGCTGTATCTATCCCATTTGTTTCTCGTCTTATTTCAGTAACATCCATATATTTTTTTAAATGGGACACCCTAAATTCTATGGTAAGAATGAGATCATTGTATTTAACAAATGAAGCCGATATTCCCTTTAGAAAGTCTTTAAATCGCCGGATTTTTTTATTTACGACTTATTCAAAAAGCCATCGACCAAGGTCTTTCAGTCCATTATAACATAGAGGTACATTAAACAATTATTTTTTGTTAAATTTTTTACAACAAAGACTTTAAAAAATAAAAGTAGTCACTAAAGTGTTCTTAACCCAAAGATAGTTTTATTAAGGCAATATTTTCTAAAAACTGGTATTATCACAAATTCACACACTGAATGGGAGATTGCTTAATTTTTAATTCTTTTTCAATAAAAAATGTTGCAAATAACCCTGTTAGAGAGTGGAACCACCTGCTTGCTCAACAAACAGAAAAATATAACATTGTTTTAGGCGACGAATTAACAATTTTCAACATGAAATAATAAAAGGATTTTAATTTAAAAAATATCAAAACTCGCCGCTGCTTGAAATAAGACAAGAAAAATTAAAACCAGCCAAGAAAAGAGTAATTTGTAATCACAAATTAATATTTTTATCATTTTTTAAAAATATAATATTAGACTATGAAATGTATGGGTCTCCTTTGTGAATGAGTATACACACCCCAAATTTTTATTTGTTGTGAATTTACAAGTAAATAAAACAATAGTATTTTGTTGTTCTTAAAACTATCATGCTCTACATTGGATTGTCTGATGTGTAGAGGGTTAGAATAATTGTCCTTGTGGATCAAGGGATGTCTTAAAGACTGGTAACTGAAACCATACGTAAAAAGTTTTACCAATTGGTCACACTTAAAAATCCTTAAAAGGCATAGCTTCCAAAGGATCTTTATTTAGCTCAATTTGTTCTAAAAAATCCATAATTTTCAAACAAAACTAATCGATTGAGGTGGTATAGAGAACATGAAAATTACACAAGTGAAGATTGGAAAAATATGAAATTATTAGATCAAACTAAAATCAGTATAAAATGCGACAATCGACGAATTCAAGTTTTAAGAGATCTATGGAGAATAGCTCAATTACAGGCAGTGACATTCATCCCCTGATATAACTGAGGCAATGTGATGTTTTCGATGGGGCAAAAGACTTCCTAACTGAACAATGGTATGTTGATCTGGTGTTGGAGCCAGTCATAAGATTCCGTAACAGATCACTTTATATTTATGCTCGAAAACGCTGCTTAAAAAAAGAATTAGAGATCACGATGATGCACCAACACAGAATAACTCATTAGTTTCGCTTCAGAGAAATGAGAAAACATCACTCATGAAGAAATTGACAATTTAATTAGAAGCATACAAAAAAGACATTGAGGCTTATATAAAAGCCAGAGGTATAAACACGGATTACTAATTAAGTTTTATTTCATTTTTTGTAATTTGTTAGATTAAAAAACTACATCACATATGATTTTCAGTTATTAGTAAAAATATGTTAATTCCATTTATAAAATCTTATGGGTACATATTGTAATTTTATTTACCATATGATTTATTTCCATACAACTAATATACACAATTTAGTTGATTCCATATAAATTTGGTTGAGTGTATATGTATACAAGGTGTGAATATTAAACTTTGATGAGCTATAGTTCTGAAGATTGATTTTTTTTTGGCAGAATGGAGAGGAAACAATTTATTAGTAACAGCAGTTATTTCAATTCTCTAATAATAAATTGTGTCATCATATGATAGGGGTTGCAATTTGAAATTTTGGATTTGAGGTAGCTACAACGCTTAGGAGACAATTCAAAAAACTGTTGCCGAAACGGTTTTTTGTTTTCTAAAACAAAATTTAATTTTCAGTCCAATCCAAAGTTTTGAAATTGACACCCTATAGATAGAAACAACATTACAAACAAAGATAAGCAAGTACATCTAAAAATAAAGTGTCTTTAACCCTCTTATTCGGTTCCCTTTCACTTAAGACTGACAGAACAAAAACGTTACTAGCATTTTAAATATTTCAAGTTTGTAATTAATAACTAACGAGTGGCGTAATCCCAATTTTTAAAATGTATATAGTCATATTAACAAAATTATTAAACCACGCTGCATATTGTCATTTTTGACGGAATTGGAGGTTGTTAATCATAGAAAAAAGTTATTTTTGTGTCTAGCCTTTTTATTCTGTCATATAATTTAAATTCCATGAAAAGTGACTTTGTTATATACACATAAATCATAAGATTTAGGAGCCGTTAACGTTTAAATCCACTAATCATATATATAATTTAACAATTTTAATAAAATAAATAAAAAAATAAAACGTTTTTAAAATTAATAGCTACTACCTAAGACCCGTATTTAAAGAATTACTTCTGGAAGGAATGTATTAGGTTTTGGTAATATTATAATCAATGCCACAGCCACTGTAACATGCCAAAGACTATGTAAATATTTATAATTATTTTCAGTTTGCAAAAAAGCATAACATATCAACCCCACAGATACATTTAAAACTCCTAGGGGTATATAATAAAACAAATAATTATAACTGGCAAATCTTTGTCCAATTTTTCGATATTTCATAAACCAACTTACAACCACTATTAAAATACCTGTAATAACGGGCATAGCAAATACCCACAATGAAGTTTTATCAATTGTTGTGCAAAACGCCAAAACAATAGATCCTATCATATGAAACACTTTTGTCCACAATTGAGGAAGATCTGCTATAGCTATGAGTGTTACCCATATTGCTAAAAGAGCGCAAAAGAAATCTCCAAACTGTAAAGCAGACAATCGCACCAGGCAAAAATTTATCAAATTCTCTCCTGCATCGCAAGCGTGGTAAAACGTAGAGAAAAAACAAATGCTGAAATAAGTGAGTGCCTCTGTGTAGTATTTTCGTTTGTACGCTATACAAACAGCAGGTAAAAATGCGAGGTTACTAAGAACAAGAAGTAAAAGTTCAATTACCACCATAAAATATGGAGTTGCCTGAGAATTGTCAGAACAGTCCCAACCTGAAAAATATAATAAATTGTACAAAATGTGCTTCCACTTAAATACAGCTTGGAGGTTTCACAAACGGCTTGATATAAAAGAACGGCTGAAAGAAACAGAAGTTCGCTAATTTTGGAAATAACATAATAAATTTACATTCTAAAAACGTTTTCAAATTATTTAAGAATCTTTCTGTCTGGAATAAATCTGGCTAATAACAATAAACAACGTTTGATCTTTTTGACCTATCTTCCATGTCAAGTCAATTTCGAATTCTCCTAATATATGTTGAATTACCTAAAGGTCATTAAAAGAGTGAAAAGTACACAAAAACTTCCGTTATTGATATTTTTCAGCCAAGCTCATAATAAATCAGAAATTGGATTTTTGCCCAACCCCTTTAATATGCTATAAATATAATATAATTGAATATTTGTTAAACTCACCTCTGTACTTATTCATGCACACGCATGTAGAGAAAACTACTCCGTCTGAAACTACAAACGTACATCTACCATTTCTTGAACACTGTCCAAAAATACAAGGATGTGAACCTATATCAAAAAGAATACTGCTATTGCAGTTTGAATTTGTATTCTTTAAACAAGGTCCTTCACAATCACATCCTTTACATTTCTTAGAATTGATAAGATCAAGGCTGCAATTTGTAGTGCATTGTTGGCATTCTTCTGAACCATCACAATTAAGTTCACAGTCTATAACGCATTCTTCATATCGTTCCTGGCAAGAATCTGGACAGTTGCAAGGCACACATTTACCACAAAATAATTTAAATGTGGCATACCATATTCCGCTTTCAGGGTATGGAATGAGTATAGTGGAATTTTCATTAGTCTTATTTAATATTAATTGTGAATCTGTCTCCACTTCATTGTATACACATTTATTAGGCCAAGTAGGGACCTCTAGAGCTCCTCTTCTTATACATGCGACTATAACATGCTTTTCTGGTTCAGATTTAAAAAGTATTGACGAAGATTCCTTTAAAGTGGGTTTAAAAGCTAAAATAAGTTGTAAGGTTCCTCCTACATCAGTTCCTTCCCGAATTTTAAACTTCAATAGTGAAAAATGGGAACTTGTCATGTTAATAGGTATGGCCATTGGAGACTGTAGTTCTGCTTCTAATTCACAAGAAAACATGAAAGTCTCAGAAGTAGATTCCCTTATTAAATCGTAATGTTTATAAGGAATTAAATCTGTAATTCTATAATTGTGCAATGATTTTGATAATGAATTGTTGAAATAACTTTCATTTTGTAATAATTCATAAGCAGAAGAAGATTGTGGGAGTTCGTTAGAAATAAATTTTAGTTCAAAAGTTAAATTGCCACTAGTAGTATTATCAACGTTTCCAATAAATAAAAACTCAATGTAATGCCAGGCATCTGAATTGGTAGCGAAAAATATTGCAGAAGAAGTAATATTTGAAGAAATAACTTCTTCTTTGTTATATACTTGTGCTGAAGGAGGTTTATTTCCTTCAATTCTAACAATAAGAATATTAGTATTGTCTGGAAAAATTACATTATTGATATACAAGATAGCTTGGTCATTAAAACTTGGACAGTAAAATTTGAAGTAGCGGCTTTCATTTGGGTGAGCTATTAATTGAAACAAATTATCATGAGTAACCATCAATGGATTGTCGATTTTGTTCACAAACAGTGTAGCTTCAACACTAGCATGACAGTCTGCACGTAATCCTAAAAAATAATTATACGAATTTCATATAAACAGATATGCATGCGAAAAAATTCTGTAGGAAGTGCCCCGTTAAAAATTATGTGGGGTATTTCCTATAATAAAAATTTCTCAGCTCAACCCCTAAATAGATATCACCAACGAAAGGATGGATGTAAACTGAGTTTATTTTTTTTTTCGCAAATACAGTTTAACATAGTTACATAAAAATAAAAAAATTGTAACTATTTGTGACGCAATTGATGAACTCTATAAAATAGGCACCTTAAACATCATTTCTGGGGTGATAACTCTTTAGGATTTGGACCGATAAAAATTTTTCATAGGAAAAACCTTTCCTAATTTTTAACATGAAATGTCTTCATGTTTTTTTTTGCATTAATTTAGCAACACATTGTATATTAAACAATTATATGATATAATGAATATTTGGGAGGGATCTTAAAATCCGTATTTCTTAAACAATTTAAAATTATGGTTTGATCCTTAGTATGTCAAAGTATTTGATTTTACTGGTCCAAATATATTGTAAACAAAAATCAAATCAAAAATATGTACATAGAAATTTAGACAAAGTAGTTAAGTTATGTTTGTTCGTTAAAAAAACTAAAAACTGCAATGTGCTTACCATCTTGACTTATTGGATTATATTTTGGATCATGATAGGCAAGAAATACAACTACAAAATAAGATCCTGGTTCTGGGGAAGTAATATTGATGAATGATTCTCGTTTGTCAGTCTGTAGTTCTAAATTATATAAATGGCATCTAGTTATGTTTTTAAACAATTTTGGAAATGGAGATCCATCTGGATTAATAACTGGTGGCGCCCCATGTTTCATATATAAAGAAATGTTTCTAGTTTTACAAGCTAAAAGTAAAACCCATTAAATTGAGATGTAGACCATAAAATGTAAGTTTTGTTTGTTAATATAGCATAAACTTTTATTTTCACAAAAATGCATACCAAAGTTATGGGTATCATATGAACAAGATTTTTTTTATCTATGGAATCATTAATGTCACAGACTGTTTTGTTGTTTTTTTTACTATTTATAGCTTTCGTCAAGTCTGTTGTGTTTTATTAAAAATTGCTTTACCTTTTACCCAAAGGACATGTGTAATCAACCAAGTGTTTTAAAATTATCTACTATAGAAAAAATTTATAATTTCTTACAGAATATTGACATGGGAGTTTCTTCAGCTGTGAACTTGAACGATGCAAATAATGTATCCTGTGGAATTTTCAAATGTATCATTATGATATCTTTATAAGATTCATACTGTTCTAGGTAAGAAGTAACTGTTCTTGATGTTATTGTAACATTCACACCAATTGAATTATGTATGGTGCAGACAAAAATGAAACTTAGTATATTATTTTTGTTCATTATAATCCTAAAACATATAACTTATAGTGATTTAGAAGAACATTATCACATACAATAAGGTTAATAAAAAATTGAATTACCTTTTATAGAACAACTCCAAAACAATTAAATAAGTTCCACGTACAGTTAATTATTTATATTTTTTCATAGCTAAATAAGATAAAAGTGTAATCATTAAAAAAATCCAATTATTATGGGAGGTTTGTACAATTTGGAGCTGCATCAACTTTACCCTTGAGAATAAGCCTGATAATTAGCGATAGCTGGGTACCACAAAGGCAAAGGCCAACAATTGTAGTTATTGCAGGTTTACCATGGTAACCATTACAAATAATAGGAAATAAATCTAAATGCTGTTCTTAACTTTTATTATGGTACATGAACAAAAAACTGACTTTCTCAAAATTACCCTCTGAAGGAATATTCAGTAACAGTGCTAACTAGTAAACTTGAAGAAATCTATCTAAACCAGAAGGGAAGAAGAGAACAGCCAAATAAATTTACATATCTTTAACCTTACTTTTTACACCATCTTTTTAAAGTATGAAATGTAATTATACCATTTGAAAGAAAAGAACTAATAAATTGCAATAATGAACGCTTTCAATACCTTGAGCAAAAGAATTAAGAAACCCATTTTTGGTCACATCAAAAGTAAGCACTGTTTTTAAGTAGAATAGCAGTAGCAATGATTATTTATTATTTTAGGATGTTTATCAGAAGATATAAAGCTACAAAATGATATTTTTACTGAGGAACAATCGCGACAGAAACAAGTGGGTCGTATAGAAAAAATTGAAGTGTCCTATGGAGAATCACCGGCAAACGAAATTCTTGTCATGAACAAAAATATTTCAACTCCATATGACTGTGCTAAACGTAATTATCTTTTTTTATAATGAAAGCATCCAGTTTTCAGTAGAACTGTGGTAAAAACTAAGAGATATTACTAAAGCGATATAGTTCAATAGTTTTTGCATTGGACTTGTAGATTTGAGTATCACAAAAGAGATTTCATGGTACCTAATCTTTATAATTAAAAATTCATTTTTATATCCTTCCAATTCAACCATTACATATTAACCAAGGCATATGAAAATCAGAAACTAGGTTAATAATGGGTCTAATCTAATTACAAGAAGTATATTTAAGAAAGCTGAAGATATATTTCTTAGTATTAATAATTTAAGTCAGTACATTAAGTATCCACTTTTTAGATTTGGGAGATTCTATTGCTAACAAAGCAGTAGTTGCTTTATTAAATAATGAGACACTATGGCATTTACATAGACCTTTACCAGATTCATGCAAATTGGAGTTTCTTCCTTACCATTCACAAAATCCAGCATTAGTAAATAAAACTTTTTGGAGAAGTTGTAGCTTTCTATTGGGTGCTGTTGCTTCACAAGCATTTAAAGATGATATTAAAATGTATCTACATAGTTTTCCTAGTCCAAATGGTAGGTAATTTTTGAAATATGTATTTAACTTTTAAAAAATTGACAGAAAAAAATATATTTTAGTAAAATCCGGGAGTTTTGTATCTGATGTACAATTAGAACTAGAAGACTGGAAACCATCAACATCTGAGCTGAAAGTATTGTCAATAGAAATGATACAGTTGTGTCAACAAGAACTTCCCATAGAATGTTTAGTAGTTTCTAAAGATTTAGCAATTAACATTTTTAAAAAGAATCCTCACAAAAGTAAACAAATACCAGACATAGCACAACACAATGATGGCAGTGTTATGTTATTTAGAGCTGGTACACACATAGACATCTCCAAAGGACCTATGATACCTAATACAAACCATTTAGGTAGAATAACTGTTAGTAATGTTATAAAACTGAACTCAGATATTCCTGGAGGGCCTATTTATAGATTTCAGGGAGTGGCTTTACCCAAAACTTTGATATTGAATCACTTTGCATATGGGATTTTAGAAGATAGGGCTAAGCTATTGGTAAGTCAATCATTATATAATAATTATTGTTGTCTTTGACAATTTTTATTAAAATTAATTATTAGTGTATTAATAAAATTTAAACAATATTGAATTTATGGAAGTAATGAATTACTGAATTTATCATTATATTCTAATATATTTGTCTTAATTGTTAGTAATGGACACCAGAGATGTAATTAAATTAATTTTTGTTTTAGAATCCTGCTCGAATTCCTGGATCACAAGTTATAAATAATGAAGATAAAGGTTTTGTGGCCACTATGACAGCATAAGCAAAAATTATATAATAGATTTATTTATATAATTACTCTTAGTATTTCTCATAATATATATAATTTCCTGATAATTTTATAGCTATTCCTCAAATTTGCCTGAAGATTTTACTTCAGCAAACCATCAAGCCTTTTTGGCAGGCTTAGGTAGTTGATAAAAAAAATATAAAAATAAATAAATTCATAATTCAATATTTTTAATGCTGATGACGTCTGAAACGTCATGCCACTACTACTATTCTGTGGGCATGGCGGCTTCATGTGTCGTACACAGAGCACTGATGACCAATTTAGAGAGATACTTACACTTAGAAATGATTTCAATGAAAAAATGACATTCTAACTTTCCACCAGTACATAAAAAATACCGCCACAAGTATATGATCAAGCTGTATTCACTATCAGAACCAAATGGTATTATCTAAAAATTATTGGTCTACACTGGAGCACTTGAGGACCAATGTGGAAAGGGGCAGACTTTCACAGTAGTTGTAAATTTAATGGGGAGAAAACTAAATACAAGATACTCCTTATGCGCATTAGATTAATGTACTAGTAAATGTTAAAAATGCGAAATTAAATTCTGGTGAAATTGTATAATATAAACAACATGATACTGTATATATACAATATTTAAATTAATTGTTTCAAATCTTACTTTATGGAAATTATAATAAATAATGAAAAGATAAATATTACTTATCTTGAATTTCGACACAAGCAAGAAAAGTAGAATATCGGTGATATAATACAAAAAGATTCTAAAATAAATCGTTTATTGTTGTGTAACGTCTTCTAAAGAACCTGCTTTGTGATCCTTGCTTTTCGGTGTTTCAAAAAGATGTGTAAAACAGAATTTATTGAAATTAAAAACATTACAAAAGGTAAATCCTATTAAAACTGAATCTTATTACTAATAGAGAGTGGTTTGAAACAGATCTTTGATCTAAAACTAAGAATTGTCGCAATGTCTTTGGAGAGCATTTACATTGTAACATATGTAGGGGTTGTCATGACACCACAATTATTATTTTTAGCAGACATTAAAACGTATCCATCATTACCCCAGTAATTTGACCAACTATTTTTGATTAACCAATAATCTTGTCCGCCAATACTTCCATAGCCCACAGCCAGAACTGCATGATCTAAATCTTCTTCAGTATTTCCACTAAAATATTAAGGATTAATCAAGCATTCATTTTGTAACAAAAACAAACTTTTATAAATATGATATTTACCATTTAGGATCGTAATATACTCCATTAGAATAAAAACTAAACGTTCTGTGGCTGGCATCAATAGCAACACTGATAGGACCGTGACGGTATATTGCCAACTTTAAAGCATTTTCATCATTGGTCGTAACATTTACCCAACCGGTAATCTTTGCTACTTTTGGCACCTTTACGGCATGACAATACCCATCCTGAAAAAAAGTTATCAATTTGCATAGTATTCATGTATGTTCTTAAATAACCATACTTGACCCAAGTATGAGCCATAATCTTCTTCTGTTGGGATCCCACCATGTTTAAGCATCCACTGATAAGCTCTGAAATCTTCACCTCCATCACAACCATTGTTTCCGTATCTGTAAAAAAAATTAAAAAAAACAGTAAAATAATTAAGGAAATTAAATGAAAACTTTATATTTCCTTCTTTATCATAAGAGATTAAGAATACATAATTGTTAAATTTATAATTTAATAACTGGAAAAAAGATTTCCACACTTAACATGTTATATCTCTTAGTATGTCATATAAAATGAAATATTTCAGTTATTAAAAAAAATATTATTTTTCGCCATCTTTTTGTTGAACTATGATTATGATTTAAATAATTAAATCAACTATCACGTGTACAAAAGTTAAATATTTATTTTCCATTTTAGAAATCGATAAAAATTGAAACTCTATTTTATTTGACCAGTCCCGAGGTAAAAGTTTGAATTATGTATATACAACTTACCCCCAAGAGCAATCTATAAGTGCTTGTTGAGACAATCTAACTAGTTTTCCTCCATTTTTTAAAAAGTATGCTCCCTCTATTGTTCCAACTGTGCCAAATGACCAACAAGAACCACATACAGATTGATCTAAAAAAAAACACCATTTTAAAGACTCCAATAAGTACTATTCATTTTTGAAATCAATGCTTGTTATGAAAATCAATCAGAATTTGTTTTATAAATTAATTTTCAAAACTTGATAGATCAATATTTTCATTAGTGTTCAAGAAAAACGCTCTCGCAAGTTTTGTTGTCAAATTAAAACAATTTGATTAGCTTAAAATAAAATGCTTACCTTTTACAGGAGTAACTGCTCCATAGATTCTCCAATCCCACTGATCTGGTAAACTATCCTTTTTAATATCTTTGTATGGGAATGGCTTACCACCATTGTAAACTCCAGAATATTTCTTACCACGGAGAGCTTTGAGTTCTTGCTCAGATTTATCGGCGAGATGATTAACTGTTAAAGTAAAACCTAAAAAAACCGACATCTTTATTTGATTTTCTACTTTTACAATTTTAAACAAAAATACTTTTACTCTTGTTATTGAACTTTAACAACCTGCATGTAAAGAACAACTTATAATCATCATTCCCTACGCAGTAACAAATCATAAATCATTTGATGAAATAATCTCTGGAAATTTAATTATAAAACACCCTCTAGGTATACTTTACCTTTATTTTGCCGGTTAACTGAATGAATGAATCTGATATTCTGTCGGAACAATTCCTTACGGAAAGTATGTTCTTTTTCATTTAAATATTGTTTTCTATGTTTATGAACAAACTTGTCAAACTCAAAATCTAGATGACCAGTATATTCTGGTTTGATAAACTCGGCCATTGGATTAAATGTATAAATGTGTCTATCTCCAGGCCCTGGGAAAGAACTGCAAGTCATATCTGAAAATTATAATTATTGTTGTAAGATTAGAAGGAACATTAAAGAAATATTTAGTTTCAGTTTTAAAAAAATAGTGGAAACAATTAGAAAAACAAGAAACTGTGGGTACTTGAAGATATTATGAACTGTTGGCTATCAACAAAAGGGGCACCAATTCCAGAAAAAGATAATCTTCTTTTAAATGGATAATTTTTTATTCCTATAATATTAGTATCATGACTTTTTCTAAATTTTTATAATTAAAAGAATAATTTTTGCTTAGAAGAGTCCTTTAATCTGATTAAAAAATTAATAAATGTTTTGCTTTAATAAAATTTTATATATGAGGAATGCAGAACATGAAAGAAATTATGAGTAAACTTTGCTAAACATGTAGAGAATAGTATACAGAAGGATCAGGGAAGCCAGACAATTAGTGATTTCTATTATATTTTTTTATGCTTACTTGTATCAATTTTAAACGTGTCGCTTGGGATTGAATCAACATCAAATGAGAGGTAATCCAAAAAGTAATGATCATAGTGACTACCAAGCAGTGAATTAAAACCTCTCATTTCATATCTACAAAAACAATTTAGGTTCTAATTAATCTATTGGTATTCTATTATACTTTCCATACTGACCTCAAGGGTACTGCTACTTGAGAAGTGACGTCATTAGGATTTGGCTTATAAACAAGCCACATTGTATATTTATTTACTTTGTTTCCAATTGTTTCATTTAAAGTCCATTTTTCGGTCTCAACACCATCAATTATTTCTTGTCCTAGAGTGAATATAATTTATATAAAAATAACAATAATTATAAACCACCACAAAAATTTCATAACACTGAGCTGAGTAAAGATTTTTATTTACTTAAAGATTTATTGTCTTATGAAAATTATGCGATGTTTGGGAAAATATATTTTTAAGTCATATCCCCATACAGCTGAGGTACATTACCAGCTAAAACAAATCCATTCAGGTCGGGCAAAATTGATTGAGGATTTATTTTATTTTCATCAGTACCATTAACTTGCAGGCAAGTTCTAACATTATCCTCTACTTCAGTTGTAATTGGTGCTATTTTTAAACTAACCCCGTTGCCTGAACCTCCCAACTGGTAAGTTTTAACCATGTCTCCATAATAGTCAATACGCGACTGTCTGGATGAACCATCATACCTAAAACAAACCAAAATAATTCAGATCTTATGTATGCAACAATAATACCAAATTTTAGTAGGACAGTAAGAACTGCCCTATAATGTTTGTTTATGATTTGAGCAGAGACGCCTTTGGTTTACTTATTTTTTTGTGTGTCAAACATTTATTCAAATATAACTTAAAAATCGAAGATGGAGCTCAAATCTATAGGGTTGAATTAAAATTTTCAATAAATATATCTTTACGACACTGGCAAGAATGAATTATTGAATAACAAAAAGGTAGAAGAAAGTTGGTCAGTAATTATTAAAAAAAAAATAAACAAAGCTTCTATCAAAATAATACTAAAAGTACGCTTATCAGTAGGATTTTTCGAATTATGTGAAAGATAATCTTTTCAAAAATGTTTCTAAAATATATATAAACTATAAGAAATAGTTTTATCATATTAAACAGTTATTAATAATTTCAAATTTTAAACTTAAAAACATCTGTATAATAATAATGCTGAACATTGACGAAGTTACCAATAAACCAATATTTTTGTTGATAATAAGTTTAAAGGTTAATAATCTTTGACCACAATGCGTGTCTATAACAGCAGGAATATTTAGATCAAAAAATAAAACATTAACAGAATATTTTTGTTGCCATACTATACCAAAGTGAATAAATATATTCAGCAATTTTCACATTTCATTAATAATTCCTGAGTTTATTGAACAATTAAATTATCATAAGAAAATATAATTATTTAATTTAAATATATTTGACAAACATTTTTAAGAAAACAAAATGTATATCGATGTTTATGTATATCTTAAGAAAATGTGGCCATTATAATTAAGCTTCTAAAAAAGATTACATTATAGGATAACTGCTTGATATCTTTAAATGCACATAGATATAAAATTTGTGAAAAATAAATATTTACACGATAGAAGAATTCACATATTATTTTGCTAGATTTTGTGAAATTATAACTTCACAACCAAATCAGATCTTTAATGTTTTAATCTTCTGTAAATTGCGCAGATATATCAAAATGTTAACATTCCCAGTTTTTTAAATTTTTTAAATCAGTTTAAAAATAAATAAATAACGATATTTTTAATATATATTGAAAGTCTTACCAGGCATAAAAAGGTTCTTGAATTTCAGCATATGGAATGTTTAAAAGTCCTCTAACTGTATAAGTCTGACTCCAAATAGGAGGATCTGCCGCTAACGCTAAAAAAATATGTTATAAATGTACCAGAATTAATTTCCTTAATCTACAAATTTTAAATGATGCTCTTTATTAATGTTATTTATAAATTCTCCCAAAAATGACACAGTATCTTTCTAAATTAGAAAACATTTACAATAAACCCGTTTCATAACTTTAAAGAAAGAAAATGATAACTGTAGCAAACAGAATTGGTGGTAAGGAGCCTTCAAATTTTTTGAATAGGGAATTGTATAAAAAATATACCATAAATTGATGTTTTGAAATTTTGAGATTATGGTGTGCAAATAAAAATGGAGGGTCCTTCAAAATAGGCAAACTTAATGCATTTACTTGTTAAAAACTAATTGAGAAATGTGATAAAATAATATAATTTAAATTGGATCGTGGGCGTAGCAAAAGGGAGATCAAAATTTAAGTAAAAAAATATTTATAAATAAGCAACTACTATTACTATTTTTCCGAAGTGTATCACCCTGTAGGTGAATTATTTTTAAATTTACAATACCCTTCCGTTGGTCTCTCTAGTTTAGAAATATCTTGTATAAATATAACCAAAAAAAGATTTAAGATTTATCCAATTTTTAAACTATTTTAAGTCTTTATTTGTTATCGAAAAATCTCAAATACTTGAAATTTCTTTTTAAATATATTTTATAAAACAATTTACCTGCAGAAATAAATATCATGAAGATGATAGCTGCCATTTTTCACCAATATCACATTAGTTTTAAGCGACAAGTTATATTAATACATTGAACAGCGATTGCAAAACTATTAATTTGCTGATTTGGGTAACAAAGAATTCCACAATCAACATTTAAAATATAAACATTGGGAGTATTGGGACTGAATCGAACAGCTGACAGTGACAAGAAAATTACATAAATGTCTACTTCAAGCCGGTGAGCGCTCCTTAAATCCTAGTATAAGCAATACACATTACACCAACTTCTTTATTTTATTTATGTAACAGCAGATCACTAAATCAAATATTAATAATTTGAACCAATCTCTATACAAAATAGGCCTAATACTAGTTCTTTAAAGTGTATAATTTAGAATTTAATAGTATATAGGATATATTAATTAAATGTTCTTTTTTTGTAGGTTGTTAAAATAATTCTTCACAGATTTTGTTTCAGATATTTTTATTTTATTTAGACCAGAGTAATGGAAAAAAATGAAATATATCGACATACAAAAAAATATAAAATTAGATTCTAAATAAAAAGTAATAAAGAAGCCCCTTCTTTTAAACAGACATTTACAAAAATTACAAAAAAACGTTATTTAAAGTACCTATAAATAATTACTTTTTGTAATTATATATCTCAAAAGTTACAAAAAATCATTTATTTACTAATTATTACAAGATTCGTATAGTATTTTGGATAAATAGCATATATAATAAAAATAATAATAATAATAATAATAATAATTATGTGTTGATTAGCCAAAGAACATATAAAAATTACAAACAATAAAATTTTCTAACAAACAAAAGACAGACCACTAAAGTAGTATTTTAAATCAAATAAAATTATTAATACGGTATTAAAATTACAATGAAAATGTAAAAAGTAATGTGTATGCCTGCATTAATCTAAATAATAAAAAAATAATCAACCTAGAATTGCACCTAACACTTTTATGTGCAATATGATGATTTTGCAAAGAAATAATAAATATAAAAATGAGAAAATCACATTGCAATTCCATAATAATTCTCCAAATTGAATAAAAATACCTTTTCGTAACACTATAATAGTCCGTCTAAATACTCTCTATTTTCATATATTTTTTTTATGTTGATTAACATATATTTTATATTTTGTTAGCATCATATCTTCTGTGTACAATTGAAAGTCATATGGGTTTAAGTTATAAGTTCTATCCACAAATTTAACATCGTGGCAATAACAATTTTTAAAAATTTACAGCTGGATAATCTTCCAATAGCAAATTTTGAAAATTATACAATCTAATTGTGTTTGATGTAGACTGGACATATGAAACCCATGCACCCATACTGTTGTAGTCATTTCCAAATTGTATTCTGTATTCTACAATATAGTATTAATTTTATGAGGCAACTATGTCCCATAGACATTTTATGTTAAAAAATGAATTCCATTATAATCTCATTTTTTAAAGATGAATCATCGAGAATTTTTTCAGACAAATTATGCTTGGGTTTACATATTGGGGACTGGATTATAGAGAGAGGATATCATTAGCATATGCCGGGTGAAACAAACAATTTGAGGCACCTTCTCTGTTCTCATATCAGATTGTCTTTTTACTTATTTCATGTGCTAATGATAAAGCTAACGTCAAAAAAACTGAAAAAAAAGGGCGTACTATCAATGATTTCTTGCAGGATATTTTAGGAACCAATTGAAGGATATTTTGAGATGCTCAGGCAAACTGAATAAACCAAGTTGGAAGTAAACATAAAACTTTATTATCATAAAAACCAACAAACAAAAAAAATTGTTAAGAACAAACATAAAATTAATCAAAAGTGTAAAAAACATTCAAATTAGAAAGTGAAAAAAGTCGTCTTAATTTTGGCTTCTTAGGTAAAACTACTTTGCGATTAACGGTTTTGTTATCATCTAAAACATGAATAATATAAATAATTACTACTACTACATCTATGTCCTTTTTTGGGATTCATCAAATTTGAAATCAAGAAAATTACAAGTTAAATATATTTACAGTTTACATTGAATGCCGAGCCTAAAATTAAAAAATATAGTTAGAGCTGCTCCTATTTATTTCACACTGACAAAATTAGCGAATCTAGTATAGATAAACACGACCTTTACAAAAAGAGCTCTCATGAATTGTGTGTTTACACCTGCACTTAGTTTTATAAATTAATAATGAATAAAATATTGTTTAGTTTTTATGGTAAACTTAATTTAAATATTATTATAGCAATTATATGGGCCTTTTAATATTATACATACCAATATTGGAAACGTTGTTTGCTTTTGAAGCTTCTCTTTCCTTTTTGATTACTTTCTCTGCTCCTTTTGAAAGTATTATACAGTCAATTTCTAAAAATGACAATATTTAAGAATGAAATTAATCATTAAACTTATTTATATAATCCAATCTTTTTTTTAAGAAAATACGTTGTTTGTGATTCCCCTTAAGAAGTTTAAATAAAGAAAACTGCCCTTTGGCTCATTTATACATACTTTGTTTGGGGGGTTTTTTCATCCTTGTAGAACTTCTTCTTTCGATATGAGTGTCAAGAAAACATTTCATTTGAAAATTTCTTGTCAAATTTCCACATGCTTTGTTATTAGAATTTAAAATAGAGAGTTCAAAAATGTTTCCAATTCTGAAATATGAATACATTCATCTGAAAATTCATGGAGGAAAACGTTCTATTGTATTAATTATAAGCAGAAAATGTGAGTATGTATTTTATTAATGTCTTATGTGAATAAACTTATTTCCTCATTATAATTTCAAGAAAATATACAAACCTTGAGGATAAATATTCCCCTAAAATATTTCGAGTCGTATCTTCAATATTTTTGAAACTTTCACTAACTTCAAATTTTCCTGTATTATCTAAAATATTTCACTTTCTATATTTTTCCAGTTTTTTAGAATAACCTTAACATTAGAAACCAAAAGAGGTTGTAAGGGGGTGGGGATCATATATGTTCAGAGATTTAAAAGAAACATCCATTTGAAGTCATTTTAGCCATGAAAAAAAAAATTAAGGGGGGGGGCATTAATATATTAATTATTTTCCAGGAAGGTAGAACGCAAAAAAGATGGGAATCCCCGCTTTAGATGAAGTTCATTTCCTTCAATAGAAGAAAACAAGAAAAAATATTAATTTGATATATACCAAATCCAACTTTATTACACATAAATTAATAAAAAAGTCGATATCAAAAAACTTTTATTAAACTGATATTAATTCAATTGATATATTATTTACATACAGGTATTACATTTAACACATTGATTAAATTATGGTCATTAAATAATTTAGGTTAAACTTGTTCATCACATATAAAGTTGATATTTACTGGTACTTGAGATTCATTTTTATGATTAAATATCATTTATTAAATTTGAGTTTTTAATTAGAATCCAAAAATAGTGGATCCAGACCCAATATATTTGGTATTAAATTTACTCTTAAGATTTTCTGAGGTTGGTCGATTTTCTTTTCTAGAGCCATTATGTTGATTTCTATAATAATATCAAGTTAAAGCAATTATACTATATCAAATTACAACAACTATGAGTTTCTAGCAATTAAATTCAAAAGATTTGATAATCATATGTTACAATTTGTTTGTCAGACTAAAAATTTTCATTTGGATGCCCTTAGAATGAAATAAACTATGTTTTTTATACTATTATTGATTCAATTTTCATATGCTTTTCATACCCAGATGGTTTTCAGCAGATAGACTGATTAAATTATCTTTATTAGGCAATTCAGATCGAGCTTGCTTTTCCCATATATTCCTTATATTTAATGGTACTTGAAATTCATCTTTATTATTAATCATTGTTCTATTATTAAATTCTCCTTCTTCTGAATTATGTACTGGTTCCTCATCCAAAACAATTGCACTTAAAGTTAATCTTTGGTTTTTACTAGATTGGTTGATATTCTTTTTTGGAGTCTTTTTGTTTCCTAAAATAGAATTTACTATAATAAGGCAATTAATATATCAGATTATGTTAGACAGTATGCTCCAGAAACTAAATTAAGAGACATCAAAACCATAGTTTAATATTTGTTCATTGTAGATAAAAATTTTAATTTGGATATACTTTAGTGTTACATTAAATAAATCATTTTCAGTTGAATATCAAGACATTAATTTAATTTTTATTTGTTTTTCATACCTGGACCGTTTTCAGCAGATTGGCTAATTATAGTATGATCATTAAGTAATTCAGGGTGAACTTGTTCATCATAAGTATTACTAATATTTGATGGTACTAGAAATTCATTTTGATCGTCAAATATTGTTTTATTAAATTCTCGTTCTTCTTCAGAATCGGAAAATACTGGTTCCTCATCCAAAATCATTGCACTTAAAGTTAATCTTGGTTTTTTACAGTGTTTGTCTTTATTCTCTTTTAGGGTCATTGCATTGTTTCCTGTAATAATGTTTTTTACTATGTTTTTTATACTATTATTGATTCAATTTTCATATGCTTTTCATACCCAGATGGTTTTCAGCAGATAGACTGATTGAATTATCTTTATTAGGCAATTCAGATCGAGCTTGCTTTTCCCATGTATTCCTTATATTTAATGGTACTTGAAATTCATTTTGATCGTCAAATATTGTTTTATTAAATTCTCGTTCTTCTTCAGAATCTGAAAATACTGGTTCCTCATCCAAAACCATTGCACTTAAAGTTAGTCTTGGTTTTTTACAGTGTTTGTCTTTATTCTCTTTTAGGGTCATTGCATTGTTTCCTGTTATAATATTTATCATAATAAGAAAATATCATATCTTTTAATACACACCATGAACTAGTACATGTGCACTTGCAACAATACTTTACAATTTGTATGTCACAGACAAAATTTTTAATATTAATACTATTAAGTTAACTCCACCAATTATTAAATAAAATTGATATCAAGACCTTTTATTACAGAACTCTTAATTCAATTTTCATACCTGCTTTGTCTTCAGCACATTGATTAATTAAACTATGGTGATTAAGTAATTTAGGTTGAACTTGTGCACCACAAGTATTACTAATCTTTGCTAATACTAGAGATTCAGTTTGATCGTCAAACATTGTTTTATTAAATTCTCGTTCTTCTTTAGAATCTGAAAATAATCGGATAATTATCATACTTCGTAGAAGACAACAGCAACTGAATTCAAGGGCGCTTGAAGCATTATTCAAAAAGTTAACTGTCGCTGACAAAATTTTTAATTCAGATGCATTCACTATTAAATAAAGCGTTTTGGATTTAAATCCCACCAATTAATAATAAAAATATCGACAGGACACTTTATTACAGTTCTATTAATTCAATTTTGATATAATCTTCATACCTTGTTTGTTCTCAGCACAATGACTGATTAAATTATTGTAATTAAATAATTTAGGTTGAACTTGAGCATCAAAAGTATTACTAATATTTGCTGGTGCTATAGATTCATTTTGATCGTCAAATATTGTTTTATTATTTTCTTGTTCTTCTTCAGAATTTGAAAATACTGGCTCCTCATCCAAAAGCACTGAACTTAAAGTTAATCTTTTTTTTTTACAGGGCCGATGTATTTTCTTTTCCAATCTCATTATGTTGTTTTTTTCTGCAATAATATTATAAAGAGATTACATATTCATATTATATACGATTATTATTTATTACCACTTTTATTCTTTGCGGTTGCTTTAGCTTTACTATCCATTTACAAACAATAAATACGCCGAAATATCTTCCTCTTTTTCTTATGTAGTCTTGTTTTTAAGTATTGACATTTGTAAATTTCTGCTTTTTTAAAAAGATTTAACCAGGTTAAGCTACAAACCCACATAATTTTAATTGACATTGACATATGAACGAATTTGACATTTTATAATTTTTGTTTATTCATTGCGTTTCAACTAACCTTAAAAGCAGGCAGTTTTTTTCATACGAAAACAAGTGTAAGAATTAAATATGAGTTTGGCAGATATTTGCGGTTTATCTAAATATAATTCCACAGACTACCATCGGCCAACGTATAACAGCGATGTACACAAATTTTGTAGTAATTTTGAGAATGGCATGTCTCTGGAAGTACCCCCTTTCCCAGATGTAAGTATAGACTAGATTTAGACCAAACTCGACTGAATATATATGACAGGAATACAAGGATTCAACATATAAATAAAAGAAATTCATAAAATTTCAAACTAGAAAGAACTTGAATCATTATATAGTCTAACTAATTATTATTCATTAATCATTACTTGTATTATTTTCATCACATATTTATCTTTAACTTAACATAGCTATCCATAATGTCTAAAGCCAACATAACTTTTTCATCAAAGTCTTTCATCTACTACCTTTTCTGTCTAATAATTAATTGCATAAATTACTTATTTAATACACTCATTTTTAGAAATAATAATCATAATAATAATAATACATACATACAAATACTTTCAGTTTTGCCAAATTTAAATTTAAAAATTTTTTCATTATCTTTCTCTTGTTAACTTATTTTTTGATGTGGAATTTAACTTTAATTTAATACACGTCTCTTTAATTTTAGCCTAGTAATAATTTTGCTAACTGTACAAAGGATGAAAATGGACGTGAGATTAAAATCCATTTTGATCATGGTACAACTACACTTGGATTCATGTACAAAGGCGGTGTAGTGCTTGCGGTTGATTCTAGGGCCACGGGAGGTCAATTCATTGGCTCACAAACTATGAAAAAAATCGTAGAAATCAATGACTTCTTGTTAGGTTAGTTCCGATTTATCTGTATAGAGCTTCACAAAATATCTTCCATTTTGTTTATTATTTTCATTTCTGTGTCTGTTATGTAGGTACTTTGGCTGGAGGTGCGGCTGATTGTGTCTACTGGGATCGCGTTTTAGCTAAACAGTGTAGGATGTATGAACTTAGAAATAGAGAAAGAATTTCTGTAGCTGCTGCTTCTAAATTAATGGCTAACATGGTGTACAATTATAAAGGCATGGGACTATCTATGGGAATGATGTTAGCTGGATGGGATAAAAGGGTATGTATAATCTCATTTATAGATGTTAAATAGGTCAGAAAAAATGTTATAGTTTTGTTAATTGTCATCAAATGGAAAACACACACATATTGCTACAAAATACTTTGTACAGGGTCCACAACTTTACTATGTTGACTCAGAAGGATTGAGAACTACTGGAAAAGTATTCAGCGTTGGCTCAGGATCTATTTATGCATTTGGTGTGCTAGATTCTGGATATAAATGGGAATTGTCTGACCAAGAAGCGTATGATTTAGCTCGCAGGTCAATCTACCACGCTACACATAGAGATGCTTATTCTGGAGGAATTGTAAGAGTCTATCACATGAAAGAAACTGGGTGGGAACATATTGACAACAATGATTGCAATGATTTACATTACAAGTACCAAGAAGAAAAGGCTAAACAAGAAGGTGTTTAATTTAACATTTATGCTAATTTTTAAATTTAGTTTATGCTTTTAAGTATATCAATTTGTAATGATTATTAATAAATAATTTTTGAAACTGGGTAAGTTAATTTTTTTATTGTATCGCCGTAAGACTGCCAAGGAGCAAAACTTTATTTAGGACTATAATAAATATGTATAAATATTGTAATGTAATTAATTCTTTCTAAAAGAACTGTTAAAATATTAGACCACAAAAATGTTAATATCCAATTATCCTCCATTCATTCACTAGAGAAAAAATAAAAGAAAATGTTAACAAATTACATATTTGAACAGATATAAACCCTGAATCAATGTTCTACCAACCAGGACTGAAAATATTAAGTAAGTACACTTAACAGGGCCATTATACTCCATAGAGTTAATTATTAAAATCTACTTGATGTTACTATATTATTCCAACAAGTGGCATCCCTAAAATAATCAAAATGAAATATAAATAAATATGAATAATTTTTAAATTAATCTGAAATATTAACTTTGTGAAAAATCCACTTTTATAACATCAATCCTTTACTTCACTGGTCAGTAAAATGTATTTTTAGTTCCCACTTGTTAAAATGATGATATGGGTAAATGTTAAAATCGTGATTTTTTCATTGGTTTTAATTACGAAAAATTATTAATGCATTTTTTGACTAACTTTACATTAATTAGAATAATATTCCCAGAATAATGAGATTTCTACATGCTTCGATGATATTATTTTTAGTACACAACAACGGTAAGTTTTATATTTAGAAACATAATTAGAAGTTTACTTCTTTAACTGAGAAAACGAATATATTTGCGACAATTTCTTTTTCAAGTAGGTACCATTTATCATAATATACTTTCCTGTAACTTATTTTCTCCTATGGAAATTGCTTTGTTCTAAGTCTAAAGTTTCGATTCTATAATATACTCATTACAATTATATTATTATACAAAAATATAAAAATTAAAATATTTACAGTTATATAGGACAATATTCAGAGATCTACTCTTTCAGTTGTTAGAGTATTAATTACAATATGCAATTCAATAATATTCTCTTTTTTTATAAGTCATTTCTTACTTTAAATCATTTCTATTAAAGGGGTTTATACAAATATTTTTCAGATGAATTTTAAATGCATTCAAATTATCTCTTTTTTGATAGTTTCTTGTTTTAGTAGCGAATTTTTATAACTCAAAAGAATCGTTATTACCATTATCTAAAGATTTTCTTGAATCGTCCAATTTTCTTTTCATGTGATCTAAGTGCACATTTTTTTGTCTTTAAGGTATTATTAATAATCTTCTTGAAAAATTTAGTTTTTTTGTTTTAATAAATTGCAAAAGCTTTTAATTTAATTTAAAATCTTTGAACTGGGGTTTTACTCCTAAACAGGGTGCAATCAAAAAATAATACTGTAATATGTCCTCATGTAAGTAATATTTTAATATTATAGCTGATCCTGCAGTTGATAATCATATTGCATGGAAATTGATACCAACAGATACATGCGGGATCACGAGATATCAACATAATACAGGAAGAATTATAAGTGGAAAGGATGCTAAATTAGGACAATTTCCGTGGATAGCTCGACTAGGATATAAAAAAAAGTTCTCAAGTAGGGTCGAATTTAATTGCGCAGGTACTTTAATAACAAAAAACTATGTGATAACAGCTGGTCATTGTGGAAGTGATCATCATATGTAAGTAACAAAAATGCAGCTGGCTTAGTTTCCTGAAAAATATTTTTTTGTTTATGCAGTGTAATAGTAACTATACAGTACGGTCCATATAAAGAGTGTTTTATGTAAAAATTCCACCCTTTATCTTTGTTATTGTAACTGATTAATGTTTTTATCTTTTAAGTTCAGTACTAATAGAAAAAAGTTAAAAATACTTTTTGGAACAACCATGTAATATTGGATTTTATATTTTTACAAATTAAGTCAATGTACATTACAAAAAGTGAATATGCACTAAATGCTACAAAGATTAATCACTCTATTAACTTGGACTATAAATAATAATAAAACGTATTGTGTTTTAATGTTTAACAGGTGATTCTTCAGTTCGGGGTAAAATTGCGCTTTACAGGGATTTGGAGACTTAAGGAGCTGCCATTAAATTTTTACATTAAAACCCTCTATAAAATAGATTTTATATTCTTTTGGTAATAACCTGTTTGCTGTTATAGGTCGTACGGCACCTTATTTCAAAGGAATTTTGATTACCTACGGTTTTTCTACTATAAGCCTGTACGCATATAATAACTAGAGTTTCGAAAAGAGGCAACTAATTTACTAAAATTTGTAGTCACTTATCCTCTTCATAATGGATTATTTTGATTAATAATCTCATCATAGTCTTTCAATCCTTATGCATGATAATGGCTAATGTTTGTAATAATTTAAATCCCTTTATTGAGGTGGATTATTCTCTTCCCAATCATCACAATTCAGTATTTGTCTTTCCTGTTGTTGTTACTCCATTCTTCTCTGTTTTTACATTTGAGTTTCCAATTGCTTATTTTTTACGTTTTTTCTATTTCATTCCACCATTTTTTCGTTGGTCTTCTTTTGGTGGTTATTTTTCTAACTCTTCTGTTGGTGTCCTCATTATTAGCTCTAGCCATTCTACTCGTAGTGATCTTTAAGTACCTTGCATTATTTTCCCCTCTGAGTTTTTCTTTTATTTCACTATTTCTTTTACCACCTCTTTCACCATCATTTGTTATATCTGGGCCAATGATTATTTTCATTAATTTCCTGTTATTACCTTTTTATAATATGTTTTTAGAGTTAGATTGGGAGAGCATGATACAACCACAGATGTTGATTGTATTGAAGGCAATGTATGTAGTACTTACCAAGATATCGAAATAGGAGAATATATTTTTAATGGTTTTAAGAGAGACACATTTAGCAATGATATTTGTTTGATTCTTTTAGCACAATCCGCAGTATTTAATGGTACGTATTAATATGTTATTAAAATAGGAGTTAAGGGGATCGCGCTCAATTCATTAGCACTTTTTGCCTACTTCGTAAATTATAACTAAACCAATAAGGTTTACTGTTTATTAAACTATTTTTTAAGTACTAATAATAATCAAAATCTAAACTTTATTCATATTTCAAATACGTCTCGTGATTGCAAATTCATGTGCAACTCCAAGTGGCATTCAATTAGTTGGCTGCATACAGATTTGACAATTTAGACTAAGTATTTATTGTAAATATTTTTCAGTGTAAACTTTTGTACTATTCATGATTTTGGTTGAACAAGCGTCACTTTTATTGCACGTGTTGTTATTGCCATTGATTTTTTGTTTGAGCTGCAATGTTTCCTGTTAACACAATAAAATTAAAACAAAGAATAATTAGTAAATGTGTTGAGTGAAACGATCTTAAGAAGGAAATTGTACATCGACAATCTATTTAATCAGGTCTTCTGGCAAATTTTTTTTAACTTTCTTTCTTCTACTTGCTGGTTGGTTAGATCCCTAATGAGTCAATTTCCTGGGTTCTTATGCGAGTATCTTAATCAATCAATTCATGTGTTTGGTTTGTTTGGTTTTCATATTTAACCTAGACTGGGGCCCAGGTACTTGACTCTTGATTTAATTGGGATTGGCGAATTGTTGATTGTAACCTAGGGCATCTAAGACGTCTTATTATTGAGGTAATCTGAGATGATTTATCCTCATTTACTTTGATACGCCATTGTTTAAATTAATCCATTTTGTATTGATTCGGAAGCTGCTATTGGTTTTCCTTTTGTTGCCATAATTGCTACATTATCCACAAATATGTGGCGTTAAATGTATCACATGTTTTTTGTACATCAGCAGTGTACAGAAACGGCCCTATAACGATACCTTGTAGTGCTTCTGATTTGATTATTTAATAATTGGAATTTGCGGTGAAATCAGTTCTTCGCTAGGAACAATTTCTTTGATTTGTTTTAATAAGAACTTTCCAAAAAATTTGTTTTTATTGAAAAGGAAAATAGCCTAGAAATAGTACACCATTGCAGATTATAGTTATTATAGTAGACAATTGCTTTCCGAGGAAAATTCTTTAAAGCTTCTTCTGTTATTAAGTCGTATCCTAAGACTTCGGGGCTGTTTAAGAATATCTTTTCTTGTTTTAGTTCTGCTAGTGTGAAGAGTCTTATCGGAATGCAAAGTTAACACGGACTATCTAAGAAATTATTAGGAAATTAATTACTTCATTTTCGTGCACATTATCATGTATTAGAAATAGAACATATACGTTGGTAAAATGTTCATAAAGACTTGAGCTATTTATTCATTTTAGCGGGGCCAGATTTTTAAATTTAATTATGTACCCGATTAAAGAGCGTGACACTAAGCTTCTTTTCTCTTTCATTTTCAATATATTGAAAAATAACGTTTTCAATTCCATTTTTTATGTCTTATAGAATTTGTGAAACCGGCTTGTCTACCCAGAAGTAAACTTTTGGATCTAAATTTAGTTGGTAAACGTGTTAAAATTGCTGGTTGGGGTTATACGAACAGTACATCACAAACTGTTGCTACCATTCTTCAATACATTTCTGTTCCGATTGTCGATTCTACTGATTGCGACAAGATTTACAAACATCAATTAACAAAAAATCAATGCTGTGCTGGATATGCCAGAGGTAAGTAAAAAATCAAAAGATTTCTATATTTTATCTTTATGAAAACACAATACAAAGCTATATTTCTACAATAAGTAGATAAATAAATATAATTGTTCGAAATTCTCCAACAAGCTTATGCCCATACAGCACATATGGATATCCATGAAGTATAGGATGGCCGTCATACCAAATGGATCATTATCTATGAATATTCATTAAACATCCAAATTCGTGTTATATATCCACAACATGATGGATATTTAGGACATCCATATAGATGTCTCTGTGGATATTTATGAGACTTATTAGAAATACTTCTTTACCTGAAAATCATTTTGTACACATGACAGTTATTTAACCATATTCTGTACATATCCACCGCATTATATTCAACCAATGATGTCTAAGGGACGTTTCTATTTTTGCGAATATCTTCTGGATGTTATCGATATCTATTAGATCTCCTTTTAAAAATTTGAGTGGTTTTGTTATTCATTTAAACTATGGAAATAGAAGATGCAACAACTTTCTGTTTTTGTTTTCAACTCCTGTTACTTATTGATTCTTGTGTAATTTAAAATAATTTAATGTTTTAGGTAAAGATTCCTGTAATGGTGATTCAGGAGGACCAATGACAAAATCAATCAGACTTGATAAAGTTAAACGCACTTATTTAATCGGAATTGTTTCGTATGGAAGAACAGATTGTGGTGAAGGTCCAGCTGTGTATACTCTAGTTTCTAAATATATGCTACGCATTTTAGATAATATATTACAATAGATACTTTTCTTTTTTTATTGTGCCTCTATTGAATCGAGATTTTAGTTATTTATGTACCAAGTCCGTAAAGTTATTCTTTATCGAACCAGTTTGAAATTTATGAGCCAAGGCCAGTAACAAGCGAGTTCATATTCATATATATTAAAACGCTTTGGAAGACTGTGGAAATTCAAGATAAGTATTATTTATCTTTTCATATTTATTAAAATAATAAATATTGAGATGGACCAGTTCAATAACGATCAAGCTAGTTCATTAATTAAAATTCATAATGAATAATAAATTTGAGCGTCAAAATACAACTTTTTGAATGGAGTTTAAATGCAAATATAATGAATATTATAATAACATCAAGTAAACGACTTTTTATGCTAAAAAATTGAATAGTGGTATCCTAATAAGTACAATTTTATTTCTAATTGTTAAAAGGGTACTCCTAACGAGCCTGAACGTGTTACCTAAGATCTAAGATGACCAAAAAGAATATAAAAAACATTAGTCATCTAGAAATAATAAAATAATAGAATAGTGACGTGTGGATTATTTTTTTATAACATTAAGAAAATGCCTTAACCCAATGAAAAAAAATATAGTAAAAAAATAGCTCTCAAATAAAAAATATTGAAAAAATTCCAGTCCGGTAATTACCTATATTTACCAAAAAAACAAAAGAGAAAAAAAAAGAAGAAAGGGAGAATGTAGTTAAAAGTCGAACAAAAAAAAATAGTTCATTAAAAATTTCCGGTTTACTGATTATTGAAAAGCTTTAAAATATCTTAACCTGAGTACTGTTTTTTATTTATCTGTATTTCTGAATAGTTTGTAGCCTGAATACCTACAAGTCTCTAAAAAGTAATACCTATGGAATCTGAAAATAAACGTATTAAATTGACTTTTCAATAAATAGCAAGAGATCATTCTTTACTAAATATACGTTCGATTTCAGAAGAAACGTATTACAATTCAAATAAAATAGCAATAATGTCCTTATTTAGGGAGTGTTATTCTGTTGTTCTATTGCGCATTTTAAATAAGGACAAAAATATATTTTATTTAAATTAATCCATGTGCACTAATAATAATTATACAATTGTGTATATGGTTTTTTACATGTCTAAAGTAATATGACATAATCTGGCAACTGTGCTCGATTGGATCTCGTCAGCAGAATGCTAACAGCGATAACGGAAAAAGATTGAACTAAAAGAAGGCGGAGCATATGCTAATTAATGCGCGGGAATTTTAAGATCACTAATTTTAGAAATTTTTACAAAACCTCACTATTTCTCAATCAGAAAAAGATGTTTTTGGTCATTTTTGAAAGTTAAAAAGTATACGCGTGTCGATGGACATTATTTTCTCAAATTTGAAGAATTATATAGTGAAAATTGTGTACGAAAATTGGTCATCGTACGCATGCTGTAGTTTACGTTTCAAACTAAAGAACGAAATGAAAAGAGTCCATCGACACGTATTTGACCTTAATCTGTAAGTCCTGAAAAGTGCTTCAGTATTTTTCTCAAAAATTGTGAAATATTAGACCCATGTTTTGACACGTTTTGAAGCGTTCGATCTTAAGGAAATCATTACCTAATTAGATAGAATAGAATAAATAATTTATTTTTTACTATGGTAAAGAAAATAGTAAGACATTAGGTTTTCGTTTCATAATAAAATATAAGAATTTTGTGTCACTATGGTAACTTAAATTTTACTGAAGCTTAACTACTACTTTTACTTTGTTATGTCATTAGACAATTTCATAAACATTAGTACTGCAATTGTACTAAATTTGACATTTATATTATTCAGGATCTAAGGTTGGTTTTAAAATTACTGTGTATTTTCTTTTTTTGTGATGTAGTGATATCAAGACAATTCTAAGTTAAGGTTGTTTGTATTTCAGTTTTATTATTGTTTTTACTTTCAGTTCTTATTAATATTCTAAAACAAGTGACTCTGTTGTTGTATTAGCTGTTCTTAAAGAATTATTTACCGACATTTTTGAAAAATTCCCCTTGTGATTTGAAGGTAAATATTTTTACACGATCGTTAGTAAGTTTCTAGGAAACAATTTTTGTCTGTTTACTAGGCATAATAAGAGATTTATTAATTATGAGTTAGCGTAGGTTTTTCCATTGAATCATGTATTATATATTAACGAGTCAATTAACATTTACAAACTAGAAATTACTTTAATATTTTGACTATTTCATGGTTATATATATATGTATATATATATATATATATATATATATATATGTGATATGTATATGAGTATTCGGTGTTAAAGAAAATTTCCTACTTCATCGAGGGCTATTTTTTTATATCAAAACAAAGTTAACGCCATATCATCCTTTGCAGTGAATTTATTGTAAGAGTTGTTTATTTATTTTGAAATTAGAACCTAACTTTTGTAACCAGTTACGATAATAACACAGAGACGGCAATAAAACTTACTTGAGATATCACTAGGAATTCTCATTTCAGTATCAAAGACTCCTCAGTCCTCAGCAAAAAACGCCCTTAGGATATCCTGCAGGAATTATTGGATATCCGTAAGTAGAATTTTTTGTAGAAATAGTTGATTTTCTTACCACAAATTTACGTTTTATCAATTAAGGGCTATTAATTAATTTGAAAATATCGATATTTGATTTGAATAAGCACTGTGGTGAATATCAAGTTTGCAAGCATATACAGAGTGGGCTACAGAAAACAGTCCACCCGATATTTGGCAGTATTCATTAGATTTTAAGGAAATGCTGAAATACGTCGATTTTTGTTCTAAGGGGGTCACATTTTTACGATACAGACATCTATCATTTATCAACCCCCTCCCTTCCACTTCCCCAACCCCTTAATTTTAAGTAGGGAATATAATATGTGTGGCACGTCATTAGAAAGGCATTTACATGGAGTATTCAGGCATATGATCATCCACGATTTTTTTTCGATATTTATACCGTTTTTGCAAAAAAAAGTCTTAAATAATTTAAAGTGCAACACCTCTTAAATATGATACGCAACGCCTATGTTTTGCTAATGTTTTAATTATTTCTTTCACATCAAAAGTAAATTAAAACAAATTTTGCAAAAAATTAGTAATTTGATACTAAGACAGTTTGTTTAACATTTTAAATTATTTAAGACTTTTTTTTCTAAAAACGGTATAAATATCGAAAAAAAATCGTGGATGATCATATGACTGAATACTCGAAGTAAATGCCTTTCTAATGACGTGCCACACATGGTATATTCCCTATTTAAAATTAAGGGGTTGGGGAAGTGGAAGGGAGGGGGTTGACAAATGGCAGATGTCTGTATCGTAAAAATGTGACCCCCTTAGAACAAAAATCGACGTATTTCAGCATTTCCTTAAAATCTAATGAATACTGCCAAATATCGGGTGGACTGTTTTCTGTGGCCCACTCTGTATACAAATTACTAGATATAGTATAGTGAAGTTTTATATGAAGTGCTATAATTATTTTTAGCCCGTCTATCATCTCCCAAGTTTATGGTACGAACTCCTAGGACATGTTGTATAAGTTGGTGGACACAAAGTTGCGATAAAATTTTGCAAAATAATGTGCACTTATCAGAGTTTGACTTTTTTTCAAAGTCATTCTAGGAAATTCCCTTATTATTCCCACATAAAACTATGATAAACACTGGAATGGATTTCATGTACCTGAATGTTAAATTGCTAAATTAAGACAGTATGATAGTCACAAGGTGGGTTTTTTTTATTTACCAACTACAACATATTTACAATATCTTGGTTAAAATTTGCATGTCGACTAGTATATAACAATTAACCGTAATACGTCACTGCTACGTACCTCTGGTTTCCTGCTAGTCCACTTGCTCAGACGTTGGTATTTCCAAGGCTGGTCGGCGCTGCTGAATACGACCGGCCGAAACCGAAAGATCACCATGGGTCACTAGCAAGTCAACTTTTAAACTTGTTTAGTGTTTTCTTCAATTCGGATTTGATGATTTGAATCGAATTACTCTGTGATTTTATATTATTTATAATCTTAGTAGCGTAGCTGTGGATATGACAGAAAATACTCTTTTTAAAATCCTAGTGCTTACTCTTGGATTGTGTACCTTAGGTATCACGCGTAAGTATTTATGTTGATTTTATTTTTTTTCTTGTAAGTAAACATATATCGGAATATCTTATTTCACTGACATTACGAAAGACTATCATTTTGTATAATTAAATACGTGTTGATATTATAATTTGCACTGAAATTGTGAAATTTTAATACGCAATAAATTTAAGTACGGCTAAATTGGTTTTATAAAAAATTACTTAGGTATTAAAATTAGATTAAATTTAAGAACGTTTAGTTCACGGATATACCTGCTAATTATATATATTTAAATGTAAATACCGAGTACTTTAATCCAGTAAACCAAGCAGAACAAGCTGGATCTAAAAATATTTACATTGTTTTTATTAATTGTCTAAATAGGTACTAAAAACTTCATACCTCCATTAAATTACCATATAATTAAAAAACATTCCTACTAATAGATTTTACAATTTAAGAATTAAACTAAAATTTATGCATCAGATTCTGCAACGTTACATGACATCATCCTCATCGTCATGACTTAAGAAAACTCGACAAGTCAACATTTAAAAAAATATTCAATTTAGCATAACAAAACACCTAAATATAAACAACAAAGTGATTATAAAAATTTTCTATTAAAAAAAAATAAAAAAATCATTAGAACTTATCTATACATTATTAGAAACAAAACTTTAACTATATTTAATTATTAAAGTAAAGAAAAGAACCTGGTCTTGATTTCTTAATCACAAATGTATAATATTATCCTAGATCCTTGTCCATGGGAAAATTTATTGGTTTTGCTTTTCCATTCTTCCTTTATGGTATGACCACCTGAAAGGACGTTTCGGTTTTGAACGAACATGATATCATCACTGCATCTTTCTTTTTTATGAAAATTATATTTAGTTTCTAATTGTTCCCTATAAATCATTTTACATTTTGTCGTTAGTTTTGTATTTCTATATTTTTCTTTTTTATTACTCTTTAATTAATTTTACTTTTTTATCTATTGATTTATGTAATAATATTTAATTTTTCAATATTAGTATTAAAATGGCACCTAAAAACGTTATCAAATATTTCAGAATAGACATGTTCGGTGTAACTTAATTACTAAGTTTAATTAACCAAATTAGGATTGGAACACAACTTCGATGTTTTTATGAAAGAAACACCAAAATGAATCATCCTGTCCATCAAAGACACTGTCTAAATTTGAATTGTTTGTCTTTACAGTTACAAAAGGTAATAACTTAATACTTTGTGCTTCTATTGCATATATTTTCATTATCTTCAATATATACAACAAGAATAATTCTTGCGAGAAATTTGGTACTCACCCTTCACTAACTTAACTAATGGATTGTGAAAGATTATATATTCCTATAAACCAAATATAATAAAAAAAAAATCAAGAAAGTGAGATGTTAGAATATTTGATAATTTATAATAATTTTCATAATGAATGAAAGAATGACATTAAGAGATGGAAAGAAGGTAGGTGAAAGAGTAGAGAAGTTCAAAAGAAGAATATGATAGATTATGGAGAGGTATCAGTAGAAGAAGGATTAGGAATTGAAGTAAGTGATGTTAGAGTCACATATTTAAGAAGAAGAAGGACTTGAACTAGAAACTATACAAGAGGAACAAGATGATGAAGGTAGAAATTCAACAAAAGATAAATGGACAAGAAAATAATGCACAAATACAAGACATTAATCCTCTTAAATATGCAAAACTAAAATAGAAAAAATGTATCGGATTTAAAAACAGAAATGTTAAAGAAAGAAGACCTCAAGAAATATTAAGAAAATGTTAAGCTAAAATTAATAGAAGATATAAAGAAAATTGCAGAAAATATTAATAAGTTTGTATGTACAGAATTTTTATAAAAAAATATTTATGAATAGTAAATGTTATGGAAATTATAATTATTATGTTTATCATTACTATGAACTAGATGATCTTGATATGGAATTTGTTGTCATAGAAGAAAAATTCCAGTTTAAAAGAATTTGCATAAATAAAAAAAAATAAGTATAATGAAGTAGAGTGTAAATTAGTTAATAAGTAAAAATTTGGAAAATTAAAATAATAAGATAGAGTGATTCATTTAATTAGGGAAATTTATTATGATCCAAATATAATATAAAAAAAATCAAGAAAATAATTAAAATTCATAATGAAAATTGTTTTTCAGTCAATAGAGATTGTTAAATAAAATTTGGGGGAGAATTTTGCTGTTCTTTTTTTCTATTTGGTTCGTCTATTTTCCATCATCTGTTACAGTTACTCCTAGATATTCGAATTTTTGGAACCTTTCAAAGCTTAATTTTCACGTATTGTGTCTCCATCCATTACTAGTATCTATAGTAGTGAAGGGTAAAAATTAGGCGAAAAAATAATTTGTTTTACATTTCTTTTATCTTGAAGCACCATTTTTATAATGCGAAATTTCCAACAAGAGCAGTCACGTCGACTGTCACCAATTCGAAAATTCTTCTTGTTCTCTAATCATCCTCCACATATTACTGCTTCATTTGAAATCTTTAAGGGTCCTTTATAACATATTTTCCCTGATCCTTTGTGAAAATGTATGCAAAATCTTTAGTGGGAAATTTGGTTAATAAATCAAGTTGCACAGAGAACAAATATCATTATCATTGATTCATTTTTAATCTAAAATTCTTTGTTTAGTAAAGTGTAACATAACATAACATAACATCCGGACACCAATGTAATGTAATTCAGATTTGCATTACATATATACTTTTTGTTGAAGGATAATGATATAAAAACATGATTTCCTTAAGTACTGTTTTGATTTCATTTTTACCTGTACCTACACATTGAATATATTCATAGAAATAATAAATTGTGATTTAAAAAGTCGACCGATTCTTCGGGATTTGGAAATAGAATCCCTTGTATCGAACTAACCCCTCGTTATATTTTAACAAAGTTATTTACAATCATTAAAATCATGAATTTTGATTCCTTGAACGATGCGTTTCTTATCCACTTAAGACAAATCGTTGAAAAAGTGTAGAGTAGGACTATTTATGTATTTCATTAAGAACAAACTAAATTAGTCACTTAATCCTTACATAATGTTATTTGGCAATTTGATTAATTGAGTTTTGCTAAAATAAGATTAGATATTTTCTGGATATGCTAAATAGTATAGGTAATTATACATTTTTGTTAAATATCCAAAACACGTTCATTTTCATTTAATTCACTCAATTTTTAGATGGACGTAACTGCTCATTTACAACATTGAGGATATATAACTCATAATATTTAAATGCGTTTCTCTTCAATTAAAAAATTAATATTTTTTGTTACAGAAGATGAAGAGTGCGACACGCCCAGACAGGAAGAAGGTACATGTATAGTGCTAACAAAATGCCCGAGTCTTTTTGCAATTTTACAAAATCGTCCTATCAAGTCGGAAGATGCCGATTACCTCAGACGATCTCAATGCGGATTTGACAGAAACTTGCCTAAAGTGTGTTGTCCCCTCAGGGCTACTCCTGTAACTACTACCCAGAGACCCGATAATAGTTATAACATAGGTAAGACGCTCATCATTTTAAATTAATGATAAGTTCGTAGACTTCCACGGCCAGAGTAAATCCGAGAATCTGAGGACCGTGTCTGGCCTCAGGCTACGTTGAGTAGTTGAGTTACTGCGCACAACTCACTTCCTGAAAAAGCCGCTCACGACAAACAGGGAAGTGTTGAGTAATATCTTTAAAATGACCCATTTCTGCTGAAGCAGTAATCCTTTATTTAATAATACTCAAGTTTTTCCTAAAGTTTTGAAATGTCATATTATCCACCCTCTCTTCCCCATAACAAATAATGGTTAAAATTATCCTATTAGACCTTAGTTAGTAGTTATTTAGAATTATAAAACTTACATAAAGATAATTTATCATCATAAAGTGTATTGAATACTGTTTTACTTTTGAGCAAACGTGTACTTCACTTACAAATAATCTTTTGTTTGTTTTTTTTTATTGAACTTATCAGTATAAAGGCCAATGGCTCGGAGCAAATAAATTGGAAAACGTTTATTTATGAAGATAATTAAAATTTTATATGATAAATTTATTTGGGAATTCTCGATGAATAATGTATGGAATTACCTAAATTAGTACATGTACTAAAAATCTATTTTAATTTTGTTATTTTAACAACAAACTAGTAAAAAATTTCTTCTCCCAAAATATTTTATCTACAACTGTTTAATAATAACGAAATATCATATTAAGTTATTCATCTTATTAGGTACCATAATTAATCCAAAAACTTTTAAAATAAAATCTAAAAAACCTGGACCCGCAAACATGTACAGGGTGTTTCCAAATACATGTCCCACAGAGCACGTGCTTCAGCTTAAAAAACTAATGGAGTACCATTTTTTTTCTGAAATATGTAACGACTACCACGTGTCTACGCCACTCAAAATAATTTAGAACTACGTTTTCAACAATTTATTGCCCTTATTTAAGAAAGGGTGTATACGAAAGGGGTTAAAAAATGATAATGATTTTAAAATTTATTGAGTAAAAACCTATTTTAACACCCTATATTTTACTTATCCGTTCTTAAGTCAAAAAATGCTACATAGAAATTCGCCATAAGTGGTTGCAGTACTAAATTGATAACAATAAATTTAACAACCTTCATGTTACCTACATACAAATAAAATATAAAAATTCTCGAACAAGTAAGGAAGATTTTTTAACACATTTAAATATCTTTTTCATCAAAATTTGAAACTCTCATAGAAGTAATTATTCTCCAACTTTCAAGGGAAAATATTTTGTTTTGATGATAAAAACCAAAACACCCATTTTAATGTTTAGATCCTTATCTCATTATTTCAATTGTAAGAATCTTCTGTGATAATTTTTATTAAAAGGTTGAGTAAATTCAGCTTGCAATATTTATTGACTTATCTCATTTTCCAGCACTTAATTTTTCAATAGAGTTTTTAATTTAATTTAATTAATAATTAAATCATTTTTACATATAATTTTATTTTCTCAAGGTATACATACGAATATTGATTGTAAAAATTAACCTAGTATCGTCAAAATTAGTTATTCAACAAATTTGCCTAGATTTTTTCGTTGATTTTTCAATTGCTTCATTTATTAAGTGTTTTATCGACCTTGTATATATATATTAAGGCCGAAGGTATACAACAGAACATACATTATTTCTAATTATTTCTTCGTGTTGCAATTTGTAATTAATAAAATACCGAACTGGAAATTACTGAGTTCACAATTTAGAAAAAACGAGTATCTATATAGCTTGAGAAAGCTTGAGAATTAAGATAGTTATACTATTTTCTTCCTGTACAAGTGTTCAGGTGTCATATTAATAAAATTAACAATGTTCAAATTCGTTATAATTTTTATGGTTACATCCACGTTTGCGGAATGCTCCGAGGGACAAGAGGGTAATAACTTTTATTTCACATAATTATTTATTATTTACTTATTTTTATTTATCAAGGTGACTCAGTGAAAGAAAAAGTATAAATCATCCATTATTTTTCTAATTATATTGTTTTGTAAAACAGATAAATAGCTTTTAAAGTTATTAATATTTGAAGTTAAGTTTAAAAGATACAGAGTCTCATAAAAATCTATATTTTAAAAATATAAACATCATTAATTTCTGTTTTTATATAAAACGATGAAAGTTACTGATATTGAACTTTATATCCAAGAAATTGAAAAATATCAATAGTAGGTTACCACTCTAGTGTTGAAAGAAAAACTTTATTTAAAATTGTATTTGATTAATTTGCTAACTTGTGAGGTAGGAAAAAGCTTATGAGAACCATTACGTGACTTCTTAAATACGAAAATCCATCCACATTCTTTGTCGTTTATACAAAATCAAATAACCATTGCCGTTGTTCTACTACCTTCTTAAATCACACTTAGCCCACAGATACTTTATAACAAAAATTAACTATGGAACTTCTCAGTTCTAACCTATTACATCTGGAGTTCCACAGGGCAGCGCCTTAGTCTCTTAGATATACATCAGACTTCGCCACAACAAGCATTTTTGCAGGTGACACTGGTATCTTAGCTGTTGATGAAGTTCCAGTAATTGCTTCGCAAACTTACAACATCATCTGTCCCACATAGAAGAATGGACCAAAAGATAAAAGAGAAAGATTATTGAAAGCAAACCTCAATATACAACACTCACACCAAAAAAAAGAAAAATGTCCTCCATTGCACATTAATAATACAGAAATTTCTACAACATCCTGTGTCAAGTATTTGGGAATCCATCTTGATATCCAAACTCAAGTAGATAGAACACCATAGGCAAAAACGACACCAAATAGACCTCAAAAAGAGAGAAATGTATTGGCTACTTGGCAGAAAATCACGAATGCCCCTAGAGAAAAAAGCACTATTGTACACGGCAATAATCGTTCCAATCTAGATCTATGGTATCTACAAGTTTAATTATGAAATTATTACATGTGCTTTGAGGTCTAAAATCTCTTTTGTGAATCTATTAAGATTTTCTAACAAAGAACCACTTCTTCATGTTAATTTCACTCTTTTTCAATTTTCTCCCTAACAAATCTATTTTCTAGGTGTATTTGATTCTGAACTATTTTCATCTGATGAAGTATCTTCATAACATCCTATACTAGGTAAAATTGCAATGCATTTTAAACTTGTATTTAAAGAAACTGCTGTAACAGATTTTTCCTCAAACATTTCACCTGTTCCTCCTGCAATGGAAGAAACCCTTTTTCTAATTGGCTCTGAAGACAAATCATTTGGGTCTGAGGACTGATCTCTACTTTCACTCGGCTTCTTGATTCTTGATAAGAGCTTTTTGTTATTTTGGCTGCTTATCTTTCTTAGTTTTATTTACTACGATTTCAGAATGATGTTTTTCACCTGTAGATGTCTCCTGTAACAATGACATTCTGTTGCGAGAATCAAGCAATTCCTGCTCTTCTTTCAACTCTTTAATTACATCTGCTTCTGTTTTTTTACGTTCAACAAGGTCTAGAAACTCAATTTCATCGTCATTTAAAAATGTAAACCTTTTATCATATTTTTTAATTTATGAGCTTCCTTATATTTAAGGTCTCTCCTTTGTTTTTGTTCTTGTTATTATTCTTATTAACTTCTAGTATAAGGTTCTTCTTGTCTTGCGTTTTCTAACTTCAACTGCTTCGGATTCAGTAATGAAGCCTGAACTCATGTTCGAAATTGCTAACCCTATTATGATGAGCTTTAGACAAACTTCCTGGGTTCTACAGAAGTATATAGCCCAATCTTTTGTAAATTTTGATTTTAATGTAGTTACTTAATTTTTGAATTAATATATTTATTTCTGACATTTAGATGACTGCGCTAGCAAATTAAGTATATCTTTAATACACAAAACCATAGCATAATCAAGAATTCTAAGAATCATAGCTGACGTCCCTTGGTATGTATCAAACCAGATACTACATCAGGATCTTCAAATTGCAACAGTATAAGACAATACAAAAGAGAGGCCAAAAACATCATGATAGGCTAGAACACACCCCCAATAATCCGTTACAACCCCTAGTACAAGTGAAAAACCGTATGAGACTGAAAAGAGATGGCCAGCAGACCTGATATAAGATAAAGAAGAAGCATTCTCAATTTTTTACAAAATCTCAGTGGGACTTACTAATTTTCCAGTCAGCAAAATAGTTCATAAAATCTAAGCTTCTGATTGCTATTCAAAAAATCAATAAAAAATCTCTTGTCCTATTTGGCCATAATAAGTCTGATAGATATAATTAGAGATGTGTTGCAGGAATAGACTTTTTGATCTTACTCGTTAGGTCTTTGTACCACACCTTAGCCAATGCTAGGAATATTACAAAACAATGCTTTATTTCTTTTAAAATTCCACGAATTTCGAGCAAAATTCTTCCTGTAATATATTCATTTTAACAAAACTGTAGTTATTAGAAAATTAATCTTTTATTGACTTAGAAACGAACCATTTTATATACGTTCGGACTCAGGAGACGAATCAATTATACCTTCCTTCTTTTTTTAAGAATTGGGGAAAATGAAATGAATAAATTATCACATATTTATTGCTTGAAATGTATTTGTTCTGTTTACAGCTAAACCTGCAGATAGTAATCTCTTGCCATCGAAAGAAGATTGTGGAATTACCAATATAATAGACAAGATATATGGTGGAAATGCCACAGATATTGATGAATTCCCTTGGATGGTTTTAGTAGAATATGAACGAGGTAAAAACAAACCTACATTTATTATTATAAATAATAAATAATGCGTTTAGCTATTTCCATTTATCAAAGATTGCGTTGAGCATTCGTAACTACTTGAGCCTTGAACCACTTAACATAAAATCAAAATACTCGTTTCGCTAACTGTGGTCACCATCATCATCAGGAAACAACATTAATAATCTACTGATTCTGCTAACAATTAACAGAACATGTATCGAGTAAACTATTTTAATTTGCTGTTCATTGGTCCAAGTCTCAAGTATAGTTAAATATCTTATTTGTTAAATAAGTCTAGGAACTTTTTCTGACAGAAATATGCTTCAATATCCAGCATTACTGCACAAATATTTTTATTTACTTAACCTTCCATTGAATTTCTCTTTTTTTACAAATGTAATGCATCTCTTCAAGGATTACTGAAAGGGCAGAAAAATACAATAGGTCTATAGCTAATCCTAACTAGTCAAATTTATTTTACTTTTTTTGGATCTTTTCTCCTTTTTATTTTAGAAAATATCTCACGAATTAAAATAGATATCTTTTTTTTAATATATGGGGTGATGAATTAGATTGTATCATACCCATAATGTATGGGTGGTACTTATGTCGTAAATGGTACTATAGAAAGAAAAGCTAAGAATCTAAAATATGAATGAAATGTTAAATTATCTGTACTTAAATAAGGTTTACAATTTAATGGCATAATTGGAAACATTTTTCTGGATGAATGTTCACTTTATATAAGTGAATAGTGCAATTTTTTACTTTTGAACAAAATGTAATAAATATAATTTGTAGATAAGCCTTGCTACAGTCATTCGTAATAAAATAATTTAACGAATTTGATTTTTTTTTAATGTTCTAGGAAACGACTTATATTTATTTAGTTTAAATAGTTTATTGTGATTTTTTTAGATAACGGACGACGTGGCTTCTATTGTGGAGGAGTATTAATAAATAAACGTTACGTTCTGACGGCAGCCCATTGTGTCAAAGGCAAAGATTTACCAAAATCGTGGAAACTGTAAGTAATTTATATTGTAGTTTATTGTTTTATCGAAAAAAAAACATTCTAAAACTAACTTGGAAAACATTTTTTTAATAGACAGCTGTACGCTTACAGAGCTGTGTGATACTCTAGTACAATTACTGAATCAGTGCATTCTAAGTACTTTTCATGTACTCATCGGTACTTAGTCCGTGAGTTAAAAAAAAACTAAAAATTCATTGCTACCCCACAATATATATTCTCACACTAGCATGCATGTGATCGTGTGAGAATTAGGAGTAGCTTCGAATTTTTAATTTCCTTTACACTTTGCACAATTTTGAGAAGGAATAACCTTGAAATTGTAAAACCTCATCAGTACTTAATATCTGAGATATGTAAAAATACTCGAGAAATTGATTATGTGTACTTATACCTGCTATTCAAGTACTTTCTTACCGTACTTGGAACTGCTCTGTATATATATATATATATATATATATATAAAAATTAAATATAAATTTAAATTATTAGCTTTTTTTCTGTGAAGATTAATAATGTACCGACTGTCCCATTATATTAATGCTTTATAGCCAAGAAAGTGACGCCAATAAATAAAAAGTAAACGAATCCTTAATTTTTAAATGAAACTCCTTACATTAAGTTTATTGAAATGATAAAAAATAGATGTTGCTGGTGTTTTCTGGGATATACCATCTATTCCGATTTTTCCAAGGTCTTTCATAGGGTTAACCATGAAATTTTATTAAGTTGGAGGTGTTAGGGATCGAAGGAATTTTCTAAAATTGGATGGCTAGCTATGTCTCAAATAGGTCTCAAATTGTCAGAGCATCAATAACTTTAGATTCCACGAAGTCAGTGTTCCTTACGGTGTACTCCGAGGATCTGATCTAGGTCCTAATAGCTAATAGTTACCAAAACGTTTTTGACTTTTTTTTATCACGTTGGGATTTTTTAAAATTGATAAAACCATAAATACCTCCTCATATACTCTGTGATCCTTGGCGTAATGCTCGTTTGAATATTGCATATTTTAATGAGTTAGTATTATTATTAAATGTTTTTATATTTTATCATTTTACTTTATGACCAATTTTATTGTAATTATATCTTGTTTAAAATGGGCAAAGCCCATAAATAAATAAATAAATTTTTACCTGCATCCAACTTATGCAGATAAGGCATCTTCACCATGTTCCAGCACGGTCTTTGGTCATGCGGTAATAAAAGAGGTTTAATAAAATAGATTAAGCGGGCCTTCTCCTGGATAAGGGCGCGATTTGCTTAAGGGCGCAAGAATAAGAGACGGCAAGTTCAGCAACAATTACACTTTAATAAAGATAACAAAAGTGCTCAACAAAAATAAAAAATAAAAAAAATGTTATAAAAAGAGTTCTTACTAATGGATGATCTTGAGGGGACTCATGTCTCTTATGGCATTTAGACATTAAACCCTCCCGTGACGTGTTTTATCAACGACACGAGAACTGCACATTCGGGGACTGCTTGGATCCCCTGACGGGGACCACTGAACTCCCATAATGAGAGGTGACTCTCTTTTTATATTATTAGGTTTACGACCTCGTGTAATAAAGTTGATGGTATTTACAATGTCACACGTTGTGTTTATGTTACCTGTTTTAAAATCAAATTCTTAGTGCCTTTTTGTATGTGACAATATAAATTTTTTGTGGAAAATTCGAATTCGGATAATATAATAAGTGAGAATATTAATATAAGGTTTCTATTACGAGCAGATATTAAACAATTTCTTGACGACTACGCATTGATAAATATTTTAGAATTTTTGGTCAGTACACTTTTTTTGGATAAGTAGTACAGTCCTCATTTGAGACCGTGTTAGAGTCAGACGTCAAATAAACCCTCTTCTTTTATAAGATGCTCATCTAACACATACATTTTAAATCATTTTCAAGATATACCAATCATTGACAATCAGAATGCATTATGAATTACATTGTAATTATTTTTTTAAGAGTAAGTGTACGCTTAGGAGAATATAATACGGACACAGAAGTAGATTGCGTACCTTCACCTGCTGGTCAAAAATGCGCCCCGCGTCCTGTAGATGTTCTTGTAGAAGAAAGAATTGCCCACGAGCAATACAAGCCTTACGACGTTAACCAGTATAATGATATTGCTCTCCTTAGGTTAGCTAGAGAAGTCACATATACCAGTAAGGAATATTTTTGCATATGTAGCGTTACTTTATAAGATATTTTTTTTAAAGTACCTTATTCTAAATATTTATTGTGCATTTTAGTATTCTATGAATCAAATATTTTAATTTTTTTTTTTTTAGTTTATGTAAGGCCTATTTGCTTGCCCAAAACAGCCGCAGATCAATCCAAAGCCTACACAGGAATGAAGCTAACAGTTGCTGGCTGGGGTAAAACAGAAACTAGATCAGAGAGTAACATTAAATTGAAATTAGATGTAAGTTTAAAATCAATCAATAACCGTGACTAAAAATTTTCCTGCCTGCATACATATTGTTACGTATTGGGTTGTTCTCTTTCAATACATACATGAACAAATCTAAATAGTATTTTCAGGAGGGTTTAATCCACTACGTAACTTGGTTCTTTTAAATTAATTTATTTACCTAATAAAAACAACTAATATAAAATATAAGGGCAATTGCATCTTTAAATAACTAATACATTTAATCGTAGGGATAGGCTCTGTCACCTCCCAATCTCTTTTAATTTTTTCCTAACCAAGAAATGTTTATGTTTATTAATTTTGATGACTAACAAAAATGTTTATTTATTATCCCATCGCGAGCTTGCCCCAAAACTTTCGCTCACGTAACATTAAATAAAGAGTGAATGTTAGAATCTAGCAAATATTAAATAAAAAATAAGTTCTATGTACAGGACGATATTTAAATCTCTGTACATACTACCGTAAAAATATTTGTGTTTTCCTCATTTTTACCACCATCAATCATTATTTTTTTATTTTTTATTTTAAGGTTCCTGTTAGAGCTAATTCTGAATGTTCAAGAACGTACAGACAAGCTGGAGTCGATGTCAACAGCGGGCAAATGTGCGCAGGAGGAGAAAAAGGCAAGGATTCCTGCAGAGGGGATAGTGGAGGCCCTCTTATGAGTTACAATATAGATGAAGAATCTCAACTGAACTGGTATGTGATTGGAGTCGTGTCATTTGGACCATCACCTTGTGGCATGGAAAACTGGCCAGGCGTTTATACTAAAGTAGCTAATTATGTACCTTGGATTGTCTCGAAAATAAGGCCCTAAAATTATTGAATAGATAATTGTTTCTAGTGAACAGTTTTTACCAGACCAACTGAGGCAGAATTAAAAAAAAATATTAATTTTATTTAAATTGTATCGGTTGTTTAACAGTAATTTTAACAAAAACCATTAGGTTTCATTGCCAAAAAATGCTAAAGGCGTTTCCTTATAATTGTATACAATATTTGTTAATCTCACACTTGTGAAAAATCATTTTTTTTTGTCTCGTATCACAGATGTGTAAATTTTGTACATATTTTTTTATTTTTAAAATGTTTACCAGTGGAGATATAACACGGTTTGAAAGTAAATATTACATTTTTAATTTTGTAATTTTTTATTGCTCAAAAATTGTATTTTTTAAATAAAATGTTATAATTGATCTGAAGTTCTCTCAGTATCTTCATTTATATTACATGGACATCCATTAGACGTATGTGGTGGATATCTATGATACCCAAGACCTAAAAACTTAAGTCTATTTTGTTATAGATTTGAAGTTAATCCCTTATTTCTAACCCAATGAATAAAATTGATTAGATCAGAACTACCTATTATTTTTAGTAACTAGTGGAAAGAGGAATTTTGAATTAAATAGGATTATTTCTTTAAAAGGTTTTGTATCATATAAATTCTATTATTACACGAATTGCGATAATAATGTTGACAATATCATCTCCAAGAGGTTATTTAAAAATTATAATTTTAGGTGTATGTGGTTGCCTACACCTGAGTGGGTATGTTGGGTTGCCTACACTCAAGAAGTTTATTAATAGATAATTGGGCATTGATACGGGTCATTTATTAACTATTTAAAAAACACTTAACAATTTATAAAAAGACTTTTAAGGAAAAAATAAAATAATGTTGCTTCTTAAAAATATATTGACTCCACGAGATTCAAAAATCTGATGGTAGCACTGACTTCGTCCGACATTTGACAATTAATGATATAGATTTTGAAAATTGGGAGAAAATGAAGCAATCTATTTGGAAATTGTAAGAGCTGGTTGGCACATAAAAATGCTTAATTTAAGAATTGTATTTAATTTAAAAGTTTTAATGCAGTAAAGTTAAATTTCACTTCTTTAATCAAATTCTATGATTTTAAAAACTCAAAAACTGGTATCATAATTTAGATTGCTCCACTCTATCCACCTGTAAATTTACCGAATATCTTACACACTCGGTATTTCTTATTGGTTTGAGTATTCCATATTCTACAAAGTGCGACGAAAAAGTAAATAAGATAAATTCAAGTTTTTAGGTTGTGCTCTTAGCGACTGATTATATTATTTGTTAATTAAAACAAAAAAAATGGGGGTTCCAAAGTTTTTTAGATACATAAGTGAAAGATATCCTTGCTTAAGTGAACTTGTAAAAGATTACCAGGTTTGCAAATAAAAGTATTCAAACAACACTTTTCAGTTATAAACATATTTTTTGCAGATTCCTGAATTTGATCATTTATATTTGGACATGAACGGAATAATTCACAACTGTTCACATCCTAATGACGATGACCCTCATTTTCGTATTACAGAGGAGAACATTTTCAAAGATATTTTCCATTATATTGAAGTTTTATTCAGGATGATAAAACCCCAAAAGCTATTCTTTATGGCTGTAGATGGGGTAGCTCCTAGAGCTAAAATGAATCAACAAAGAGGTAGAAGATTCAGGTCTGCTGCAGATGCTGCTAAAGCGGAAGCTGAGGCAATTAAGAAAGGAGAGAAGCTTCCAACTGAAGCTCGATTTGATTCCAATTGTATAACTCCAGGAACCGTTTTTATGGCGAAGTTGCATGAGCAGCTGAAATACTTTGTTGTAGATAAGATCTCTAATGACCCACTTTGGCAAAATTGTAAAGTTATTCTTTCAGGACATGAGGTAAGATAAGATGATCATATATTTTTTCCAAAATTTTTAGCTTAATTTTAATTAGTTTTCAACATATTTAAAATCATATTATTGGATATAATTCTACATTGTAGTTATGTAAATGAAATACTTCTTTTAAAATTTAAAATAGTTCATCAAATCTTTTGCATTGTGAAAATATTCTTTCAGGAATGATGTGAGAGAAGAAAAATTATAATTGTTCTGTAATCTTCAGTTAAAATTATTTTACTTAAATGTTTTCTAAAAGTGAAAAATTGTTACAACATATTACATTAGTATTATGCAATATTATTTGTTAATGATTTCTTTTTGATGAACACTTAACATTCTTATATACAAAATTTTTATATTCATTATTTTAACTTCAAATATTTTCTACATAGCTTCTTTAAACTAAAATTGATCAAATCAGAGAAGAGGTGACTTAAAATTCACAGAATTATAATTCTACTTAAAAATAATTGAAAATAATATGACTGCAGAAAATCAACCACTTTGATGTAGTTATACTTAATTTTTAGTCAGTGGCAACCAGGATTAAATTGCACAATATAATGTGATTGTTTTTTTTTATGTTTTAGACACCTGGTGAAGGTGAGCATAAAATAATGGATTATATTAGATACATGAGAACACAGCCTAACTATGATCCAAATACTAGGCATTGTCTATATGGTCTTGATGCAGATTTAATCATGTTGGGATTGTGTACACATGAGCCTCACTTTAGTTTGCTTAGGGAAGAGGTACATTTTAAATGAAAAAAAAAATGCAGTTTTCCATGTCCAGAATCACATATACAAGAAATTCTCAAAATTGTATTTGGTTTTAGGTCAAGTTTGGAAAGAAAAGTACAAAGAGAATAACTGTACCTGAAGAGATAACATTTTTTTTATTACATTTATCTCTTCTAAGAGATTACTTAGAGTTAGAATTTACTCCAATAAAGTACAAATTACGAAATTTTGACTTTGATTTAGAAAAAATTATTGATGACTGGGTAAGAATCATTATTTCAATAATATACAATCTTTCCATTATATTTCTTCTATATTGCCGAATTATTTTTATTTTATAATAGAATTCTATTTATTCCTATTGAATATCTATATTTAGTATTTTTTAGGTCCTAATGGGTTTCTTGGTGGGTAATGATTTTATCCCACATTTACCAAATTTACATATTGCTGAGGGAGCTTTACCAATATTGTATTCAACTTATATGGAAGTCTTACCAACATTAGATGGTAATATATAAATCAAGAGAATTTGAATAGAACATAGACATATACCTATTAAAAACTAATTTATTTTAAATACAAAAATAGCTCTATAATTACAGTATACATAATTAATATAAATGTTTTTTTTATTTAAAATGTTTATATTAATATTATTTTTTGTTATATATATAAAAAAAATACTATAATGAAATGATTTTACTTAATTTATTATTTGAGGTTTTATGGAATTTTAAACCAATGAATATTAAATAAAATATAAACTATAAAAAAAATCAAAATAAACTCACTCAATTTGCAGGCTATATAAATGAAGGTGGCACACTTAATTTAAAAAGGTTTGAAGCATTTTTACAAAAGCTTGGAGAACAAGATTTAGTTAATTTTGAACAAGTAAGAGACGACATATTATATTTAGAGTCAAAAAGGGGGAACAGAAATGGGAATTTGGTGAGTATGTCACAGCAAAACACTCAACTTTTATATCCCAAAAAATATATATTAGTCACTTTCTTAGCCGTCTTTTTTGATTAGTTAAAATAGGAATTACAATTAACATTATGAAAGGTTTCATTAAATTTACATATTGTTTACAGACCAGAAATCTAGAAGAATGGACACCAGAAGAAAATGATGATGGAATAGTCTTTGAAACTTTAGAAACAGAAACAACAAAAACAAAAGACAGTGGTTTAGAAGCGTTGCTTAAGTCAGCAGATGATTTGGTAAGTATTTATTTTTTAACAATTTTTCCTTCATTTTTCAAATTATCTAAATACCACATACATTAATTATTTAGCTCATAAGTATGTTATAGAAAGTTATTTGCAGTGTTTAGATGATGATACTGAAGACGGTACTGAAAGTGATGAAGATGATGATGAATTTGCAAATTTTAAAAAAGATTACTATAAGCAAAAATTGGAGTACAAAGATGTTACTCCGTAAGTAATAGTTTATTAATCCTTATAAATCACATAATTGATACAGGATAAGTCAATCTAAAAATATATCACATGTAGTTCAAAATATAACAAGAGTATTCTTCAAAAGATGTGTGAGAAATTAAAATAAAACAATATTTTTTAATGACTTAATGACTTTTATTTTCAACTTAAGTTTTGATTATTTAACTAGGAATTCACAAGTATGTTTTTATTTCTAGAGAAGTCTTAAGGGACCAAGCTGAAGGCTTTGTAAGAGCTATCCAATGGAACTTAAATTATTATTACAATGGTTGTAGTTCTTGGTCATGGTTTTATCCTCATCACTATGCTCCATATATTTCTGATATTAAAGGTTTCACAAATTTAAATATCGAATTTGATATGGGTAAACCATTTTATCCTTATGAACAAGTAAGTATTTAAAATGAAAACCTTGATATATCTAATAAGTAAATTTTTTAAAATGACTTATGTCTAGAGATTGTCGACTTTGATCAAAAAACGATTTCCAATTTAATGAACTCTTTTTTAGCTTCTTGCCGTCTTGCCAGCTGCTAGTAAACAGCTATTGCCTGAGTGTTACCATGGATTAATGACAAATGAAAATTCTATCATAATTGATTATTATCCTGAGAATTTTGAATGTGATCTAAATGGAAAAAAACAAGCTTGGGAAGCTGTAGTTAAAATACCTTTTATTGATGAAGTAAATAAAATATATTTATCATTTTTTTGAAATATTTTCTGTTCTGTTTGTGTGCCTTTTTGTATATATTTTATGAATGAATAAGTCATATGTTTTATATTCTGGATAGCATTTTTTCTTTATTCTAGATTATCTATCCATAAATATATACGATGTGATGATACAGTTTGGAACCAAGCCTTAAACTCAATTATGCAACATGTTTCAGAAAATTCCTCAGAGGGTCAATTTTATTTTTTAAAATGACACTATTAACAAGTAAAATTTTAGTTGTAATGTTTTTAGTTTTTGCCGTTGATGTAGTAGTTTTTTTTTTCAATTGCTACCCTAAATATTTTCTCTGGTTTTTGATAGAGAGACTTACCACTTGGATGACGATATAAAAAAATTAATAACCTTCCATAACAATTTTATTGAGAAAATGTTCAATTTTTCAGGAAAATTCAAATTTTATTTTTGACGAAATGATTGAATAAATGAAAAAAAAAATTCGACTTTTTCTCAACAAAATTGTTACATTCAAGTGGTAAGCCCCTCTATTAAAAACCAGCGAAAAAATTGGGGGTGCCATTGAAAAAAATTAACTATGACGTCACCCCACAAAACCTAAAACAGTTACCAATTAAATTTTACTTGTCAGTAGTGTCATTTAAAAAAATAAAATTGAGATGTCTGAGGAATTTTTTAGATATGTTTCAGAATTGAGTTAAAAGCTTGGTTCTAAAGACATTACGTATTTTAAAACATAAACTTTTGCAATTTTTAGAAACTTTTGTTAGAGGCAATGAGTTACTGTAATGATAAATTAACATCGGAAGAAAAACGGCGTAATTCACATGGTCCCATGTTAATTTATATGTACACTCATACAAATAATGGACCTTATCCATCTCCTTGTTATTTTCCGGAAGTTCTGAAAAATTATACAGTAGTTAAAAACCTATTATATTCTGATATTTTAATACCAAGGGAAAAACTTATAAAAGGGGCTTATCCTGGAGTACATATAGATATGTATTATCCCGGTTTTCCAGTAATGAAACATTTACAATACAGGGTGAGTTATCATTTTTTTAGACACTTGTTTTAAATATGTTTGAGATTACCATGAAAGTACCACAAACTTTTATCTAACCAACCTAACATTAACAGGAGGAAAAAATGTGTCCTTATAAATTTCATTATTTTTAACGTTTTAATTTCTATTTTTATAATATATATAATTAAAATTCGATCCCACTACATGATATTACAGTTTATCTATATTTGTTATATTTAAGTACTGCTGAGAATGTCCATTAGATGATGTTCTTTCTGTATTCAACATTCGCGCTCTTGTTAGAATTAAGACAAAAAATGTACTACTTTTTGTTAATTCGTAGAATATTTTTTAAAAAATGTAATGCTATTCAAATTCAGCTTTTTCGCATGTGTTAATTTTGATCTAATGTCAAGTAGTTTGGTATAACATAAATAATAGTCCATTCGACTATTTTACAGCATCGCATCTTATTTTCCTACTAAACTAAGGAATATTTATATTTAAAAACTAAGGTATTAAAACTAAACTAGAACAAAAAAATAACGCTTACTAATTACAAAAAATAAAAATGAAAAATCATTCTAAACATACACATATATATTATATATTATATATTCTACACAAAAACAACCTTTACATACAAATCATATATACAATTTATTTACATTTATCTTATACCAAACTATTTGTTTTAACTACAGAATTTTGTGATTGAACCTGAAGATGTGACCCATTTTGCCACGACACCGGTAGTTTTTCTATTATAAGTAAAAATTAGTAGACTGTGAGAATAAAGGACCTATTATTTCTCCGATTTTTTCCTCCTGTCAATATATGCTCACAAGTGGCAACACCCACTCATTTAAACCTAACATTAGGTCTTTTTTTTTCTACTAAAACATTTTCAGGGTGAACTACAAGCTGCCCATGTTAAAGTATTTGATCACCCTAGTAGAAACGAAAGTATGATTGTGAAAATTATCCCAGATTCAAATTTTGCAGGAGATATGATTCCAGTCGATTTGTTGGGTACTTCAGTTTTTGTTGGTTGGCCACATCTCATTGAAGCGAAGTATGTGATAAGGTATTGATGATCTCTAATAAATAAACAATCGTTAAAATTTTCAGAGTATTAGCCATTTCCAATCGAAATAGAAAATTCATAAGTATGGGCGGACCAAATCAGTACAATGCTGTTGAACTCAAAGAACGCGATGTGAATGAGTTTAATTTGAGTATAAATGGAATTACTGAATAGTGAGTATTTTAAGTTGTGTTATATGAGTATTATTCATGGGGAAAAAAGTCCTGTTTTGTAATAACTTACAGGTTTATCTAATTAATCATAAATTCTATTTTGTAGTTATAAAAACCGCATGGGTATAGATTTTGGGGAAACTAAAGTGTTAGTGTATGTCAGTCAATTAATAGGAAGGAAATTTAATTTTAACACGTCTGGAAAATTAATAATGGAAAAGCAATTTGCTGAAAATACCTCATGTTTTCCATTGCAGGCTATTGTTTTTAATATAGCTGCATATGATCCCCAGAAGAATGTGGTTAAAGATGTAGAAAATATATTTCCTAAAAATAGCATATGTTTTACACTTACAAATCCTTACTATGGATCTCAGGGTGTGGTAAGTATTCATAAAATGAGGAAAATACATTTTTTTAACCACTTTTAAATAATTTGATCTCTATTTTATTTCATATATTTAATCATCTTAATTTAACTCAAAAACTTAGGCAGATAACGAATTTGTATATGAGGTGAAAATCATTTATTTACTTAGGGTTTTTAACAATTGATTTGTAGATACAAGATTCCGCACAAGTATCGAAAACAGGAAGAATTAAAATCTCAGTATCAGTATTAGAAGAGCCCAACTTATTACCAATTAGAGATATGTTTGAAAATGTATATAAAAAGTATAAACCCGCTTATCACTTTGCTAGTCCTTTATGTAAGTAGATGAAGTAAGAAAATTTATAACTGATACACAATATTACGTTAGGAAAGGGTTCTTAAATGTTTAAATGAGTAAATAAACCCATATAAATACATTAATCAAAGTACTTCGTTTACCTTTAGTACTGTACACCTTTAGTGGCTATATGTTTTTATTAAATTTTACATGTTAGTAGAAATATTGTGAAGAGTGGCATCATTTCAGGAGCTGTTTACTTACACATGGCATTAAAAAATAATTTTGTTCTTTAAATTACAGAAAATATTTGGTGCTCAGTTGTAAAATAAAATAAAAGTATATTTGGTGTTTAAGACCCCTGATTTAAATAATTGTTATTGTATAAATATCGGAAAAATAACAATTTTTTCATTTTTCCATTAATGACATGCCCAGTCTTAATATAATATAATGATTTGAATATAATATAATGATTTGACCAAGTAGGTTATTTTTTTTATTTCTTTAGGTATATCTAATGTGTATTTTTCCAAACTAACGGGAGCAGTACATATTAGTACTGGAAATGAAAGTAGGCGAGCTAATATTGGCCTCGACTTAAAGTTGAATAAAATGAATAAGGAAACGCCAGGTTATACTAAAAAAGTTAACAATACTTGGTTGTACACACAGAAAGCAGCTGATCTTGTCAATGAATATATAGAGAAGTTTCCTGAAGTTTTAGATTGTCTAAATATGGAAGAGGAGCTTACTGTCGAAAAGGTGTTTCTAAATGACAGGTATGAAAATGTATTGTTATGATCCAAATATAATAAAAATCAATAGTAATTAAAATTCAAAATGAACATTGTTTTTGTAACTATAGAGATGGTAAAAAGAATATTGGGGGAGAGTTTGGAAAATGATATCATGAAATATAGTTGGCAGATTTAAGAAAATAAAATAAAAAGATTTAAAAAACTATAAATTAATACTATCGTCACCGTACATTCTAATACAGTTTTATATAACATTATTTTTTTTAAATCGCAACTCTATGATGAACTAAAAGCTTTGTACTTTTAGCGAAGAGAAATTTAGTGAACTTAAACAATGGTTAAAATCATTGCCGACACAGTCTATCGAAAAATCACCTTGCAATAGTATAGGTCTGGAACCTGATGCTATACTTGAACTGGAAAAAATAGTTGAAACCTTTAAAAGTGGTAACGTCAAAAAGGTTACGATGCAAGTTAAACCAAACTTCTTGTATAGAGTAAGTAATTAAACATGCACGTTAAGAAAAAAAGTAAAGTGGTTTTCATACATGAAAATTCATTCATCAGTTTATTTGAGGGGTTTACAACCAAAGTGAAACCAGTAATTAAAAAATGTGGGCTTGGTTCTCTTTAATTTTGAAGCCTTCTCATTTAATTAAATGTAGTTAATCTTTAATATAACTCTATTTTCACTCTAGAATTTAGAAAATATAAGTTTTTTCGTAATGTCCTCATTTACCGATTTTTTTTTAAGTGTAACATGCTGAAATATGCATTTTTATTATATTCCGGTTACATTTTTAGCCTGAAGTTCAGAACGGCACTTTAGAACCAGATCCCAAAACTAAAACAGAAATTTTAGACAGAATAGTGAACACCAGACACGGTTATACAGTGCCGTTTGGCTTTAAGGGTACTGTAACAGCCATAAGAAATGCGGATTCTAAGTTAGAAAGAGATACAATCTATGAAGTGATATTTGATAAATCGTTTAGGGATGGTTTGAAATTAAATTGTTCTGATAATAGGGGATATATGTTGCCAAAGACAGCCTTTGTAAATATTTCATATGGACATAGGCTGATGATAGAAAAAACCGGAAAGCCAGGTAAGTACTTGAAAGATATACTATGATGATGGGATGAGATCCAAACTTAAATGTACCAGTTCTTCCATTAGATCAAAATGTTACATTAGATGTTTTGATCGGTTCAACAAACATTTATTAATTAATTAATTTTAATTTGTAATTTTTTCATTCCAGCAGAACTGTAATTTTAAGTTAATACATTTATGATTTTTTTACCTAATTATTAGGAACGCGAATCATACTACAAAGTAGTTATTTTAAGTTAAAAGTATGCTACTGTAGTTTGCGAAAATCAAGAATATTTTTTCTTCCAGATGAATTGATGGCAAAGGCAGCAGCATTTAATTCTAACAATTACAATAACCAGAACCAGTATTTTAGTAATCTAGTTCGCCCACAACCGTCTTTCCAACAACAACGGATTCCACAACAAAATGTACCATTATTTGTACCCCAAACCCACTCTACTTTAAATCAATCAAATTCTGCTTTTGCATATTTTACATCCAACACTCATAGAGAAGCACTGGATGTAGCTTCAATGAGTAATGAAAAAAAATCAGTTCAGCAGTTTTTCAACAATAATCACGTTAGTGCAAAACAAGAGGTTACTAACCAACGGCAAAATCCCGAATCGAAAAAAGTGGATAAAGATGCAGTTCAGCAATTTTTTAACAAACATAAACAAGACACAAACAGATCACAACCCAACGAAAATAAAAATTCATCCAATGTTAAAGACAGCGCTAAATATAACTCTACGAAATCTGTAAAAGAGATTAGAACTAATCGAGATTCTTTGATAGCACAAGAATCTAGAAAATCCTCTGGAAAATCATATGAAAAGTTGTCTTCTGATATGAAACAAAGTGCAGAAATTTGGAGACAACCATACGATTCATATTCTAAACACAATTTTGATTTAAATCGTCAGCCTACAGATAATTATTCAAATAAACATAAGAGTGTAAACTGTTTTATGCCGAATTTTGGTGCTAACTCTAAAACTGCAACAAAAGAGGCAACTACTGAGGTAAAATATTACTATAAGTTGTTATGAATTCGTTCATATTAACAATTTAAATTATATTCTATTAATCAAAGTAAATGTTTAAGAAATATTTGTCACTTTATTTTATTTGTAGTATCTGCATGATTCTGATCAGTCAGCTACCAATTCAAATGCAAAGGTAAGTCTTTTTTGTATATTTTGATAAGAAATAAAAATGAAATATAGATATAATATAAAAATGAAACATAATATTGTAGAGAGATACATTTTTACATGTTTATTGCATTTTACCTCCTAAACTCATTCTAAAGTTATCTTTAAAAAAGAACTGAATTTCATTAAACACCTTTTAGAAGTCAGCTCTGTTATTAAGCGTTTTAAATATCTTTTTATTATATATTTCAGACTGACAAATCTTCATAAAACTAAACAACTTTCTACTTCAAACAAAAAATTCAACATTACTTGATGCCAAAAATTACATAACCAAATTATTACATTACAAAATCCCAAAATTTAATTTTCCAAATAATATGACTCTCATAAATATATTTTACTTTAGAAAATTAGACATGTAAACAATAAACAGAAATTGTAAAAATATATTCATGAAATAGAGTACAAAAAATGTGTTTAAGAAACATTACAAATTAAGAAATTAATAAAATAAAACATTTTTCTTCCATAAATATAATAACATTTTAGAAGTGTCTCCCCAGAAATAACCTTCATATTTCTCACCTCCATATTCATTAGTATGTTGCTACTACCATTATTTTGAATATGCCTTTTAATAAATTGCATTTCTTCTTGTACTCTATCTTTATTCTCTTTCACAGCATTTTCTATCTTGTTTATTTCACTTCTGTAATTTATTATACTTTAATTTTTTTTATTTCAAACTGACGATTTTGCCAAATTTAATCAACTCTAAACAAAAAATTTATCAACTACTTCATATTTTTATTTCAGGCAGCAACTGTCAATACTGACTTTTTAAAAAATATTTTGGGAATCGGTAAAAATCATGAAAAAGATCAAAACGTTAAGCATAAAATTGACGAAAACCGAAAAGACTGGACAACTAAACCTTTAAGTAAAGTGAAAGACGAAGCTAAATCGTCCAACGTTTCATTCGATATGTTAGCGGTAAGAAAAATATAAATCTGATCTGGCTCAACACTAGTGTCGTTAACATTATTGATTCGATAAGACACTTTTAAAATATAGGTTTAGAATTATGAACTTATGACTTTTGAAAAAACGATGATTTAATTGGTTTCATTGTTTTAAATTTATAGTTTATTTGATAATTTTGTTTGTTGCAGCAAGTTGCGAATACCTCTGCCAGTGTCCGTCTTTTAACTTATTACCAATCAAATCAGTTAGGATTACCAAGGTATCAGTATTTTCCAGTCGAAAACCAAATGGTTCGTGCTCAAATCACGCTGAATGATGGTCAAGTAATAACTGGCAAACCTTCCAAAAGTCAAGAAGAAGCTAGTGAAAATGTTGCCACAATTGTTCTAGATGCTCTTCTGAAAAAGGTATATCTAACTTTAATTATTTAGGTGATTGTATACAAGAACTCTATACCAAATACATTAAAAAAGGGATTTTTACAAATCGTTTTTTAGGGAACGTCCTTAAACCAAATCGTCCAAAAACCGAACATTATTCCATCTCCTCCAGTCAATTGGGTACAAGCAGAAAATAAAAACAAAGAAAAACAGGTAATTTACAAAACTTAGCATTAACTTTTGTAACATTTTTGGCAACTAATACTATCCCATTCATTTATATCGAATATATCAAAAATAAAAGACGCAATTGTTTTCCTAAACTCTTAATTACTTTATAGTATATAATAAGAATATCGCCAGTAAATTGACTAGTTTCTATTTAAATTTCTGTCACCTACTTTATTTTCAGTTTGACAAAACTGTTATTTCTCGGGCATTAAAGGATAAACCTAGGTCAAATCATAGTGAATTAACAGCAACAGCTGTATTAAATAATTCTTTTGTGCCGCTACAAGCTATCAAAAGACACATCAGCAAATCAGGTGGTACAAATAGTAATGCTATACAGAGAGAAAATGTCCATGAAAATAATGTAACTTCTATTAAAAAACATTCAGAAAGACGTGTAGACTCTGAACAACCACGTCAGGTAAGTGTTAAATTTTCAATACTGATCTCGTTTGTCAGTAAATTTTATGACCAATTAAGCCTGTAGTTTCTGGATTTTTGTTTTCTAAGTGAAAATAATCAAAAAATCAAATGAAATGTATAATAAGAATATATTCTTACATTTCTGGGTTTGAAAAGTAATCCTCTTGAAGACGGAACCATCCTACTTTCATGTTGCTTTTTTTATATTTTACAAAAATATTTCAACTCACTTAGTGATTTGTTATATTCTTATTATAAAAAAATAATATACTCATTTTTAACCTTTTAGGAGAAGAAAAATCTACCTGTCAATCAGAAACCTAAAAGAGAAAGAAAAACGAGAATTGCTGCCAATTTTCTAAAGAAGAACTGATAGAAAATTTTATACAATATATTTTTACAAAATGAAATGACGAAAAAATTTGATTTTAATGTATATTTTCAGATTGTTATTTGTTACTAAGTGATTAATGTTAATGATTTCCAAACTGTAGAAAAGCAAATCGACCCATCACAAAACCAGGATTTGGCAGCAGAAATAATCGTAAAAAAGCTACTTAGCTAAATATGTATTTTTTTAAATTTTTGAATATTGAATATTTCTGTGCTAAAATTGGACATTTTTATTGTCTCCAGATTTTCCTATATAATTCTATACTATGTAAGAATATCTTTGCTACAGGCATATTCAGTTTTTTTTTTTTTTATTAATTTGATAAAAGTAATTTTTTATGTATACACAAGTCACTGAAAGGGTACCAAACTAGTGACTATTTTTTTCATTTTCCTTAATTTGCTTATAACTATTGTTATTTCATGAAAACTCTAAATGTTATTTATTTTTAAAACAATAATTTGTTAATGTCTTTCATAATCAATAGTAATATGAAAGAAATTCAATTTAAGATCAGTGCTTTTTGTAATGTAATCCTCTAATGAGTATAAAATTATGAATTTATAAGCCTAGATGCTACAAAAGAGATCAATTAGATCAACATTTTATTAAATAGCAGTTGTAGTCAAGGTTTATTTTAATTATACTGCTACAAATTATTTTTACGAAAATGTGTAAAACCGCCAAATATTTCCTAAAAGTTTTGTGTTTGGTCAAATTTTTTTATTTTATTTTTGTAGTTAGTTATATGTAACATAGTTTTCTCATTATGAATGTCCAAATAATTATAAACAACTTTTTACTTGTTTTTGATGCTATAATTTTTCAATAAAATTTATTATTTTAAAATGTATACTTTGAAACTTAAAAAAAATTAGCAAGCATTTAGATGGTCACTATTATGCTTCAAAAGGAAGAAGAGTCTAGGTAATTTAAATATGTAGTAATCCCATAGTGAATTTAAATATGTAGTAATCTCATAGTGAATTTACATATAGCTGTCAGCAGAGTAAAACCTCGCCAGCAATTTAAACTATTTTTATAAATAGATACGTATCTAAATCGCCTAATTGTGATGTTACAAGTATAGTACTTATGATAAAAATAACGAACGCTAAATTTTTGTCCTTATTTACAAAGAGTTAATGATGAAATAAAAAGTGACAGAAAAATTAATATGCTTATGGAAAATACGCTCAGATAATTTATAGGTGAAGTCGATTTAACGAGTTTCTTTTATCTGTATCATTGGCGAACTTTTCTTTGTTAACTGAGACATTGCTTAGAAATAAACATATTACCCCAAAGAAACATTGACTTCATATATGAATTATATTTCAGTCAATTAGAATAAATTTTCACAACGAAAACAACTCCAGAACGATATACAACTATTTGATTTACTGCTTTGAAGGGTTCACTTTTTTTCACCAGAGGTCGTATTCGAATTATACTCCGGCCAATAGTACTTGTAATTAAATTACCGGTTATGGTAACTCTATATCTACTGGGTCAAGAATAATACTGGTACCATATTACCTGACTTTATGGTATAGGTTTAAATAAAATACATAATTCTTTCTCATTTTAATATTGCAACTATAATTTTGGAATAAATAAATAATCTATATACAAACATTACCGAATCCAATGTAAAAATTCATTTATATTTTCGATATTATAAGTTTTCATTGTATTAGCTTGCCTATATTTAGGCACTATTGAATTTCAAACATGTTTCATTCAAGGTGACAATTGATATAATAAAAAGATATAGCAATGTCAACCAAGAGAGAAAAGGAACTTTGGATAACTCTCTGTATTTCACTAAGCACAATCATTTTTTTTGAATATAAATAAGCGATTCAATTACGAACACATCTACATTTCAAGGCATTTATGTTTATAGGCAACATTAAGTCAATTGTGATTTTTCAACGGTATATTTTGTCGTTAACGCAATCACTAAAATAAACGAATAAATAGCCATTTAACATAAGGTTTGTGTACCAAAAGATATTAAATGTAAGAATAGCAACTTCAGTTTACAACAGAATATCATCAAACTAAGACAGTCTTACAAAATTAGCGGTTTAAAGATAATTAAAGCAATAATATTAATGTATATCTATCTAAACATTAGACACAAACGGTTAATTAGGATTTAGCTTTTATTTCCCTCTTTTCATGAAAAATTATTTAAGAAGTAAACGTATTTATAGGGCTCTTTTCACAACCTATTTAATTTTAGTATTTTACCTTAGAAGTTAATTATTATTATTGCTATAAAGAATTAATAATAATAGTTAATTAAGCTAAGTGCAAAAACTATAAACAATGACAGTTTTAATAATGAAATAACCAAATAAAATATACATTTAATTCTAAGAAAAAAAACTCCTAATGAATCTATACTCCAAGATAAATAAGTCTTAACCAAATTACAAAATGTTCTTTTATATAATTCCAAAATACAATATATCTAATTTATGCATTATTTTTACAAAAAAAATGTGTACAATTACATTTACTTGTTTTTAAACTGTTTTGAATATAAAAAACAATTATTATTGTACTTCGTTTATTTATCTTAAGAGTATATGTTTACAAGAAATTTTAAGAATTAGAGCCAGTGTGTAACTTTTCTCAAAACTTTGTTAACGCTCATTTTAACATTAAAACCGTTTATCTTAAAATTAAGTGAATATTTTACTTACGATGTTTCTTCACTTTATTCTGGGACGCCCTATATAAATATTGCGCCCTCGTTTTATTCATACATAATTTTTTCAAATTTTTGAAAGCGATTTTTTTTGTGTTGAAAATATAATGTTTGCGCTAAAATGCAATATATTAGGTATTTCTTTTTTTATTTATTTCGATAACTTATTGTGTGTAGTTATCAAACAAATGTAGAAAAACCAACTATATTTACTTAATGGAACGTGTATTAGACACTAAAATTACTTTATAGTTGATCAGAAAACAATGATTATATAGCAAATCTAAAAAAGTCACACAAGATACATAATATTACTATGTATAACTAACAAATTGGTTCTGTATGGAACTATTAAGTACAAAAAATTGAAATCTATTGATCAAAGACCTGAATTTTTATATAAATTCTAAATTAATGTGGAAAGTTATGAAAAATAAACATGTAAATAGAGTTATTTGTAAAGTGTAAAGGTAAATTGATTTAGGTTAAAATTGTGGATTTAATATTTAATAGTTCTTTAAGAGATATTCAGTTCTAAGACAATCTAAAATGCAACAAAAATGTAGTAGTATGTAGAAAAGTTTTTCAAAGAGCAGTCATTAAGATGAAAGAGAACTAGAATAAAACGTTAAGGAGTATTGGGTTAAAAATTCATTGAATTACATTATTTTTGCTATCATGAGTTTCCACAATGTAGTCTAATGAACCTAAAAAAATAACATTTTAAATACTTTAGACAAATATTTATTGTCGACATTTTATCTGGAAAATAAACAACTGTAATATGCAGATAAGATAAAAGTTTTAATCAAATTTATCAATTATTTGTGACCTCTATCTGATAGCCCTACCAAGAGGAGAGGTATGGTAGAAGAGAGTGTTGCATAAAACTTTTAATATATTTGCATAAATTTGTTATCAAAATTGAGAGGCAAATGGTTTGCCAACTAAATGGAATATTTGACCTATTTCTTAATTAAATCTTACTAACGTATCTTTATTAGCAAAAATGTATTTTTGGAGCTGTAAATAACTGGAAAACTATCATCTTGTTATCCAGGTTAGGAGCAAATGAAGCTGAATATAATTTGTTAATACATAGTATAAAACCTATAAAATAAAAATGTCACTTCAAATCATTTAAAGTAAATAACTTCCAAGTCAGATTTTGGTACTGAAAGTGATGGCTTCATAAATTTGCAGAAAAATATAATTTTTTCACAAAAGCGAATCCTTTGTTTAAATTAATAAAACAAATACAATTTAAAGATATCTTTGAAAATTATTAATTTTCGACAAAAGGGTTTATTTTGGATATGTATATATAATATAAAGCACTATTCAGTAACAAAAATTTATTTTGCAGAGCATACATTAGTCAGATTAATTTCACATACGATTTAATTATATGTTATTATTATGTGACATTTTCACTAGGACTACCATGCTGCAAATTTTCGATCAAAATTTTCTTTCATGACTTTCTATATTTTACTCAAGATTTATTAAGATTTATTAAATGATGGATTATTAAATTTGATAGGAACCTCTTTTTAAGACAATAACAAAGAAGATGAAAATAAAATTGGTCTGTTTATGAGCTAATCATAATTAGACATTATATTTTGAATCACAAGTTCACTTGTTTTCTTAGTCAATAAGATAATTTAAACATAAATATTGGTATACATTTTTTTTAACATCTGCCGTCTCATTAAGATTAATTATAAAATAAACAAGAAACATACCAATAGGTCAGTAGTGGTGATCTAAATCTTAAATACCATAAAAATGTAAATACTTATTTCAGAGTACATACAGCACTGAAATTTTCCCCCAAAGTTCAATAATATTAAAATTATATTTTCCTGCTACATTTGCCAGAAAAAAAAAACTTATTTTTCTAATTGTTTGATATGACATATGGCCTAATTTTTTTTACTTGACTCCATTTTTGTGGTTTTTAAAAATTTTTAGAATCATAATTTATACATATGGCTTTGTTTTTTGGCCGCCTTGTTTAGAGACATAAAATTGAACTAACATACTTTTTATAAAACCTATCTACAGTATGTACAATGATCAGTAGATTCCAGGATGAAGAAGATTGCATCAGTATAGAAAACCAGTCTATTTCAGTCCATTATGGAAATTTGGGCATACCCCACGAGTGCTCTGTCATCTGGAACTTCGTTGGGATGCAAAGGCGAATTCTAAAATAAAAATAACATTACTACAAAAGATACTAAGAAATTGATTTAATACGTATAAACATGGTATAATTAATTTAGTTAATGTCATTTTCATTTAGAAGTTTCATCCCCTGCCATTGTCTTTATTTTTATATTCAAATAGCATTTATTCTCTTTGTCTTCATGGAAAAAGAAAGGCCTTAATATCTAACGACCTACTACATGAAATAGACTGTATAAGATATACTTACTAAACGGAAAGTGACAACTTTTGTTGTAGACCTCTCTTCAATTAACCTTTGGAGATTAGAGGTGATGGCAACAATATCATTACCATCTACCAGTCCGGCACCAACTAATTCACTTGCTATACCTTCTGCAGAATCTTTACCCACTGCAAATTCAAATCTTATGTCATTCAGTTCTCGTCTTGAATTTCTGGAAAATATGAAACCATAATATCGATTTTTTAATGACTATAAGTATTATAATTTTGAAGTTTGCGATGCGGTACAAAAGAGTAACTACATTTTTATATAAATTCCGTGACAACCTCAATCAGTATCAAAATTGGTTACTTTTTTGTACCCATATTGTGTCATTGGTGCAATTCCAGGAAAGGGAGATCATTTTGGGAATTTGCGGTTCTTGGAACGGAAATTTAGGGTTTTTTTGTACACAGGGCGTTCTTTCTTAACTTCAATAATCTTTGATTATAATAATGTCTTCTAATTGGATTTTGCAAATACTGGGTTTCTTATTTTAACTTGTTTATTTTACCTGAAACGTATCAAATAGCTACAGCTATTTAATATTTCATTTTATCAAATAAATGATTCTTCCATTTATTCGTTTCTGTCCAACTCTACTGTGCTAAGTTATCTATTCATTTTTATCAGTACTTGCAATTACCTGGGCGCTCATGGAAAGAATGAATGAAATGACCCCATACATTGACTAAATTTGAGGCAAAGTTATCGAATTTTGCGCACAGGAGTAGAAAATATAAAGTATTTTTAAAATTGCCATGGAAACCGCCACCAATAGTAAATATTTTGGTGATTGGAAAGCCAGCCTTTTTTTCTCTATTTCAAAGATGATTCAGTAACATGATAAAGAAACAAATCTATGGAATTAGGTAACATAGGAAGGATGGAAATTACAAACCTGAAGGTATGGAACTGCTTGTGTGGTTCTCTAGGGAAAAACAACAAAAGGATAATATACACTTCTATGTCTAAATTTGCATTTTAGCTTACCTCATCCTTAAAACTAAATTAACAGGAGGTGGATCGCCTCCCTCGCTAGTTTCTTCATGGTCAGAACCAGATGAACCCACTGAAACCAAAGTGTTCATCGGTTTGCATTCTGTATCGCTATCACTTGAATCTCCGACTCCATCTTCGTCTTCACTAGACCACACCCATTCGCCAGTTTCTTTTCGGTGGAGACGGCCTGAAGCACCTGGCTGTCGCTTTGAAGCCTGTGCAACGAATAACAATGATTATTGCCAATATCGCCTCCGCACAGGTTAGTTTATTCAAATAAGGGAGGGTTTTTTTCGTTTTATGCCACATACTTGTTCAATTTAATTTGACTCTTAAAAACCTGAAAGAATAATTCGTTTTCGCTTACTTTTTGAACTCTAGTCTCTAAACTTGGTCCAATAGCGACCAGAGTAGACTGAAGATATTTTTTATCCTTTGCTTTCTTAAAAAAGGCATGTTTTAACAAATCTGCTGCTGTTGGCCTTTTAGAAGCTTCTTTTTGCAGACAATCAGTTATTAGTTTCCTAAAAGTTTTTCCATAAGCCTAAAGTAGAAGTAAATAAGTATTACAAATATACAAAGGTTAGATGTCAAATGTAAAGTATTCAGTTTGAGAAAAAAATGTTCTTCACCTCAAATACTACAGAAACACTTTTTTTATAAACTTTAGCATTAATTCTTATATTTTTTTATTGCCATTTTCAACTAACATTTCCAAATGATATATGAAATATTAAGAGTAATTAAAATACTTATTTTTATCATCTTTTCGCTATCGAATTTGTGTTTGGGTATTATTATCTTATAATGCAAAATTAATACTTTTTTAAACAATAATTTTAAAATGACTCACAACAATAATTTTCAAAATAAGGTTTAGATATATATAAGAAAACAATACATCTTAGAATATAATAACTATTAACCCTTTAACGCACATATTTTTTGAAAAAACCGGCAAAAATTATTTTTTTTTATTTAAGAAAACACATTTTACAACTTTAGAAAAATACAAAATATTGAATATTGCATTCTTTCATTTGAAATTGCTGTTTCGTAGAAGAAAAAAAATTTAATGTAAAAATATTTACTTTTTCAACAGAAATAATAATAGTAGTATTTATATTTTCATTTTCACTTCTCGATTATTTCCAGTGTAAAAAATACAGCAGCATAAAATCGGCTAGAATTAACTGGAGTGTCCACAGTTTGGCCTGTTTAGCGCGTTTGAATTAAATCAAGCGCACATATTAAGAGGTTAATAGTAGTATAAAACAGCTTTAATATATATGACTTCAGTTTACAAAAGTGTAATGTAGTCTATTATATTCTAAACTTCCTCTTTTCATCAATATATAATAATGTCATTAGAAGAAATAGTTTGTTTGAAACATTATATTTTACCTTGTATTGATCTTTTTCTTCAGCTCCTGTATCTAGATTAGGAGGATCATTCTGTAAGGTTAGCATAAGTACCTTCATTGGTGGGTACTTATGGTATGGTGCTGTTCCAGTTGCCATTTCTATGGCTGTTATGCCAAATGACCAAATATCTGCTTTAAAATCATATCCGTGATCCTACATAAACAGACATATATAGAAAGAAATAAAAAAACTTTGGAAACAAAAGAAACCTACTTATAAATAATTTACCTGTTCCATTACTTCAGGAGCCATCCAACATGGCGTGCCAACGAAAGTGTGCCTAACTTTTTCTCTGGATATGTCTCGACCTGTAGCCAGCCATGCCGAAACTCCAAAGTCAGCAATTTGAACTGTGCCATCCTCACCTAATAGAATATTTCCAGCTTTTATATCTCTAAAACCACAAAAATATATTTATATATGGAGAAAATATGTTGTTAAAGCTAACAACAACCAAACACAAAAAAAATAGTTCTTGTAAACTTTTAAAATACATATAATAGCAGTTATCAGTAAACCCAAATTGTCAGTTCAGTACATTCCAGTATAATGTAGCTCAAAAAATTAAATTATTTAATTATGATTACTATTTTAAAAGTTAAACAGTCTTCATAGCATGTTATGTCTATTAGATATTTTGTAAGTGATGAAAACAATGAATATTTCAAGACAAAAGGTACACACTAGAAAATATAAATACGGTGTAGTTTTATACCTATGGATTTGCCCATTACTATGGAAGTATTCCAGACCTTTTAAAACTTCCCTTAGAACTGTAGCAATGGTAGCTTCATCAAAGACACCATGTTTACAATTTGATGATCTCATTTTGTGTTTTATTATGTCCAACAGGCTGCCACCTACAATTTCATCCAAAAAAGTATTAAGTTTGGCATGTCAACACTAAATGAAGGAATAAGTACCTTCCAGTAATTTCAATACAAGCCATAGTTCTTCTTTGACCACAAAACTGGTATAATAAGTTACTACGTTTTCATGATTACAACTGCTCATTGCTTGAATTTCTTTGAGAAGTTCATCCATGGAGGTATTCCACTTTTCTAAGTTGATTCTTTTGATGGCACATTTTTCATTTCTAGGCTTGCAGAAGGCACCATGTACAGTTGCAGTGGCTCCCACACCTTAAATGCCAACAAATGCATTAAAATAATGTAAAATTACGTTTATTTTATTCGTAGATATTACTATTATTAAATCATAACATATTTTTATTATGGTCGTTCTTACTCATAATGAAATTTATTGTATTTATTTGGGTCAGCTATCATTATGTGAACTTCTAAATGCCAATGAACTTTTGCAAGTACAGAGTTTATAATTTTTTAGATTGCATGACAAACAGTGAAATTGCAAACAACACAGTAAAAAATAAACATTTTAAATTTGTTACATTTTATGTGACATCATTCATTCATATTTCAAATTTTTTTGGTTTAATCACAGTATACCTCATTTTAATATCTATAAATATTTTGTAATGCTTGATAAATCGAACCTTGAATACAAATATTATTGTGATGTTCAGATTATTCGGAAAAATAGTAAAAATAAAATACATACTTTTCTTAGAATAGTATTACTATCTAAAAATGCAATAGATTGAAAATTAAAATATATCTCTATAAGTATGGAAATATATCATATGTAAGTTTAATGGACAATGTTTAAAAATCACATAAACCACGGCTAAGATTTGTATTAAATATATATGTATATATATATTTTTAAATATGTTGCATTTGACGTATATTGAATATAAAAAATACAGATTGTTTTCCAAAAATATTTTTGCAACAGTAAGTAAATATTTTTAAAGCAATATATGTAGATATGTTTTAATAGACACGAGTTCCTATATCAAAAATTGAATATCTCAATTAATTCGTTAGAGAAAAGCGGGTCAATCAAATACATAGAAATCAGAGCAATTAATGAGACAAACAAATCTATTTAAGAAAGTATTGGAAATGTAAATATCCATTGTAATTGGACTCACATAAAGCCTAATGTATAGGGATTAAAAAGATCGTGGAGTAAAACGAAAGTACAAAACATAGTGAAAATTTTCACTTCTTGATTAACGTTTTAAAATCATGAATAATTAAAAAAACTTGCACCGGATTGAAAACACCAAAAAAGTACATAACCTAAAAACCATCACCGAATTCCATTTTCTCCACAAAAGGATCATTGACTATAGTTATATTATACACCAAATCACAGAACTTTTCTCCAAGAAAACGAAAATATTAAATACTGACCGATAACTTTTCCCAATTCGTAATCATCTTTGGTATTTGACCAGGGCACTGAAGTTTGACTTGAGCTGGTCGCCATTTTTCTTGACAGAATCAGAAAGTTGCCAAATGAGTGCTTGGCCGCTCTGGCGTAGCCCGTGCGAACTAAGCGGTCGCATATTGTTGACTTTTGCCGGCAGATGTCGGGCATATTTGTGGACACGGCGGGTTCTTCCTCCCACGTTTCGAGCCTTTGTCTGAAGATGCCGGGGCTACCAGGTGGCAAAATTTCTTTCGAAACTTTCCTAAAAGTATACGTTTAAAATTAGATTAAAGAACCTACAGTTCCTCAAAATTATTAAACTTAAAAGCAGAGGCAATGGATAAAGAATTGGGGATCATAAAGAAAAGCACTGACGTTATATTTGGAAGCCTGAAGAATACCAAATGTATGGTCGAAACGTTGCTGAACAAATAAAAACGTCTTTCTTTGCTATACTATTCAATTATTTCCTTTACTGATATTATTTTAATTTTACTTAACACATTATGAGCGGCTAGCTCAGGATATCGAACAGTGCTGCGTAGCGGGCCAATTTGCCAGCTAAGCAAAATATATGCGTGTGAAAATAAACTTGATAGACGTAAAAGTAATGGTTAGATTTTTGCTAAATTTGGTAATGGGTCTTATGTGGAACTATATTTTATATACATTAATTTATATTTTTATATTTGATAAGCATATTTCAGAAATTCGTGAGATTATGGAGGACTCACTTGTTTTATAAAAATACAATATTACTGTCGAATTTCTTATGAACAAAATTATACAAAAAAACAATATAATAAACATTTCAAAAATATAAAGCCATTAGATTTATAGGCCGTTGTTCCCAATTCAACGGGCGCATAATAAAATAGTCCGATAATATACACTTATGTAAAAAACAGTATGAAACCAAATATACAGTTTAGTTAAATCCTAAAATAGTTACAAATATATATACAATATATATATATATGTATATATATATATATATATATATATATCGTCGTTAACGTTTTATTTTATAGGATATATATATACAGGACAATATACTAGTTTATAAAGTTTGGTGTAGTCAAGGCTAGTTCCTAATATTTTTCTTGAGTGTGATATTTGAAGAAACAATCTCCCCGATGCAGCGAAACTTTACAAAATTCACACATATAACACGTTAAACTTTTTTTTTTATGTGCGGCACATACGCGACACTGTCTTTGAGGTTTCAATTTTGTTCCACCAGTGGTAATTTTAACCAATTTATGCCTTTCGGGATCTTTTGATAACCTCCCTGGAGGATCACTTCTGCTGGACGTAGCCGATGTACCTGGTACAGGATCATCTGTATTGCCAGGAAGAGCTTCGCTAATCCATTCCTTTGCCACTTCATGTAAAAACACCTTATACTTTTTTTTTGAATGTGGATTTAATACTTGAAAAACTCTAAATGCATTAAATAACGCACAATTGATAAAAAACATAACAGCTCGTTTCGTCCATTTTTTGGTACGACGCACAATCGAGTAATACGATAAGTATTGGTCAGCGCGATCAACACCTTTCATGTATTTATTATAATCAATCACGCATATTGGCTTCCAAATTCTTTGTTTTGTTGCCCAGTCAATATTATGGCTTTCCGCAATGTCAGCTGAATGTATAGTTGAAATCATTCGGACTGTTCTTTTTGATTGCCAACATTGTAATAAAATATTTTGGCGGCGACGAAATGTAGATTCCCCCCTTGCTAGGTCAGGATTTTTCAAACAACTGGGAAGCCCTCTGTTTACCCGAATAGTGCCGCAAGTCCGAAAACTATTCTGTAAAAGTAATTCACAAGTGGCAACACTATTGTAATAATTGTCCATGTATATGTGATGCCATAAGTTGGAATAGGGTTCAAGCAGATTTAAAATTGTTTCTTGCAAACGACTTCCTTCACCACAGTACATGCGAAAATTACAAATGTATCCCGTTTTAGCTTCACACACCATTCTTATAAGTAAACCATACTTTATAATTTTTGATGCATTATAAACTTTAAATGACAAACGGCCCCTCCATGGCATGATGCTCTCATCCAGTGATAACTCTCTCTCTGGCTTATAAACCTCCTGAAATTTAGGTAAGAAGTAAGATATAATCGGTCGGATTTTTTTCAGGCGATCTCTGTCATCTCTGTCATCATTATTGGAGAAATGCCAAGCATACCATATCTGTCTAAATCTATCCCTGCTCATTACTTCCGCGAAAATTGGAGTTTGGATAGTTTTATCTGTAGACCAATATTCGTCTCTTGTATCTTTACGAACTTGTCCCATTAGGAGAAGTAGTCCTAGCATTTTTTTTAAATTTACCACATTCACATCCTTCCACTTCACAGATTTTGCTCTGACTCGAAATGCATCTGGGTTTTGTTCGCGATACCGATTGGTTTCCGTTGCCATATATTCAAATAAGTCATCTCCAATAAATAGCTTAACCACATCTATTACACTTTCTGAATTATCTGGCATTACAAAAACTCCACCTTGTCCTAGGAATTGTTGAATAATTGGTACATTATCAGTTGTTGACCAATCAAGCACTTCGTCATCACTGTCTTCGGAGTCGCTAGATGATGGTATTGGCAAAACTCGATTTCTTCTAGGTTGAAATAATTCCTCGTCACTTTCACCATCTAAATCAGGAAATTCCGCGTCACTTGAAATCTGCGACAAGTCATCTGCATATACATCACTATCACTATTAGAATCCATTGTCTTTGAATAACAAAAGTTAAATAAATTTATACCGCTTTAAAAAGTATTACAAAAATAAGAGTTGTTCTGAGAATGCAAACTCAACGAACTCTTGTGGCTTTATGAATTTAAACTAAATGAAAAGTCGGAAACAAAATATTATAAGACCTGTGTAAATGAAAAATAAACATTCTGACGAGACATTATATACCTATTATCATAAGGCTAATATACAAACCACAATAATTAACTTAAAATTACTTATTTTAAACGAGTTCTAGTACCTGCCCCGCTTATAAGTGGCAATACTCGCAACGGGTACAATTACCTGCCCCGCTTATAAGTGGCAGTCCTCGCAACGGGTACAAATACCTGCCCCGCTCATAATGTGTTAAGTTACACGGTAGACACACAAAATGAGATTAAAATATTTAATGTTTCTCTTCTATGTACAAAATGTATGAAAATTTACTAAACATTTTTATATTTATAATTCAGGTTTCCCATTTTCGCGTTTGAATAAAAAAATTAAGGAGCAAAATCATTTTTATGAAAATCGATTTAAAAAACCAGTGGCGTACCATTTTTTTTTCTGAAAGCATGTAATGACTACCGCGTATCTACGCCATTGCAAAATTTATTTTGAACTACGTTTTCGTCAATTTATTGCTCTTGACTAAAAAAGGGCGTCTACCAAATTTGGTTAAAAAAATGTTAACCAATTTAAAAGTTATTGAGTAAAAACTCAAAACGAAGAATTTTTAACACCCTGTATTTTACTTATCCGGAGCGCGAATTTGGAAACACCATGTATATCATGGCTTCCCATTTAAAAAAACCGAAGTTGGGAATAGTTTTTAGGGAATTATTTCAGTACACGATTCAAAGAGCTGTTAAGACATATTTTTAGTGCACAATAATAATTTCCCAAGATATATTTTAATAATCAGATTCTCAAAAAAATATTAAATATAAAATGTATTGTTGAAAAATAGATTTTAAAATTATTTATAAATATAGTACAAAATTATCTATCAATAAGAGGCCAACAAAATTTTAGTTTGATGCTTTATGAGAAATGAATTATATATCAAATCTAAGTGTGTCGAAAAAATTTTAGTAGATATTTTTATATTTTGAGAAATTTGGACGCCCCTATATAAGACTTCCATATGAACACAAAAGTTGCTAATCTTTATTCTAGTCACATTTCGTTAACAAAAAAATGACATTACCTGATTCTCTTTCCCTCTCTCACTGTCATCATTGTTTTTCTTTTACAATTGGACTTCATTTTCCCGTCTTTTCGATTTCTTTGGTTTAACCATTTCTAGTGAATTTTAGTGCTCTACTTTAATCCTTCCCATATCTGTGAAATGTAAAATTGAACTATTTTCATCAAGTATGACAAATTTGACTTTTTTCGAATAAATTAAAATTTCTTTTATGAAATTTATTCAAAATTGAGTCATTTTCATTAAATTCTATTTTTGCAGTTCACCTTTCAAAAAGTGACTAATAAATGTCTCAATATTTGATTTTGGACTTATTAGAGACCAAAAACGAATTCCTCTTGGAAATTTGGTTGATAAATGATAATTAAAATAATCGCGATATAAAAATAGAAAAAATTACAAAAAACAGAAGTTTCTCAAAAAAAATAATAATAATAAATCCTTGAAGAACATAATATAAAAACCCTGGTAAAGTCTTTTGTTCATAGAAATGATTTCAATATGAGTACCCTTCAACATTAATTAATTATATGTAATTTATACTTACTTCAACTTTACTGGATTATTTAATTACCACCGAAAATATCTTCCAGCACTAAAATTACAAAAATAGATCAATAACAGTAACTTTATCTTTTGGTATGAGGAGATATTAATTGTATAGGTAGATCTGAGCTGACTTTTAAAAATATTGGTGCGTAGGTGACGGGTCAAACGCGCGGCTAACGAAGGGTTAAGGTTAAAAACGCCTTAACGATGGAAATTGCAGTCTTACACACAGAAAAATATATCCTGTTAATTGCTATTAAACCTCGTTTTCGTTTTTAAGTAATAAACATTTCATTAGAGTGAAATAGTTTAAGTGACTTTCTTCTTGTCAAGCTATAAACTAGCAAGAATAGTAATTTAGCTTATATTCTATTTAGCCACTAAATACAGCACAAATATACAGGGTGTTTCAAAATTCGGGTGCTAAACGTATATTACTGCGTAGCTCTCGTAAAAAGATGAATATTTTGTCAAAATATTTTTTTTTAAATATCCCCCGTTAACGTATGGCTATTTCTATTATAAAAAAATACCTTCTTGTAAATTTGGCTCCATATTGACATTATTTTGAAAACTTAATAGCTTTGTCATTTGGGATTTCTGAAAAAAATATCATTTTAACCCTGTTAAACTAGTTCAATTAAAGGATTGAGAGAAATTTATAAATTTATGATTTAAGATCCTCGAAAAAAAATATCTGGAAAACTATTCATTTTAGCACTATTAATTTTGTGAGTTTTTTTTTATGAGAAAAGATCAGAGAATCTAAACAATATGCAAAATTTCTAATTTCGTCGTTGGCGTAAAAAATTAGGGAAGAAAAGTGAACTCAAATCATTATGACACGCCAATGTAAAAATTCTTCGAAATGTATTTTATGGCAAATTATTTTTTCCTTAATGTTCTGATCGAATCCTAAATTTGAAGTTGGTTTTTCGTAGCTGTTATTTTTTTTAGATGTACTGTTTCTCAATAATGATTTGTAGCTCTTAATTTTTTTATTGTTATTGATTTTGATTTTAGTAATTAGCTTGGACCTCTCTACCTGCATTATTTTCTTGCCTTCTAGCCTCTACAATTTTTTCTATAATGGTCCTTGAGTAATATTTATATTAAGATATTAACTATTCTTTTATCGACACAATCGAATAGAAAAATTTATTAAAAAAAAGCTTTTTATTATTAAATGCTTCTGCTGTTTCTACATTCATATAAACAAATCCCATATACATTTTCCTGTTTTCCATCGAACTGCTTTATTAAATAAAATTGCTTAATTTGTGATAGTACAATCGAGAATTATCAAAAATATTAAGTAGTATTGACAATATTGGCAAACAACATCTGCAATGTGATTTTCTATGTAAAATTATTGATCTGATGATTGGCACGTTTAGCTATTGTAAATCCCACACACACGATAGATTACAAGAATTATGATTAAAAATATTATTACATTTGATTTGTAGAAGTTAAAATTTTGTATGTTATCGTCTACATAATATTTTTTTATATTAAGAATATAAAAATATTTAAGCTAATAATTTTCTGAAAAGAAATGAAAGACTATTCAATAAATAAATGAGTGGCTACAAGTAATTAAAAATTCGATATTATGGAACAAGAACTGTATATTACAATAAAATTTTCACATAAGGCTGTGAATATCTGGTGCAAGTGGTTAGCTAAAAATCTGGGTTTTTTTCTCAATTTCCTTAAATTTTTCGGTTAAAATTTGGATTTTTCTCTATTTTCTCAAATTTTTTGATAAAAAACCTAAATTTTTAAAAATTCTTATATAAAAATCTGGATTTTTCTCAAATCTTCTGAATTTTTCGGTTAAAGCCAAAATTTTTTCTCTATTTTCTCTAATTTTTTGATATAATATGACAATTTCTTTAAAATTCTTAGCTAAAATTCTGGACTTTTTCTCACTTTTCTAAAATTTTTTGATAGTAATAATGTCAATTTTTTAAAATTCTAAGCTGAAAATCTGAATATCTTGTCATTTTTAAGAAAAAATTCTTTTAAAATCTGGATTTTTTTTCTATTCTGTAATTTTTTTTTATAGTTAGTTTGTTTTCTCAGAAAAAAGATATTTCTTAAAAAAGAATATATTTTGTAAAATATTTGGCTTAAAGAAGAATGATACGACCTGAGTTAGTAAACTTATAATAATATATAGATGAATAAATATTTTTGAATCTTATTTATAAATTACCACAATATAGAGAAATTTTTTCCTATTGGGAAAATGTTCCAGTCTTGTAACTGTTGTAAATTCTGACAGCATTCGATTTGATAGAACACTAACATCATAAATATTTGATTTAACATTTTTTTAACAAAATTAAAATAAAAACTAAATTGTAAATTAACAAATAACTGGCTGCTTAGAATGAAATATTCCCATCCTAGCCCATCCTGAAGTACAAGATATATTACATTTAAAACCTCCCGCTTTTTTTACTTCAGTTTCAGGACGAACATGTTTTTCCATGATATTAATTCCATTTGGTAGTTTTAGTGTATCTGTGTGGATGTTTGGAGCTGTATAAGCGTAGGACCATTACCCATGAATATCAAAGTAACAATTTTATGAGTTATTTTGTTGGCTTGGAGAGCTACTATGAAAAACATTGTTAAAGTGAAAAAAATCTTTTCTGCATCGTTTTAGGTCTATTGGCCAGTTTCTCTTTAATCTGCTGAACAATGATTGAAATAGAGAATTCCAGCCTTAGGTAATACGTTTGTCTTTTCTGCAGTATTATTTCTTGTATTGTTGTAATTAGAAGGTGGTGGTGTATTATCTGGTTTGAAACGTACCAGAGAACATTAACAATTGCTCACAGAATCTTGGATTGTGCTCTTTGTATAACGGATTCTATGTCAAAAGTCCAGATTTGAATGATAACAATCTTATATAAATATAATTCTCTCAAATTAAGGTTTATTTGATTGGATTTTTTTTTGTATGTAATCTCCAGCTTAATTTGACATATAGATGTGTTCTTAAATATTTGGCTCATGATAATTCTAGAACTTCTAAATTGTTAATGTAGATTGCAGGATATTTTTCTTTCTTTAGTGTGAAAGTTGAATGTTACTTTCCTAGAAATTTTTTAAGCTTCCTCTTCTTTGACAAGCTGAGCTTAACCGAATGTATTCATGATATTATTGACATAATCGTTTAAAAATATCAACTCATCAATACGGGCTTGTTAATTTTTTTTTTAATTTCACCTTCTCCTGATCAAATTTCTTCTTCCCTTTGTGCTTGTAATTCTAATAATTCTTCCAATTCTTAGGCCATTGCTTTTTAATGTAATTGATGGCTCCAATTCTTCTAAAAAATCATTGCTTTGTTCTAATCTTACAAAGTATTTTTTCTTTTTTTTTTAAAGCTTTTAATTCTCGAATTACGAATATCTACTTCCTTTTCCACAACGCCCTCTTCAAATCAGTGAACTCTAAAGTTGCTTCTGTTGATCCAGAATTGGCTTCCAGGAATTAGAGAGTCTTTCCAAAATTAAAAGAAGAAGATGAAGAAATTTAATCTGCTGTAACTGACTTGTTTGCAAGTATCGTTAGACTATTTTTTTTAAAGTGTATCATAGATGGAAATGATGGAACATCAATGGGGCAAGGATTTTATTAAACTCTATTTTTATGTAGAATTTAGTTTTTTATTTGTATATGATGCTCCCAATAGATTTAAACGCCAAAATAAACGAAAGTAAATTAAAAACAACATCGCACATGCTCTTTTTCGTCTAGAATTAGTTATGAAGGAAAAAATGAGTGTTTTCACAAATTTTTTTTTGACAATATATACTGATTCACGTTACTAGTTTTTGAAAAAATTTTAGCTCGGAGGAGTGCAACTCATAATCAGGACATTTAATTCATTTTGGGTTTATCACAACTACAAGTTTATTAACTTAACAGTTCCATATATCGATAACTTAATACTTAATAATTGTAAAACTACTTTTTTTATGTGACATTTTTCGAAGTTTTACAAAATAATGATTGAAATGTTTATCGGTCAAAAGTCACTGAGAGAATGAATGTCTAGTCTACGTAATCTGAATCATGTATTAATTATTTTTAGCTGTAAAGTGAAAATTTTTATAAGGAATTTGAAATATTGCCAACGCTTTAAATAAAATTTCCCTGTTTAAAATTCATTTGATATTTCATCAATTTGTTATTATTATGACAAAAACACATAAATATATTTTTTAATAGAATCGCAGTTTGTAAATATTTGCTTCCATATTATACTACTACCATGTCATTGTCACGTTTGAGTCATGCGAAACAGCACGGCACTTTATTGTTCCCTATTCCTAATAAAATTCCAGAATTCTATGTTTTATCACAAAACTAACAAATCTATTAACTACCCTCACGATGTCGTCGTGTCATATCGTCAACACATCGATGGTCTTTGAATTTTCATTAATTCACTATAATCTTAACAAATACCGCGTTTAATCAAATTACAAACAAAACATTATCGATTAGATTTTATATAAATCGCCCCATCAAAGAGAAAAATTGTATTTGTACAAGCATTGTATAAAACTGTAATCTACGAAGAGCGATATTCAGTTAATAGCTGAGAATATTTCAGGTAATTACCTTCACCAAATCTGATAACATGACATCAACTACGGTGAGTACTTCAATTAGAACAAACGTTTACCTTGGAAATATCCATCATGTATATTTAACGTATATCCACCACACATCCTCTATTACTATATATATATTGTTCCAGCATTTCTTTGAAGATATTTTCCATTATTTTTCACATTTTAGTAATTAATACAATATTGTTCCCAAATATGGTAACTTGTAATCCCCCAGTCCTATTATTTTCTTTATTTATTCCTTTATTTACCATTTTATTATTTCTTTTGTTTCCCCTCTTTCTATTCTGATGCTAATTCTTATTCTTCTCATAATTATTGCAATCATTTTTTTAATGCCAACATGATTCTTTTCTGTTTTTTTGAGTAAAATGTCTGCAGGAAGTCAATTAATAATATTTCTAGCTCTATTTTATGGATTACTTGATAATTTCATGGATTCCATCTACTGTAGATTTTTCTTATGTAAATCCACTGTGGTATTAACCAATTACTTCTTTTTAGGATTTTGCTAGTATCTTCTCTATTACTGTTTCTATTCTACATATTTTTTGGTGTTCTTTCTTAGTACTAGTACTATCTGTCCATTTTCCCATTCTTTTGGTATATTTTCATCTTTCTATATATTTTTCTTCTTTCAGTTCTTCTCTCTCATATTTCAGAAGTTCGAAATTGATTCCGTCGTTTCCAGGCGTTTTACCATTATTAAAAATGTTTTTCTTCTTTCGTTGGTTTGTCATTATCTTGATTTATATTTTCTTCTTCTTCTTCTCTTTCTATCACTTGCTTCTTATTTATTTCTGGCTCTATTAAAAATTCTCTGAAGTATTCTGTCCATACTTGTTTATATATTGCCTATTATTATTATTCAATATCTTTAATTTTGTTATCTATCGATTCACGTTTTTTCTTCTTATTATTTTCTAAGCAATTTTTTTAGGTTTTTTATTCCTCTTTATCTTTTTAATTGTTAGTTCTGATTCATTTGGGTTTGCTCTGTATTTTCCTGTATGTCATTTCATTACATTTTTCATTATACCTTTCAACTTTCCTTTTATTTTTTATTACTTTCTGTACTGCTCAGTTTATCCTTTCTTTAATAACATTTCAATCATTTTCTATCTTGTATTACTTTTTTCTTTTTCAGTTTTCATATATTTCTATTATTAGGATAATTTAGGTTAATTATATTCCAATTTGTTGTTGTCCACGCTGATTTCTATTTTATTTTCCTACCTTCTATTTTTAGTTAAGAATATGATCTATCTGAGTGTATGTTTTTGGATCTGATGTTATTCAAATTATTTTATACATCTTGGGGTGAATAAAATTGGTAGAGCTTATGGTCATATTGGTTCTAGCTTTTAGATCTTTGACCATTATGATTTGTTTAGTTTCCAACAATTTTTATGTGTTTCTGTAATACTTTCTAGGTCTAATTCATTTCTTGTATGATTTAAGAAATTTGGTATATTCATAGAGTTCATAATATCAGCGTTAAGGGGAGCGTTTTTTCTGAATTGAAACTAATTGTTTATTTTCAATAATTTTACTAACACGCAAATTGTATCTTCATTGTATTAAGTGACTGGATTTTTTCAGATTGTCGTACAAACTTTGTTCCTCTTCGTTGGAGCTTACTCGTTTAGATTAAACTATCTGGATGAACCCTTAAAAAGTACAAACTTTTCTGATCTGTATCAAATAGATAATAGTTATGATGATCCGAGTAATGAAGAATACAATAGTTATTCAAATGAAATATTTGATAACAACAGAATGGAAGCTATGTACCCAAGAAATAAGGTAATTTTATTATGATATTATGAGTTTTTAAATATATTTATTTGATTAGTTAACGTGATATAATTTTGAAAAGGTAAAAATCATGTTTTCACAATTGCAATATTAATTGAAGATTCACCCTTCCTGAAGAATTTTAGGTCGATGGAGATTAAAAAAATTAAAATGTTTTTTTTTCAGTTCAATGTTACCTATAGATTCAATTAAATAACACTTAGAAATGTTCATCCCTATCAGTACTTAGATATGAGTAGATATTTTTATTAACGATTACCTTTTTTTAATGCCGAAAGAGCTCAGTCTGAACTTATTTAAAAAAAATGGTACACACTTTAAAATGAATCAATTGTTTCAATTTTAAAATATTCCTCGCATTTTTGTTTTCATTTTTAAAACGCATTGTTTGGATTTTTATAGAAAAGTATGGCTCTTTGCACATTGAAAAAACATACGAGGACACACGTAGAAGAAGGATACGAATTCTATCCAAAACAGTACTCCGAATATGAATGTGTTCCTGTCCACTCAGATAATGAGAAAGATTCTTATCAGGTAAAATATTTGTATTGTTCATTTACATTACGAATAGATTTTAATTTGATTAAGAAAACAAAGTCTACTATAAAAAGGGAAAATAATTTATTCATTAATATAATGAGGTGTTAGATGAAAATAACTAATTAAATACGCCGAATTGTAGTAATATCAGCTATGAGATAAAAAACTTAATATAAGTTTTTTGAAAACATTCTACATGATTTAGTTTTATCATAAATAAAAAGTTCTCGATAAACTAGCATCATTTTTTTAGAACCAAATGATCTTTTTTTAGTTGAAAATGTCAGTAAATGACCAAAACACCCTCAGTAACCAACGCTAAATATACTGTCCTCATTTATTTTGAATAATTGACAAAAGATAAAATGTGTAGGTGCTTTCAGACCAAATATGATAATGAACATTCACAATAGTACTGAACCTTTAACTGCCTGATTCTTAAATCATTTAAACCAAATCAAAAAAGTGCACTCAACGCGCGTTTTTTTAATTCCTTTAACTATGTTAGCATCAACAGGAGATAATTAAAAGAAATACTTTAAATCATCTCCTGATGTTGCAAAATTATCAGTTAAACGAACATCGATAAAAAAGATAACTTCTCTGGATAAAACTATATTAAATAAAATAACAGAATAGTAGTTTGAATTATAATATAATAATGATCCAACATTTACATTGATAAATAAAAAAACATGGAAAAGTATTTGAAAACGTTGATATATACGCACAACTTTTTGAACTTATATTCAAAGTAACCAAAAAATTTTTTTTGTATAACTTGACGTGAAATTTGTCTCGGTAATATTTTAGAAACATTAAATTAATATCACTCAGAAATATAATTATCTAATTAATTTTTTTTATAATTAAAAGGTTTAATACTTATTCCATTAGTCAATCAAAATTTTAATTTGAATTACTGTTTTAGAATACATGTAGAGCACAATCTTGTATAACAATGCACAAACATCAAAAACACCTGAAAAAGAAAATAGGACAACAATGTTGGCAAATGGATCAAATTAAAGTAGACGCAGGATGCAATTGCATATTTTCATATTGAAATTTATTTTTGTATTTTTCGTAAAACAATAATAAATTTTAAATTAAAGTTTACTATTTTTCTTTCAAAATACCAATGGAGACCCTTATCTTTGTTGTGTTTAAACACTTGGAACATGTTTTTCAATGACTAAAAAATAAATCGCGCTTTAAAATAAAAATTGTTTATTGTTTTTCATATTAATTTTAAATATTAAATAACCTAATCCTGTTTGTTATTATGTTACTTTTAAATACATTTCTAAGTTTGTTCTGAAGTTAGCATATTTATAAGTGGGTACATTTATTGTATTTTTTAGGATCTATGTTACGTACCTCATACCGATTGCATTACTTTGGAGAAACATTTTTTATTTCCTAGAGAGAAGCTCTCTCCGTCCACCTGCGGTATGGAAATCTATGAGAAACCTGTAAAAGTCGGATGTAACTGTATACATCATTTCAAACACCACATCCATTAATTTTCAAAATTAAAATCTTACTCATGTACGCCTTATAAATCTGATTTAAAAACAATAAAACTATGACATTTTCTGTTTTCCTAAATTTTCTCAAGTCCCAAAAAATAGTTTCATTAGTTTCTCATTTAATTGAAATGTTCAAATACGGATCTGTCTTTTTAGACTACGGTGACTCCATATAGTCGACTTTACTCTTCTTCTTTGGTTTTAAGGCCTCAGCTGCTAGAGCTATTCGTCGCAAATTTACCTCAGATACTTAAAAGTTATGTTAAATAATAATAGTATGGCATTAATTATTATTAATACTATTAATAAGATAATGAGTTGTTCTAAGTACTGGACACATTTGAGGAAAATTGCGGTTTAATATACATCAAAAATCTATAAAATATTGAATGACACATCCGTGAGTGTCGCTATACACATCCGTGAGTGTCGCTATCTCTTGCTCGTTTTCATAATCATATTTAACATTACAGCATGTGTACACATTTTTAAGTCAAAACCGTAGGTTTTTTAATTTAAATCTATAATCTGTGGCACAAGAATTGTCTTCATGTTGTAATGCCTTAACAAAAAAATTGTTAACTAGTCGAGTGCAGCCGTTGTAAAATAAAGTTATTTTTGGGTGATTATATGAAAGAATATTTTGGTAAGTTATGTATATTAGTTATGTACTTTTAGAGTTAATTGCGTCATAAGCGAAGTTAGGTTAGGTTGCAATAAATAATTGTTCTTACCTTTTTATTAAAACTACAAATATTAATTCATTTTAATAATTACTCACTACTATTTTAAAGAATTTGATGTAGAACTCTATTAGAAGTTTCACATAGTTATTCAATTTATACAATACCTTTCAAAAGCTTTTAAAGTTTGTGAAACTAATTTTAAAGATTAAAAGAGAAAAAAAATTATAGAACATGTATAATTCTGTAGACAAAACAAGTTGTTTTTGGAAATTATTCGAGAATATTTTGTAAAATGTTAAGATTTTTAATTTAAAATACATAGATGTACATTATAATGTAACTCACTAGTCCAAGTAATTAATAAATAATAATTATTTATTAGTAGTCAAATACTCATTCCAGTCTTCATTTTGGTAACTATAAATTATTTTTCAATAAAAATCTATTTGAAAACTGAACCTGATTTCAATATGTTTATATGTTTCATTTATGGATAAAATATTTTAGTACCTACAATTTATATATTTAACTATTAATTACTTTTTGGTCATCATATCATATATCCAATCTTCAAAGTTATTATAAACATATTACTATGTATAGTGACATAAGTATAGATTCAGTAGGCAAAAAAAAATGTCTTTCCAAAAATAAATAATATATAAATTGCCTCAACCTTGACAATAAAAGCATTAAATGAGAAAACAAAGGTTTGTACACACGAAGTTAATAATAATAATAATAATAATAGCAATAATAATATTAACTAGGAAGGTAATTACTCATTTTATTTAAATATAATTACATGTCTTCATTAATAGTTTGAATAATATTTCAATATTTAATTTCTTTATTTATACACAAAATATGTCATAACCAGTGGATTCTTATTTAATGTCATTAATAGTGGATGAAATGCAATTAAAGTTTTTGTATATAATAATAAAAATATATCAAATAAACATTTGGTAACATATCAACAAATGATACTGATAATACACATAATGTATTAAAAGATTACTTTGATTACAATGAATTCTAGCACTGTAATAATATATTTGTAACATGTCTTCAATAGAGGTGAGCAACAATGCAAGTTTATATTTAATTGATAATGTTCAATTTGCTACTTTTTCGTTACTTGCAAAAATTATTTATGTGTTCAACTTGTTAATGACATTCATGACACCAAAGCTATTTTTTACTTTAGATAAAGAAAGAACATATTAACCACTCGTAAATAAGTCTCAAAAGTTTCAATTAATATTAACAAAAAATATTGATTGTAACAAAAGAATTTAAGGCTTGACGCTTTTAGGGTTAGAGGTTATCAACTTATATTACTAAAGGATTATTTATTAGAATTAGTGAATATGTACTTGTTTTACTGAATTAGCTGTTTATTTACCATAATCTATAAATTACTTACTGTTTTAATAAGAAATGGAGATCATTAGAATATTCAAAAATATTACCATTATATACCATTCATTAATATTATTCTTAATACTCATTTTTTCAGTAATCAACATTTTTAAATAATAGAAAAAAAATCGGGCTAGTAGTTTTTATTTTGTGAAATTACACCAATAACTTTTCGCTGGAAAAACATGTGGTACACCCTGTATATTTATATAAACAGTTATAATCAAAGTAAGTAAAATAAGTCTTATTCTGTGTATTTATATTTCATTAAAAAATTGTTCAATGGGCTAATAAAAAATTTGTTAAAACATATTTTGTAATAACTATGAAAAATTTTCACACTTGAGAGGTCCTTAAAGTGGTTTTGGGAGGTAGTAACAAAGCCTGCACATAATACGAAGCTACTATAGTAGTTAATACGAGGTCTAAAATATTTATTTTGACTCCAAATATAGCACATTGATAAAAATATGTTTAACCAGAAGAATTAACAAATATGGAGTGTATTCATTCAAGTAAGTTGATGATTAGACCATACTTTATCCGAATATAACAGAATTTTATTGGTATTACTCAGTTACCCTTTCATAACGAGTGTCTTCCTTCCCATGTTTATAATGGGCAATAATAATGATTAATGATTTATTTGTATTGTTTCAGATTTTTTCTTCACGATAAAAATATGCAAGAAAAAATCACATAGCGGTAGATGATTCCTCAAGGAGAGGAGCCCCATAGCAGGGGCAAAAAGGCGAAATCGACGCTTCAGGAAAAAGTAGGAGTATTTTATTATACCTTGGGGCTATTTTGCATCACGTATCCCGTTTGTGTTTTATGTTTCGCTATTTCAATTATTATTGTGTCATGGTAAGTTATTATTAATATTGTACATTAGAAATAGGAGGAAAAAATTGTGTAGTAATTAAGTTATTTTCTTTTATTATATAAAATCAAGGTACTTAATTTAGTCATATTGATTATGGAGACAGCAGCAGATTTTTCCATTGTAAGAAAAGTTTCGTTAGCATTTAGTCAAGTATAATTTCGACTTTGCTCTATTTAATAAAATTAAAATGTTTAACTTGTGTTTCTCATATCCTGAAATAATTTGATATTAATATACGGAACCTTACATCAGTTTAAAATGAAATTATTTTTCCCTGTATTTACATCAATAAAATACAGCGTGTTCCATTTTTACTTTCCAATTGAATCTGAGAGATTCTAAAGTAAGCAAATTTTCGAATTTTGAAGTATTTCTATAGAAAGTTTTCTGTTTCTGTCTTTATTAAAATATAAAATTGATATTTGTTATTTCTTATATACATTTTTTGTCATATTTTGGTAAATATATTTAATTGAAAATCTTCTTTCAAGGACACCATGTGCTTAAAATGTAAGATTATATTATTTAACTTGTTTCTTTGATATTAACAGGTTATTATATCAAGATCAATAAAATATTCTAATGAGATTAATAGTAATTATCATACGTTCTAATTAAACAATAAAAATAAATATTCTTGAAGTATAAAAATACTATTTACACTTTCCCGCTCAAATAACCTTGTATTTTTTCTCTAAATATCTATCGGTTAACTCTTGAACTAATTATATACCAGCAACAAAGGTTTTATACATAACAATGAATAAATATTTATTCTAGTAATATACAATTAATTTCACTAATTTCTTGAATGTTATAAATTTTAATCTATAAATTAGTATAATATACATTATTGCTCTCATGGAATTTTTGGATTTTCTTATACATAGTAATATTTTAAAGGGCAGAATAAATCGTATTTGGATTCTTTATAAATTTTAAGATACCCCTATCACTTAAACAGCTAGGTCAACCAATTATTATTATTATTATTATTATTATTTAAATACCTTAAAACCAGTCATGTATTGCATATTTTTTTAAATTAGGTCAAGTACTTAAATCCTTTCAGTACATAAGCGCAAAACAATTATTGTTTACCTGATAATATAAAACGGCCAGGATTGCATGCATTAAAACCAGATAAATGGTCAAAAGAATTTTTAACATTATAAAATATCTTCAAAGGCTGCAAAGGTTGTGCCTCGAAATTTAGGAGTATTTCCTACACGAATTTATTAAATTGCCTCATATTTACCAAAAATATCACGTTTCTTCAGTTATGGTAAATTTCTGTAAAATTTGAAATACTTCCCATGTATGATTTGCAAGAAAAGGTGGGCAGTTTTGATAATAGATTCTCACTACATAAAATATTAACTTGTAGAATAGTGAAGGAAGTTTTTGAAACCACCTTAGCCCATGTTTTTTAAAATAATTAAGACACCTCTCACTACTGGTATGATTTCTAATGTATTACAAATAAGTACTAAAAAAATATACATTATCGCTGTATTTTTTGGACCTAAAAAGATCTTTTGAGACCATCTACAGGAAAATATTTGTTTCTGGACTAAGCAGTATGGTATGGGGAAAAGGGGGTTTCAGTGATTGAGTGGCTGTAGACAAATCCCGGAATAAATACAATTTTTTTATTAAGTTTATATAATTAAAACTCAAATGTTACAATTGTATGCGACCATAGCATAATCGTATATTAATAAATTCATGTAAATATATAATTTGTAAAAACAATTATTGTCGCTGCACTTTTAACTTGAAAAAAGGAGTGAAGTCTAAATGTTCTCATGTTTTTATTGAACTAACATCTATTATTTTTTTAATTTAGGTTACCCTTAGTGAATGTATCATTCCCAGGAAAGGCTCCACAAATATGGACATCAAATACTACCGAAGAGTTTCAACCTTTTTGTTACGTCCAACAAGTAGTTTTAAGAGTTGCTGTCTTACCATGGAAAGGTGACCTTACTTTAGGGGATGCCTTCAGAGCACCCCTTTACGAAGCTTTTAAACTTCTAGATATTGTAAGGAATTACCAAGATGGCAAAAGGTATTTTATTCTATTTTGGGATAATTGGGATAATATTAATAATAAAAAAAGTTGTATTATTTAAATGTGTTTGTAATGTTATAAGTTGATGCGGCGCGGTCTTTTTACTACTTACTTTATATATAATTAATTTGAATTTTAAAATGAAATGATTTTCCATACCTATTATTACTTTTTTTTGCTTAAATTTTTTTCATTTATGTTTGAGTCGTAACTTTTGTACCTTTAATAAACGTAGTAAATTATTACTAATAATATAAACATATAACTATAAATTACATACAAATACTAATGAATATTTTTTATATTTATGACAACTAGTTAGAATAATTTTTCCTTTTTTTCAGTTTAAAAACTTTGGGTCATGTATGTCTTCATATTGAAGCAATTAAAAAATATAAAAACGAAAAATTAAGTGTTTTACCGCAATATAGTTGTCTCTTATTGTCACCAGCGAGTCTTTGGAATCAGGATATACAACGATTCTCACAGGATAGTGGAATTCTTAATACCATCTTTAATCACCACGTTAGTTGAATCATATTGATACCTCTTTAAAATTTAATAAACGCAATCATTACTTAAAAATAAATCAAACAACAGGACTGAATTATATTATCACAGGAAAATGATCAAAGAATTCGGTAATCAAACCTTTAGTGAATATCATTAGACAAGAAGTTTAGCCAAAGTTACGTAATGTGGCGAAAATCTGAATGTTCTTTAAATTTATTAAAAACTAAAGGTGTTTTTCTTCCACATGTCATAATGTGGATTAATAGAATGAATTCTAATTCTGTAATTCACACTCTAGATACCTAACATTTAAAAATGAATTACACATTATAAATAAGAGATTGAAAGTCGGATTTTTTAAGAATATTGACATTGTAAAGTTCTTATTTAGGCTATTATAACAAAAATTTGAGCAATACCCGTTGCCTCGTCTTTAAATAATAGTACCTAATTATAATCAATATTATAATATTCAATAAATGACTATAAATTGAACTGAAATATGAGTCTATATCTTCTATTAAATATTTAAATGGTTTTTTTATTGGCACATTGTGCCGGTGTATTTAATTATTCAGCACACTAATCTATAAACGGATGTAAAATATACTACTTACCATTTCATTAATTAAATAATGAATAAATTTGATATCCGTTTGTCAAATCAATAAATATGTAATTTTTTTTAATAACATGAATATACTTAAATATTAACGTACTCGTTTTAATTTAATAAAAAATTAAATACAATATTTTAGAGTTTTCAAAAAGGAAAAACATCAGTATCTGACATGGTCTTTGGAATGCACCTTTTTGATACAGGAATCAAGCGTTATCCTTTAAGAAATAGATCTCGAATAATTCAGTATGCTATGACTTTATTTTTTAAAGAATATGACGTGCAGTAAGTCACTGTTAGAAGTGCCTATATATAAATTTTAATGATATTTTTTTGTAGGTTTATTGGAGGGTTAAGGGAGAAATTAATTAAGGTTTATCCTTTGTATCAAGACAATAATCATATTTTAAATAATAGACTGAATGATACTGTCCTAATAGAATATCCAGGAGAAATCAATTACGTAGAAGCAGTTCCTCTATTCATAGCGTTTGTCCTTTTGTTTCTATATTACTATTTTTCCGTAAGAAAAATTGAAATTATTAAATCCAAATTTGGTATGGCATTTACTGCAACTTTTACAATTTTCTGTAATTTGACAATGACTATGGGAATATGTTTCTTTTTCGGATTGACTCTCAGTTCTGATGGCGGTAAAGGAATTATACCATATTTAACACTCTTAGTAGGGTTAGAAAATGTATTGGTTCTTACAAAAAGTGTTGTAGTGACTCCTTTACATCTCGATGTTAAAATTAGAAATGCTCAGGGTTTAAGTAATGAAGGATGGTCCATAACTAAAAATCTTTTATTGGAAATTACTGTTTTAACTTTCGGATTATTTACATTCATTCCTGAGATACAAGAGTTTTGCATTTTCTCAATTGTAGCTCTAATAACGGATTACTTCTTACAAATGTTCTTCTTCTTAACAATTCTGGGTTTGGACATGAATCGTATGGCCCATACCATAGAAAAAATGAGTCATAAATTGCGAAATAACCTCTACCAACAACAGAGTTTCTTTGATAAACCCTATACAGGCGTCAGAGGTCTAGTAAGATCAAAATCCCATCCAAGATTATCTTCTTTTCCCGCAAATATTGTAGCCGCTCAAAAGCAAGGTCCCCAGGAGAAAAAAATACCAAAAAGAGTAAAACTCGTTAACATTTGGGCCCGCACTAGAATATTTCAAAGGTCTTTCATGCTACTAATGATGATATACATAAGCCTCATAGCTTACAATAGTGATATAATGAACCAGTATATTCTTAAAGCATTTTTAGAGGAAAAAAACTTAGAAAATTCAACTCTTACTAATGTTGAGACTTTATCAACGCTAAACATGTATCCTATACTTACTACAAACCGCACTTTAGACGTTAACTACGTTACTTACAGTCCTTTGGATCAGTATCAACAAAACCAAACTCAAGGTCTAGAGAAACTTAAACATCCCGAGAACACCCCTTGGTTGAAACTTCCCCCAAGACATTGGTTGGCTATATTAAAAAAATACAATATTTCGCTAAGCGGACAAGTAATTGCTTTTTTACCAAATATAAAGTTATCTCATGTCGTTAGGCCGGAACAAGCTATATTGCTAAGGAATCCAAATGAGAAATATGGAGATACGTTTCAGTGGCAAGCTTTAGCTGTCGCTTTAGATCCCATTGAATTTAGTGGTAAGTGATAGTAGTCCTTTAATGTGAATTTTCGACACTTTTCACCAAGTAATTAAAATGAGAATGTTCAATTTTAAAAACGATCCCGATTTAGTTGTAAATGCTTTTATTGGATTTTTAAAGAGTTGTTCAAAATATCCAGATTAATGCATTATGAATAATGATTCACAAAAGGAAAGTCCCACTTCATAAAAGCTCTCTAAAGGGATTGTGTTCTTACTTTAAGGTCCACCTATTATTAGGATATTTTAATTTTTATAATTAAATCGGGATGGCTTTTTCTTATTTATAATTCTTAGCCGAATCTGCAAAAAATGTTATTTTAGACGAATCTTCTGGTACAAATCTTCCGCAGACTGATCAACCATTTTATCCTACATCGCCAATGGAGATCTTTTTAACAACAATACTTTGCCTAATAAGTATAATGGTACTAGCATATGTTTTTGTAGTATTGTATAGATGCATATGTTCGAGAAACTATGCTGAGTGGCGAGCTTCGTGGTTCAATGAAAAAGTTGAATCAGATCAGGAAGATCAAGTTTTGTTAGAATCCATGCCTCTTGAATTGGAAGGACATGGTCAGGAAATTGAATGCATAGCAACAGATGGCAATAATATTGTTAGTGCTTGTTTGGGTATGTATCTGGAAATATTTTGTACTGCAGTAGATTTTTTCTTGTTTTCTTCATACGTATTTTTATAGGAGGACAAATAAAAGTGTTTGATAGCAATACTGCTGAAGTTACATGTCATATAGATCGAAATTCCTACTTTTCCGACCCCAAATCTCCAGAATTACCTTTGGAGATTGATGAAACTTTGTCTGATTATGAATCAGGTTCGCCACCTTCAAGAGATGATTCTTTTCCAAAACTTTTAAATAAAATCAACACAGATTTTTCCCATAATACTGATGATGATATAGATTCGCATTCTCCAAGTGATTCTAAATATAACTTCAACAAATCTTACCGCCACTTTTATTTTGATCATAATTTCGACATCCGTTTGCGTAATAGGTATGAGAATTTAAAAGAAGAATCTACAAAAAGACACAGTTTAAACGAAAATATGACTAAGCCTCGTAATTCCAATAATAGTGAGGAATGTGAAATAAGGTTGCGAGAATGTATGGAAGACATGGAAAATATGGTGTTTGAAAATTTTACAGGGTGCAAGTTGTCGCCTATTTGGTGTATGGATTATATGGATAATTTAATTGTAATTGGCTGTGCTGATGGGAGAGTAGAATTTTGGGAAGCTTCCACTGGAAAATTAAAGGTAAGGTTGTTTTCTTATATGAAAATTTCGCATTTTCTAAATATAACGATACTTATTCATTACCAGTTAGAAAAAGCTTGATATATGAACTGAAATAATAGGTATTTTTTTGTAGTGTATCTTTGAAGATGGTACAGAATCTGGTATAAACCATCTGAAGATAATTGGTGCCAAAGTAATTGCCGTAAGACTGTGTGGTTCGTTAGAACTACTTCAACTGCAGACCTATAACCAGGGTAGGCCTGTAGATTGGAATTTCACAATAGCGTATAGGAGGATGCATATAAGGACTGGATCGGCAGGATCTATTTCTGAACAAGATCTGAAAAATAAGGTAAGAAAATTTACTAAATAAACTAAGTAGAGCGCGTTTTAGTTTTTAAATTTTTTATCATTTATTATTATTATTATTATTATTATTATTTATCATTTTTAAACAAACGAGATGGTACTTTTCCTATGAATTTTGAGCCCCGTAACTCAAAAACAACATTAAAATCTAAAAAGTAGGATTTTCAACGGTATACATTGTCCAAACAATCCATTTTGGATCTCCAAGGGTAGCACAACGTTGAAATCCACTCGAATTTTAAACCATTTTAGAATATATTAATACATATTTTCAGTGAAAAATTTAGTTAAATTTATAACATTAGCTAAGTAGTATTAATATCAAATTATACACTGTGTACATAAAGTATGGATGAAATTGGTTATTTCTCAAAATAATAGTCGATTTTGACGTAATTACTTTGGGTTTATTAAAGAAACTTTTTCAGACAAGAAATGAAGAAGATTTACGTTGCATCAAAATCCAAACCGTCAAAGCCCATCAGCAACCAGTAACTTGTCTTGACTGTGAGGGTGGGAGAATTTTAACAGGTAGTCAAGACCATACTTTAAAAGTTTTTAGGTTAGATGATGGAAGCCTTTTGTATACTTTGCATGGCCACTGCGGACCCATCACATGTCTCTTTATTGACAGAGTAAGTCCAGCTACATCGGGAAGCGGTTCCCAAGATGGTATGTTGTGTGTTTGGGATTTACTTACAGGTAAGATATATCTATATATGTAAATATATTATTAAATCATTTCATTTCAGGAGCGTGCATGTACAGTATTCAAGCCCATGATGGAAGCATAACTTCACTTACTTATTCGGCCAGTTATGTAATTTCTCAAGGAACGGATGACAGGCTCTGCGTTTGGGAACGATTCCAAGGTCACTTGCTCAACACAATCAACGTACCACAAACTTTTTCGAGCCAAGTATTGATGTTGGCACAACATTTAGTCGTTACTGGAAGAAGTGGGGGTTTAATTATATGGGACGTTCGAACCGGTGATTGTGTACGGACTATCACATTGGGAAGGGGACCTTTCGTTTTTATTAATCAACTCGTGTTATTGAGAGACGCCGTACTATGCGACTATGGAAAGCAACTGATGATTGTGAGATTTCCTCTTATGACGCATAAATTTGACTAAACTGTTTGCACAGGGATATTTTATATAAATTATAATTAGAGGTTTAAATTAAATTAAGTTTGAACTTTTTAATTTTTGAGAAGACGAAACTATTATTTGTAAACAATCAGAAGTAGCCTATACAGTATATTTTTTTATCTATACCTAATGCAAATTTACTAATTTACATTTTTTAGAAAAGATAAAAGAAATAGGTTACTCAGTTTACCTTATTAAAAGACATACTCGTATATAAGAGGTCATTTTTGACAAAGTTTTCGATAAAATTACTGCAATAAAAATGTATTTCATATACGCACTTTTGTACAATACTGTTATATTGGTCGCTTAAAAAGTAGTATGTGTAAAATAGCAAATTAGTATATGTGCCTTCTAAAAGATATTTTTAGGTTAAACTGTTCCTTTTGCACCACCTTCTGGTACATTTATTTCTTAAAAGTGAACTTTCAATTATTTTTTACAAAATGTAGAATTAGTTGAAATTTCACAGTAGGAAGGCAGTGTTAAATGTCTATTGTTGATATTTTTCTTATTAACATTTTTTAGATTTGTTTTTTAATTTATTGAATTTTGTTAAATTATTTATTGAGACCTTATGAAAAGTGAGTAGTTCAAGTGTTACATAATATATATTTTTGTAATTCTTATTAAATGTATACACCATAACTTTTATTTTGTATCATTTTTAGCCGTTTTGTGCTTTAACGTAAAAAAAGAAATTGTAATAGTAATTTACCCACCATACAAAGTGGTAGGTAAATTGTTACAATGGTGATGGACTATGGGCCAGTTGATGATAAAGCAAATTCTGGAATATCTAAATCTACTCAGGAGTTTCAGCTGATGAGAAGATTCAGACGGATTATATTTTTTAAATATTTGGAAAAAACTCCACCTTGGACACGCAGCAGTTCAATGATGTTAAATTAAAAGTTAACACGACAAAAGACTGTAAGACTGACCTTTAATGGAACTAGTGATAACACCAAGTTTTCAGGAATTTATATAAATGCCAAATTAAACAGGCAAGAGTACATAATAGATTAGCTGGAAAATGAATAGCTACTTTTCAAATATGTACATTAGTTAATATCATTGGAAACGGCGATAACGAATTTTTCCATTTATTATACTTTGTTAAATTATGGGATTGTGCTTTGAGCAGATATAATATTCAAAATATAGAACGGAAGAGTAAAGAGCGTTATATCGGTTGATTTAAAAGAACATTGTAGACCTTTATTAAGTTAAAATAACTCACCTTACCGAGTATTTTAATTCTATATTAATAAAATCAATATACTGAAGTCAAACCCGTTCCAGAAAATATGAGGAAATATTTAATAAACTGTATTTGGTCCATGCCAGTGATAGATTATGAAAGAGAAAACGCATTACTAATATATCTAGTCTATGCTAATATTTTGAACTAGGGATATGTCGAGGTGGGAACATCGTTCCAGTCAATTTGATAGTAACGTACCGCCAGTCCCGGTCATACCTCTAATTCGTTCCCCTTATTTCGTCCTCTTCTGTTATCTGATCATTTATTATTTTTCGTATTCCGTCACTCCTTAAGGTTTCACCTAACCTGTAGATACTCCCGTGATTGTATATTGATTGTGTTTTGTTTTAGCTAGGTATGGCCATATCCTAGTGATATTTTAATTTATATATTTGAAGGTCTGTTCTATTTAATGACAATCAAAAACATTTGACTTTGGCAATAAACTTGTTTTTTTATTTATTTATTCATTCATTTAATGGCTATGCCATTTTGTATAATGTACATTTTATATATTGTGGCCAAATCTAACGGACATGTAAGGTATATTTTTCATTTTGAATAACATTTTTTAAATTTAAATTTTCTAGGTAATTACACAGTGTCTACCTTGAAAATGTGTCTGGAGAATGATTACCCCTCAAATTTTAAGTGCCCTAGATAAACCTGCAGGCAGATAAATGTAAAACCGGCTGGAGAATTGAGAAATTGAAAAATTCTACAATCTCTATGAAGAAAACTACTACATGAAGCTGTCGATTTTTTAACATCTGTCAATCCCCTTCTTCATAGGAGTTTTAGAAGATTTTCTCTAGTCTTTAATTGTTAAAAGTTATTCATCATTTCTTTTAAACTATTTTTCTTTTCAAGCCATAGAGCAATTTCACTGTCGATTTTTGTCAGCATTTTTTCAATTCTACTTCGTTCTTTCTTATTTTCAATTTCAAGTCCTAAATTTACTGAACAATTTTCGTCTTCAAAATCTCCCGTAACACAGCTTTTTTCCTTTTTCACATTTTTGGTTTTACTCTCTGGATTTTTGTCTGCACTGAGTGCTCATTATTAGAAGAAAAGTACAGCTTGTTTCTTATTAAGTATATGCATTTAGGTTCATCAAAATTACAAAAGTTGGACAAAGTTTCATAATATTAAAGATAAATTATACTTATCTGCAATTTCCACAATATTTTCATACATTTATTTGTCAAAATGCAGCCATATACACAACAAATTATTATATGAAGGTACAATATTAGACATTACTATTTAATATATAACCCCATTTTAATATAAACAATTGTAAAAGTCTTGAATAAACTGAATATCAAAATGAAATAAATACAAGATGAACAAAACAAGCAAGTTTTTTTACTTTTGCAACTAGTAGTTGAAATTATATAAAATAGATAAATTACACTGATCTTGAATTTTCATAGTATTACAAAGATATTTACAAATAGCCTTGTAATACTGTGGACATTTAAGATAAGTATAATTTATCCTTTTTATATTTATTATGGATAAAATCCGTAAAGTAAGGGTAGAAATAATTAATTACTTTCACCAGACAACATAGTTCATAACATTTCCTTGAAGTTGGCTGATATTTTGCTTGGAGAGTCTTTCAATTTTTGTGATATCTTTAATTTTTAAGTTATCTCAATTTTTTTCGAAAAGAGCATGGATGTTATCAGAAAATATGGCTTCTAAAAATGGGTAGTTTAATGTCTGCAGAATTAATCATTTTTAAGAACTATTAGAAATCTCCAGGATATAAAAAGATCTTTACTGATGGATCAATAGAGGCTTCCTGAATGCGGGTCTTGGGAGTTTTTAGTGATGATCTTATTTACATCAAGCCTCCCTATGAATACACAGATATGTGGTAAGTACAGCGCAAGTCTTTTCACGCCATAATTTTTTCCGATTCCAAAGTAGCTTTCCACAAAATTGCAACAATATTGTTCTCCATTGAGATTGAACCCTTATCATTTTTAACTAAATGAGGAATTATGTCAAATAATCATGAATTCAAATTGTACTGGCATGAAAATGCCAGGGTACTACAACATTGTTGGAAACCATAAAGCAGATCATTTTGCTAATTTGGTAGCAAACTAAATATATGAATATTTCCTTAAATTACAGTTACTTCATTCCATCTATATGGGGCAAAAAGGAAATAGAATCGATGAATAATGCTGAAATCGAGAACTCCACCTATTTGTCCAAATCCAATTGAATTTACATAAAAAACTTGCTGAGACTGGATTAACGTTTGTTATTTTGGCCAATACAAATCGTACCAGATATCAAATTTTATCTCAATTTTTGTATACATTTAAAATTGCCTTATAAAAACACCTAAATATTATTTTTAGACCTGGTGGTAATACTACCTTGCATCGACAGCATTTCAGGTTGTGTTCAACTTGGTGGCTGTAAGGTTAGTTCTTTACTTAGGTTTAGACGAAAGTATAATTTTAGGAATACGTGAAACTACATTGCACTAATGAATTAATGAATAATAAAATAATCTCCTAGCCGGCTGCTGTTGTCTTCTTACATGCATGTCTGTGAGCTCTTCCTATGCTGGTTGAACATCTTAACGTGACAATGGCTGCCTCCAAATGAGAGAAGCCTGACTACAAAAATAGAATGGAAGATGATGAAGTATAATGGATATTGTATATGGCATTAACCTAACCTAACATGTTGATAACGTTATTTTCTATACAAAAAGATTAATAAATAAAAACATGACAACAATAGAAAATGGTTCAGCTATCGTCACAATTGTTTGGTAAAATAAAACAAGCAACCCGTAAATACCTTCGGCAAGGGTTTAAAGATAATGTGCGCATTTATGTGCAAGGTGGTGCAGGAGGGAATGGTTATCCCAAGTAATGTCTAATTCATATACTGTTTTTTAAATAATGATATATATCATTTTAGATTTGGTGGTGTTGGAGGAAAAGGAGGGGATGTAATTGCAGTAGGGAAAGAAAATATTAATTTGGAAGATGTTTATAAAGCTAATAGAACCAAAAGGTACATTGCAAAAGGAGGAAGACATTCAACGCATAACTTTATATTAGGTCCTCCTGGTGAAAATTTGAAAATTAACTTACCAGTGGGGGTTACAATAATTACAGATTTTGGAAAAAATTTGGGTAGGAATATATTTTAAATTTCATTAGTTATTGACAGGTTACACATTACAAGACTAAGCAGATAATATGTAAATCAGAAAAACAAATCTATTAATTATAGATCATTTATATTACTTTTTCGTTCTTGGTTCTGGGAGCTATTCTTTCCACTTAGTTTTACACAGCGCTCTCCCGGATGTGTTAAATAATCTTTCATCTCATTAAAAAACACGTTGATTTGTTTTATTTAGTTTTCTGAATTAAATTTAGATTGTCCAATAACTTATCTACCTCCTGCGAATTTTTATTACTTGGCATATAAAAGTTCTTTTTTTAGGCGAAATAAATGATGTAGGAGAAGAAGTAATACTTGCAAAAGGAGGTACAGAAGGGCATAGTAAAAATGGTTTTTTAGGAACCAAAGGACAATCATACTCGGTAAGACTTGACCTTAAATTAATAGCAGATATTGGGTTAGTTGGATTCCCAAATGCTGGCAAAAGTACACTTCTGAAAGCTATATCACATGCTAAACCAAAAATTGCCAGTTACCCCTGTAAGTATTCCAATTTGGAAGTTTTAATATGAGTTCAACTTAATACCTGAAACACATATGTATAAATTCTTTTATTTTAGTTACAACTGTGAAACCAAATTTAGGAATTTTAATGTATGATGATCATAGACAAATTTCAATGGCAGATCTTCCTGGTCTTATAGAAGGGGCACATGCTAATAAAGGCATGGGTCACCAATTTTTAAAACATGTAGAAAGGACTAAACTGATTCTTATGGTAGTAGATATAAATGGTTTTCAATTAGCTCCACAGTATCCTCATAGAAGTTGTTTAGAAACAATTATGCTTCTGATAAAGGTAATGCATTAAAATAGAGCAACAAAGGTTAACATTATTTTATTATCTAATAGAAATTCAGATGAAAGTTAAAGATGATTTCTATACATTGTTATCAAACACTTTTAAATTATATCCTTATTAGAAAATAATTAATTTAAAATACACTTATTTTAGGAACTAGAAATGTATAATAAAGATTTACTGTTAAAACCAGCCATGATGGTGATCAACAAAATGGATACCGAAGGAGCTGAAGCCAAATTTAATGAAATAAAAAATCAATTAAAAAATTTAAGAGGTAATTTAAAAACTTTATAACCATTTTCTGTATTACAATAATATTTTTTAGCATTTTTTTCAAATTACCCAGAAGAGATGAGACCAGACAACACCGTGAAATTTTATGAAATAATTCCAATATCTGCTAAAGAAAATTCAGATCATATAAGATACGTCAAAGACAGAGTAAGGAAACTGATAGATGTAATTGCAGAAGAGAATGAAAAGCAAAGTAAAGATGATGATATATTAGAAGATGTAAGAGGTTCTCTAAAAGAAAGAGGACCTTCTCTTGTTTAAGTTGAAATATAAGATTAACTTTTTGTACTGGAAAGATAAAGAATAATAAAAGCCTATTATTAATTCATTATTATTATTTGAAAGCTAAGAGGGGAAAAGTTCCTTCTTGATCTTCCTTGATGCACAGTAGTCCTTCAGTCCTTAGAATGAACTGCAAACATCTTAGTTCAAAGGGTAGATCTAAGTAAAATGTTATATAAATGATTCTCATCATATGTTATTTCTCAATTGGTCACTCTAGGACATGTAATAATTTATAGTAGAGCCAATTGAATTCCGCTGAAGATTGTAAGACTAGATCCAAATTGTCTAAAAATGACCATGTAAAATCAGTAAAATACTTAATGGACACATTAAAAATAGTATTTTATATACATGTAATAAAAGTTTTAAGTGAGATTTTCGCATTTTCTATTTACAAAAGAAGGATGGGTGAAGAAGTAAAAGTACAGACGAAACTAAATTATTTTGTGCTTTAATTTTTATGTTATATTTTGCGGTAAATTTAGTTGTTTCAATTTTACCCATTTACAATTAATTCGTTCTTTTTCTACGTCCTCTATTAAACTTTTACCTAGTGGTGCGGTTTTTTCAAATTCAACATTTTCAAAATTTTCTAAAATTCCGAGGGATGCCTTCCATCTAAATAAAACAAAAATTACTGTTTTATATATAACTGGAAATACTATACCTTTCGACTCCATTCCAAGCTATCATAACACCATTATCTGTGCATAATTTGGGTGGAGGCCTAACAATTTTATATCCTACTTCATCACAGACTATTTTCAGACCTTTAACAATAAAATTATTACAAGCAGCTCCTCCAGAAACTACCTAAAATATATAATATATTGAAAGATTGTATATTTCAATAGCAAATAATAATAATAGCCATCCCATTTTTGCAAAAATTCTGAAGAGCTTCTGTGGGATAAATAATGAGAAGCTAATCTTTAGCCAAAAAAGTCCAGAACCATTAAATATGTTGTTGCGAACTAGTAGGGAAAATATTGCCAAATATACATATTTACCAAAGTTTGTTTATGTGGAGGTATGAGGTTTTTCATAGAAACATACTCCATTGCTCTTTGTACTCGATGACAGATGTGCCTTGTTAATACAAGTTGAAAACTAGCACAAAGGTTGTATATACCTGGTATAACACAGTCTGCGGGGACATCTAAAATTTATGACGAGGAGAAGGAGTTAATTCAAGATATATAGCATTTTTTAATTACTTTGTGATTTTGAAAGGGGTATAACAATTATTAAATAAGAGTGCATCAACAATTACCTTCCTCTTTTTCTTCCCTTTTAAGGTGAGTAAGTAATTGAGTCTTTATGCCAGAAAAACTGAAATTACAATTCTTATACTGTAATAACGGTATTGTGAATTTATACGCAAGAGGATTATCAGCTTTTGTTGCTGCTAGTTCGACGGCTTGCCCTCCAGAAAGTTTAGAATATTCTGAAATATTTTTCAATTTCATTCTTCTGGCTACCTAAATTAAAAAATATATATATATAATTTTATCAACAAGACGGTTATTTTGTTAAATAGATTCACAAACTAAGTGGATGAATTACCTTATCGAATGATTCTCCTGGAGCATCATCCATACTTTCTCCTAATAGCAAAAATGTATCGACTGATTTTGCAACTGCTACTAAACAGTGTCCGCCACTAATCAACAAAACCAAAAAAGGAAATTCAATGGTTTTATCATACATTCTAGCTGTTAAAGCATGGGCTTCCATGTGGTGAATGGGCATAAATGGTTTGTTGTATTTCCGACATAAATATTTACCATATTTCGTACCAATCATTAATGAAAGTGGCATACCTAAAATTATACATCATTTAGTTAAAACTTGATCGGAAAATGAATTGCAACTATTGGTACTATTTATTCAATGTATTTATGGATTAATGTAGGTTCCTATAGGACCATGATTTCTATTGCATTTTCACCTCATTTTATACAGATATTTCGTTAGAATATCTTGTCCAGTTGTTTTTGTTTGTTTGTTTGTTTAGCTACCCTATCTTTGGCAAACAGTTGCAGAATCTGTTTGTTAAATCAGCTGTGTCTTTTCAAGAGGTTGGTTAACCATTTTCGTGGTGTTACATATGTTGTTTTGGCGAACGTTTTTTAATTAAGGCGATGTCTCTGACCATTGTTAAAATGTTCTGAGCACATCATGGCCTTAGCGCTTAGTGATTTCTTTTCATGCAAGACTGAGAATTCTAAGGAATATAACAAACTTTTTATTATGCATCCTTTTGATAAATCTTTTACCATACTCGTATATCTATAATTAAAATATTACAGAATAAAATATCAAAAATGCAAAATTATTGCTCAAGGTGTCAGGCACTAATAAAAAAATAAAATTTAATTCACTCCATAAGCACTTAAATTGGCTGGTACAGAAATTTCGATAATGTCATCATAATATTACTAATGGTATTAACACTAATATTCGGAGAAATATAACGCCAGCTATTTTAAAATATCTGCATAAAACAAAAAAATATATTTATATTATCGGCCCAATATATTACATCGGTATCATGCTTTAATGGCGTATAAAAACATTATTTGTTATCTGAAATAGTGGTATAATAAAACTTAGCTTATAAAAATGAAAGTAAGTGCTCAACTTTAATTATATTCTTGAGCTAATACTACATTACATCCAACCGAAAAATATAAACAACTGCGATAGCTAATCTGATCTATCCCTTTTTCAAATATTATGACATTTTTCCCAATGTCATCCTACATCCAGTGTCAAATTGGCGATAAATATTTTTCTTATAAATTTTTTTAATACGAATTAAATCAAAATCATGGAATGTTACAATACAAACTCGGAATTAGCTATTTCCGAAGTCTTCAGATGCTTCATATGTATGGAAAAACTTCGAGATGCCCATCTTTGTCCCCACTGCTCGAAATTGTGTTGTTACGTGTGTATCAGAAGATGGTTGACAGAGCAAAGATCCCAATGTCCTCATTGCAGGTAATAACTAACATAATTGCCAATCAAACCATTTTAATCAATAGCAGAATATCCTGAATATTAAACGTCAATTTATATCTTCAAAGATATGTTAATCAATGTATTTATTTTCTAGAGCATCCCTTCATCTTCACGAACTGGTAAATTGCCGTTGGGTGGAGGAAGTGACGCAACAGCTCGATTGCCTTCAGTCATTAAGCGGTCTGTGTAAACAGAATGATGTTGAACGAGACAAGTGTGCAACGCACTTAGAAAAATTATCAGTTTACTGCTGGACTTGCAGATGCTGTATCTGCCACCAATGCGCTCTTTGGGGCGGCACTCATTCTGGTCATACCTTCAAACCTTTAGATGAGGTATACGATCAGCATGTGTCGCAGATTAAAGATGAGGTTGTGCAACTAAGAAGAAGGTAAGAGGTAGTTGTAGTTTTTTTCTTCTCATAAAGTGTTACATTTATTTAAACGTATTGTCACGCAAAGGGTCTTGGGATCGTGCTAATTAAAAGAGTACCTTCACCAAGACACAGGACGACCCTTGGTCATGCGGTTATAAAAATGATTCATCAAACGGCAACCTCCACCATGACATAGATTAAGCGGGCGCGCTCCTGGATAAGGACGAGGTTTCCTTAAAACGTAAGGAGTCAGTAGTAAGAGACGACAGCAACAATTACAATTTAATAAAGTAACAAAAGTACTCAACAAACATTAATAAATACTTAAAAATGATTTAACCGCTTGCCAATGTAATCGTCTCGTATTTATATTAAATAATGTTTATGTTCTTAAAAATTAACCTCACGTAGTTCACTCCTAGAATATAACTCTCTTTCAATAATGTAAAACAATGTTTATTACTATACGAAACTATTACAAAATATAAATAAGTCCGTGAATTATATAATGGGTTAACTTGAAAAAATAAGTCTAATGCCCTTTTCGTATGTGACACAAATTATAAAAAAATTAAGTAATTAGGAACCTAATTTACCGTATTTTTTAAAAGTTCATATTTTCTCTTATAGCTTCTGCCCGAGGACACGCGTAGGTAATTTGTATTCTCTCTCATTTCTCCCAATATTCTTTTTTTTATTAAGTTGACGTGATTCTTTGGAGAAGTTACCTTTCTATTTAGTGCGATATTACATTTCATAGATTAATGGAATTGATAAGCATTGTTCAAGAAGTTGAAAGGAATGTCGATTCCGTAAGATCCGCAAAAGAAGAACGGGTGAGAGAAATCAGAAATGCAGTAGAACTAATGATATCTCGCCTGGATTCGCAATTAAAAAGTAAATTATTGACTTTGATGGGCCAAAAAGATTCTTTAACACAAGTAAGCAATTTTTAAATCTTAAATATAACTGTTTATTTTTTAATTATTATTACTAATATTATTCTTGTTATTTGTGTTTATAAGTATATAGGAATATTTATATATAACTGTTCAAAAAATAAGATTGAAATATAGTATAAAAATTGTTTGTCTCGTTTGTAAAAAAATGGTAATTTAGGAAACTGAACAACTAGAACACCTTTTGCACGAAACGGAACATCAATTACAAGCTTGTAGAAAATCAGAACTTATCGCAAAAAGCAGTGATTTATCCCGAATGATTAATACTATAAGAAAAAAACCGATAACTAGTTTTGTTACTGCCCCTGTTCCAGCAGATTTCCACAGGTAAATATATTTTATTAAAAACCATTTCTATAATAAATATTTAAAAAACGATATCAAAAATATAATGGAACGCTCCTCAAATGTTAAATAACTCATTTGCTTTTTGTTGGTTTGATATTAAAGTAATAAATAAAAACCTCATGATATAAACATTAATTGGGATTAATAAAACATTGAAATAAATTTTAGTGAAATTGTACCTCCATATGATACCAGCACTTATGTGATGTACCCTTTCTCTGAGCTACAAAGAAAATCAGATCCAATCTACTCCAATCCTCTCCACTGTAACGGATTATGTTGGCGTCTTAAGGTATATGATCATGAAATCATACACATTAAATTCTTAGACTCTTCGACTTTTATTTATACTTAATCTTGTTTAGGTTTATCCTGAAGGCAACGGAGTTGTGCGTGGAAACTACCTGTCTGTATTCCTTGAATTAACTGCCGGTTATCCCGAAACCTCTAAATATGAATATAGAGTGGAAATGATACATCAAGCCAGCAGGGATACAACCAAGAATATTGTAAGAGAATTTGCTTCCGATTTTGAAGTTGGTGAATGTTGGGGATACAACAGATTCTTTAGACTGGATCTTTTGGCCAGCGAGGGATATTTGAATTTGATGAACGACACTTTAGTTTTGAAGTAACAATCGCTTCTGCATGATTTTGAAAAAAAGATCAATTCCAAGGGTTGTATATATTTTTAATACTATAAATTTTTTAGGTACCAAGTAAGAGCACCAACATTTTACCAAAAATGCCGTGATCAACAATGGTATATAAATCAGCTACAAGCCACGCAACTTCAATATGTTACTCAAATTAACGATAATAAAGAAAGGACTAGTACTCCAAAATCAACAGAGAATAGTGGTTTAATTACAATGTTGAAAAATATTACTGGTACATGACAAATTTATTACTATTTTTTTCTACCCTGACGGCTTCAAACAGAGACGTGTTATTATTTGTGTTTAAAAATTTTGTAAATCAGTGTTTATAATAAGTAATGTAATGCAAAAACACATTTAATTATTTTAGCTAATACAGGTGAAACAGTTATAGATTGTCTGCCATCAACATCTAGAGCTGATGAAGCAGAAAAATCCATATCCATTTCAACAAAAACAACACAAGGGAAAATATCTGCGTCTACTTCATCAAATGGTATTCAATCAACGATGACAACATCTTCATGTCTATGTAAATCTAAACAAGTTTCTAGTGCTAACTCTATATGTAGTTCAAATTCAGAATCTTCTATCCAGACACAGGTAATTTAGAGGAAAAAGAATTGAGTGTAGTTATTTAAGATCTGGAGATTCATTTTCAATTAATATTAATAACTAAAATTTGATATAAAACAAATATGTTCTATCTGTAAATTTTTGATTTATATCTAAATCTAAACATTAATAATTTGTTTTAAGATAATGTGGAGACCGGAATTTATTTCTCCTTTTTTAATAAATTTTCAAATTTAGTCAATATTTTATTCTTAGGTTAGTGGCCAGAAATCACCTGAAGACTCTTCAACCCATAGCAATGATGATCCTCAACAAATAATAGGAGTTGGAGTGTCTCTTAGTTCACCTAATCTGTTGAATTCCACAGTATCATTAATGTTATCAAGCAGTTCTAGTGAGAGTGACATGAGTGAACCTGAACAACTTATTGAGGACTATGATACAACACCAAATCATATAGATTATATAGCTGGTGATGAGGAAAATGACATAGAAATGATGTCAGGGGGAGACTATGGAAATGTATCTTGTGATTCTGAAAGTCATAATCCAGAGTCTGGGAATGCCGTTGCTGAAAAAGATGCCAAAATAACGCCCACTTGTGAACTTGGTCAAGCACACACCTCCCTGGATAATGAATTAATATGAAGTTATTTATTCTGATGTAAACAAATTATTATACAAGGTCTTATATTTACTCAAATTTCATATTTTTAAATAAATTTTTACCTGGTTTAACTGTTGTAGCAATAGCATTTATATCTTTAAAAGAAAGATTCGAGTTCAACATTGCTTCATTCACTACCCTTTCAATGTTTTGTCTGTGCAAATCTTGGGCAATAGGAGGTATGATGCCACCGTTACTGAAATAAAACGATTTTAGATAACTATAAACTATACCGTACGTTAAGTACTTTACTTTAAATGAACTAAATGCTGGGAATGTAGGGCTTCACCTAAAATATTTCCATGAGAATCTACAATTGCACACCCTGTATCATCACACGATGTCTCTATCCCCAGTATTATACATGGTTTATTATTACTATATAAACGGTTTGTTATGATTTCTCTAATATTATATGGTAATATAGGTCTAACACTTCGAATTAAAAACATTGTACACACATTTTTGAGGTTAAGTTAGGTTAGATTGGCTGGCATTTGAACTAATGTTTATTCGAGCTAATTCATGCGGTTCCTTTGAACTATTAGAGAAACTATATCTGGAACTAAATGAAAAGTCGGGCAGCAGCTCGATTTCGTTACATTTTCTTTCTTGAACTTAAATTGGTGTCGTCTGAGGTGTGTGTCTTGGTTGAGACTAAAAACTGTGTTCAGATTACCAAAATTATCTTTTAGGATTCTGAATGTTACAGTTAGATCAGCTCTAAGCTGCCGAAGCTCAAAAGTGGTAAGACTTGCCATTGAGAGTCTTTCTTCATACGATGGTCTTACTCATCCGAAAGGAAGTTTAGTTACTTTGCGTTGAACATTTTCTAGTAAAGCCTTATCGCGGGTCAGGTCGGGGCACCAGATAGGTCCAGTGCATTCATGAATTGGTCTTACATAGATTGAGTACAGTTTACAAAAGGACCGGAAAGAAACTCTTGAAAAACACTTACAAATCAGAAAGAGTCTGGAATTCGCTCTTTTGCACACTGAACTCACGTGATCCGACCAACTCAATTCATTGTTAACAAAAAGTCCTAGGTCATTGTGTGAGCTCATAAAATCAGATAATATTTAGGTTCAATGGAACTATAACTGCCATCGAGACATTGAAAGTTTAACTATTGGCAGCTTCGGTTGAGGTATTTTCTTAAATTTGTTCATGTTATCGCATGACAATTAGGCATTTTTTGCTCTTTTTGCCATCCCCTCTTCTTACTCGTTCTGCCTGTTTTCAAAACCTCTTTGCTTCAACTTCCAACTGATCGACATCAAAGATTTCTGATCTTAAGTGTCGATAAACTTTTCAGCTCTCGAAATAATGGCAGGAAGTTTTCTTCTCCTACATTTTGATAGTCCTCTGGGTCCTCTAGTGCTTTGCATAGGGAGAGACACCTTTGGAGGCAGCAATGACTTATAAGAAGTAACTCGAGAATAATATTTGTGGAATTTTCATTGCCTCCAGTTGAAGACATTTCGTTTTGGAAGTTTTGAGTCGTCTTCATAAATGGGTTCATTGAGCTGCCACTTCTCTCTGAAAGGAAATCTTGATGAGATAAGATTTAAAACCATATATACTGTGCAAAATTGGGAATCTTTGGTTTCTCAACAATGTTGAAGAATATCTCCATTATCCAAAACAATACTGCTGAAGAGTATAGTTTTGGTTAATGGTCATTAACAATGTTCTTGTCAGGAGTTGATCAACTATTTTGGTTTGGCTAGAGGATAGAGAAAGCCAACCCAAGACTTTAGAGTCTTCTTCTTGTTTTGACGATCACTGATGTAGAATTTTATGTATAGCATAATTGATTATTACTCAAAAAATGGACTGTAAATCTTATGTGCTTATCTTCTTAAACAAATTGATTGCATCCAATGAAATATCTGATAAATTGATTTATTTTTTAACAACTTTAATCCAGGTAAGTTCAAAATTTACACTTTAACGATAACTTTGATGCGAGTTCTTTAATACATACATAATATTTGGCACAATTTTCAACTGATTAAGTAAACACAACTTTAACTAAATTTAATTTTAAATATTTTGTAGTCTGAAGAGTCACTATACTTTTAAACTTTAATTTGGGGTGACAATTTATATTTTAAATTGTGTGAAGGCCGATAAACAACTTGAGAGAATCTATTTTTGAGCGGAGAGTGAGTGTGTGTTTTTAAAATTAACTATGGATTTTTTTTGTTGTTTGAAATGATCCTTTGACTCTTTATTGATACTATAGTCAAATTTAAGTAAGGTAAATGTAAATTTTGATTTCGTTTATTATTGCGAATCAATAGTATATAAATATCTATGAGTAACTTGAAAAAATAAATTTCTTGTTGATGTAATATTTGAATGAACCTTAACCCCAGGATCTACATAAATATTTATTTATTTGTGCATTTAAAATTAAATTTTGGTTGTTTTGTGTTGAATTTATATTATTTTTATTATTCGTTTTAATTTGCGCCCAATTTCAAAATGTCTAATACAAATATTGTGATTATAAAATTATAGGTGAAAACCTAAGACAGTAAGTAAATAAAATTCCTAATGAAGAACATAAAAAATTGTTTTTGTATCTAAGAAAATTGTTGATAAAAATTAGGGGAGAGAATTTTGATAATTGTCAATTACAATTATTATTGTTCGATTGGTGGGAACTATAAAATATTCTGAAATGACTAAAACAAAGTTAGTAAAATCAAATTAGAATATAAACCCAGAATACTGAGTGTACAGGTCTGAGGGATGAAAAATAAAAAGAAGAGGTTGAAGGTGGCAAATTCATTTTACTTTGCTACTCAACATTTCACTATAAACTTAATTACTCAACAAATTTTCTGGAACAAAGAACTGCAAAAGGTTGACGAAATAAGAAGTAGTTACAAACTTATATAAGATATAAGAAACTGAAATCAGATGGTAATAAAAAAATCTTCCAAATGAAGAAAATTAAAAAGAAGAGGTAGAAGATGGCTGTTCATTATTAGCATTTAAATTTCAATATAAACTCAGTTACGAATTACATTTTATAGATAAAAAGTTAGAAATTTTTGTTTATCAGACATAAAATAAGTTGTATATATTTATTATCACTGTTGTTTATAATAGATTTCTAAATAACAAATTCTATATTATATTAATTTTATTGAACTATCGATATATACGCTATATACAAATTTCTTCAATGTCAAAGGAAAATACTGGAAAATTGAAGGCACAGATTTCTTTTATAGATTTTTCAATGGTTTACTGTGACATTTTAGATTCCCAATACGACATCGTAGAAATCAGCTCAATAAGATGAATTAAAAAATGTAATAAAACGAAACATATACATCTTAAAAATTAAAAAAATACAAATTGATCCCAGCGAGAACTTCTTATTTTAGATCAAATTAAATAAAAAAATATATTTACTTTGCTGTAAAATTAATAATAAAAAAGTTTTCGTAAGTTGAAAATAGTATTTACAGAAATTTCTCGAAAACAATTCATTTTTAAACGGTTAAAGATCCGTTATTCGTATTAAATTAAATAAAGAATAAAAATGATTGTCTTTTTAACCAGTGGCGGAGAAAATATCACAATTTTACCTCCTCTAGCACGTCACTGGAAAACTGTGATATGACCTGTCAGTACCCTCAATAATTTGCCTGATATGCGATCTTGATACACTAAATCATCTATTTAAAACTGCAACAATATTTTGTAAACAAGTAATCTCTTAATTACATCTGACAAACTGACCAACATTCCCATTTACAAACAGATCAATGCAGAAACAAAATGAACATCAGGTAAATTTTACTGTCGAAAGAATTATAAAAAAAAAATAAATGGATCTGTGGTTAATCGTTAACAGGAAGCGTTTCCTAATTTACTAAATTTCAGTAAAAAAATAAAAGAAATGTGGGAAATTTTGTGGGTTGCTTTTAATTTGAACTACTTTATATTGTTTAAATATTAATTAAAACTGGGGGATTTAAAAGTCTGTAAGTAATATCCATGAATATAAACATTGCTTTTTAAACAAATTGAATTATGGTAGATTTGTAAATGAGTAAAAACTACAAATAGCTATGATTATTAAATATGCTAGGTATAATTTAAATAATTTCTCTTAAATTGAATTAATTGATTCAATCCTTACTTTGTGGAAAATATCCATATAAAATATGAAAAGATAAATTGTACTTATCTGAATTTCGACCATTTTACAAAGCTTTTTTAAAAAACTATTTATCTGGCCACGGTTTCATCACTACTGTGATATTTACAAAAACAATCTTATTTGTCAGATAAATATTTAAAAAAAAAGCTTTGTAATATTGTTACGTATTGGGTTGTTTTTTTCGAATAATAAATGTAGGAAAGAATTTACATGTTAACTTAGGGGTGCTTTTAGCCATTACGTAATTTGGTTAATGGAAATTAAAGAGGCTGAGTAAAAACGATAACAATTTATTTACTCAATACACATTAAATAACTAATACACTTAATCGTAGGGCTAGGCACTATCAACTTCTCGATCATCCGAGAATCCAAACTTGACTCTCGATCTTCTTTTTTTTACTACCCTAATGTTTAATTAATTTTGATGACTCTACTAAAAATATTTATTCAACATTCGCTGGCGGCCTTGTCCCATAACTCTCGCTCACGTAATGTTAAGTAAATAGCAAATATCATAGTTTGGAAAATAAAAATAAGTTTTATGTACAGGGCGATATTTAATTAATACCCGGTAGTACGATAGTATCGTAACAATATGGTGGAAACTCTGATAAAATAATTTAACTTTTAATATTTGTTATAGTAGACAGATCTATTATTCATTTTGTTTTGAGAGTCATCCGAAATTGTTCCTTTTTTTAATTATGCTCTTTGATGAGTGTGGTGGAATTTGTAAATTTAGTGAGTCGATGAGCAACCGACTGGAGTCTATTTACCAGAACCGAACAGAATCTGAAATATTTGGTTCTCCCTTAGCCAACACATCTCAATCAGTGTGTTCTCCCCGAGGTCCATCTCCTGCGCACTTGCGCCATGGGCTCTTCGAGGGGGTTTGGCTCTATTGCCAGTCTATTCCGTGAAGCCGACCTGAGCGTCTGGCATGCCGAGTGCCGCACGAAACTGGCACTATGGGGTCGGCGAACAACAATTCCATCGTCTGCGCGGACGGGCTTCTGCTGCCGTGCTGGCTACCCCTCGACCACGTCCACCTTTTGGACCGCGCCGGCCGAGGGTTCGTTTATTTTCTGGCGCTGGCCTATCTCTTTATCGGTGTCTCAATTATTTCTGATCGCTTTATGGCTGCTATCGAAGTCATTACCTCCCAAGAAAGGGAAGTTTCGGTGAGGAAACCGAATGGAGATACTCAAATAGTCGTTGTCAGAATGTGGAACGAAACCGTCGCCAATTTAACTCTGATGGCGTTGGGGTCCAGTGCTCCAGAGATTCTACTTTCGGTTATTGAAATCTACGCGAAGAATTTTAATGCGGGGGATCTTGGACCAGGCACTATCGTCGGATCTGCGGCGTACAACCTTTTGGTGATCATTGCCATCTGCGTGTCTGTGATTCCGAACGGCGAAATAAGAAGAATCAAACATTTGGGAGTGTTCTTTGTGACTGCTACTTGGTCCGTTTTTGCTTATGTATGGTTGTATCTGATTCTTTGCGTTTTGTCGCCGGAGGAAGTTGAAGTTTGGGAAGGCTTGTTAACTTTTTCCTTTTTTCCTTTAACAGTTTTGACAGCTTATGCAGCCGACAGACAAATTCATAGATATATCAGCAAAGACTACAGAATGAATAAACGTGGAGTAATAGTTCAAGCCGAAAGGGAAAACCTCGAGATGGGAAACACCGAACTACTAGGATTGGATGATGTACATGAGGACATCAAACAGGAATACATTAGCACATTAAAAGAGCTCCGACAACAAAATCCACATGCGGATCTTGGAGTTCTAGAAAAAATGACCCACGAAATGCTTTTGAACAAAGGCCCAAAATCGAGGGCGTTTTACCGCATTCAAGCAACAAGAAAGTTAATGGGAAGCGGAGATCTACTAAGAAGAATATCAGAAAGAGCACAAAGCGATTTAAGTGAAGTTAAGGCCGAGTTACAACGAGAATCGGGTGCTGCTGAGTACAACCAATCGGCATGTAGAGTTTACTTTGAGCCATCTAAATATACAGTGCTCGAAAGTTGCGGTAGATTTGAAGTTAGAATCGTGAGAGTAGGAAACGTGGACAGCCCGTTAAGCATCGAATATACCACTGAAGATGGTACTGCTCAAGCTGGAAGTGACTATGTGTCGGCTAAAGGAAACATACATTTCACTCCTGGAGAAAAAGAAAAGAGGTTTGTATTGTGTGATTTGTATCTTGTTCAATATCGAAACATTTTTTTTAATATATCTTCGATTCGGTAATAGATAGTCGTTTGTTCCCATTTTACTTGTTTTCCAATCTCTTTTTTATTTTTTGTTTAATTATTTCTTGTGCTTAACACTTTATGAAATTTGTACTATCTGTGAACTTCAGAGACCCCTTCTAGATAGTACCCGTAATACCTTTAGGAACATACGATTATATACGTGGGTGTATGCTTATTATAATGTATGTATGACACCATCATACGTGATATTGTAATGATTTTACAGAGTGAAGCAAAAACGTGATTCTTACAATAGATTTGTTAACGAAACGGGTTGGATTAAGTAGTCGATACCCATACTGTAATAAGGAAAATTGATACTTACCTTCAGACCTGGATATCCGATTCTCGGTAACACCCAGTATGTAGGTAAAATTATAGGTAACTCACATCACAAAGAAACTAATTGAACTTTTTTATTGGGCGAGGAAATGGTGAAAATTACAAATAAAAATTAAATGAAGAACAACGAGTGCATTTACATTACAACTAAGTTCTTTAATAAACCGTTTGTCTCTATTAACTAATTCAGAAACGTACCAGCAAATTATAATTTACAACATTTAACAAGACTGAAGACACTTGATCTTTCGGGGCGGGTGTTAAACTGCAACTGATTCCCGAATTCGTCTAGCTTTCTAAACTGAACTTTAAGTGCTACTTTTTGCTTTTACTGATTGTTTTATGACTTTCGGTTTATTAAAGGAACTCGCATTTTACAAAACTAGTTCATTCCTCAGTTATAAAAATTATATGATGAGATAACAATCTGAACGGCTTATTTTTTGTGGCAGGAAAAATCCCTAAAAACCTTTCCAGATGCATCTCAGTTCCTCCAACTATGCCCTTTATTTCTATACAATTACAATCCTAAAACTCATCTATGGTGTCAGTTGAAATGTCAACTTTTATTTTCGGTATATGCCTAAAAATGAAATTCAACATGTGTTAGTTGATTTTGAAATTCTTTGTAAATTTTTCCCTTGTATTTAAAAGATTTATAATTCTCAGGCAGACTTATTTATTGACTATTGAATTTGTAAATTTGAAAACAACTCTAATGACTTTCATTGAAATATTCGTAGAAAAATCTTAATCTCAATAAAATATGTAAAATTAAGATATTAGTGCTATGGTTAAATTTTGGTTATCTAACTCATATGAATATTGAAAATAGGTCACTAACGCATGAAAAAGAAAAAGAAAAACATCGCTGAATTTCATTTTCTTGTAGGTTCTGAGTCACCCTAATGTTTAAAAAATGAATATATTTATTCTGGTTATAAACCATAAGTAAATATTGTAACATGAAACATTAAACGGCGGTTGGTGCCGGCAATAATACATAATTAATTCAGATTAAATATGACAAACGGTAATATGACCTTCAAATTAAATAATATATAAATTAGGTATAGTGTTTCGTGTACATACATACATGACGTCACTGATATACAGAAATATCTCAGCAGTAATGATAATTACCGCAAATGTTATAATGGGAGTTAAAATTGCATTATTTCGTCAAAGAGATAACTTCTATTATACGGTGTATAGAATGATTCAGAGTTAAACGGACATTTAGATATATGATTTATTATAAAATCTGCGACATCCGAGTACAAGTATTTAGTTATGACATATTTTTTAATTTTAGGATTGACCAGTTTTAATACAGTAAATGCTCCATTAGAAAAAAATCATCATAATCGATACCCATTTACTGGTAAGTGCCAGTGTTGGGTTGCATTTTCTCAATCTTCGCTTGTTTTATTCCTCTTCTCCATCTGATTCTTCCTTTGCGAGATCTTCGGCCTTTTCCCAGTTCAGTTCACTTTCCTTCAAGTACCTACCAATTATTCGATTTCATATGTGGTCTATCATTCGTGGTTGTTTTTTTCATATTGTCCTGGTTAGTATTGTGTTATGCGTTCTCAAATATGTCCAAACCATCTAAATACATTTTATTTGTTGGTTTTTTTGGTTTAACTCTTAATTTGTGCCTTATTTTTTGTTTGGTACATTGTGTTTCAATTTTAGTCCCGCAGTTATTCTTAAAATTTTTAGTTCATTAGCTTGTATTTTTCATTGTTTTGTTTGTTTAATTTTACATTTCTGAGCTTTATGTCAGTACAGTATTTACCCTAATCTCAGTATCTGTTTTCATTTTTTTTGCTTAATCATCGAGTGATATAATCTGGTATTGGCTTTTAATCCTTTTTTTTTCATCTTATTCTACAATTATTCCTAGATATATAAATTGTTTTCTCCTAAATTCGCCGATTTACGAAATAATGAATTTATTCCTTTCATTTGTATCATACTGTACATAATTAGATGAAGGATTAGAAAACATCTTGTATTTCAGCAATGAAAAACTATACATCCATTAATGATTGGTGATTTGAGAACATTTAACTTTCATATTATATTTCAATTTACGTATGCTAATTTTGTTTCCTTTGTCAAGTTTTAATTTTCGTTTAGAAATAAGAGTAAATGATTGCTGACATGTTCTTGAAAATGGTGTTAATTACATTGCTATATTATTTTTCATGCTATTAATTTAGATTGGTGGTTAAAAAAACACAATTAAAAAAATGATCGTTGCAGAACAACTTTTTGTTTTGGCGGAATTGTGAAACAAAAAGAAAAAAGGAAGTTTTGTTTTCCTGGTATTTTATAAGAGCTCTAGTTCTGGACATATTTTAAGCTTCACATATATAAAGTTCACATTTTGTAGCCTAATTCCTTTGTCTACTACAACAAAGCTATTCGTCAGTGGTCAGAACAAGAGTTTTGTGGTAAATTAAGGACGTGTAGAGTAAAGAGAAGAGATGTTATCTCTATATTTTCTTTAATGAAACAAATTTGAGAATTACTAAGAGAATTTATTTGGATTTACCAAACAAATTAAAATCTTTGATTAGGAGAGGGGGATATTATCGTTTTAAAGTTGAATGCATATTATTAATTAAATGTAAGATTATATAGAAAGAAAAAATTAGATTCGTGAAATTTCATTTAAAGGAACCGTTAAGAATGGGCGTGTCAAGAAATTTTCTTTTTTCTTTTAATTGTTGGATTATAATGTAATTATACTAAAGTAAAATTGACTTATCTAACTAGGTCAGGCCAGTCAATTATATTGTTTAATAATTTATAAAATATGCCAATAAATCATAAATACATTGAAAAATCCAAAGATATTCAGATAATTATTACAAAATGGAATATTAGCTTGATTATTAGTTTTATCATTCCCATAACCTAACGTGTGATATTTAATTTACACGTATTTATAGTAAAGACAAATAAACGCGTATCTAGACAAGAATAAGGTTCATATAATATCTGCCTATTCGGTTAATTTTCGCTGGTTTAGGTTTCGTTAATACGAGAGTAAACAACATGGAATAACATGTTTTTGTTACTTTAGTTGCATATTTCTATGAAAAACAATAAATTTGACACCAATTTAACTTTGATGTATAAATTCGATGAAGGTGAAATATTTGGAAAAGAGTAGTTATACATAAAAAGTACTTTGGAACAAATAAAAAAAGAATTACCAAAAATATTAACTAAAAAGAACAGAAGTAAAGGCGGCCAAAAAGCAGATGTGGGAAATGTTTGGATAAACATAAAAGATAAATTATACTTACTAATTTCCACATTATTTCAAAGCTATTTTTTCAATATTTTTCTCTAACCCGATTTCGCTAAAATGCATTATCAAAGAGTGACATAAGATTTACAGTTTTCTTATAAACTTATTTTATACCCCATCTATTCATATGTGCGCCAAAAAAATTAAATCTATTTTCTATTAAAACCGGGCCTGTGCAGTATTCTAGTGGAAAAGCTATGTTGCCAAAGCAGTTTTGTTGAAATTGTATTCGTTTCTCTTTTTGTTTCATGTAATCAAACCGAAAGAAAGAAGACGTGTTTATAGTTAGTGTCTTTGTAGGTCTATATGGACTGTATGGCCTATAAGGAGGCAAATTTTTTTAGTCTGAAAAAGTCACTTAATTATAATGGCTCTTAAAATGCTAACTTGGGGTTTTTATATTTATAGGTTTTTTATAACTTAATAGTAACAGTGAATACTTCTCTAATATTTTCCTTATTTAAAAAACAATTGTTACTACTTCTGAATAAACTACAGTTCGTTAAAATAAGTAGAAAAGCACATCTTTTATAAAATAAGGACTCTAAATTCTGAAGTAATTGAATTCCTGCAGTCAACAATCGACAAGAATGGTAATTTGCGTATAATGGAATTAAAATATATAGAAAAGAGATTCAGATTGGTGCAGTTATGGCGGCAACGATCAGGAATTAAAGCGGTTAAGATAAGATTTTATTTAATATAATAAATATTAATTGAATAAAACTTTAGAAACACGTTGTATTAAAGATTTTGTGTATAGAATAATATAAATTATTTAGATTAAATTGAAAACATGATTTTGATTAGGATTTCAGTTTTGTGAATGGTTCTCGGATTCTGCATTTCTTAAAAAAAAGATATATTTATGGGTTTTAGTAGTCATCTTCAAACTGTCACTTTAAAGGGAAAATTAAAAGAACTTGATCGTGACAACACAAGTTAAATAGAAATAATAAATATTGACCAAACTTTTTGAGATTGAATTCAAGCCTTTTTTATTTTGAAGAGATTTTTCTTTCCGAATTTCTACGTAAATAAAATTTTATGAGTGTAAACAAAAATCATACGTTAGATTATATTAATAATTAAGTACTTTGTGTTTAAAGATAATCGCTCTTGTAATACGAAAAATTTAACTTTTCAGCCTATTATCATAAACTGTTGTTACCAAAATATATTTTCAAAAAACAAGGTTTATTTTTTGTATAAAGATCATACAAAAAACGTTGGTAATCAACAATTTAAATTAACTGAGAGATAAATAAATAATATTAAATGGACTAAAAACATTTGTAGCAAAGAATTCCCTATAGATTATGCGTTGTACAAGCATTTTTCCAAGCTAATATTCCTTTATGTACATACTTCAGATTTCTTAATGCATTTATTTTATCAATTTAAGTTTATAACTTTCTATAAAACTACTTCATTATTTATTTTTATAATTTATAAGACAATTATCTTCTTTGTTTATTTGATAAATTTTTAATTAATGACCTAGTTAGAGAAGTCAATTTTATTCTAATAAATATAACAAGATAAATTTTACTTTTCTGAATTTCTACAGTATTACAAAGCTTTTTAAGATATTTTTTCTTGGCTAAAGTTTCGCCTATCTAACACTTTCAAGAGTGACATAAGATTGACAGATATATTATAAGCGTAGTTAACTTCATACGATATACATTTCAACCCATCATTATCAAGCAATATGTATAATAATATTCTTCTATTCCGAAAAACTTAGTGGTTATTATTATATAGGTATTTAGACCAAAAGGTAATCTAAAATAATTACACATCCCAGGTTTAATCCTTTATTCGATATTCCAATATTGTATACTGAGGACATTTTAGGTATTTCTTGATTTCATATTTCTCCAACAAATCAAGTTCTTCTTTCTTGTATGAAGAACCTTCATTTTTGTTTCAATTGTGTTGTTAGGTGTGGGTTTGTGTTTTATAAGATCGTAAGTGTTCGTAGTACCTTATGTTAAAATTTCTAAGGGTCTGGCCAAGATAGATGGTATTAGAATCCAAACAATTTAGTTTGTAAATACTTGATATTTTTAATTCATTAATTTTAAAAAATATTGTAGAAGAAAGAAGAAAATTGTCGACACATCCATTCTTAAGAGAGAATTTATAAATGCCGTATTTGCTTTGTGTATAATCTTATATTTTAAATTAAATTTTTTTAGTAAATAAAATAAAATATAAATTTCTAAAATATTCAGGTAAGGTTCATCATTAATGAATCCAATTTATATTTGAGATCGCTGACTTCTTCTTTTCGAAAGACAGCATATCCTCATTATAATCGTTATCAATATAAAGTCTAAGAGCAAAAATCTGTTTGATGTTTGCTTTTTTAAATTCATTTAGTAATAGAGATTTTTTGCGAGCCAATGCAATTTAGGGCCTTTTTAATGTTTTCTAAAAAACGGTAAAAATTCATGAATAAACCGTAAACTCATTATTCTTTACTTAGCCGCTTTGCTGCAATATGCTTCAAAAATCAATCATCGTTAGTTAAATAAAACAACCCAAAATATGACGAGATATACTTTTAATAATAATGATATTTCTCGCGTTGAGTGATCAGTGAATCGTGAATAATTAACACATAGAAAGTGAATTATTTTTATGTCATGGGTGTATCTACCATAAAATGTCGAGCTATGAACTACTTGTTTCTTAAAGTCGTTAACTTTAAAGAGGTTCTGAAAGCAAGAATATAGTCCATTGAAAATTTCTAATAAATATAAAAGTATAATGTTTAAGTTTATTATTGAATGATTTTCCGACAAAAACCGTTACACATTTAATAAGTATTTTATATACTACAGCTAATGGAAAGTTTTTGTATATTTAAGGTTATAAAAAGGGTATCTAAGAAAGAAGATGTATTAAAAAATACCATCGAGAGCCAAGAAAGATAAAGAATTTAAAAGATGATTGGAGGATAACAAGCAGCAAAATTATACATGATTATACTCAAGTTTGACTTAAATAGTTTACAATATCCATGTAAATGGAAAATCGAAAGCATAACCTGTAAAAATGAATTTACACTTGCCATAGTGTACAGGGTGGTTCAAAATTATCGAGCAATGCTTCTAGTAGTGATAATTCACCTAAAACTAAAGGTACCTTTTTATATAAACTATTTGCTAAATACCATTGATTACATCATATTTTTTTAAATACGTAAGTCGGTTTCAAAGACTACTTGCCTTATTAGACACTTTTTGTTATTATTTGCACGACGACTTTTAACTTGAAAACGGTGCTATTTATGGAAATTTATCAACAGTACTTTTTTGGGCAAAGAAGGTCAAGGAATCTTAATTACTATATTTTTTTTAATACTTACATATTTAACAATGGTATTTACCACCAAAAACTACTCCTTTATCTATGTCTAGAATTTGATATATTTTCTAGCTATTTTCAAGATATTTTAAAAATACTATTATAATACAATTTTAGAGGCGTGTATCTTCCTTATTATTGATCTTTCGAAACAAGTCTATATAAAAAGGTACCATTATTTTTAGGTGAACTATCACCCCTAGAATTATTGCTCGATAATTTTGGACCATCCTGTATATTTGTCTATATCTAGCATTACATGAACTTCTTTTTTTGACATTTTTTCCGGCATTTAAAAGTATTTTAAAAAAGAAGATACGTCCTGTTCTTTGTTGTAAAAATCTGCATCTGTTAGTGTTAAAATCATCATGTTATCTCAATCTCTTTTTGAACTATTTGTAATTTACGATTTCATTCGGTATCATTGACTTTTAAGGTTGTAAATAAGGCGGTTAAGAAGAAGGATTAAAAATACAGTAGAAAGCCAATAAATATAGAATATAAAAGATGAATGGAAGGTAATAAAACAAGACGAGGAGTTATAAAAGTAACAACGCCAAAAAACTGGTTTGATAAAGAATGTGAAAATGAGATTTAACTAAAAAACAAGTAACGATGCAATGGTACGTTCAAGGATATTGAAAAAGAAAAGATTTAATAGAAGAATAAAAAAGAAAAATAGAACACTTTACAAGTTTGTATTAAGAAGAAAACATCATAAAAGAAAAAAAAAAGATGAGCCACTGTAGAAATTGTTGTTTTGTAATACTTTTAATTCCAAACGACAAAAAACCTATTTTCTTTATTCTCTAACGTTGACTAAAAAAATGAAGCATCAGTTCTTGTTGTTTTGTATACATATTATTTCTAACAAAAAGAAAAACATGCAAAAGCAATTCGACTAAGATATTGATGATCGCGTTTTCAGAAAAAAAAAACATATAGTATGAAATAATTATTATATGGTAACAAGCAGAAACTAGAATTAAAAAAAGAGCGAAAATAAGATGTAGAGAACAGAGAGAACAAAATAGTAGAAAAAAAATTGAAAAAAGAGCATAGAAGAAGAACAAAATGGAGAGATATAACGAATAAGGAAAAACTACAAAAAAAAATCTATATACTAATTGTATATTTAATTATTTAGTTTACATCAGTTTGTTTTGTTTGAAATAAGGCACAATTTTTGTTTTCTTTTTCAGAAAGATACCTAAAAATATTATAGAATTTTTTAAATATTTTTCCAAAATTTCTGGAGCTAACATAAATTAAAATAATGAAAAATAAAAAATTCATACAGTAAGAGGTTAAACACCTCCAATACCGAAACATAGCTTTTTATTATCATTATTATTATTATTATTATTATTATTATGATTAGATAACAACTTAAGAAGATAAATAACCTTTATTACCAAAATATCATTTTTGTATTTGGTAACATTTTATTTATTCATTTTTACGGAAGAAATTATTATTCAATTTAGTGTTAAAGTCAAGTCAAAAATTCATAAATAGTCATCTCGTCTTTAAGAGTATTATAATAAGTATCTCATACACAAAGTAATTTAGTTTCGAGTATCTAATTAAAACTGGTGGAATTTATTCTATAATTTCTAATTAAAAACAAATTTGAATATTTCTTTTTACTGATTTCGTTAAAATAGAAATGTCTGTCTGACTGAAGTTCTAAATATTTTTTTGTATAAGTAATCCAACTAGTGCACATTGTAGGAACCATTTTTATAATCTTTAAATCCTACATTGTATTTATTTTGTAAACCATAAATTTTATTGGGATTATTTTAATTTCAACTTCATTTTTCTGGTATTTCACAGAGCTATTTTCAAGAATTTAATAGCTGCCGCCTGTATGCAAAACAGAAAACGAGGCTCTATTAAAAACGATTTATGTTTTTATATCTCTGTCCCAGCAGCAGCAGTTTTCTGAAATTTATACCACATTACCAAGTGTGTCAATAATTTATTTTTTGCCGGAAATTTATATTTTATTTTGATATACACCTTTTAGTCATAAATTTGTACTATTATCTGTAGATAGATACAAGGTGGCCCAACGACAACTTTATATAGGGGTTTTGAACAATATTATCGTTGGGCCAACCTGTATATGCTGATAGATACATTTAATTATTTGGATTAACAGCACAATTGATTGTATGCGATAATGAATTGTTTACAATCGAAATTATTATGTCGTTGAATAAGGAATTAAAAACTCTTTAAAATAAAATATTACACGACCCCTCTTGTCATTCAAAAATTTTAAAGGAATAGTTAAAACAAGAAGAGATTTAGAACAATTTATAATTCTCAGTATATACAACTGATCAACTATAGTTTTTATCTAGGGGAAAAGAATGTTAAGAGTCATTTTAAATTGGTATTTCATGATTTATCAAAATCCTGAGCACTTATTATTTTCAATTGTGTTTGTCACTATTTTTATTTTAAATATTTTATGATCTTCTTGTCCTTTTATCTTAATTTATCTTGAACTTTTCGTCTTCTTTGTCGGCTTAACTTGTCAAACGCTTGTTTGAAATCGATACATACTAAGTGCATATCTATGTTCTGATCATAATTTTTCTCGGTTACTGCTTTGTTAAGTGCATAGTATCAATTATCGATTTATTCTTTTTAGAGGCAAACTGTTGGTTTCTAAATTGGTTTTCAATATGTTCTGTAAATCTTTATTTAGTATTAAAACGCTTTTGTAATTTGCATATTTTGTTAGGTTGTTTGAATATTTTTACTGGTATGACGTTTTTTCTTCTTCATGTATATTATTTGTCAGATCATAGATTATTTTTTATTGGGTTCATTTTTATCAAATTTGCACATGTATTGATACTTTTTGTCACTTTCCTATTTTTAAGTTTTATTCTGCAGTTATTTATTTCTTCATATTTTTGTAGTTATATTCTAACTTCTCCAGTGCTTCAAGATATTTTGCTTTTTGTTCTTCCTTGTTTCCTTGTTTTTCTTTTTTATATATTTTGGTAAAGTGTTAGAATTTATACGTATATGTCTACCCTAAGAGTTGATTAATAAATATTGTTCGTTGCTAAGTAATTAATAATATTTATTAATCAACCCTTAAGGTAGGCATACATTTAAATTCTAACATACTTGAAATTATTAATTCCGTAATCTTGAAATCCACGAAAAGATCAAAAATGTGACTAGTCCATTCTTCTTGTAAATTGAAATTATTAATTGAGTATTCTTGAAACAATATTTATTTATCATCCCTTATATATAAATTCTAGCATTCTCCATTTTTCTTCTTATTTTTATATAATTTTTATTTTTCTAACCTTTTTGAATTTAAACATTGTATCTTTACTTGTTTTTTATTCTGCTACTTTCATAATGTTTTCTTTATTACCCTTCAATCAACTTTTATATTCTTTGACTTTTTGGTTTTCGACTGTATTATTTAATTCTGCTTGTTTATCTATCTTATACGTTACCAAAAGCTATTCATTAGCTTCACTTTTCTTTAAAAATTAAAAAAAATTATGAGGAAATACCGATAATTAAAACAAGCTACAATCCGACCCAGAAACATTTTTATTATTTTACTGGACTAAGGCTTGTATACAAACAAGCCAATGTTTTTATCTTCACGTTAAAATTCTAGACTAGACTAGAAAATTTTTTATATTGTATTTTTTGATTATATGAAATGAATCCAATTACCCGCTGCTCTAAAAACCTTTCAAGAAGGACGTCAAGTCGTAAAGTTCTGGGGTTTTATTACTAGTCATAAAATTGTCGCAAGAAGGGGTTAAATAACAACGTTTTCCCCAACATTCCTGGTAATCTTCAGCCGGATGAAATTAGGTTACACTCCGAATTTGGCATTATAAATGACCAATTTCACAAACCTTGTTAAATTATGCAGCTTAAATTACAATGATTATAGCAGTAGGCTCAGCTGCGTTTACTAATTTTTTGTAATTAATTGGATTCAATTAATTCAATAATAATGAGCTTAATTTAACAATTCGGTACCTACTGTATAACTCAGAATGGACGTAATATGATCAGTGAATTGATCACTAGACGCACTTAAGATTCCCAATCTAAAACCTTTTTACTTCTTATTCTTGTTATTCTTGCTTATTGTTCTTGTTAAGCTCTCCTTTTTATGTTTAGAGAGATAATGTTTCGAACTTTTTAGAAATGTTGGTTCTAGTTCTTTAGTTTACTAACCTTTTATAAAAATTTTTTTTTTCAGTTAACCTAATTCTACAACGTGGATGTGGATTTACAGGGTGTCTCATTAATATTGGGATTAAGAGCAATAAAAGGTGTTTATATAATACTAATAGTATTTTTGTTAATTTTAAATATGTTTCAATGAAATACTCCCAATTTTAAATTTCCCGCAAATTAGTTAATCTTGATCAAACTGTCACTAAATATCACATCAGTTTTACAAAAGCCATGTAATAAATAGAAAAGTTCAACAATAAATTGTCTTAATTAAGGGAGTTTTTTAAATCGTAAAACACTTAATTGAAACTCATCACAAATCCACATTTAACAAAACAATTGAAACAACAACGGAGCTCCAGGATTTTTGGAGGAGTTTGAAATCAAGAAATATCTTCAATATCCTCAACTTTCAGAATTTCCGTGAAAATAATGCACATTTTTATGAATAAGATATAATAACGTATGTAGAATAAAAATGTCTTATACCAGCCAAAACTGCGATACTTGAATTACTGATAATAAAAATAAATTTATAGACAAAGGGTATTTAACATTCTAAAAATAAGTTTTTATTTTAGTACACCTGGATATTTAGAATGGTAGATTACAGGGGATGTAGAAGAGTTAAAAACATCGCTGATTAAATTAATTAACATGTCATATTCTTATTTTGAATAAAATGGCATTTTCACTGAATTATTGAAACAACCTTACCAAACGACAAACTTAAAACGATTAAATGATCCGAGTCATCTGCAAACTAACACAATTTTACGATTCATCAGGTAGATTTTCATTGGGTACATGATACACAGTTTTATTAAAAGTGTGAGGTGTTGCCACGTTTAAAAATTTTAAAGTGAAGTTTTGTCTAAACTAATGAAGTTAGAAAAAAAATGTATTAGAATATTTTGTTGCAAATGACACGTTCTACATACCATTAAAAAATATGCATTATTTTCGCGAACATCCTGTATAGTACTGAATGAATAATTAAATTATTTTATATTACCTTTTAGACTAAATGATTATAATATAACGAATTTTTTAGAAAATGAAGAATATTATAGCTTAGAAAATTTATAATATAAAATCATACTGTATATATGTATTGTCTGTTAGCGATTGCTTTGAAAACAAACAAACTAGAGTCACATAATAATTTTGGAACTGTGGAAATGAATCGATTGCACAAAGTAAGGCCAGTTAAATAAATTTTAGAATTAATTTTATTTTACATTTTTTTTTCTGTAATTTCTAATTTAACACCAGTGACTGAATGTAAACTTCACGCACGTTTCACGCTAAAAGGATCATTCCGAAAGAGTCCACATTCTAATTTTATTCCCTCATAGAAAACTCGTTTTATTATAATGTGAGAGTGGCATTGGGTCATGGTTGGCTTTTATTCGCCAAGACTGATCATTACGGCCTTTAGGCCAAACACAATGTTCTCGTAGGAAGGAAGTAGAAATAAAAGCCGATAAGTTTCGCACAGACCGCAGAACTTCTGTTTAGAGTTTATGGTTTTATTCCACATGCTGTTGCGGAACGTCGAGCTTTCCAGAAATGACAAAATATATACTTCTGCCCTCCGCTAAAATCATTAATGCCATTATGGTTCGTCTTTTGTTGGGTTGTTTTGGTTTTCTAGAAGATAAAGAAAACTTTCCGTATTTACGAACCGCAAACTTTGAAATCGTTGCTTGAATTTTTAGTAACTGATTAAAAAAGATGTCATGAAAGATATCTCATTATAAACTACAGCAGCATTCATGTCGTTTCTCCAAAAAGAAACCTTTTTCTAATTAGTGAGTTTTAAATATTCGTTGGTTAATATTTTTTTTATGTATATGTATTATAATGATGGGGTTAAATTTAATTATAATTAAGTTTTTATAATTATGCCCGGTATGAAATTAATAAGTATAATGTTAGATGCATTTGACTACTTTCTCAGGGTGAGTTCAAATAAAAATATGGTTCAAACAATATAATTCATAATATAATTATTTAAATTTATTTTTAGAGAAAGTAAATAAAAAAATTAAAATAATCAGCAGTTACCACTTTATAGTTTTTCGTGCTGTAAGTAAAAGTCCAACTCTTCTCACTTCCTATGTTTCAATTCAAAATCACCGTCAAACCTCGGCCGTTGAACTAAATAAAGTGTATCACATTCCAACAGTCCAAATTATCAAAAAAATTAAAATTTCACTTTCTAATAGGAGTACAACCACAACCAGTACGGTTTATTCGCTTCTATTCATAGCACATATATAATTTCTTTTCATTTTCCTTTTTAGGTTAAACACTTTATGGTTATTTTTAAAACTGTCTTAATAATGATAAATAATATTAACTGAATATTTCAGTTATATACTATCAGGTAGTATTAGCAAATTTTCATGTGATTATTATTATTTTTAAGAAAATTTGAATTTTAGATTAAGTAACAAATTAGAATTTCTCACTTACATTGTTGTTTTCTTATAACTTTGCTTTTTTAGGTGACACAAAATACAGTTTATATTTAAGTAATTATCTCAGTGATAATAAAGAACATTAAATGAATACTTCAGTTATATACTATTAGGTAATAATTAACAACTTTTAATGTGATTATTTCTTGTAAGAAAATTTGAATTTGAGGTTAAGTAATAATTTTGAATTTCTTGCTAACAAGGTTGTTCTGTCAAATTCCGACGGAACTTAAATAGGTTTAAATTTTTTACTTTTCCTTTTGTTGAAAAAAAATTGAGATAACTATATGGTTTAAACTACACTTTTATTTGAAGTCACCCTGAAATTAAGTAGTCGATTGCATCTCATATTAAATTTATACAGGGCATTACAATATTAGGGGCGCATCACCCATAAAAATATGTATAATAATAACAAACGTAAGTGACCTCATATCATAAACATTATAATATAAGAAATCTGTCAATCTTATGTCACTCTTTTATAATGCTATTTACATAAAAATTACATAAAAAATATTTTAAAAATAGCTTCGAAATACTGTGGAAATTCAGATAAGTATAATTTTTCTTTTTATATTTAACTGAAGTAGCTCCAAAATAATTATCACGAAAGTGGAAAAAACAACAGACAAGAATATAACAGAAAGATATAGTTTACTGAAGGAAGCACTAGAAAAAATGCCACACAAAAATAAAAACAAAATGACGCAAGTGTTTTGTCACATCATAGAAAAGTAATTATTAATAAATATAATAATATTAAATTGTCACTAAATTTCCACTCATTTTTCAATATTTATTATCTTACCTTTTCTCCACAAGCTCCAAAATAGAAAAAAATGTTGACCAACAAGACTGGCCATGTTTATAAAATGTGTAAACATAAATCTCTTTTGAAGTTGGAACTCAGAAGAACCACCCAATAGTGGATGAATAATTCAAAGTGAAATGTTTATAAATTTTTATTTTTCCTGCTGTACATTTGCCTCTTAACCGATCAAAGTCTTACATTGAATAATCGAATTCTTGTTATTCCTGGGTTTATCATCAGCGCAATATCGTTGACAACAAGGTCCATAACTAAGTTAATAGTGCACCTATGGGCCTTTTTATGGACTCACTCGACCACCTAAACCGATCTGTCTACTATTACTTTTTTTATATCTCTTATAACATCATCAACGTCTACTTTTTCTTCTTTTGTTCGCAGAATACGCCTCGAAGTAATCGACGACGACGTGTTCGAACCTGACGAGCACTTCTACATACGATTATGTTCCTCCCAGCCAACGGGCAACCTGGGAAGTCCCGTTTTGGCCACCGTGATTATCTTAGACGACGATCACGGTGGCCTTTTTAAATTCGAATCGCAGAACCATGAGCTCGTTGAAAGTGTGGGCAAATACGAATTGAAAGTGGTCAGGTGTTCAGGTGCAAGGGGCAAAGTCATCGTGCCCTACTGGACTGAAGATGGGACGGCGAAACAAGGGAAAGAGTACGAGAAACAAGAGGGGCAGCTAGTCTTCGACAATAACGAGTCAGAGTAAGTTTATTTTTATTATACCTGTTAAAATTTTAGAGGAACAGTAACTTAAACTATTATCACATCAAATTTATCCAAGGAATAATTATCTGGGTATCATTGTCTAAAACACTCCCTTCTATCCAGGCAAAATAAATGGTAAACTGAGTAGTAAGACTGTGACTTACTTTTCCTCTCAAAAAATGCGAAAATTTAAAACCCTTAAATTAAGTTGTAAATTCTTTCACAAAATAACATTGGAAAGTTTCGTTGTAAATTTTGTAAATATTTGTACATTCGTATGTTTTTGTAGTCTTTTTCATTATTAAAGTTATTAAAAATTTCTCAGTTTACTATTTATTTTTGACTAAAAGCGAGTGTATTAGAAATGAAGCTCAAATCATTTAGGCACGAGTAATTTTGAAGTACTCTAACTCCCATTACAGTTCAATTTATCGATAAATCTTTAAAAGACTCAAGTATCAAGTCTGATGTAAATGAATTAAAGTCGCATATAATGAATTCACGTTAATCTATCATTTTCTTGTAAATAAAATTTGGGAAGTCCCCAGGAATGTTACAATATTATCTGTAATAATAAACAATGTGCCCAAAAGAAGTTTCGTTAGCCCCATTCTCTAAGTACTGCGCACAGTAACTTACCAAACTTACAGAATTAATTACAATCTCGAACAGGTATATTTTAATTAAGTTTTTCATTTTTCAATTAACCGGTGTATTATTAGCTAAACACTTAGAGGCCTACCGGCTGTCAACAAAGATAATATTGACGTAGTGAAAAAGGTTATCAAAATGGCTCGCCATTTACAAGTTTGCGAGCATCATTCACTTTAAAGGCTACGTTGTAGACACTTGAAAAGAAAGTTTGAGTGATAAATTGTGATCATGAAAAAAAATAAAATAAATGTGAGCGCCGTATAAATAAACTTTACGCAGGAATGGAAAAATTGCTATACTTTACCTCTTGTTCAATAAAGTTTGATAAGGTAACATATATATGATTGGGATAAAGTATGGAACCAAGTAAAACGAAACATACGATATTTATGAGATTTTGCAAGTAAGAGCAATGGGGCAAAATGCAGCTGATGTATATTTTTTTGTTAATAATTTAAATCCGATTTAACCGGAAATACCCTCAACTTTTTTAATTTAAATAGGAGGCTGTATATTTTTGCAGATTTTGAAAGATCTTGTTATTTCGAATTCATACATACTGGGTTTAGTATAAAAAAATCTGTAAAAACGAGGAATACAGCACTTTAATAAAGTACTTTTAAGTTTTTATACTTTAAATAAAATACTATTTAGATAAACAAATTGATATTCTTTGTATTAATAGTAAGAAATAAACGAGTACTATCTAGTAGGTAACTGTTGCCAAACTGTCAAATTGTAATTTACGGAAATAAATTGTACGATTAAGAATGGTTCATTTAAGTGAAAAACATCGTATTGAAATATTAATGATGATAGGTTATGGTAATAAACAATGGTTTTTTAAACGATCTAAAAATAAGTTTTTATTTGAGTACACCTTAATATTTAGAATTGTCGATTACAGAGGATGTAAGGAGTAAAGAATATTTCTACTACTAATTTTTTAGGTAATACGATACACGTTTCCAACAATCTTTGGGTCATTGATACAAAATATCGCTGATTAGATTAATTAAAAATTCGTGATATTCTTGATTTGAATAAAATGCCATTTTTCACTGAATTATTGAAACTACTTTACCAAACGTAAATCGATTAAACGGTCCGAATCATCTGCAAACTAACACAATTTTGTATTTCATGAAGTAGATATTCCTTGGTTATATGACACATATTTTATTAAAAGTGTGAGATGTTGGTCACGTATTAATTTTTGAGTAAATCTTTAAAGTGATTTTTTGTGTAAACTACTGATATAAATATATATATATATATATATATGTATTATTTTGTTGTTAATTCTAAAATACCATACACTGTGTTCCAAATTAGATGAGCATGTATTGCTATTTCCAATATTATAAAATCTAGAAAATTGTTCAAACGGGCAAGTGGGCATAATGTTTATTTTCAAAGCTACTTTTATATTTTATCATTTATTCTTAATTATTCGCGATTTACCGAAGTTTCCGGCAAACACCCGCATATCGATTATTTAAAGAGTTGCAGTATTTTAGAGAACACATTATAGGGACACTTTTTCATGGTTTTTACAATAAAAACATGAACAACAAAATCACTTTATTTTCGAGATATTGACTAACACTTTTTTTATTAAGGACGCCATATTGGATTAAATCTCACTTAAACAGCATTTTTATCCTGATTTCAAAAATGTATCACAACATGGTCTTTGCTTTAACTTAATCAACGAAATGTAAAAAAAATAAAAATGAATGTCATCATCACGTAAATAACAGAGGCAATTTATAAGCGACAAACTAAACAATAAAAAGTAAGAGTAGTTTTGTAGGAACATAAAAATTACAAATCCCAAGGAGAAAATTACCCTCTAATTTTTCCCAATTAGAAATTAATTTTCATATCCTTTAGCGTGACTCCCAGCTCGACCATTCACTGTTGGATTTCAATTAACAGTGCAGATCCCAAAGTCGCGCTGTATAACAACAATAAAAATAAATTACAATTGACCGAGCTGAAAGGTAAAGTGAAAATAGAAGCAACAAACGTTGAGAAAGCGCTTTGTAGAGGATGTGATAAAAAGTCTAAGTTCTACTATATTTTCTAGTTACTTGAAAGAATAAATATAAAATAGATAAATTATACTTACCTTAAAAACGAGGTTTAGTTCCTGCAGATACATCTACAAATACATTTTGAAATAACAGTCTGAACTAATTTGGGATTTACACATTAGAGCGAAATGTAGCATATATTGCCATGAGTGTTATACAATTCTAAACGAGAGATCGATTTAACACTTAAAAGCTATTAACGTATTATCACAGTTATTTGCATTTAACAATGTTGCACCACATTATTCACAGGAAAGATGTTACATGCTTAGAAAGTTTACCTTTTCGCTCATTTGGGCAAATAACTCAATTTAATAAATATTTTAACTTTTGAATTCACAAAAAATATTTTAAAATTAGAATTAAAATTACGATACTAAAAATCTGTTTATTTATACTCCTTCGTTTCTCTAAGATATCGAGGTTTAAAATAGCACCGAAAGGTGGCGGTGTCAAAAAGATCATATAAGGGAGCCAATGTCCTTAAGCTAAAGAGGAATTCCTTTTATCTGAATGCATTTATGTCCTTAGGATAAAGAGGATATTGAAGTGAGGTCCTTCTGTTTGAATTCATTGGTGTCCTTAGTCTAAAGAGGAAGTCAATGTGAGGTTCTACTGCTTGGACTCCTTGGTATCTTCTGAATTAAGAGGAAGCCGATGTAGGTTCCTTTTTTCTGGATTTCTTGGTGTACTTGGGATAAAGAGTCCTTTCGTCTGAATTCCTTTAAGTTTTTAAGTTTCGTCCATCTGTCTCACTGCATTTGTTGCCTTAGGATAAAAAGAACATTGAAAAGCGGTCCTTTTGTATGGAGTCCTAGAGGTTCTTGAGCTAAAGAGGACGCCGATGTTGGTTCCTTCTGCCTGTATTTCTAGGTATCCTTTGGAAGTCGATTTGATGTCCTTCGACTTGAATTCTTTGGTGTCCTTAGAAATAAGAGTATGCTGATGTGGGTTCCTTTTGTCAGGATTTCTTGATATCCTTAGAACAAAGAGAATATTGGAGTGTCGTTCTTCTGTTTGGATTCCTTGATGTCCTTAGTCTAAAGAGGAAGTCCATCTGTCTCAATGCCTTTGTGGCCTTAGGATAAAAAGAACATTGAAATTCGGTCCTTCTGCGTAGAGTCCTAGAGGTCCTTGGGCTAAAGAGGACGCCGATGTTGGTTCCTTCTGCCTGTATTTCTAGGTATCCTTTGGAAGTCGATGTGATGTCCTTCTACTTGAATTCTTTGGTGTCCTTAGAATTAAGAGGATGCTGATATGGGTTCTTTGACGTCATTCAGCTAAAGAGGATGTCCTTCTGTTTGAATATCATTGTCTTTAGGATAAAGAGGACATTGAAGTGAGGTCCTTTTTTCTAGATTCCTTAGTGTCCTGCTTAATCTAAAAAGGTAGTCAATGTGAGGTCCTTGGATTCCTTCGTATCTTTTGAATTAAGAGGATCTCGATTTGGGTTCTTTATGTCTGGATGCTTTGATGTCGTTAGGATAAAGAGAATATTGAAGTATGGTCCTTCTGCCTAGATTCCTTGATGTCCTTGGGTTAAAGAGGAGGTCGAAATGGGGTTCTTCTAGTCCTACCTTAGTAATGACAATATAGTGACTTCTACATAAAGGGGATATATCGTTATTGAACTCAACCGAGTGTAACTAGAATGGTTCCTTTCGATGTGTTACACGATTCAACATATTTTTATTGTCGTTTTCGATCGAGTAAGACCAGTACTTTTATTTTAAACATTGCATTCCGGAAGCCACACATACTTAGTTTTTTATTAAAATTTAATGCTACACCAATATCAGAATCTTTTATGATACAACGAAAACGCTTTTCTTATATCGGTTACAAGTTTTAGAAAATATTTAAATATTATAAAATATTCATAAAGTAAGCTATAAAATCAGCTTATCCGTTACATTAATGCAATCCGGGCCTCTTCTCGCGGCTCTTATCTCAACAAGGGTCGCTCTACTTGACTGTTTCCCATAAGTCTCAATTGAAACTTTAAATTGGTTTCTAAACTTCACTCCTATAGAAGCTAAGTTACTTAGAAGTAATTTCAAATCAATGTAATCCTTTTATCTTAAAATTTTTGTACAGCGTAATTGCTTTAAAACGCGTGAAATTACGCACTGTATTTTACTTTTAAAGGAACGATCCTATATATTAGTTAAAAAGCTGAAGTTATTTTAAATTTTGATAATGTACTCTAGTTTATTTAATAGTGTGTGAAAACGGGAACTGAGGTGTTGCAATTTTTCATGACGTAAAATTGGTAAAAGTGGAAAAATCTTCAGTAAAACATCAACAAATCATGCTACAAATTGGACATTAAATAGCCATTTCCTTGCTTATTCTGGACCACAAAGGAACTGCCATCGGGTATGACTGCGCCATGTATCATCTAATTATATCCCTTATATACCCATTTCTTATTATGTATGTATTCTTTCTAACTCTCGCGAGAGGTCAAGTTCGTTGGTGATTTTCTCGGCAAAAAATTAACTACAAATCTTGAAACTCGATATCTATCAATATTAGTCTAATATTTCGTTCTTTATCGTCTTTTACAGAGTAAAACTCGTGGTTTACTAAATCGACGGTTGAACAGGGAGATATTTTCTCAATATTTTTCTACTTTTCGAACATTTTTGCATGAGGAGTCTTAAGTTATAGCTTGCAAAGAGAAGAAATTATTTGCAAATGTACTAAATTGTAATATTTCCAGCTATAAGTGTAAAATAAAACTTTAAAAATGAAACTCACGAGTGTTTTTCTGTTTTTTACCCTCTGTTAGACCGTTGATATGTTTCAGCGTAAATTTTATACAAAAATTCTAATGAGGTAGATGTTTTATCTAACTTTCTGATCATCTCTAGAACGTAATTTGAGTAATACATGAATTTTTAAATAACAATGTCATGAACTAAATACTAAAATAAATAAAAGGTATTGATGTCTTATACCGTTTTGTAAAATTTGTACTACATAAATAATTGTTTCGAAGTTTCTTGCAAAAATAAAAATATTTTTTCTCGGTGCTTTATTTTTTATTAGACTATAATTAAACAATAATAAAATGATTTAGATTAATTTAAAGTTCAAATTTATGTGTTTTTTTACTTTGAATAACATTTTATGCTCTCCAAGCAAAATTATAAATTATTTTGTTTTTTTTTGTTACTTATATTTAAAGTACATTTTTTGCTTTATATTTTAATTATTGTTTATTTTCATTCTAAATTAATTCTGACCGAGAATACGTTTTAATTTACCAGAGGCCTTGCGAAGAGAATAAGTATTAATCAAAAAATATTTTCTGCCTTCTTATAGTTAATAAACAAGCAAAAATTAATTTTGATAGCTGTTTTCAAGATAACGAACCATTTTTTATGCAAATATAAATTAAAATAATTTCATATAACAGACGTCTTAAATAACCTAATGAGGTGATAACGAAAAAAGTAGAAGGAAAAACTAAGCACCTGACAGAGTTTAAACAAAAAATAAAACAGGAAAAGAGTTGAAATTTGAATAGATAGGTTATATATATATTTAGAGAAAGAGTTTAAGAAGAATCTAGAAATAAGGGAAGAAAATAAAGTAAGGAGATAGGGAACAAATGTCTCTACAATTTGAATTTCTAGAGTTAAATTAACTGTTTCAACCCTTACTTTGTGGAATTTATTTTTGAGCAGACAGTGAGTGTGTGCATTGCTCAATGACTTCTTAACGACTCTTGGGTTTTAGAACTGGAGCGACTGGAGCCATTGTTCTTTTAGAACAATTTCAAATTATGCTACCAACTAAAACTGATCTTACTTTTTCTTTCTTTAACTCTTATCTTAGTTATTCTTTTTTACCTTTCATTAATTTTGTTAATGTTTCACTCTATTTTCTTCATGTTTTTACTCAATCCTGTCTAGATACATTTTCCAATATCATCGTCGACAAATAAACTTCATATATGGTACAGGAATATTACTAAATATGAGATTACTAACCAAGGCTAGAATTTACTGCGAGACAAAGTTATATTAGCTCCAATTAATATGATATATCTACCAGTTTTTGATTAATCAAACTAACGGATATTAATGGCAGGTAGTTTGAGTACATGCTAATAAACCGTAATTGCCCACATCGTTATATACTATTTTTCATGACATAATGGTCACTTCCAGACTGGAATTAACTCAGTAAATGCCGCAATGACAGAATATATACGAAAAAGGTACAAAACCGGGGAAATTATTATTATTCTTTTTTACGATAACCCCAGGGTGCTTTTTTTAATTTTTAAGCGGCAGTAAATTATTTATTTCTTATTAGAAGCGAAACATTTTACATTAATTATGAAAATGATCCACCATTAATTATTGGGCCTAGTTAAATTTTGTGAAATTCGTTTTATTAGTCCATAAAAATTGAGACCAAGTACGTTAAATAAATTAATGGACCATCTGAAGCCACTATGGTTCTCCAGTCGCCAGTTTTCTTGTTGTTCGGTAATTAAATTACAAATAAAATTCTTTCCTCAATAACAAGACTATCGTGTACATTCCTACGGCTCGTGTCGTAAAGTTTATCCGTATAAATTACAGCAACCACCACATAATTATTCATGATAAATTGAAAATAAAATATTGAAACTCACAACTTCCGCTCCCGGTGCTACCTTTTTTATATCACTACAACTGTCCCTTATTTCCCCAAAATCCTTATAAATGTACTTCAACTGTCAATGTCTGCTCTTCAAGTCTAAAGTTCAAAACCATTTCGCACTGGACAGGGTGTTTAAGGTGTTATGGATTCGTGGAAGTGGGTAGCGGTCTTTTTGTGTAAACTGATTTAATCTTCTATAGTCAACACAGAGACGAGTAGAATCAACCTTTTTAGTTACTCGAACTACCGGTGAGCACCAGGGACCAAAAGCTTCTTCAATGATATTGGCCTCCAACATGTTCTACCTCTGCTACCTCTTTTTGTTTGATGTTTGATGTATTCACTTTTTAAAATCTGTATTAATTCAATAATGATCGAGATTGTTACCAAATTAATTAGGCCAGAGTCTTCTAATTCAACCTCCTAGAATAGAATGGATAAAGGATAAATAAATATGACTTGTGACGTCACACTAATGCGCCTTATTACAACTAACATCAACTTTATAATTTCTAATTATTCCTCCCAACTTCCACTATCTTCTTCTTCTTCTTCTTCTTCTTCTTCTTCTACCTTTGCCTGTTACGGTAACCATATTTTCCTTGTTCTGCCTACACTTCTTCTTCATCCTTTGTATTTGTAATTATCGATTTTTACTGGTAGGCAGTCCTTATCCATTCTGTCGAAATGTTATTTTCATTGTTTTCTTTGTTCTTTGATTTTTTTGGTCAAATCGAATATTTTTCGTTTATCTGATATCTTCGTTTCTTATCCTGTCCGAACAACCTTTAACTTTCCTTAAGAACTTCCGCTCCCATAATACTTCTCTTTCTGTCATCTCAAACTCTCTCTGTCATCCATCCATTTTCCAGTTGTGGCCTCTTCCTGATGAGTATCGCTATTTTTTCTGGGTCCGGTATTAATTATAGTATTTTCTATTGATAATAAAACTTTTCGTTCACTTTATTGATAAATTTAGTTATTTATATGGTGTTACGAAATCAATGTAGTGCCAGAAACCACAATCATGATTTTCATATACTATTATCTATCATATTTTCTCTTGTGTCTCTTTGATTAGAATTGTTAATTTCAAATAATTTGAAAAGCCTTTTATACATCCGCTATGCATAATATTCTTGTATACTTGGTGTAATTAGTGTACTGAACATCTGCCTCTGACCTCTATTTTCGTTAATAGTTTGCAACTGTTGCAACGTTGTTAGAATACAAACTAACTCTAGTGTGCCATAAAATATTACAAATAATTACAAATTTTTAATTAGAAAAATTTTTGTTACGGTTGCGGAAGTGAACTTAAAAGTTTTTTTTCTACAAAAATCTCTATTATGATAATATTTAGAGAGCTTATTGGATTTAAATACAAACCTGTGAACTGAGTTGAAGTAGATTCGGACAAAGGAGATTTTAAATTCTGACTGGAAGAACTTGGGCTAGTAGTTCTAGATTATCTGATATATATACTGCTTGAGGGTTTAATTTATAGTTCATTATTTATTTTATTTAGGAAATAGGAAAGTCCACATAATAAAAATACAATTTGAAAACCAAAATAGTAGTGTTCTTATTTTTAGATAAAAGCAATAACAATGACATTGTAATTTATTATAACCATTTTTCCACGAATTTTACTAATCTTGGCTTGCGAGACAATTAACACATCATGTAACGACTTAAGCTTTAAAAATAATAAAAATATTAACAATGGTTTTATTTAATAGTAAACTGTGGGATCACTATTCAGTGGTTTATTTCACTGACGAAACAAGAAGAAGATATACGAGGAAGTAAAATAGAGACCCATTTGATGAGTATCTCAAAATAAATTAAGAAGAAAAAAAATACATGGTGTTTGGAGAAACTGGAAGGCCCTCAGAAAATTTGACAATAAAAACGACAAAGGGAAGAGAGTCTAGTTTCCAAAGAGTAAATGAATTTATTTATTTGTAAAAAATATGAAAACATAAATTATACTTATATGAATTTCTACAGCTTTTTAAATTATATTGAATCGACCTAGGTTTCTCTATTTTAGGTAAGTAAATAATTAATTTAATTTTAGCCACTTCTTTGAAGGTGTTAACTCATCTTTTCAAGAAACTACAGATGAAGCGTAACCTGGAGTCTTAAAATATATGGTTCAATCAACAATGCCTTAAAGAAACATTATTCCCTAATACACAAATTTAAAATGTCGTACAAAAACCGCAAGCCGAAAAAGCAATAAAAAAGCTAAAATTATTTAATTAAAATGTTATAGTTAAAATAGCGAAACCTTGGTCGATTCAATATAACTTAAAAAACTTTGTAATATTGTAAAAATTCAGATAAGTATAATTTACCTTTCCATATTTATTATTGATAGTTTCTACAAATGAATAGTTGAAACAATTAATTTTATTTATTTATGTTTTTATTGAACTGAGTTTGTAGAAATTCACGATCAGCTAGCAGAATGCGCATATTCTTCTCATAAATAAATGAATAAAGCTTCATGTAGTAATTTCAATTCCCATGCATTTGACTCTATCGAGTTAACTAATTTTACCCTTTGAAAAATATATTCTGCGATATTTACAAACAATTCTGTCGGTAATTGTATTCAATTCAATTTTGTATAAAAACATTTCATTACCGTAGATTTTAAAGCGGACTAAAGGGTTTCTTAAATCGATACTTCCTTGATAAATTGCATGTACTTACGTTAAATAGAAAAATTGGGTCATTTTATTGACGGATAATTTTAAATTACTAAAGGGAATTCTAGTGTTTTCATCCTATTACAGAACTTTCGATCCTAAACCCAATCCTCGAATATTGATTCATTCAATTAATTCTGTCAAAGGCAATATTTATAAAATGTACTAGAATTATTCCAGAATTAGTTGTGGAAACTGGCGTAGCTTTTATAATATACACACACTGTTAGCTTTATTTCAAATTTAATAAAAAGCAATTAAAATTGGCACTGAGATATCCTGATGATACAATAATAATACTTGTTAAAAGGTATGCTCCTATAAAATGTTTAAAAGTAGATGGGACTAACAGGAAATCACTAAATTGATCGGTGAAGGAAACGGGAAATTTCAATGTTTTTATAAAATGAAAGAGCCCTTAATGTCCATTGAAAATAAAAGGTTCGTTTGTTCTTTCTCATGCTGCTGATAAATTCCTGTCTGCGGGCGTTGTGGATAGATCGAAGAGAAGTAAAGTTTTAAAGATAATGGATAATTAATTTTACCCCGAAATAATGAAAACTTTAGCTGGGAGATTTATTGGATTCATTTATAATTGTGAAATGTGTGTCAAAATGCATCAGGTAGAACAGAAATATTTTTTTTACAGAGTAGTAGTTAAATTTGCTTAAAATCACGTTTCAGTTCAAATAGCGTTTCGTTTAACATTGATTCTAGAATAGTTTTTTTTATATTATATTTGTAATGAGTTCTAAATAATTCCAATAGTTACATAAAACATCGAATGTGGAATTTTCGATTAAAGTTTTGATAATAATGTCAACTGAAACGACAGCTGTCGTTCCTGTATGTCCCATTTTCCATTCATTATAATTTACTCAGAAGCAAACAAAATGTACCTACGAGAATAATTAAATTATTCCCAAAAGGTCGATCCTTTTTATCCCTGGCGTGATCCATCTAAGCCCAAACAAATAGGACGTACCTAGATTGAGTGTCGAAAATATAGAAGTTAGTTCGCAACACCAAATTCTGAATGTGACAATTTGAAATATTTTACTGTGCTGCGCTTATATTGGTCTATTATTTATAATGCTTTTTATGTATCGCATATCCCATTTTTGCTTACTTTACAGGAGATAGAAAAATGGTTTATTTTTTAAAATTAGAATCGAAAAAGTTTTTTTAAATTTGTTCAAGAACTCGTAAACAAAACTTTGATAGTTGAAAGAATCGTCCAAAAGTTGTCTGAAATGGTCAAACAGCTGTTTCGTTAAAATTTTTGATCCAAGTTGTGATTCATATTAGAAACTTACCTAGAGTACAATTAATGTAATTGACAAAAGTAATACATTTTCAGAAGTTCGAATATGGTATTAATTAAAAAAAAAAACTAATTTAACATCAAAATTGAAAATGAGTCAACAATACAATACAAACTGATAAACTAAGCGATGTGTCAGAACAAAATGTGAATATATCGGACTGGAAAACCCCATGTAGATAAACGACAATAATTTGACAGTAAGTGGAACAACGCTTCCTTAATAAGGAAAAAAGGTCATGCGCAAGAGCCAAAATTAAAATTCCAAAACATAGGTAAAAAATACAGGAAGGAGAACTCACCTAAGCATCCAATATGAAAGGATGAGGCAAGTTGGATCAACCCGTTAGATGACCAAACGGGTGGAACAGCTCAAGCTTCCTTGAGAAAACAAACAATAAAGGTAAACTCATTTCCACCGCAGAACTTACAGGTAACATCTAGTTTTAAGTTGAAGAAACAAGCCAAATTGGCCGGAACTTAGGAAAATGACGAAAATTAAATTATGAAACATCACACTGGGTAGACTATGCTTCCAATACCCTTTAATTAGGTAAACTTTGTAATATTTTGTTTCTCAAATTTGTGGTAATCAATTACGCCCTCTAGTAGTGGACGTACAATTCTGTAAATAATTTCCAGGTTTTTCTCGATTCCACTTTTGTTATAATTTTTTTTTGCCGAAGCTGTACTATAATCCTTTCCTGAGATAAGGCCGACAGTCGTTTTAGTTACCCACCAGATACTTTCAAAAATAGTCTTAATCTTCTTCTTTTAGTAGGTTTTTTATTTCGGTTTCTGCCGTTCTTTTGAAGTTCTTATCTTAATCCACATGTTCATTTTGGGTGAATTGGTTTTTCTGAAGGCTTCAGCTTTTTCTTCTTGGAGTTCCATAGTCCTGGATCTTGGAACTTGAGTGGTTTAACCTGCCTTTGATTTTTCTGTTTCTGGTCTTCTGCGTTCATTTCCTATCTCTGTTCTTTTTTTTATCAGGTCTTTGAACTCTTTGCTGGTTTTGGAAAAATCTGTAGTTCTGTGCTTGAATGCTAGTAATAAATGTTTTCAGTTGCTTTTTGCAGGCTATCCTGCAGGTATTGTATTTTTTCTGAGCTTACGTCCCTTTTGCTTCTGATGTTGGATATTGGTCCTAGTATTTATCCTGCTATTCTTCTGAATTTGATAATATTTGATATACTAATATATTATGACATTGAAGTTATTAAACATAGGGATCCTAAAATTAAATTAATAAAAAATGGAAAACTTACCATAATGTTTTTTTAACTCATTCGAAGCCAGTTTTAATATCAACCTTCCTCATCAAATATCAATGGCAGTTGCTACTATATTAAAGAAATTAAAAAAATTTTTTTAGGTCTTAATAATATTTTTAAGAATTTTAGTTCATTTAATCTCAGATCTTGTTGTTGTTTTTTGGTCTTTGTTATAGTTTCTATTTCCTACACTGTCACCGGTATGATTTTTGTTTTATAAATTTTAGTTTTAGCTTCCAACGTTGGATTTCTTATATTATATAGTATATATTATTAATTAATTTTTTTTATTCATAAGTATTTTTTGCTTATTTTTTAAATATTTCTTATGTTCTTAATAACTTGTATATATTCGTTATTTTTCTGATTAATATTTATCTTATCTCGTCATATAATACTTTGATGTATAATATACTTATTCTAATGTCAAATTAAATCTCCATGGTTACCCATTTGTTCATTTCAAATATCTGTATTCCTTCTATTTGCGTTTTTATCTCTGCTACCATTTTTTCAAAATACATTTTAATTAACATTTTTACTTTGCTTCAAATCTGTAAATCATTTCATTTCATATAATTGTTACCTCTGTTTTAAATCAAATGCCCGATAAAAAATAAATAATTAACTAATTTTATTATTTGAAAGGTTATTTTGCAATATTATAAACCCAGATTAAACAGAGTAATATATGTACGATTATTTCATTTATTTATTGCCAATCTGTTTCCACATTTGATGTATCTGATCTTTTTTAATGTCATTTTTATTAGTCTAATTAAAATGTTTTATATTCATTTACATTTTGATTATAACAAAATCAATAATTCCTGCTTTTTAATTGGATCAAATGCTTATCGGAAATCCAGATTATATTTGAGTGTTATTTACATTTATAAGTTATTGAGGACAATTTTAATAATGTGATTCCCCTTTAATTATCACATATTTCTTGGTCTCCATCCTTATGTAGTCTTATGGTTTACCAAACAACTTAATCATTACAAGCACTTTAAAGATTTTTCTTAAGGAACAAAACTAACACTATTCTCAACTCAAATTAACTACCTTTCATTTTGTAGTACACCGATTAGTTAATTTTCCCTTTAATTAATAAATTAATTAACAAACTCGTACATTGGAGAAACTGTTGTAATTCTACTTTATTTAGGAAGGAAAATTGTATATTTCAATATCTTACATTTACTACGAACTTCAGAAAGTTTTCAACAACATCTAAAATTAGTTTATAAGTCATAAAATCGTTTGAAAATATTATTAGAAAATCGAAACGACAAATTGACACCTTTGGAAAAAGTGGAATTAGTCGCACAGACTGCAAAAAAAAAGTATATTGTGCAAACAAGCATATCAATACATACTCGATTTAAAGAACATTAAGCTCATTTAAAAATAGTAGAACTGAAAAATCCTGTGTTTCTGGAAATAGAAGTACCACAAATAGATAAATTCGTAGGTTAAGATTAGAATTAATAATATCCTGATAGTGCAAACATAATTAGCAAATTTTTTTAATTAATAAAAAGGATCGATGTTACAGGTTGTCTTCTCTATATTTTAATAGTTTTAATAGTATTATTTTCCCTTCTTGATTTATTATTTGCTATTCCATTTTATTTCAATTAAGGATCCAATAAAGTTGGCAAATTTTTTGGATCGTACAAAGAAGTGTTCTCCAAAAATGAAAAAAAATAGTTACTAATCTAAATGTTTTCTTTGTTTTCTCAATACAATTAAGCTTTTCCGAGCCATAAAATATTTTCAGCAATTTTGATTTCATGGATGGATCCAATGTCTCTTTTGTTAACAGTTTAATTTCCTATTGATCCCTTTGTTTTGCGCTTTTGTTTTCTCAATGAGGGTACTTGAAGTTTTCCCTGGGCTTGTTGTTCCCCTTTATTGTCATGCATATTCATCGTACTTGAATTTAAGCTATTGTGTACATATTTGGAAAGGGGGGGCTTTATAATGCAATGGCGATAATAGTATATCTAATTAGCTGCTAAGCCTAATATAGTTAAACCTATTCTAAAAATGAATCACTATTTTTATGTTTCTAGGCTATATTTAAAAATTTATTAAGATATTTAGCAGGGTGTCGAAACGATAAGCTTTTCCAAAGTTACTTTAATTAATACTATGTCGGTAAATAGTGACTATAGTTTATATAATTTTTTATAGAGTAGAGGGTTTCTTAAATCGGATTTTCTATACATCATGGTATAAAATCTTGATTTTATAATATATAATATATAATGACATTATTATTACGATTACAAACATTTGTATTTTAATTAGTTACATAATTTAGTTAGATTAACTAACATTATATTAATTCTTAATAGAAATATCTTTAAAAAAATTCTTCAATGTTATGATGTCATAAACCTTCTCTATCACCATAGATAATTTCCTGTTTATTAATATTTGATCACATGTATTTTCCTATCTTCGACTTTTATCGCTGTTCATTTTCTGCCAGAATGTTTGAATAAAATGTAATTTAGCAGATAGCCAATGATGGTAAAGAACCGGATACGCTTTGCACATCGATGGCGCTGAAAAGAGTATCGACTGAATGCTTTTGGCGCTTTTGCTCTTATTTGCCATCAACTGATTCCAAATAAGAAGCTTAAATGCCCCGAGCACCTGAAAGTCAGTAGTTTTTCCCTTGTTTTATTTTAAACGAATTGTTTAACGATATTATTCGTTTCTACTCTTAATTATAGCTTTTTTTGCAATTGAAATAACTTGGAATATTGTATTTATTAAATTTACACTGCAATCAAAATGTAAATATTCTCAGGTTCACCCTTTTCGTTAGAATGAAATTTTCCAGTTTTAGATCCTCAACAAACAGATTTTAAGAATCTAGAAATATTTAATGTATACATTTAACAAAATAACATTTTTATTTCAATTTGTAAAACCGATAAAAAAGTTTTTATTATATAGATGTACGTATTTGTTCCATACGGTCCTGATAAATTAAAACATTGCTAATCGTTTTTTCTTTTCGTTTGATGCACGTACAATTCTTTTCATTGTTTTCTTCATTACGATAATCTCTTAAATAAAGACACAATGAAAAAAATAACAAATTACCTTCGATATAGTGGAAGCTAGAAAATAGACGTTGTTAAAAATTTATACCATTCACCAAAACCAACCTAAAAATAATAACAATTCCAAAATTCCAAATATATTTTACTTTAGACGTTATGGAAGCACTGTCAAAAATTTCATACAGTTGTTAGAAATGCTGTAGATGGTTTTGGGAAAAAAAGTACAAAGCGCATTCTTCCTCTTCTTGTGCTATTTATTTTTCCTTGATATTGCTGTTTCCAGTTTACATCCACCTTATTTTGTAATTGAGTTCTTACAAAGTCCCTTGCACTATACCTAAGTCAAATTTTTCTTCATTAGCGTAAATATGTTACACCAATATGAGATTGATTTCTTACATATTTGGTAAATTGATAAGCAGTCCATTTCATCCTTCTTTTGTTGGTGATGCATCGGCATTCTACTAGGAATTATGTTAGGTTCCATGTAAGCACTGCCACTATTATTGTTTACCCCAAGGCTTACAGTTTACTATACAAATCAAGATCTTCTTACGAAGCCAATGGCTGATTTTTTCGGCGAATCTAGCTGTAAGTCGTTCCAATTGAACGAGATTAAAAAGTATGGAACCTGTTCATTTCCAGAACTGAACATGCTCCGCCGTTGTATCCTCTACGCTACAGAAATGATAGTCCGATGTATAATTCATACTAATTTTCTTCAGCAATCGACAGTGTTCTATAAGTAGTACCATTAGAATGTATAGATCTCTTCTACTCTATTTCAAGACCTGCTATATGGTGTTACATAAGGGTTTGGTTTTCCTTTTTGTCCATTTAAGTATTTTTGGTAATTTCAAAGAATGGTTCTGGCTTTCTCGTTGCTTTCTATCCTCTAATGTTCTAATGTCTAACCAGTTAGAGATCATTGCTTTTGGAGTTATCTGCCTGTTTGACAAATTGTCAACACTTTTGTTAATAAAAATATGGTTTGTCAATTTTCCTCTCCCTCTTTCTGATTTGTCTCTTTCAGGAAGACGTCCCTATGTATGCTCTGGAGCAAAGTACGTCCGAAACAGTTCAAGAGTAGTATGGTCATTAATTATCTCTCCCAGTATATTAGAATGGTCTTATAGCCTCTCAACCTTGCTTTGACTAGCCACCTACAAGATTATGTAGGAGACCCATCTGGTTTACTCGACTACCATCACTGTTTGATAAATTCAGTAAATCAGTACAATTTTTCACATACCTTCTGATATTCCAGAGAGATGCCCTAGTTTTGTTTATTGTTCTTATCAGAAGAATTCCTAGTAACTTTTATATCTAGGATAGTCTCCAAATATTTTACCTCCTTCGCAAATGGAATGGTTACGCCTTCCAATATTAGACCACGAAGTTTAACAAGCTTTTTTTTTTTTGTAAAAGGAATCACTAGAGTTTTGAGGAGATTTAAAGACATCTGTTTCTCCTCACATAAACTGTAGTGGATAATAAGGGCTTCCTACAGGGTTTTAGAGACAATAAGTGTCTAACTATTATTCACAGAACTTCTTTGTAGCACTGACATAGCACTGAAAATCCACCACCTCCAGGGAGACCAAGAGCGACCAAAGAAGTGGGAATCGAACCTTACCTTGAGAACAAGCCTAAGCCATCCTAAATATAATTATCTCAATTGCAGATTATCCTACTTATTTCCCTCTGCTGAGGTAATGGGATTGAGCTATGGCGCAGGCTCTTTCATTATCCAGAAAAACTGTAAGAACAATCTCCTTATGCTGTAGAAAGTGTTTATTACGAAGCTGAATATTGATCAATATTCAGGAAAATTTTCCTTCAGTTTTCCTTTCTAATAAACCTATCTAGAATTCTTGTGGTGTTTTTGGAAGACATGAGGTAAAATTGATCGGTCTGGAGAATTTTTAGCAAGGAATTGTCATCATCTTTTTTTAAGATACAACCACACCATGCTCTCAAAATAGAGAGAAAATAGTAAGAATTCCTCGCCCATACAATTGATGATGCAACCTTCCTGGAAGTAGGAAGTATCGTAGGTGATCCTCCACGCAGACTTTCCCGAAAGTTAATTTTACAAACAATTACTTGTTTTTTTTTACTATTGATAATATAATTGTACAATCTGGGATATTCACCCGAGAGGAATCGAACCTGAGCTCTTGGAGCTGAATGTCGGTTATCCGCTCACCCTACCACCGAGGTCGGCAATTGCTTGCTTATTTCGTAAAAATATTACCATTCCTGTATAAACACTCCAATACTTTATTTCTGTTTTACCTTTGTTTATTTTCTAAATGGATCAATAAGTTTCTATCTATCCATCTATTAATTATTCTGAGATTCAAGATCTTCTTGATTAAAGAACAGCGCCTAGAGCGCGTTTGCACGCAAATCTGAATTGTGAAATAGATTGTTTGTAATTTCTAACTAGCAATCGCTTTCATGTTGCTGATAGTTAATTAAAAATCATTAACCAGTTATCTTTTATCAGATTCAGTACTCATTTCAATCTTAGAACATTACCTGAAGTTCATTATCCTTTGATTTATTACTAATTATTCTTTTTTAAATGAAATTATTTAAATGCAATTACCTTACTACGATGCATATTGCAATTAGATTTGTAAAGTGTCTTTAAAAGGCAATAATTTAAAGCCGTATAATGCCAAAAATAGGTTTTTGCTAATCATTTCTGTACTATTTCATTGATTATATTATATATCTACAAAGTAAGTAAAAATAATAACAAATTTATTTCCAATGAAGAAATTACAAACGTAATACAAAATAAAAATAAACCGTAGTGAAACCAGATAAAAGGTATTTTCATTATCTATATAAAAAAGCAATACTTTTAAAAATTAACAGAAAAAAATTAAATTTGTTTGATCGAGAAAAATCGTTAGGCACATTGTATAAGCTAGTTAGCGTCAGGACCAAATCTGTCTTGCCGGGTTATAATAAAATTAATATTTCCAGAAGGAGGTATAAATCAATAAAAAGGGAATGAATCAATTTAAACGAACCTATAAAAGAAATTGGAAGAAGTTTTCAGAAAAAAAAGTAAATAATATATTTGGTGAGTCTGCTTTATTTCAGTTATAACATTAGAGGTGTTTGAAGTAAATTAGGTTAGTAAAATAAAATACCTATTAAAAAAATCATAGAAATATATAATCTTGTTGAAGTTTTTGTTTTTAATAATAATATTTTTTCGTTTGTTGTTTATTAAGTATGTCGACATATAACTTAGGGCAATATAGTCTAGAATTTCTTGTCCAAATCTCGGTATATTTGTTATATTAAATAAATTTTGTAAAATACACTCTTCAATTTTTAACTTATTTATATTAAAAAACAAGACTTACAAGATATATAAAAATTATATTAATGCAAATGGCCCAATAAACAATCTATTAGATAATATATAAATTTCCTCAAAAATGATGCCACATTTGGAAAGGAGTATACATATATATTTTTCGAAATTCATTCGTTCAATATTATTATAAATTTATTTCTATTTGATAATCATTCTGTGTAGTATACATCGTTCTGCTTTTGCTTACCCTCCTGCATAAACTATGCAATGTTATTATTCAAGGACACCAAAACAATATTTAATATTAGCGACCAATCATGTATTTTTTCTTAATATAGTTTTATATTTCAAAAAGAATGCTAAAGTAAATGAGTTATTAATCTGCTTGTTCATTAAATAAACGTTTTCCTAATTTCTAAATTTAGTGTGTAGGTAAAGGAATAGCAATGAAGCCGCAATTTTTTAGATACTCACTTAAAATATATATGTATATACAATTTAAATATTTCACATTATGAAATTTCTTAGTTATATTGACTTAGACTCATTCTAACAAATTGAACGTTCTATTATGTATAATACTAATTCTCGTTTCTTGCACAAAGTATTAGTTTAGCGTAAATAATTCAACACATGCATCACAGTTTCCAAAAGTTCTACGTTAAACTGTTAAGAATTTAATTGATGCTTTTAGAGTTTAAAGTGGCATAAATTCTTGATAGCAAATATTGTACATGTCCTTAAGATTGAAATATAACACCGCAAACGCTTCAATATTTCATATAACTACCAATAATTACATTTTCCATTCACGAACTCAACATTTTTTTATTGTGTTTTCATTTGATCTAATAGGCCTTTCCGAAAAGAAATGTGTAACTAAGTTTATGGACGTGAATTTGTATTAAAGAAAGATATTTTTTTACATTCGAAGGAACAGAAAATGGATGTTTAATAAACAGGATAGATCCCTGAATGTTTGATAGGTTACATTATAAATTACACTTCAACCCAAAATAGATGAAGATCACTTGCATTACCAACCTTTTTCCTAAAGTAATGAGGGTGCTTTCTTTTTTCAGTTCAATTCGATGGAAAGGAATATATTTAACGTTTTCAAGTGTTCCAGTAGTGGCGCGCAGGAATATATGAGGGCCGTTTTTTCTCAACTTCACGCTAGACAAGCTGCAGGAAATTGATATGTGCAGTAGGCAATTGAGCATCTCTTACACTACACGCTCTGTTACTGCCGAGTTGGAGAAATCAGCTTGTGTACAGTACCATAAATATGTCCTACTTAATTGATCCTCTAGCAAAGTGTGAATTGCAAAGTGTTATTTGTCACTTCCGTAATTTTTGGTGGTGGAAATTGGTGGTAATTTTTTGTACTTAACCTCATTTGTGCAGGTTGGTGAAGGATTGTAACATTTTAAGCTGATAGCTGTATTCTAGGAATAAATTAAATTGACACTTACCAGAATCATCTATACTCAGGACCTCAGCTCCGATTTTGATGAATGAAAAAAAAACAAACTTTCCCAATTTTTACGGGCGAGAAATATAATAAAATTAACATAAAATATGAGAAAACAACAGGTATATTAATAAGGTAAAACTAAATTAATAAATTGAACTATTATTAAACCTTGCTAGTTCATTAATAATCAGATTCGACAAGGTACAACTTATTAAAAAGAGAAAACACTATGAAATGGCAATCGCACAATTAGAAGTTTAATTGATATGAGGGTTAAACTTCAACTGATTCCAAAAATGTACTTTTACTTTAATCTCAACTAATGTCAACAACGTTAGTACGTCCTCTTTTATGGCTTAGGCAAATTGTTAGTGGGCGTTTTGGAATATTACTGCTTTTCTTATTTTTTCGGATTATTAATGAATTTTACTTCTAACAATATCCCTCTACGTTGAAGAATTTTATGAGATTACAATTTCTAGACAACAATATTTTTACGCACAAAAATCCCAAAAAAAATTCTCTTTAGTGTTGGACAATGTGGTCAATTTTTTTGCTTTTTGTTTGAGAGGTTCCAGTAATATTCCCAACATCTCTTTAGCACTTTTAAAGTTTATAATATTTTTGAAAATATTTATGTTTTTAGGACATCTATTGAATTTATATATTTGAAAACAGATCTAAGTGCTTTATTGAGACATTCTAGATTTATTAGAAAAATGAGGTATTTTTTCCAGAGGTTTTGTTATACTTTCGTACACCAATAATGTGATTGCCTTTTTTAGATTTCGAGGTAATGCTAGTATTTGAGGATTGTTACATTAAGCCTAGTTTACGCTCTACGTGGTCTAAAATTTTGATTTCTTGATCAACATCCCAGTATCGCAGAGAGTTAAAATATTTGTAATCACATATACTTTTCTCAAAATGTACTTTCCCCGATTGGTAAGCTAAAGCCGACCCTGCTATTGAGTAAATATTTCACAAATTGATGGATTCAGTGGAAAGCAACGAGATCAGTTTTCATTTTCTTTTCATTAATTTAGGTGAAAGCTCTCTGCCAAATTTGATGTGGTTATAAGCATCGATTACGGTCATTCGCATTTAAAATTTTAACATTGTTTGTCGTAATGGCTTTAATGTAGATAAATTATGTTATTTATTTATATTCATATATCCAATATGTAAAATATTTATAAAGAAATATTATTATTTAAAAATAGGGATTTCATTGCAACTGTTAATTGATATCGGCTGTTTTTTTTAAAGAAAATGACGGTTTGATAAAAAAAACACTCCTGTCTTTTTAATTGGATGGCATTTTTACGACCGCTTATTAAGATTTTGAAAAGTATTTTTAATACAAAAAAGAATATTAAGGTTTTCTTTGTTTCTAATTAATTCCTTAGACATATTTGCTAGTAAGGTAACTTTGTTTAAAAAAAAAACATTTTCTCACATTTTTTAGTCTAATTCAGACCTTCGTTGTTTTCTACCAATTTAATATTTCTACTTCTTTCTTTGTCCGTTTTTTCCTTTTGCATTCTTTTTCTCCTTATAAAATACTTTTTACGTTTCTAAAATTTTCCAATCGTACTATGTCAGCTAACGAAAATAGTTATAATCACCCTAATCTTTCGAGTAATTTTTGGTTTTTCATACATCTCCATTATATCTTTATTTGTGTTATGTTTTTTTTTCATTTTTATTGTAAATGCGCAGCTCACAAACACAACTTTCTTTCTCAAATTTAAAAATAGCATTTCGCAATCGAGTAAAAAAAATAACTATTTTGAACTTGATGTCGATTGTTTATGTTGAATAATCATGATAGCAGTTTTTATTATTGAAAGCAATTTATTTATAAGTTGCGACTAAAAATATATATTTAATGTATTCTAAATAGGAAAATTTTATTGGTCCATAAAATTTATTTGTACTGTTTATTCATTAAAAGTATTAAAATTTACAATTTATTAAAAATATTTGATAATAGCGCAACTTTTATTGGAAATTTTACTGTACAGCTAAACATTAATGAATGGATATTTATTTCACTCTTCTTTGAAACCATCCTTTTCTTAAAAAAACACCTACGAGTTCGCTCTTCATAATATCGTTATAACGCCACTTAAAACGTATATGGCATTAGGCAATTCTGAATTTCTCATTGGTCAGAAATTACCCTATAATACAGCTCACCATGAAGGATTTAAAAAAAGTTATGTAAATATAACTGAACTCACAAGCCATTAACATAGCAACGCTCAATCCTCAACGTTTGATAGAAAAACATATATGTATAAATATATTCTGCTCTCAACCTTTTGAAATAGAAACAAAATCAACAAATAACTTGCTAATTAGAAATAAGAAGTGTCTCGGTGAAAATAAAAGCGAATTCCTAAAAAATTACGCAATTCGTGAACATTGTGTAACTGTATCGTTAAAATTTTAAAATAGGCAATCGTTGATTGTTAAATTTTCAATATATTAATTACGTATGCAATTATTGGTTATTTGAAATCCTGAAGTTTTATTTACTAAAAACTTTAAACAACCAGTGACCAATAACAGTTAGTCTGTAAGAAATTTTTGGGAAAATCCTAATATTACTTCAATGTATGTTCAATTTTTAAATGTAACTTTTTTCAAGGAAAAACGGGTAAAAAACAAGCACTCAAATTCTAAATCAAATACAGGATTTTCTATTTAATAAGTGTTTTACTTGATATGCCAGCACTCTTTGGAACATCCTGTATATATACTCTTTTAGATTTTGAATGGTTGTCATAAAATCATAGGTTGAAGATCTAAAAATTTAGTAATTAAAATTCATAATGAAAAATAAAAAAATTATTTTGGTTTTTAAAAAAACAAAATTTAATAATAATAACGCTCTATAATCATGACTTGTCAGAAAAATAAGTCCAAGATTGGATATAAGTAAAATTCTGAGATAAAAGAAAGACCGTAGGGTCGAAAATAAAAAAGGAGCAGAGAGGTGATAATATAATAAAGGGCTTAGCCATGCAAATTAAATATAGGAGATTGTGAAAATTAATAAACGAAATAGGAATTAGAGAAATACTTTATAATTTATATCCGTTATTAAAGCAGATATCAAAAAAAGGTATTTACATAAATTATAGACAACGTCAAACTTCACATTATAAAATTATTTTTGTATTTACAGGGTGTTACATATTACCAGGGTGAACCAAACATACTTTTGTTTTAATGGGACACCCTATATATTATTTCAAATTTAGATTAAGCTCATCTCTCCCATAATTCCAATATAGGGTTTCTTTCATTTTTATTAAGCATTCCCTAGAGCTAAAATTTAATAACAGATATTTTTTTTTTAATTTTAAAACTGTCTGTATCAAATACCTCCAACCACACAAGATGATTTGAAGAATAGAATATGAGAAGCATTCCAGAGTATTAATGTAGAAATGTTAAGAAATGTCAGTCGATAATTTGAAGAACGACTGCAATGCTGTATTGATGTTTTCGGTGGACATTTTGAACATTTATAATGAAATTAATTAATTTTAAAAACATTTTGTCTTAATAACCGATGTTTTTTGTATTTTTTCTAATAATTTGTCACACTTTTATTTGTTCATCACGGATAACTTATTATTATTGAAATTTAAAAAAATCTTTGTTATTAAATTGAAAATATCTCAGAAATTAACGTATTTAGCTATAGGGAGTGATTAATAAAAATGAAAGAACATAAAGTGTATTTTCACTTTCTAAAATAAAATACAGGGTGGTTCATATGAAAAATTTTACAAAATCATGTGTTCGAGTTTTGGCTCGCTCTATATTCAATTGGTGCAATAATAAAGAAATAGCACTTTCGCGTAAAACCGTACGAATGTCAAAAAGTTTTGCTTGGAAAAAAATATTATTAGGTTGTTCTGTCTAGTGTATACAGGACGTTGAAATGAGAATGACTTTCGTATACAATTGACAATAACTTTTGAAATACCCTGTATAACGTAATTAAAATATATATTGGAAGTATGGGAGAGATGAGCTTAATCTAAATTTGAAATAATATATAGGGTGTCCCGTTTAAAAAAAGTATGTTGGCTTTACCCTGGTAATTTGCAACACCTTGTAAATACGAAAATAATTTTATAATGTGAGGTTTGAAGTTGCCTATAATTTTTGTAAATAACATGTTTTGATGTCTCCTTTAATAATGGATATATGGTACTTCGACGAACTAATGCCGCACCCTGTATATAAATAATATAAAATATTCTTCTACGAACCAAGTCCAGAACCAAATTAGTAAAATTTAAAAAAGTTTTCCTATATTTAAATTTTTTTATTCGTTCTGTGTATTGCGTCTCTCTATAATGAAGCTCGTATACAAGTTCCTAAGTTGTAAGAAAAATCTAACGTAATTTGCAGTAATACATCAGGAAAATTCGTAGCCTGGAAATTTTTTATTAGGGCGTAGAATTTACTCGCTCCAAGCCCATTATCACTTTCTCTTGACTATCTGGAAAGGCGCGATCCTAAAACCTAACGTCATGTTCAAAGTAATCCCCCATTTACCTTTAAATCTATTATTTACCACCATGATATTTTTTCTTTTCAGGAAAAGTATTTTCCTGACGATAATAGAGGAAGACAGCTACGAAAAAGACGTTCTTTTATACGTACAGTTGGGAGAGCCTCAAATGACAGGCGGTAAGCATAACTTTGATTAATATGTGTATCGTTCTTATCTTTTGTTGACACTTTTTTCATGTGTGCTATTCCTGCTCTTCTTTACTTCTACTTGTCTGTCCTGCTCTCGTCTGCGACTCACCGCATGATGAGTAAGTAAAAGTTTTTTCTTTTTTCAATAATTGTTGCTTTAAACGATACCGAATTTTTAAGAGGGAATTTTATCCAACAAAAGAAACGGAAAAATTGTTATAAGTTTGATTTTTATTATTTTTTTTTATTAGTTATTAGTGTGTGAAATAAATAATTAAGTAGGTATCTATTCTGTATTAATTTATTTGTGCGTCGTAGAACAAATTAAAGTTACGAAGGACCAATGGCTTAATTTTGTAAATTCAAAAAGAGTATATTTTTAATATTCATGGTTATAAACACTTAAGGGATAAACTTATTTCTGCCGTTATTTTAGATATCTATAAAAAAATGTTAAGACAGGTCTACTTTTAATTCAAATGTATGTTCTTCGAATGACAATCGAAATATAAGTAAGTTTAGGTTTTTTTCACTGGAACACTCTGTTTCATTGTATATTTCCTGAATAAGCTGAAAGATATTTTGTTGTAGTTGATTTATCTTTTCTATTGTACTCATCATTATTTTATTTAAATTATACTTGTAAATATGAATAACAAAAATAAAATTTAAAAAAGAACAGAGAAATAACAAATATACAAATGGATCGAATCAAAATTTAGTATTATTTTTGAGACAAGAATAATATTAATTTTTTATGTAATTGAAAATTGAAAAAGTAATTGCTGGTAAAATTTAATTAGAAATGGCTGAGCAAACCCTTTTAATTAGTCAAAATTATATGGAAATTTGCGTTCCAATTTAACTAGTTCATTGATTTGATGTATAAAATTTTGGCAATGATGAAAGAGTTAGTAGAGAATTAATTTGGTTAAATTTACCAAACATTTATCATATTTATACCTGGTACAAAATAAATCACGATGCATATCATTGATGACATATTTTCCACACAATGAAAATAATAGATGAACGTGAAAAATTCATTTTGAAAATTATAGATTATAACATTCAGTGTTTAATATAAATAATTAAAAATGATATAAAACTGCTATAATTTCCTAAAATCTGATCACATTTTAACATCACTATCAGAAAGTTCCATAAGACCGCGCCTTGATTAATATTTTTTTCATTTACAGTGAATATCGGTTTTCTTTAAGTTTCTCTGATAAAATATTCAAAGATACATGCTCTTCTGAAAACGGATATTTATATTTTATATATTTATACATATCTGTTTACATAAAAAAGGAAAATATATTTCTCCTTACTGCGTGAAAACATGTTGTAAATTACAATTTAAATTCTACTTCTATTAAATGTTGCTGGCTTTTGTTTATGATGCAGCCTAACAGTAGGGATATCTATGTTAAGTGCAGCTGCCACACGTTTAAAATAAATAATTTAACATTTTTAAAAAAATATCTATATTAATTAATCAACCTACTTCCGTAATTTAATTTAAAAGAGTATTTAATGGTAAAAAAGAACCCAAAGTTTTGTATCAATCTACAAGTTTTCTACTTTTGCAATTTAATTTTTTCGTATTTTTAACTTCTCACTCAAGCTCTTACATTGCGTTTGTTTTGAAAAAAATATATTTTTATAATAAACGCTTAAATAAAAACTGCAAACGTGGGAAAATATTTCAAAACATTTTTAAACAACGATAATGACGATAAATTACATTATGTGAACACTACTACCAACTACTCTCAAAATGCAGTAACGTAAAGTGTAGGTAATTACATTAATTTATTTTATTTATTCATTAGTATGGCAAAAAATATATTAATTTTAAAGAAATTTATGTACAATAAGAAGCTTTCTTGTTATTTCGTTAAAGCATGAAGAATGCTTAATATTTTATTATTCTTAGGTTGGCATCACTGATTACTAATTTAACTTTATGAATGACGTGAATTAAGATTTGTTTTGTACTGTTACGTTCGCATATTTGATGATTTGTTAAAATTATAGTCAAAACTCCTTGAACTTCAATATTGATTAAAGTCTGAAAATAGATCCTTATGGTATTTTACAGTTTTGAAAGAAAACCAGCATTTTAGGATTTATTATATATGTGACATACTACGAAAAAGGCATTTTACTTTTCCACTCATTGGTAAATAGAAACAGGAAGGAATTTATTTATGTGGAAGTATAACATTTTACAACCGCAAACAGCCCTGTTTCGCTTTTTTCCGAATTTTAGGAGTCACAAAAGAAATGTAATTAGTTTTATGTTTGATTTCATCATAAAGTAACGTTTATTGTTATTATTTTGCGGCCGTAAGCCGTAAAGTTGCAGTTATTGCTTGATTTTGTGCTTATACCGCATTCTATGTAAGCTGCTTAAGGTTTTTTGAATAAATGCATGAATTGCGTGAAATAGTGTTTACGCCAGAAAAATGTTTTCGAAACGAGTTTCCTGATGTTCCATTTTCACTGTTTACTTGTATATTTGAAAATAAATAAAAAACTCCGATCGGCAAATAAAGCTGGTTGGTGGGATTTTATTTAGCTTTACCGATAAAATAGGATCGATCCTTTTGTTACTAATATTCAAAAAAAAACATTAAACAAATCGTGATTCGAAAACATAAAAGGATGTTAAAATTTGTAAATGCTGACTAAAATTAAAATAAGATGACACATATAAGAAATATACAAACTGCTCAAAAATTATTTTTCGTTATATACAGGGTGATTGATAACCATTGGGGCATTGGCTAAGGGCAGGTTATTTGAACCAAAATATGACGATATGACCAAATATACCTTAATAAGATATTGCTGTGGAATAAGATATAGGGCGTTAAAGTTGTTTTTTTTTTTCATTTTTTCGTTTTTTTCTGATAATGACACAGTATATTTATCAATTGTTATCTAAATCGGCACAGAGGCATAGCTTTGGACAAGGAATATTATTTTATGTATTATTTCACATTTTGCTACAGGGGGCGCCACATGGATGATTCCTGATGATGAAATTAAGTGGTAGCTTTTTTGACGAAACTTTTTACTGATTTTGATTAAAAAATATTATGTAAACATAATTTCTACGTAATATTGGTACTTTTATTTAAAACCGATAATTTCATCCGTTTTCGAGAAAAACGCAATTGAACAGTTCAGAGTCACATTATTTAAATAAAAGTACCAATATTACGTAGAAATGATGTTTACATCATATTTTCTAATCAAAATCACTAAAAAGTTTAGTTCCTTGTCCAAAGATATGCCTCTGTGCCGATTTCGATAACAATTGATAAATATACTGTTCATTATAAGAAAAAATGAAAAAAAAAATCAACTTTAACGCCCTGTATCTTATTCCACAGCAATATTTTATTAACGTATATTTGGTCCTATCGCCAAGTTTTGGTCCAAATAACCTGCCCTTAGTCTATGTTCCAATAGTTATGAATCACCCTGTATATAACGAAAAATAATTCTCGAGCAGTTTGTATATTTCTTATGTTTGTCATTTTATTTTAATTTTAGTCAGCATAAAAAATGTTGAACATCATTATGTTTTCGAATCGCTATTTGTTTAATGTTTTTTTGAATATTAGCAACAAAAGGATCGATCCTATTTTATCGGTAAAGCTAAATAAAATCCCACAAACCAGTTTTATTTGCCGATCGGATTTTTTTATTTATTATTATTTAATCTAGAGAGAGAAAAAATTAGAATAAAATTCATTATACATGTTTCTTTTTACAGAAACAAACGTATGTTGATTTGTATTAAATTTCTTCTTACAATCTTGCTTAATGGAAGCTTAGGATACTTAGAATTGGAAATTTATGTTAATTTGTTACAACATAAATATTTTATGGACCAGTCCCCAAAGGTTTTTGGGGAATTTCACATAAAGGTTTTATCATTTTCTCGTACGTGTACGATATTAGATAACGTATTTTTTTGAATTTGACCGGATATATTTCTTCAGAAACTATAAAAACTTACTTGTGGTTAAAGAACCACTATAAATAAAGTGTTAGTTTTATATTTAGGCAGTTTCCGTTCATAAAAATTTTCCACACGTTTAGAAACACCCTATATAACAGAATTTCAACTTTTTACTCGTAGATTTTCTAATAAAAGTACAAACCCGATTTTAACATTAAATTTTTGGCGTATGTTTCTCTAGTTTTTCAAAAAGACTACGGTAAACCATACAAAATTGCGGAAATAAATTTTTTGTATGAGAAATATTTTCGACAAATTACACATTCGCTATACAATGCAAACTTTTATTGATGTGCGTAAAGCCTAAACATCCAATATCGGATGTTGTAATTTTTTCACAAACAATTCGAGATGCATTTGATAAAAAAATTTCATTTTTTAACTTTTTGCTTATGGATTATTTGAAAATATGAAAGGGATTGTGAATAATTTTCAATAAATATAATTTTAATTGTTAATTATAATTATAAACAATGGGTCAGCCGTTGTTTATATTTTTTATATTTGTAGGTAAGTAAATATCGTCTATAAATGCGTTAATAATTTGTTTATAATAAATTATGAGATTGTATAGTGTCCTTAGTTAAATTGATTGTTAGTTAATCGTTCAGAAGCTAATCACTTCCTCATATAGACTGGAAAAATAATTATATTTAAAAAATCCAAATGTGTTAGTTTAACTTTTCTTCAAGTGGTTTTTCACGTTTTGGTATCAGGATAATTTTCACTACATTCCATTGGGCTGGAAATAGTTTATTTTTAACCATGCTTTGTTTATAAATGTTATTAATTTTATTTCTTTATTTTTTTGGATTTAGTTTATTAGCGTTAAAATTTGTGACTTGTCTAATTGTAAACTTTTCTATTGGAATATTGACATATGACACAAAAAATTGGGTGCTAACAGATAAACAAGGAAACAGATTGCAGGCAGCAGGAATGAGACAGTTTAGAAAAATAGCAGGAATTGATAAAATAAAAAATGAATATGTCGAAACTGATGTAAAAATAAATCCTTTAGAAGATAGAAAAAAGAAAAGAAACGTAAATGTATAGAGCATCTAATGAGAATGAATAACTAGATATAAGTTAAAATGACATGGGAAGCTAAACGAACTGGAATAAAAGGAGAATCCAGCTAACGAAGACAAAAAATATTAGTATTGCTCAGATTAGGAAGAGAACAAGTTAAATTTCGAATGCAGTTAAAGTGATAACAAGAGATAGAAAGAAAGAGTGTATTTTCATAGAAAACTAAAAACCTTGGCATACACTATTAAATGACCTAAAAAAAAGAAAAACGAAGCTGAAAATGCGGAAGTACCTTTGGATCCGAAAAATGCTCAAAAAAAGTCCCCAATGAATGCATCAGAAGTGGAGAATACAAAAAAATCTTTAAGCGTAAGAAAACACAACAAAATGAAAAGCACCGAAATTAAAAATACATTAGAACAAAAATTGATAAAGTTGAAGATAAACAACAGGACACATTGAAACAATGAACCGAAATAGAAACAAACAAGCGTAGTTCGCATGAGATCTACAAAAAAAGAGAAAATAAAGGAAGAAGAAGAATCGAATGAACAAAATTAATGAAATACAACTAAAATTGGAAAACTGTATAAAGAAATGAAGAAACTTGCTAAGAACAGAAAAAGATAGAAATAATGAGATAAATCCAAGCAATGCATCTCATTAAACGGTAAAGTGGAATCGGGAGAATAAACAAACATTATTCTCTGGTATTGATATGAGAGATATTTTCTTGAAATAACTAAATACTGGCTGAATTATGACGTGCCTTATTTAACTTGTATGACATCAAAGGTCAATAAAGATATTATCGATCCTTCGATGCAGTTCATCGAAGGGTCAAGCTCCTGAAATAAGTATGATATTTACTTAATTGGTCTCTTCAAAGACCAATTTCTATCTATGAATATGAACTGTTTTGCTCTGATCCAAATAGGAATCCTTGACTTTTAGCACTGAATTTTATTAGATGCTTTGGATTGCACAGAGATCACTAATCTTAAAAAAATGGCTACCATAGATATCCTAGGAGCTAATTTTATGATAAGCAAGAGGGACATTTTTAAATGAATCTATTCATTTTAAATTACGAGATTATGTTGTTTTCGTTTATTTAATCGGCTTGATATAACTGATAAAAAACTTTTAATTGCTGGATTATCTAAAAACTGTATATAATTTTTTATTCGTATTTCTCTTCCTATCATTTTTCTTCTTTCGACTTTTTTGACTAAAATATAAATAATCTGACCTCGAAACGTGTATTCAGTATTTTCTGCGACACGTGGCAAATACACGTTATTCCAGAATACCTCGTTATCGAACGTTGGCATCCTTTAAAATAATTAAAAATATTTTTAGTTTTATTACACAGAAAATTGGATGGGTAGAATTACCGGACACCTTCTGCTACTGAAAATAATTTTCATTTTATGAAACTTTTTGCTGTTTGTTTTAATTTTTTTTGCGATTCTATGTAATTCTATGTAACAAGCTGTTGGGACACCTGATCTGAAATAATGTTATATCACAAATTTCATATACAGGGTGTTAAAAATAAGGTTATTTTAAATATTTTTATGGATAATTTGGAACAACTAATTTTTTATTAAAATATCTCTAGGAATGTATTGGTTTGGTATAGATATGTTGATGATGTTGTGGCTGATTTTACAGGTAATGGTAGATAATTGGATATTTTGTTTAATTTTGTTAACAAATTATGTGCAAAAATAAAATTTATCGTTGAAATTGATGAGAATAGTTCTATAAATGTCTTATATGTAGCTATGAGTACACTGTTATCTTTAAAATTCATTTTATCGAATACTCATACTCATATGAAAATCCCTTATAACTCAAATCACCCTATACAGATAAATTAGCAGCTTATAATTCAATGATACATAGAGCTTTCAGCTTTCAGTACCAATGATTGCGATGATTTTTAAAGGGAAATTAATATAATAAGACAAATCGCTGCCTCTACTAATTATCCATTATATCTAATAAAAAGGAAGAGAAGGTTGCCATTAACTTCATATTTCCGAAACAATCTAGAGATGACAACAATTAATTAAAAAAATAATGTATTTGCTAACTAAATTGTCCGGATGGTAACGCCATATATATTGGCCATACCTTTAGAAATTTTAACATAAGGTACAGCGAACACTTACGATCTTATAGATTAAATCAACCAGATAAGTCAAATTACGCTAAACCTCTAATTAACACTAAACACAAACCTATATTTAACAACATAATTGAAACAACAGGTACTTGATATGATATATAAAGAAGAATTTCATTTTTTGGAGGAATTTAAAATCAAGAAATATCTAAAATGTCCTTGTGAACTAAATACCTATATAATATTAACCAATTTTTTTAGGAAAAGAAGAATGTTATATTTCTAACATTTTAGACATATTGTTTGATCATGATTTGTTGAATTGTTTACGACATGATGTCAAGTACGTTTATAAGAAATATTTCAATGTTATGTCACTCTTTGTAAATGCGACTTCGCAAAACCGTGTTAAAGAAAGATATTGAAAAAATAGCTTTGAAATCCTGTGAAAATTCAAGATAAGTATAATTTATATTTTATATATACTGGATATGGTTTTAGTATGGGAGACAAATGTCTGTTTGAATATTTGTAATAGAAACTTTGCAACTTTGATCAAGAATATATTGTTATCATTATTCCATCAATTTGAACGGTAATACTTATCGTTACGTTCCTTCGTCAGAGAATGAGTTCTTGTTACATTAAAATGTAGGTACAGACAAAGTAAAACCACTTACACTCAATACCAGTATCAGACACAATTATTTAAAGCATACTTCTCAGTGTTCATTCTATGACTTTATTGAAAGTGGTTCATTTATTTTCTCTGAAAACCACTATAGTAAAGTGGTCTCTATACGTTCCTCCTTCCTCTATTTTATGCAAAGCTTTCAGAGATAATAGAATAAGTATCGCTTATTTTGGACCTGGTTAACCAATCTCGTTAAAAATAAGATTATATTTACCGAGGATATTTTCAGTTTTTATTGTTTATGTACGATAATATTCACAGGCCATGTAAAAGCTTTACTCACAGCCATTTTTATCGGAATAATCTCACAAACCGTAATTTATTTTTTACTTTTCATGAAATTGCAAACTTGAAATTGAATGTCTAGATTTGATAAATTAGTTTCTCTATTTTGTCATTCGAATATTACAATTGTTTTACTTCACAAAATTACTGAGTTATTTTTAAATAAAATGAAGCAAATATTTTAGAAAATGATAGTTTGCAATTAATATTAATAATGCTGCTATTACCATCGCTAAGGTTAGGCTTACGGTGTTTGTCCCGACAAAAATAATATATCTTACATTTTTTTTGAAATTTCGTCTCAAATGTAAAAATATTTGTAGTATTAATAATTTTGTAGATTGTCTTAAAATGTAGGTAGAAATATTTATGGTTTTAGTACGAATTTAGTTCCTGATGATTCTTGGCCTGAAATATCTTCTGGTTTTTTACTATTATATTATAAGATTAAATATCTACCAATGTATTTAAAAAAAATGTCTATATTTTCATAAAAGACAATAATTATGTTTTCTATCACGAATTATAAAATTAAGAATACAAAGTCAATAACAAAATAAAGTTCCTAAGTAAAAAGGAAAAATTGACTTCATTAATATAATAAAACTTCATAATTTGATAAATCTTGGTAATTCTACAAAATGTAATAAACTTCCTCAAAGAAGTTGAAGAAAATCACCAGCAAAGTTTAACCTGTCGAACGGATTTTGTACGAATTCGGTTTTGTGGTATTGTATGACCAGAAAGTTTCCTAATAAAATAAACTAAGTTAGGAGTATTGATTATATACACGACACAAAACAAAACGTTGGCTGAATTTACCGAGGATCTTTTTATTTAAACGTAAAATTATTATTTAATTATATTAACATTCATTTATTGAGTGGCTTACGCATTTATTAAAAAGGTGACTTTAGAGATTTAGTTAACACCTTAACTGCCACGAGTCGGTTTGGAGCAGTATTACAACTGTTACACTACTACATTTAGGATGGTGGATTGGAAATTGGTTACTTTTTGAGTATATTTTATGGTGGGAGGTTAAATTATTGGACCAGATTAATACAATAATGCAAAGTTTCTCTGAAAAATTATTATGGATTTTCATTTCTTTTTATCATGATGAAAATTGTATTGGTTACTGGTTGTTAAGAGTTTTTTAGGAGTTAAAAGTTGATGATATATTGCATATAAGTTCAAAGATTTCCAAAGCTCAACGATAAAAAGTTCCATAATCTGATAATTCAATAATCGATAAAAGCCTCAGTTTTTTGATGTGATGTTATCACGTAGATTTTACAAAATGGCGTTGGCACGAAATAAATGTGCTTATAATTTGATTTGTCACTAGTTTCCACTTCAAAGACTTCTTATTTCTAATTAACAAGTTATTAGTTGACGTCTTTGCTACTTTTAAAAGGTTCAGAACAAAGATTTTTCATACATTTCGGTTCAAAGCTGATGATTTTTAAAAGATGTTTTTCGATTAAAACTTAATGATTGAGTTTTAGATGTTTTATGGTTCGAAGTAGAAAATGGAATGAGCTTACGTCATTTTTTATTGATGCGTTTACTTGGCCAATCAAATTTTTATTTAGTTTCAGCATAGCAATGATCTGGAGGCTTGGAATGTTAAAAACTTTTTGAGGTTTGAAGTTTTACATCCTCCTACAATAAAGCTAACTATTTCTTTGTTTTGTCTTTTTTTCCCTACTATGCTCTTCTTGATATCTTTTTGTAACTCTGCTGTTATTGATGATTTTTGATAAAAATCCATTACTTCTATATTTGTTCTTATGAGCCATCCCTCTTGTCTGTTTTCCCTCCATAGAGTGATCTTAGGATTTTTATTTTCTGTATCTCAAGTTTTACTTTCCATTTTATTTAGCTTGAATTTCAAAATTTTATTTAATGTCCCAGCACTTCTATATCCTTTGTTTTTTATTCCATTGATCTCTAAGTTTTCCTCGTTTGCTATTATGTGGGCTCCTAGATAAAAATTCTTCCACTTTTATGTAGTTTTTTGATTGCCCCTTTTTCATATCTTAAACTTCTCCTTTTCTTCATTTATTTCTAACCTTATTTAATTCGCGTCTTTATCTAATTACCTTATTATTTATAAATTTAAATATTATTTATATTAATTGTACAGCTTTTGTACAGGTTAAATGTTTAACAGAAATTTCAATGTCGATTGTTGGTACTTATTTAGCATTTCTATAGACTATAAATTAAAGACAAAAAATCCATTGCTCCTTTCGATTTGACACAAATATTCCTTTTTATTTTTTATTTATCAAATAAACTAATCATTTACAAAACAGCCATATCTACAGAGTAAAATTAGTAAGTTGAAGGCTGAAAGGAATTGAACAACAAATTTTTGAATTCTGAATCACGAAAGTATCAGAATATTTCAAATTCACTCATTTTGAACAAGTTAAAATAATATTCAACTCACGTTAGTACACCCTGTACATTCTCCAAAATAATTTTATACATGCAATTTATCACGTTGGCAATTTTTCTTCAACCAATCGACATTTCACTAATATACGCTATAAAAATTGACCAATGAAAACTGCCCTCTGAGCGCACAATTAACTAATTAGACACTAAGAAGTCACAGAGCAATGCACAAACTCACTCTTCGCTCAAAAATAAACTCTCTCAAGTTGTTTATCGCCCTTCATATTATTTAAAATATAAATTGCCACACAAAGTTTAAGTTTAAAAGGTTAATGACTCTTCAGATCACAAAATATTTAAAATTAAGTTTAGTTTAAGTGAATCGTTAGAATGTTGTGTGAACTATTACGTAAACCAATCAAAGTTATTGTTAAAATGTAAATTTTAAACTTCGTTATCTTCATTAAAGTTGTTAAAAGATAAATGAGTTTATCAGTTATTTCACTAAATGGAATTAATTTGTTTAAGGAGATAAGCATATAGTATTTAAGCATAGAAAAATATAGTTCACTCTTATGTAAAAACCAATAATTATGTTATGCATAAAATTCTAGACAAAAGTTCATCTTAATTAATATGCACATCTTCCATTTTTTCTAATTATTAGTAGATGCTTCTTTCCACTTTCTCTTGTTTCATAATTAATAACTATATTTTTATAGGAGCCGGTTTATTAATGTTTAAATATTATAAAAGAATTTATTATGTCTTTATATTAGTACATTTATCCAAAGGCAAAAGTAGATTAAAATTTAATAACTTTTCTCTATCCAAAATATTGTTTTTGGGATTAATTTCTACGTCAAGCCTCTCAGTTATGGCTCTTTTACAGGATTCTCTTTGCAAGTCGATTAAAGAAGCTACTTTCCTTGTTAAAAGGATTAAATTTTCCGGAGGGGAGCTCTCTCCATGTTCATTTATTGAAGACCTATCACCCAAAAAGGACAATTTCAAACAAAACATTGTAAAGTTGGTTTTGTTTAAGTTAGGGTTACTTTTTGATAGGCTGTTTATTGAGGTTTTAACCAAAACAAATTTTTTTTAGAAACTTTTTTATACGTAATTATAATAATATTTACTTTTATTGTTGTTTGTGAAAAATTTTGTTGGATATTAATTGAAAAGGCCAAATGCCACTCTTCTGTTTTATACATACTGAACTTTTAATTATAAATATTCATTTTGGTCAATTTTTCATTGCCGTTGGAAAGGTCACAATTTTTCAACGATTTATACTTGTTTTTCGCCATCCATATTTCTTCATAAATTTTTATTAGGATTTTTAACCGTTTTATTTTAAAATTTAACAGAATATCTCTCTTTCCAGGAAAATTAAATCACTTCTCATCACTTTTTCATTTCCCAAAACTATGTTTTAATTTACGTATAATTTCGTTTGCGCAGTAAATTAGTTTACAGAAAAGTAGAAAGTGCAAAAAATGTTTATGAATATTTTCTAAATTATCTCATATTTTTACTAACTTTGAAGCTAAATCTGGTATAAAATCTTACCCCTTTACTATAAATTCACATTAATTCACGTATTGAAAAATGTCATTTTTGAGAAAAAGCTCTTAAAATTTTATTTTTTTTTGTGACCGAATTTCAAAACCGCTGTATAATCTATTTTATTCTTTTTTGCATTTTGTTGCAAAATTATTTTGCTTTCGACGTTGTAAATTTCGTAGTCTATTTTTTTCTGCAAAATATCTTTGAAAATATAATACTTAGTTATTCAAAGATACGCCCTTTATTTTATTATTGAAAGGGGAAAGCAATGACTGTTTTGTGAAAGTTGAAAAACGAAAAGGGTGCATAAAAAAATTCCTCTGCACATTGGTATTTCTATCCTAAATTACAAAACCTCAAAAAAAAAGGTCATAAAAATCCAAGAAACAACGAATATCCATGGGCGTAGATGCTTAAGTATGTACATAAATGTGATATTCATGTAAATAATGAAAAAAAGGTTTTATACCTGGTATGTAATTATAATCCACTTTTAGTTTTTATTAACGAATTAAATGTTTTATTTTTGAGATTTTTGAAAAAGTTTTAACGTTTTTTGTAATTATGTTACCAGACATATTAATACTCAAAGAATTTGGCTCAGTCTAGTTTGTACAAGAAAATAAAATAATTTTAAACATAATTTTTCATGATGCCCAAGAACAATTTTTAGAAAACTAAACTATGCATAAAGTGCTGCTGCTAATAGCAATTATTTTTAATTTTTTGATCTTCTTATTAAGCCCTACTTTTTTCTCGGGACTTGGGACTGATACAAGTATTTTCCTAAATTACCAATTTTACTTAACAAAAACTACAGATGATTTTAAAAATTATTGAAAGCAGGTTATACTAAAAATTAACTTTAATCGAAAAATTAAAAAATTACATTATTTTAATCAAATTAAAGAAAACTACTTCCATTGCAATATTAAAAAAAATATTATTATTATGGTTATTTAAATAAAAATATACTTTATAAATCTTCGTACTCAAATTCTTAGGAAGAATCGTCATTTAGTCTAATAAATTATAAAAATCTTTGCGACAGAACTCATTCATATCAAGGAAAACAGAGCTTTTATTAGAACTTTAATAGTTTAATAAAATATTCTTTGTGCGCCACCCATCAAAGACTTTTTTCTTGTTTTTCAATGACTAAATCAATATCGTCTACTTGACTTTGGGTGTGAATCTTTGTTAAAAATAATATGTTATACTTCTTAAAATGAGAATTGAAAATGACAAAAATAAAGACTAATAATGTTTTTTGTTTCTATTCTGACCTGGACAATTTTCTGTGTAAAAAGTTACGTCAAATTCACTTGGTCTTTTTTTATTTCTTGCAAAGAAACATGAAAAATGCATGATAGAAATTCATTCGTTCCCTTCTCGTCTTACTTTCTTTCCAGTTTTCATACTTGTCACACGATAAATTGACATGCAGAAACTTTGCTAATATAATCGAAGACGGATATTTTTCCCCTAGGAACTGGAAGAACAACTATGAATTACAACAAGTTAAGTTTTTTATCGTTCTCGTTGTCAAAGTTCGCAAAATCTGATAATCTAATAAAAATTTTCAAATTTTTGCATACTTATGGGAACAATAAGAGTTTTTTAGTAATAAACATATCATTCGTTTGGCCCTGTTAGAAATTGAAATAAATACAAAAAAATCTTAATTATCACATTGATGGTTTGTAGAAAAATAAATAAAATTGCCAATGTAAATTTAGTATATTAAACTAAATATACTAAGGATGTAATTATAAAATACAAATTTGAATTTAGCAGTTACCTTTTGTGATACAATGACCTTATTTCAAAATGTGGCTGTGAAAATAATGAAAATAATGAAAATAATGTTTTCACAGAGAAAAACCCCAAAAACCTTTTGACTATTAGTCCAATTTTCTCACACGCCTTATATTTTTAAATAAATTGTAACAATAAAACTAATATATTGGCTTTGTTCAAACCTTTTTAAACTAAACTCCAAAATACCCGTAAAAAATGTTCAGAGCCCCAATGTCGATTCTCGGCTGACTTGACTATCGAGGTCGGTTTTTTAAGTTTTTTGAATTATAGAATTTGTTCATTTAAAAATAAATATAAATACTTTATTAAGACATTCTATACTTCTAAATAATAAAACTTCTACATTTTAATGATACTGTTACAATTGCGTTTTCTTTTAATCGGTTTTTCTGTTTTTGATGCCATGATATAAAAAACATGTTTTCCAACACTAACGAATTATTACATCATTATTACCGCCATTTAGAACAATTGTATTAAAATGCACACGGGAGTTGTGAATTATAACATACACCTAAGTTATAAGTTATAATTTATATTTGGTATATATTATTAAAATTAATTTAGATGTCAATAAAAACTTAATTTTTAATTAAATAAACATTAACAGCAAAATAAAATGAAAGATAAATTTGAAATTGGAACATTCTGGGCAATTTTTTTTGTTATAAGCATTTTTTTAGTGCCGTTGTTGACTGATTTTTCAATATAAGCTTCTGTGACCATTTTTCACTACGAATATTAAATATAATTCTATCATACTATTCATTGAATAATACTAAGAATAATGTTTATATTTAATTATTAATTATATTTCCTAATTCGTTACTTCTTATAAATTGTTTATAAATTCGTCACCATCGAGTTACACAATATACAAATTATTAAATTTTTTTGAAAATCACAAATTTCGAACAACGAATGGAGGAGTGACTGAAATAACCTTTATTTTTGTTCATTTGATTCGGAAAACCCTTTCCAGAACGCTGCTTTTATCTTTATTTAACACGTTATTTAAAAAAAAATATCCATACTTAGTCATTATAAATCTGTAGTGACAATTTATTAAGCACAAGTATCAACGGGCTAATTTATCACCCATATAAATCTTGAGTTATTAACAAACTTTTCCAACAGATGATTTAGCCAGCCTAGCAGAAGAAGCGGAAAAGAAGAATCCGGATGAGCGGACCGAAAGAGAGAAAATTGCTATATTGGGAAAGCCCAGACTGGGAGATATAATACGCGCTCAAATTAGGATCAAGGAGAGTAAAGAATTTAAGGTAGGAAAAAGTGTTTATTTTATCAGTTCGTTAGGTAATAATACGAGGGTCAGTCGGATAAAGTCGGAAATAGATATGAAAAAAAAAAGTGTGTATGCGAAAAGATTATTTTATTGTTTATCAAAGTTTTTACCATTTCAGTCAGCGCACTATTGCTACTCCAAAAAAATTATTAAAACACTTATTCCATTCAGAAGTTGGTGTGTTCAAAATGTGTGCTTTGAATACATCTACGGTTTCTTCAGATCAGAAAAAACGTTGACTATGCTTTTTATTGCAAAAAGGCCGCTTGGTACGAAATGAGGACTGTAAGAAGGGTAGGTAATTAATTCGACGTTTGTACTTTACAAGTAATCAATTATTGCGTGTTTGGTTACGAAATGTTACAAAATGATTGCCCCAATTTTGCTACGAAAGATCCAATCATTTTCTTCGAAGTGCCTCTTGACCGCGTAAGTTCATTTCGAAATACTCAAACTGTCAATTGTTGCTTTGTTTCTGGTTCGTAGTAATAATATCATAAATATTTGTGGAAATTCTGATATTGAATTTTTTCTGCATTGCTTTGCACCAGTTGATACGTTCTTGTTTTTGAGTCATGGATAGATTTTGTGAACAAAGTTTCTTTGCAGCTAAATGTGCATGCAAAAAGGAATGTATCGAGATTCGAGAAATGTGCAAAGATGTTATATTAGTACCAACATTCTCAGCAACAACTGATATTAAGGGACGTCTTTTCCTTGGTTTTTCCTCAAGTGAAATACGAACAAATTTAAATTCTTGAAACCAGCGATAAACTTTCGTTTTTGATGCAACTATATCACCAAATGCAAAAATTAAACGTTTCATACATTGTTATTGTCTTGAATCGAAACAAAAATCATAATACATCAAAATACGCTCCTCTTCTAGCGTTAATTCCATTTATAATACGCTTCCTAAACTTTATGATCATAAAGATAAGATAAGATAAAGATTTTAACAATCGGAAAAACTAACAGATTCTAGACGTCAAATAAGTGGAATTGTCAAATTTTTTAGGTTGGATTTAGGTCAATGAAAACAACTATCAAATAATTACTAAGGTCACAAACGAAAAAGCAAGAGGATTGTCAGATTTCTGAATTTATCCGACTGTCCCTCGTATTTCTTTCTTGATAAGTGGACGTAATATTATTTAGGTCAGAGTTTTTCGATACTATTAGAAAGTGGTAAATTTTATAACAGCCCTAATACTATTACCAGATTTAATACCTATAAAATGTTTATTTATTAATTTACTATTTCATTAGCATGTAAAACTAAAAAAATTTATTTACTAGTTGTAATAACGTAGATTTTGAAAGAACTGGGCACTATGGGAGTGTAAAAAACACGCTCTTTACCTTAAGTTTAATTTATTTTAAATTTCTGTGCTTGTAACTTCAAAAATAGACTTTATTTTCTTTATACTGATTTTTTCCGATTTTACATGAGATCCCTCTTGGAATACAAATATATTGACTAAGAAAATTATAAATTCCTCACACAAAAAATTTAAATTATAAGAAGGACAACCCCAAACCGATTCTCTGTCTTTAATTTTTTCTATTATTCTAGAATCATTTTTTCCATGGGAATAAAATTGAATTAAGCGACCAATCGGAATTTGCAACTTCAAAATATTGTCATAAACACGTGTTTGGACCCTGGTGTCTGATATTTTTTCAAGTTGATCCATCAGCAAACTTATTTTGAAACTAGATTCTGTAAACAGTATTCAGCAGTTCTTTATTTTTTTATTTCGCACGAATCTAAAACAATTGTGAAATTTAAAGTCAATTTCCTTTTATTACGAGTGGGAATTATAAAATGAAATTTATGTGGACAATTTTTTTTGTTGTACAGGGCGTTTTTTCTTTTTAGTTCCAATTTTTATTTAAATAATCTCTGATATTACACAACCATAGAATTTATGTTAATAAAAATGTTAATTTGCACAAAGTTAACCATTGTAAAAATTAAGCGGATAACAGATTTTTTTCTTTTATTAGTTTCTTTGATAAAATAGAAGCATTTGTTGAAGAGTTATACGATAAATACATTTTATATCTCTCTCAGTACTGCATGTCAATATTCAATTTTTTTTAATGTATTAATAAATATAATAAACATCCCTAAAACTTAAACGAAATTGAAACTACCCTTTCTTTCAAAAGGAATTAAATAAAAGTTCATTTAGAATTGTTTAAAGCCTAAAATTTATTGTTGTTTTTATAATTTGTAAGAGTGCCGATTAATGTATGAGCATTTTTTTTTGTTAAAAATGTTTGTTATGAAACAAACATTTTTTTTTGTTAAAAATGTTTGTTATGAACACTATGAATTGTAAAGTATCATTGTAGATGTAAATAACAAAGTTGTAAATAAAGATATTCATTTATTCGTTCACACCCCAACAGTTTATTTCAAAAAATTCAGAATTCACGAAAAAAAAATAGATTTATCAATTATTTATTAAGGCAACAACTCGGGCATCACCCAATTATATCCTCACTGTCTAATTCTGTTTTATTTGGGATTAAATATCACGTTTGTAAAATAGATATTTATGAAATTTTGTTTAGTAAATTAATTAATTTAATGTAATTAAATAATTGAAAAAGTATGATTACGAAAGACAAATGGTATATTTAATTAAGCAAAGCAAAGTAAAAATTTCAACACGGAAAGTTTGTTTCGGTATTTTACTACGTTAAAATTAATTACAGTAAACGTATAATAGGACGGCTTATTTCCATAATGTTCCATAGGTACTTTTCTAAAAGTGTATCTTAAATGCACATCTAATAAGTGCCTAAAAAACATTGCAACGATTAATAAATAATTAGGATTTTTACTACAGAATTTTCCCAATTTTTCGTTTTATTTTTATAGGAAATATACAATAAACGATGATCGCAAATTGGTACTAAACTTCCCTTATTCAGATAACTGTTTCAACGTCATAAAAAAAACACTAAAGTTCGAATAGGAATAATTTTTAAATAATATGATAGTATAATATTAGATATTACCAAATGTTAGAAATAAATTATAAAAATTAAAAACACTAACTCGAGGCATTTAGTAACATAACCCTTTGGATTCCACTTTTTTCAAAAATATTTTTTTTAATTTTTCACAAGTTTAAATTGTATTATATATATATTTAATACAATAATTTTAAAAGTGTTCAGAAGATACACCAAATTTAACAGTCAACTACTTAAATAATTTTTTAATTATGTGTGGGTAATTACACGTTTTTTAACTAAAAATTTAATAATGTTTTAGTGGTGCATATCGACTCTGTGACTTTTGATTGAATAAATAGTTTCAAATTTCTAACTAAAATTAGTATAAAATATTGCAAAAGTTTGTTATAGACTTTGAAACGTTTTTTGGATCTTCTGTAAACTTTCATAAAGTGTATCGGGCGTATTTTGATACTAAACGTTTCACTTATAAAAATTAATAGTACAAAAACTTTTTAAAAACTCATATGACAATTGTTTTTGAAAAATCGTGTAATTTAAGATAAGTTACTTTATATTTTACTTTTCTAATGGATAAAATTCGGAAAGTAAGGATAGATACAGTCATTAAAATTAAGTGTACATATTCCAACAAACATTTTCCCTACTCTTTATTCAATGCTAATGGTTGATCGATCTAAATCCATTAGATTTATACAAGATAAATAATGAAACGAAAAATTACTATTTTTTTAAACGAATACACAATCTGTTTTGTTTTCATACTATCACGTAAATTCAATATAACTACTATTAGTTCTGGTTTTGTTAAATAGCGAAATTCTGAGATTATTGTAATTGAACATTTGCCGCATCCCACGTTATATACGAATTCCATTAACTATTGTTTGTTTCTTAAACCCATTAATTAGAATGATAAATTTAGTATTGGTGTTAGATCACATCTTTGTTTAATTTCAATAATACCAAACAATCACCTAAAATGAAATATATTTTGAATTCGCTATAGGAGTTCATATTTTCTTAGTTTTAAAATGTTTTGTAATAATTTCTTATTATCAGTCCATACTAATTAAAAAATTAAGCAAATTTAACTTTGGTTTCAAAGTCAAATATTTCTGGGAGGTTAATTCAAGTTAAAGTGGGAAATATGTATCTCAATCTTTTGTAACTTTGTCATGAGTACCTCAGGGTAACACTTTAGGTCCTCTTCGTTTTACTATATTAATTAACGTTTTACCCAAAATGTGTCAAATATTCAAAAATTTTCAGAAAGTTCTCAACTTTGTGGGATTCGTGGCGCTACTGTGTTCAACTAGTTATTAGTTCAACTATAATAAAATGGATATTAAATTCATCTACATCTTAATCTTCATTGTCTGAATAATAGAAGAAATTTACATTCAGCCCTATTGATCTACTACATAAATAAACAAAATGTTGGAAGAATCTAATATTGTAGTTATTGTGTTGCTATTTTGTTAATATCATTACTCATAATTGATGTTTATTAAAATTTATGGATGATTTTTATATAAAAATGTAGATAAATGCTGTTTTAGAACTGTCCTTAAATTACTTCGTTAATGGTTCATAAGCGAATTATTTTAGCGCGATGTTTATCGGTTAAAAGTTAATAAGACAATAGATTTTTTTTGAGTAATTACGACTTAGAAATGAGTTGCAGATGTTGTACGAAAAGAATTAATTGATAGAAAAAGAGAGAGCAATTTTTATTTTTAGCTGTAACATGAAAGTTTTCGTACGGAACTTTAGCTGTTGTCAATCCTTTTAATAAATTAGAAACAAATGGTATTATACAATTTTTGGTTTAAAATTCATTCAACAAGCTTGCTGAAATTAATTTATATTGTATATTGCTTTTATTTGTTTGATATTTTATTTTAGGTTTGTTCTCTTATGATCGTACTTTGTAATGTTTGATAGTATTAAAAATAAGCATTCTTTTAATTTAGTAACAAACTTTGTATGCTAAAAAAGTATAAATAAATAAACACTTTAAAAGACGAAGAAGAAAGTTAAAATATAAGGCAAATATTTTTTATTCAAATACATTTGGGAAAACTTTCTACAAATACCCGGAAACACAGCGAGGAAAAGTTTTTATCATTAAAAATGTATGAATGAAAAAACGTGTTTTACACGGATGATTCATTTGTGGAATAAAATCAGTCTTTATAGATACGAAATCGTGTTTTATTTCAAATTCTTCTAATTGATTCATGTGTCAAAATATTTTAGTTAAAGGATGCCTGACAACCTGTATTTACATACAGGGTGCGACATTATCGTAATGAAATCTATAATCATAGATCCGGTTTCACTTTTAAAGAATAAACCTGAAGTTGTACCCATATCCCCATATCTAGCGCTAAATTTGGTGTAGAATAATGATTTGAAATTTGTAGATTAACACAAAGTTAATTCTATTCATACTTAATATATACAAAATATATAATAGGTCATAGAACAATTCAATATCATGATATTACTTGACTCGTTTGTTTTTTCACTAAACATTCCTATAATGGATATAGCATATTGATTTTATATTAAATTATTGAGCCTGGAAAAACACTATTATCTAATTGTTTATGCATTAGAATCGTGGAGTTACTGGAAAGTAATCTAAAATCAAATCATCTTTAAAACACAAAAATTAAGCGCATATAAATGAGGAACATCCGAGTTAAAAGTACATCACTCTGACCTTTGGATCCCAAGAATGCAAATCGAGAAGGTTTGATGTTTAATGTGCGGCCATTTGGCGGAACAAATAGATTCGTTTCCATAAATTTCATTAAACTAGTCCCCGAAGTTTAATAATTGCATTAGGGCGAAGTTATCTTGAAACAAGTTTACATCTTCAGTTATCAATTCTGTAGCTACCCTCGCCTCTAATCAAGCGAGGTGAATTAGCGTAATCAGGTTTAAAATAAACCTTGTCAAAGTTATTGTAATAATTATAATAAAGCAAAGGAATACGGTTTACGAAGACTTTAGAATGAAAATAAATAAACAGAAACTTAGAGTTATGGATAGAAACAAATAGATGGAATAAAAATCGAGCAAGTTTAAAGATAAGTATTTTAGAGCAGAAATAGAAACGAATAACAGAATAGAAAAAATACTAATACTGCATTACACGATGAATTCGGCGTTTATAAATAAAAAACAAAGGTAAATGAGTTCAAAACAATATACCGACCAAGCTTAACGTTAGAAAATGACGAGGCAAGAAAGTAAAATATAAGCAGTGAAGATGAAATATTTCAGACGAGTTAAAGATAATAAGATAAAATGGGAAACATAAAAATAAGAGAAAACTTTGACATAGATTCAACTTTCATTGAAGTGAGGCCATTAAGTTGATGGAGGATATCTTTAACGAATCAATGACACAAAATCAACCAAAAGAGTATGAAAATTAAAAATTCAGAATAGAAGAAAAAGAGTAAGCACAGTACAAACATAGAATAAAGTTGTCTGAGACTGCAAAAAAAATAGGCAGAAGCAATAACATTGGGCAAGAGATAACAAACATTGGACAAAATTTGTATACGAATAAAATTTTAGTTAATTACTAGTTAAATATAAATTTGAAATTAGTTACATTCTAGACTTAAAATCAAAAGCTGTATACAGGATGTTCCTTTCATTTCGTAACGTATTTCACCTTTTAATGATATTCGTGACTTAATCGATATGTGATTGTTTATTCTTCTGCTGCATCTTTGATTTTTTTATCGGTTTTATGAATTTTTGGATGGGTCCAAGTAAATTTCCCTTTTTTAAATTTAACCGCTTTTATTTTGCCATTCTTTCCTTCAAATATTTCCTGAATTCCGGCTAAGAGCCAATTTAATATTTTTGTATCACTATCTTCATGCTTAAAAAGCATAATTGACATAACTTCTTTTTAGCTTAAAAGCTATATGTAGGATGTTATTTTCATCTCGTAACGCTTTACAAGCACTCATAAAATATTTTTTACTATTTTCATTTTTATTATGATTTATCGTACTTATTTGTATTATTACAAAAATAACAGATGAAAAATAAAAAAAGATATCTGGAAAAAATGTTTTTTTGTGACAACTATCCCCGCTCATCCCCGCTCTATATTTTTTCGCCTGTTCTCAACATAAAGAAATCGAATTACAACACTTGTAGGGAGACTCTATTGTTGAAGGCATGTTTACGTTCTCACTTCGCTTTTATAAGAGATACTAGAGACACATTGGCGCAAACATTAACCGGATTTTAAAATCGCGACCGGTTGGACCTGGTACTATTACTAAGTTGTAGTAGTTTTAACTATTTGAAATATTTCGAAATAAATATCATTTATTAGTACTATTTGATTTGGAAACGGAATTACTTTAATAAATCCACCTGTGCAAAGACAAGCCCACACGCCCCAATTTTTTTTTCTATTTTTAGGATGTGTTTCCTCCGTATATTAACCGACTAGGTATACCATAAATCAGGGAAAACGTTCATCTAAAGCTAAGGTAAATTGTGTTCACGTGTTACGACTTTTCCAACCCGAGTCTTCTGATGCCATTCCATTTACCTTGACACACAAATCGTGCGAATTCATTCCAATTAAGTGTAAAACTAAGTTACAGGAAATTCCAGAAATTTTAAATCCTTCTGCAACTTCGTTAAAAGCCAATCATCGGCATTCCACCTCATACTGAAACAGTCATCCCTGTTATAATTAGAGAAATATTTGTTAGAATCCGTGCAACAGGGTTGGAGTAGATGCATTTAGTAAACATTTTGTGTTTACTATAATTGAATTATTATCTTTTTCTAAATCCAGTTTAATAATAATAATAATGTGTATTTTATAATTTTCCAACAATTATTTTTCAATTTTCTCAAATCAAACAATTTTTACTTTTTTTCTTATTATTATACATTTATGAATGATACGTACAATACGGTCCATATGTATGGAATAAATTCATTTTTAACGTTATTGTGAACTTTTACAAGTTGTGGTTTAAAAATATTACCCCCTCTGAATTATGACATCTCCTAAAAATTTTTAAAGAAAAAAGGGGTCATGTGGTACCTCTTTTGAAAGGGATTTTAATTATCTGTTCAGCATTATACAGATTTTTAAATTTGGTGCATGCAAAATTTTACATTTTTAAAATCATTTTCTCAGTTATTATTGCACCTGTATATTGCTGAACAGAGAATTAAAATTCCTTTTAAAAGATGTATCACACGACCTTTTTCTCATTAAAATTTCAGAGGGCATAATTCAGAGGAGGTGAAAGAAGGGAGTAATATTTTTATACCATAACATGTAAAATTAAGAATAAAAATCGACCTGTTACAGGTATTTCCCCAAAAGTTTATAATAACATTAAAAATAAATTTATTCCATATATATATATATGGACCTCACTGTACATTTAGCGAAACAAACCATTTAACGCTTATGTTTTTGTTTTTATTCGTTTTCTCTTTGTGCTATATTTTATGCTATTAGTTATTTATAATTAAAATTTATTTTATTTGAATTTATTATCATTTTTATTAATATATTAACTTTTACAAAAACAGAGATGTGAGGTTATTTATTATAATTTTACCTACTAAGCCCTTTATTTAATTTTAGATATTACGATAATATATACGGAAAAAATATTTTATTCAGGAGATTCAATAATAATGCACGAATAAATGGTGCAATAAATGGATTTCATAATATCCTGATCTAATTTAGAATCTCCATTCTTCAAAGAATATTTTTTTCATTCGAATAGCGTCCATATAAATAACCAATTTATGTAAATGTCTGGAAAATAAAGGACGATAATTACATTTTTTGGTGTTACTAAAAAGATTTTAAAAAATTGCGAAAAATCAAAATGAGTTACCAGGGGCTCTTAAAAATACTTTGCCTCGTTTATCTCGAAAACCAAGTAATACCCATAAATAATCCTAAAATGTTTATAAATTTCGCTTCTAATATGATAACTCTCCAATTTGTGACACACTGTATAATATATTTGTATATCACTGTTTATCTTTCAATCAGTGAAAGTTATAATTTATTATTGTAATTGCATTCATCGAATTGTTTTTCGTGTTATAATCATTAGAAATCTAAATTTTTAATCATATTAAAAAAACTTTAGAAGTTTGTAAATATTTAAATATGTCTCTGGATTGTCTATTCATAACCATCCTATTCCATTGATGTTAAGTAATATTGCCCTAATTATTATGAGGAATATTATGTTTCAGAATATGTGGCATGTAAATTTCGAACCAATTTAAATTTAGTGGAACCTCATGCACCTAATTTAATTTTAAACGAAATAGGAATTCTCATGTATTGAGGTAAAATTAGGAGCGCTCTAACATAATTAAAGAGCTCTCCGCATTATTTGATGTATGCCCTAAAACAGAAATATACCTAAAGAGTGATTATATTTTTATATCGTGTTAAACTAAAAGTCAAAAAATGTTGACAGACATAAAACATATTTATACCTAACAGCACATAATGGAATCGCGAACTAAATTCAATTTAAATTGGCATATACAATACGCTTCTAATTCCATAATTAGTTCTCTAATTTCTTTCTCAAATTTATTATTTGAGAAACAGTTTTTTATCCTCAATGATAATGTGTTGCAAATTTTTTTGCCTCGTAAGATGAAGCTGTTTCAGTGATTTATAATCTGCAATATGGATAGTTCAGGTCATTTTTTTAATGTTCTAGTTCAAAATTCAAGAAATTCTTTGTTTCTGTAAATGTACATTAAGCATTTCAAAATGTATATAAATCTTAAACAATTAAAATGTTAAATGTTCCGCAAGATTGGTTTAAATTTCATTTTATTAATTATTCTCATTACTATTTTTTACTGTCCAAAAAATAATTCTTTATCCTAAGACCAATTTAAAATTGACAAAATCAAGAATTTTATGTAATAGACAAAAACTACTTGTCAAGACAGTCATGCGCCCTTGATAAATCCAGAAACATACCATGCAAGAATTAAATTTATATTTTGTTTAAATTAAAATATTGCTGTTTGTATAGATTTTCTGCTTAAATATTCGTGTTGGTTAATGCTAAAAATTTTACATTTTTTTCAAAAAAAGAGAAATAATTTAAAGAAACTAGACAAAATATTTATTGGTCAATAATTTATTATTTATTTATTACCCCCTCTGAATTATGACATCCCCCTAAAAAATTTTATAGAGAAAAGGGGTCATGTGATACCTCTTTTGAAACGGATTTTAATTATCTGTTCAGCAATATACAGATTTTTAAATTTGGTGCATTCAAAATTTTACATTTTTAAAATCATTTTCTCAGTTATTATTGCACCTGTATGTAAAGATGTATCACACGACCTTTTTCTCATTAAAAAATTTCAGAGGGCATGTCATAATTCAGAGGAGGTGAAAGAAGGGAGTAATATTTTTATACCATAACAAAGAAAATTAAAAATAAAAATCGACCTGTTTCAGGTATTTCCAAAAAATAATTCTATATCCTAAGACCAATTTAAAATTGACAAAATCAAGAATTTTATGTAATAGACAAAAACTACTTGTCAAGACAGTCATGCGCCCTTGATAAATCCAGAAACATACCATGCAAGAATTAAATTTATATTTTGTTTAAATTAAAATATTGCTGTTTGTATAGATTTTCTGCTTAAATATTCGTGTTGGTTAATGCTAAAAATTTTACATTTTTTTCAAAAAAAGAGAAATAATTTAAAGAAACTAGACAAAATATTTATTGGTCAATAATTTATTAACAACGAAGAATCACCTTTTTTATAGAGGTGTTTTATTACAGCTAAGTTTAGTTGAGTGGGAAATACTCTAACCTTAATAGAATTATTGATAAAATACGCTAAAACTTTACTAATTAGATTTATAATTTTATTAATAACACGAGCTGGGTTCTTATCTTCACTAGAAATATATTTATTTTTAAAATTATGCGATATATCGATAAATAAGATGTTTCAAAAAATTACTTTGGAGGAAACGATCAAAAATTTCTTTACCATTTTTGAAATTATCACGTAGTTATTAATTTTAAATTGAAACTAGAAGTCAGTATAGATATAAAAATTAATATCACTGTCAGAAAATTAATTGATATTTTCCAAAAACTAAGATAATAAGTAGCAGTAAAACATTTATTTGAAAATTTTATATTTGTATATCTTATTTATTGAAAATAGTTGACAACAGCCCAACTTTTAATAGAAATTTCCACTACACAGCTAAAAATTAAAAACATATCTATTTCACGTTTCTAATAAACCATTCTTTTCTTAAAAAATAATTCTGAACTTCTGATTGGTCAGAAATGACCCCAAAACACAGTTCACCATGAAGAAGCATAGAAAAAGTCACGTGGGTTTAATTTTTTTGACGCACATACGAATGAATGGGGTATAAAATATATTTGCTGTGAGTTAAATTTATGGAGAAGTGGTACACTGAAAATAATAAAAATATTGTTATTTACAAACCTTTTCCTTTAAAGTTTCTCCTAAAACGTAACCATATATTGCAATTTCAATGTTTTTGATTGATGAATTTTTATAGAACTTATTTAAGGATAACAAATAAACATTGAATTTATCAAAATACAAATTTCTATAATATACAGCAATCTAAAAATGTGTGTTTAACAATTTTAAATTGGCACTAAACATTACCAATAAAAATTTAAAACGGCTTTACTTAAAACTACATATTAAGTTTTAGCAACAATTACAAAAAAGCACTTACCTATTATTATTGGCATTTCGCGCTCTTTTAAGAGAACTAGCTCGTTTATACGAGAAAATGAAAAACGTCTTTTGTGACTTTTATCATTCTCGGTGCAAATTTGCTCCATGATTTCTTAAATCTAACTCAAATCATTTTCAATTTTCGCAAAAGTAACTGTACAAATAATAATTAAAATTTTCCCGAAAACCAGTACTTGGCCGCTGTCAACGTCAAACGTGAATGCATAATCTGTCAAAATGTATGAACACTGTCGCCAGATTATAGATTTATATATTTCTAGTGTGTAATCTACTGACTAATTTTTTCCAATATTTGAAATTTCGTTTTACTCCTAAGCGGTTGAAATTAAAAAAAGTTTGATTAGTTTTTTGTTCATTTCTCCGGTACTTAAAAATATTTAAAAAAAAGATACGTCCCCTCCACCTCTTTGGTGCAAAGATCTGTATCTCGCAGTTTTTGAATCATCTCATTATTTGAATCCTTTTTCGAAATATTTGTAATTTACGATTTCATGCGGTATCGTTGCATCTTAACATTTTACTAAAATTAAGATAAGAATGTTACTGTGGTTTATTTAACGAAGCGTGTTTAAATTGATAAACGCTGGATCGGCCTTGCTTACTATCGATTGTTTTTTTTATATAAGACTGAGATTATAGACCATATTTAATACTTTTGTTTTTTCTTTATTCAATATAAGGGCGTCACACAATAAATGAGAATTAATGTGGAACTGGCAAATGGAATGTATTTGATATCAGCTGAGGGCGAGCCACGAGCAAAATGTTCACATCCTCTGGTATCGAATTTCCATTCGATATACCAGCCGGCAATATCTGATAGAAATTCCATAAAATAAGACGAAGATATCTACATACAAGTGAATATTTAATGTCTTATAAATTTATTTTTAATATTCGCCGAGTTGGATAAGCAATCTTTATGGCATCATACTTTTGACACAAAATTTTATCTATAATAAAAATGTTGTGAAAACTAAAAATGTTCTGTACGTATATGAACTTCAAGATTAAAAAAATCTATTTATTTAATGATACAACATGCATTTTTGCATCCTTTACTCAAAACATTCAAAAATAAGTGCTTCGTGGTCTAAAAGGTAAACATATCTTAAAGGAGAAGCAAGTTTCTCCAGGTAATCCCTCTTAACAAGCCCGCTTTATTTATGAGCAGTTGAGCTCGCACAAACTTTGAGAACAACATGAAATACGTAGATCTGGAATTACTGCATGTTGCAATGTTTCTTCATTATTTTATATAGTGCAGTTAGAAAGTTTTGCAAAAGTATATATCAAGCTAGCCCAGCACTTTTAAATAGGCCATATATTGAAAAACTTATATGCACTGCTAGTTTGAAATCATACTGTGTCAGTCTTTTTATTTCGCTATAATCTCGATTAAACAGGGTGCGGCATTAGTACGAGGAAGTCCAATTACTCATTTGTCGTACGAGATACGAAAAAAATTAGTCAAATAAAATATTTTGAAAATATTTTCAAATGTACAGGGCAACCAATATTGCAAGGGTGAACCAAACTTCTTTTTTTTTAATGGAACTCTCTGTATATTGGATTCTTCTCAATTTTTTCGTTTCTGCGATATAGGTTTTTACAATGTTATACTGGGTATTTTAATAGATATAAGCACTATTTTATTAAGTTCTTAGCAACATTAACACCCTGCAGCATTCTACAGATGTGTCATCAAAAAATCTATTTACTTTCAAATGATTTCTAATACAGTTTAGTATTGTTAAAAATTATTATAGCGGATTATTTAATTTTTGTATACAGGATTAATCGAAACTTGGAATTATTTTTTTCTAGGTGTTCTTAATGTAACAAATGTTACTTTATGGTACTTTATTATTTCTTAATCATTCTTTATACCTAATTGTGTTAATTTTTGAAATATTATGTGATTCTTTCAGCAAGCACTAATTGAAACCAAAAATAGGTGAAATATTTAATAAAAAATCACTTTTCTAGATTATTTCATTTTTTTTTCGATTTCTAATTCTAATTGATTGTTTATACGTTTTTATTATGTACCAATTTATATATGTAATTTATCATTAATATTAAAACTTTTTCTCGAAATTTCGAATAAATTGTAAGAAAATTACAATTATTGTATACTAAAACATACATAAACCAGTATAAAATCCATAAAATACCACATGTTTAAACGTACACCTGAAAAGATGATATTTTTCATTTTGGCCCCGGAAAGTGGGTTGAAGTATAAAAGAACGCTATCAGAAAATGACCAAAGATATTTTTTTGGGAACGTCCATAAATATAAATTATTTTGTCTAGAATCCCTACTTACAAAAAAAAGCCGTTTTTCAGGCATGATCCAATTATATATAATTACTGATTAGCTTAAGGCCGGTTCTGCATGCAAATGTGAATTCATTCCCACGCCTCGTCTAAAATCGAAGGTTTTTCCACGCGTCAAAAGGGTCTCGCGTGATTTTTTCATCGCAGTTGACGGCATGAAATTTTCCTTAGCTAAACTTTTATTACACAATTCTTGTTCTGGATCCTCACGCATGAGTATGTCAAGTCGATACCTTGACTTGCGACCTTCCACGTTATTGGGAAACTGACAACGTAAACTTGTACGGACGTTTGTGTGCGAGTTTTCAACGGATAATCAGATGGTGACATACTTTATATTCGTGCATGACTTAAGAAAAAACCCAGACTTTTCTGAAGAAATATGTATGACATTTTGCCAATTTAAAAAGTCTATACTCGTATTCTTGTACTGAAATATAAAATATTCAAAACAAGAAAATTTGGAAAGTGAAAAGTAATGGTTACGATACAAAAATATTTGATAAATTCATTTACCAAAATATACATAGGAAAAACCTTTACAACTATAATTTCTAAGAGAATATAAAAAACATTAGTCATGAAAAAATCAATTATTTTTTATAATATTAAGAAAATGCTATAGTTCAATGAAATAAAAAAATTTAATAAACAAATAGTTCTCAAATAAAAATAGGAATGGATATTTCAGTCCGGTAATTACCTATATTTACATGATCCCATTTATATCTCTCGTTTGGTTATCAAAAGATATTTTACTTGAATTAATCCAAGTTAACTAAAAATAATTATACAATTATGTATATGGTTTTTTACATATCTGAAGTAATATCGCATAATCTGGCAACTGTGCTCGATTGGATCTCGTCAGAAGAGTGCTAACAACGTTAACGGACAAAGCTTGAACTAAAAGAAAGCGGAGCATACGCTAATTAATGCGCGGGAATTTTAAAATTACTAATTTCAGAAATTTTGACACAGCCTCACTATTTCCCATTTGTTTGTAAAATACAAATCTGGAAAAGATGTTTGTGGTCATTTTTGAAAGTTAAGAAATATACGCGTGTCGATTATTATATTCTTAAATTTGAAGAATTAAATAGTGAAAATTGTGCACGAAAATTGGTAAATTTACGCATGCTGTAGCTTATGTTTCAAATTAAAAAACGACCAGAATATTAGTCCATCGACACATATTTAACTTTAATTTCAACGAAATTGCTTCAGTTTTTATTCAAAAAATTGCGTAATGCTAGACCTATGTTGACACTTTTTTGAAGCGTTCGGACTTCCCTCTTAAAATTAGTTTATAAGCCAACAAATATTTTGAAACCATTGTTTGAAAATACAAAAGACAAAATAACACCATTGGAGAAAAATGGAATATACGAAATTAGTTACGATAAGAAATACGTTGGGCAAACGAGAGGATCAATACATTCTAGATTTAAAAAACATTTAGCTCATTTAAGATATGGTACAAAAGAAAAATCCTGTGTTGCCTAATATGCTCTAAATAGCGGCGATAGAGTAACTCTCGAAAAATTTAAGTTAATTGGAAATATAAATAATAGAAAATTGTATATGAAAGTATAGAAATTTACAAATGTAAAAATAGCCTAAATAAAGACAAAAACTTACCCCTTCCATTGGATTATTTGGTCAAGAATGATTGAATTTTTATAGTTCTTCAAATATAGGATTAGTTTAAATAGTTAATTTCGTAGGTTAAGATTAGTTTTTATCATCTCTTGATGGTGTTAAAATAGATATCGAAAATCGCCTTGAGTGTAGCATTTTAATTTGATATTTAAATGACTTAACACTCAGGCAAATATAAAGGATTTATTTATTTATTATAGAATAAAGTTAAAGAACTATTTAAAACATATTCTTGCATTGAAAAATCTGAATGTCAATGAAAATCTTAAAGAACCATTTTAGCTTGAATTACGGATAAAAAATGAAATAAAATTGAATCTACCAATGACCTACATATTGTAAAATACATCTTTTACACTTTATTCTCAATCAATCATAAAATAGCAGCTGGCTTTAGGAGAGAATGACAGTGGAGAAAAATATCCAAGAAATATGAAAATTTATACCCTAATCAGTGTGTTCCACTTGCCCTATCTTCGGTGTTGCATTACGTCTTGATTTGAGATATTGCAACAATTTCTGTTTGTTGGAAAATCTACTTCCAGTTTCGATTTTTTTCTGAGTCAATCTGTACCCATTATCGTATATATAATTTAGAATCCTTGATATTTTTAACCTTTAGTCTGTCATCGATGCTATAAAAAGTACAACTTAGGATCAATAATTTAAAAAAATGTTACTAGAGTCTGTTTCACTTAAAAAGAATACATTGGAAGTTGGAATTTTATGCTCGAACGTATCCTCATCTTTGAAATGTTTAGATTTATATCAGTAGCGTATCGATTTCAAATTTGTTTCAAAAAATAAGTTTTAATACTTTTTTTCAATAATTGAATTTTCAACATGATAAAACCCGATCAGAAATGAAATACTTTATAATCTTTTCTTGGTGTAGATATTCCAAGATATGAAGTTATTTTTTATATGAATTAAAAAAACACCTCTTTTTCTATACTAGCAAAACGGTATGAAACGAAAATTTTTAACAAAATTTATTTATTTAGTTAGTATGCTACTCTAAAACTTTAAATTAATCTGAATACCATAAACTATTGATAAAATTTAATAATATTTCACACATATACCAATACAAAGCAAACTTTAAATTGATTTAACAAACACAACAGCAAATAGATAAAAAATAAATACGATTATTACACTTTAACTTTTGGTGGGTGCTTTAGAGCGGATTCGCCAAAATTTAAAATTATTTTAATTTGTGGCGGAGGATTCGACATTGGTTTTAGATCGACCATAATTTTACCTGTTTAAAAAATATTTAAATCAAAGAAAAATATATTATTATTATTATTAGAAATTAACTGCGGAGTTCCTCTAGATTGGATTTTAGCGTCAATGTTTTTCTCATTTATCTAATTTCTAATTTACCACTCGTCAAAATCAAAAATTAAATTAAATAAAATTATTCAAAAAAGTCAATGCAATAATACGTTTTGGAGAAAAGTTTAAAATTTTCATTTTAATATAAAAAAACACGAACTAGATATTTGGGATTATACGTTGTATTGAAATTGTGTATCATATATGATAAAAATGTGATCGAACATGTGTCCATTAATTATAAAAATTAAAACATAACTGGAAATGGCAAATTTTAGTTTGAAGAAGAAAGTCTAAAATATAGAGTGTTGAAATCATATATTATGGAAACATGTTTTCTAGATAAATCTAGAGCATTTAAAACATATGTTTTAATTTAAATATTGGTTCAGGAGATGTAAAATAAAAAAAATGTTTCAAAGAAGCTGCGAATTCAAAATTTTATGAAAAAAATATCGAAATTTTGGCAAAAATGTGTTTCTTTTACTTTGGTGAGTGCACGTCCTACTACACAGAAATATTGTCTGTTAGATTTAATTTAATCTAACATTTTATTGATATTCATAGGCTAAATTTTTATCAACAAATGAAAAAGAATTTTCGTGTCACAACTAATTATTGTTTATTTTGTTCATAAATCATTATTATTTAACGCTTAACTCGAATTTTAGTTGTTCAATTTACCAAATAATTACAATTCGTTCATAATTCCATATTTTATAAATTCACAAAGTTTATTTTCTCTCTCCCAAATCCTAAAATAAATACTTTTATAATTAATATTTGAAGAATAAAATTTGATAAGAAAAAGAATACTTAAATTCTAAGGAAAAAAATGTCTGGAATAAATTTTGAAATGTTTTATAAAATTACAGAATAAATCAATCAGGTACATTTTATGTCTACCAAAAAAATCTTAATTAAAATTAAATTCATTATAACAATTCAGCGCAACTAAAAAATTAAAATTTTAATTTTAATCAAATTAATGAATGTTCCAATTATAACCTCAATACAAGCAATTTATTATTTACAAATCGTTTTATGTTAAAATCTAAAAATAATTATTGTATAATGTAATTTTTCTTTATAAATTCACATCCATATAAATTATAAGGAAATAAAATAATACATATATATCTGAAAACTCTCTAAAAAATAGAACCAATAATTATTGTTTATTTTCAACTTTTTCTATTTGTTAGGAAAAATATCATTAATGGCTTACAATTAATAATTTTTATTGTTCAAAATTCAAACAAATTTTTAACAGAATAATTTTATAATTTTCAATTTCATCACATGTCCAATTATTAAAAGTATTCGCAGCATCTCTAACTAATCGAGTAAATTACAATTTGGCATTTAATGATTAGTTATTTATTTATATAAATGACGCAGTTATATAAAAATTTTTGAACAGGAATGAAGAAAATAGTATTAAAACATGTAAATGAGAAATAATAAATCAAACCATGTAAATCAGGATAATAATTATTTTAAGAATCTATATGAATTATATCAAAATTGTGAAAAAAATGTATTAATTAATTAATGTTATTCCCGGTTTTAATTACCTAAAGTGCTGAAAATTGCTAGAATCAGTACCTGTACAGACCATTGAACCGTACAATATTGAAAAACCTCCAATTTGGTACAATTCTATTTAATATTTTAAACTTTTGTAATTATAAATACAATAAACAGTGCTCGTCTCTTTCCTCCTGTTAATTTTTGAAAGTAAAAGCCACCGTGTTCTATTTAATATTAAGAAGTTTAATAGATGAAGCAGCAGGAACGTCTAATTTTTTAAATGGAAAAGTGGATCATGTGATACCTCGTTAAAAAGCTACTTTAATTATTTGTTCAATTTTGTTACATCAACGAGCGGAAATAACAAAAATGCCAGAATTATGATGACTTCAGCCAATCAAATTTAGAAATACACCCCACATGGAAACTAATAATCAATATAAGTAAAAATCTTTAATTAAACCAGCTTCATCTTTCTTAGCCATGTACAGAGCTCATAAAAGAAGTTCACCTAGAAATTTGTCAGCCAGTTATCACTTATCACTCATTAGAGTGAAAATTATCAAAATCAAGGCCATGGGATTCTAAAAAAAAAGGTTAACTAATAATATTCAAATTCTTTAAAGTCGTTATTATTTTATATTTTGTCGGGAAAAACAGTCTTTGGACGAAAACAAAATGTCATGTTGAATTCACTACAACAAGTGATGTTAGTATAGAAAAATATCTACACTGTTATTACTGTAATTTGTTATGAACTAGAATTTACATTTTTTTAAAAATGAGACGTTTTAGTCTGTAGTTTATTTATTAAATATCTTCAAGCACTTTATATTTTATTTATCTGCTTTAAATTCTAATCATCTTATCTAATTGGATTTTATTGTCAGACTCTGTAGTATTTTCTTATTATATTTTTCCTTTATTAATAGACTTATATTATGCCCCTTAACTCTGCAGTTCCGTAAAATAATTTGTTACCTTCCTCCCGAACTTAATCTTCAAGATCCACTCTCTTATCTATAGAAATGAACAGCGAAGATCCGGAATTTTCCGCTTTAATTGTCAACGAATATTTTCTTTTGTGCGATATTCGGAAAAGCTCCGCCGTTCTTCACTTATTTTTCCAATTTAAATAAAATGGAAATGTGCTATTTATAAAAGATAACTCTGCCCAGTTGATTGATGGAACAATAGATTATTAAGGAAATACATACAGTATGTACATAAAGTATGGAATAAATTAATTTTGACCTAAACAAACAATTTTGTGGAAAAATCATGAGATAGGTCGGGTTTTTGATTTTAATGTAATGTCTTTTTCATAACAATTAAATATACAGGGTAAACCATTTGTGAGTTTCATTGACAATTTTTTTAAATAGCACACCCTGTATATTTAATTTTTTTTTAGATTGCAAATTTCAAGACGATTCCAAAAATATATCATACTTGTATTCGGTAATTAATAGTTTTGAAGATACAATAATTTTAAAATCTGTATTTTACTCAAATCGTTGATTTCATGTTTCAAATATGCCAATAAGGAAAAGTCCAATGGACTTTACACTATAGTGTGAGCAGGCCACCCAATTGAATATTTAATGGATATTCTTCGGCCCCCAATTTCTCATCATCATATTTTTTTTGCTTTACGCTAATACCCTAAATTAAAAATAATATATATTTCTTCGCGGTTTAATATTTGTTTATTTTTAAATCGACGTTATTAGAGACTGACGCCAGTTTTTCTGTAGTATAAATATTAAATTAAAAGTGGTCGGGCATTATAATGGTTTAACACCAAAAGTTTAGTTCGAGAAACGAAAATAAAGTAGCCGGGAAAACGTTTGTGGAAATGCTCTAAACAGACGTGCAAATGTACCTACACTTTGTGCGAAATAAATTTAAACTGTGTTATAAGGAAGTGAAGCGAAAAGCTTAATCGGCAAGTTCTTACGGCTTCGTGTAAAATAAAAACAATAGACCATTTTAGAAAAAAACCCTTTTCAAATTCACTAAAGGAGAACCTCCCATCAACAATTAAATAAATTGAATCCGAGTCAGAAAAATACAAGTTTTCAAATCATAATTACAAAGTAATGACTGTTTTCATTTTTAAATTTAAAATCTAAATATTTTAAGTTCGATAACAAAATGAGATCGTAAAAATAACGAATTGCGTTTTATTTTTCTTCTAATTTATTTCAAAGGATCAGCTAAGAATTTCTATCGCAATATAGAAGACCATAAAAGTTCCACAGTCGGATAAATGGAGTAAAAGCTTCGTATTTTGGAGTTTAATAAAATACGACCGAAAAACGTCGAATTATAAATTTAATAAAAGAGACGTCTAGCTACTTTGAGTAATAAAAAATACTCATGCATGGACGAATTAAAACCATAAAATAATCTTTGGCTAGAGAGTTGATAATCCCTTTATATCCCTAGTTTGTCTTTTATGAACGAAGCAATTTAGTAAAGAAACAGTAAATTTAAGAAAAAAAGTAAGAATATTTTCTAGTAAATTTATATTTTACATTTAGCCGTAAATTTAATTTTTTTATTTTAATTTTTCTTATCGAATACAAACTAAATGGTTAAAGAAATAAAGAAAAACTTTTGTAAAAAATGAAACGTTCACAGTTACCATTATTTAATAGTGCGTGCTGTATTACTTATAAAGTTGCATATTTTATTAGATATAATTATTCACCAGTCGAAACTAAATTAATTAAATAACATTTGTGAAAAATAGAAAGTTGTTTTACTTGCAATCGATAATTAATTTCAAATAAAGAGTACTTGTTATATTTTTAATCAGAAACATTTATTCACCAATCGAAATAATTTGGAAAAATTGTAAGATGCAATTTTTTTATATCTATAATAATTTCTGAATAGGGTACAAATTCTTTATGGAATGTTTTATCAAAAAAATTTGTTCATCACTTGAAATTTCATAGAAAATTTGTGAAGTGATATTTTTTTCCATAATTTTTAGGTAATTGGAAAATTTTAAATTTATAGATCTTTCATTAAAATAAAACCTAGATAAACTGATCTCAAAAGATTAAAAATAATGAAAAAATTTCAACCATACTACAGACAATAAATTTGACACTAAACAGGTTTCAAATAATATATTTAAAAACAAATTAAAAAGACTAATTTTGAAACTAGACCCTTCTTTAGAAACTAATATAGGTTAAAATTTAAAATATATTTGCCTATATATATATATATTTGTCATTATTTCATTTTATATATTCTGATTTAAAAAAAATCATTTTATGTTTGTTTTTCCCAAAATTCATGTAAAAATTTAGGTTTTTTTCTACAAGTGGAAACTTTTTTATCCTATCGAGTTACCTACTACAAGATTAACGAAATAGTCCCTTTTTTAGAAATTATTTTCCGAGTTTAGGAACGACTGGACTTTCCCTATTATCTCTACTCATTATTATTTTCGTAGTAAAACTACATTATATTCATAAAGCTATTTGTAACATATGGATTATAGCTTGTGGCTATATTTTATTTTTCAAACTTCTGCGAACTAAGACCAAAAATAATTCTAGTTTTATCAATATTAAAAGCTATACCAGTAGCAAATAAAAACATTTTACAGTAATTGCAAATAACATGTAACCCTTATAAAAACATTATTATTTAACTGAAGGTAATAAGTCCACTACATCAAATACTCGATATCGAGTAATTATTTATTTGCACAAGTTCTTTTACCGTCTCTTTTATTTATTGGAAATAACCCGTTTTCCTGAAAACTTTGTTATTTTACCTGTATGCCTTTTTATTTTAACAATTGCTGCGTTTTCAGTTCATCTTTTACAAGAATGTCTGTTAAAATGACAGACTTACATCTCCGACTTTGCAGTTTTCCAGATTTCCCTTTCCATCTTTTGTTAGAGGACAAACTAGATTTAATCTTAACCGAAAATTTCGAATTCATAAAATTGTGGTTGAAGCTGGTAGCCCTGGCATAAGTAGTTAATTGTAGATTTCTTATTGATAATTTTTTATAAATAGATCTACCAATCTGGACTTTTCATTAGCTTATTCCACCAACTTTTTGGCATTGTTTTTTGTAAGACTTTTCCATAGTCAAAGGTAAGATTTATGACTTCTTTGGAAGTTATTTATCTCAGATGCTTTTTTTCCAGTAATTTCAACTATTCATTGCTATTAAAAATTCGTCTGTTTTTTATAACCCAGTGGTAAAAATATCATTAACAATTCATTATTAGTAACTTTTCTTATGGAATGGTTATTTCTTTATGGAAATGGTTCTGTTTTAAAGAATCTAATTCCAAATTAGTCTCTAAAAAAATCTGGAAAACAAGACACTACTTTTGGTAAAAAAAGCTTTTGAACTGACCCCAGGAGTTCTTTAATTGCATTCTTTCTTTTTTTAAAGAAACTTTTTTTGGGCTGTTTTATTATTATTATTATTATTATTTATATTATGCTCTTATACAGGAATTTATGACAATATTCAGAAAACTTGCTTTGTTTGCTGACCTCTTACTGAACCTATAACCAGCTAATTTGTGATTTGCTTAAGCATAATAATTCATCGGTGCGTTCGGAAGGAGGAGGATAAATTTCCACGTACGTAAACTGATGAACCAGCAAACTCAGTCACTAGGACTTCTTACTTAATGATAATTTCATATGTATAGGTACACAAAATATGGCTGGTGCAGCGTCACTAACCAACTGAATTACTTTTTATTACCAGCCCAATTTGACCTAGTCTCGAAATAATAAACTAATTATTCAGCTTTCTCCTTATCATCCAGTAATTATACTTACCGTAGTATAGTTAACAGCATCTGGTTAGGTATTACGCAAATCCGTCACCTTACCTCACCTAATATTATATAATATGGTGAGATTTTAGCTAATATAATATACATTCAATGGAATTATAAACTTGACTTTATGTTGGGAATATTAAAGTTAGAATTTGACTTTGATTTTATATAACAAACAACTCGAGGTGGTATACAGAGTAACTTGTTAAGTAAAATATTATGCCGAACTAGTTTTTTTTTAAAAGTCATTCTTAATCTGAATGTTTGTGGAAAGGTTAATACTGAGATAAAATGAAATATCTACCCTTTGATAAATCTTCTTTAATAGAACGAAAATAAATATTAGAAAGAATAGAGGAGGGAAGAGAATTGTAAACCAATCCAAGAATTTGCAAATTTCTTAGTTTAGTTATCTCAGATTTCGATTAATACTACAGTCTATAAAGAGTTTGTTTTTTTCTATTAACCAGTAAAGTTATTTTGTATATTTATCAATTTATCTATTCATCTTTTACATATACATTGTCTCTAGTTCGTTTTGTTATATAAGTTTAGTCCAAGATATTTGGTTTCTTGTAGTTTTTGTATGTTGATTGTAACTGGTAGACAACATTTTAGTCAAAGGGTAAAAGTTACATAAGCTGACTTGTTCCCGTTCATCTTAATTCGCCATTTTTGTAACCATTTGAAGATGATCAAGATGTATTATATGATAAGATATAAAATTTTTTTGACTATTTGACATGATAGCAGTATCATTAGCAAATGTTCCTACTGTTCAATTTTCCAATGTTGGTATGTCAGAGGTATACAGTACGTATGGTAGTGGGCTTAGTACACTTCCCTGTGGAACTCCTAAATTGGATTGTTTTATATTTCATTGTTTATTTTGATATCGAACTATCGTGTTCCTAAATATGAGTAATAAATTGAGGCAATATTTGCTATTTGTTTCATTTCAAAAAATAATCCTGCGTACCAAACTGTCAAAAGCTGATTAATACTGTTTATTCTCTGTTTTTCGCTTGTATTATTCGATTATTCTGTTGCCCTGTTAACCAACTCATTCGAAACTTGTACTGATGCTTTGGAATTCAATCCTATTGTGTTAAATCCTTATTGATTCTGTACCTATAATTACGATAATTAACTTTAATAATGGTTTAATCCAGCTATGAAAACAATTAGCTCATACATACGCATCAACAAGTATATTTATGACATCAGCTAAAAACCAGTGGGATTTTTCTCGTGACGTCAAAAATATCTGACATCACTAGTGTCTGTTCCAAGTTTAGAGATCATTATCTATGCAGTTTTTAAGAATTTGGTTAATATCCAAGTTTAAAGATTGCAGTGATTATATACATATATTAATAGCACTATATCATTTTTTGTAATTTTTTTAACAATTTAGCTTCAGGTGCTTTTTTTGGATTAAATAAGTTCCTGATCCACTATGTTCTTTGCAGGAGTGAATACAGTTATTAAATGTTCGAAAATAATTTTGCCTTCTCTTGGCTACTTGTGGTCCGTTGTTGTTTTTAAGAATTGATGGAACAGTATCTACATAATCCTATTATTGATATATTGGTAATTAATGTTATTTTATTTGCAGAACACAGTTGATAAATTAGTTCAACGTGCCAATGCATCTCTGGTGATAGGAACCTCTTCTTGGAAAGAACAGTTTATGGAAGCCCTGACTGTTAGTTCCAGTGACGATGCTTCGGATGAAAAAGAACCTTCCAAATTAGATTATATCATGCACTTCCTAACTTTATTTTGGAAAATTATTTTTGCATTTGTTCCTCCTACAGGTAAGAAAAAATATGTTTTTAATATATTTTTAAAGCGAGAATTTTTCTTATAAATTGTTATTCTGGTTTAAACATTTTACTTAAAATCAAAATTTTCCCATCCCTCTCTGGCTTAAAATTATTTAACAACAGTTAAGGATATTTAATGTTCTAACTTACAAAATTAACTATTACTTTATTTTTCAGACATATTTAGAGGGTATCTATGCTTTGTGGTTTCCATTTTTTGCATAGGCGTAGTAACTGCAATTATAGGAGACGTTGCTTCACATTTTGGAGCTACATTAGGAATTAAGGATGCAGTGACTGCGACAGTATTCGTTGCATTAGGCACGAGTATTCCAGGTAAATTATTAGGTTATTCATAATTATTCACAGAAATATGTTTAGATGATTATTCTGGAGCATAATTCATCTTCTGTGAAGAGATATTTTAAAAATGGTGCTTCCATATATGCCAGAGCAATGTCTAGTCTTCAAAATACGATGATCGTTGGTCGCCCTCTTCCTAGCTTATCCTCCAAGCAGATATGATTTGATTTGAAGTGGACAAACCACTCCCGACATTAACTTTTTGAGTCGAAGGACAATGGTAGCTTGGTCAGCATTAAAGTTTTCAGCTAGAATTCAAGTTATCATGCTTCAAGCTCTTTCACATATGCCAAAGATATCTGGTCATCAAAATGAGATGGGTCACTGGTCGCCCTCTACCTAGTTGGTCCTCCAAGCTGGATCACTTGATTTAAAATAGACAAACCATTCCTAATATTGACATTTTGAGTCAATAGACTTGACCAACATTGAAGTTTTTGGCTAGATTTCGAGTTATCATAAATCACTGGTCGCCCTGTTCCTAGTTTATCTTCGGTGCTGGTATTACTCGAATTGAATTTAACAGACTATTCCCCACGTTGACTTTTTGAGTTGATGGCTTGACCAACATTGAAGTTTTCGGATAAAATTCGAATTTTCATTCTTCAAGGTCTTCCACATAAGCCAGAGCAATGCCTAGTCATCAAAATATGGTGGTCAATGGTCGCCCTATTCCTAGTTTGTTCTCCAAGCTGATATCACTTGAATTGAAGTAGACAAGCCATTCTGATCATTGATTTTCACTGATTAATCCTTCGCCAAAGACTGTGAAATGAATCCTTATCTACAAAAAGGGACGAATGTTTTTATAAAATAAAAAGTAAAAGTTTTCACTAAGCAATATTGTACCAATATAAATGCGAAATGTTCATAAATCGGCAAATAATATTTTTTTCAATAAGGTATTAAGCAAATTAATTATAACAACAGTAATAATATCAAGAGAAAAGAAATAAGATTTTAGAATTTTGTCGTTTATTTTTAGATACGTTCGCTAGTAAAGTAGCGGCAATTCAAGACAAATATGCAGATGCTTGTGTAGGAAATGTGACGGGAAGTAACGCCGTCAATGTATTCTTAGGCATCGGCGTTGCTTGGTCTATAGCAGCCATTTATCACAGTGTCAATGGAGATGTCTTCCATGTTGATCCCGGCAAGTAAGTTCCAAACCTCTAATCTTACGTTCATTAAAATGTGGTGTAGATCAATAATTCGACTAGAAATCTCTACAAATTACAGTATCTAATTTAATTAAAGAATATTTAACTGAGTAGACTCCTTAATACAGTGTAAGCTATCTATAACGAACTTCTTCATAATCAAAAACTCTATATAGCACAGATATTGCTCAAGATAGCTTAATGATCATCCTCTATAAGGAAACAGTTGCTCTTTATTTTAACATCTATGTTTATTTTTGTTTACTTAAAATATACATTTATTTATGGATAGGAATTCATTGTAATAAGTTTAAATTAAAATGCCAAACACACTTTTGTACTATCAATTGGGAATAGACTTTTGAACTGTAAATATGTTTAGCAAGCTATCAAAAAAAAATCTGCGTTGATGAGAAGTATTCTTAGATTCGTGCAATAGAAAAAGATTTAAAAAAGTGATGTTAGAGGGTATTTTGGATTCAGCCCATCTACTCTAGCTACTATTTGAAAAACAAAGAAAAAATTGAATTAATTGTTTCAACCCTTACTTTGTGAAAATTATCCATAATAAATATGAAAAGATAATTCTGCTTATCTGAATTTTCACCGTATTACAAGGATTCACTCAGAAATGGATGGAGAATCTTTAAAAAAATTAAGATGTCCAAAATTGGTCGATGTAGCACGACATGCTGGTATGAGTATAATTAGCGATTGAATAAATAAAGTGTAGCTACAGTTACAAATAAATACGCTCCAAGTGACATTTTTAACGCTAACCGCCAATATAGATGATACAGAAAAAAGAAAACGCATAATAATTAGCAAATTAAAATCTGTTACCAATCACATACAGAGCTAACAAACCCTCTTGGATGACATCGCAACTTTTTGAAGAGGAAATCTGAAAGTAGTATGTTGTGTTAAAGGAGCGGAAAATATTACTTTTTATCCTGATTATCCTCTTGTACTTAATCTTGGAAATAGTGAGTCAGCTTATTTTCCAGCTAACACAACGAGTGTTTTTTAAAGACGATGGATCAAAATGTGATTAAAAGTATATAAGATCAATACAGAAAGCAAATTTTAATGAAATTGATTAAGCAGACTGTAGAATTTCTATTAATTTACTGCAGGTAAAGTAGATTTTTTTAACAAAATCCTGGAAAGAGTTAGTATTATCAAAAATACAACATTTTTTTGAACAAGCAGGTGTGACCGTTCTGTCATTAATGAATCCGAAACAAAACAAGATTTTGACGATGTACCACTGAGTGAATGAGCTAAATATTTCGAGATGCCACAATTACCTAAAAGTAGACAAAAATATAGCCACGACCGCTTAACTTACTGATCAACAAATGCTTGAATTTGGGAAAAAACTAAATCTAATAGAAGACGAAGAAAACCAAGTGTGTGATCGTAAATCTCTACCATACGCATAAATTGCAAGTTTTTATTATTCCTATCACAACTGAAATTTTGAATAACATTTATAAAAAAATGCATACCAAACGGAATAATATTGTTAAAATTCAAATTATTGCTCCCATGCTTAAACGGTTGATATTTTTTCTTTTGTCTTAATTTCTGAAGAAAGTTGGCTCCACTGATTTATTCTGTAATAACAGTTCGTTAGACAAGATTCTCTTTCGCTTCGAACAGTGAAGAGAAAGAATCTCTTTGTGCTTCGGGCTCTTGAAAAGTTTAAAAATAAACCAATATTGTTCAATACTCGTTTAATCGTACGTAATGTTCTCATTTTTCTACAACAGTATCGTTTTTTAAACAATGGCGTAATAAACGATATTTTTTTCCATTTTTTGTACAAAAGCAAAAAGTTATCGCTACGTGAAAGGTATGAATCATTGTGAACTGTTAACTAACTATAGTTATAACTGAAATTAATGTGAGAGTAAAACTGTTAAATTAAAAACGAAAGCGTGTTTCCTTTTTTTCGGTTAGGCCGTTCTGAGGACTTTGGCCTGAACTTTTATAAAAATAAAAAGTGCATTTGTGCCCTTAGACTCTTTTTTTTTCAAATTTCCACCAGAGCTAACACTATATCTAAATAGAACATTTTAACAGTAGTTTAGTTAGCCCAGAATCCTGATGGTTTTTAGCTGTTACAAATCTATTAGATGAAATTGCTGCATATGCATGAGCTAATAGTTTTAATAGCTGAATAAAACCATTATTAATATTAATGGATTGTTATTTATAATTATAAGTAGTTGACATAAAAAACAAGATAAAAATTAAAAGCACCTCTTTATTTATGTAAATTATGCACCTATGTAATTATTGAAAAGCTGGCGCATAAAAAACCTTGAAAAGTCTCAAATTGTTTAAAGTAAATGTTTTGGAATAACTAATTTCTTTATTTGTGACATTAACTAAAAACCACCGGGATTCTGGGACAATTTTTTTGTGACGTCACTAATAGCTGGCTAACGTCACTAGCGTCCCAGTTCCCCGCTAACTATACTACTTTTAACGTTTTAATGTTGGTTGATTTATAATATAAAAATGAATAATGTTTTTTATTTTTTGTTTCAGTCTTGCCTTTTCTGTCACAATTTTCTGTACAGAAGCTCTTCTCGTTATCATCGTCCTCGTGCTCCGACGATCGAAATACATTGGAGGAGAATTGGGAGGACCTGTATGCATGAAATATCTCACTTCTGGTCTCTTCTTCGCTATGTGGTTAATTTATCTCATTTTGTCGTCTCTAGAAGTTTATGGAGTTATTCATGGATTTTAAATAAATCGAGTTTTTTAATTATAGTAATTGCGGAAACAAAGTAAATCATTCTTGTACACCGTCTAGTCCTCTACCTACTTAGACAGTAATCGTATTATAAAAAAAGTGTCAAACTCGTAAATTTTGGAAATGGAATAGGTTTTTATTTTGTACGAAGTCTTATCGATAAGGATCGATTAATCTTTTCGGCACAACTGATAATTTAAAATTCAATTTTGCATTCTTAAATGTACGCAAAATATGTAAAATTCGATATTTTCCCTGAAAATATACAAGGCGATTCACCGTACCCGAATGTTTTAACAGAAACTTATTAAAAAATTAATTATTTCATGATCTTATATACTATATGGATTTTCTAGAAAACTTTTCCTCTATTATTTTACAGATTTTTTTTTAATATTAGTTTCGATTAGTAGCTTTAATACTAACTGAAATATACACTGCGTCCTACATAAGGAATATTGTAATTAATTCGTTTTCTAAATGGAGGACGTTCAGCATATCACTGAATATTAAATCAGATGTTCAACGACTACAGCATTCTCAACGCTATTCCCATGTTCATTGAATCCATCATTTTAACGAGCTTTATTACACACGATTGTAAAAATCGATCATAGAGGACAGAAACAAAATTACATACTAAAATTGGAAATGATCAATTATCTTTTATTCCAAATAAAAATTCGAAAAAAGGGTACTTTAAAATTAAACAAAAAGTATTCTTCGCTTTTTTTTTTAACAACTTTAACGCCTTTATCATTGAATATGGCCATTCAAATTCCTTCAATAAAATCCCTAATTTAATAAAAATATTTCTTTTATGGAGACGTTTAAGGATTTTAAAACATATCTCGGTTTTTCTAAAATATCCTTGTTCAGAAATGGGCAAGCAATGCAAATTCAAATTAAAAATTCAAGGAGCGTTGCATCTAAAAATGTGTGGAGCCAAAATTCTTTAGACTATTGAAAATATTTACCTCAAGTTTTTCTACAAAAACACCCAATTAATAATGAAGTTAAATGCTAATGAAACTTCTAATCATCGTTATACGTAAGATAGTTAAAATATATTGAGATGGATGTCTCATTTAAAAATTAATGCTGATATAAAACTATGCAGGGTAATCCATTAGGGTGATCTAATAATTCCTGAAATAGTAGATTTTTTCACACTGTTGGATCACCATATATACCTTTCTCCAATTCCGGTTGACTTTTGTGAAGGGCTTATTTTCCTTACTACATCTATTGAATTTATTTGCGGACCAAAAGTAAAGTATTATTTTTAAAATATGTAAAAAATATCGGAAATTTAGTATATAAATGTGTTTTGTCTTCCTATGAAAAATGGCTAAATACAAATAGTTTTAAATTGGTTTCAATAGTATAGGGCAGCGGAAAATTCGTAGGAATTGGAAAAGTAAGTGGATTTGGCAATTACAAATTTCTCTTAGTCCTCTATTTTATCTTCATTCATTAAATAGAAAATAATGATTACCAATAGATATTTTAAGTTTCTTTTCATAAAATCGGATTTTGTTAGCATTTTTATACTTTTATATACAAGATGTCCACAAATTCTGTCTCTTTCTTTCTTTCTCACCTTCCATGTACCCTTTCTGATGTCTAACTTAGATTATAGTCATTTTTTTTCTTCTATGCATCTTTTTCATGCTTGCCTATTCCATGTTATCATCTTCATCTCTACCAACCTCTATTGAATAAATTAATTTATAACTTTCGTAACTCAAATAAACCGATTATGATTACACAATTAAAAAATCATATTGCCTCCATCGATTGGGTATATTCTACCTAATAAACGTACCGAAAAAAAAATATCAGGAGAAAATCATCCGAATAATGTAATTAAAAAAATGCGTAGTAAACTGTATCCAAACCAATGATTGTTCCTATAAATTATTACAAGTACAGTTACTTCATGGAACTTTTTGTTACGAAAAAATCCAACAATAAATGAATAATGTTTGTCCATATGGGTGTATTGCCGAAATATTTACATTATATTGAGTAATTGCTAAAATCGATTAATTTCTCTAAAAATTTTCACGTAACAGTTCTACACAAGCATAATTATTATTAAACGATTAATAAAAGTTGTCGTCAACATCTCTTAAATTTTACTCTAGAATTGCCATTACCATTACCATTTAGCAATTAACAGCAACATTCAATGTTTGTCGTAAATTTATGTATAGTAACGACCAATCATATTCATAATATTTGCTGAAATAATTGCTGGGAATAGCATAATGTGGCAAAATATAGTTCAGTACTGTCGTACCAGGATAGATATAGCTAGAGACTGAATAAAATCATATTTCGAATAGTTCAAATGCATAGTTTACCATTGTTTAAATAAACTGATTTTTTTAATATTGGTAAAATCATTGTGACAAGTGTCATTTAAAAAGCTATGAGGAAATCGTGGAAATAATTAAAAATGTGCTTATTTTAATTATCTTTTTAAATATTCTTATGACAATTATCATTTAAAAAGCTATAGAAAGTCGTAGTAATTAAGATAAGCATATTTTTTATCTTTCCCATGACTTTCTGAAAGCATTTTAAATATATTGTCATAATGATTATTTAAAAAGTTTTTTGAAAATTGTCCTATTTTAGATAAGTATATTATTTATCTTTTACGTTTATAATAGATTTCAACAAGTAAGAGAATTAACAATTATTATTACTAACTTATTATTGGTGGTAGGGTAAAGTTGGGAGATATGGCGCAGTGGATGAGATGGTTTTTTAATGGAATTCAGAGATAAGCAATAATAAGTAAAATGTATGTCATTGGATACCTAATATATATATATCTAATATAGAGTAACGAAAATTAGTGTATTCAGATCGATTAAATCTGTTGCTTTTCTCAAATAATTGGGAAATATTTTGACTCTCTCCCTACACGATGGGCACAAATGGTTTTAATCTCGTTGGGAAAGATGATTTTCAATGAAATCCTGCAAAATACTAAAAATACTAAAGAATTAGAAGTAGCCATAGAAAATAAAGATTCTGAAATTACCAATATAGTTCCTGAGAATAATACTAAAGGCATACTTTTACGTAAATATTTTTTTTGTGTGGATGTAATAAAGTTGCTCATGCTTCTACGAATTTTACTTATCAAAAAGATTTGTTTATAACTAAATTAATATTTAAATCTTCTATTAATTCGATTTTATAAACTTCTTAAAAAAGGTGAGCCATCTCTACCGACTTTACCCTTTATATGGAACAACGGAAATCTGTACCACAGTCAACAAAGCCCGATATGATATTATCGATTGTTATTCATGTCTTTTCTTTGCGCTCGATCTTGAAGTCTACATCTATTTTGGTTCATCAGTAATTGCTTTAAACACTGCTCTAGCAACAGTAGCACTTTAAGGTATAGACAATTTCAATATTCGCTTCTGAAAGTTTACACTTGTTATTTTTAGCTCTTCCTAGGCAATTATTCCCTTTTTTTTTCAACACAATTTTTTCAAAATAATAAAATTAGATGATTTTTCTTGATTTTTCATATGTTGAATTATGTAAGAATAGAGCAGATTTACTTGTAAGTAGCTCTAAAGGAACCACTGATGAGACCGTTAACCGAGTTTATGAATCGAATTTATTGTAAGGAAGTAGAACATTTTAAATCGAACCAAACTAGAGACCAATTTCATCATTTAACTGGTCCAATATTTCTATTAAATACTGCTAGAGAGAGGTAATTTTGAATTACTTGAACAACGTCTTAAAAATTTTAAAATATATACAGTAAAGCTTTTTATGGCTTTTTTTGCTCCAACGTTCAAAAAGTAGTATATTATCAAGTCGTAGAATATATCAAGGTACAAAAAAAAAGTTCACTAAAAGATAATTTTTTCTTATATGCATGTTTTTGTTTCAGAGATAACGAAATGTACATTATAATTACATAAATAGATAGATTTAATTGGTTGAAATTAAAACTTTTTTTTTCATTGTCTTACATTCATACAGTTATTTTATACGTTCGTCTAAAATTTGTACTGTGGTATATTTCCATCACTTTTTATTTTTATATGTATAAAGAAGTGAAATGCACCTTTTAATCCCAAGGGGAAGTTTGCCAGAAGGATGAAACTACTTGAATATATTGCTATGTTATGGAGTTTTATTATTCTAAATTTATAATGAAAATAGCTCTGACAAATGTATACATTTTAAAACTAACTTACTCACCTTTGTATGCAATGTCAATGTCGTTAGAGACACCACTTGCAGTCTTAATTCTTGTTCATTAGTTCCCTTAACTGCAAATAAAACCTTAGTTTCTTTGCATTTCCATTCCAACATTCACTGTTGGCTTCAAATTAACAGTGCTGTTCTTAAAGTGGTGCCGGGAATCAGTAACAAAGCCTACACAGAACACATTTATATTAATAAAACAGTAAATAAACAAAGATTTCGTCAGTTGGTTAACACGAGTTTTATAAAATATAAAAAAAAATATTTTACATAAAAAATGCATCCATATTATATACTACTATTGGAACGGTATTAATGAATTCTATCAAAGCGTTGTTAATGTAATTTGGAATTTCCATACTTATACAGGTTGGTCCATTATTTATTATGCATAAATTCAATATATTGTAAAGGCCAAACTAACGCACGTCACTGCACACTTTTATTCATGGATAATCTTAAAACATGCACTTATTGATGTTTTATAATATCTGAACATTATATAACAGATATATATATATATATATATATATATTAATTCTAAGTTGTTCGATTTTTGAATTTAATTATTTTACTGCACGTAATTGTTTTTTTAACCATTTTTTATATATTTATAAACAAATAATATAATAAATAAAATGGTCCATCCTGTATATAACGACTATAAAATATATCAATGTAAGCAGTAATTTTTTAAAAGTAGAAATTATTTAAGATCAAACAATTTACGCCTATTTTAGAATTGGTATAATCAGTAGATTTTTTAACAGAGTAGTTAATTTTATACTATATCAATTCAAAAATATACATATAATATATATTTTATAGATAGTATACATATTTTCTATCTTATTTTTTGTAAAATAACGACACTCTGGGTTGCATTGAAATTGTAAAAGGAAATCAAATTCCCTTCATAAAATTCATAAATAGGTACTCAATAAAAAAATAGACGAATAATAATTATTGATACCTAAGTTACCTTTTTTCGTAATGTTTAATAAAGAGAAAACATTTATACTCAGATAATAACATTATGAAAATAAAAAACTTTTAAAGTGAGTAGCTCATGATACTACTTAGCTATTTGTGTGATCATTTTTGTGTAATGTATCTAAGTTTAATTTGATTCGTTTGACAAGGATATAAACGAATTTAAAATTGCTTTTATTTATTTATTGTTATATACTCTAATCGAATGTATTTTCTCGGTGTTTAAAAATGTTTGTAATTTGTATCTGGAAACTTAATAATATAAATTAACTTTCCAGTTTAAAAACTAATTAAAGGACAACGAGGTAAAGATGCCGACAGTAAAGAGTCTAATTTATGATTTTACCTCTTTTGTCAAAGATATATTTGAAAATATCTCTGTGAAATAACCTCCTATATGAATATTTATTTTACCTTGTTTTTTAAGGAATTAATTAGATGAAGGAATACATAAAATTAAAAATGTTTTAATTAAAACTCTACACACGTGTAGTGTTTGTATGTAGATTTATGAATGATAATATGCTTATAAATTATACAATCAATACAGCTTCACAGGAGTTAGCTCTTCAAAAATGTATGTATGTATAAGAAAATATGTCACGCTATAAACCATAAATTGAACTTTATATTCAATATTAAACGACGGGTTTTACCTGATCTTAAAACCAACTATTCATGTATTGATAATATAAGATTTTTCACATTTCTGCATTACAATAATTAATCCTCTTTTTTTAATTATCCAATTAAAACTATCTTCACTCTCTAAGACCAAATGTGCCCAATAAAGAATGTAAGTATTTTAAACTATCTACAGCAGTCGACACAAAATAGTTTATCCACAAAAATAAATTTTAGTTTGAGAAATCGGTAATAATAAATTCCTTTAATTTAGCGGGATTTTCCTAAAAATGCGCTAAACATTTTTATATGGGCACTTGTTTTCGGTCAAATGAAATATTAACGAGTTGAATGACTAGTATCATTAGTATCATTGTTTAATTATGTTATTAAAAGTACAAATTTTATTGGGAAATTGTGTTTAATAATTAAATTAAAACTCAACACTAAGCAGTTCCAAGATTAACTATACTTTTTAGGCAGTTATTTACTTTTTATTAGAGCTAGCTCTCTTACGTAATTTTCTATCAAATATAGAAAAAACCTGTATGTATCTAAATAATATAAAGAGTACTTAAAGACACTAGAAATCTGTTAGTTATATAAAAATTACAAATATTGTCGAAATAGATCGCAGTAAACGAAGTAACCGTCCTTATATATTGGAAAAAATAAAATAAAAACGCACTAAATATTTACATAAAAAAATAATTTTGACATCAATTATTATTGTGGTCACATATTTTTTACCATAGATTATTGTAGTAAAAGGAATCCTATTATGACAAGGATACAATTAACGATTTGAAGATCCACTAAATAAGTTAAAGATGTCCCTGTATCTAGTTAGGACAGAATACTTCGATTTATCCATTTACTCCAAACTTATTAATGTAAAACATTTCATTTATTACAGCGTTTTCCAATTTCCTCTACTTACCAACTATTTCCTACCCTTAATCAATTTTGGCCTATCAAAGTAGTTAAAAATGTTCCATGTACTTTGATTGTCGAAATTTTTCTGCTAGTTCTATTATTTCGATGGTATAATTTACTATTTTTTGCCGAAAAGAGCAGGGATTTTTTTTTATAATAAAACATCTAATACTTATTCTATATTATTTTTCAAGTTTATAACCAGAAGAATCCGCAGACAAAATTATGAAATATTCACCTATCTTGTTTCATTATAAATTTTATTTAATTATCTCGCCTTCATATTATTTGGATAATATGTATAAAAATTATCTAAATTTTGTTTTGCTATTTAGGATATTTTTAAGAAACTGTTTAATGGACCTAGCAGAATAATTTTTTATTGATGTGTGATGTTAAGCATGAAGATAAAATTATTGTTGTTAATTGTTATATTTTAATTGTTGTATGCCAGTTATAAAGTAATATAAAATTTTTGGTAATTAGAAGATTTTTTTTGGATTCTCCTATTCGCGTTTAACATGTACCTGATGAAAAATGAAGTCAGCATCAGGGCCGAGTTAACGCATAAACCATCTAAGCAGTTGCTTAGGGTTCCAGCTAAATTAGGGCCCCACGCTTTTTCCTTATTTCTGAAGACATATAAAGAGCAATATGTGCTTATATGGATTAAGCTTCTTCGAAGTATCATAAAAGAAAAAGGGCATCAAAAATTATAATTGCTTAGGGCCTTTAAAGGAGTTAATACGACCCTGGTCAGAAAATTAACTGTATTTGGCTATATCATAGTATTTTAAAATTCAAAAATTAAAACGTCGTGTTTTTACTATTGTATCAAAACCCGAACAAATATATTATTCTCGAATCTAAGACAAGATTTATTCTGAGTTTGGCTATTTTAAATCTACTATAAAAATTTTTTAACTATTCCACTGACGTAGATTGGAAAAGCATCTATCTATACTAGTTAAATACGTTGCCTAACCAGTAGGCGTTGGTTCGTTCTCTCTATAGTACGAGATTGCGGATTAATACAGAAGAAATACTACTACTTCTAACCTCACTTAATTAATGACAGAAAAATTGTTGAACGACATACGATACGCTTTTTATCTCCTTCCATACCATAATTATATCTAAAATACAAAGAGTACTCGCGTCTAAACCATTTTTAAAAAACATATCTTACGTCTTTGACGAACAATCAAGATTTATTTTTTTATTTAAACTTAAATAATGGACGCAGTATTATCTAAAATATCTGAAGAAGACGATAAGGTAAGTAGGAACGTCATGAAAAATAACTTGAAAGTAAAAATTCAAAGAGAAAGGCTTGATTAGAATAATAAAATTAAGGTCAAGATTGTTAAGTAGAGCAAGGCATTTGCTTCAGTTGATGGTCTACAGTCTACGTTTATAATATGAAAATGATTTTACAGAAGAAAAGTGATGATGCTCTTCCTGATGATAAAGGCTCGCCAGAAAATTCGGAATACGACAGTGCCGACGATGAAAGTTATAGTGATGATGAAGAAAATGCAAAGATAAGATCCAGGGCTTCTGATAAAGATCATAATTCTGAAGATGGCAGTTTTACTTTAGAAAGAGAAGACGGTGATGGCCAAGAAAGTATACCCTCTAAAAAGATCGATGATGACGAAGACAAGAAAAATCCACAATATATTCCAAAAAGGGGAACATTTTATGAACATGATGATAGGACTTTAGAAGAAGAGTACGTATTTTTAGTTCATGTATATATTAGAAAGTTTAACAACATATTGAACTCAAATAAATACATAATATTCAACAGAAAGAAATGTGTCTAAAAAGCAACTTTATTTTTATGCTATGTTATGTTATATTTAATATTAACGCCTTCATTATGAACATAAGATTATTTTTATACACATATAGGCTCTTTTGACAATGAAAGATTGCAAAAAAAATTCAGAACAATATTTAAATTAAGTTTTAATGATATAATTATCCATGCCAGTAATTTATTTGTATGTAATTATGTTCCTACTGTATTATATGTAGAATAAGAAAGAATATTTATCGTTGATGTCCTACCAATTTAGCTGCATAAACTTTGAAATTTTTTGTACTGTTTGTTGTCAATTTATTAGTAATGAATTGGTATTTATTGTCCTCTTTATAAAATTGAGTGCAAATTTCTGATGATTATTATTATCAACATTGCTTTCTCATTTCCCTGTATACATGCCACATAAAATTATAAAAATGTTCATTACTATAGTAATACAAAGTTTGCCTTCTCCACCTTCCTTGATAATAATGATAGTTGTATTACCCTCTGGCAAATAATTGGAGAAGGTTATTCCTTGCCGATCACGTGCAAGTCAATGTAATTCTTATCCGAAATCAGGCAATTAATGCGTCAAATATGCAGCTGTGTAACAGTGAGAATAATGCTTATTTTTTTCTGGTTTTGTTTATGAGTATGAGTTACCTTCTTCAATTATTTGTCACAGTATACAATCTCCCTATAATTCACCTCCCAGGAACAAATTCTGCTGAGCTTGTCTGGGAAAGGGATAACTAATATTATAATTAGACGTTGCGCTCCAATGCGATGATTATTGGCACCGTTTGTCTTCTTTGGTCAAGAAAATCTAATGTCTATAGTCGTCAGGGTGGTTACCTTTATACTTATATACTATAAGTATAAAAAAATGATAATGTTAATATGGACTATTTGCATTAAAAAAATTTTATATTCCCATTTGTAAGCGACAGTCATCCAAATATAAAATGATACCTTTTTTGACAGTGAAGAGAAAAAGGAAGAGGAAGTAGAAAAAGATAAAGATGGTAAGAAGAAAGTTTGGCAAGATAAAAAAGAAAAATGGTCGCATGATAGATTTAATGAACCAGAACAGGCTCCTAAATCTAGAACTGAATTGATTGCAATTTATGGATATGATATTAGAAATGAAGAAGGTCCACCAAGAGCTAGGAGACGTAGGAGATATGGGTATGTTGTTTTCTGTTTCATATTTGATGAGATATTTTTGTACCTCTAGAAGTATAAATTATTTACTACTAACTATACTTGAATGAATATCAAATGACGAGAGTAGTGTAATTTAATATTCTTTTGAAGTCGTGGTCCAAATAAATACACCCGTAACTGGGAAGATGAAGATGCTTATAATAAACCACCTCCGGTTGTAAAAAAAGGTAAAAAACCCGATTTGAAACAAAATGAAGAAGAATTTCCGCCATTAATAAAGAACCCTGGTACTGACCAGAACTATGATAAAAATAAGAAAAAGACTTCATTAAATGAGGATCAAGAACAGCAATTTAGAAAAGAAGACATAAGGTAATAATTGGCTTTTATCTTAAATACCAAATATCTTTCTTTTTACTTTGTAGAAATGAACAAACCCGAGAAAAATCAATTCATCATCCTTCAAGGTCTGAAAATTCCTTCAATAATGTTAATTCACAAGAAAATTTGAAGAGTAATCAACAACGTATTGGGTCAGGGCGAATTAACAATTCAAAGAAGGAACCAAACGTGTTTGAACCCAATGGTTTCACTGTTAAAATTAGAAATGTTAGAAATAGAAATGTAACTAATCAAAAAGTTATACATTCTGGTAATCAAACAAAGGATGATTTTATTCAGTCACAAAATTTCTATCTGACAAATAAGAATAAAGTAAGTATCCACACAACTATTCAATTGAATTCAGTATTTCTACAGACATATTTAATATAGGTAGAAAATCCTTGATTACACTTAAATATTATTTTTTACCCTGAGAATATAATTGTAAATTGCATCCAATTCCCATTTCTAGCCTAATTTTCTCTATTTTTAAAAATGTAATTCTGTTTAACAGTTATAACAATTTCAATTTTGCAGGATCTTGAAAAAGAAATGGGTAATCTAAATATTGAAGATGGAAGTAAATCTAGTTCAAGTAATAGCAATTACAACACTGGTACTTCCAGTCAGCGCCAAAATAGCATTCCTCCACGAATGCAATCAGAACAAAAAGGTTCCAAGAGATACAGCTCTATGAGGCAAAAGAGTTTGCCAGAAGCGAACACTCCACCCCTGTCTAATTATCAACATGGTCCAACCTTTTACCCAAATGGTAATTTTGTTCTGATTTCTAAAAAACTATTATTAATTGTTTTAATTTTTTCAGATTTCAATCAACAATCCGTTCCATCTTCTTCACAGCAGCTTCTCCATCAAAGCCCACAATTACTCTCATCCACCACTCAAGTTGCTCATGTTTCACCTCTTCAGCAAGCACCTCTTCCACAACAGGTTCCTGTTACTGCTGCCCCCTTGCTACAGGCTGCAACTTTTGCCCCCCAAGCGTATCCGCAACCACCACCCACCTTTATCCAACCTGCAGCAGTAGGAGGACCACCATTTATGCCTCCTCCACAAACAACACAACTCATCAACTTTGTGCAGAGCCAACCAACTTTTCCCCCAAATTATCAAGGATACCAGCAGCCATTTAATTCAGTGGTGAGTAATACATAAATTATGGTTTTTAGTGGTCAAAATGTTTCTGATTCTAGGATGTTTATTTCTGATTCTGATTGAAATTAACTTTAATGGAGTCGAGTTGGTTCTCGATCCTAAGAATTCTACCTGAATTGGTCCCCACAGACAAAATTCATTTTGTCTGAGTTTAGATGTATTATTTCAAGTTTATTGAAATAGAGATTCGTAGAAAATAATAATTACCATAATCACTATCAAAAATATAATAAATTCCTTTAAAATTTAACCAGGTGACAAATTAATGTGATTTTATTTTGGGTTTGATTATATAAATATTATTTTCTAGAAAGTAAATCAAATTAACAAAATAATTAGTATGTAATCATTAGGGAAATTATTCAAATACTCTTTTCTAGAAAATTCAATCATATTATCAAGAAAATTAGCAGACTATTTACATTTATTTTATCAATAAGGAGTTTTACCTGCTGCTCTACACTATTATGTAATACCCAAAAAGACTTATTCTATATAAATGTTAATATTTTTTTAAATCTGTCCTTTCAAGAAGTCTCTTATCTGTTTAAATTGGGCATGTTTAAAGTATTAAGCGAAAAGACAAACTGATTATAGTTATTTTTAAAAGTGCCAGTAATGAAAAATGAAAATACTGTGATAGAGGAATCAGTATTAGAACACAAAACCGAACCAGATTGGCTAAAAGAAATCAATAGGCAAGACTAATCAATTCATCAAAACCTCTGGAGATTAAAAATTTATCGAAAAATGAATTTTATAGCATAGAGTTTTGTCTTCAGCAATTACTGTAAATTTAAGTGAACTGAATCAACTGAAATCCATATAAAAATATCATTTAAAATAAAAAGAAACGGCAGTAATGTCTGATATTATCTACAAGAATAAGCATTTTATGAACCCTTGTGGTAGTTAATTCATATTTTTTTAAAAGTTACTTGGACGAAACAGAGCCAGCTCGACACTCCCTTTAATCTCTTTATACAGGGTGTCCCACGACGATTAAGACAAGTAATATATCAGAATTGGGCAGTAGTAGAGAATTATAATTTTGGGGGTGTAAATTAGAGCAAATGTTGCATCTTTTCTTGTTATTGTGTTACCCAATGAGGTATTTGTTTTTGGTCGCGTGACGTCGCATTCAAAATTATTAATGGGACGACCTGTATATTTGTGCCTTTCTGTATTCCTCCCGATAAAACAATTCCAACAAACTAGCACACTTGGGTCTAAAGTGATTAATTCAACAGCTACAGGTACTTAAACGATTGTACCACTACGATTAAGATTTGATGGTAGAGTGAGAAATTATCTGGACATGATATTTCCAGAGCGCTGGATTGGACGCAACGGTACTATTTACTGGCCTCCAAGGTCGCCAGACCTGACACCGTTAGATTTCTTCCTTTGGGGATATCTTAAAGGTATCGTATATGAAACTCCGTCTAGAGATTTAGACGATTTGAAAAGAAAAATACGCGATGCTTGTAGAACTGTGACACCGGAAATGATTAGGGCAGCATGTAACCGAAATCTATTATCAAGATTTGAGAAATGCATTTACGAAGATGGGCATCAATTTGAACATCTCCTTTAATATTGTAAGTTTTTTTTGTGACAGTTAATTTGAATTTTTATTAAAAATTATAATATTGGTTTGTCTTAATCATTACGTACGAATGTAAGATTGCCGAAAATTACAAGGGATTCAATTATGAATTTTTTAACTTACAATCGTTTAAGTACCTGTAGCTCTTGAATTAATCACTTTAGACCCCAAGTGTGCTAGTTTGTTGGAATTGTTTTATCGGGAGGAATACAGAAAGGCACAAATATACAGGTTGTCCCATTAATAATTTTGAATGCGACGTCACGTGACCAAAAATAAATACCTCATTGGGTAACACAATAACAAGAAAAGATGCAACATTTGCTCTAATTTACACCCCCAAAATTATAATTCTCTACTACTGCCCAATTCTGATATATTACTTGTCTTAATCGTCGTGGGACACCCTGTATATAACGCACATTCAAAAAAAAAATTTATTAATTTAACTATGTCATAAAATACGTTCTTTTTGCTATTTATAGAAGTACCTATGTGACAAAACCAAAAGAGTTGAACTTTTAATTATATGTAATTGTTTTTTCTTAGTACTGGATTGCAAGTCCTTTTAAACATATGTAAAGCTGTCTTCTGCAGTCCTAGAAAGACTGGAAGATGTATAAAAAAAGAATTTCCTATTATTGTAAATAATGAACAATGAAAAAATTGCGTTAAAGAAGAAATGCCAAGAAATCCTTTCAGAAATAAGAAGAAACCAAAAATTGTTTTTAAAAATATAAGAGTAGCGAGGGATGTGTAAACGTAACCTATATAATTGAAATGAGATACGTACGTATGTTATTCCTAAACTTCTTCAGATTCAACAATTTTCTCTTTACCAAATCGTGAGTTCAACTTGATTGTACAAGGTAGTCCAACTTTAATACTTTTACATGCTATCACTGCAAATTAGATATCTTTAAGAAACGAAATACGATACGAAATATGGTATGATTAGTTTTGTACTTAAAGAATGACAACATAATTTTCAAACTTAGTTACAATTTATTATCCCAAATATTTGATTTTAAATAATTTCAAAGAACAATATTACAACTTTTTTTTCAGTTTTATATGTAGAATCCAGAATATTTATGTTATAACTGTATAATATTTTCTAAAGGAGAAATTTTCAAGCTAAAATACAAAATGACATTTGTTTCTCAAAAAAAATGTTCCAAAGTGCACCATAAGATTTATTTGATTTTTTGGGGATTCAGAGATAACGTAATAAAATGTAGAATTTGGACCACCATATACAAACAAATATACCGATAAAATGTTATATAAAAGATTCTTTAAACTAAAAATCTTTATTTTTGTTAAACTTCCTATTTGTTGTCATTGAACAGAATGACTATGGGTTTTAACACCTTTTATTACTTTCCACTGTTTCTTAATTCTTTTATTTAAAAAGACATAGATGCAATAATTGTTATAATAACTATAATGACAGCCGCATTTATCATCGACTACAGAAGGGTACAAAAATAATTGCTAAATCATGTTTATAACTAAATAGTACCTCGACATAAACGGGAGATTAAGCTAGTAGTTTATTGTTAGTTATTTATGAGATACCTGAACAAAGAGTAATTAATAGTTTTAACTCATGTATCTCAATTTAATTTTCCAGCACCAACTCTGTAATATAGTAAATGTAACAAATAAATTTTAAAAGGAAACTATTTCTAAGAATAGCAATTTTTATGAATATTTTACAACCTCTTAACGACCAAAGTTTGATAATTGATAGTTACAAAAAACTTTCAAGGGAGTGACTTAAACTGTCATTATTTTCATTTCTAAAAGCGCGTTGTTAATACCTTAATTTCAGATTGGATTTGCTTCTTAAACACTAAACTATAGCTTTCTTATTGTAATAAAATAAATATTTTCAATCGATACAACAAGGGTCATTTTTTAAGTAAGAACCGTTTTACAATAATATAAGAGAAACTTCATTTATGAATATTTCGCGCAATTTTTTTTTATATTAGAGTTTATCAAAAATTATTTCATGGATTACTGATCCTAAAACTTGAAAACATTATGATAAAGCACGTTATAAGTGAAGCGCCTGTTTTGGCCAATTTCCTTATCAACCTTTTGTGCCAACTCTTCATTCATGACAGCAGGCCGACCGGATCGTTTCTCATAATTAACATTTTTTACTTGAACAAGGTGCCTGGATTTCACCAGAATGAACAATTCTTGCTTTTAAAAATCTAAAATCAGATCGCACTTCACAGTCGGCTGGATTAATTATCGACATCGTGACAAACAAAGCAGTATTATGCAACAATCAATACAAGCAGAGGCACAAAACGTCAAAACAGTAGGGGACTGGCCGAGAGTGATTAACCTTGTCGCCTGCGCGGACACAATTCGTAAACAGTTCTTTCTTTAAAAATGGCCCTAGTACATTGTCATTTTACAATTCTGAATATATATCATTTCAGACGCAACCAGCTGAGCTTTATCAACCTCAAGGTGGTATAACTTATTACTCAACTGATCAACAACTAGCTCAACGCCAGGTGCCACAAAAGCGTCCTAAAGCAGCTATACCCATAGTAGCTCCTCCTTCCTACACTAAAAGAGATGAAAACACTATTATTCAGAATCATAACTCCCAAATTGAAAATAGTGAAACTATAGAGGCGCAGCAATGACGTAGAGGATATGCACATTATTAAGGATATATTTTTTAATTTAGTTTTGCTTTATATTCATTTTTTACAGCATCTCACTTACAAAAAGATGAATGTTATTGCAACAAACTAAAGAGTAAAAGGCTTGGTAACGATGACGGACCTAACACAAGAAAAGTTGGATGCACACTTCTTATGAATTTTTCCTGTACTGTCAAGATATGTCGTTGTACAATGTTCTTGAATTATATTGGAATAGCAGCTATGAGTCAGCTTTAATTTGACTGAACTGAAAAGTGTCAGAGTGAATATCCAAGATACAATTTTAATTTTACAGTGTATTAATAAGTAACGTCCCTCATCATTTTCTCTGTAGACGAAGTAATTTTTTCATAACGTTTTATATTTGGGCCACATTTTGATGACAGTACTCGTGACTAATAATTAATTTGGTTAAATATCGCCCAAAAGTTATTTTATTGTTTTTCTGTTAATTTACTCGCATTGTAATGTTTTAACATATTTTCTCGCATTAAGGTGAGTTTTTGTTTCAATTATTATATATTGACATATATAATGTTCTTAGACGTCTACCAATATTTCACAGAAATTAATCGAAAATTATCTTAGTAATCTACATAAATTTTGATTTGACTTCATTTACAATCAGGTAGTATACTAGTAAAAGAAATTTTGAAATAATGTGCATACGGGGCAAGTCAGAAAGAATTAGACACAGAGTTCTGATAATCTATTAAGCTCAGAGAATCGAGACATACTCAAGTAACAAAAAAAATTCTAAATATTTTGGGTTCCAAAACATACTGGAGGGAAAGTATCCTATATTTTTTATGTTTACTTTGATTTGAAATTATAGTACGATCACTCATTTTAAATGAAAAATATATGCTTGATAAAAGTATTTAAAGTCGGAATATTTAGAATTAAATGCTAGAATGTAAAGAATTAGGAATAATCAGAATGAAACAGTGCTTGGTGGAATGTTGAAAGTATTTTTGTTTCATTTATTTGATGTAAAAATGATCTCCATCTGTATGAATGTATTTCAATATGAAATAAAATTTCTGTATAGAAGTTAAATATTGACATATCAAATGCTAAGATTTAATTTTAAATATTTTGAAAACTGATGTTTTAGAAGTTGTTTTTCATTTGGAATTAATGGCTATATAAGTATTTAAAATCAAAATGACATGTTACGAGTGATACTAGAAATATAGGAATGTTGTCCCTCCAATGTAATGATTGAAAAGTCTACATGATGTCTACAATTTTAGACATTTCAATTTGTCACTATAAGTAACTTTCGTGTGCCGATTTTGGCTTAACAAAATTAACCGTTTTTTAATTCATATGAAGAAAATGTTAAAAAACAATTTCAACACACTATATTTTTATTCAAGATGGTTTAACTTGAGTATGTTGGGTTAACTCTTTCACATTTTGTTTCAAACAGGTGGTAAGCTAAATAGGCTAGTTTTTTGTGAAAATTAATTTAGCTTTTTTTATTAACAAGTATGCATACACATAATTTTAAAATTGAAAATACTTTATAACATTTCCCTACAATTCATAAAGTTTAATTCTAAATATTTGAATCATGTTAATAGTACCATGATTTATATAATAATTTAAAATTTTAAGTCAGCTTAATCAGCTCAGGTATCATTAAAAAAAATTATTAAAGGAAATACATAATTTATTTATTTATCTGATTTACGAAATATCTTGTTTTCAATACTATAAAAATACAAATTGAGCTCCACTAATTTATGTTAATACTTTAATCATTTTAAAGTTTTATTTAAAATTTTAAATTATCTAAAAACTATTTTAGTTCTTTCAAATTAAGATGTACTAATATATGAGTGTAATTAAAAAAATGTATGTTTAGCCAAATTCATGTGTGGCGAAAACCATTCATTATATGTATATTTTAAAAATAATAGAGGAACTCATTATTAAACTGAAATATTCAAAAAGTTGTGAAATTATAAGTTTTTTTAGACTCTGTGCCACAAACACGCACTTATAACAAAAAATTCTTCACAGATTTTTATAAACAAATTAATTTTGAGTTGTGATAGTGAATAAATATCTAGTTTCAGCAAAGAAAACATTATTATATTTTTGTTTAAAGTTGGATATTGTAGTTTCAGTTGTAACTATTTTTAGTAGTATATAATGAGTTAATTAATATGTTATTCACTTTTTTTTGGAAATTCTTTTAATTTGTGTCTACTGTAATTAATGAAAAATTAGTTTATATTTTTTCATTCTTTTAGTTTTACAATTTCATAATAGTTCAAAAGTAATAAAAAAAAATGATCACGCTTTTTTAATTCGAAGTCATAGATTATACCTATTCATACTTACTTTCGTAAATATAGAATACATTATTTTGTTACAAATTAATACATGTTAAATGTTAGGGTATGTCTATCGTTTATCTAGCTCTATGTGGAGAAGATGTCGGATTAAATATTGACATTGTATTAATGTTTGTTATAATTATTCATTATGTTTAATATAAAATAATCGTAATTATTTATATCAATAAATTAAAGTTTGAACAAAAGTTACATTTTTTATGTGTTAATTAATTTAATTTGATATTAAGTTTATAAAAATATAATAGTAATAATAATAATAATAATAATAATAATAATAATAATATGCCTTTATTGTACCAATAGAAGAAGAAAAAATAGTACAATTCATTAGGCGAGATTTAGCCTAAGGCTATTCATCTAACCCATTAAATTAACTAATTAAGATATGAAATAATATGTACATTCATTCTAAAAAGTAATTTATTGTAAAGATACGGTATTTATGTATCAAGAATCTTAAAAACAAACTTAAGAAATAAGTACTTGAACAGATTATTCACATTTAACCATTTGCTCAAGACAAAAGCCCGAGAAATATGATCAAATTTTTTCAGGTTACTGATGAACCTACAACATGAGTTTTGGAAAAGTTGAAGTCTTTTTTGGTTTACAGATGTCTAGCATGGATAATATACACTGATGCCGTAATTTATTTTAGAAAAACCTAAACTAGAACAGAAATTGCTTTTATCTGGAAGAATAATTTTGTTAACATACAGTAAACGTAGCGCATTATAGGATTATTGCAGAATATGATGTGTATGTTTCTTAAAACGAAGACACTCATCAAAATATATACCCAGATGTTTAGCTTCAGAAGCATGTAGAATACTGACGCCAGATATTTTCAAATTTACGATAACAAATTGCTGTATAGTTAATCTTTCAAAACTAAAAATTTTGACTTGGAAGCATTTAGTTTTAAAGAATACATGTGCATATTATTTAAATAATCGTTAAATTTGCTTACACAATGACACATTCTCCAAATTGAAAATCGCAGAATAACTGAGTGTCATCAGCAAATGATTGAACGGAACTGCTTCTAACCTCATTGCATAGATCCACGGTATAAATTAAGAAAAGAAGCGGCCCCAGCACTGAACCCTGCGGAACACCTGAATTTATATAAGATATAGTAATCATTTGACCCATGACCAAAACTGCCTGGGAACGATTTTTTAAATACGTTTTGATAAAACTAAAGAATTTTTGTCATCAAATCCATAATAGTAGCATTTTGCTATAAGTAGATTATGATTAATGATAGATTATAGATTTGAAAGTACTCAGCTCGTTCAAGCATTTTGGAAAGTAGAGGCAAAAGACTAATTGGACGGAGTTCGTTATAAGCAGTAGCATTATTAATTTTGGGCAGAGGTATCACTGTGGCCTGTTTCCAAGAACGTGAAAAATATCCTTGCTCTAAGCTTAGATTAAGTTTATGTAAAATGTATACATCAATTACGTTACTCAGCTTCACTCTGTATATTCGTTAAACCCGAATATTGTTTCAAAATCGTCTAAAATACTAGGTCTCTTTTATGCAAATATTTTTTTTAGTATAGTGTACATTATGCTCTTATTTTCAAATAGGGCCTATGTTAAATAATTCATTATTAAAAGAACAATTCTTATATAATATTTAAAATGGCTATATAATGTGCCCCAAAAAAATATACAATTAGAAATAAATTAAACAAAGACAAACATTTTTTTATTCTTTGACTGTATAAAATTGTATAAAAAATACATCTATATAAAAAAACGTCTTAAAAATATACAATATACTTTAACATTCTATATTTTTGGTCCATTAGTCATTTACAAATTAAATTCATAGGCAGACACACAGCATGCGGCGGATATATTAGCATTTTTTATGTTACCTTAGAATATAATTACATTTTGTATGCAAAAATGTAAAGAATACCTAAAACTTTAATTGTCTGTTGGCAGCTTATTTCTATTTGAAAGTTTATTAAAATAGTTCGTTACATTTGACCTTATTCAATTAATAATAAAAAGTGCATAAAATGATACTCCAAATAACAAAGTGTGTGTAAAATAAAAATAAACTTAACAATTTAATGAACTTTAATATAATTCTGGAAAATCCTTAAAAAATAGAAAAAACTCCAAAACTATTTAATGTATTAGTTAAAGGGTAAATGAGAGAGACTGTACCGCTCATAATAAATATTAAGAATCGGATCTCTGAGAAGTAAATCCAGAATAGGTAGGCAAGTAATTATACAATATATAATTCATATTAACTTATTTTTTTTTAAAATTGTACAATTTTAACAGAGCCTAATTTTAGATGTGGATTAGAATGTACTATTAAAATACAACAGATAATGTAAAATAAAAATTACACAGAATATTTCTCCTCTGCAATGTGAATAAAATAAGAGAAATGGATTTGTATCAATCGAAGAAACATAAATATGAGATATAAAAATGTGGAAATTACACATGTATAAAATATTTGATCTTGAAAAAAAGTATTAATTATGGGGACTCATTTTTATCAATTGATTTTGCTAAAAAGTTGGTGATAACTCAAAATATTTTTATCTTTACTCAATACAAAGTACCTAGACAATTTTCCTTAGTCTACTAATATTACTTTTATCCAATGGTTTTTTTCGTTTTTGGAAATGCTCTTTTGGAAAGACATCAAGAAGTGTTTATTATCGTCAAATAACAAGACTAAAGGTTTCATTTTTTCTTTATTTTTCTTATGGCTTTGTTCAAGTAAAACAACACTTATACTGAGACCTTGATTGCTTACTACTTTAAGTTCAACAAAGTGGTTTCTAAGACACACGAAAATACTTCTGTTAAACAGGCAGGAAATATAAAAATTTGAATATGTGCAGATTTCTCTACCAGGATGCATTGTCATGTGATTAGCAATATCAACTATAGTACCTTGAAAGTTACAATTTGATTCTGGACATGGCTGAAGAGGTTGTAATTGACAAGATTCTTCATGGCCTAAGTGAGAATTCACATGAAATGTTTCACCACAATTCCATTTGCAGTAAAATTCAATATTTTTCATTATATCTTTGTGAAAATTTGAAATCATATAATCATTTTCGTAAACTTGGTTTTCCTGCTTTAATAGTTGGAAGCAATAATAACAAATGGAATGTTTACATTTTAAACTGAAATAAAATGTTTGTACTAAAGGATCTCTGCTAAGTCCTCTCCAACATATTTCCTTGCAATTAAAACAATGAAGAAAATATGTTACATTAGATTGAATGATCGCATATCTGCATTTACTCAATGTTATGTTGGGAAAACTTTGCCGAAAATGGGAATTTAAAAAAATTGTTCTCAAAACTGTTGCACCAACCATTGGAGTAAATGTAATCATCCCTGCTTTTAAATTATTTGAATCATCAGTACTATCAGACCGATTGAAACTTGAATTTGTTTCAATAACTAAAGGTACAGGAATTAGTAATGGATATTTGAAAGTAATATCAACCTTGACAGCAATGATATGAATATTATTTGGAATTTTTATACAAAATGGATTGCTACTTTCTTTGTTATATGCAGTGCAAAGCTGAATTTCTGTAGTAAATTTAAATTCTACATTTTCAGAAGTTACAGTAAAATGTTGAGTTATCATCTGAGCTTCCTTACTATCCCCTAAGAACGAAACGTGTACTCTAATTAATTCCTCTGATCTACTACTAAATATATTTATAAAAAATAAATGATCTTCTTGCTTATAAAAATACACCTGAGAACTTTCAGAATGTTTATCAAAATTATAAAAGAATGTGGTTGAATCCAATATTGTCTCTTTGTGAACCTCTCGAAAATGTTTCAGTAGAAGAAAGGTGGGCAATTCAACAGACTCGCAGCAAATTGAGCAATTATGAAACTTTGCCAAACATGTTTTTTCATGTTCCCGTGTCTGAGAGTAAGTTAATAATTCTCTACATCCGTCATATCGGTTCACACATTTGAACAGGCATTTTTCTGCAATAACCCGATATAGAGAAACAACACCTTCTGATTGTTTTTTAGCTCTTGCACATCTACCACATTTTTTTCGTCTGTTGGGATATACCATTATAGGTTTTACAGATAAATATTTACTGCAAGTATCACATACTAATGTATCTAATATATTGTCTGGTATAATAAAGGCCATTGTTAAAAATCTAAAAATATTTTTTTATTAAGGAAAATTCATTTTTTTAATGTAAGTACTTACTGAAGAAAGGTATAGGTATAATAAAATATGTTATTAACGGCAAATAAATAATGATGTTTTTGTAGTACTCTTTGTTAAGTGATATCAACAATAATTATAATTAGCAGTAACTAGTCATTAAATTAAGTTTTAAATTTAGTGATGTGCAATCAACTTGCATACTTAACTGCTCCTCCTAATTAAGAAAGGGTCTTTTACCTACGCTGTTAACAGTTCAGTGCTCTATATGGTTCCCAAATATTATTAGATCAGTAAAAGGAAGAATCAGCTGTGTTTGACAGTGACAGTTATTGGTAATATTTTTGTTGGCCAACGGGGAAAGTGTTTGGCAAAGAGAAGGAAACTTAAGGCAACAGAATATTAAAATGGCTCCTAAAGTGAAATTTTACAAATAAATTAGTTTTAAAAAAAATATGCACGACGTACAAATGTAAAATTGACGTCTGACTACAGTAAAGAGTGAACGTCAACAATGTTGTAACAGTTAAACTCCCTTTAGTAAGTGATTTAAATTTGTATAAAGGAATAGTAGCCAGTAAATTTATGTAATTTATTTTTCAGAAATTATAAATAGTATGTAGTTAAAACTTCTAATTAATGGTTTAATAGTCACTGCCTTTTATTTTGATAATGGCGACAATTATGTATCCAAGTCTCACTAAATCACAAAGTATGAGAACTAAAAGAAAATCAGCTGTTGAACTTTTAGCTGAAAGTAAACCTTTTTATGTTAAATCTGAAATGGTTAGAGACACTACACAAGTCCTTCCATTAAGACCAAATTCTACAGCTATTGCTTATGTTACTTATAATCGAAGCAAATCAGTAAATGTAGCTGGACATGGATCTAATTATAGGCCAACAACTTTACCGCACTGTAAGTTTTAGAAATATACATAATTATTAATAAATATGAAAAGATAAAGTATTATGACATATATGTGAAAATATTAAAACCTTGGTATGTTCAATATAACTTAAAAAACTTTGTAATAGTGTGTAAATTCTGATAAGTATAATTTATTGTTTCATATTTTTTATTTATAGTTTCCACAAAGTAAGAGTTGAAACAATTAATTTAATTAAACTAAAGAAAACTCTAAATAATTACCACAAAAATTTTAATTTAATTTAATTAAATTAAAATTTTCATTGGTTTAATCCTATATACCTCATTTGAGACTTATGAAGAACTTTCTCTAAATTAATTTAATAGTTACTAATACTAATAAGTTTTCTTTGGTTTAATCCTATATACCTCATTTGAGACTTATGAAGAACTTTCTCTAAATTAATTTAATAGTTACTAATATTAATGAAAACAATCAATAATTTCTACTTCTAGTTGTTTTTTATATAATCTTTCTTATAAAACCTAAGTGGTAAATAAATAAAGAACCTTAATTATTCCTTAATCACTTCCTTCATCCTGTGTCTCTCAGTCTTTTCTTTGTTGATTGATCCAGATTTACCTTTATGATTTGTCTTTTATTCTCCATCTTTACTATGTTCACCTTTAGCATACATTTGTATTTATGTTTATAATTTAATCAGTATCACTCCACTACATTTTTTATCACAAGAATAATCAATTCCGTTACAATCTTTACAATAACACTTATTAAAGAAAGATGGAAGAAATTAACAGGTCACCAAGAATAAAATTTAAAAAAAAACAAAACAATTTAAAGAAATTCCCATTATTTTGAAATGAAAGATTTGAATTCCTTTTTCATTTCATAAATTGCTTTACGTGTACAATAATTTTTTCATTACACATTGTGGGTTTTTGATTTAAATTGTATATTTATGACCAACAGTACTTTTTATAATTGATTTATTTATTTTGACTTGCCCTAGAATGTAAATGCAAAGAACTATTTTTTCAGACATGGCTGTTTCCCCCTCCAGATCACTTCCTCCCTTAACACATCGTCGTTCCGTACATTCCACTGCAAATACAGACCTCCTCCAAAACCGGCTGCGTCAATTATTAGTATGCGACAGTGCTGAAGAATTACGAGTTGATCAAATGGCCCCATTAAGTCCACCTGCTGAATACGCGCAGAGATGTCACAAAAGTTTACCTGATCTGCATTGCCGGGAACCCAGTTCAAACAAAAGCAGCAACAAGAGTCTCTCCAACAGAGACAGCGGAGGTTCAAGTGGTCATTATACACAGCGAAGTGAACCTCCCCCTTCTCCTCGACAGGTATCAGATTCGTCCTATTATGTACATAGGGTGTCTTTATATTTTAAAAAACATTATAGCAATCCAATGATTAAACAATTAAATTAATTTTGTATCATCTTTAATATCTGAGTGTCACATTAACAGAGTTATTACATTTAGGAGGTCCGTCGTGATTCTGGCTCAAGTACACAACACAGTGGAGGGAGTTCCTATTATTGCTGTCAAGAACCTGAGTGTCGGGCTTCACGACATGTTTATCCGCCGCCACAACTTTCTCCAGGGCTCCCTCAACCGCCCGCTACCTTTAAGCGACAAAAATGTTTACGATACAAACGCGACAGACCTATATTGAGATCTAAATCGGATATTAGCGATCGTTATAGAAGATCAGCAGAACCTCCTCATCTCCAAGATTTCTTTGAACATTTAGGACTGTCGGGAGAGGGATTTGAAGAAATACTGAGTAGAAGGTAAGTAGAAGGTAACGCTTCTTCAAATAGTCTTGAATCATGTACAATACAAAACTGAATGTAAGCAACATTCTGTATACATACGCATATTTTCATTATTTGCATAAAGGTCAGCAAAATTTAGTTTTGTTCTGGACGCCATAAAGATTGGCCCAAATGAAAGAAACAGCCAACAACTTCGGTATTATTGAAAACTTCTAGCACTGAGTTATGAATCTCTTTCTCATAATTATTTAACTCACTTATTTGTTTAAAGTTTAATTCAAATACAACAGCTTTTGAAGTACATGGATATATTATCACTTCATTATTATTTCTGATCAAAAATATAATAACAGTATATAACTCTTTTCTATTAGTCCATTTATCGTGAATAATTGGAGAAACAGTTACGGTAATACTTTAAACATGCCATCAACAAACCAACGGTGATTCTGTTCCAATTCTCTCAAATTTTTGTCAATGTCAAACATTAGTATTCTTCGCAGCTACTGTATATAATCACATCAATCACTCTGATACAATTACATTAAATACCCCGATACATAAATCTTGTCTTATATCTCACAAAATTGTTATATCATTAATTCTAAAATTTCCCGTTAAAAAAGGCTACTTTGTCAGGGCAACTTGAGCAGGAGAGTTTTTGACGGGTCACAGAAATTATGTATGGGTAAACATTAAACTTTTAAAGACAAAAGAATCTCAGGAATCGCTTTTAATGGGATAACAACCATATGAGAAATGCATATTATAAAATGGGTCCTATTAGTAAATTGTACAATAATATGCATTTCATTTCTTTTAATAAATTTTCATTTCGGGATAATAAAGCCAATAGTAGGGCTATGCCTTTTCAACGATAATCTAAAAATCCTCAATGACTTTTAACTTCAGTTGAAAACGCACACCTAGATATTTACAATAATTTTTTCTACATGTCACAGAATTGTCAATAGAATAATGGTTTTCACAAACTTTGTTTTTCGTGTAATTGTAAAATCCAGACATTTTAGATATGTTTAGTATTATTTTATTATCTTTAAACCATTGACTAGCTTAACTTAAATCCCATTGTAGTTCCATGAATCCAGTAATGTTGAGATTTCTTTAAAAACTGTTAAATATGTAATACATTTTGGCAAATCTTTATTAATTAATATAGCCGAGGGAAGAGGACTACTAGTACAATCTTTGAATTAACTTTGCAGCGATTCTATGGATAGTCCGGTATTCTTCTCAGATGTTTCATCAGTAGATTCAAGCAGGCCTATTGACAACGTTGAATATTGTCCATCGGCTTATAGATCTGGAGATCCGCCTTCAATTGTTGAAAGAAACGCACGAATCATCAAATGGCTGTGTAACTGCAGGAAAGTACAATTCTCTTGAGGTTTGGAGGATGGCGATGACTATTACGTTTAAATCGCCAGTGCTCAAAATTCACGTTATATTTCATTTCATGATTATTTAATAATTATGTCACATACATAGTAAGTTTTTTTTTGTTAAAAGGTACATGTGTAAAGAAGGTTGACTGATATTCATTGTGACTATGTATCAAAATGTTGTTTTTAGTAATATAAATGACATTTATTACATCCCAAATCAAAGAAGAATCATGGTTTGTTACTGAAAGAAAAAATAAAAACTACTGTAAGTGTTCTTTAAAATATTTTTGGTATTTTTTATTAAATATGTAACATTGGTATAAAGTAAATGTTAAAGTAGGAAATTATTTAATATTATTATTTACATATAAAATCATATTTTTGCGTGAAGAAAATTTCAGAATACATTAGTTTCTATTTTTTTATCAAATTTTAATCATATTTATACCAAAAATATTTGTAAGTGAAAAAATTACTTAATCAACTATTTGGATGATCATTATTATTTTATTGTAGAAACAGGTATGTGCCTTTAAATATTTTATTTTGATTCTTTCTATAACGTGTGTTTAACTTTTTGATTATATTGATTTGCAGAATAGTTTACATTATGGTTATAATTATCAACGGGACATTTTATTAAAAAAGGGATCTCAATGTTCTCCAATATTTAGAATAAATATTTGTTTGTTACAAAATTATTATTTGTTATTTCTTTTTATACGTTTATAGAAGTCAGATAAATGTGTTATAAAAGATTCAGTGATATTTTATATCGATTTTAAAATGAACACCTTGCGTTTGATTAAATTAATCCAAAGCTTACGGGGTTCTAAAATATTCATTAAACTTAAAAGCGATAACCGATTTCATTATTTAGATAGTCGTGTTATGATTTATATCGATTTTTTTCCGAAATTAAATATATTAAATAATTTAACCTTTTCTTAATTTGTAATTCATGATTCCTATAGTTTTCATTTAAATATCACGTTTATAAATATCCGCGATAGTTTAACAAACATAAATCATTGTATTCTGAAAAATCTTACCAAAAGAAATAGTTTTTATAAAAAATTGCTAAATTAGTAAGAACTTAATTTCCCCATTTCAAAAATGCTTTCTGTAACTTATTTTTTTGTTTTTTGTTATCGAAAGCTATGTCAAATTGTATTGTGTTGAAATATTTTCCCAATTTGTCTTCCAAAATAATTTACTATAAGTAGTAGAATAATTTTTGTATGGGCCGTTCGTATTTTTATAAATATATATGTTCTTATTGCACACTGAATATCTTAAAATTTATGTTCAATACAACACGACATTTAGTATTAAATATATTGTGTAGTTAAAGTAATTGACAGGGACAATATAAACTTCTATCTTATAGTTTTAATTGGCACAAAAGTAGAAAGCCAACTTAATCATTAAAAGTCGAATTAGATCTAATTTAATTACTTTTGCTTATTGCTAAAATCACAAAACAGAACAAAAACTATTCCTTGACATGTTTGAACTGATATCTCAAAAGTTGTAGTTGTGCTACGATATAATTTGACATTCCTGTAAAATCTTTGATTTAGATAATTATAGACATTACAGGTTTTTACAAAATCTAGTTTCTCTGATAGAAGATATAATCAAATAACACACAATAATAAATTTATGTATTGTACTTAATTAAAGGTAAATATAGAATGTGAAAAGTGAGATAATATGACGCAACAATTAGGAAATGACAACAAAACTAAATATTTTTCATAAATTTTTCATCCAAATAAACATTTTAAATTACAGTTCGCAAAGAATATTAACTGCGGAAATATATCCATCAAAATTTTTGTTGTCGCATATTGTGTTGCCTTATATTTTTATTTCTATATTGATATTTTTTCATGTAAATAATGACTGATATAACGAAGCGAATCAAATCCGTACGAATTGAAATTAAGAATTCTTAATATATAATAATAAAATTATTATCTGTATTTCTATATAGTAGGATACTGATAGGGTTATTTGTTTTCAATTTTTTAAATAATTGTAATTTGAAAGATTGTTTTTATTGAAAATATGTTGAATATTTTTGCACTTCCTAGGCTAACAAATAATGTATTTTAACCATTTAATTTGATGATGTCTTAGAAATTAAAAAATATATCTCTAGTACCACTTAATTGAAAGCAAGTAGAATATTTTATTCATGAAAATTAACATTTATATAACCAATATCTACTTTTAACATTTTTATCTAATATAAATCTAAAAACACAGTATTACAAAGCTTTTTAAAATACATTTTCTTCATAACAGAATAATTAAATATATCGGCCTATTGCTTCCATTGCATAAATACATATGACAAATAGAGCAAATGATATTTTCTACATTATCCTCTATTTTCGCACATTCGTTTACATCATCACAACCACGTGCAGTTTGTATACCATTAAATGTTTCTACAACCAATTTAAAATACGCTGATTTATTATGGCAATCGATTTTGGGATTTTTTTGTAACGTTGACCATTACAAAAAATCTCTCAAATTGATTGTAGAAACATTTAATGGTATACAAACTGCACGTGGTTGTGATGATGTAAACGAATGTGCGAAAATAGAGGATAATGTAGAAAAGATCATTTGCTCCATTTGTCATATGGATTTATGCAATGGAAGCAATAGGTCGATATATTCAATTATTCTGTTATAGAGAAAAGATATTTTAAAAAGCTTTGTAATATTGTGGAAATTCAGATAAGTATAATTTATCTTTCATATTTATTATGGATAGATTCCATAAAGTAAGGGGTTGAAACAATTTATTTATCAAAGCGACATTTCTTGTTGTATTAACTATGTCAAATATTTCTTTTCAGGCTAGCGATTTATGTTTTTAAAGAAATCACCAGTTAAATTATAAGAAAATAATATGTTTTTTAATTTCCAGTCTACTACAAAGTGCAAATAACATATATAACATGAGATGAAGGGCCTTGATATCTTGAGTAGTCTTTTTGTGAGATTAAATTAACCACTTCAGTCCCTTGTTAATATACTATTTATCTAACTAAATCCGTATTCAATATTCATTTCTGTTGTTAAATGTTTATAAATGGTCTTAATTTATATTTTGAAGAATGGAAAAGTAATTATTAATAACTAAGTATCGATATAAAAAAAATAGCTCCAATAAACATAATTTTCCAAATAAGACTTGATTCCCATAAGACTAAACAAGTATCTTACATATCAGATTCCAACATTTTAATTTCTAATAAAAATATACGCTGTCTTCAAAAATATTAAAACTATTTATAAAGTTAAAACTTCTTAAAAGTGTGAGAGATGGTGAATTTATTAGATTTCCTCAAATATAAAACTTTCAAATTAAATTATTTAATATAATTTTGTGCGATTGTTTTTTCTTATTTGTTTATCTTTATTTATACTCGAATAATTTTATATAGTATTATTAATAATATAATATAATTTCTTAATGGAAAATGTAATCAAATGAAGAATAACTTTGTGTGATAGGTCTATGCTTTGTATATATACAGGTATTAATTCATATTTTAGCTAAAAATACCCATATAATGGAACGCTGATTGTTAGTAATTATAATGATGCCATGCATCTAAGCTGTCTAGTCTGTATTTAGTTTTGTCAAAATTTGTTTCTATAGGGCATAGCTGTGTTAACTGAAATGCAATAAACCATATCTAATAAATGTTGCACATTTTATTATTATATCTATTTATACACTGAAAAACAATCATACCAAATGCGTAGTATTATTTTTTTATATTAGAGAGAATTATCATGAAAGGACTGGACTAAGTATTTAAGTGAATGAGTTATTACTTTAACTTACAAATGTGTGTTGTTGGGTACTTTAAATCTACTTCTAAAAAAATTATATCTTTAACAAGTAAAATAAAAGCTTTTAGTTAAGATTTATATTTATAAATTCGAAATTAAAATGTCATTTTTTATTATATAATAAATTACTTAATTTTACATTTTCTTAAACTCTTAGAAATTCATTTTATTTTTCTTTTAAAAGTTTTATCCTCTTAACAAGTTTAATTAGCAAAAATGTGTTTTACATATGGGAAGAATCCCACTGTAAAATAAAATCCAATTAAACTGAATTGGAGCATAACACTACAAAGAGAAATATCGATTTGACAAATTTGTATTTAGTTGCCATGGTTACCTACAGGCAACACATGGTTTTTTAATAATGAAAAGCAAGCAATGAAGCGAACAATATAAATTTTCTAATTAATAAACGTATCCTTCGTAATGGGTCTTTTTCAAAAATTTGCAAATTTTTTAGGTGTTAGGAAAAGGGAAGTAAATGTTTTAGTAGTGGGTCTAAATAATAGTGGAAAGACTACACTTGTGAACAAATTTAAAAATGAAGAGGAACGGGTAACAGATATTGTGCCCACTGTGGGATTTTCTGTAGAAAAATTTCAGAGTAAGCAATGTTGATAGTATGAACTTAAAATCTACTTATATTACCATACTCATACATTTTTATTGTTAATTTTCGTAAAATAATTTGATTATTTTTTCATTCGTCTTAAACGATTGAATGTTAGAATATATTTATACGCTGCAGCATGATTAACATAAAAAAATATTAAATCATCCTAAAAGAAATCATATTTTTACCACGTACAGTATATCATAAACTCACAATTAGAAGTCAAGAACCGAAAATAACGTGTTTATCCGTTTAAATTGTGGATGAAGATGAGTTGTTCAAATAAAATCTTAGACTTAATATCCTAATTTTTATTTTTTAGATAAAAACCTCTCATTTACGGCCTTCGACATGTCAGGGCACGGACGCTATAGGGATCTTTGGGAGCACTACTATAAAGACTGTCATGGTATTATTTTTGTAATAGACAGCAGTGATCGTTTAAGATTGGTAGTTGTAAAAGAAGAGTTGGACTTATTATTACAACACCCAGATGTATGCAATAAAAAAATTCCCGTTTTGTTTTTTGCTAATAAAATGGATAACAAAGACGCTTTAAGTAGTGTAAAAATAGCTGCAGGACTAGGACTTGACAAAATCTTGGATAAACCTTGGCATATATCTTCTAGTAATGCTATAACAGGAGAAGGGCTACAAGAAGGAGTTGAATGGCTTACACAACAAATTAGAGATATAATTATGGCTAAACCATAGTCTTTCTAAATTTTTCTTTCTCTAAATTATAAAATATCAAGTTGATAATTTGCTGCACATTATTATTTTTTGAAAAGTAATAAAAAGGCATCTTGGATAAGCCAAACTCTTATCATTTATCCTATAGGTTCCTTTCCTATTTTATCATCTTACACAAAACGTATTAACTATATAGTATTTAATATCGTTTTGCACTAATTAAAGTCAATGCCAGCAAAATAGAGAAGAATTGGAACGTATGAAGAAAAATTCTTGGAGAATATCAAGTTGAGTTCAGAAATGGGCGTATAGTGACAGATCAAATTTTTAAGTAGCGGTTACGAATATAATATGGCAGTCCATATATGATTTATAGACTTTCAATATGCATATAACTGGGAATGCAGAAATGAAACGTACAAATTGATGGTAAAACCAGGCATACCAAAAAACTGATGACTAACAAGAATGACACTAACACAGAAAAACAGTATCTGTGAATGGACAAAAATTACCAAATTTCAGAACAAATATGCAAGGACAAGGAATCCCACTATCCACCACATTATTCAACACAACGGTAGAATACATACTAAAATAAAGCAATATTAATATTCAAGAAACTTTAAATATGCATTTATATCAGTGCCTAGTATAAGCAGAACACTACTTGCAAATCAGTAAAAAAAAAAGAGAAAGTCGTGAATAAAAGAGGAAAAAACGTAGTTGACGGTATGAAGAAGTAGTAATGAAAAAACTGATTATGATTTAATAATCAAAAACTACTTAAGGAATAATGAATACAATTTTAAGATCTCCGACAACTTTGTTTTTCTAGGAGTCAATATAAATAACAGAAATGAGGAAAGCTAGGAATTTAATGAAAGAATAAAGAAATGAAATAGAATTCCCATTAAAATTTTGAAATCTAAGCAAAAGAACGACTCTATGTTACAGTAATAAAGCTGGTTACATTGTATGGAAGCGAAATATGGATCCTAAATAAAACGAAAAATACGAAACTGGAATTAGGGCATTTTGAAAGACTACCACTGAGCAAGTTACAAAGTATAAAGAGAAACAATAGCAGGGAAGAAAACAAGAGGAATACCAAGATAGAAATAGCTAAGTAAGTGAAAGGAGAGCAGAAAGAAATGGCAAAATATCGCCAATTAAAAACTGTATATATATATATATATATATATTATCATTCATATATATAGTAAGATGTCCAGAGATATAAACTGTAGGTAAAACTCATAATAAGACCATTAAGCCTAAATCAAATTAATTTATTTTCAAAAATCAAATTTGAAACCTACACTTTTATTTAAAATGTACACAATGTCTTAAAATATATCCATATACCTATTTAATATAAAAATTGTAACTTATTAAATTATTTAGGAGTTTCATAGGCATCGGGCATTCTTTCAATAGTATATTTATGTTGAGAGACATACATGATAGGTACTCCTGGTATCTTTCTTATTCTTCGTTTTAAATCTTTATCATTAGTAGCAACTATATAACATTTATGTTGTGTGACTCTCTGAACTAGGCAGTCGTCAGCATAAGTTCCTTTGTGCATACAATGTATTCTTTCAAATCTAGGATCTTTAATGATTCTTAGTGCTATTCTATATTTTTGACCAAGTTTTTCCAATTCTGCAAGTACACAATCTGTAATATAAGGTATGCATTTTGCATATAAGCAGTCCATCATATTTTGAATAATATCCAATTTGTTTTTAATTGAAAAATTTATAAAATTTGTATCAACTAATATGTGATAGGGGGGGCCCAACTGTGTATTATACTGAAAGAATAATGCGGAACTAATTTGTGGTTGTTCATGAACTTTTAATTTGTGAGGATCTTCGATTATCTTTTTCCTTGATGGTTGTCTTAGTGATTCTTTTATGCGAGGGTCACTTAAACTTATCATTTTCTTCATTTTTGCAAAACGACGTTCTACAATCTTTCTTGTTTTCTTAGATTTCCCCTAAAAAATAAATAATTGTATAAAAAGTTAACAATGTACTATGCGTGGTATTTTACCATTTTTAAGTTTATATATTTATATAAATTTAAAAATATATGCTTTCAAGAGAGTGCAATAGACCAAAAGGTTATATTTACATTCTTCACGTGTGGATGTATGCTGAGTGGGACTTTATTTTTCGTATATTGGCAGCATATTTTCCTCTGAAGATTAGGAGTTTGTTTACGAATATAGAACACATTGCTAAACGAATTTCTGTATCCTCATTTTACTCATGTATTTTATACATTTAATATTTATTTATTATTTCGTAGACAAGCTTTTACATTTGCTAATAGAAAAGTACATCCGTATACATAACTCAAGTTCAGAGGAGACTAGGCCATCTTCTAAAAAAAAAGAAGTATGCTTGCCCTATACTTACCTGTCATTCAGTGTTTGTAATTAGAAATCAGTGAGGTTATATTTTAAGAGCAGTAGACAAATTATTACACTATTAATAATTTGATCTAATTTAGTACCATTACAATAATTTTATAAATATTCAATATTTTATTAGAAATGTCTGAGAAAGAAGATAAAGGTCCTGAAATTGTCTCAGATCAAGAAAGAGAAATTGCACAAAATGCTCTAACAGAATATAAAAAGTAAGTTATAAAATGATTCAGTCAGGTTTATTTATTTTACTACAATACTGGTATTCAGTAACAACTCAAGAATATTGTCTATAGGTATATAGGAAAATAAATAATGAAGAGTACAAATACATATACATGATATAAAATACAAATTAATCAAATTATATATCTAGAACATATTTAAAAATTAATAAAATATATAAATTTTAAATGTTTTAGGAAAAATTATGCTACTTGTTTACAATTAATAAATAAATTAGAAGATAGAAACAGTGATTTAAAAGTGGTTCAAAACAAAGCTGTAGTAGAATACTGTAAAAGTGATTTTAAGAAAACTGAACAGTTTCAGAAGAATTTAACAAATATATGTAATCAGGTAAAAGTATATTTAAATAAGAATGCTCATTTTTTATTTGCTTAATCCTGTTTTAGTTTCAAGTTAAGGTAGAAAAGTTGGATGACATTGATCATTGTATTATACAATATAATCGAGCAGTTTTACTTTATCACCAGAAGCAATATACAGCTGCTCAAAGAATTATGGATAAAGTTTATAAATTTATTGAACCTATGGGTAGGTAAAAACCACTTTTATGCGGAATTGCTATAATTTTTTATAGTTTATAAATTCATTCATTCATTTATTGTCACAACCGTGAATAGTTTTATTTGTTTAATTCCACAGAAGAATCTTTGGCGAAACAAGTGAGTCTTCTTGCTATTGAATTACAACTGTGTTTAAGGCAACCTGAAAAAGCTTTGACTTTAATTAACTACTTAGAAAACAATTTAATATATGGCGGTAGCATTCCTTTAAAGGGTTTGGATAAAAATGGAAAAGAAAGAAAAGTACGTATTCCATCACTTTTACTTATAATTATTTAATTATAATTTTATTTTATCTATTACAGATACAGTTACCCCCTCCAAAACCTTTGTCTGAAGAATTTGAGAAGAAATTATTAAAATATAAATTGAGGTGTTATGTAATGAGCCATTCTATGAAAACTGCAATAAAAGAAATACAGGTGCTTCTCAAAGATAAATCGGTAAGATAATAACTTTTTGCAATGGCTATTCTAAATGTGTCATTTTACTTTTTGTGTTACAGTTACAACATTCTTTGTTTTTCAAGTGTACTTTTTTTGTATTATCTGTGAAGTACTTAGGCAATCTAAGGTTGTTTATATCTAACTTAGTAGTATTATTGAGTGGGGACACTAACACATGAGCAACTAGGCCATTTTAGGTCTTTTTTGCCATCTCCTGTCTTCCCCTTATTTTTGTGATTTCATATTCAAGGAACTCTTGTCAAAAATTATATTTTTTTGCCATTATCTTTGATAACCAATAGTTCTTAGCTTCTAAGAGAGTTTCTAGTTAGTGTAAACAGAATATCCAATCTATAGTCAAAGCTATTATTATTTTAACTATTAAATATTTTTTAGAACATTGACGCAATGTTTCTAGCAGCTAATATTGAATACTTAACTGGAAACCACCAAAATGCAGTAAAAATTTTAACTTCAATACCAAATGACGCTTTATTGTATAAGTAAGGAGTATCGTATGTTTGACTGTGACTTTATAATACATAAATGATTTTTCTCACTTTTTTTCCAGTGATTGTGGTGAATCCTCGACTGTGATGTTTTACAATAATATGGGAGCAATTCATTATGCTATGGGGAAACCAAATTTAGCATGTTATTATTTCCAAACTGCATTGAAAGAAGATATAAAGATAGCTCAAAGTCAACAGAAGAAAGAAGATTGTAAGTGAAGACTGAAGATGATAAAAATAATTAAATTTTATTTATTTTTTTTATCTATAAAAGGTTGTTTGTGCAAACATAAATTATATTTTACATCGAAATTGCGATTATTATGAAGAGATAGGCAATTTGTTTCCAGTTGATTTGCTTTCAAATACCAAACCTAATAGAAAAAAAAATTAATACTTTTTATTTAATTCAAGTTATTAGTTGTTCTAAATTATTCACTTTTTCCTTTATGATATTATTTTAATTTATGTAGATGAAAAGCCTTTGCATACATTAGGAGGTTCCAAATATCATGAATTGATATACAATCTGGGTATTGCTTTATTACATGCAAAAAGGCCTACTCAAGCATTTGACTGTTTAATTATAGCAGTTAGAAGGTATCATAGGAATTCCAGGTTATGGATGCGTCTTGCAGAATGTTGTATTATGTTACATAAAGAGGTAAAAATTATTATATTTTTAGTTTTAGCAAGTCTTTTATAATAACAAGAAAAGATGTCTTTATATTTCAAAAAAATATAAACAACCCCAATATTTTTTACAATCCTAATATTTTCAATATAGTAAGGTAATAAAGCTTGAAATCCGTACCAGATGTCCTAATTTTTTCTTAAATTTACAATTACTATTTTACTTTATGCGCTAGTGCTTTATATTCGAACTTTGCTCAGTGTACTTTAGTTACTGAACAGGACACACAGTTTTGTATGATAGGCAGATCCATTTTATTATTAGTCATTAATTCATAAATTTATCTCAACTGTAAAACGTAATGTGGGTAAATAATTGTTCCCTTGCAATTTTAGACAAACGAGGTTGATTTTGAGGAACAAAAAAATTTAGTCGCAGATTATATAGGATCTAAGGATAAACAAAAAATTGTACTCGTTACAAATTTGTCAAAAGATAAAAAATATAGGTAGGTTTGACATTTATAAAAATTATATTTAAAAAAATGTGTAATAACATTTTGGTAATATCGAATTTTTAATTTATTTTATTAATGTAAATACTTTTTTTATTAATGTAAATACTTTTTTAGAGTAAATTTTAACATTCAAAATATAATCTCAAAGAACAACACCAATTTTATACATTTTATTGGTTTCTTTTACATTACATAAACTTAGTTTCTATCCTATTTTTTAGCACCGATAGTCAATCATATGCGGTTCCTGTTCCATCCCTGGAATTCGCATCATTGTGCCTTCGAAACGCCTACTTACTTATACCTTCGGATACAGCAACTCCCGTGCCTCTTTTCCTAATTCCAGGAGTAACACCTCCGGCACCGCCTCCGAGCCCAGGTCCTTCTCCTTCAAATCCTCTATCTCCAGAAGGTGTTGCTACTTTAAGGAATGAAATCTTGGTCGCCAGCGCTTACGTGTCCCTTTGCCTTGGAGACTATATTTTAGCTCTCGAATATTCTAAGGAACTTTTAGAACAACAGAGAATATCTGGAACACATAAGTGAGTATAATAACAAAATAGTAGGCAATGTCGTTTTCTAAATTTAAACGTTGGTGTATTCCCTTGCAAATTTCATTTCATTTTCTTGGGGCTTAAACCCATTAATCGCGTAATCTAAAGGCCAATAATAATCGAGCATATTTTAATGAAAAAGAGGGTACGAGTTTTTGAAAGGGATTATTTTCTTTTAGGTTACTGGCTAATCTATATGCAGCTGAATCTCTAGTTCTATTAGATAAAATATCGGAAGCATTAGAATATCTAAATCCCGAAAATATTAAAGACTTATCTTTTAATTTGCCATCAGATGGAGAAAAATCCGAAGATGGGAAATTGAAAAAGATTCTTCCTCCAAGTAAGTAATTTTTTTATTTCTCATTAGAGACTTACTAACTTGCCATAAACTTTTGGCTAATTCAAACACACTTTATTTCGTTTTCTTATCTTCATAACAATTTTTATTAATCGATTACAGAATGGTTTCCAAATAATCTACAAACTGCCTATTCTGTAATCCAATACAATATAGCTGTAGCAAAGACAATAAGAGGCCAATTAGATCAAGCAGCTTTGCTATTAAGACAAATATGGCAAAATAAGAGAACATGTAGAGTGCCTACACATATTATAATGTTATTTATATACATAGAATTGCAATTAGGTGAGACATTATTTTTTTTTATATATTTGAATTTTCTAACTAAAATGTTTTCTTATTTAATGAGTGGGTACTGTCATTCCTGAGCATATATTAACAGGAGGAAAAAACGGAGAAATAATAGGTCTTTTAATCTCACAGTCTATAAATTTTATTTATAATAGAAAAACTACCGGTTTCGTGGTAAAATGGGCCACATCTTCAGATTCAATCACAAAATTCTGTAATTGAAAACAAATCTATATTTGTTATATTTAAGTACTACTGAGAATGTCCACTAGGTTATGTTGTCTCTGCTCTCAACATTCGCGCCCTTGTTGAAATTAAAAATCATTCTAAACATAAAAATAAAACATATTCTACACAAAAACAACCCTTACCTACAAATAAATAATATACAATTTATTTTACACCAAATTATTTGTTTTTAATTACAGAATTTTGTGATTGAACCTCAAGATGTGGCCCATTTTGCTACCAAACCGGTAGTTTTTCTTTTATAAATAAAATTTATAGACTGTGAGATTAAAGGATTCATTATTTCTCCATTTTTTCCTCCTGTTTCCTTATTTATTTTTTCTTATTCTGTTATAATTTACTGCAAAATAACTAATTATCCAACCTACAAAAATAAATAGTATGACTAGTATGTTTACATGTATACATAAATGATTCTTTGTTGTAGGCCATACAGATGTAGCAAAAAATTTGATAAGACAGTATCAGCAAAGACTGACAGGATGATTATTACATTTCATATATGAGGTATATTAAGTGACATTAAGTAATTTAAAAAAATGTTTTGAAATTATGTTGTAATTATTTAATGGGTTGATTTGCGATGTTGAGTTTCAGCTTTAATACAAATATCTTTCAAGATTAATTAACAATAATGAATTAATTGATTAACGACTTATAATAATTATTTATAGATATGATTTTATTCCAAACTTACCTTAGCCAATTGTAGAAAAAATAAATTATTTTGACTGCTTTTAGTATTTTTTTGTAATATGATTTTACTCTCAAATAATATACCTTAATATTTTATGTTAATACACCGAATAGAAATTTGTTTAGTTGCAGTTACCTAACAGAAGTAACTCATACATTTCAACTTCATATTAAATATATACGAGTACCTACAGGATTTTTCTTTATTAATTATTTATTCTTTATCATCGGTATAGTTGTGTACATTAAAAAATGTTTTGAATAAAAGTTGCATTACTGATATTAACTTTTTTTAAATGTCATCAAAAATAGCGACATGCGGATTCTACAGGTAGAACAAATATTTTTTTAAATACAAAACTTTATATTATGGACGGAACTTTTAAAACGGTGCCTTATTTATTTGCACAATGTACACCATCCAAAAGTTTAAAAAGAAACTTACTTATTTACTTAGTGTTACTGATAAAGATCTCGTGCATAAACTTTCCAGGAGGCACAAAAGAGGACGTTTCTTTCATTTCTGACAGTGTGCGTATATAAAAATCCAATCGTTTATTTTTTAAAAACTTCAGTAGTTTAAAATAATTAAATGAGAAATTAAAAAAAATGTTAGGGAAGTTCTCGTTTTCAAGATTTCTTCTCTTTGTAAAAGTTCCGTGGTTTTACAAGTGGTTTGAGATAATTTTAGTGTGCTCAACTCTCCTAATATGAATATTCCTCAATAATTTTCTAATTAAGATAAAATATAGTTATATTATCGGAACCTTCAGGTATCTACAACACCTTGAATAATTATTTAAATATGAATAGTTCCACGAATTTTCTTCAGTTATGTTATATATACTTTCAAACTGTTCATACTAACAATTACTATTGATTTAGGTTAGTTTAAATATCTGATTCTAAATCTTTAACAATTTATTATAAATAAAATAAAATTTGAATATGGTTTAATAGGATACACTTTGTTAAGTATAAATCAATGAATTTAAAAAATATTAGATCTTAATAAAAATATTTTTTATAACTAGTAATGCTATGTAAGCTTCGATAACTCTTATCAATAAATACAATCTATACCTATCAAGGCTTATCTTAAAATGTGAATGTGTAAGTATTGAAAATTAGTTATTTTTAAACAACAATGTAAGCTCAATCTACTGCAATTTTAAATAAATATACCTTAGGAATGTTGACCTGCTGCTTAAAGCGAAAAATGACGGCTTCAAAAAGAAATTCCACCGATATTAACAATCAAACTGATAAAGAAAGCAATGAAAATGGTAAACAACAATCATTTAAATGTGCTAATTTTTAGTAATTCTTTTCATTTCCAGGTTCCAATATAACAAATACAGAACGATCGGAACCTCAAACAATTCCCGAGACAGAAGATGTAAAAAATCAAACAAATAGTAATAATAAAGTATCCAGGAGTATCTCAGCTAATAGTTTTTATAGTGTAAAATCATCAAGATCTGAAGTCGAGAGTGATTACTTAAGTGTATGCAGTGGAGATTCTTTTAAAAGTGCTTAAAATGTTTTTTATTTAGTAGTTCATATAAATTAGGAACTGTTTTTAGAGAGGTAGGATTCAAGAATATTTTAAATAATATATTTTACTCCAAATACAATTTCTAATTAATATTTTTAGTCTATTGTTTTCTTAATAGATAATCTCATTTAAAAATAATCTTTTCAATAATTTATCGATAAAAATAACGTTACCAAATAATAAGTAATTATTAATTAATTATTTTGTTATCAATAATCCTCGAATTTTTGTACAACTTGAATGCTAAAATTTCGAAATTACAAGCGCCCTCAAAAATTTTCTGTCTTCTACACAGACTATCTCAAAAACGAATGCATCAGTTTTTCAGTATAAAAAGAGTATATGCAAATTTATAAAAATTAAAGTGGTTATAGGGGGAAAATTTTGAACGGTTTTGATGTGAAAAGATATCCCCCACAAAATAAAAGTCAACTAATTACGCGTTTTTTATAAAATATTCATTTGAAGAATTATTTAGAGTGTTTAGTTTTAAATGGAAGTCGCTATATAAATATGGAAGGGAAAATTTAAGTGTACACTCTCTTCTGTGATTTTCTTAATCATTTATTGATTGTGTTTTTTAATTTTTTTCTAATGATACATTACATACAGAACCACAAAAGTAGGTATAGGGAACCTTTAATAAACTTTATCCTTTTTTTTATGGTATATCAAACAGCTTTGATATTCCATAGTTTGTTCATCATATATAATTAAACATTACTTTAAAAAACGCTCTATATCATACAATATTTATTATAAAACGACATTTAATAATAATTAATATTACAACAGTATATATTATACACAAGTTTAATTTCCTCCTAGTGTGTATCCTCTGCCCCAATTATGCCTTCCAAAAAATCCCCCACCTCTGTTTGTGTTATCAGGTGCAGCACCAGTTGCTGGTCTTTGTGGAGCTGTTCCAAAGCCATGTACACCTCCTACCTGATCAGGAAAGAAACTCTTTAAGATGGAAGGTGTTTGAAGCAGTGTAGGGCCAGCTAATTCTTGAGGATACCTGAACATCAAAAAGAAGTAAAGGTGCCCTATCAGTATTCCAAAAAGTTCCATAATTCCACCTCCACTAAGAACCAAATTAAATGCAAGAAGTACCCAAGGTAAATAGATCGCCTTGAAGCGGGTACCAAACCAAAAAGAAACAATGGTATCCTTATTTAATTGACACCATATGTACAGTACAGAGAGGATCATAGGGTCCATTAAAAACTAGAAAAAAGAAAATGTTAAAGCATTGGACAACTTTCTCTAATCGTTATTAATTTGAGAACTTTATTCATCCTTTAGACTGTTAATCTATATTTCAAAAACAAACATGAACAAGCGATATTGTCTAAGAATTAACAAAATGTTTTCCTGTGGCTACCACAATACAGAAATATACTTTGTTTCCCTCATAGAAAGTTACAATTAATATGCACAGTGACAAACCTGCTCATTTTAAATAAAATAATGTAGGGCCACAACATTGAAAAAAAAAATTGTATATCAGGTTTATAATTATATACTAGTTATGCAAAATTCTTACAAATTCTTTTATTGATTTATATTATTTGTAAAGAAAAATGTATTGATAAATGTTTAGTTTTGCATCAGATTCGATGATAATATTGATAACCAATAATTTTGTTGCAATTATGTCCAATTTTATTTCAACAAATAAAATCTTTGATTGTCTATTTAGAATGCAAGTCATTAAATGTAATACATTTGAGTTATTTATCAAACTTACCGGCAATTCAGCAATCAATCCAAGAATTATACAACAGGTCCAATTGAAAATTAGTAAAAATAGGTAGTCAGCTGGTTTACCAGCATAAGGCCCTAAAATAAGAATAAAAATATAGTTTTATAAATATAAAAAAATGAGAAAAGTTACCTTCTTCCAGTCGCCTTGAATAGTTGTAAAGAAAATAAAGATTGATGAGATAATGAAATCCTGCTTGTTGAATAGGATAATATAATACACAGGTCAGAAGCCTCCATATTTGGAATCGTTTTAGAGGTTCATACAGTAAAATTAAATTGTAGGGACTCACGATATTAAATCTACCTAATAAGGTAAATATTATAGAACCAGCAAACCAGTAACGTGTGAATTGAGGAACACTTCTAAACCATTCGCCCAAATCAGACATTTTTATATATTTTAAAACCAACTAACAAAATCTATAGCTTAGTTCACTAATATTTTACACAAATATTGGGCATTTTACTGAAATATTTTTAACATGAAGAGTGTCGTGTCCCTAACTGAATGGACTATTTACTATAACATGACATTAACGTTATGACATCATCACCGTGCATTTATTTTCGATTTTGTGAATGTTCAGACACCAAGATACTCTACTTGACATTAATGGATTTCTAGAAAGAAAGAAGGAGTATTAGGTATATTTAACTAAACAAAGAAAAAAGATCTGAACTCTTATCAAACGAACTTTCCTTTCATAAAAATTGGAATTATCCTTTTGGACATAGCCCATAGAACGATAGAAGAAGAATAATTACGTCAGGGAGGTTATGTTATAATTTATCGCGGTTCTATTGCTCTTTATTTATCACATGGGTCAGATGATCACGGTTCTTTCTAAATTTTTTTCAGTAAATACCAAAGTAATACTTTTAGCTGGACAAGTGGACAGTTATAAAAATGTAACACGATGTGTAACATCTATAGTAGCGTGTATTTATCTAAATATGGGTTCATTAGAATTACGCCTATTTTTTTTTTATTTCAGTGTCTTAAGTTTCAAGTAAATCCGGAAAATAAAAACCATTTTGGTGGAATTGGCGTTGAAAAAGGTTTTATTGACTTCATTTTTGTACATTTAGTACTTCACCTGGTTGTGACGAATTCTATTGGTTAAATATTTGTTGCGAGTTTCGCTTGATTTTAATCAGAATCCCTTGAAGCATTTATTTTCATTAATAAATATTGTACATAAGAACATGCAGTAACAATTATTTTTTTCTACGCATCTATAGAAAAACGAAATTAACAAAATCACAAATGGTATAAAATGCATAATCCTGCAATTTCCAACTAAATGTATTGGTATATTTTCATTTAATGGGATATTTTTTGGGAAGAAGCCAAGAAAAAAAAATTGTGTGAAATTTCCACTAACTTATCAGGTTGGTGTAATGTGTGTTGCCTACGATTTAAGAGTCCAAGCGGTGCCCAAGCCCATTCTACAGAGTTAAGTTAGTCTGTGCCCATGCTCAGTGCCCATTCCAAGCCAACACTCTGTGCCTGATCCATCTACATGTCAACCGTCATACAGAAGGTGCGTACTCAGTGAAGTCAAACTAACGTAACTTTTATCTATGCTTCGAACGATTTCTTTTTGTGTCGCTGTTTGTACGCCTATCCTCCATTTTGTTAAACCAAAAGGTTAATTGTATGTTTTTTGTAATCAATCATTAATGTTTTAAGAAAATGAGTGATTATTCTGCGGTCGCTCCGCCACCACAACAAAATTTTAATCAGTCTTCAGCATTCGCCGCCGCCCTTCAACGTGCAAAACAGGTAAGCCATTAACATACCCAAACGGCAAAATGTGCATAGACTTATTTTTTCGTATTTCTTCAAAATTAACCAGTTATATTGGTAAACAAGATGGAACGTGAGATAAATTCAAATTAAAATACGCTTTTTTGATCTAGATTGCAGCTAAAATTAATCCGGGAACTACCGGCACTGAAACCAGATCCAAGAGACCTTTAGAAGACTGTCCAGGTAAATTAAACGTTTCAAATTTTCAAACCGATTTATCACAGGTCTTATTGAAAATTATTAGTATATATGTATATATATATATATATCAATTTAATAAATGCATTTGTATGTAGACAAGTAATCATACATTTTTTCCATATATACAGTAGACCCTCAAATCCCACTTATCTAACTTCTTGGGTAGTTAAATATTTGATAACCTAATCATCACACACCATCATGAAGAAAAATGTTTTGCTAATGTTTTATGAATATTTAATACCTTGCTACATTACTGCTCTAGTAATAGTGCCCAGCTCTAGTGGTTATGTCACCCTGGACAAAAAGATAAATAATCAAACAGCACAAAACAGTAAAAATTAACAAATATTTGTACCTAGCCACAAATTAACAATATAATTTTTTACATTTTTAAATACTATTAAAAATGTGTGTTGTACAATTAATCAAAATACCATTATTTTAAAAATAAAACAAAGTAACATCAACTACGCTAAAATTAAATAAATCACTTCTCACTTTTAGAATTTTTTATTTCATGTTTTAAATTTACTTGCTCAGCAATTTTATGCATAATTGCCAAAATGGCCAAACTATTAAGTCGATTTTATATAGTAGTCCAACATGAGTTCTTTAATTTTAGCTTAAAGAAACTCCTTTTACTACTTGCTAAAAGTATTCGTATTCTGCTCTGGTAATAAACAATATTAAATGTGACTAATTCCAAAAAAAATAGGAACTAATACAGGTATTTGGTTTTTTTTAGAACCGGATGCAAAAAAAGGCCCTGGTTCCATTGGACCTCTATCAAACCAAGGCCCTCCTGCATTGGGTAGACCACCACAAAATCAAGGTATGGGAGCTCCAGGAATGAGTGCTCCACCTGGAATTGGTGGCATGCCTCAGTTAAGTGAAGATATCAAAGTTCCTGATAAAATGGTTGGTCTAAGTAAGTACCAGTTTGTATGTTTTTAATATTAATTATCTACTGTTGTATAAAGCAAATCTAATAATTGCATAAAATAAAATATACATATTGACAAAAAATATTTTTGTGCTGGTGCAAGTTATTTCACGTTAATCTTAAAAATCTATTAATATAATATTTTGGACACTGCAGAAAATAGTCAATCTTAACCTAAAAAATTGTTCAGAAATTTTTTTATGATTTTATTATCTTTTATTTTGACATGTTTTTAGGACACCCTGTTTATATGTGTTTGTTCAAAATAAGGTGTCTTCAATTTTAAACATTATTCTAATCAATGTATTTATACCATATTTTAAGTAATTTTCATAAATTTTGCGCACTTTTAAGATTATTTATATATAGACCTTCTTATTTTATATAAATCCATTTATCAGGGGCCTGTTAATTACAAATTCTTAAAGTTTCATATTGTAACTGCAAGGTAATGATATACTTAATCTGGGGCACTTAACTAGTAGTGGAAGTACATAAATTGCGTCTGAAGGTGTTTAAATTCATAAACCTATGTATTAATTAACATTTCTCCAAAAGTTATCACCCAAAAACTTTGGTATTTTTAAGATTTCAGTATTATAGGTTCTTTTCTATATGTAATGCAAATTTTCTTTTGAAAGGAGTTATTGTAAAAGAATGTTTCCTGATTTATGAAGAACCGGTTTTTATGAATAATTATCTTTAACTAGAATCAATTAAAAAACTCAAAATCTTTACCACAAATTATTTTTAAATTTGTTTCCGCTTTATAGCTAAGCCATCTTCAGGTCTGTAAATAAAATGATGGTGTGACTTAGTAATGATACAAAACAATGAAAACAAAAATTGAAACTATAGGATTCTAGTTACAATAGATAAAAATATGTAATTTAAAACATAAAAACTAATGTGCGCTAAAAAATATAAGCAAATATTCTAAATTAAATATTGAATTAAACTATGAACTTAGTAAACAAAAATCTAGCGTTAAACAAATTTCACAATAATTCAGTTAAATTACAAATTCACACTACAAAGTGTTTTAGCTATTTTAAGGGAAGAAATATGGGGGAAATAATAAAAATAGTTTGTGGAAATTTTTTTGGAGTTTTTTAGTTTATTCTAATCCCCAATACCACATTTGAGATAATAGGATAATCTCTATCAACTTAATTATTTTAACGTTTTAGCACCAAAGCTTAAGCAAGTTGAGTAATAATGAAAGCGCCACAACTCATAATTCAGTTATTTCTCTTGAACATTATTTTGTCACTTTTCATTTTAATATCATTGCAGTAATCGGTCGCGGAGGGGAACAGATAACACGACTACAATCAGAGACGGGTTGCAAGATACAAATGGCGCCCGACTCTCAGGGGATGCCGGACCGAATTTGTTCGTTGTCCGGCCCCAAAGAGGCGGTTGAGCGAGCCAAACAGCTCATTACGGACATAATTCAGCAAAGAAGTGGGCCTTCTGGGGGTACCAATAATGTTGAGCTGGGCCCTTCAGATGATCCTTTTGATTTTCAAGGTTATTAAATGATTTTTTACTGCATGCAGCATGCTCCGACTTGGTAAAGTTGTTTATTTGTGGAGCTTGGAAGTTTGGGTCTTTACTATCGAATTACTTTTTAAAATTGGTTGGATTGGGATAATCTATAAAGATACATTTAAAAACACTGCACAAAAATTTATATGATTTTCATTAACAATTTAATATCTACTGCACTGAAGATTTGGAATAACATGATAACATGGTTGAGGTTATGTTACCTGTTCCCTGCAAACCAAAACAATTTAGAGAAATGCAAAACAATTCTAACACCTTAATTATTCTTAAATCCAACCAGTTTAAATATTAAGAAAACTATTATTGCTACAAATTAATGATTTTATTTTTTCGTTGAAATATTTCTTGTCCCGATTATTTATTTTACAAGTTTGCCAACAATATAAGTTTTCTTTAGAGGCGTTACCTAATAAGGTTGTATCGTTTTGTCTATCTGAACTGAAGTACCAGGTGGATATAGTCTGCTAAATGTTATCTTGACACTCACATTAAAACATATTCAAAAGAAAGGTTTCCCTGTGATTTTTGAATGAAGAGTACTAATCGTGTTTACAAACTTCATGAGAATATTTTTTTTTACAACTGCGTTGACCAAAATACTGTGAAATGGCCTATTTAATGAAAAACAAAATAAAGTCCTGTTAGCCAAAACTCAACAACCTTATTAGCACTAAATATATTCTTTATTTAAAAAATATTTTCATTTTAAATAAGTAACCTAGTAGATAATCCATTTTTATTGTTGCTTAAGCTTTTTTAATCTTAAGAAACTAGTTAATGCTTTAGCTTTTATTCATTAGAAAGTTAGCTGAATTACAATAATTAAATTATAAGATTACTTATACTACTTATAATTCTTTTGTTTATATTCCAGTTAGAAAAAACGTAAATTTTTGCAACAGTAATAGGAATCTCTTTTAAAAAGTCCGATTTTAAATAAGTGAATCAAAAAAATATCATTTGCAGCATTCACAATTTTGCATTTATTTAAAGAATTTGTGTAAATACTAGAAAATTCGTTCAAGTGTGCAATTCCACCAAAAATGCAATTTACTCATTACAACGTACAACTTAAACTGTTTAAAACAGTTAGTTTTATTGTTCAATTTATTTGAAAAACAAATTTTTGCTTGTATTTGATATTTTTGAAAATATTAAGTAGTCCATCTAAAAAAGTACATTCTAGTAATATAATGTGGTCTTTGGATTTAAATTTATCATATATCTTAATTATGTATTAATCTAACGTGACACCTTATTTTTAACAAACTAATAGTCTCCTACAAAGAAACTATCCAAAAATAAATTGTATTTGAAAGGACAGATTGATGTGAATGAATACAACAAATTTATACATGATTACTTAAACTTTATTGTTGTCAATTTAGAAGTATATAATGTCTCATTATATGTTGATCGATTTTGTAAGTTTATAATTTTGAATGTTTTGGAGTTGGAACTCAAAAACCGCAATTAAATATCTCATTTTGTTTCGATATTATAAGTTTACAAATTACACTTTAATATAGAAATCCTGTAGTTTACGTTAATTGGTGTCTATCAGGGAAAAACTTAGGATAAGTATCATCAAACGGTAATTGAAACTTTACCTAATACATAAATAAGGTGGTTGGGTTGACATTTTAAATAAGCTATTTTTTGTCTATGAGATATATCTGCTTATAAAAAATTAAAATGCAGAACCGAATGAATATTCTACATAAAATAATATTGCATCCTAAATTAATAGAGACAGTAGCCATCGCTTTTGAACACTTATATTTGTCAGTGTTGTTAGTCAGTAGCGAGAATGATGATAGAAAAAAATTTAAACACTTTTAGTTTTGTGTATATTTTTAAACGTTTTAATTTTTCAATTTCTTAATTTTAATGGATTAAGTATTCATTTTCATGCTGCTATTTTTTATTTCAAATATTGTTGTATTAATATGCTTTAAGAAATATTTTTATTCTTAACACAAAGGTCAATACTTAGAAATGTTTTTGATTTCATAATTTGTGTATTCAATAATAATAGTTTTTTATGTAAAAAATATATTGGTTTCTTCAATTTAATGCAAAGAATATATATTTATTCGTTTTTCTTTAACAAAGGGATGAGCAATATGGGGATGGGTCCTGGTGGACCTGGAGGAGGAGGTCCAGGGGGGCGCAATAGTGTAGAAATCATGATACCCGGTCCCAAAGTAGGATTAATTATTGGAAAAGGAGGTGAAACCATTAAGCAGCTACAAGAGAAGAGTGGTGCAAAAATGGTGGTCATACAAGAGGGGCCAAACCAGGAGCACGAGAAACCTCTTGTGATTAGTGGTGATCCTCAGAAAGTCGAATACGCTAAACAGTTGGTCTATGACTTAATAGCCGAAAAAGAAATGAAGAATTTCAGTAGAGGTGCTGGTCGTGGGCGCGGAAGTCAAGGTCCCAATGATGGAGGTTACAACGATTTTGGAGGCGGCGGCGGCGGCGATCAAATGGAGGTAAATAACTACTAAAAAACGTATAAATAATCCTTTTGATTTTAAAATGAACAATTTTAATTTTTAAAGTTAGTACATCTCAAATTTAGTTTTCTTTTGGGCTTTATTATATATTATAGAGTCGGTTTAGTCGTAAGAATAGAGGAAAGAACTAACAATGATAAGTGAAATGTGTTTTCTTAACAGGTTTTAGTGCCCAGGCCTGCAGTAGGTGTTGTAATTGGTAAAGGTGGTGATATGATTAAGAAAATTCAAGCTGAAACAGGAGCAAAGGTCCAATTTCAACAAGCGAGAGATGAAGGACCAGGTGACAGGAGGTGCTTTTTGTCAGGAAACCCAAAACAAGTAGAAATGGTAAGTAATTTAAACCAACAATTATAGGTTTTTGGTATTTCTATTAAAAATATCTGTATTCACTGTAGTAATATTAGCTTTTGAGTAAAAATAATAAAATACATTATGACTTTCTCTTAATAATATTGTGTTTTCTTTCTTTTAATTACTAATCAATATCCTAAATTAATATCACTATTTTAAAAATAATAAGCCAAATATTCGCATTTCATTTTCAATGTATTCAATAAATTCTAATGTAAATGTGCATTCTATAGTTGCTTATTAATTTCTTTCCAAAACTCGTTCGAAAAAATATTTTCAGTTTATGATTTTTTTCCAGGCCCGTCAGCGAATTGACGAACTTATAGACAGTGTTCTACAGCGTGACGGTGGTGGTGACAATGGTATGGGACCGATGGGCGGTGGCATGAGAGGGGGTCGCGGGGGCGGTCGTGGTGGACGCGGTGGTCGTGGTGGCGGCCGTGACGGTCGAGATGGCGGCTTTGAACGTGGGGACAGAAACGGTGGTGGTGACTTCGGTGGCGGTCAGTGGGATGACAGACGGGGCGGTGGTCCAGGCGGACCTCAAGGTGGCCCTCAAGACGTCGTCTCTTTTACTGTTCCAGCAAATAAATGTGGAGTCATAATTGGTAGAGGTAATTATAATTACTCTTATATTATATATAAATTGAATATAAATGAACTGTAAAAAGTTATAAACAATCAAATGTGTTTTACAAATTATAAATAATTATCAATTTAGGTGGTGAAACGATAAAACAAATTAATCAACAATCTGGAGCTTACTGTGAACTTGACAGAAGATCCCAGAACCCGAATTCCAATGAAAAAGTATTTCTCATTAAGGGAGATCCTGAATCTATTGAAACCGCCAAGAGAATAATCCAAGATAAGGTTCAAATGCCCTTGAGTTTTGTGTCTCAAGGAGGTGGACCATCAATGAATGCAAGCATGCCCACTGTAAGTAATTGTGTGAAAACAATTTGAAAGGAACATTTTTATTTATATATAAAACATTTTGTATGTGTTAATAAAATGATACAGGCTTATCCCGGTATGGCACCTCAGGGGTATAATCCTCAAAATAATTGGGGAATGCAAGCTGGCGGCTACCAGCAACAACAACAACAACAATGGGGGGGCCAACCTCAGGGCAATGACGCTCAACAAACTCAGCCCAATCAAGTACAAATGAATCCGGCGACAGGACAACCGGATTATTCCATGCAATGGGCAGAATATTATAGATCTCTAGGTGAGTTGTTTTATAATCCTGCTTTATATTTTAATTGCTGTTTTGCTACATAATAATAACGTTTTATAAGTTGAAGTGATAGAATATCACTTAATAAATTGGAAAAAATATCCTAGGTATGCATCGCGAAGCAGAAATGATTGAACAACAAGCAAAAGCTAAGTCAGCTGGTGGTTCTGCTGCACCAGGAATGGCTCAGCCAACGGCCCAAGCAGCTGCTCCTGCAGCTCAAGCGGCAGCTCCCTCGGGACAATCGCAAGCTGATTATAGTGCTCAATGGGCTGAATATTACAGAAGTATTGGAAAACACAAGGAAGCAGAAGCAATTGAAGCTCAGATGAAAAATAAAGTAAGTCGTTTATATTTTACAGTTACTATAATAAGAAATTTACTTCCATCTGTCTACAATCTTTTTTGTTAAAATCCAACATATGAAAGAAGTAATATATTTTTTCATAATTTACAATAATTTAGACAAATCCGCTGTCCGTACCAGGCGCAACACCTGCAGCTCCAGGAACTCAGCCTGGGGCTTATCAAGCGCCACAGACTCAACAATCCTATGCTGGTTACCAGCCTCAAGCAGCAGCAGCTGGTAAGTGAATAATTAATTTCATTTTAAAAATTTCAAAAACCAAAAACTAAAGCAACTTTAAATATTAAAAAAAAATGAAAACAATAATTTTAGGTTACTATGGTGCTCAACCACAGGCGGCAGGTGTTCCTGGAGGAGTACCTCAAGGAGGTTATGGTTTCCCATCTTATGGTTATGGAGGCCAACCAGCTGGAGGACCTGCGTCTCAGGATAATTGATACCTAAATTAAAGTGAGTTCGTGTTCTTTTAATTGTTTAAATGTGATTACCTACTTTGGAAAACAATGATTGATTGCCCATTTCTTGATAAAAATTATTGAATAAATATATTTTCACGCATTTCTTCTTGTTCTTTTTATCTACGGATTACAGGAGAGTTTACCAGATTTGCAAACGCATACTGGTTGATCTGCATTGCGATTGTTTTCTATGTAGTGTTACATCTGTTTTATTTTCTAGCATTTTGCCCACATTTTTTTAGTATATATACTATGTGTATTGATATATGTTTTAAATATTGGTTTTAATTTTCCATTTATATTGAGATCAAGTTTTTAATTTTAGAATATTATTTTTAAATTAATTTCTACATTTGTAGAATTTTTAAATGAAGATTGGTTAGTTTAAGATTTATATATAGCACTAATATAATATACTTATAATTTTTGGTCATTACACTAACAGCGATGATCCACGTCAACCAATTTGTTCCACGCTAAATATGTTTATTTATTTACGCTCTTATTTGCAACTTGAATATGATTGTTGATAACTTCAACTAGTATTAATGTGGTTAACGACCTGTTAGAGTGTTTATTTGTATAAATTATATAAATACCGATATTTTAGAATAGGAAATTACGATTTGTGTGGGCAGAACGCAACAACTGTTTCAGGTGGTGTTTGAAGCAGCGAGATATCAGCTTTATATATTTACAGATTTTAGAACGTGGCCGCAATTGTCTACTAAGAACTTCCAGAGAAAATTCATTTCTTAGACCTTAAGAATAATTTAAAGAACATACAACAGGTATATTTTAAAATAGCAGTGTTTGCCCGACTTAGAAGTAACACGCGTGCAGTCCACTTATTCAGTTTATTCACTAATTATTAGATATTTAAATGATTATAGACATAAGATTTTTTTTCTGTTCAAACAGTAATGCAGTTGACATCATTTGGAAAATAAATTCCAATAAAAGTTTTGACTATAATACTTTTTATTTGCTTTTTTAAATGCCCCCTTTGTATTTTTTATAGATAATCGTAGTGCTAAATGTCACATAAATGTGTTTTCTTTTGACTGTTTTTCATTAAATATTTTCATTTTATTATGTAGAATGTAAAGTTAAGATGAAAGGTGTGTTTGTCAAGTTACTTATAGGCTGTTTGGATGATGGAGCTTGGATCTGCATTTTCCGGTAAGGAGTTGAGGTGTAACAGGTCACTTTGCGTCACTGAAAGTAACACTGATCTGTTATCATATTTAAAAGTTTTCTTGCATTGTATCAGTGTTTCTTTTAGTAGGATTTGAATTATCTGCAGATATTGTCATAATTAAGTTATCGTTTTTAATATGTACTACGGTAAAACTGCTTCACTGTATAAATATTAAATATGACCTATGCTTTTGGTGTTTCTTCTTTTTATCATTTTTTTTACAGATCCACCTTATACTCTAGGTAAAGTATTTCCTACTGTGGCGATGACCTTGTTTTTAAATATCTTTATGGTTTTATTTTGAACATTTTATTTTCTAAACCCATTTTTATGAATTAAAGGTTTACAGTGAAATTTTATTCTATATATTACATTATATATAAATCATTCTGGTTATTTATTTTTCATTTATTTAGGATAGGTAGGTATTGGTGGCATAATGATTTTATTCATTTTAAACACTTCATTTCACATTAATATATGCATTATTATCGTTACATATTTTCTATATTTTTTATATATTTAATACAAGGTAACTTGCCATACCCACATCCCATTTACATCCTTATTATCCTTTTACCAACAATATTAACTCACAATATAATTTAGATTTTGAAATCGAATATTTCAGTGTATTCACCTGATTTCTGTTAAAATCTATTATAGAAAATGGTTTTTAAAATTATGGTTATGCTTACCGCTGACAGCCACTTTCGTTTTAGAGTTAAATGAATGTTACTGGATTTCTCTTTACATCAGACCTACATAAAATAATACATGTATTATCCTTTAAAACAGCAATTGTTAACTCTGAATATATATATATATATATATAAATTTATGATTTCTATTTGTATATTTCAAGAAAAAAATTATGATTTTCAGTTGATAAGCAGTGAGTTAACGATATCTATTTTATAAATTTCCATAATTGAGATTTTTTATTTAGTACAAGGAATATTGTTCGTTATTAATATAGGCATAAACCCTTCTGAAATGGGTTTTACATCTTAGAAAGGAAATTTATATATTTTATTAGAAACCCACTTAAAAAGGAGAGAGCAAAAGCAGGTACACACTCGAAATTACGAAAACCGGCGTGTTTTTAATTTTTTGAAAAATACACAATTTATTTTGATTACATTTTTGTTATAAGTAATAACATTTGGTTTATGGTTCCTACAGTCAATCTTGGATCTATAACAAAATGAACTCGCTAACTGAAAGTTGGACTCGATTTTTGCTAGTAATAGAAATTCAAGATAGGATTGGGTTTAATTAATATGTGCTTAGTTTGTAGACATATTCATCTTTTTTTTATATCATACATTTCCAATATTTGATATGTTGAGATGCTATCTTGAAATTCTATAGTTTAAATAGTTTGTAAATATATGATTGTTTTAACAAATATATAAGAAAATTTAGGGTTTGGTTTCATAGGAAAGAAAATAAACAAAAAAAAATTCCAATGTGTAAAATTGTATTGTTTTTTTTTCCATGAAGAGTCGTCAAATTTAACAACAATGCACAATCATTATTTTGATTTTTTTCGTTAAACTAGCGTTATTTATTGCGCACCAGAAATACTGATTCAACAAGATTTATTTAAATAAGAGTTTGATGAGCTTGTTTGACAGGTTTATACGCCCTACAGATTGCACTTTTTTTCGTAAAAGTGATTGAATTATAGTAATTAAAAATAGGTATATAGTTATTGTTTAACGTGCCACGGTACTTTTATTGAGGCTCAACTATTTTCCTACACTGCACTTATTCAATCTAATCTGAAATATGTTTATTCATTTGATATTTTATTGGTCTTCATCTAATACAAACTAATCCATTTTCAAAATGTGATGTGATGTGTTGACTTATCTTTCATGTTATTGAACAATATCGTCTTCTCATTTATTTCTATGTCTTATGCAATGTCTAAATTTTCCTCATTTTTATACTTTACAGTGTATATGTAAATATTTTTAATATGATACAGAAATAATGGTTAATTGGTGACGGATAGTAAGGATTATATTTGATATATTCGACTATTTTATTATCTACATGTTATATCCTTACTTTACAATGACTTTGTAGTAGTTATTGATCTATTTAATTGATTCTTATATTTATTTGATGCATTATTCTATATTTGATTTTTTGGACTATATTTAATATTTTCTTAAAATGATTTACTGTTTGATGATATTTTGGAATTGAGATTATTTCTTGCTTACTCTTAATAATTGTTATACATTACTGACTAAACTTTTCGAGTTTTGGTTCTAATCTATAAAGTTGATAGTTGCTACATATTTTATGTCTGATTTCATGTCAGAAAATATGGGAACCGAAACGCTCATTATGAAATTTGGATTGAGAGGCTACCCTACAGTCCAGATATTGCTCTCAACAAAAAAAAAATACTCGAGGAAATCACATTTGATGGCAAATGATGAGATCGAAGTATTGGGTAAGTGATTTTAGGATACACATGTTAAACATTAGACAGACTTATGTAATTGGGGTGGCTCATATTTATGGTTACGTAGTTTTATGGGCGATACATTTTACTGAGTTCAAAACATTCAAATAATAATCAAATTAAGTAATAATAAATTAGCGTAGTATAGAAATATTAAAATTCAATTCTGTTGATATATGAATTTATCCATATATTAATCAAAATTATATGGCTTCCTTTCCATTGAAATCAAATTCAAACTAATTTTTTTTTATAACTTATGTCCATAATAAGATAATTAAGATAAATTTTCCTTATATTGTTATGGAAAATTGAAGTTCATTCCCTGGAGGTATCTGTTCAGAGTTTAGAATGCTTGTAATATCTGAGATTTTGTTATACTTGATAGGTCCGTTACGTGCATCCGTTAACCCAGTTTTATAAAATTGATGTGTCTAATATAGCCAATTCCCGGCCATTCACCTGGTATACGCTAAAGGTATCTTCTTCCTGTTTATTGGTCTCATTCTTTTTCTAGAGTTATCTGTTTAAGGTAAGAATGCTTGTGATAAGTTTTTAGGTGATATCAACTATTTCCTAGATGTTCATAATTCGTTATCTAAGATTGACTTTCACTGTTATATCCTTTTATCCACTTGTTAGCTATTTTTCTTAGACCATATATAACTCTGTACCGAGTGTGTGCGAAATAGAATGGTCATGAACATAACTAGAAATAACTATTAGTACCGTTAATATTGCACTTATAACGATTTTATATAGTATTAGAGGTGTTTATATTTTTTTGTGATAAAAAAAACAATTTTTTTGTAAAACCATATTTTATTTTCAGTACATATAAAAAAACGTGAATTAAGTGTTATTTTGTACCTCTTGTGCTTTGTTTCCCCTTCTGTTTCCATCTCTCTCTTAGACTATATATTTTCTAAGATTACTCTATGAATGTTTATTACAACGATGCCAATGTAAGAATTATTTTACACTCCTTCAAGGAATTATATATATTCTAAGATGAATGTAGGTAATGTTGATGGGGTTAGGGTAATTTTATAAGTTATCTACAAGTGGTATCCCATACCCTCCAATTATGAATTGGATTTATATATCTTAGTTGGAGTACGATGTTAATTATTATCCTTTGATATTTATAATGTATGTTTTAAACCTAGTTTAGTGTTCCTATTTCTCTACGTCACATCAAATTTGAACCACCTTATTCATTGATCTAATAATTGAATTTTGAATTGCAAGTTTTCTTGATGATTTTAGATTTTTAAAACAAATTTATGGGTATTCAATATATTGAACAATAAATTAAGCAGTGGAAAAAGTAGTGCGTTTTTTTAAAAATGAAATAAAAAAGGTTTCTATTAAATTATTCCGTTAATAAAATTTTATTAACTCCATTTATTTGAAATTTGATATCATATATATTAGTTGTATCCATATAGGTATTTGTGGTTTTGGAGAGGTACTACTTTTTTCATAATAACAAAAAAAGTAGGTACCATAAAGCCATTGCTCTAATTTCTCCCTTCCATTTATTTATTCGATTAACTTTTGTATATTTGTTTACTTATAACTCGTAATATAAAAGAACACGATTAATAGCATATATTTTTAGTCTCTATGATTTTTCTTTTTACTTTAATTTTTTAATAAACTGTAAAGATTAGTGAAATTCAACAACCTCGTATTTGTTAAAAAAACAATTATTAATAGTTATTAAAAAATGTAATCATTATTGATTGCATTTTCTACTATAGTGTATTCAGAAGTCGACACTGCATTTTGAACCGAGTTTTAAATAGACTGTATCAAACTTGCATCCTAAAGTACTTTCTATTGTGTTGCGTATGACTAGTTAACATAATTTGAAAATAATCGCTTAAACATACTAACATACTTTTTGTATTAATTTGGAAAATGGAGTATATTTTTTTAATAAATACTCACCTAATAATTACAGTGGTCTGTTGACTTCAAAAATAAATATTAACCGAAGTAAACTTATTTTAAACTCAAAATTAAAAAGAAACCAAACTGATTACTTTTATTAATTTTTATTAAAGACGAGATGGTTGCTATAAAATTGGGATCTGAGTACCTCATAAAATATTGATACAATCATTTTTTTGTTATGCATCCAATTCGACTCTGACTGCTGTTCATATTTACATGTCAAACATTTTATTTTACTAAAAAACGTTACACTAATGAAGTTATTTAGTTTAATCAAAAACTTTAAACGTATCTGAAATCCATAGCATATTCGCATTTAAAAAGGAAGGGATCTTATGCTAAATTCATTTATTTTATATTTCTGTTATTATCAATTAGAAAATAATGGGATTCTCGTTCCCCAGATTCGTCTTAAACAAAAATAAATCTCTCTTTGATGCTTGTGTTTTTCATTTGTGAGTTTTAAAGCTTCTGTCTTATTCTGAAACATACGTTTCAAAAGTAGCAATAACAACATATTGACGAGGTTTTTAAATTTCGCATGTAATGAAGAAGGATTTATTCATATTTTCTATAAGAACGAATATGTGGAAGTTACGTTACTAATGATTTGAAATTATTTTTTAAACTGTTTGGTATAATAAGCATTACATCTGATATAAAATGTACTTTTTATGAACCACTAAGCAGTTTATGTATAACTTTAAAATACAAAAAATTTTCAAGCTAAATAGCGTGATACTTGAGATTTGATTTATTATAATATTGTATTACATAATATTTACAATATTATGTCGCATACTTTTTTTTATAAGCATTCCTACTAACCTAAGATTTTAAATATCGGTTTCTCATAAATTTTTCTCACTAAAATAAATTGTACCGTTGATTTATTACTTGAAAAATAACTTGTTTCTTTTCATACTGTTGGAAGTCTTTACTTGTTAACAAACATTTTTATTGGTAAATTTTAAAAGCGTCCAATTTCAGACTTTTTTTTCGTATTTTACAAAATAATTTTCTTTTAGCCGTATTTGTTAAGCTATAATTCAGAACATTTTTTTAATTTGATCATTCAAGTAGTTTTCTTCATTTCAGCTATTTATATTTTATTTTTCAAGGCCCAATTGAATAAAGATTTTAAAATCTAATTGTGTTTTTTTTTAATCATTGAATTTTTTTAAAAGTAAAATATAAGATTTAAAATAAAGTTTTCGATTTTGATCCTATTGCAAATACTCGGACTTGTGACACAAAAGTATCAAGTTCGAATTCTGACCTGGGAATTGATGTTTGTGAAAGTAAATCAGAAGAGCAGCGGCTGAGACTGGCAGTTAACTAAACTATGTAACGAACTAATTATGGTATTGGATGGGTGCAAAGGAAGTGATGTAGGGCCAAGTTGGTCTGAAAGGTTTGAATTTTTATGAAAAATTGAGACCGGCATAAATAAGCCTGTAATAAACATTAATTGACTTTAAAATATTTGCAGTATATTTTTTTATCTTATGTAACTTTATTATGCGTAAAACAGTAAAAAATGTATATATAAAATTATAACCAAAGAGATGTCTCCATTGGCTGTCTTAAAACGTTCCGACATTCTTCTTCAAAAGAACTATTTGCAAATACTTGTTTAGATCTACCTTTTGGGTTTTCTTTTTTTGGAGGAGGTACCGCAGGATTGAAAGCCATTTCAGACATGTCAAATTCTATACACAACTGTTCTGGGGTACTAAAATCGAAAAACAATACATTCTTACTAATTACTATAAACAACCAAGTAATGATCTTTTTCTGAAATAAACTGCATACAAAATTTTATCTGCTGGCATCGACGTTTATAGTTAAACATTAAATTTAAATAAAATTACAAGATAATAAGTTGGACGCACTTTTGCTTACAAAAGTAGAATTATTTTTTGTATGTTATCAAATATTGGCAAAGTAGTAATTGTATTCTTACTAGTTAGAAATTTGGTTAAAATTAGGAAAATAGGATTTTAATTTATTTGATATAGTACTTTTGTTTCATTATAGTCTAAATACCTTCATTACTATGTGACAATAATTTAATATCATAATATTGCTATAATGCGAAGCTAACAGATAAAAATATTGTAAAATTTTATTTCAAATCTTAAAGTAAAAAACTAAACTTGAAAAAAATAGCATATAATACCTTTTCGCATATTCTCCTGGAAGACTTCCCTCACCAGAAGATGGAACGCCATTGGCAATATTTATAGCGAATTTATTAACAATGGGATGAAAATGTTTTCTTAATAAAATCATTTCATAAAGTGCAGTACTGGATGCATTGGAATATTCAGGATCATCTATTTCTGCTGAATATTGTCCTTCACCTGCTGTAGGGTCTAGGTCCAATAAAATATCAGTGGATCTAAAAAATATGTATTCATTTTTTTTTGCATCAGCCTTAAGCTGTTTTGCATAGACTCGAAACGATTCTGTAGTTCTCAGATAAGGTCAGTTTAGATCATAATGTTTTCATTAACAAATTTTAATACTAAATCATAAACATTTTTGTTGAAAATTGCGTATAGCAAAATAATAATGAGATATCGATTGATATTATACGTATTTAAATTCACTCACAGTTTGTTATTGTTATACAAAGTGAACAAATGTTATAAGAATTTTTTATTCCTTAAGAACGCACTGTATTACAATAATTATTGTGTTAATAGTAAGCTTCTACAAAAAGTTATTATTTTGATAAGATGTGCAAAAAATGGATTAATTTACACTTACCTATTTAATTGCATTATATTTTTTATGATTCCTAGACAACTTAATGATCCTCCATGTGTTACTTGTAAACTAAGTTGTGCTAGTCTTTTTATAAATCCTAGTATTCTTTTATTTGTAATTTTCTTGCGTCTCTTTATTAATGCTTCAGTTAATGTTTTTATTAAAATCAACATATCCTTCGATTTTTTTGAACAATTGAGGGTAAGAAGAATTTTGTAAAGACTATTGTAAAACCTAATAAAAGAAAACAATAAAGCGTAGATAAATAAAAAAAAATAGTTAATTTCATCCTAATCCATGTGGTAAATAGCCCCAGATACGTTAAATGAGGCAGCGTTCAGATAGTCTACTTTTTCTAATAAGCGAAATAATGCCTGTCTGACACTGCTTGCTTGTATTTGTTTTAAATGAATTTTCTCTAATAAACATTTAAAGTGAACTGATCTTTGTAAAGTATTTTATTCCAATATTAATTTTTCCTTTTACCTGAGTGGGTCCAGGTTCAATGCATCTCCTTGGCCACTAAGAATTGCAAATACTGTCTGAATGCAATACAGTTGTTCTTTATATTCTAACCATTCTTCATTCAGCAGATTATCTAATACGTTCACAATGTCTACATAAAACTCTATGTTAATGCAATGAGCATATCTGGAAAAAAATATTTAATATTGAACTAATCAAGAAATATTTGGAGGAAAATAGATTGACTTACTTTGCTAGGCCTTCTAAACATACACTAAGAACTTTTGAATCATTGGAATTTTTTAATATTCTGAAATATATATTAAAAACTATTTTGGTAATTTCTGTCAAATTTTTTTCTTTTGCTTGTCTATTTTCTTGGGCCTTTGTCTCTAATAATTCTTTTTCTACTTCTTGAAGTTTCTTTTTTCTCTAAAATAATATATTTCCTAGTTTTGGTGTTATGTATTTTGTTTTAAACAGTTTTGTTAAAATAAATTGTAAATTGTATACCTTCTTTTCCATTCTAGATAATTGAAGTATTCTCGATTTGTGATGCATTAACTTTTTTTGTTTCATGTCCTGTTCTTTTTCTACATCCAAATCTTTTAATTTCAATACTAGAAGCACCTCTAACAATTCAACATGAATGTGGGAATGATTTTTTAGATAATGATTTATTATTTTGAGAATCTAAAAACAGAATATATTTTTATTAATTTCAACTTGCATACCCTCTTAGGAGTAACCCTATGAAAGCGCCTTAATTTTCATAGGATCCAGTTGTGGGTACAATGGTAAAGCTTAGAGAAGGAACATACATACTAGTGGCGTTTAGGTAATATCAATAAATGAACAAAGTACAATATTTGGGTACAACAGTTTTATATGGAGAGATATTAGGGAGGTGTCTGTGAGATTTGTGTTACACAATATGTACTAAGACTTCAGTACCGTTAAAACAAATTCTTACCTTTAACGTAATTTCTTCTTTCTTATCTTCCTTGAAGATGGTTTGTACTGATGTTTTAACAAGTTCACGAATATTTTTATTATGATTATTTAAAAATGGTATTAAAGCTTGTGCTATATTTTGTGAAAAATTGAAGTAAGTGTGTGTTTTTAATAAATCACACATGGCCTGAATTGATAAGGCCGCCAATTTAAGTTCCTCCTAGCAAAAAAATGAATAAGTAACAACTGTTCAGGTTTACTTACCATTAATTGATTATTAAAATTTAATACCTACCTCAGACCTTTTCCTAGTATCTCCTTTTTTCTTAAAAAGAACAAATGCATATTTTTCTAGTTTTTGGAGAAATTTTTTATAATACAAAAGCATATTCTCTTCATACTTTTTTATTTTCAAGGTATCCTTTTTTACTAAAACATCAAAGAATAAATATAAACTCTTATTGTACTAATCCTAATGTTAAAAGAAACATATTTCCAAGAAATATTAATATTACTTGATTTATTTGTTTTTCTTACATTTAACCCCATCAGTATCTATATTTTTTATTTCATAAGATGGTAAAATATCTTTAAATACTTCTAATAAAGATACAACTAGTAATTTCTTAATAGATACGTAAATTTCAGCTACTTCTTCCTCCATCATCGAAAGTAAAGTTTTCAAATTAGTCATTTTCTCTTCAGGATTTTCCAATAAACCAGCACTTAGGGTACCAATATGAATTTTCGCTTTGTTAATTACTTCATTTCGCTTTGCTAAAAGCTGCAAAGCAGATACTGGTTCCAATAAATCTATGCCAGAATTTAAGAATGAATAAGTATCATCATCATTACTCTGTTCTTTATCTGATATTTCTTCATCTTGTTCTTCATCTTCATTTTCTGGTATAATAAAAACGAGTTTCATATTAATAAAGATATCAAAAAGTTTTGGAAAGAAAAAAAGAAAAGTACACTATATTATGCATAAAAACATCTAAATATATATAGAATACCTTCAGTTTGTTCCAGTACTTGATGTTGTTGAATGATCCCAGTTTTAGTTTTAATTGGTAATAAATTTTTAATTTGTTTGTCATTTTCATTTACAACTAATTGTTCTTCAAAATTTTTTTCTAGTGATTCGTCATCCATTACTTTTCTCTTTTTTGGTTTTGGACCTGCAGATCTAAGAAAATATATTGAAAATAAAATAGTAAATGATAAATAAAAAAAAAAATCAAATACTTCTGAATCAATAAAATTTAAAATACTGAATTCGAGAGTTATATTCAATAGTATTTATCCACAAACAAAATTCAATACCTCAGTCAAAAAACTCTGTGCTTGCAGAAGTCACGTATAATAATTCTACTTACTGGGTTAACTTAATTTTATTATACATATTGTATGAACGACTAGTAATTGCACTTTTTAAAAAATCCATATCATCTTGTTCAACCATGTCTAATAAATCTTCCCCTTGATCACTATCATCATCTTTTTCTGCTGTATTAGTTTTTTTAACAGAAAGAAATCCATTTTGAGAATTTTTGGAAGGCTGTTTTGCCTTTTTAATGACTCCCTGTTTAATAAGTTTATTTTTCTTTTGATTGTTTCTTTTTGTTTTGGAAATTTTAGATTTCTGAAATAACCAAAATTAACATTTATATATATATATATATATGTATATTAATAATTACCATTTTTAAATTAGATTTGTTTACTTCCTTCTTTACTTTTATAGGATTTCCCACACAGATAAATATAACAATTTAACCTATATTAAATCATAACCTATAAATTCCACGTTTTTATTTCTTCTTTATTATTTGGATTGTCATACTATTTGCTCAAATAGCAACACAATAATTATGCTCACTACAAGAAACCAGGAATTATTAAGTTTATTGTTTAAAATATGTAATTTTATTGGTTTGTTTATTAAAAAGAATATTTTTATTTTGCATTATATTATTACTTGATTAATTCATTACTACACCTATATTGAAGAATTTTGGTTCTACACAATATATAAATGAATACAGTGCTTAAGTTGAAAAATCCTCAACGCTGATAAAAATCAAGCCTATTCTTCAGAAAAGCTAGTGGACGAACTGCCTCAAAGAAAGATAAGGTAATTTGAGCCTGAAGATAAAAAAACTGCTGAATGAAGACATACGGCGAAGATGAAACTAGAGAAACTCTGATATCTAAGTTATAAATAAAATTTCAAGGAACCTTGTAGAAGTCACTTCAATTCTGGGAATAATGAATGATAGAGTTAGGAAACTATTTAAATAACTAATACGGAATCACCCTTGCCATGAATTAATGAACTGATGGACTACATGAGATAGGATTACCAAATACCAAAGGGGAAAAAAGCTTAGGACACTACCCTGAATATAAAAAGAGGACAGACAAGTTCCGACTATGTGTCCATCGATTAGGAAAAACCTGGGTAAAAGATGGGTGTAATCATGGGTGACGAAATGGGTTTCCCAGCTTTAACTCATCGCTACAAATCAGTAAAACACAACCATCCACATAATAATAATAATAATAATAATGTTTTCCTTGTGTTTGAAATGGATTGTTGTATAAAAAAACCCTTTATTTATTAAAAATATTGCCCTTATTGTTTTTCATGTCATTGCTTCATTAATTTCAGCAGTAATTTAAAACTTACTCCTCATTACATACAAAACTATTGAAGTATTTGGTTGCACTAGCAGAAAAGGAATTAATCTAAGTGTGTCTTTCTACAAAACTTTTTCACTTTGTATAAAAGTATACCTATTAAAAATAAATTTCAAATAATTATTCAAAAGAAGGGAATAGCTAATAAAATTACACATGAATAAGCCAGAAACTGATAGTAAGTTTTTATTAATAATACTGTAAATAAAACAACATTTAATAACTCTGTCTTTAATCAGAATAATAATAATTGTCATTATTCGCGTCCATATTAATACTCTTTTCTGTAGAATACAACTTTTGAATTTTAAGTATGTTGGAATCGTTAAAATTACTGCTGCAGTGGGTGCGGCAAAACAATTTTTTTGAGTAAGAATTTATACATTATTCATTTCCAAATCCAGTGGGTTCACACTTGTTTCTGTTTTGTTCTTTCTTCCATTTATAGGCAACATTAGTAGCTAACAGAATTTTGAAAGCACTATCTTCCTAGAAATATGTAAAAAATATTTGATAAGAGTCCTGGAGGCCAAGAAAACAAATAAACACCTGGTCCAAAATTTTAAAAAGAGAACAAATAGGCGAGTTCAAAATTAGAAATACGACAGGAGCTACAAACAATACATTGAATCAGATACAACCAAATATAATTCGCTGATGATGATTAGACTTCATTTTTCTCTATTATTGTGACAACTTGCATTGTACAAAAGTCTAAAAGACTAGATAAAGATCCCATGTTAGGTCAGAGTTCTGTAGAGGCCAAAAAAGAAGACAACAAACATCTGGTCCAAAATTTTAAAGAGAGAAAAAAATCAATCACAAACCCGAAAACATGAGATAAGCTACAAACAGGAAGATGAATAACAAACAATATAATTCGTTGATGATGATCCGACAACAGTTTCCGGAACACAGCGACTACCTTTCCCTTTCTTAGCGCTGCTTGCTTTGTACCCAAGACTGACCGACGCCGAGCCAGGCAGAAACCCCATGTAGACCCAGTTTAGAAAGTGACTACTCAAAGCAAAACGTTTATCTTGTGGCTTGGTTAATGTCTAGAAATCTACAAGATCCCGACCAAGTAAAAGTTTCAGTTATGAATACTTATTTAAGTTCAATGAAGATATTACTGTCTGTAAAAATTATTTTTTAAATAAGTGAGGGTTTCGTCTATAGATGTTTAACCAAAGATGACGTTTCAAACGTGATGCGAGTGTAGAGGAAGACATATACTCGTTAATAAATTTGATATTACCCGGTAATCATTATTTTTAGGAATTAAAGAGAATTTATTTTCTATTACTTTATTTGAGACCACATATAGAAATTTAAAGTAAAATAAAAGACAGAATGTTGAAATAATTTGTAATTGAGAAGCTTACACAAAAAGAATATTTATTCTTATGTATAGTAGCATTTGGAAATTTTAACTAATATTATAACTTAAGTTTCACTATAACACACCTTGAAACATATTGACCAGACCTTGTTTGTTAACAAAATAAAATTATAAATCTTTTAATATATTATATTCATATTAGGTATATCATAAAAACATTAAAAATAATTACTGAATATGATCGCTAAATATAAATGTTCAACACTTCGATAAAATCACAAGACTTCAATGCTAATATTGGGAATAAATTTTACATTCCTGACGTACCCTGTATACAATATTTAAATACCCGATTTAGCGGAATAGTCAGATCGATAACAACTTAATATTATGTCTTTAAAATTTGGTAATATAATGTCATTGCGAGTCATAAAAATAGTATATGTTGTGACTTCCAATCCAAGATAACAACTGACAATTGAATCTTTGGCACATCAGCCACCACAACTGACGCAACTTACTTTCATTATAATTGGAGTTAAATAAGAATTTTGATTACTAAATCAAAATTTTTCATTTTTTATAAAATAGGTAAAATTTACTATTTATTTTTATACAAATAAACTTGATTAAAATTAAGTATGACTCGGTACACATTAAAAGGAAAAATGTTCTTTAGTAGCTAAAATGTAATTTATAAACCCAATATCAGCAACTTTTGTTGTTCAGTTCCAGTTTGGTTTTAAATATTTTAAAATCCTAATTCTATTTCCTTATACAAAATGTTCGTATCAGAAAGACCACTAAGAGGTTCCAAACTGAAAAACTGGACAACAAATTTCAGTGCTTAATCATATCCTTTAAGAAGAGCCTTTTTACAAATAGAGGCCCCACAGTTAGTTACATCGCTTAAGTATTTAGCAACACCCTGAGCCTTGAGAACCCCCTGCTCCTCCGGAACCAGGTAGAGACGGGTTGGTAGGGGAATGTTGCGGTCCTATTTTAATCCCGTTCGCCTAAACAAAACAAAATATTTATTACTGACAACTACTCATTGTTGAGCAAATTCACCTCGTTGTTGATGTCAAAAACGCCTTCTTGAATTTTCTCATAAATTTCTTTAGCTGTATTAATGAACGCTTCTTCAACATTAGCGGCAGTTTTTGCGGAAGTTTCCATAAAGACTAGACCATGTTCACGAGCAAAGGCTTCACCTTCCTCTTTTTTTACTTCCCTCCGACTTTCAAGATCACTATAAAATTATTTGTAATGTTACTAATGTGAGCAACTTTAATAAATAAGAGTTATTTGAGGTTTGGGGGTTTCACAACCAAAGTGTGTTTTGGTAGATCAATATGTGTAAAATATAACAAAGAATAAAAATTTACTAAAGATTGAGAAAACCTAGTCTTACATTTTAAAAATAATATTATTAATAGTAATGATCGTCTCTAAAACTAAAAAATAGCTTCTCATTAACAACGCTTTTTTGAAATCAAGGTACATATATATCAAAGCAACTAAGTAAGAATGAGAATTAAGCACAAACCTCTTATTTCCAATCAACATGATAACCATATTCGAATTAGAATGTTGTCTAGCATCATCCAACCATGTAGTGAGATGGTTGAAAGTTTCTCTTCTAGTGATATCATAAACTAAGAGCGCACCTATAAAACATTGAAAATAACATTATCAGAATTTAATTATTATACAGTCATTCTGATATAATTTTCAAAAGATATATATTGACGGAATATTAAAATAGGTTTCTTTTCTCTAGATGCAGTGGTTTTCATTTCGCAGGATGACGATAAGATGTTCTAAAATCCTTACACACTCTGATATGTTCTAGTTTGACATATGTTAAGAAATAACAAGGAAAATATAGAATTTGATTTATTTATTCTTGTTTTAAATCATATTATTTAGAGTGAATGGAGTTAATAAATTTTGATCTGTTATTTTGTAGCATTGCTTTAATGTAAAGGTACAAACCAAAATTAAATTTCAAACACGAATCGTTTTAACGTTGCTAAAAATTGAATAAAGGTATACATTACTTTTACAAAATACAGGGTATAAACTTTACAGGATAATTGTGAATAGTTTTTATAAAATTATATGAAATGTAGTATACATTTTACCAGTAGATTAATAAGTTATACAGAAAATTTAGATAGGTATTATATTGTTAAGTTTTAGTTACAACTGCATGGCATAATGGCTCATTCAGTTTAGAGTAAAACTGTTGAATGATCTTGATAATAGAAATACAATATCTGATGACGTAAAGATAATGAATTTATTGATGTCCATAATATGCGGAATTTCTAGAACATAGAATGATACCACCAATGAAATATTTTATTAAAATGTTATCTAAAAAATGGGATATATTTCTCATATTGCTATAAAGGAAGTTTTATATTTAATTAAGGAACAACAAAGAAACGACAATTTTGCAAATTAATGTAAGATGGAGAATATTGTTATGAAGGTCTTGAAGTTTGCTTTCAAATAAATAATTTTGAAGATGCATTTGGAAATATTTCTAATTATCTCAACTTAAAATATCAATAGACTTCCACACATAAAAATCACAAATGTTATTTTTGACAAATGATTGTTGGCATTTTTTACAGTAAGAGTAAACTTGGATGGATTGTCAAGTATTAGATTGTAAATGGTTGTCAAATTTGAGTAGAAAAATATTTTAAGTATATAAAAGTATTATTACAAATATATTTTATTCAAAGTTGCTATTATACATCATAAATATGGAAAGATAAATAATACTTATCTTGAATTTCCAGTCTTCCAAAGCGTTTTTGTATATTTAAATCTCTACCTAGGTTTCGGTATGTGGCAATACCATTCTCAAGAAAGTTTGACATAAAGTAAGAGTTGAAACAATTAATTTTATTATATGTCAATTTAAAAATTTGCCTTTAGGCTTCATATTTAGAAAATGACTTTATTTGAGAAGTAGTCAGATAGTCTGTTAGGGCCCTTATTAGGATACGACATTTTCAATTAGAATTCTGGGGTGTTCGGGTCATGGATAAAAAAAAATGAATGTGATGGTGTATAGAATGCTCTGTGATATAAGGTATTGGCGGTGTTAATAGAAAAGCATTTTTTTTAAATAAATGCGGAACAAACCGAGACTACAAAAAGCGTATAAAAGCACTTGTTTCTCTTGTTTTTATCAATTAATACTGAAATTCTTGTTTTATGTGTTTATGTTATTTATATAAGCTTTGTTTGTTTGTTTCTTGGAAGTTTTGTTATCTTTATAAATATTATGTTGTATTAGTAAGTTTAACAAATATTAATTCTACATAATAATTACAATAGTCCCCTAAGGTATATTTTGAATACTTCAATTTTATTATATAAGGAATTATCACCTGCTGCTCCTCTATAGTATGACCTGGTGATAGATCTAAAAGCCTCTTGTCCTGCTGTATCCCATATCTGCAATTTGATTTGTTTGCTATCAATCGTTATCATTCTGGCTCCAAACTCGACACCTATAGTTAGATCATGAACAGGTTGGAATCTCTTATCAGTGAACTGAAGTAACAAACAGGACTTTCCAACTCCTGCAAAAACGCCATAACACGGAAGATATAAATGTCTATAAAATATTCTTTGTTGAAATGAATGATTAAACATGTGTATGATAAGGTCGATTTTAATTGTAATATATAATTGTGATTCGTGTTACCTGTGTCTCCAATGATTATGTATTTAAATAAGTAAGCGTAAGACATTTTCAATTATTAAAAAAATATAATTATTTACTGTTTTTACTAATCACAAAATACTTCTCACGTTGATGACAGCTGTCGGGATTGTAGAGGGAGAGTCAGGTGGCTCAATGTGGCTGCGCAAAACCGCCTCCGCACTTGGATTGGTCGATAATCAACATTCCCATAAATTCTGCGTAATATTTCCTTTAAGTTAGGCAATACAAATTACATTACTTCAAAAAATCTATTACTGTTCCCATCATCTTTGATATCGAGGCGTCATTTATCAAGACCATTCCGTCTATTTTGACTAATGCTTTGTGTTCCTGATGGTTTGTTTGTTATTAAACGCTCTAGGCTGGAGCGGTATTATTTTTTTGAAATTTCATAAGAAAAAAAATATAAATTTCGTTTTTATGTCTTTTACAAAAAGATATCTTTGTTTGATGGTTTTATAGTTATATACAAATAGAGTTTTTATTATATTCTGCACCACATTACATATGGGAAAATGTGTATTTATAAATTTCAATTTTGTATTATTATTATATATCATTTCAATTTTAAAATCTATTGCGCTTTTTTTTTTAAGAATTTACGGTTTGTATGTTGGTAGCGCTAAACAGAACCATCAATACCATCATAAATCTATAGAGGCGCCATACAGCGCCATAGTATATGTAAAGGGCTGTTTTGGCTTGGCTCATATATTGTTGTTTGGCAATTTTGGAAAAATATACGACGTAAAACATCTTATAAATTAAAATGGACGGAAAAATCATAGAAGTAGATGGTTCCCAGCTTGAAGGAGTAAGATATACAAATACAACATTAAAATGTATATGTATGTATAAACAAATTTTTCAGGGTGGCCAAATATTAAGGATAGCTCTAACTGTAAGTGCTTTAAGAAGACTGCCTGTTCACGTTACAAATATTAGAGGGGGACGAACTAAACCAGGTTTACTAGAACAACATTTAAAAGGTACTACTTAATTTTAATTCATCTCTTCAACTGTACTTCTAGAAGACTATTTACTTTAGGTGTTGAGTTACTCAGAGATATGTGTTTTGCTAAAACTAAAGGTGTTACTTTTGGCTCCAAAGAAGTAGAGTTTTGGCCGGAAGACCTCAAAGGCGGTACTTACAGAGTACAAATGAGAACTGCAGGAAGTATAAGTCTTTTGCTTCAAGTAGCTCTGCCGTGTTCACTTTTTGCAGAAACACCTACTATACTTTATCTAAATGGCGGTACAAATACTGAAATGGCACCACAGTTTGATTATACTGCAGAAATTTTCAAGTTTGTATTTCCTGTAGCACCCAAATATTTATTATAGATCCTGCTGCTAGATTCCAGCTTTCATTAATGATTCGTCGTGTTATATCTCCAATCGTTTTCTGGTGCATACTTTAATATTGAAATTAGACATCAATGAAGTTATAAATCCCTAGGCAATGAATGTTAGAATCAAGCAGCGACATTTCCTGGTACCAGGAAATCTTAATGTCGGAAGTAATTGATGTATATAAGAATGTAAGTGATTTGTAGGCCTACTCTAGAAAAATTTGGAGCTACATTCGATTTTCAGTTATTTAAAAGAGGATATTTTCCAAAAGGTGGGGGTGAAGTTAAAGTCGACATTAACCCTATAGAAAATTTAAAACCAATTGATTTGACTGAACAAGGGAATGTAACTTCTATATATGGATGGAGTTTTGTTGCTGGAACTCTACCAATAAAGATGAGCCATCAAGCTGCTGATAGCGCCACAAAAATATTAAATAAATACCGCCCAATTAATATTGAGAGATATAAGGAAGAACCAGGTATTGCTCCCAATAATGGTGCAGGAATTATGTAAGTATTCTGGTTTTTTCCAGATCATTAGCTTTATTTGTAATCAGATGCAATTTTTTTTACTAGTATTTTGTGCTCTACAGGTTACATTTAACTTTTTGCATTATGAGAAATGTCTTTGTTATAAATTCTATTTTAATTTACAGAAATGAAAATTCTAGGAACACCAAATTTTTTTTATTAAACTATAATACATAAATAGAATCAATTTTCAAATATTGTCTTTTTGAATCCAGCATTAGGAATAAAAAGTTTCGCGCGGTTTGAATCATTTTTGAAGATCTACAGGTGAGCATATCAAAATTTGCAGAAAAAGTCGGAATAAGTTATGAGAGCTATAGAGCAAACATCAAAAATAATTTCTGTAAAGTGTATGCCAAATGAGTTCCTCACCTTGTGACCTCTGATCAGATGTTGACCTTTGGAGGTCTGTTGGAGGATTATAAAAGGTTTGTGGACGAAGGTGTGTTGGAATATCTTTATATGTTCTAACAAATAAATTTGACACCTCCTTAATTATAATTTTTCTCCCGCTAGACTCGCGCACATGTTAGTTTTTTTCTAACTCTTATTATATAATACCTGTAGATAAGGACACTAGGGGAAAGCAAGAAAAAGTGCCAAGATCGCGAGTGTAACGCATTGATGGTAATTGTTGTAAAAGTGCAAATTTCTCTTTTTGGCATTTCAAACATTATTACGCAGGTCCCAAAACTATTTTGAATAGTGATTAACCCTGCATAAAAATGTATAAAAATCTCCTTTTTTTCTAAATAAAATTTTCTCACGCTGATTCTTTTATTTGCCTCTCACATATTTGATGATGCTTTTTTTTATTGTAGCTATCGGAGGAGTTCTGTTTATATTTGATCTTATTTTTAATGGATAAATAGCAGCATTTATCTTATTATGCTAGAATGTCTTTAGCACAGGCAAATTACAAATATTTTATACAATGATGTAATTCATTAATATACAGATTAAATTTACTATATTTCGAAAAATACTAGCTTTTATTTCTATATGAAAACATCAAAATCTGTTAGTTATTATAAAATAAAAACATTAAAAGAAGTTGCAAATATAAATATGCTCACAGGTTAATCTATGTTGTGGTGTCTGGTAATATCTTACTATTATTAAAATAACATTTGACATATATACCAGATCATAAATAAGAGAAATGCAAAATAACCGAGAGCACAATGTGACAAATATAATAATTTGTAAGCATTTGACTTCACCTAATTTTTGACAAACAAATCTGATTTTTCCGTTAGGAAGTAATTTTTTTCGCTTTTTTTTAGATTAGTAGCGGAAACAGATAAAAATTGCATTTTGGGAGTTTCGGCGCTGGGGAAAAGGGATGAATCACCGGAGGAAACGGGTAAAAAAGCGGCTGAAGAGTTGTTGAAAACAATAGAAGAGGGAGCGTGTGTAGATCAGTATTGTCAAGATCAAATATTGATACTAATGGCAATGGCGAAAGGAAAGTCCCGTGTAAGAGTCGGAGAAATCACAATGCACACAAAGACCGCTATTTCTGTTATAGAAAAGCTTACAAATGTGAGTTATCTTTAGATATAAAATAAATTATATGTTGGAAGCGGTCTTTCCTAAGTCCATTTTGTGGATCTTCCATAAAAAAGAGGGGATTATTTTCGCTCTTGTGTTTTTTATCTAACGTGGATTGGAAGGAAAAGTCATATGAATTATTGACATTATTTTGATTCCTTAGAAGTCAGGTACTTCTTGGACACCCTGTATAAACTCATATACTTTTTACTAATATTTCTGTATATTATTGTTTCTCACGTCTTCCCTTTTATTTATGTTAAAAGCTTTTTCTAATTCAATAAAACACCTTAATACTGAAATATACCAATTTTATTAAACTTTTTTATAGTATAACTTATAAATATAAAAACAATACTTCTATATATATATATAAAAATTAATGTGTTTCACTGCTTCTTCAACTATGTTTTTTTTACATAAATATATTTGTTGTTTCAGGTAAAATTTGAAATTATTCCATCAGGATCGACAAATATTATAGAGTGTGGAGGTTCATAAAGGAGTGTTAATAATTAATTGCAACTAATTTATATGTTCAATGAAAATAAACTTAATCAATTTTTATTTGTAAAGCAGTTTTATTTTCCTAATACCATTAACTTAAATGTACTTCTAGTTCAAGTCGAAAATGTTTTCAATAAAGCCAGTTTTGTTAATTTTATGACACTCCTGCTTTACATTTATTTTATTTTCATTGAAATCTTCATTTCATTTTTTTTTATATCTGACTTCCTATTAAATTTTTTGTTATAACAAATATATTAAAATAGGATTTTTTTTGTGTATAAGATTTTAGATTAATAGATGTCTTGTTATTCTAAAATCCTGCCGCAAGACTCCATCAAAAATAGCTTCAGGATCTATAATTTGTACATCAGGAAGTTGCTTTTTAATCTTCTGAAATTTTGATTTTTGGTCGGGTGATGCAATTACAAATCTGTTTAAATGGGAAGCATCTGTTATTCGTGTTACAATTTTTCCTCCACAATTTTCAATTGCACCTAGAATGTAAAAAAAATCACAATTCTATATAAACACATACAAACGTTATTTTGTTAATATTTACTTTTTATAACATCAACAGCATTGGTAACCATAATTTGAAAAACATAATTATTCAGTAATTTCCCATTGCTAGCCTTAATTAAAGATTCCCTCAAAGAAAAGTCCCATTTCTTTTCAGCTTCTTCATCTAATAATAAGAAGTCCCAAGGATCTGAAAAATAAAACGTGTATATCAATTTTTACTAGTACCTTGTAATCCTGCATTAATTACATCAATTATTTTTTGCATATTATATTTTACCTAAAAAATCATTATTATTTTTTGATGCATGGATCCAATCTGGGGAACAAATTGGTTTTCCTTGCGCGACAGCAGTTAGTAATTTTTGTGATCTCTTTATAGTTTTTGTAACTAATACTGTGCATGAATCGACGCTATCGACCACACTGCCACCTAAAAAGCAGTCAAATTACATTAATGAATTAAATTAGATCGTCACAGGAAAAAGTAACCTACCTAAATGTTTAATAAATGACTCCAATTGAGGACTGTCTAACATAGTGAACACGATTTTGGGTTTCATTTTCCGTTTTGTCCTCTAAAAAAAGATAATTCACGTCATTTAATAAAGTTCATTATTTTGTAAACTAATTACAATGTGTATAATTTGGAGTTAATTCTTACCCTAACATTAGAAAAATCGTGTTGTAACGGCAAAATACTGTTTCTATTGTTAGTGTTTGTGTTAATTGCATGTTGAAAAAATGGGTTTTAGATAGCTATTATACATCAATAATAATAACAATTTAATACCACATACGCTATTTTAATTTAAAATAATCTCTATTAAAAAAACACTAACCTCAGGGGTCGGTTGTAAAGATTCCGCTGTAAGAGCACGTTTTCCTTTTCTTGGTGTAATTGTGACATCACTGGACAGACTGCTCTCTCTAGTATTGCTTTTTGTGCTTTCTGAAGGAACTTTTTTAGCGATCATCCTGCCGCGTTTCGCAGGAGAAGATTGTTGGATTTCAACAAAATCGCTTTCACTGGTATTGCTAAGTTGGCGTTTGGATATCCTTTTTCTGAATTTACTTGATTCCTGCTTTACTTTTTTACCGTCTTCGAGTGAATCAATGTTTGTTGATATTTTAGTACTTGTAGAAATATCTGACTTTTCACTAGGGTTAGATTCTTTATCTTCATTATTTATTGAACTTTCTTTGCTGGATTTTGTGATTTTTCTTGAAGATCTTTTAGGGGGTTCTGGTAAATCGTGGTTGGATTCTCCTACAATTTCTGTTCGTTTAGTTCTTTTTCTAGAACTAGAACCTTCTACTAAATCAGGTGATTTCTTTTTTGAGAGTCTTTTACTAAATTTAGACACGTCAGATTCAGTATCCCCATTAGATTGTTTGAAATCTTCGTTTACTAAAACAGTTGTTGAACTGCCTTCACTTGAAGATTTATTGGTTGGTTCTGACGAATCGTTTTTCTCAATAATTCTTTCACTTATTTTATATTCCTTTTTCGTTCTAGCATGACTTTTAATTTTAGATTCTTCTTTAGTTTTCTCGGTATTGATTTTTCTTCCTCTTGTTGACATTTTGACGCTGCATGTTGTAAGTTCGTCAATATTGTTTGAGTCGGAGGTATTAGCTTGCTTGTTGAAAGATGTTACGTTAATTACATTTTCAAATTCACTACTACAAGAAATTAGTGTGTTTGGTTTTATCGGTACATTGGTTGAAATTTCCGAATCAGAGTTAGAAATCTTAGATTTTGTATTATTACTTCTTGTATTGACAGTATTGTATTTATTTCTTGATGCTATGATTATTTCAGGCTCATGTTTAGTTGAGTTTTCTGCTAAAGTCATGCTTCTTCTATGGGATGTTAAAGTGACATTAATTTTGTTTAAATCCGAATCATTTTTAGGTTTCCTTCGTATTTTGACAATTTTAGATTCCAATACAGCGAAACTTTGATCTACGACGCTTTTGAGTTCTATACTGCTGTTGGACTTTTCAAAATGTTCATCGCTGTCAAATGATTTGGAAGACGAATGCTTCTCTACTACATCTTCTTTTGCTGATTTCTGCATGACCAAATTAGAAAGTTTTGTTAATGAAACGAAAACAGGTTTCTTAACAAAAGCTTCGATTTGACTCATAGTCTCAGGTAGGTTGTCAGTTTTCTCATCTTTGGATAATTTAAGTGATTTAGACATAGGTGGCGCCAAAGGTTTATTGATGAAAGCTTCTATTTGGCTGAGAGTTTCTACTTCATCTACATTATTGGGATCATTTCTATTCGTCTTAGGTCGTTTAAATTCAGAAAGTGCTATACTAGGTGTCTTTTTATCTAAGCTACTGGGTTCTGAAATTTTCTCTGGTTCTAAGAACTTATCAATATCTCGAAGTATCGGATTCACAGGGCGGTCAGATGTGTCGCTAATCTTAAACTCCGTAGTTTGACTAATAAACGGCATTTCTAATTGTGTATCTGTTTCTGGATCATCAGTACATGCGTTAGTTTGGTTTGATATTTTGGTGGAACTGACATCTACTTTTTGGGTAGCTACATTATAAACGTCTTCAGTTTGTATTTCGTTTTTTTGGGTTGCTTGAAAATATATGTCATCCTGGCTAATGCATATGGGATTATCTGCAAAAAAATCAGATTAACTAAAAACGGCGACATTAAAATCACGTGATTTCCACAAAATTTCATTGGATTACGTGATTTTACCAGTGTAATATTGGATTAATGTAAGTCGTTTAAAAATACTCTAAAGGAGTTAACGTTAAATGTAATTTTCACATGACATTTTAGAGGAGCAGGAATAAACAGAAGTGAAAGGTCATTAAGGGATAGACGCCGCTGATCTACAGTTAATTTCAATTTATTATAATTTGATGAATTATTTACCTTCAGTCCTTTTATTAATATCTCCTACAAGAATCTGAGTAGATGCCGCATACAAATCGTCGTCTTGGGTATTTGGAACTCTAGATGAACCTTCTTTAAAACCTATAACCTGCGTTGGTCGAAGAAATACATCATCATTACAAACAGAAGCTGAACGTATATCATAATCCAATTTTTGAGTTGGTTGTAAAAATATGTCATCATTATCTTCATCAGGTTTCTGTGATTGAGTATTATTTTTTGATTTCTTTGGTATTTGTGTCGGTTGTAGGAAGATATCATCCTCAATTTTTTGTATGTCATCTATTGTTTGTGTTGGTAACAAAAAAACATCATGATCCTCAACATCATCATGTTTATCTTCAGCTTTTTTGCCACTTAAAATGGTTGTTAAAGATTCTTCTAAATTTGCAGATTTCTTTTTGAAAGAAAACTTTTTTGCGACACTGTCTTCATCTTTTTTATGGACCTCCAACAAATCATCTTTCTTATCTCTTTTACTACTGTCTTGGCTATCGTTTTTATTATCGTCAATCATAAGTTCAGTCAATCCCAGCTTAAAGCTTTCTTCTGATGATTGATTGGTATTCTGAGATCTCACCGGTTGATACCCTAAAGCTTCTGCAAAAGCGTCTTGTGTTGGTGGAATACAGTCTGAATCATCCAGTTCTATCTGATTTATTGCTAGTTTTTGTTCACTCTTTTTCGCTAAAATCTCATCTTCGCAATCAGTTTCAGAATCTGAATTCACTGTTGGTTTTGTATGATTTTCTTGTGTATCCATTTCCGTCTCAGAACCGGAATCTTGTGTTAAAAGTTGTTTAGGAGGTCTTTTAATGAAGCCGATTTCCTGAGACATATCGATATCAGTTTCAGAATCAGAATTATCGATAGTGTCAGGTTTTGATTGTAGTGTTAATTGGGTTTCAGGTAATTTTGGAACAGGTTTTATAGGTTGACGAATGATATCAGAACCACTAGAAGTATTACTTGCAATACTTAACTGTGTGTCTGGTAATTTTGTTACGGATTTATGAACAAACTCATCGTTACAATCAATATTTTTATTTGTATTATTTTGTACTTTATTTAAAAAGTCGATTGAATCATTGCTGTTACTATTTTCAATTACCGATTCTTCTATAAAACAAGATCTATTGGTGTTAGGTACATGTATGAAAGATTCATCATACTGAGTAACTGATAGACCTAAATCTTTTGAGGTCGAAGGTGTTTGGCTATTGTGAATGAGATTTTTCTTCCCAAATGAAGTTATTTTTACAGTTTTTTTATTTATTTCATCCATATTTTCAATTTCTTTTAAAGCAGTTTCTTCCTTATAGTCAATTTCCTCAGTTGATGTATCTGTATCTATTTTATCAGTCTTATTTTCCTGAACACCATTTATAACTATGTGTTCATCTTTGCTTTCAATTTCATTGTAAAATTTTGCATTCATTTTCTTAAGTAGGTTTTGAGTTTCTTCTAAAGACAATATTTCAGTCGAAGATGAGTCAGATTTTGGTTTTTCTTCATTATTTTTAGGAAGGCTTAATTCTTGAGTAGACGCTTCATGGTAATCTTTATTGTAATCAGAGTTACTAGATTTTTGAGAAACTTCGTTTTGATTATCATTGGGTTTTGGTTGTTTTTCTTGTAGTTTGGATTTCATAATAACTACCTGGGTAGGCATATCATGGATATCATCCAGACCCTCCTCCATAACAAAACATTCTTGAAGCTGAGTGCTTCCTTTATTGACTAAATTTTGAATTGAAGGCAATTGAAGCGGGTTTTTTACAACTTGGGTAGCTTCTTCATGAATGTCCAGAAAAGATGAGTTAGTCATATTTACATTACAATGGCTATGGTCGGAGTTATCGTTAATATTAATTAACTGAGTGTTGGAAGCATAAAAGTTTTGGGCCATATTTTGAGTTATTTCAGATGTGTCCAATGTTGAAGTCACATTTATTGTTGAATTTTTGTCTAAAATCTAAAACAATTTGATACTTTTAAATTGTAACTTCTCTGGTGACAATACTGATATATATATATATATATATATATCAGTATTGTCACCAGAGAATATATATATATAAAATGAGGCCAAAAATTGTTAGTCAAAACAATGGCAATATTGAAATGAAAAATGACATAATTACCACTCATGTTAATTTATAAATATTGCAGTAACTATTGTTACTTGGATTAATGTGTTTTTACATATATAAAATATAGAAATAATGGATCTAGAAAAATAAAACAATTATCTTTGATTGTCCAAGTGGAGAATATGCATTGATCAAATCTTTGTTGATTGGAGGAATTGTAATTTATTATTTCCTAATTTTTTCAAATAGTTTTAGTAGATCTATTAAGGTAAACCACACGAGGGTAATTTAGAACAGTTTCCATATTTTAAATAAATAACTAGCTACAGATTAAAATTCATTTGGATTTCTGAATGTACTAGGCATCTAAATGAAAAAGTTGTAAATCAATTTCAAAGTTATTTAAATAGATTGGCTCAATGGTTTCATACATCAAACATCACTTACATATTTGAGCAAAACTTATGCAATCATAAGTTTGATGAAGATGTGATATCAGAATTTAAAAAAATGTCAGATGTTTTTTATCTAGTTGGTTCAATATCACTAGTTTTTAAATATTATGATTAGTTTATCTTAAATAAGACACAAATACGGAGGCACTTATATTTAAGGGTATTTTATGTAAGGAAATAAATAACATGTACCTTAGAGTAAATTGCTGAAACATTTCCAAAGCTTATTTTAGTGTTATGTGCAAGTTCATAAAGTTTGAAAGGGATTAGTTTGGAGTTGTTGATGAATGTCCCATTAGATGAATTCAAATCACTAAGAAAGTGTTGTGTATCATCAATCAAGACCATAATTGCTTGATTTTGGCTTATATTCTAAAAATAATAAGCTTTAATATTTGGAAATTTAATGATATCGTTGTAAAGTTTACCAAATGTTTTATGTTAACAGTAGCTATTTTATTTCTTCCAATGGTATTTATTCCTTTAAATAATGGGTATTTTTTGGCTCCAATGTTTAACGAACCTCCCTATAAATAATTTGCTTTGAATAATTCGTTTTTATTTAAAAAAATTCTTCGTTTACCTGTACTCGTTTGAAGCTATCCATTTTCAATGTATTTGTGTCTTCCATGTCGACAATAATTTTATTTTACAGATATACAAACAAATGTTTCATTACATACAAGGTTAATAATTTTATTTGCGATTCGAATTTTTAGAATGATAATTCATGAAGTGACATATTCTTCTAAACTTATACATGTCACTTTCTGGCCTGTGTTGTTGTGACATCCGGTTACTTTAAACAGGAAACTGTTTTAAGCGAAGTATTTCAAAAAAGTACTTCAATAAATTCTTATAAGAGGGCAGTAAAATTTAATTTTTCTCCTAATAATAAATGGTTGGACGTATGTAACGCAACAGTTTACTATTTCAAAAAATATATATTATAGAACGAAATGTTTTTAAGAATAAAATTTACAGTAGTATTTATATTACATTTTAATATATAAGACAGATATACAGGAAAAAACTCTGAAAACGAGAAGATTTAAGATTGGTGAGATAGAAGCGTTATCACCAAATGGGCTTTAAAATTTTGATGAAACAATAACAGGTCTATATTTAAAAATTTAAAAGTATTCTGAATCTGCTTGACAAGCTACATGCATAATCAGTACTTATTTGTTATTTGCCAGCAGTTATCGGTGTTGAGTTAAATTCAAATTCACCCTACAGTATTAATACCATTTTCTCTAAAAATTATCTTCTTTTATTTTCTTCTATAATACAGTTCCTTTTAAAAACATTTATCAATCGTAAAAGAGCTTAAGAAATTTTTCTTAAAAAAATGTGGTGGGTCAAACCGCGGCACTCACTAAAGTGAGGAAATAACCTATTTTCCGCCCTAGTGCTGTAAGTTTACTCTTCTCCATCTGTTACGATTGTGTGTAGTCCTGTTCCAATTCCAACTCTTATGTTTTCTTAAGACATCTTCTTTTACTTTTTCCCCAATCCCTTCCTTTTTACATATCTTACTTCTGATATTTATTCCATATGTCCCAGCTGTTAAACTTTTTGTTCTTGTATAAATCGTGTTATGATTTGGATATCTATAGGTATCTTTTATCTCCTGCTTTATTCTTCTTCGCCATTGTTCTTCGTCTACTTTCAACTCTCCAAACATTTTCCTTAATACTTTTCTCTCCCAAATATGAAGCTTTTATTTTTCTGTTCGATATATTCTTACTTTTGCTGTTCCAGACAATTTTTTTTTGAGCTTAGTGTCTTACTTAAGGTTCCTACAGTTTTACTCTTTTTTTAGCTTTATTTTAACTTCCTCTGTTTGCACTACATATTTTTTAAATATTTTTTTATATTAAAAAAGTATTATATGTTTTTTAAATAATTGTTATCCAAACTAAATATTTATTAAATATTTGTTTTACAGTATTTATATCAAATATTTAATGAATATTGTTTATATTTTTGAAAAGTAATATTTGCTAAATAAATTACAGTAAATATTCGTTTCTTGACTTATACAAAATATACAAGTCTTATATGATATAAATATTTAATAAATATTTTGAAAAGAATAAATTAGAAATGAAAATTGTAATCGCATCAAAATAAAAAATTTAACATCCTTGAATTATTTTGTTTAAGGAAATTTTTTTCACCTGATCTACAAAATCTTTGGTTTATTAAAATGTGCCTCTTTAAAGGCGAAATTAATTAAAATTCCTTTAAAATCAAAATTTATCAAAATTTTGACTTTATAATGGAGATCTTAAAGAAAAAAAAGACATGTTTATTTCAAATTTTAACGTTTAAATTCTTTAAAATTTGGACTTTTAAATCAAGATCTTAAAAAAAACAAATTTATTGTTAAAATTTAATTTAAAGTTGAAATCCATTGAAATATTGACTTCAAAAAGTTGATGTATGAAATAAAACACCTTTTTTAAGATTTCTGATATAAAATCGAGAGTTGTTGAAAGATCAACTTTGAAGTTGAGATTTTGAAATAAAAAACGAGAATTTAGAATCGAGATAGGTATAGAAATAAAATTCGAAAATATCTGCTTTGAAATTAAGATTGATCACGAAATCGAGATTTTGAAGAAAAACATGAAATATTTTTGTTTTAAAGACGAGATTCAGACTTGTTGAAATCTTGAATTCAAAAGTCGAAATCTTGAAGTAAATTATTATAATTTTAAGTTTTCTACTTTAAAATTTATATTCAATAAACAAGTCGAGATTTTGAAGGAAAACGTGAGTACTTTTTCTAAATTACTAATTTAAACTCGAGAGGTATTTAGAATCTCAACTTCAACATCGAGATGCATTAAAATCTCGAAAGCGAGATCTTGAGAACATAACGAGATTTTAATAATTATGCTTTAAAATCGAAATTTATTAAAAGATTAACTTTAAAATCGATATTTTGAAGCAAATCACGAGAATTTTTGAGTCGAGATTTATAAGTAAAATTCAATATTTATTTTAATTGCTGCTTTAAAACTGAGATTCAATAAAATCTGGATTTTAAAATTCTCTAATGATAAGCATTAAAGCTGGTAGGAACATCATATTGTTAATATATATATTATAAATTGTGAAATTCTTTAAAAGGATTTTAATATTAATAATCGACCAATTTTGGTAATATTAATGGAATGAATATATAAATATAATAAATAGTACATAAATACCAATATACGTAGAAAATATTTAACGAATATTTAAAAATCTGTCGCAACAAATGTTTAAGAAATATTATTTACTATATTTATATAATATTTCACTAATATATGTATATAACATTCAGTATATATGTAAAAATCTGTCGCAACAAATATTTAACAAACATTTGTTAAAAATATTTAATTAATACTTTTTGCTATCGGGGTCTTTCTAGTTTTTATTAGTTGTTATTAGAGTTCCTAATTATTCGAATTCATTCAACTTTTTTTCAATTTTGTATTTTCCATTTCTACCTTAAGATCTATATTTCTCTGTGTTCTTTTCCCCTATCTTCTTTCAGTTATTATACCATCAAATCATAAAAACAAACTACTAAACGTTGCAACTATCGAATTTTTTTAGCCGTCCTACCCCCAGACATACACGTATAAATTAAACCTGTTGTGTTTAACCGTCCCGAGATGTATTTCTCAGTACATCTCAAATCGTTCCATTCAGCTTCTGGTGGTCCAGTGGCGACCTTTGACCTTTGGGATTCCCGCAACCCTTCTATGATAACTCGTTGTTATTTTGATAAACCAAAACCAGGTTCTATCATCTTTTAGCGGGACGTTATGTTCCAACGGATATTTTGTAGGCAGACAACAATTTTACTCGGAAAACTCAGAAAAATACACTCATTTAATAGGGAATGTGTACAAACGTCATTAAAATGTTCTTAAAATATTTAGTAGTATTACATGTATATATAATTGGTTTATAGAATGAAATTTTTTAATTTAGAACAGTTATATAAAAACACTCTCTTGTAAGGCAGAATATATAAAAACCCCATTAGAATGTTCTTAAAATGCTTTGTAATTACTTTTTAGAAAAATTAAATTTTTAATTGAATTTTTTTTATTATTTTAATCTTTTCTATGTAATAATAATATTTTTATAAGGTATTCTAAGAACATTTTTATAGTGTTCTTGTAATATTATAGTTCAAACAATAATATTTTGTATACATCTTTTTTCTTCAAATTATTATAATAATTTTTGCAATGAGTTTATGGTTATTCTTTGTGGTTTTGATAAAGTGAAAACCAAATCTCATCGATTTTTAACAAGAAGTTATTTTCTAAGGGATGTTTTGTGGGCAGACAATGCTAAATTTTGAACATTTAAAGAAAAATACTCTCATGTAAATTGAAAATATTTTTATAAATTTAACCTGCTATATAATATTAATATTCTTAGGTATAAGATATTCTTAGAACATTTTTTTAGTGTTCTTGTAATATTATTTCTCAGACAAATCTATTTAGAATATTAATCTTTACGATATAATATTATTTTGATGTATTATTGCCAAATTTTTTGAAAACCTTTTGGGAATATTCTAGTTCGTATTTTGAGTGTATGTCTTCATAAAATTTAGATATTTTTGAAAAAATTTTTACACTTATGGTAACCATATATTTTTAGTAGATTTAGAATGCCTTTTTGATAAATATTATCAAAATAACCATTTTATCGAAAACATTTCTTGTAAGGTATATGTAGAACGGTTTGTAAACATTCTTGTAATATTATTGTTAAACTCTATTTTTGATTATATATTTAAAATATCATATTAGAACATTTAAAAAAATTTTTTTCGAATAATTATTATTAAAATTCGTAATATCTGGACTCAAATTTTTGAAACTTTCTAATATATAAAGATTATACAAGGAATAACCCATATTTTTCCTTTATTAAGGCCACCAAGATACTAAATTAAGTGAACTTCATAAACTTTACCTTTTACATTAGCCATGCTTCATAAACCTCTTAACAAATGAGAAATTTATTTGAAGTGAATAAGAAGAATTTTATAAAATAATTAAATTCTGGTTTAGGAAGCTATCTAATGAATTACGTATTATAAGTTTCTTGTATTTTTCTAAAACCGGACGGCAGTATACAGGGTGAGAGAATAATTGTTAGATAGAAATTTTATTATTGGAAATACGAAGAACTCTAAGTGCGAAAGTTCTCTATATTGATAATTATCTAAAATTATTCCATGTTAAATAGAATAAAAAGAACTAAAACTTATAATTTTTCTCGTTTTTAAAATCTAAACACAATTATGTGGTGGGGTACTTTTAAATAAATATAAATTTGATTCGTCATTATTGAAAAATAAAAATAATATAGAATGATCCACAAAATATTTTAAAAGAATAATTATATCTTCATAAAAATATATTAAATAATTTACTGATAGTTTGATGATTAATCAAACAAGAAATGCGAGTACTGCCGTAATTAGGATTGTTTTTTATATATAAGTTTATTTTTTTGTATTTAAATTAATTGGTGATTCTAAACTGTTTTAAAAAACCAGTTATAACAATTACCGACAAGTCAATTAACAATCAATGTTAAATATAAATGTTATTTAAATACAAAAAATAAAACTCTTTACAAAACATTTTTCGAAAATGACGTTTCTTTCTTCATAAAATATTTATTGTTTTATTAACAATTTTCTGTAATATTGCTGCCAATAACAATAATAATATTAATCTTTATCGATAATTATTTAAACAGGTAAGAGAAAATGGAAGGCATTAAAAAATAATGGTAGTTTTTTATATACACTTTATTTCAAAACTTTACAATATAGGAAATAGAACCCAAAAAGGGGGCCAAATGAAAATGTTTATTTATCAAATATCTCTCAGATACTTTTAGAATATAAGACATTAGGATTGCTAATTTTATACCTTTCTTTATTTCATTCCTTATGAATAAAGGGTAGTTTGGGGTTGTAAATATGGGCAACTGCCTCATATATTTTTAATTTTTTTCAAAAAGACGAACATGGATTCATAATTTGCTCAATTTAATTGGCTGGATATAAGACTTTGAACGACAACAAAAATGAATGAAATAAAAAAGGTCATTAGGAAAAGAAATATAAATATAAGAGAATTGATCGGAACAAAGAAAAAAATTAAAAGGAACCAGAGATCTAGATAAGAATCTTCTGATTCGAAGCAGAGTCCTTTAAAATGTTTGAGCAAAAGCCGGTGTAGCAGTTGTAGTAGACAAAAAATGAATAAAGACAATCAGCAGCTACTGATATATTTGTAACAGAAAAATAATAATAATAATAGACCTAAAAACAAAAAATGCAGCTCTCACGGCGATCGGAGGATACGATTTAGAAAAAGGAAAAAAATATGAGACCACGTTATAGACTTTTATATTAACAAAAACAACTTTATTGTCCTAGTAAAAAGTAAGTTTACAACGACGGTTTAGAATAACAGCAAACATTACACCTCTACCAAACAAAATTAATGCTAAAAGTTCCCACAGGAAACACAATTGAAGAGGAATGGAACTGCATTAAGAGAATCTTTGAGAAAAAATAAAAGAAGGGACGTAAAAATATGGAATGAACAACGAAAGATTAACATAAAAGAAAAACAAAAATCCTATGTCAATTTTCTACGGAATCGAAACTACGAAAGTTAAGAAATTTATAAAACTAGAGAAGTAGCGCCAAAATCTTTTACCCAAGTAAACGTACATACTGGGCTTACTCAAGAACCAGAACTACACGTCTAAAGGCATAAGAATATGATAAGTGCCAATTTTCCTCATTAGTACAATATGGCTATCGACTAATTAAACCAATCTGTTCCGTTATCAAATCTATTGTAAGAACAACGGTTTTGCTTCCGCTCGGCGAAAACCGTTACAATATAACGTGTGGTGTTATACATGCATTTATAAACATTCAATCATCTAATCACATTATATTATAATTAGCACCCATCCACGTATACTCGTATTACATTTTCATCTTCGAATCTGACTACCAAATCTCTATCTCTTCTTGCTATTGTTTGACATGTACGCCACTGGCTTAAATATTGTTACTATGTAGTTAAATAATTGATACTTAGCGAAACGGAAAATAATTAACAAATAAAAAAATTATAAAAACTTCTGCGCTTGAATAAAATTCTTAATCGCAACAAAAATATCGCAGCAATTTCTACTTTTTTCCTGTAAAAAAAAATGTGGCAAATTTTCGTTATTTTCTCTCTAATTTTTTATTAGTTTTGTGTACGACCGCATAATTATTGGAGAAAAAAGAATGTTCTTCAAGGACCTGCCACTTGGATGTTCGGAGACACTTGGAGATTCATTACCCAACAGGATTTTAAATATTTATAACAAATTTCCGAAGGAAAGGTAAGTTTTACTAAAAAAATAGAATTTACAGGGTGTTCTATAAAATGGCAATTAAACAATAGAACACTTAAAAGTAAAATGTTCCTTTGTATTGTTAAAACCGATGGGGTTTGTTTCGCCTTGGAGATTTTGTAGTTTAGTTTTCACGTCACAAGAAAAAAGATTGCTGAGTTGTTACATCGTAGTTTTTTGTATTCACTTAAAGGTCACTATGTCAGTTGTGCTTACTTTTAATGAATATTATTTTTTGTTCTGAACTAGTTTATTTTTGATTATTAATTTTCATAAATTTTAAAGAAAACTAAAAAGATTTAACGAAACGAATGTTAATGAATGACAAGTACATTGGCAGTATCGTGAAGTATTGCCATATTTTAAAATTTAGTTTCCCTTGTCCATTTAGTCTTAGTTTTTACTCCATTGTTGCGTATTTTCCGCTTTTCTTCGCCAGTTTCTTGGTCCCAATTTTCCCAAGTCCTTCTCCACCATTTGCGATCACTTTACTCGAGATCTTCATCATATTCTTTTTCCAGTTATATCTCTTGTTAAAACTTGTTTTATTGGTCTTTTTACCTCTACACGTATCCCAAGAACCTTATTCTTTGTGTCCTTACTGTAACTGTTACCTTTGGTCCTTCAAAAAGTTTCCCCAGTTCTGCATTTGATCTCCACATCTACAATCATTTATTCGTTTTCCTCCATATATTTTCCTTAGGTATTTTCACTCAAAAATTTCCAATGAGGTTTTCTTCCGCTGATTTTGAAATATTTTTGACTTTCTTTCTTCTCAAATATTTTATCCTTATATGATCAATATACATAAAAATAGGCACCTGCTAAAATTTAATGCAAAACACTCCCTTTCTTTCTAATTAAGTTCTTTTAAGATCTGTGAGTTGTTGAAAATATCAAAGCAATTTAAGGAAATAATGGTTGACGAAATGGATTAGTATTTAGGGTTACTGAATAACTGAATTATTCCTGCACTTAGAATGGGCAGTTAACACAAATGTTTGGTTTTAACAAGATGGAACACCTCCCCACTCTGATAGACGGGTTAGGGATTTTCTGGATGCGAATTTTCCAAATCGATGGATTGGACGTAGAAGATTCATAGAGTGGCCTGCTCGTTCTGCGGATCTAAGTCTATTAGATTTTTTCTTTGGGGGTTATCTAAAATCACATGTTTACTTTAAACGACCAACATGCTTGCAGGAATTAAGACAAAGAATTATTGATGAATGTGAACTAATACGTGGAGAAGTCTTGGAAAGAGTGATTGAAGAATTTGTTAATAGTCTGGCATATTGTCAGGAGGTGAACGGAGAGCATTTTGATCATTTGAATTAATTTTGTTTAAATTAGTATTCTCATTAGTCTTAAGTAAATAAATTTACTTATTCTACAACTAAAAGTGAGTTACTTCTCGTTTTTACTCAGATGCATTTTGGCCCATTGCACTTACCTACAAAATTTCAAAAATATCGTCCGTTTCGTTTTAAAGATATTTACTTGGTTCCATACTTTTCCCCAACTATTTGTTTACCAAAAGTTTTCTTTGAAATGAGAAACTTTAATTCTGCACCAACACATTGCAAGCCACCATCTACAGCAATGCAAAAATTTCTTCGAAATAATTTATTTAATTTTATCTTAAGATATGGATTTCCATAAAATGTCTTCTTCAACACTTTTTCTAGCAACACATTTTTCTTGCTTTGATTAATAGGCAAATTATTTTATTTCTTCTTTAAGAGTTTTTACAAACAAGTTTCATTTCTGGATCACATTCTATTTGTAATGTCACTTTGGATACCAGTGTATTGTAACATTGAATTACATATATTTATATGTTTGTTTATTTTGGCGATTTCTTTGGGAAATTTGGAAGACGGTAGTATTATTTGTTCTGGAAATTGTAGAAATTCTGAGGATTATTGTAGTAAAAATCTCGTAATAGTAGTATTGAGGTTGATATTGAACAACAGCTGAATATCCCACGCCAATTGACGCTTCACTTCGGATATCAATACATTGTAACTAAGATTTTAATTACATATACTTGTAACATACCTGTAATAAGGCATACTCGTCTTAAAGCCCTGTATGTAATTTTTCTCATTTGTTATTTGTAAAATAGTGACTGGCGCGACAGATTTTGTTTTGAAAGTATTTGTTGTAAATAACTACATTTTTCCTATCTTATTTCAAGAAATAATTCTCTTTGTTCCATCAGTTCTAACCTTTGATTATTAAAAATTACATGTCATTAAGTTTATCATTCAAAACAAAATAAAACTATTTAGTCGCTAAAGGTCCACTGTTTTGGAATTATTAGTAATGTAATCGTTATAGTTAACCCAAGATATCCTAATTCAAGTTAAATTAATATACAAATTTAAAAGTGTTGTGGATTTTTATTCCTTCGAATCTTCGGGCCATATTACAAACTCATTCGTTTTCTGAAAGCTCTTTATATAAAAACAGTGCTTCTTTAACTAAGTTTATTGCACATTATTATAAATTGTGATATTGCAAATAGACCGATCTCTTCGGATGTTGGAAATAGAATCTCAAAATTCTTGTTTCTAGAGCCGAAATAACTCTTATCTACCATCGTTAAGATTATGTGTTTTAAGTCTCCCAGAACGATATTTTTTTAATGCAATTAATTATGTACTAAAATAGGACTATTTATTAATTTTTTTTATTCAACACCAGATGAATTAGTCATTCGAGAATTACATGGTTTTATTTGGTAATTTTTTCCTGTCTAATCAATGCTCATTCTAAATATATTTTGGTCGATTGTCGATTTGTTTTCTCCGGTCCAAATAGGAATAAAGTAACTTTTCTTCCCTTGGATGATTTATCCCCTTCTGCTTCTGCTTGTAATAGACCTCATAAGAGGGAGGAAAAAAACATTTTTCCTACAAATGGCTGTTTACTATTAGTATGAAAACTCTCATGGTTTCATTTTTAATTTTGTTAATAGGTATTATTATATTGTCTATTGTCTGTAAATAGTGTTCATTTATATCTGGTAAATGGACCATAAATCTTATACACATGCTAATTTAAAATAATAAACAAGGTTAGAAAGAATGAAAGATTAAGAGTCGAAAAATAATAAAAACGCGTAGTTTGTTATGGACGTTTTATTCAGGGACACTAATTTAATATGACATTAATTTTTAATAAGATAATAACAATAACTATTGTCGTTAAGTTTTTTTTAATTTTATTTCATTAATTAAAGATACTCTTTCTAAAAATAGGGGAATAAAGGAAACATTATTTTTTCTTAATAAAGAGTTATAATTTGAAAAAAAATTTAGTCGAAGTGCTTTAAATGTTAATATTTCCATTGGTTAAAAAATAAATACATTTTAATTAAAGTAACATTTTTTAGACGCATAGTACATACAGTTTAAAGCATTTATTTTCCCCTCTTTTGGTATTTGTTTTTTACCAAGAAATTTGTTTTTTTTACCATTAAATATCTTTCGTCCTTTTGCAGTTCTTTCTTTAATCTCTTCATTAATATTTTCTTCTTGTGTTCATTCATTGATACTAAATATTTAAATTTTATAACATGTTTTTATCTTTTTTATTTATAGCATGATTTTTTCTATTGTCAGTGTTTCTGTCTTTTGCTGATTTATTTTTATTCCAAATTTATCTAAAGTTTTCATTGAATGTTTTTTTCACCTTTGATGAATATTACCTTATCATGTGCTTAGCATACTTTTCTCAAATAATTAAAATTGAAATTATCCACAGTTTTTGACTGGGATTTTTAGGTTTATGTTCCATGCAATTTAATTTAATGAATAATGAACAAAATATACGATTTCTCACTACTCTGTTAATTTGTTTTTGGTATTCTTGTGTCCATAGATTGTGGTATTACTTTTGGTTTCAGTTTTTTTTTATTTTTATTTATTCCTCTTGGCTCTCAGTATATTTTCTTTCACCGACATAATAAACTCTCATTTAAAGTTTTGTTTTTCTATACAAAATCATTTGCAGATATTACGGCGCTTATCTATTCAACTACCCAGTTTTGGTAATCCGTGATCCAGAATTGATCAAAGAAATAACTGTAAGAGATTTCGAACATTTCACGGACCACAGTGCTTGGTTACCCGAAAATGTGGACCCACTATGGAGTAACAACTTATTTTCCCTCAAAGGTAAACTGTACCAAAACTTCATCTTTATAAAAAATCTGATCTGGTTTGTTGTAGGGCAAAAATGGAAAGACCTGCGAAATTTCTTCAGACCAACCTTTACAAGCAGCAAAATGAAAACCATGTATAAACTAATGAATCGTTGTGCGGAAAATTTCGTTGGATACTTCGAAGAAAAAGAAGAAGATTTATTAGAAATAGATTTGAAATATACTTTTAAGCGACTTACTTGTAATGTGATCGCTACTACGGTTTTTGGGGTTAGAATTGATACATTAAGAAAACCTGATAGCCATTTCTATAAATTGGGATTGGAAGCTACTAATACTACTGGTGCAAGATCTCTTATTTATTTATTCCATTAAATTCTTCCAGAATTTGTTATAAAGGTAGATTACTGAATTATTAAGCCTCGCCGAGTTCTTTAATAAACCGTTGAATTCTATTAACTAATTCTGAAACAGTACCGGCAAATTATAATTTACAAAATTTAACAATGTCAAAGACACTTGATTGTGAAGTATTTTTCGAGATGGGTGTTAAAGTGCAACTGATTCCTGAATTTTTCTGGCTTATTAAACTGAAGGTTCCTCGCTAATTTTGCTTCTACAGATTTTTTCGGTTAATTAAGCAACTTAGCTTTTACAAAATTAGTTAATTCCTCAGTTCGGAGAATTATATGATGGAGATAACAATATGATCGATACCTTTTTTTAAGGGAGGAAATATCCCAAAAAGTCCTCCAGATGTAGTCCAGTTTCTCCAAAGATGCCCATTATTTATGTACCATTACAATCGTAAAACTCATCTGTGATGTCATTTGAAGCGTCAATTTATATTTCAACCTTTAAAAATGAAATTTGTACCCTGATTTTGAAATTCTTTGTATCTTTTCCCTAAAGAATTCTTGAAAACCAATGTATTTAAAAGATTTATAATATTTAGGCCAGCAAGTTTTTTTAACTATTGAATTTGTAAATTTGGATATAAAAATAAAAAAAGTAGCTTTCTAGACTTCATTTTGCTTTACACATTGAATTATTTTATTTTATTCTCGAAGCCCTCTGAAGACTTTTGATCTTCAATCTGGATTTGTTCCCCAACCCTCAACTTTGAGTGACCAACGGTCATTAAAAAAAAGAAACAGATCCTGTAAAGTGATCATTATTATGTAACGGTCATTGATGGAGTTAGGCACGGACAAAGTAGCGATCGACCGCTAACAAAGCGATCGAATCTAGTTGATCGGATGTTGGGTCTGTATCCGGACGGGCATTTTCCATTGGCCGTATCGCCGTTGGGCCAATAGGCCGTTAGTGTTAGGGCCGTTGTTGTCGGATATTAGTGTCTAAAACACCACAACCGCAATTTATTCAAAATACTGTACGGTGTATTATCCTCGGGTACTTTAAGCAACAACAAACGTAATTGAAAACATGTTGTTTGGCTTTCAAAACCGCATAAAAAGTTATTTATATTGTAGATGGGAGATATTGGTAAATATAATAATTTACTTAATTTTGCTACAGTTGGAAATGTAAAGGTTGTCGCAGGATATTGGTACACGTTTTAAAAAAGAATGTTGACTTATTTTGTTATTTTATCCCGGTGTGTTTAGGTCGACTTTCTTCTCCATTTAGGCTGGAACTGCCAGTTGGGTTGAAATCGATTAAAATTTAGGAAAATCGTCAAAAGGGAATCTGGAAAATAGTTCAAAAACTAGGAAAACTTTCTATATAATCATTCAAAGATTAACCAAAAACAACTAAAAATGATTAAATGTTGAGTGTAATAGTTTAAAATTTAGAAAAATCTGCCAATAATTTAGAAAATGGGACGAATTTAGAAAACCATCGAGAAAAATGTCTAAAAAAATTGGGAAACCTTCCAAAATTATCCAAAATTTACGAAAATTATCAATAACTGTCTAGAATTTCATTATATTATCTAAAGATTAATCACAAATTACGAAAATGACTGAAGTTTAGGAAAAATAGTTCGATATTTAGGAAAATTATAGAAAGTTTAATAAAAAAGAAATTAAATACTTTACAACAATATCCAAAATACTATTATGAAGTTTGTAAAATTATCTATCTACAAAAAATGTTTGAAATTAAGGAAAAAACAATCAAAATTTAGAAAAATCATTCAAAATTTAAGAAAACTGAGATAAAAACACAAAATTTAAGAGAACTTAAGAAAACTGTTCAGCAACATGGAAAACCTTCCAGTTATTTTGTAAGAAAATCATTAAAAAATAAGTTTAGAAAAAACTGTTCGAAATTTACGAAAATCGTACACATTTTAAGAACACTGAAAAATAGCAAAAAATTGGAATACCGTCAAATCATATCCAAAATTTGTTTATAACCATCTCGAATTTTGTAAAATTGTTACATTACAAAAAAATAGTTAAAATTTAGAAAAAGAAGGAACCACATTTGAAAAAATATTCAAAATTTTAAACTTGGGAAAATCGTTTAAAATTTGGAATACCTTCCAGAAATTTAGTATGAAACATTCAAATATTATTCAGAAGTAACGAGAAATGGATAAGAGTTAGGAAAAATTGTTTAAAATTTAGGAAATTCTTCCCATATTTTAGAAAATTGAACTAATAGTATAACAATTATTTGAAATGTAAGAATCCTTGAGAGGACACCCAAAAAATTGGAAATTCTTCTAAAAATATCCAAAATTTTCGAAAATTATTAATAACCATCTAGAAGTTAGTGTAATGATCTAGAAACTAACCAGAAATGATCAAAAATGGCTAAATATTAGGAAAATTCGTTGGAAATTTATGATAATCGTACAAAATTTAAGAAAACTCTTTAAAACGTATCAAAATTTGGAATACCGTCCAGACATATCCGAAATTCCTGAAATTTTTCAATAACTATCTGGAATTTAGTAAAATTATTTAAGTATTATTCAGACGTTACGAAAAATGGATAAAATTTATAAAAAGAAGGATCAACTTGTTCGCAAAAACTTGGAAAACCTTACAGATATTTAGTAAAAAAAGCATTCAAATATCATCTAGAAGTTACGAACAATGGATAAGAGTTAGGAAAAATTGTTTAAAATTAAGGGAATCCTATCTGTATTTTAGAAAATTGAACTAATAGTATAACAATCTGAAATATAAGAAACCAAAAAATTGGAAAACCTTCCAAAAATATTTAAAATTTACTAAAATGATCAATAACTATCTAAAAGTTAGTTCTATCGTTAGAAATGGCTAATGTTTAGGAAAAATTATTTGCCCAAAATTTAAGAAAACTCGGGAAAGTATATCAAATTCCTGAAATTTGTCAATAACTATCCCAAATTTAGTAAAATTGTCTAATTATTATTCAGATCCTACAAAAAATGGTTCAAGTTTACAAAAAGAAGCATTCAAAATTTTAAAATGTTTAAAATGTAAGAAAAGTTTAATAAATATTTAATAAATCAATAAAACTTGGGAAAACTGTCCAAAAATTTTCAAGATATTTAGTAGGAAAATCATTCAAATATAATCCAAAAACTAAAAGTTAAGAAAAATCGTATAAAATTTAGGAAAATCTTCCAATAATTTAGAAAATGAAGTACACGATAGATATCTTGGGAAAATGTCCAAAAAATTGAACAATCTACCAAAAATATCCAAAAACACGAAAATGATCGATTATCTATTTTCTTCAAACAATTAGAAACACCAGAAATTACGAAAAATGGCTCAAATTTAGGATAAACCCCATTAATTAACATTGTTTAACTCATCTGTTCCACTGTCCAAAATTAAAAAAAAAAATCCGTTAAATATTTCTATTTAATTTCTAAAGGGTTATTCAAAAACGTTCGTTTAAAAACACGATACCCTCAACCAAAACCAGATACTGCCGGTTATCTTATCCCGTTCTTCTTAGCTCGACTTTCTGGTCCATTCAGCTGGACCTGTCACTCGGACCGAATTGTGTGGGTCCTCGAGGATCCGATGATGGTCGGTTATTGTACGAAATTCTCTCGGTGATCGCAGGACCCTGATCTTCTCTCTCTGTGCTCTATGACGCTGATTGAAATGAAATTGTATTGGACCTCGGGGAGATGATTCGATGCAAAGACTATGGAATGACTGACGGACAATCTGAACGACTTTAGGGTCAAATGTGTCATGGGATAGTTACACTAAACACAAAGGGTAATACCGTTTTGATTTGCGCTTCATGTATCTCTATCGGTATCGTTTAACAAGTTAACTAGTTGCATTGATATGCAAAAAAAAATGTCAATGTCTGTATAGGAAATTTAATTAGAAACCACAGAGCGACAAAGCTTTGTTTGCCTGCAAAAATTGTTCAAAGGGATCGAATAGATTGTTACAGATTTAAATTTGATCGTGTGCAGTGTGCGCGTGAAGTGTACCTGCTGAATGAATAATAAAAAATCCCAACGAATCAATTTTTAATTTTACTTTTAAAAAAACTAGTATTGCGAAAACTGCAGATGAGGTAATGCCGGTGAAATGCACGAAAATAAAAAATTAATTGTTTGATGATTAATAAATGAATAAAGGGATTGATTAATGCGGAATGATAAAAATAAAGATAATAAAACGTATAAAGCGATAAGAAAATAAAATTTCACTTGACAAAACAGAAACGATCGATCTAGATAAAAAAAATTAACAGAAGAAACGATAGTAAAAATAATGCGAAATCATACTAGTAGGTACATAAGAAACCAAAATAAAAGAAAACTCACAAAAATGATTGACAACAAGGAATGGGTTAAGCATTTTGGAGAGAGGAAATGACTGAGGAAATTCCCACAGCAAAAGAATTCAATGAGGTCGTACAAAATCTAAAACAAACCAAAACGGTGGTACCAGACAGAATATAGTAAATAAGTTAATAACATGTGAATGACAAGACTCAAAGAAAAATTATTATTATTATTATTATTATTATTATTAGTACTATATACATAGTGGACCAAAAGCCTGGAAAGGGCCAATTATCTCGTAAATTGCTAGTCCGAATTCTACAAAATTTAGGATAAGCCTATTTTGGGATACGGAGATTCCAGATTTGACATTTGCAATGTTGATAGATTTGCCGTTTCTCTGATATTATTAGTCACTTTGATTTTTTAAATACACCACCCTGTATATTCAGTAAATTTGCTTGGCCAAGACTCAAAATTTTCATTGCTTATCCGATTATCAACGAAGTTTCGGCTTTTTAACAACTCAGATAATAGCTCAAATTGCGATATTTTTCTAGAAGATCTATCGTGTTTAAAAATATTTGTATTTTTGGTATAATTATTTGTTCATTTGTACATAAATCTAAGTGCTTTATTAAGACATTCCATATTTCTCTGTTGCAATTGAATAAAAATCGCAATGTTGTTTTGTCTATGTCCGCTGAAATTAAAAAATAGATATATTTATACGACAGACTGAAACTGCAATTTTTTAATGATTTAATTGATTAGAATATATTTGCAAAGTTAAATATAACTTATAAAATTTAATGTTCAAAATAGAGTGTAATCTGATACTCAGTCCATTTATTTTTATTAACAGAAGTAACTCGATATGGGGCGTCAGATAGAATGTCTTCGTGTTACATTTTTTATCAAGTTTATCAGTTTTATCAGTTTTTTATTAAGAGTATATTTAATATTGGAGTGTGAAATTCACATTTTTTATATCTGGACAAAATTTAGAGAAGCAAGTGTGGATCAAATGTTCATTTCCACTATTTATTTAAAAAAAAAATCAAATTAGTGACTATTAGAAATTATCTAGACTAGAATATACTTAAATCGCTAAAAAAGATAACATAACAAATTCGTTAACATTGTCAATAACTATCATGAATTATGCAGAAGTTACAAAAATGGCTAAAATTTAGGAAAAATTAACCGAATTTTAAGAAAAGTGAAGTAAATATTCAAAATCCAAGAGACTGAGAAAGCATAGAAAACCTGCCAGATATTAATTAGTAACATCAATTAAATATTATTCAGAATTTACGAAAAATTACTAAAAGTTACGAAAAATCGTACAAAATTTAGCAAAATCTTCAAATAATTAAAAAATTGAATGAATAGTAAAGGAACTTTTATAAATTCTTAGAGAAAATTTCCAAAAAAATGGAAAATCTTCCAAATATTTACGGAAATTTGATGATGTTACTATTTTTCAAAATAAATACTTATATATGTATATACGTTACTATTGAAGTGAGAGTCTAATTTTTTTGGGTAAAAAGTTTATGATTGAATCAGTGTTTTTATATTAACGTCTCGAGAGTTTCATGTGACTTTTTAAATTTATTCAATATTTCAACTATTTTTCGGTAATATTAAGAATATAAATTTGATCGGAGCAGTCTTATAGACGAATTTTGTTAAACAACCTCAAAAACGGCAGAAAACATTGAAGCTGTAAGAGAAATGTTAATAATAGATCGTTATGTATGAAAATTTAACAAAAAGTCAAAATCAGGCTCGAGTCAAATGGTACACAGAAACACTAAAACGATTCGTCAGTATTGGTGAAAGTTGAATATATTCTTATGAACCCGGAATAAAACAATAATCCACAAAAGTTACTCGTAAATCGGAACTTCGAATACTTCTAAAACTAAACACGTTGCTACTATCCTATTAAATATCGTAGAAGTGTAAAAGCTGAGTGGGATACAACTATTTGTTTACCAGAAGTTTTCTCTGAAATGAGAAAATTAATTGAAGACGTTGCATTATTCTGTATAGCGCAACGAGCAATTGATTTTAACAACACAAAAGGTGGAATAAATGACCCATCATTGATATAACCTCTAACAACTTTAATATTATTAAAGGGTTGTTGTTTTTTAAGCCCAGAAGATGCAGTTGACGCGTTTAAAAATGCCGTGATGAGTGTCTCATCTTCAGATTGGAAAAATGTTAGGATAACTGTATTATTTGCTCCAAAAAGTATATGCATCGATTGTCAAGAGGTATATTTAAAAAAAAAAGTTAATTCTAAATGATTTTGTTTGCGTTTTGGAAGACGGTTTATCAATACCGCGTACAGACAAAACAGAAACAGGAAACAACACAAAAATACAACTTTTTATAAATCTTCAAAGCAATTGTTGCAAAATTCAGAGACAAACCAGAGTAGTGATAAAAAAGTCGCTGAAATGTTTCAGTTTTGTTGAAAAACTCAGTTTCTGTTTTGACTGCTTGCTCTGGATACGGCCTAAGAGCTAGTAATTAATCATTGGGGAAATTTGGTCTTGAGATAAGGAACAGCTTTTAATACGAGGGTTGCTATTTATGTATTGAGAATAGAAAGAACAAACAAATTAATTTTATCAAAAATATATTTATTGTTTTTCAAAATATTCGCCTTTAAGCTTTATACACTTTTGCATGCGATTGAACCACCCTTCAAAGCACTTTGTCCAGTCAAAAAATGATGTCTCTAAAACATGGTTTTTGAAGGCCTCAACCGTTTCTTCGGGCGATGAAAATCGTTGTCTACGCAGTTTATCTTGAATTTGTCGGAACAAGAAGAAGTCGATAGATGCCAAGTCGGGGCTGTAAGGCGGATGATCCATCAATTCGATCTTTTGTGTGTCCAAATACTCGCTTGTTTCATTTGATGTGTTTGAGCTCGCGTTGTCGTCATGCAAAATGATTCGTCGTTTTGGATTGGTTTCTCTCAATTTACCGAAAACTTCTGGCAAGCAAATAGTCGTATAACGCGCTGAATTAACGGTCTTTTGATTTTCGAGAGCCACAGTTGTCACATGACCGGTTTTCGTGAAGAAACACGCCATTTGATTCTTAACAATTCGAGAACGAGCAACTTTTGTTGTCTTTTCTTCACATTGAAACACCCAAACTGCCGATTGGCCTTTTCTTTCTGGCTCATATGCATTAATCCACGACTCGTCACCTGTAACGATACTGTATACGACTTTGGATGCACCACAATTGTATTTTTTAATCATTTTAGGGCACCAATCGACACAAGCCTTTTTTGAGCATCTGTCAACTAATGTGGAATCCAACAGCTTCGGATCACCAAAATGTTCTTGCAAATTCTTATGTATGCTGGTCATACTAATGCTTAAACATGCCTCGATTTCACGGTATGTCACATGACGATCTTCTTCAATTAGTTTTCTCATAGCATCGATGTTTTCCGGCACAACGAACGATTTTGGACGACTTTCTTTAACTTCGTCCGTGAGCGAACTACGGCCACGTTTGAATTCAGTGTACCAGCGATATACACTGGCCTGGGATGGTGCTTCAATGCTAAAAGTTGAACTAAGTTCTGTTCTTGAGTTACACCACGTCGAAAGTCATAATAAATCGTAGCTCGAAAATGTTAATTCCATTTTTTGGCCAAGATGAGAGTTTCAACTTACCGTAAACAACACAAATAGTACTCGCACGTCAAAACGCATCCTGTCAAAAATGTCAAACTTTAAGATGGCAATGACAGATTTCACCTGGCAACACTAGTGTTGCCAGTTCTCCATACATAAATAGCAACCCTCGTACAAGCTTAACAAGTTTAACAAAAAGTGAGTTGTTGGAGGTAGATCCTCGAAGTGGGTCCGTGGGTCCATCTCTGCACCTAATGGGGCCTTCTTCCGCTTAATGACCGATCCATCTTGTTCGAGAGAGAGGGTCGAGGAGCGCGACACCGTCTCGCTCGGTCCCGCGGCGTTCGGGGCTCCGGTCGAAACCGGCGGCGCCTCCGCCGCTTTCAATCGGATCCCCTTACGGGCCGGGTCCTCTTCGGCTACCGCGATGCGAGACGCGTACGCTCGGAGCGGGACGCGAAGGGGGCGCCCGTAGCCCCATAGGAAAGGGTCCCGTCGCATCATTTTGCGAACGCACACTTCGCTTCGGTTGCGGGACGCGCTCAGTCACCTCCACAAATCTCTTTCTCGATCTCGCTGCCGTCTCGCTCTCGCCGCTTCGACGAAACGCGTGCTGCGCTTTCCATTTTTTTTTTCGGATTACCGCTGCTGTTCCGTTCTTCGGTCGCTATAGCGACGGGTCAACAATTTTCACCTAGTCGGCTACTGAGGAAGAAGTCTTCCGTTCCTGGTGGTTTTCGCACTTATTTTTTTGGTAAACTTTTGTGTTCTGGTGCTTGTTCGTGCTTGCTTGTTCCGCATTTTCAAGGAAACTAAGGTAGGTAATTTTAATCGTGTATTTCAGCTTAACGCTTACTATAAAAAACACTAAATTCTTGTTACGCTTTTTCCAGTCCTAATAGAAGACTTTAAAATAATTTAAAATTTTTTAAAATTGCCGTTTTCATAGGACCCATTATTTTTTTGGTAGTTTTCAGTATTTTTTGTTCACTCGTTCCCATATTTTATGTTTGACAGTTTACATCTCAACCATGTCAACTCGTTAGAAACATTCACCAAAAGTTAACAGTTTCTGTTTAAAAATTAACCGTTCTAGAAAAAAACTAACAGTTTTGTCCAAAACTTAATAGTTCTGCCCAAAATTTAACAATTTTGTTCAAAAGTTAATAGTTCTGCCCAAAAGTTAATAGTTGTGCACAAAAGTTATTAGTTCTGCTTAAAAGTTAACACTTTTGTCCGAAATTTAATAGTTCTGCTCAAAACTTAACAGTACTGTCCAAAAGCTAATAGTTCTGCTCAAAATTTAACAATTCTGTTCAAAAGTTAATAGTTTTGCTCAAAACTTAAAAGTACTGTCCAAAAGCTAATAGTTCTGCTCAAAAGTTAACAGTTCTGCCCAAAAGTTAATAGTTCTGCCCAAAAGTTAATAGTTCTGCCCAAAAGTTAACAATTCTGCTCAAAAGTTAACAGTTCTGTCCGAAAGTTAATAGTTCTGCTCAAAACTTAACACTTTTGTCCGAAAACTTAACAGTACTGTCCAAAAGCTAATAGTTCTGCTCAAAAGTTAACAGTTCTGTCCAAAAGTTAATAGTTTTGCTCAAAACTTAAAAGTACTGTCCAAAAGCTAATAGTTCTGCTCAAAAGTTAACAGTTCTGCCCAAAAGTTAATAGTTCTGCCCAAAAGTTAATAGTTCTGCCCAAAAGTTAAGAGTTCTATCCAAATTTTAACAGTTCTGTAGCACCATTAAATATTGGAACATAAAACTTTAACCAATCAAATAAAATTCGTTAAAAATAATTCAACGTCCGCTGTTATGAAAACTTATCTAAATGTTTGTAATGTTACATTTTCTGTTATTACTTCATGTAAATGTAATTGTTTTTATATCAAGTTTAATCCAAAATTTAATAGTTTAATTTTATTGGTAAATATTTCTTCGAGAATAAGTCGAAAACCAAGAAAGAAGTTTTCGGTTTTTGATTTTGTGTTTTATTTTGGAACTTTTTGTGTTCTATAGGTTACTTGTGATTGTTCCCCATTTTCTTAAAAACTAACGTAGGTAGTTAACTAACTAAGGAAAGGAAGAAGCATTTTCTTTGGTTTAGTAATTTATTTTGGTTAGTAGACATTTGTTGTGAGCTTTTCTTGTATTATTTATTATCCTCGTTACTTCATTATTATTTTCTTCTACTTAAGTATAACTTTTTCATATACATAATTAATTATAATTTGTTTAAAACTGAAAGACTAGAAGTTTGTTCTCAGAAAATAGAGATCGTTCATTATCATAAAATTCGTAAGAATCAAATGATTATAGTAGATCTCAAAAAATACTAACAATAATAGAAATAATTGTAAATATCTCATTTACAATTTTTATGGTTTGATCTAATTCAATTATTTTCTTCATCATAAAATCATTATGTATTCCATTAATTTCCATTGTTTCTTCATTTAAATCCTTTTCTCCTTCTTTTATTTTATTATTACTTTGCTCCATTTTTGACTTTAGTTTATTGTTCAAATATCAAATTTCCTCTTTAAATCTACTCTTATATTCTTCCACTTTGTTCAAGTGTTACACGCAACTGGTTTTATTTTCCATATTTTTATATTTCTTGCCCACATCTTCTTGCAAATCATCTGCTTTCTTTTCCAATATTTGTCTTATATTTTCCTGTTTTCTTCGTTTTCTCCATTTCAACGTTTAAATATATTAAAATAATGAGAAATTATATTAAATTTTTTTCTATTAATGTGTTTTGTCTTATTTTTTGACTTCATTCTTTGTTAGATTCTTTTCATATTAGAGCAATAAAAATATTAAAATGAATAATTTTCTGCTTTTCAGAGCCATATATCAATTATTTTTTTAGTTTGATTTTCTCATATAGAAATGTTGTTCTTGGGTGTTTGCAGTTGAAGATTTCCAGTCCGTTCCTGTTGTATTTGATAATACTTAATAGTCTCACTTATTGACAGATGTGGGCTTGAACAAATAATAGTTCAAAGCCGCCGACAATGGACTTGGCGATAAAAAATAAAGAAACGGCGCTGCGAGACTGTGAAAAACCTTTGGTGATAAATATGTATAATTATAAAGACGTTGATATGAGTGAAAAATACAAAAATGTTTAATACTTTTTTACATTTTGGAAACATTTGTTTGCAGGCGATAATCATTGTTAAAATATATTTTGTCAAATACGCAATGTGTTTTAAAATTATGGATTAATAGTGGTGTTAGAAAATTCATCTAATTTTTAGTTTCCAATATTAAATAACCTACGGTTGTTTTTTGCGGTTTTATAGGGGTGTATTTGGCCCTTTTTCTCGTATTTTTTTTCATTGCCTGCTTTTATCAATACATTTTTTTTCCGGGTATTCTGAATAAAAGTTCTCTCGGTGTACCATTTTAAAGATGGGCATGAAATTAGTCAGAAATACAATTAAAATAATAATATAGAACAATATTTAATAATTTCAAAATGTAAATTATTATCTAAAAACTAAATTTCATTAATCTCTATAAGCTATATAGGAGTTTGTTAAGCAAACTTTTTTTATATAACCTATTATTATCACCCTTAGAAACATGGTTCTACAATTTTTAAACACCTTGTATTTTTAACAATTTTTAAAAAGCTTATCAATCTATGTAAATGATTTCTATTAATTAATATTGATTTATTAAACTTAAACCATATATACATGAGTAAATTGGGTTTTAACTCTGTGAATCCAAACTCTAATTCAAATTGTAATACAAATTCTAATCCATAACGCAACTCAAACTCAAATTCGAATCCAAAATGTAACTCAAACTAGAATCCAGTTTGTAACTCAAATTCAAATGCAAACTCTAATTTAAATTCTATTACAAATACAAAATCCAAAACTTAACTCAAATTCATATTCGAATCCAAAATCCAACTCAAACTGTAGTTCTCATATATTTGATATAAACCCTGATACTTTATAACAAATTTCCAATAAACATACGATAATTACTTAGATGAAATTAGTATAAAATTAAATAAATCCCATCAATTGGTAAGGAACCATTTGCTAAATTCAGAAGAAATAAATAAGAAACATTATGATAAACACATTAACTACGTATCAGGTTTACAAATCGTTTACATTGAGTTAGAATCTTTTACATTGGTATCAGAAAGTGGGATACTTTTACAACTATATCTTAGAAATCCCAATTTTTAACTGTTACAAATTTTATCTTGATTATGAGAGCAAAAACAACTTGCTACATACAACATTCGAGGAATCTAGGTTGGTAATATCCTTTTTTTCTTCATTTTTTCTAGGTACATCTTAAGTAAACTTGGGCATCTGAAATGCCATTTTAGACTACAATGGCCACCGTACCGTCTTCGAAAATGCCCGACACCGAGAATTTCATCCAAAAGCCCCCGAAGAAGCCCAGCAAAAAGAAAGCGGCCACCAAGTCGGCCAGATCTGAACAGAACAACAATGAAAACCGGCACCGCAACAGCGCCGACAACAAGGAGGACATGCTGGCGACATACCAACCGTGGGTTATACAAACTTACGGCGATCTCGCCAAAACTAAGACAATAACTTTAAAGAAATACGCGCGAATTTTACGTACACTCCGAGGGGAGGAAATAGTGAGCGCCGATAACAGTAAATTTCGGTTCTGGGTGAAAGCCAAAGGATTTTGCGTGGGACAACCGGCGGGATACGAAGCTAAACCCGCCGACGGTATCGTGGGAAGGTTCAGTGTGTGTGATATGGACGATGGGATTCCCCCCGTTAATGATAAATTGACGGGTAGTGCCAAGGATCCGCCTTTGTACGTTCCAAACGCCCCTTTCAAGGTAAGAGCATGTTTTTTAGTAAACATTGCCTAATTGATAACAATCAAATGGTTAACAGTAAATGTCATCATCATCACCATAAACAATATTCATTAACTGGTAAATTTGAAAACTTTCACAATGCGCTTATTTTATTTTTCTTATCAATTTGCGAATTTTTGATCTTCTCTCGAGTTCAGTTCTTTTCAAGTATCTGCCAGTCTCGTTCTCCCATTTGTAATACAACGGGGTTGCTACCAATTGAAATGTGAGTAACTGGATGGTTGGATGTTTATAAACGCAATAATGAAACCACACGTGATATTGTAATGGTTTTGCCGAGCGGAAGCAAAAGATTGTTCTTACAATAGATTTGATAACGGTACAGTCGATAGCCGGACCGTTTAGTAAGGAAACTTGGCACTTACCAGTTTCTTTGGCCTTCAGTCCTGGAGCTCCGATTCTGGGGGACGTCCAGTATTTAGGTATACTTATAGGTCACCCAAATCACAAGCAAACTAACTGAAGTTTATCTAACTTAAAAATTAAATGACCGAGTGTAATTAACAATACAACGAATTAAATTACTGATTGAATAAGTATTAATCCTCGCCGAGTTCTTTAGTAAACTTCTATTAACTAATTCAGAAAAATACCGGCAAATTATAACTTACAAAATTACGGGTGTTAAACTGCAACTGATTTCCAAATTCGTCTAACTTTTTAAACTGAACTTTTAGCGATACTCTTGCTTTTACACATGTTTTTTATATGTTTTTTATGATTCTCGGTTTATTAAAGAGTTTCGGCATTTAGAGAACTAGTCAAAATCCTCAGTTCGGAGAGTTATATGATGGGATAACAATCTGAACGACCTCTTTTTTTATGGAAGGGAAAAATTCCAAAAACCCTCCAGATGCATCCCAGTTACTCCAATTATGCCCAATATTTCTGTAAAATTACAATCGTAAAACTCATCTGTGGTTTCATTTGAAGCGACAACTTGTATTTCAGTAATAGACCTTTATAAGTGAAATCTGTTGATTTTTAAAACACTTTGTATATTTTTCCGAAAGAACCCGTGCTTTTAAAGGATTTATCGTTCTCAAGCCAGCTTGTTTTTTAATCATTGAACTTGTAAATATGTAATAACTTTTACTGATATATTCCTAGAAAAATTCAATCTTGCTTTTACAGAGCCTTTTCAGTTTTTCCATTTTCCGTACTATCTTGGTTTCTCATTCGTTAGGCATTGTGTTCAAATAATCTTAATGCACTTTTTCCATATTTCTTGGTTTGGTACCTTGTCTTTTAATCTCAGTCCTTCAATCCTTCTTAAAGTTTTCATCTCACTAGTTTATATTTTTTCTTCTTTATTGTTCATCATCATCATTATCGTTTTCACATTTCTGGTTGTTGAGACATACAGCGCGTTTAGTAATTTAATCTTTCTTCTATTTCAATTTCTATATTTTCATGTTCTACTACAATTATTCCTAAATATTTATATTTTTCTCGTTTTTTCGATACTAATATTTTTGGTTTATTTCGATTCAATTCCAATTGTCTTTTGCCTAACTTCTCAAGCCATACATTGAGAATATGTTATAATCTTTTTTTTTGTTGGTAGTACTACGTTATCCACAAAAGTGGTTAATTTTTACCCTTTCTCGGTTAAAACATCGCAATGTTGGTTTCTTTACTCCTCTTTTGTTGTATTCATTAACAATTTCATGGATCACAATTATAAACAGGTAAGAACTTAATGCTCCTCCTTACAAAAATGTCCAGAACAGTCCTTTCTTATAAATTGGAGATTTGCCTCCATCGAATCGGAAACCTGCTTTAATTTCAATAACTTTTCGTATTTCTTGGAACGGGAAACAAGGGAACGCAAAAAAAACAACTTGACAAAATGATCCCGGCTGGCGGATCGCTGAAACGTTCAAAGATAAAGGCGGAGAGAGCAGAAAGGAGAAAGAAATAAATCGTGAGCCTTTTTATCTTCATTGTTCAAGTAGGACGTCGTCGTCTGATTGCTTGAATGAACAACAACTCCGTTATGTTTCGTGCCTTCACGATTCTGAATCTCGTCAAAGCGATACTTTCGTGCAATCTGAAAACTTGTTGATTGTCAACAAGTGTTCCAAGACAAAGTTTCGTCCAGCGAAGAGAGTTCATCTCGCCAATTCCAGCAATTCCGATCGAAGAACAGGCTCAAATATTCTTTTTTTCGATAATATCATTTATTAATTTATAGTATACCGAATAATTTTGAATTACAGTGCGTGTCAACAAAAAACGTTAAACTAATTAAGATTTGTTAGTAAAATATTTTTTAATGTTGCATTCATTATGTTTTGGCTACCAGTTATTTTCGTTATTAGTGTGGATATAAGAAAGTTTGAAATATTTGTAAATACATTTAAATGTTAACTTACTATAAATTTTGTTGGAAAAATGAGGTATTAAGTAATATGTATCAGACAAGAAGGCTAATACAAGTATATTTTTTATAAAAAATATAAAGTACAAAAAATTACCCATAACTAACAGAAGAATCAAATTGCTAATCAGTCAGTTCTTATAAAGAAGACACGAACCGGTGTAGAAATTAATCTAATTTACTATTTTATTTAATATTTTTAACTTCTGTCAAATGTAGACTACTCTCGAAGTACTAGTAATTTAAATAATCTATAATTATGTATTTTAGGTAAGGAATTATCATTAAAAGTAGCACTTTCAATTTTTATTCAATATATCAGATGATGCATGCATGGTCAGAATCAATGTTCTAAGATTGATCCACACCACTATGTCACTAATTAAATTAAAAATACCCATTTTTAACTATAATCTACGGAGTTGTATCGTAGTTTCAGTGGTGAGTTTTTAAACTTATTGAAGTGAGAGTATGAGAAATAATGACAAAATGAGCCATGTTATAAATTCATTACACATTTTTCAGACTTCTTTTACTTTCTTTCTGGTTTTGGCTCTTGTATCGTAAACACGTATAATTTAGTGTTACACCTTTATTTTTTCTTGTTGGTTATTTCATTATTATTGTATCTTAGTTGTCAAGGTTGGCCCAGCGGGTACTTATGGGCTGATCTCTTTACTGAATTGTGGGTATCTATGAACCGTTCTCTTGGAAACTTTACTGAATTCTGGGAATTACGAGCCGTTCTGTTGGAAAAACCAATACTTAATTTTGAACCCTATATACGAACCTCTGTATCTTTAAACAGTTAATTGGAGAACAATCTTGTCAAAAGCTCAAATACATACGCAAGGTTCCTAAATTTAACGTAATTTTAATTTTGTTAATTTGGTTTTATAGCTTAAACCAAATACTTTTTTTGTCATGTTGAGCAATCAAGAATTGCCGCCTCTCCAATTAATTTTGATAAAACCCTTCAAACCCGATCCAGTCCTGAGATTCACTGCGAAAAAGGTACGAAATCCACCCCTCAAGGTTTTCTTTTGAGCATTTTAACATCATTTATAAAATTAAAAATAGAGGAGCTACACCCGAGCCACACAACTTATTCTGAGATTTGATGGCGAGCAACTGCGACTTAGTGAGTCAAACCTTGCATAAATGGTTGTAATATTGGTTAATGTTATTTGGTTACTTTATACAATGTGATTTTAGCAAATGTTTTGATTGATTGGGTTTGAAACCCGCGTTGTAATTACGAAATTGGACATTTGATTGCATAAAATTGTTTGAAGAACATATCGGGTGAACGGAAAGTGTGTTTCTTGAATGGTACTTGAATTTGTTTAAATTTTAAACAGAAATGATTAATCGGTTTGATGAAATGCGCTTCATATGATTGTAGACACGTGAAGCCATTACGTGAAATCACGCGTGGTCACGCGGGAACAAGCAATCACATTTTCAGCCGAAACGTGAAACCGCGTGAACGTTCATTTGTACAAAAATGGAAAAAAATATTGTCTAAAAAAATGTGACGACATAAAGTGTAACGCACTACTCGGTCACGTAATTATCCTGACCAAAATACGCGAGATGAGACTTGGCAAGGAATATTAGAATTAAAAGAAGCGCACGGGAAATGATACTTAGTGTGTCGGTGGGCATATTTCGACTTTTGTCATAAACTCGCTTGCGTTTTTTGTTATTCGTCCTTATTCCGGTTCTGGGGAAAGCTGTTGGGGCGCTCAACAAGGCGTGTACGTGATCCGGGACCACTTATCGCTCTGTCGGTCCGTGTATATCGTTTCGATGTCGACTATGCCGTGACTGCTCAGCGTGCTAACCCATCACCCATCACCGTACACCCGACCCCATCGCCCGTCCCGCTCCCGCACGTTCTTCGCTTTCGCTCTGACGATGCCGCCGTATTTCCTGCCGCCCCGGCAGGCGACGCGTCTACCGTTTCCAGGAACGTACTCTCTCCAAGATCACTCTATTTCTCCCAATTCATTTTGGTTTGGTTCAATTAAAATAGCATTTGGATACGAACAGTGTATGGTAACGAATGGTGTCATTCTTGTGCATGATGATGCAGGTCCTCACGTAGCTGAGTTATACGGAATATTTGTATTATTATCTATTTCATCGTCTATCTAAACAACTCCTTTGGAACAATGAAATAAATTTGAATCCCCATGCTGTTGAAGAAAAAAAATGTCGATATCTAATGGGATAACAATCTGAACGATACCTTTTTTTTTCGAAAGCAAAAGCCCGTAAAAGTCTTTCCAGATGCAGCTCAGTTTCTCCGATAATGCCCATTATTTTTATACTATTACAATCGTAAAACTTAGATTTTCAGTAATAAGCCTTTAAAAATGAAATTTAACATCTTTTAGTTGATTTTATTGAAGTATTCCTAGAAAAATAAAAAGTACTAGCTTTCAGATTTAATCTTGCTTTTATTATGTAATACCTAGTAAAACATAAGGAATCTTATCGAAATTTTGGAAAAATATTATGTTATACTCAAAGTAGATACTAATAAATCTTCAATTTTTTGTGAGATTTTTTTAGAACCAGTTGCTATACCATGTCTTCAGCAACTAGAAAATTCCAATTTTTCAACAATTTTCATACAGCAGCAGGTTACGTTATCGTTCCTTCCTGGCCAGTTAGGTCTCCTGATCTTTCACCCATTGACCATATAGGGGACATGATAGGTAGAAGATTGAGTCAATTTACTCGCTTAATAATGGATTTACGTGGCCATGATGTTCATGTTGCTTGGGAATCAATTCCTCAAGAATACATTAATCACCTTATTAGAAGTATGCTTTGGAGAGTTGAGGATTGTATTAACTTAAGGGGGGTCCCAACTCATTATTAAAATTTCCAGGCAAAGAGTAAAGAAATTGTTTTGAAACTTTGTTCATTCGATGTACTATATCAGCCTTCTTATTGAAATGTCACGGAGTATATCCTTTGAAGTTTTAGTTGGTTTTTATGAAAGAGATCATAATAATCCGTCAACTGCAACGAGTTCTTGTTCCATAGTTGTTTCATGCTTTTTAGTTTTTCATTCCGGAGTGAAAGTGTAGCGCTAATCAACAAACGTTTTCTGGTTTTAGAGCCGATTTTCTCATTGTTTTGCGAGTTCGTCATAGATTCCAAAATGTTTTTACATTTTCTTTATGAAATGTTATTTCTTTCTTATTCGTGAAAATGTTAGATTAATAAAATTCGTGTTTCACTTTGTCCCTTTCCTCTCAAGAAATCATTCACAGTTATCATCAACAGAAACTCTTTTATTTATATTTTCACTTCTGTAACGTTCTCAAATTAACAAAATATGAACTAGCCGCATATTTATTGCTTGGACTCCTACAATTTCAAAAGTCCTTAGTTGTGTCTCAAATTTCAAATAAAATAAGTGACTTATCTGCATTTTATTGTCAATTTGTTGAGTACTAAATTTAAAAGTTTTCTTACATATATTAGATATTCATTTTTGGCAAATCTAGATTTTAGGTGTTTCATAGCTTTAGAGTAGTTAGATCCGAAATGTGGAAAACTTTCCACTAATTTTCTTGCAATGGAGACTTCCTCAGTTGCCTGAATGAGAAACTTGTCTTTTCCATCTCGAGTTTATCAATATTTTTGAATTGTCCCCAGAAGCCATTTCATTTGTTATCATCATATTGAGTTTCTTAAGTTCAATCTTTGGTAAATTAAAATTCCTCTTTTGAACTCCAACAGTTGCTATGGGTTTTTGAACTGTTTGCTGCGTACTTTTTCGCTTCGGCTGTTTGTAGTGAGACATATCTACTCACATATTTGATAAATTCTGCTAGATACTTGTATGTTTCTTCAGTTTCCAATTCATAATCTAGATCTTCGTTCTTCAATAACAAATTTTTAATTTTATCATCTAGTAGGAATAATCTATCAGCTTTATTATCTAAATCTTCCATTCTAAACGATACTTCTTGTTTATAAATTATTAATTATAGTATAAGGCTTCAAGTTTTTTGTTGTTAAACATTCTTTTTAAGATTATTGTTTCTTTTTTAAACCCGTTGAACCTTCCATTGCTGTTTTGTTATGGGGTAAAATAATAAAAGCTAGTTTTTTAAACCTCTTTAAAAAAGGGGTGTTCTAAATGAAACAGGCATTATTTTTTTTAGGAAAAATTATAATTTTTTTTTATCTGGCAATTCAATACAATGTATCATAGGCAGCCAACCAAATATACATGATTATTTTTTCTTTATTCGTTAATATATTTGTTAATTAGATTCGTTGTGTGAAAACTTTTAGAAATTCCTGGTTGCTCTCCTGCAATGCCCGTTTTGTATATAAAAACCACAACCGCCAACAACGAACCTATTTGCAAGGGACACACACAAAACACATACACGATTTGGTCGATTCGTGCTCGGGAACCGACACCCAGAATTCTCGAGAGATTGCGGGATTTTCCTCAAGATTGTCCCGCGAACAATAGAGGCGTGAAATCTTTCTGTTAACTGTTTCAAACCCACTTCTCATCCTACTTTTTCCCTTCTCTTTGTATCGCACGTTGTCCACAGTGTCTAACCACTTTGTTCTCTACAAATTACCAGTTATCTACTAAATTCGCTTAAATTTTATTATTCAAAATCACTATAAGATATTTGTGAGATTTCTAATTTCACTAGAGTTAGATAAAAATATCACAAAACCTATCTAATTAAAGAATAATAAGGCAAATGCAGTCAGAACCAGCAATTAACTCCCAAATATTTCTGTAGAACCAGTATACCTTTGTAGATTATGTGGTGTATTTCTTACAATAGATTTCAAGTGGCCTTCCTATAAACAGTTTAAGGTCACCCCAAATTCAATTTGGAAGTTATAGCACATAATAAAAAGAATGACGCGTGCCCCAAAATTTACCTGATGTCAAACGGGCGAAGAAAGATACACCTGATAAGAAAAAATTAAAAAGTTAAAAGCAGCTACCTGAAGTTTTTGTACGCTGTTTTTGTGTGGCAAGGTGGTATTGAAAATGGAAAACAGGTGTTATTAATATGTGGGAAAGGTTGGGCTAAATGGAATTAAAAAATAAACAGTTTTAATATCGAGCTAAATAGAATTAAATACTGATTTTGTTTTATATTGTAACTGTCTTAGTTTACAAAAAGTGTATGTAACATTTTGATTTATAAAGATTATGATCACAAGCTTTAAATAATTATAATTTCGCAACATACTACAACGTCCGCGAAAATAATGCAGATTTTTAAATGGTTTTTTTCAACATAACTTTAAAGATTTACTCGAAAATCTATACGTGGCATCCCCACATACTTTTAATAAAAATATGTGTCATGTAACCACCGAATATCTACCTGATGAATTATAAAATTGTGTTAGTTTGCAGAAGTTTCGGATCGTTTAATCGTTTTAAGTTTGTCCTCTGGTAAAGTAGTTTCAATAATTCAGTGAAAAATGGTATTTTATTCAAATCAAGAACATAACGACTTGTTAACTAATCTAATCCACGATGTTTTGCATCAGTATCCCAAAGATTGTTGGAAAGTACGGTGTATTATCTAAAAAAAGTAGTGTGATAAAATGAGATAAAATTGATTAGTAATCTGTTGAGATGAATTCACGTAACTTAACGTGAAATGGTGCCTAATAGTGTGTTTCTGCGTTTAGAATCGCTTGTTGTATTTACGCTAATTTTTAACTTCAGTTTGTGAAGCATTCCCGTTAAATAAAGTTTCTTAAACCCACGCAAGCGTTCAGTGACTATGAAATTATTAAGCTTAACTTATTTTTTTATAAACAAATGTTTTTGGTTACAATAACGGACACTAATGCGCGATCCCGTAGATACATAAACAACGCAGTTTGGTTAACAAAACCACATCCCTTGGTAAGTCTGTCTTGGTGTACGCAGCTTATAAACTAGTAAACTGGTAAACTAATCCTTATCTGAACAACCGCCTCGCCATTACCGGATGCATAATTAACCACTATGCACACATACGGTTAATTGTGCAAGGAACAGAGATTGTCTTGGGTCTATGATGTTCCAAATTTGATTCACCATTGGCGACGCTGCAGCGTTTGCGAAGGAGATGCGCTTAAAAAACATTTTTTACTAACGAAAAGAGGTTAAACAAGTTTGAATCGATTTCTTTCTATACTTGTTTTCAGTTGTTACATTTCCTTGTGGTTTTTAAAACGTTCAAAATAAGTGTTTTGGATTGGACACTAAACCTTCAAACAGAAGTTATTTATACCTGATCTGAAACAAATTTCGATGTACATATTCAGATTTAGACGACAGAATTGTATATAAATTACATCTAAAATTGTACTTGTGTCAAGAACTTCTGCATTTATAATTCTTTGCATAAGAACGCTTTTTTCGTTGGTTAAACCATATGAGCGAATGCTTAATATTGTAATTATTTCTCGTGTTGGCATTATTGATTGATATTTGATTTATTTTGTAAATAAATAGGTTGTTTAATTTTCCAGTGACTTTGTGTTTCCGTAAATAAATGACGTATTTTAAATGTTGTTATATTCTAAGCAAGGCTGTTATTTTTGGTTTTAAACGTCGTCGCTTATTTTTCTTGTCTAAAACCTGTCACCGAATCCCGATATTGTTGATCTGCGACGACACTGTATGTGACACATTGCATCGTGGAGTAGAGTAGTGAGTATCGCGGGATCCTACACATACAGAGATATAAGCAAACCGAGTGACAAGATCTAAAATCTCAGTCAACAGCTGCCGGTTGTATTCCAACGTCGAGAACGGGTCGGAAATTTCCTTTAAAACAGATCCGAACTCACCCATTTTCGATAGATTCCAAAATGTTTTTACATTTTCTTTATGAAATGTTATTTCTTTCTCATTCGTGAAAATGTTGGATTAATAAAATTCGTGTTTCACTTTGTCCCTTTCCTCTCAAGAAATCATTCACAGTTATCATCAACAGAAACTCTTTTATTTATAAATTTCACTTCTGTAACGTTCTCAAATTAACAGTATATGAACTAGCCACAAATTTATTTCTTGGACTCCTACAATTTCAAAAGTCCTTAGTTGTGTCTCAAATTTCAAATAAATTAGAAAGTGACTTATCTGCCTTGCATTTTGTTGTCAATTTGTTGAGTACTAAATTTAAAAGTTTTCTTACATATATTAGATATTTATTTTTGGCAAATCTAGAGTTTAGCTGTTGCATAGCTTTAGAGTAGTTAGATCCGAAATTTCCTTTAAAACAGATCCGAGCTCACCCATTTTCGATACTTTAACTTCATCTAAAAAAATAGAAAAAATACGTTCATTTTCAGTTCATAAAAGTCTTCCTTGCATCTCTAATTTATTGGAAGTATTGCCAAGATTTTAAACTCTTAACACGAATTTTTAAGGAATTTGACTCTCAATGGACAATTTTATTGTACAGCTAATAATAAAACCATCCCTCATCTACTAATTATCTTTTTCTTAACACGCAAGCTTAAGTGAGCGTAACATAAAAAAACTGTTATTCTTCATTATTCATATCGATGTATGTTCTTTAATGTTTGATCCCAAAATAAACGGAAATCTTGGATTTTTATTTCTACTTCAACTCCTAAGAAACAACCAACGATTTCAAACAGACCATTATCAAAAAGAAGTCTTTTTAGACAAACTTTGCTAACACGTCCATAACATCTTTGCTTGAGTTCTACGATTTTATCATTTCTTATTTTGTATTTCTTGGATGTATATTTTTTTCTGACCTTTCTTTTTTTATTCTTATGTTACCTTATATTTTACTAATGTCATTTTACTTTTTCGTGTTTATTCTTGCTTTAAACGTTCTTCATACTCTGCTTGGATTTCATAATCATCTCTCTTTGGATTCCACATTTTATTATTTTACCAATTCTTATTTTCACTTTCTTCGATATATTTTTTTTCTTAAGTTTCTCCTTAATTCTTTTGCTACCTTATTATCATTTTTTGACCAATTAATGTTAATATTTCCTTCGAGCATTTTTTTAACTGTGCGTAACATCTATCTTAGAGTCTTATTCTATTTTGGCGTTATTAGATATATTTTTTTATTCCCTTTTTACTGTCTGTCCTACCTTGTTTCCTTTATTGGTTATCTTTTACTAATGTCTTTTTATCTTTTAGTTTTCATTTTTTCTACAAACTTTCTCCAGATTCTGCTTACATGTTATAAACATCACTCTTTGGATTCTGCATTTTATTATTTTACCATTTCTTGTGTTGAACTTCTTCGATATATTTTTTTCTTAAGTTTCTTTTTAATTCTTTTGCTATTTTGTTATCCTTTACTTATATCTTTTGACCAATTATTTTTAATATTTTCTTCGAGCGCTCTCTCAACGCTGTTTAACATCTTTTTTTTTGTAATATTATTCTATTAATACCCAATTTGGCATTCTTGTATATATTTTTTTATAAATGTCCTTAGTTTGATTGTATCACGTTATTTTGCTGTCAATTCTAGTTTATTTTTTTATACATTATTAATAATTATTTTTGTTTTGCGAAAATGATTTGAGATAAATATTCCGTAGAGATTGTTTGAGAACTTTGTCTGATTTCGTGATATCATCAAAATGTGTCTGCTAATTATTATTACATGACGCTTTCAGAAATTAGATCGATAAGGGCCGCTGAAAGGCTAACCGGGGGTGAAATGAAGTAAGAGAAATATTATTAGGGGAGCAAGTTGAAGGAGCAATAAGAAAGGGTTTTTGAATTCTTTTTAAAACTGCAGCGAGGAGTGTATTCCCCGAATAAAAGAAACAATAGGAAGCAATGACGCGCAAATTCCCTTTTGGGGACTGGAAAACGGTCGAACGGAGTTTTCGGTTTCTTTGGAATAATGAGTTTGACAAACAGCTCCAAAAAAGTTTACTTAATCATTAAATATCTACCAACAATATATTCTTTAGCGAAAATATAGTAAACCAATTTTTTGGTATCTGTATGTTATTAAAAAATTGCAAAATATGATAAATATTTGGCATAAATAAATTGTATTTTTTGGGTTCGAAATTCGAAAATAATAATTATACATATAGTTTGGAATTCAATTATTATTTCAGTCATTTGTGGTGTGTACATTCAATTTTCGAATGACACACCTTTGATGATTTTATCAATTCCGTACGTAATGTCATCATGCAAATGTATAAATGTCGACAATCATTGATGGTTAGAAGGCCACATTCGAAAACTAAAATATTAATTTTCTGTTTGATTAAATTCGCAGAGGTAAAATGGCCATTTGCGTTATGGAAGTTTGAATCACATCTGGAATACATTAAATCTTTCAGGTATTATTTATTTATGAATAACTAAGTAATTTTTTCATTAAATGTTGTTTTTTTATATGCTAGGGAATCTTATTAAGTAATAATAAAAAAATATTTGAAATGTCAAATGAAAAAAATAGTGATTTGAAATCTGATATCTTATAAACAAAATTTCGAAATATTGACAAAAAGTGGTTATATTTAAGTTTTTATAGAGTCCACATTATTGTGCATGAGAATTTGAAAAATGTGAATTTATAAACAACCCGCAAATTTTTTTGTTAACTTTGAGTGAAAAAATATACTATTTGTGAGAATTGTGTGTGGCTAGAGTTGGTTTGATATATGAGGCAATTTTTAAAATTAATCAAAAGAAATTCAAAATATTTTCTTTAATCTACTTTATCACATTTGAGCCCAATGGAGAACCTTATTCATCTCGATTCTTAAAATTATAAAAGTTTATTTGCGCAAATTTCAAAACTTGTATTTTATAAATTATTATTTTTCTCTACAAAAAGGTCAGAACTATTTTTTAAGTGGGTCTTAGGAAACCTAATATTTGATACAATTTCGGTTTAATTACCTTATAAAGTATAGAAAGAAAGTAGAAACTATTGAGAAAGCATATTTTTTTTGAAATAATAAGAAACGGAAACAACTTTGTAACCCGAAAAAATATATTCAATCATTTTTGTAATATTCACAGCGCCTAAAAAGATTATCTTAGAGGATATAAAGCTAAAAAAGTGTCACAGAAAGTTCATAACCTCAGGTTAGCGTGTGTGATGTGTACAGTATCGCTAGTCTTATCGGAATTTCTCCCTTTAAGCCAAGAACTTTGATCTAGATGGTTAATCTAGCTGAACAAAATTTAACAGTTCCAATACCTTCAAACATTGCAAATAAAATAAATTTTATATCATAAAATTTACAAAAATAAAACATACGCTACAAATATACAGTATTTTAGTATGATATTGTCTTAGAATTCGTTTAAAAATTGCTTAATTCTTAGTCCTTAATGTTTCCATTAAAAAATACTCTTCGAAGAAAAATTTTATCAGATAACAAAATTTTTACTTATTCAAAGTATTGGCAACAGCACAACTTTCAACTGATATTTCCACTTTACATCTAAAAATAAAACAAATAAATCTCTATATGACTCGTCTATTAAATTATCCTTTTCTCAAACCACGCACCTGTATCATAATCTAAAATGCCTTTGTTCAAATTACTTCTATATAACATACACAATGTAAGAGAGAACGTATTTATTTTCTCCAGCTTTGAACCATTAAACATCCAATATTGATTCTCTCATCAACTCTTAACCGAAAAACATAATCTCCTGAACTATCAATGAACTAAAATCTATTAACTTAAAACACTCATCCAAATTACATTATTGCATTGGCAGATAAATGTTAATAATAATAAAATAGCAACAAACGAATGGACGAATGGACACATAAAATTCATTTGACTTTTGATCAAAAGGTTTCTGTTTAATGTTGGCCCTTTGTGTTATCTTTACCTTTACAATATGTTCCTGATCTAAAAAAATGAGACTTATTTGATAGATTTCTTAATATTCAGGACTGAAAATTTTGTGAATTGTCTATAAAAAAGTTAGGTTAGGTTAAACTAGGTTAGGTTAGAACAGGTTGGGTTAGATTAGGTTAGGTTAGGCTAGGTTAGGTTAGGTTAAAATAGGTTAGGTTTGAATAGGTTTGGTTAGAATAGGTTAGGTTAGATTAGGTGAGGCATCAGTGTTGTTACATTTCCAACACCTTCAAATTATCATAAATTAATTTGAAAAGAAAATGAAATAAAATAAATTTGCTGTAACTTTCCCACCAAAGAACTGTTCATTATTTATTATCTCCAAAAAAAAAAACAATAATAGTTGCTCTACGACATCTATTATTATCGTAGTTTCAGCATATTTCCCTACAAACCACTAATAGAACTGACTTTTCATATTCATAAGACTTATCGTCCGTATTCTCGAAACATATATTTATACAAGCGTTTTTTGCGCAGCTATTTTATTATTTCGTACCAAATTTACGGCAGCTTCGGTAACGGCAAAGTTAATGGCCTGTATAACTCGCGAACCGCGTAGATTTTCGACGATTTTCGACGCTGGCCCGTTTACAGAGCATACATCGCGACGCTCGACGCCGTGACGCTTAGTGGAGCGTCTCTTTCATTTGACGACGAACTGGAAAACGTTGCGGACTCGTACTGAAATAAAATTTTATGCCTCGCCCTCTAATATTAGAATCATAATGATAAGTTTCCAACCTTCCTTTGTGGAATCTGTTCATTATAAAAAATAAAATATATACCTACTTGTTTTTAAAATTCTTTATATTATTTCTATTATTATTATTGTTTCGTTGATGATATTAAATACAAACTTACACTTTTCATAACAATAGAAACAACAATGGATACCTTTCATGTGCGTGATAAGAAGCAAAATCTTGATTTTTTGGAAGAATTTTGATATAAAGAGACATCTACGATATTCTTAGTATATCTCAAGTATATCTCAAGAATATTTGATACCGAGAGATGTGCAGTGGCTTAAAGGAGAAACATGCGAAAAAATTTTAAGACCAAAGTGGTTTTTTAATCTGTGTTGTCATATCTTGTAAAATGTTCAAATTTTAAGTAACGATATTGTGTATACACTTAATCTGGACCAGATCAGCATTTATTTTTAACTGTCCTTTAAAAAATTTAATTGGGAATTAGACTTACTGTTAAATGAAAATAATAGTATGCTATCTGTCTTCTAAAAAGGGATTATTTTCCTTTATAAACCAATTCAACCCTCTTACCTGTTTAATCCATTGGTATTAAAATATTTTGCTGGTCATTACCAATATAAATTTGTATATTCTTGAAAAGGTCAGTGGAAAGTATAGTTTTATTAAAATATTTAAAATAATTTAAAACAGGTATAACCTATTTTAGCCCATACACATCATTATATTATTTTAATAATAAAATTATTTACTTTAGTTATATATTTCCAACAATCTTTAGGACACAGATACAAAACATCGCGGATTAGATTAATTAACATGTTGTTATATTCTTGAGTTGAATAAAATGCCATTTTGCACTGAATTATTGAAACCACTTTACCAAACTTACAACGTTAAACGATCCGAATCATCTGCAAATTAACACAAATTTATGATTCATTAAGCAGATATTCCTTGGTTACATGACACATATTTTTATTAAAAGTGTGAGGTGCTGCCACGTTTAAATTTTAAGTAAATGTTTAAGTTGAAATTTTGTGTAAACTAATGATATTAGAAAGAAATTATTAGAATATTTTGTTGCACATGAGAGATTCTATGTACCATTTAAAAATATGCATTATTTTCGCCGACATTTTATATAATGTTTTATAAAATGAAGAATATTTTTGCTTATAACACCTGTGATCAAAAACAAGAATATGTCAAATGGCGGTAAATTTATTTAATCTTATTTGACGATCTCAATGGCTGAAACAATTATCATAAGAATATTAGCATAACCTGGAATTTTAAGATAAACCTATTTTACATTATTTTTTTTTTCATAATTTCTTAATGCTTTTTTACCTTTTGCCATTCTTGAATTACCTCTGTAGCGTCTTTGTAGTATAATTTGCTTACTCTTATTCCAATTGTACATAAATGTATGCTCTTTATTCTTAATTCTGAATTTCATAGTTCAAGGCCAATATTAGAAATGTGTCAAACATTTTTTTAATTTTAATTTATTATAAACAAAGTTCAATTTAACGACCCTCCAGCTTAATTATCCCAATTTTGCACAATGTTTTATTTTGACCGTACAATAAAAATAATCGTAGAATACTTAGAGAATGATGTAATGTAATGTAGAGACTCAATTTTAATGTGATCGATAATGAAATGAGTCCATTGAGGCCTCTACCGTAGACTAACTACCCCATTTGAAAGGAAACGCGCGGTGGTGGTCGCATGGTACGCGTGTTTAGGGTGTTTAGGGTGGCACGTCACGCGTGCACAACCAGACGGAGACTTGAACTGACAACCCTGTCCAGATGTCGGTCATGTTATCGACCATGGCGCAGTCGATAGATTTTCAACGAGGATTTAAAAATAAATCCATTACATTTTTGGACATTTTGAAACAATAAAAGGGATGTTATTCCCGAATCTTTAAACCAACGTTAAATTGAAATACGTCAAAAAATAACATACATCTTATATAGTATTATGAAAGAAACAGTAATAAATGGAAATCTAATAAAAATGATAGTGAAGAATTGTTCTAACTCAGAATGCAACCAAAATTCACTTTTGTTCATAATTTATTTAAACGGTTTAAGGAATATAGTAAAAAATACTGGCGAAAGCAATGCTAATTTTGCAGAAAAAATAAGCTAATATAGGAAGTGACAAATTTCTTTACAACAGGAGAGCAATGCTTCTCATATAATTAATTATTGTTAAATACAAATTAATCTAATTATATTGACTTTAATACATAAGCAGGGATGGAAAATCCGACAATAAAGTTTTAAAAAACCGAAAAATATTTTAGACCAGTTTTTAGGAACATTTATTGACAAATTTTTTAAACTATAGAAAACAGAATCTAAATAAAGTTACAAATTACAATAAAAACAATAAGTAAGTACATAAAAAAAGTTATATCATAATTTTGTATCGATGCTAACATATGAAATCATGTTTTGGAGAATGGGATAAAATTTTTATCTTTTTATTGTTCAAAAAAGGGTATGAAGGGCGATTGTCTGTGGAATTGTATGTATCAAGATCCAAAAGTGTGAACATTTCTCCAGATGAATAAAACAATAAAAAGCAATTTTGTTTTATCGCTATCATTATTTTGTTGATTACACGACCAATGGCAACCGCGTTAAACTTGTTTTATTTTAACAAAATTTCATTTCAATTATTATCATTTCATGCCGGAGCTGTGTAGCTGAAAACAAATGAGCTCATTCAAATAATTAATAATAAATGAAGTAGAATGAAAATGGTGATACACAAAAGTACAATTTAGTAAAAATCGAGCACTGTGTTTTTTTTTGGTTTTGGCAATTTAATAGAATATTATAGGTATATTTATGATTTATATAAATATGTATTATAAGTGTACCATAATTATTTTTTTATACAGTGTGTTTCAGTTAACATCTCCACGGCCTGATATTTTCAAAAATACTCTTGTGGTATCTTTGATATTTGAAGCCACACTTTCTTATTTTTACTTGTTTCATTGAAATTAATTTTAATCTAACCCAACCTAAATTGTATTAGTCTATACTTTGAACAAGTCAACTAATTGCGAATTCTCATATATAGATATGTATTTTCTAAATTATTAAATATTGTTACTATGGTAAGATTTTTTTTTTGAAATGAATAAAGTTCTCTTTATATTACTTTTAAGAAAATATCTACTAGAATAATATAATCGATATATTTTTATTATCATTTTTTAAATGAAAATTTCGACTGAAAAGTAGTATAAATACATGATCCTTACCAATGACTAAATGACCAAATTAGCTAAACTTAATTATTAAAAATCCAATGAATTTTAAACAGAAAAATTATCATTATTCAATAAAATTTCTTAGCACCTTCATTTTATTAAAAACTTGACAACAGGGCCAAATCCTAACAAAAAAATCTCTAATAATTCATTCTTTCATAAAACAAGACCTACAAACCGCTTTTGTCATATTTTTAAAACGCAATTGTCCTTATATGGGCATGATCTTATCTGTCAACTATGTTTAGTCAAGAATCACAGAAACATCACCAACAAAGCAAAAAAAGGCATATTCAAATCTTTTATTATCAACATTCACCTAAAAAACATCTTGCTAATATTCCTTTACAAGACTTTACAGGAGTAAGTAACATTTCTCTATAACATTTATTATCTCAAAAACTTTAATAACCGGTATAAAATGCTGATTATTTTTTGAAAATATTTACATAGTATCAAAAATAAGTATTGATCATTGTGAACTAAAGAAAATGAGTTTATTATATTGAAAAACGCAGAGAAATCTACATATAACCTAATTCTTTGAACAAGGTATCATAGCGTCATTTTAAAAAATTTAACGTAATCCTTTAGTGAATTGTTAGTTTATGGAACTTTTCAAGATTTTCAATTATTCAATAAAACTTTGGAAATCTGGATTTTATTTTCTATTCCTTATTGCTATGAAATTATCAACAAAACTACGATCTGTAGTATTTCTTTTTTTAACAAACACAAATTGGAATCCACCATTTGCAAGTACGCTGCAGGCAGAAAAACTCATAAAATATATAAATAAAATATATTTTTTCAAATATATTGATAAATATATGTCATATTTTTACATGTATAATTTGTGTGCGAAACGCGGTTTTAAATTAAAAAAGACATTTCACTTTTTGCCAAATAATACCACGAAAATTTTAGTTTACTTGCAATAATTTTCCAAATACTTATAACGAAAAGTTTATTCTTTTGCGAACGGTTATTCCCTCGGGAGGACGCCACTGTGTGGGGATAAACTTGCTGAAATGGGACGGTAAGGACACGAGGGTTTGTCGTCATTTCCGCTCCGAACTGATCCTTTCCCTTATTTGCCCTTCGGATACACAATAAGGTTCAAATGTCACTTTGACCCACACAACACGCCATATAATGAGGAATAATCGGCCGCTTCCTTTCTACGTACTTTCTCATTGCAAGTTCTTCAAATCATGACGAAAAATTACTTCATTTGCTAAAATGAAATTCTAGCATAAGAAAGTGTAAACAGTTATTTATAGAAGTTGATACTTACAGATTAAGTCACCAAGTTCATTATGGTTAAACATTAAACATTTTTGCATTACGTATTTTTTACAGAACACTCTGTATTTTGTTGCATTTTTAGATTGTGCCTAAAAAAAAAGAATGAAAAAGTCCTTTGAAGAAAAACTCACACTGTATATTCAATAAGATGGACTTCATTTTGAACATTTGTTGTAATTTTAATTTCCAACTAGTCGTATTATTTTGTAGTTAATGTGGATATGTTGTTTTTAATCCGTTATGAATTTTATATTGCAGAGAAAATTTGACTAACCATAGCCAGTTAATAAAATACAGTGTATGTACTTATTAAGTACAAGAATGGAAAAATAATAAAAAAATTTAAAAAAATGGTTGATTGTTTATAAATGTATGGGTGTTAATGATAATGTAATTCTTTTGCCGAGCGGAAACAAAACGTGGTTCTTTCAATAGATTTATTAACGAAACGATTAATTAGTTGATAGCCATACTATATTACGAGTAATAAGGCACTTACCAGATTGTTAGGCCTTCAGACCTGGGGTTCCGATTCTGGGGACGCCCACTATGTAGGTATACTTATAGGCCACTCAAATTACAAAGACACTAACTGAACTTTTTCTAACTTATTTATTGGGTGAGAAATAGGTGAAAATAACAAAAAAAAGTAAAAAATTAAATAAAGAACAACGAGTGAATTTACAATACAATGAATTAAATTAATGATTGAATAATTATTAAGCCTCGTCGAGTTCTTTAATAAACTATATTAACTAATTCATAAAAGTACCGGCAAATTATAACTTACAAAATTTAACAAGGCTAAAGATACTTGATCACGAAGTACCTTTCGAGCCAGTAATTAAACTGCAAGTGATTCCCGATTTCATCTAGATTTCTGATCAGAACTTTTAGGGCTTTTTGCTTTTACATATTTTTTTATGACTTTTGCTTTATTAAAGAAGCCGACTTTTACAAAACTAGTCAATTCCTCAGTTCGGAGAATTATATGATGGGATAACAATCTGAACGACACCTTTTTGTATGGAAAAAAACCCTTGAAAACCCTGGTATTTATAATTCTCAGGCCGGCTTGTTTTTTGACTATGAATTTGTAAATTTTAAATAACTCTAAGTACTTTTATTGAAATATTTCTAGATATATAAAAATTACTAGCTTTTAGATTAAATCTTGCTTTTGCAGAAGCGGCTCTGTTACATAATATGTGATTATATAAATATCTCATTTTAGATGCCCCGTAGAATTTTAGATAACTGTAAATACATTAATACTTTCTATTACTAATAATATTTATAGCTAACATTGTATTTGGCTAAATTCATTTGTTTCGGAATTTTTTTCTTTAGATCTTCTATTTTAGCGAAAAAACAAAATATCTTGGAAATCACAATGTTTAGGTATAGGGAATGTGTAAGAAAGTTCATCTTATTTTTTACGCACAATCTTAAATTGCAATAAAATACAGTATTTTTTTTTGAAAGACTATATTTCAAAATAATTTTAAAATATATCCTTCATTAACCCACATAGTGCTAAATAGATCAAAATGTTAAAATCATTATATTCTTGCGAGTTTTCTTCTTCTAATTTATTTTCTAGGTTACCGCTGATTATAAATTTTATTCTTGTTTTATTCTATCAGAATTTTATTCTAGGAATTTCTATAAAGCGTGTGGTATTACGCTTTGATAAATACAGTTCGTAGTTTGTGTAAGTGCGCTTGACGGTGCACCTTACAGTTGTGCCTTTGACGATTCAAAATCTTTATTGCTTTCCTCGATTTGCATGCGAAATCCAAACAAACCCATAACCGATGCAAATTGCTCCGACAAAAAGCAAAATCCGTTATAACTACAGTCGCAGAGCACCAAGAGCAACCAACATTAACCGAATGGGAAAGTGAAAAGGCGCCAGTATATGCGGCAATAGCGGGCCCCAGCATCCGAGACAACTAATCCGGAGTATCTCTTACAGACAATAAAAAGTTTACGCCGCTTCCGTTAACGTTTATTACACGTTCGCAAATGGACTAAATAATATTCCGACGATTACGAAATGCCCTGCGGGAGATTTTAGACTAAGAAGTAGAACCAAAGATTGTATAATGTAAAAAGTACTATGAATGAAGATCTTTTGGTAACGCATCATCGCCACTCTTTACCAATTAGTTATACAGATTCGTCCTGAATATTTGAGGTGATACACGAATCCATGTGACAGAGAACGCGTTATAAAAGACCGAGAACGTATTATTAATATTTTGAAGTAGGGATATATCGAGGTGGGAACATCAATTGGACATATCGCTCCTTAAGATTTATAAATATATGTACTGCCATTAATTGCATCAATCCTAAGTTTCTAGTATAACCTGCTGGGTAATTTTGTATTTTGGTATGATCCCTCTATACGGTAATGACCGTGAAGTATACGGTAACAAGCACGTTCGTATAATTACGGTGTTGGACGGGCGTCGTGCATCCATGCAAAATGCGGAAAAGGCCTTTGAAACGGCGACAACGCCGTCTCGGCGCGCCGCGTCGCTTCTCTTCACAAAGAGGGAATTTTCCCTTCTTGTTGTTCCTCGGATAGTTGGTGGTTGTCGGCTGTCGCCCAAACTTTCCAACTTCGCATATTGCCGCCGTAACATCAACCGTTCAGTAGCGGCACCGAAATTAAATTCCATTCCGTCACCGCTAAGGTAAAAAGAAAAAAAAATAACTATACAATGAACCTATTGTTTTGCTAATCGCATACCAAAAGTTAATGCGTAATTGTAACCATCGAGTTGGTGATTGGACACTGATTAAGTATCCAAGCTGGACAAAGTCGTGGGGATCATCGCATACATCTATAGTCACATTGTTGTAGCATTTAACTTAAAATCCGGACCAGAATACTTGCGATTCTTATTATTTTTACTACAATCCAGGTTTACAAGATTCATATAATGTAGAATTTTTTGCGTAGCATAATTGTTTGTTATTCAAAAATGGACTGTTTTTTTAGGTGGATACTAAGAATTATCAATAGAGAAATCATGTGTGCTTATCTTTTTAATCAAATTAATTCAGTTCAAAGTTTAAACTTTAACAATAACCTTGATACGATTCCTTGAGTGGTATACATGATAGTTGACATACATTTCCACTGATTCACTAAACACAACTTAAACTAAACTTAATTTTAAATATTTCGTGGTCTGAAGAATCATTAAACTTTTAAACTTAAACCTGTTGTGACCATTTATATTTTAAATTACGTCAAAAGCGATAAACAACCTGAGATAATTTATTGTTGAGCGGAGAGTGAGCGTGTGCATTGCTCAGTAACTTCTTAGCGACTTTTACGTTCTGGAACTGAAGTGACTGTGATTGTGGCTTTGTGGATGATTACGACTCATTGGTTAATTATGATGCTTAGAGGGCAGTTTTCATTGGTCGTTTTTTGTACCGTATTCTGTTCTGGTATTCACACTAATCTCATTCGAACGCTTTGAACCAGAAGAAACAGGTAAAACAATCTAAAATCATTCTGGAGTGACCTTAGTACCATGTTTGTGTTTTTTCACCATGTCTACAGCTAAAGTGAATGGGATTATTTCAATTAATAAAAAATTGTTGATTGTATACATTTTCTATTTCTTGTAACCTAGTTTGGCCAGGTCCAGGGTTAAATACGACGTAACGTAACAGTAACATTAGTGTTACATTTTATCGGAGCGGTAATCAACTGGGATCTGCGGGAGAGATGGTATTGACTAGACACGGAAGTCCCATTGGTCGAAATTGATTAGGAGAGTGCGTCACATCATACGATAACATGTAAGCGTATACATGCAATTAGCATTAGCTATTGTTCAACATCCCTGGATGTTAATATATACCTACCACGCGTTGACGCCCCTCGTTATTAGATGCATATACCGGTAAAATAATTGGTATAATAATAATGAGTATATTATAAACAATGTTGTTAGTATTTATATTTAGTGTTATAAAAACGGCGAAAGGTAGTAAAAGAAGGATTTACTTTTTAATTGTCTAAAACCAAAAGAGCAATCAGAAAATTTGGAAATTGAGGGAAACTGGGATTGGAATAAATATCGGATAAAAGAAGTAAGTTAGGAAGTATAAGTAATAAACATGATAAGAAGAAGTACGGCAATAACTGGAGAAAAAAACAGTAGTGAGAGATATGGAAAAACACAAAAACTTAACGTTACATGTGGTTTTGTAGGTGTATTTTTTTTTGTATTAATCCTTATTGCATATTTACAATATATTTAAAATATGTTGTTAATTGAGCTAGAGTATGATTTGCTAACCATCCATTGATGGTGTATCAAAAATTTTTATCCAATCAGGTCTTCTGGTCATGGTCTTTTCAGTCTTCTTTCTTGTAGTTGTTGATTGTTTAGTTTCCTAAAATTTATTTGCGCGTAGAGTTTTTCAAAACGAGTAATTTTTCGATTCAACAATTAACCGAAACCCTAACGTTTTGGTGAATAAAAAATTCGAAGGCCTATTGAATTGTGAGCTGTTGATCTGTTAGAGTGAATATCGAAATTTGAATGAATAGTTCCAGTTGGTCTCAACATTAAAAATTTGGAAAAAAAGTCGTAAACTACACCACCTGGGATAGGAACACATATCGTCTGGTTTTATAGGATTTAGTTAAGAATATTTGAGCTAGTATGAAGATAAACTTACTTCTCAGTATTAATAGGAATGTAATTCCCCTACAAATTTAATGTAAAAAGAATACAACGAAGAAAAAATGATTCAGAGCTACAAGTAGAAATGAATCAAATTCCAAAAAAATCTCGCTATTATCGAACCATGGGGAATCCCCATAGATCTTACCTAGCCCCGGAAGAGTTATGGAAACCACCCCACCGACTAAAATAAAGCTATTTGACTTAGGCTGCATGTTTAACAGAGATTATAAATAAATGTAAAACAACTATTATTTCAGATTTCTAATAACTTTCGAGTAATAAGGTCTTTTGGTGTAATTTCGTCTTTTTTAAAAAACCGTTTTTCAATTCCCACAATTTATCTGGAATGCCAGGGCGATATTCGGATTATCCGGATATCTTTTTCTATAGGATAATTAATTTCTTTAATTGGAGTTACGTTTTACTATTTATTTTTTGAGTAGTTCAAGGAAAAATACTTTCTTCTCTAAGAATATCATCATTAATTCCCTGATTAGTGCATTGCATTTAAACCCCAACTATAAAATTTAAACTTTTTTGAAATACCTACCTGAAAAAATGTTAGACTACAAGAACTATTTTGAAGTTAAAATTGATGATACTGCTGGACGTTTAAATTAAATTAGCTTTACCATTAAATATCCCTCTTTTTTTGGTCAATGCTCAGGAATTTGTGGAGCTTTTTCGTAGATTTATACTTCTTGTACCAGAAAGAATATTTTCTATTTTTTTATTTATTTAGATATTCCACTTATTTTTTTAATTGGTGTGAGACTATTCGTATTTATCTATATTTACTTTTATTCTCCACTTTTTTTCCATACTTCTAGCTGATCTATAGTTTGGAGTTTTTGTGATGCTCTTTCTGGATAACTCTCTGAGGACAAAATAGCCGTGTTATTTGAGTTTATGATTTTAATATTTTGTGTTGTCGGTAAGTCTGCGATAAAAATTAAATTTAGATAGCGTCCAGTATACTGCCTTGCGATACTCCAGAATTGATCGATCTTTTGGTTGAAAACGTCTTATTGACTTTAACTTGGATGCTAAGGGTTTAACAGCGAATAGAACTAATCAGGAAACTTTGTTTTAAGTTTTAATAATAATCCATCGTGCTAAGTTTTATCAAAAGCTTGTTGGATACCTAGGAAAACATCACAGCAAATTTGTTTGTTTTTGTTTTTCCTTGATGGATTATTCTATTTTATAATTTAAACTATTTTTATATTTTGCTTAAATTTTTATATAATTAGATCAAACCACGCTATATACAGAGTGTGCCAAAAGTCTGGAAACGGCCAATTATCTCGTAACTTGCTAGTCCTAATTCTACAAAAATTGGGATAAGATTTGACATTTGTAATGTTGCTAGATTTGCCGTTTCTCTGATATTATTAGTCAGTTTGTTTTTTTAAATACATCACCCTGTATATTCAGTCATTTTTGGAATATTCTCTTCAATACGAGTTCAACCATATGTAATACTTATGATTTTATGTAGTCTAGAAGGTCGTAAATAAATAAAACTGTGCCAATTTTAATCAGGTATGGTTTCAGCAAGATGGAGCTCCAGCTCATTTTGGTGTAAATGGTGTTATTTAGATGAGATATTTCCCGAACGATGGATTGGTAGACGAGGTAGTATTGAATGGCCTCCACGTTCACCTGATTTCAATCCTAAATATTATTTTTATTAGGATCATTGAAAAATTCAATTTACAAAACTAAACCAGCAAGTCTTGCAGAGCTAAGGCAACGAATTATAAATGAATCTCGATTAATTTCTAGTCAACTCACAAATGGAGCACATTTTGAACACTTGATTAAGTAATCATTATTTTAAAAATGTTGTAATCTTTCAATTGTTACGTTGAAAATAGTTTGTATTAAAAAATTTATTCAGACAATTAGGCGTTGCCAGACTGAATGTACAGGGTCATATATTTAAAAAACCAAAGTGACTAATAATATCAGAGAAACGGCCAATCTAGCAACATTGCAAATGTCAAATCTCCGTATCCCAAAATAGGCTTATTCTAAATTTTGTAGAATTCGGATCATTGGCTGTTTCCAGACTTTTGGTACACTCTGTATATAGAACATATCTTTACAAACAAAGATAATGTTCGTACCGAACTTCAATTTGCATATTTCTTTGTGCGGTCTTGTAATCCAGTTTAATCTGTGATAGTTCGAAAACCCGACCTGAACCGTTTCCGGTAGATATTGAAGTAGACTCTATTAGAACGCTTCCTGTATTTGGAATCCCTGCGGTCCCCCTTGTTTGTTCTTCGTCTCTCGTTTCCCATTTCCATGCTCGGATCTCCAACCGACCGACGCAGGTTTCAGATTTGCCCTTTTCTGCTCCGCTCCGACATCAACCGCAAATTCTAAGGCCATTGTGCCTTTTCCAGGGAACGTGCTTCAATTTTTGATTCTTTTTTTTTTGGAGACTTCGACATCAAAGAAACAAAAAAAGCAGAATGGTAAAACCTCTAATAGAGACGTATGCAGGAAATTCTACTTGAGTTCCAAGATTTTTCTCGTGCTTATTCTTTGAGTTAAAACACGTTTCACTCGAATTTAAACATTCATGTGTTTCTCACTATTGTGAGGGTGATTTAAATTAAAAGTACATTCGCAACCGTGATTGGATAATTAATGATATTAAAAAGAAATAATACTGGGCTATTGTATAATTTGTACTGGGCTCTTGAGGTACTCTGGATCCCGAAGATTAGGTAATAATTTTGAAGCTTCGTCATTCTATTTATTGACACTTCTAGGTGCAAATATTTTTCTTATTTTAGAAGTCCAGTTGTGCAAACTCTGAAATTACCTTGTACATAACATAAAAAAAGTTTGCGTTTTCCATATTTAATGAGATCTAGAATATTTAAAGTAACCCGAAATCGAGATCTTTTTCTTTGTTTCTGTTTTAATAATTGACTATAGAAGTTCGGGTTTTTATCGGTAGATACCGTATCTAGGCTGACACGTCAGTATTAAATTATCGTGTGGCCCTAGAGTCGACGAAAAAGGGATGAGATGAAACGAGAGAAGAAGAGAAATCCCAAATTGCACCCTAATTTATCTCCGTTGGCCAGAGAGAGCAGTTGGGCGGTTAGAAGTACTCTAATACATAGACGTACGAATATTCGCAAAAAATAAACAAAAATAAAGTTTATTGTTAAAAATCGAGCTAACCCGTTCTCTAGAATAGTTGAGGCATTAAAAATTATTCAATATTTTTAGAGTTTTAAAATTTTTTTTAAATGTTTCTTTTTTCCTTTTTTAAATGTTGATTTTGTAACACTCGTGTAAATTTACAGTTTTTTTTTCAGGAAAATTTCACAGCTGCATTTAAACAAACTAAAATTATAAATTAATATGGATACAAGTGCCTCTAATACACTTAGCTCAAATTTGGCTCTTCATTATTAGCCCACAACGTTAATTTATACATATATGTTCATTCAAATTTTACAAAATTTTGCATGAATTCTTTCCTCTTTTTAACTATCCATCATTTCTAGTTAATATGAAATTATGAATCTCCGTTTTTGGAATCTAAATTATTAAAAAGTTTATTGTTAAAAAGCGTTTTATATGAAATATTTGACGCACTGAAAATTATAAAATCTGAAAATTTTTATTTTTGAAAATATTTATGTTCGTTTTTTTTCCTTAGCAAAAAATAACTTAAACTAAACATCGAAAACCGCTTATAATTTGTTCTACTGAGTTTTATAATCCGCATTAGCAGATATCGATTTAATTTTTTTTCTAAAATCACAAACTTACCTGATATTGAGCAAATAATTTGGATTTATTGTATTTAGTGAGTTCAAATAATGCTATTTTTTATATATATATATATATATAATTAAATTTGGGTGTTTTTGGTTTTCTGACTTTATAGTAAAATAATACAAAAATTGGTATTAATTTTGTATAACAAATACTACTGTTTATTGATATTTTTTAATTAGATCGGTTTAATTTTTGTAAAAGTCGAAATTTCGAAGAAAAATGTTAATAGACCTTATTGTTTTACTAATTTTGATTCGCTGATTTACAAACAAGTTTTTTCTTAGATACTTGCTTCTTTGGTTGCATAGGCCAAGGCCACATAAAAAAAAAGACTTAAGAACCTAACCTGAATAATGACAGAAATGACACTTTCCAGAACATTCTCGAAAAAGTCAAGAATATTTTGGTAAATAAAGTTTCTGAAACCTTCCATAAAGCATGAAAAAAAATTCAAATGGGGATAAACTGATAGTAAGGGCAGTGGTGAAGTGTCAAAGAACGACGAGAGTCATTGTTATTTACGTGTATTTGTATTTTTTGGCCATCTTGTTATATTTTTCCTGTAAATAAAGTATTACAACACTATTTTTTGATTATCTCGAAGGTTCGTTGAAAGTATTGTTTTGTGGTACGTACGCCCATGCGGTATCGGTCCGACGGGCATTTCGCAATTTTGTGAAAAGCCCGCAGTTCGGACCCGGGCCACTCGATGTCGGCTTATTGGGCCGCCAGAAGGGGAACGGAGGCGGCGGGGGCGGCCACCGGCCCAGAGCAACAGCGGGTGAGGATATCGTTTCCGCTATTAGCATTTCCCAATGCGGCAGATGTGTCCGCTGACGCTCGGCCCCCCCGGCTGCCCCTCGGCTCCCTCGCGGCGGCTTTTACCGCCGCTCGCGGTACAGTGAGACCTTTTTACCGTGCGGTTGCGATGACCAGCCAAGCACGGATCTGAAATTTTAAAAAGTTCACAAGGATCGGGATGTCCTGCAAGACATTCTGGACTTTATCGGAGGTCGACAGGGCGACGACGTAGGTAGGAGGAAAGAATACTTGTTGGAGATGTTAAATGAGCATGATGAAAACTGGATAAAGAAACACTCTCAAACAGTAGATGACGAAGAAGCAGCAGTTGAAGACCCAACAAATAAAAAGTCGAAGAAATAATTGCTAAATGGAAAAACAATAAGAGCCTAGATAGAAATGGAAATAGTAAATATGCTGGAAATAAATTGAAAACTAGAATATGATACTAAATATCTGAAAAATAGAAGAAATGCCATTATTCCGATCCTATGAAAAAGAGAAGGCAACAAATTCCAATAACTATAGAGGGATTTCTCTGCTGAACGTTGTGTACAGTAAGGGCAACACTAATAAAAATAGAAGCAATTATTGACCCATAACTCGGAGAATACTAAGAGGGATTTAAAAGAGGAAGAAGCACCACAGATCAAATATTCACGATAAAAGAAATAACTACGAATACAAAATCCCACTAGCAATACCTTTCATAGATTTGTTGTTGAAAGAATTTAATTTACCAACTAAATTAGTAATATGTTTAAAAGTACATTGGACTCAGGCAAGGAGATCCATTATCAACTCTAATGTTGAATGTAACACTAGAAAAAATATATAGGATGCAAAACTTAACAGAGAGAGAACAATATTGCACTCATACGTTATGCTGACGATGTGGCCATACTCTGAACAACTTTGAAAAAACTAGGAGAAATTAGAAGCAAATTAACAGAAGATAAAAAATAAAAGGATAAAAGTAGATGTATTCGTATATCTGGGAAATACGCTCATTGTTCAAGGATGCGACCATCGACAACTTAATAAATGCCAGAAAAATTCAGTGGATTGGGTATATGGAAAAAATAGAGACCAATAGAATAATAAAAAGTATACCACGGAAAGAACCTACATACAAAAAAAAAGAGGAAGACCTAGAATAAGATAGAGGGAGGCAGTGAAAGGAAACTAAAGAAAAGAGAACGAATTGGATGAATAAGGCAAAAGAGAGGAAGGTTTGCCAAGTTCTTGGCATAATTGTACTACATATACATATCCTGTACTTTTTCTTTTACTCCTTTCTATCCCATGTCGTTTTTCTGATTCCTTCGTTTTAACATTTATTTGCTTATTTTTTTCCTTAGAGTCCTATCGTAGTCTTTCATTTCATCTAGATATTCCGATTCTGTTTAGATCTCCTTCGTCTTCTTTTATCTTTTGGTTCCTATTGTAGTATTGCGCTCTTTCTTCTTCTTAATTACTCTTTTGGGTTTAAACCATCTCAATTGGGTTTCTGTTATTTTGTCACTAATTGATTTGATGTTTATGTGTTTTCTCTGTATATTTTGTTTTATATCCTCTGTTTGTTTGTTTCTGATTTTTTTCAGAAATCTCTGTTTCATTCCCTTTATCCGGGTTAAATGTTATTCATTTAACGTGCTTGGTTCACAACTCTAAAGCATTGTAGATCTTACTACTTTCTTTACTATTTCGTTTCTTATTTATTTTGGTACTTCTTTCTTATCAAGGAATTATGTTTTAAATGCACCAAACATTTTGCCAGCTTTTTCCAAGTTTTCGTTTATTTTATGTTGAAGTTTACCATTATTCTCTATTATAGTTGCTAAATATTTGTAAATTACTATCTGTTCAATTTGCTTTCTCTGTATATATTTGAATGTTATGCTCTTGATTTTTTCTCGATATTATCATGCTCTTAGTTTTGTTTATATTTATCTTTAGGTATATTTCTTTTGATCATTACTTTATTACATTCTGTTCTTGGTCTTCTTCTGAATTTGTTATTGGAGTCACAACAGTTCTATTAATTAAGTTAATGACATCCTCCAATACCCTAGATTTTATTTTTAATTTTAATTTTGGCTTCTTTTACTGCTTCGTCCATCACTATTGAAAATAGTAGTATTTTAATTAGGTACACCTTTCGTTTTCTGTCCTTATTTATAAATTTCTTACTGATCTATTTAATTATGGATATCAAATAATTTGCACTTCTTTCTAAAACCACAAATTGAATCGTTTTCAATTCTGTTCCTTATTCTTTTTTCCATTATTCTTACCATGATTTTTTTTTGGTACACTTCTGTAATTGCTGCGATTTATTTTATCACCGCACTTATTTATAGGTAATATGTTTATGAGGTTCTAGTTTCTCGTCAATTTATCATGTTTTATTTTTTCGTTTAACAATTTTGTTAGTTGATTTTTCCTAATTCTCCATATATATTATCATTTTTGCTGTTATGTTGTTCCCTTTTACTAGTACTTTTCCCAACTTTAACATCTTTATTGTTTCTACTATTTCTTCTCTTATGTAGTTAAATTTTTTGCTCTATCAACTTCTGTCTGTTCTTCTGTGATTTCAGCTTCTTTGAGTTATTTAAAATATCATCTCCATCTTTTCATTATTTGTTCCTCATGTCTAAGTATATTTCCTTCCTTTTTTGTTTGTCATATTATTTATAATGAAACATATGGAAAATAAAATTAAAAATTGTTAACATAAGAGAAACAACAAAACCAAGAACCAATAATTAAGAAAACGCGAAGAGACAGCTAATAGAATCAAAACAAATATTAAAAGAATGTCAGGAAAAGCGTGCTTGAAATATGAAATAGTGAATAAAATTTCAAATATCACACTCAGTCGAATAGAATTAAAGGCTTACTACAGCGAGATAGCGAAATAAAAATTGAAACTTCCCGAAAATAATCCTCTTCACGGTCTTTATAAAATTGGATAGACAACGTTTAAGAAAGGTGTCCACTGCGAATTTAAGCCCCCAGAGGCCGTCGTTAAGGAGACATCTGACAAAGATTCGAAGAACGCGGTGGAATAGAAGAGACCGTCTCGAGAAAGCTGAATCTTGGAAAAAAGAAAAGAGTAAAAAAGGAAAAGAGTCTCGTTCTATATCAACTTGGCGAATGTCTTTTTAAGGTTGCGGGGCTTTTAGCACGGTCAACAACGAACAAATATCAAGGTAGATTCTCGAAAATACTCGAATAGAAAAAGGTACATTCAAACGTCCAAGGTTGTTTAGATAAATACTTGGAATTGGATATCGATAAACAAATGCGCAAACTGAATTTTAAATATTGAAATGTCGCAGTGGTAACAACGCATTAAAATAAGTTACTCTATTTTGAAATGTCTTTTAGATATTTTGTTTACACACTTTATTATAAAAAGTTATTGTTGGTAGCTTAGTACGGTATTTAATAAGTTATTTTAGGTTATTTATTGATAGAACAAAGTTATTGTTTTTGTTAAAAGTTTAAGACTAATAATCTGTGAACTATATTTCTGATGGAATCGTGTCGCGAAAGTATCAGGAAATCCAAATTGTTACGAGGATAATTGGTTTATTATATCAACGAAGATTTTTGAAAATTAATTTCTGAAAATGTCCTAACCATTTAGTGAAGATAAAAAAATAAAACATTGTGAAAAGAGATCAATGATTTTTTATCAAAGCTTTCTAAAACCCTCGATTTTTATTTTCATACACGCGTTTTGATAGGATTTCCTTTTAATTTATTACATAATCTGTGTCGTCGATTATTTTTTTAAATAAAAATGTGGTTCATGTCATACATCATTTTAAAAGTCAATTTTAATTATCTATCCAAGCATATCGACAATTTGGAGCAATTTAGATTTGTAAACTGTCAAAAAAAAATGTTAATAAAGTTACAACAGGCAAATATTAACACTATCTGTAAATACTGAAAAATACATTTGGTTAATACTATTGCTGGAAATAAAATGCTTCACTTGTTATATTCAAATTAAACTTATTTGACTGATCAAATGTAAAGAGTCGAATATATTTTATTCAAAAAGTCTTTTTAATAGAATGAAATGCAAAGAATTGAAACTTTGATAATGACTTGTTGTAAAAAGGACCCAAAAAGTTGTTTGTGCTTTTTTCAACAATAAATATCCCAACCGAGAACCAATTTCGTAATCCACCTTAAGCAAAATTGAAAAGAAATTCGGAGAAACAGGGCATATAGGAGATCTACACAAAGGTAGTAGCAAACAAATAGCAGAAAATAAAAATAATAAAACTAGATGTAGCCTTTCAAGACAATACCAGTTTACTCAAGTAGTATTAGATAAAAGAAATCAACCATTCAACAGTTCCTAGAATATTAGAAAAGAAAACGTGATATTCTCATAAAGTTGGTTCAGAGTTTCTAGAAAACGATTGGGACAGACTAATTGAATTTTTTCGAAATTTTGATCAAAAGAGTTCTTTATTCCTGTGAAGCTACAAAAGTTTTCCAAGGATAATGTATACAATACCCGCAGAAATTGAAATGCATGGACAGGTATCAGAAATATTAGGTTTACAGGATTGTAGTTTTTGAATGAAACCTAAACAGGTCCTCGATATTTAGAATTTTTGCAACATTTTTACTACTCGAACTGAATCGGTTGGTCCTAAACAGAAATAATGATTTGTATGTATAGATAAATTGCGCCATGTTTTAGTAAGAAACAACTTCTTTCCAGATGGTGGATTGGACGAAGAGGATCGATGAAATGGCCTCCTACGTTGCCGGATTTAACTCATCTTCATTTCTTTCTAAAATATAAAATATCGATTAACTCACAGATGGTAGAAATAACTGATTGGTTTCAGATTTTAGTTAGTAAATAATTTTTTTATTCATTTCATTGGCAGTGTACTGTATACCTTCATAAGTCGTTTTCAAACATATTAAATAATTTTCGTATAATAATTAACATTATATTGTTATTATTTCGTACTCTTCCTACGAACTACATTTTTTTATACATATAATTGAATAAATTTTCCATCGGTATTCAAAAAGCAAATCAATTTTGGCCGGTTAGAAAATAAATATACTCGTTCGAATGGCGATGGTCTAAAATCCGGACGGAGAAGTATGGGAACAAGAAGAAAACGGAAACGCGGATATCACGTGATTTATTAACAACTTGTTGCGATCATGTTAATCACCGTTAAGTTTGCGGGCATTAATCTTCCTTACAAAAGGGGTTAGTAATTTCGCACACAGATTCCGGTCATTTTATCACTTAATGGGACCTGAGACGGGTCTCCTCCTATTTTTAAACACATCGAAAAAAAAAAATAAAAAAAAGTACACAAATTTGTCTCAATGAATTAATAAAAAAAAATACTATAAGCCTAAAACTTTGACATTTTTTGATGTTGTTATGTTACATTCGATTAAATAATACGTATTTTTTAATTGGGACTTTTGGTTTGTCAAAACTGCTTGAAACACGAAATCAAATTACTGCATTCGACGCACGTTTCTCTAACTATATTAGCGTTAACCAAAAACTTAAAGTTTATATCATCTGCAGATGATGCTAATATAGTTACTGAAAAGTCCGTCGAGTGCAGTATTTTGATTTGGCCTTTAATTGGTTCAAGACTCAGGCAGTTGTTAATTGATAAATAATTCTATTGTTAAAATTTTCTTTTTTTTTGTTTCAGGTATGCAGAATTGTTTTCGACTCAGAAGGTTTGGAATATAATTTGTTTTCTTCGTGTTTTTTATTTGTTCAGATATACGATAGTTGAAACTCTATGCCTGGTAAATTGATAACTAAGATATTTAGTTCTGTTGGGATTAGGTTACGAGAATTAAGATGTTAAGTTTATTTTATTTATTAATTAAATACCCCAAGAAAGACGTCCGAATATATGGGTCACAACTAACTAACTATGTTTATCGTATGTATGAGAAAAAGGGAACAATTGAAAACCCTTGTTGTGTTTGATTTATTTCTTTCTCTATACGACATAAGGCTCAATACTCGAATATCATATTACTTGTCTACTTTTTGTAATTTTCTTAGAAGGTACACTTAAAAACATTCAATTTCAATTTGTAATGTAATAATAATCATACTCGTGAGTCTGGTTGAATGAGATGATTACTCCATCTGTAGCAATTTTCTACAAATCAAATTAAAAAATAGTCAACTAAAGATACTTCTTCACCGAGGTAAGCTAAAGCTAAACAAAAATCATTGCATTTTTTTTAAATTGGTTGACATCTCATTCTAATTGCACCTTCGGATTTTGTTTGGTAGACCGTCCTTAGCAGGGCGAATATATCTTAATTAATTAAGTCGTTCGTGCAGGAAATTAAGGAAAAAAAGAAAGCGAGAGAGAACGAAAGGAAGCCTTCTAAAATTACGCTTTTGCCACTCGACGGCCGCCCCCTTCGCCGTTCTCCCTCGCACAAAGAGAACCGACCCATCGGCCGTTTGTGCTTGTGTCATGCCGATGCCGCTCCCCGTGACACATCACCAACGTTGGGCCGTTATACGCGACTATATTCTTCCTTTGTGACGTCATTCTCACGAAAACCGAACTCGAAATGAAACAACTGCACCGAACTTTCATCAGTCCCAAAAAAACATCATTTGGCAATGGTTTCTATCAAAGTTTTTATACGAGCGCTGCTGCTTTAATTTTGGGATAGACGCAAACGAAAACATTTGGAATTCAAAAAAATGGCTTCAAAATATTCCTCTTGACAATCTATGTACTTTTTCATGAGAACAAACCGGTTGTCATAACATTTTGTCCATTCTGAAGATGGCACGCTGATAACGGCGTTTTTAAACTTATTATCTGAGCATGAAAATGGTTAACCACGCCATTGATTTTTGATTTTTGGAAATATATGTAAGTCGTTTGGACATAGATCAGGTCTGTATAGAGGATGGGTCGTTAATTCTACTTTTTGTGTGGTTAAATACTCCTGGTGCGGCGTCTTCTATTGGGTTTTCTCATTTCAGAAACAACTTCTGGTAAACAAATAGTTGTGTACCACTCAGCATCACTGTTCAACTGTTTTCTACGGTTATAGTGCATTATGTTTATTTTTGGACGCAAAACAAGCAACTTTGGTTGGCTTTGCTTCATTTTGAAACACCCAAACAGTAAATTGTTGTTTTGTTTCCTGTTCATAAGAATATATAAAACTTTGATTACAATTAACGATAGCGTACAACAAATTTGACTTACCTGGGTTGAATTGTTTGAGTGTTTCTTTGCACAATTTGACTGGAGTATATTTTTGACCTTCCGAATCCATCGATAACACATCGATCATGCAAAATCAATGATTAGACAAAACTGAATTTCCATATATGCCACATGATGATTTACCACTATTATTTCTCTTAAGCATTTTCTTCTTTTTGTGGATTTGTAGCTAGAACTTCACCAAATTCGTCACTAAGACTGCTCCCATCAAATTTAAATTCTTCATATCAACGAAAAAACAATTCTTCTTGATGGTACCTCGTCACCAAAAGCATTTTTTAGATCATCCAAAGACATTTTTTCACTTTTTTTTAATCGAATATAAAACAAAATCATTGCTAGAAAATGATCGCGATTTAACTCCTTAGTATTTTTCGATTCGTTACTTTAGAATTGAGTTGTACTCGAGCTGTTCATTATATTCAACGTCTGCTTATCACAATAAATATCAAATTTTACAGAAGCTCATGCATCAAACTTCACATAACTACAGCTCGTACATATCCCTAAACTAAAGTTGTTACCCTCGTACAATTGAACTGGAATTTAGAATAGCCATTAAAAGCCTAATAAAACTGGTATACACTCAGCTATATACGTTTTTACAAAAGTAGAAACGAAGAAAGTAATTTTTCAACATTCTTTCAGTTGTTTCAAATGGATATTCGAGTTTATTACGTAATTGAATGTGTGTAAAAACAAATTCAATCCAACAAAAAAAAAACATAAATACTAATACATGAGGCCCCGGCCGTTTTTACGGCTTCAGGCCAGAAGGTTCACGAAATCAATATTTAGAGATTGATCCTTTAATTCATAAAGCTTAAAATTACATAAACTTCATTTCTATAACATCATAAATAACTGTTAAAGAGGTAAGTTTACGATCATCCTATTTCGTTGATTTACTTACTATTCAAATTCAAATGTAGTGACAATACTAAGTTTATCATCAGCTTTTAGTGCTTCTAATATGGAACTTTAACTTTCGTTAAATGTGTTCAGTATTTAAAGAACTCATTTTCGTATCAATAGTAGTCATAATTAACATAACCTCATAATCATAAGACATTTATCTAACTCAAAAGTATCTTAAGAAAGAAGTAAAATATAGTTCTGGCAGTTGAAGCCTCGAATTCGAAATAGAAGAAGTAAATACTATTTTTTCGAATTGGGTTTTTGTATTGGATTCATTTGTTTGTGACGAAGAAGTTCTTGATTAGACTCAAAAAATTATAATTTATTCAATTATCAAGAAATGAATAAAGGAAAGCTATCGACATTTTAATGAATACAAATATCTATAGTTTTTCATGTTCTGTTTGTAAAAGGTGTTTCAAAATTCACGCAACATTTGAATTTGGCGCCAAATTTATGCAAAATTTCAATAAGGGAGTGAACCACTTTAATGAAAATAATGAAGTTCAACATATAAATTTTAACAATATTTTTATTAAAGTTTTTTAAATGGTTTTCAGAATAGTTGGTGCACATTTTTACTATTTCATAATCACAACTTAGACTAACTTAATTTTATAGAGATTTTGTCAGAAGAGTCGTTAAACTTGTAAACTCAAAATTTGTGTGACCATTTATATTTCTGCTTGTGTGATGGGCGATAAACAATTTAAGAGCGTATGTTTGAGAATATCTTTTTGAGCGAAATGTGTGTTCACTGTTCAGATGATTTTGAACGACTTTTAATTTTTGAAACTGTCGAAATGGTTGTGACGGGTTAAGGGTAATCACATCTCATTGGTTAAACGTGAGCTCAGAGAGGGCAGTTTTCATGGATTAATTTTTGCAGCGTATAATAGCGAATTTTATTTGGTTAAAGTTAAAACGAAGGCTACGTGACTGATGGCTTGTTTGTATATGAAATCATTTGGAAAATGTATTAATGTGAGTTGAATTTTAAACACTGTTCCATACAATCAATAAAAAAAGTAAAATTTTTAATTAGAATCTGTGTTTTATATTAAAATTACATCGCGCATGAATTTTAAGATATATACAATATGTCCCCCTAAGTTGGAATCGTATGGAAATCTTTTTTATTATTAATTTTAGGAAAAAAAGTTATTCTTCATAAAAAGTTCTGCATTATCTAAAACCTAGAATACAGTCACCAAATATCAAATTTTTTCAGTGGTATACGAGGTTTGTCAAAAAATATGAGTTTTACTCAAGAGTAAAGTATGTTTAAATTTGACAATATCGAAAAATGTTACTAAAAAAAGTTGATCATAATTAAAAATTACGTTTAAATATGCAAGTACATCCATTTACATTAATAAAATTATTTTTTATTTTATTATTTGCAAAATAAATGAATATGCACTTATTACGCGTTTTAATTACAAAATTATTAGAAAACATCGAAAAACTAAAAGGTTATCATGTGTTTCGTAATCACAAGAGATAAATGTTCATTCGAAATAGAAATATTAGTAAAAAATAAAATAATCTGAAGTTTTAATTTAAATGGATGTACTTGCATATTTAAACGTAATTTTTAATTCTGATCAACTTTTTTTAGTAACCTTTTTCGATATTGTCAAATTTAAAGGTACTTTACTCTTGATTAACACTCATATTTTTTGACAAACCCCGTATACCACTGAAAAAATTTGATATTTGGTGACTGTATTCTAGGTTTTAGATAATGCAGAACTTTTTATGAAGAATAACTTTTTTTCCTAAAATTAATAATAAAAAAGTTTTCCATATGATTCAAACTTAGGGGGACATGTTGTATATAGGTAAAGGTTTCAATTTATTTGGTGGGTACCGAGTGCAGTTTTGTGCTGCCGATTGAGTTAATCCCTGCAAGCAGCAGACTGGCGACGAGGCCCATTATCTTCTGTTGTAGTTGGTCCTCCTGCCGGCAATAAACCGGATCAGCTCGACGGACTCGCACGTTCGGCTGGATCTTTTCCATTCCTGCTGCACTCAAACGAATTTTATGCATTGCGCCCCGTAGCCTGACATCGACAATAATTGTACTTTCGCTCAATCGAGACGACGCGCCACTAGCCCCTTCTTTTTCCATACGAATAATAAAGAACTTGCGGTAAATGCGAGAACGTGGGGAGGTTTTTATGCAGAGAACGTAAATCAGATTTTCAGTTGTCGAAATCGATGTAAATTTAATGAAATCCCCGAGAGAGATGATCAATAATATTTGCTAAAAAATTTAGAATCGAATCTATAATAAGAGTTTCATTTGGGGTAAAAAGTCTTTATGGATCACCGAGAAAAACTTCTAAATGTGTAAATCGAGCTTTACCAGTCGTATCTGAAATAGTTTTAAAAGTTAAGTTTCGAAACGGCTGTAAACTCGCTTAATTGAGGGTGAAGTTTCCCGAAGTTTGACTCTACAAGCTAGTATTTGCCTTATCTGCTCATTTCTTTTCGGCGCTCGGAAGTTGAAAGTTTGAAATAAAATGTAGCCGATTACGAGGATAGATCGCGCCGTGTTATTAAGTCCCAAACTTCTCTATCGACTCTATTTTTTTATTTGGATAAAGCAACGGAATTAATGTAATCGTTTGTTTATAGGGATGTTTAACGTATATAAACAGCACCGTACAAAAAAAATACAGAAAATTGAAAAGCTTTATACAAATCCATTTGGTATAAAAATTCTCAATATCCAAATTCGGTCTCTATTGGTGAATTTTACCATCGATCGATCATACTATTAGCTCAGTAATTCATCATAAGTTTTCTACCTTGTGAAGTGGTTCTATAAGTGCAGCTATTTTCTTTTTTTCCTTTTTTTCTCTCTATCTCCTTTCTCTCCTGATATTTTACATAAATAACTGTTCGAAGAAAATTTTCAGTTTCTTTTCTCAAATTCTGATTTTGTTTACAAATCGATATTTTATACCACCATCCATTTCCCCTCTCTTTTATTCACACCATCTCAGCAAAATTAGCAGAACTTTCAAAAGTACACATGCACACGTTTCACCGTATATCGATCCTCATATTTTTCGTTGCTGGTGTTATCTTCTAGTTGAAAGTATATCTATTGTTTCTTTTAGTAAGATTTATACCTTTCGGCAGTCTCTTTTGGCTCTCGCGAGCCGCTAACAGTGAGGTGCACTCCATTCCCGTTTCCATCCACTTTCTATTCTAGAGGCGCTACGCCACTCTGCGAAATGCAAAATTTACAGTTTCCAGCAGCTAGAGCTTAGCATAACCCTCGGGGAACGTATAACACAAGATGACAAGTCGCAGGTGTTTGGCCAACATTGGCGTACGCAACTTTTCGGAAACTCTTCTTGATTTGACTGAGGATGGCCAAGAAAGGACCAGACATTCATTTTTTTGGCAGATTTAATAGTTTGGTGAATATTTAGTAATGCTTTTATTTTGTTTGAATACAATGACAATGACTCAAAATAGTTCTAAAACCTAAAATGAGCTATGTCGGGTTAAATAAATAGCTTCTTCGTATTTTCTATGTTGAATGAATTGCTCTATTGGTTTTTCGAAATTTGTTCTCAAATTCAAATTAAGTGAATATCTTGATTTTAGATTAATTAATACGTTTGCAAGTTTTTTTATGAGCCTCTTTATTTTTGGCAGCTTTTTGATTAGACCAACACTATGTTAAATATAAAAGAATGATTATGTTTCTCATTCAATTAGAACTTTATATTTAGAGGACAAACACCTCGGGGACTAAGACCCTCCGGATAAAATCCTCCTGGAGAAAAACAATAACCTCCTCATAAAAATACCCCAGATACTAAATTCCTCTGTACACAATTCGCTGTATAAATTTAACCCGCTGTAGTCCTAAATATGATTAGGTTAGGTTAGGTTAGGTTATATTAGGATAGGATAGGTTAGGTTAGGTTAGGTTAGATTAGGATAGGATAGGTTAGGTTAGGTCAGGTTAGGATTGGTCTGTATTCAATATCAGTAGGATAAGAGAAAATGTTTCGGGGGTAATATACGTAGGAAAATTATCTGCGGGGGAATTTTGTATCGGGGCAAATTTAAACGAGTGGGTAAATGTCTCGGAAATTATTGTCGAGGGGTTTTTGTCCAGGGATTAATGGTCCTATAGAAGCACTTTGTGACAATCCTAAAATTTACTTGAAGAACTTAAAGAAGCTTTTATTTTGACTTTAGTCCAACGATAGCCGTTAGTTTGTTCGCCTCTATAATTCTATTCATAAGAAAATCTTGGGAACTCAAATACTATTAGAAATATTTGAGGCTTAGAATCAGTATATCTGCCTATACCGTTCTGCTTAACTATTAAAGCTTTTATACATGTTAGAAAAACAAAAATAAATCATTATTGTACCCCAGAACACGCTCTCAGCATTGAACAATCGTAATATATGGTATCATCTCTATATAATGATGAATGATAAATTTGAAGGGCCCCTTTTCGACGTCTCTGTCATCGGAAGACTGCGAAGAGCCCTTTCAACATCCAGCCGTAGCCCGCAACCTTAATCGGGTTAGTGCTTTCTCATTTTCACGGTGCCGCCGAGGCATTTTCGAGAAGCCAAAAGTTGGAGGCGCGGTTCAAGGGGCGAATCTTCTTAGATAGGGAGCCGGGACCCTTTACAGGTGAATATGCTAGCCTCGGGAATTTATCAACTTTGTAATTAAGTTTTTGCGGAAACCTAAACAACGGGGAGACCGGCGTAGAAGTATTGTATAAGATTAAACGTACGTAAATATTTGATAAGATTGTTTAAAAAATGGTAGGATAGCAAAACAAAAAGGTAATTCTTCTACTTTTACTTGGGATTAACAAATTATTTACCCTGTTCATGTGATACTGAAATTTTATTATGGAAGAAGTCACAAATTTATCTCTTGGGCGGTGTCCAGAATGTGTTCCAGAATTCCGAATCAATTCTTAGATACTTAAGTTACATTTAAAAAAAAACACGATAGCGAAGCATTAAACATCTGAGACATATCTTCTACACCTAAAACATTTTTATGTAGTTTTTGAATATTATTTATTATATAAATTATTACTACTATGTTTGCTTTCAAAGTATTCCAATAAAATATGCCGAATACTTCCTATTTCACCACAATTAGACTTTGAGATGGAAATATTCAGGAGTAGAACAATGAGCAAGACTTAAGACCCTGAAGAGCTGGGTAAATTATCCCATGGACAGAGCTCATTAAAAAAAAAAGAAAAAGAAGAAGAACTGTGACGTAACTTTAATTTATTCATTCTACTTTTCTAATTATTTTATGGACTATATTCCAGAAGTAAAATTTACTCCTTTTATATTCATTAAATGAACATTTTAAAATTTATAAACTTTTTGATGTAGACTTTTGGATAAGGGAGTTAGTAAGCGATGTTACAACAAGGAAAAATTTGCACTTGGGGGCGGCCGTAAAGTTAAAACAAACTAGAAATGCTGGCAACGAAGAATAGTAGAAGAACCAATGTTTAATAAGAAATGAAAATCTATTTGTTTCGTGCATGTGAAAGATGAAAACTCCCTAAGGGAGTTCTTCTTGAAAGTTGAACGTATTAAGAGTACAAATTGTCTTAGGGAAATCCAATTGTTGTGTTAAATGATTACCATTTATGCAGTAAGGATAAACCAATTTGTATTCCTTTGTATTATTTGAGTCGTTAACTTATAGAGTTATCTCGAGACAGATTAGAAAGTAAAAATCATTGGAAGGGTATTTATAATTCTCCAATATATAAGATCTCTGCTGCAAGTTGTAGATAAATTAATAAGTTAATTCTTAACCGGATCTTTATATGAAACTGCTTCGGCTAAAATTAATAGTAGACTCTCAACCACAGTAGACACTACCTTAAAGCTAGAATCGCTGAAAATTGCACATAAGCTGTGAATGTCAGGAAAAACTTCATTCATTATAATTATAAATCGAGCCTGTGGCTGCAGCCGGAGCAGGTCGTGGTAATGTCAGAGATATTGGTCAGCGGCCACCAGATAATTTTGTGCTCACGGCGGATCCACTAATTACGGCGGCATCGGATCGGCTGCATGCACATGGCCCGGTTTACTCTCCATTATGCACTGCCCTACCCTTCAACGGTTCACCGTCCATCGGTTCAAACCCTAATTCAGAGTCATGGGCGGCTCACCGGAAAATAAGAGATAATTATGCGGCATAATGTCATTCCCATAAAGAGCTGTCGTGTATGAGTTGGTATAAGACATTTTCTGAAGTAGATATCAAGTTCTAAGCATATATTAATGCAAGGGTGGTATGCATTTGAAAGAATAATACATTTGAAGCAGAAGATCTTGAACAAACATTTCGGTTGCACGATGATCCAAAAAATAATTTCATCACGATACCAATTTTTATTACTTAACATCTTTATTCAATGCAGTGAAATTCAAACTCGTATCTAAAACGTGGAAAGTTGAAAAATGAAATAACCTACCAAACGATATTAAGACATACAAAGAAAGAAGTATAGAGAATAATAACAAGCGAATGCTGAATTTAAAAAAAATATTTGAACCTCATGAAGCAGTCATAGAAAATAACCAAGAAGCAAGATAAAAAAAAAAGAAAAGGGGATTGAACCAGCTTTAAAGGAAACTGTTGAAGAAATAATAACAAACAAGAATCCTGATCGTCACCTCATGAGAAGTACTAAGGATTCCCAAAAAAAGGCAGTGTTAAGTTAACTCTTTAGACTGAAGCATGAACCGAATATAAATTGCAGAAGTCATTCTGTTTCCTAAACTGTGTAAACCGTCAAATAAACTTGTAATCTTAGAAGTTATTAATATGAAAAATCTTTAAGAATTTCAATCGGATTCAGAATTAACACTATACCGAAACAGGTGCAGGCTCCGGAGTCTATGATTAATTTCCAAGATACCACGTCAATCAAGCACACGCAATAATCTTCGAAGTAAAAATCTCATCATTAATTCTGCACCAGAGAGACTATTAGGAGGGAATACACAGTTAAAATCCTCCAAGGGGCAATCTTGGATGCTAATAACAAATTCAAACTCATCTGAGAATGCCAATAAAATCTCACCTTATTGTATCACAACAATAATGTAATTCTTACCAGCGGGTTAGAGCATAAAGAGAGCGAAAGCAATGAAAAGGCCTGAATTTCCTTGATTGTGAATATCTGATATGCCACTGATCTTCCCTCTTTAAACGCACATTGATATTCACCCATAGCTTCTTCCACCTTAGCACTCAATACATTTTTTATATATGAAGCAAGAATTTTATACGTATATTTAATGGAGCTACACCTCTATGATTTTCACTTGTAACCTTTTTTATGTATGGGGTATAGCATGAATTGTTTTCTCGTTGCAACCAAATTTATTTTGTTAGCTTGTATATATTTGAACTATAATTGCTTTAAATCAGATTTAATTCTGATTAAGTTTGGTGTTCCACAATGATATAATTTAGGGCTATTATTATTTTTATTATACATTAATGATTTATGCCTTAAAGATGACATGGGAAATTTTTTCATTAACATTTCTGTATATGTTATTACATAAGATCTTTTGTTGTTTTTATTTTCTCAATCTTCGAGGTATCGTCATGAGTTTTTTGTTCATCAAGCTGTGCTGTTGCTACTCATAGCATACTCTCTATTAATTAAGCATTATTATTTTATGAACGAATAGTCTTTTATAATTTGCAGTTCTCGGAATTTGCGCCGTTAATGTAAACGGGTAATTAGCTATGGAGTAAAATTAAGACAGTTTTATTTGTTTTCAATTTGGGCATAATATTCATGGCATGGGCCAGGTTAACAATAAGAAATCCAAAGTAATATTATTTTGGGGTACACCACTGCGATGAGCCCCCCCGACATTCGTTTCATTCGAAGCCCTTTCAATTAGCGGAATTATGGAATTCGGGTGTCTGCGACATGGCGCGGCGGGGCTGAGGTCCGAAGAATACGTATTGCGTTGACAGAATGACGTACTCGGTTTATTCGGTTTTCTATTTGGATCCCGAAGCTCCCGACAGCGACAGATGAATCATCCGGAATACGGGATTTAGAGGAAAAAATTTACGGCGACACTACGCTGCACATTCCGATTGATCCGATTAACGAACTAATCTCGGAATATTTTACTTGGATCTGTAATCGGGTTTCATGTAAATTTTAAGCGGAGTCATCTCGACAGTCGCGTTTTCAAGTTTTAAATCCTTTTTGTGAAGCTAGTAGTTCATTTTACTCAATATACTGGTTTAAGCCGTTATGACGATTTTCCGAAAAGTAACGAATAACTCGCAAACGATGTGTTAGAATTGTATAAAAATTAATCAATCTCTTTAAGAGCTCCTTCTATGAAATGTGTCAAGAAATAAATAGTTAACTGACATTTAGTCGTCTAACGAAAGAAACATACAATTGGCGGGATTTTAAAAAGTAATAACGGGACCTTTAAGGAGTAAGAGAATACTCATAATAATATGTGACCAAATAACCGAGAGAGAGCGCAATAATGTATCCCCTTTTAACCGAACTAGAGGTACGACCACGACTGCCGGTACGTTACCATCGAATTGACTGGAACGATGTTCCCACCTCGATATATCCCTACTTCAAGATATTAGTAATGCTGATCTGTATAAACAAAGATACGAGGCTTTTGGACTATTTCTGTTTTCTCCCAAGGAAAAATAAAAGTTTTGTCCCATATACCCAGACATATTTGAATCACTACAGGAAACTTGATTATTTCTCATGACTTAATCACAACACAATGAAAATTGAAAGTGGCGTTTCGGCAAAAAGACACTGGTGGAATAAACTTCTCCTGAATAACGAACGACTTCGTACCTGCATTTATCGGAAAACAATCAAGCTAACCGCGTTCTCTAAAAAGAAGACGACCAAAAAGCGGGAATGAAACAGTCTAATTTTCGTGGTTCGTCGAGGCGCTTACAAATAATGACACTCAGATAAAAACGTTAAGGGCTGTTTTTAAATTTTGGGTAACAAATGCCGCCAAATAGAAATGTTAATATTTTCACATTGCATCAACTGTCAAAACCCAATAATTATGTATTACAAATTCATGCAATTTATGGAAAGTAATTGAGTTAATTATTATTATTATTATTATACGTGTATTTGTAATGATAGGAGATAGGTTTCCAACAAACCAATTAAGCTGTAGCCCATTGATAACAAATAGGTCGTCACTTTGCGTATCTGCAAAACGTTAAAAATTGTCAGTCAATAATTTTTAGTATATACACTAAAAAAAAAACAAAATTACTATTTAATCCCAGATCACTAATGTAACACGGCATTCTCCATAATCCCCTCAAAATTGAGTGTTTTTAATCCCATATCCGAATTTATAATTACAGGGGGATGTATTCAATTTAACAAAGGGAAATTTTGATATAACTAATTCTAAAAAGACGAAACATTTTAATTGGTTCTGGTATGTGGTATTAAGAGGGCTAACGACTTAAATACCGTTCAGGAAATAAATAATCTATAAATAAGATTAGGGAGTTACACATACATTGGGCCATAAAAGCTTGTAGGTCATAACAAGTTTCCGAGCTGAGCGGTTTCTGTACAATTTGACGAGAAGTTTTAATGACATTTGAAATTTTTTGCCAATAATCCCTTAGCCATATTTAGCCATCACCATAAGTTACGTAAGCGTGATTTTTGTCAATTCGCTGTTCAAAAACTCGGTCGAAGTTACCAGTAACAAAACATACATGAAATTTGCGTGCATTTTTACTATCCAAGAACAAAACAGCAATCGAAAAAATGGAAATATCTTGATTCTCCAAGACTTCTGAAACTTCATAGTAAAAAATCTATAAATAATTCTCATTAATTTTCTGAAAAAAGTATCACCTCTTTATTGGTTTGTAGCCCCACCATTTTCGTTGTTTCTCCACGATGGTTGCTTTTAGTTTCAAAAAATTGGTTGAATAATATGTACCAAGAAAGAGAGAGGATGTACCTCTAATCTTGTAGCACACACATATTTTATATGAGCTAATATGAGCTCTTACAAGTATATGTTTGGAGTTATAATTCCAATATTAACGAAAGTACAATTAGTTAAAAAAAAGAAGATTTATTTTTCAAATCTCTTTGATTTTACCGTCGCTAATCTTTCGACTATTTGTGACGACATGATGGATCAATATTCTCTCATACCTTTTCAAGATAACAGTATTTAATTGAAAGATAAATGAGCATTAAATGTTCGTAAAAACTTTATCACAATTCGAAAAGCAATGTTTGGTCCGCTTTCAAGTTATTAAAAGTGTGTCGGTAGCTTTGTGAAAATTTCCCAGTTTTTTAAATTCCATTGTTGAAAATGGGTCGCGATAAAGCAACTCCAAAAAAAATCAGGTATTTGATTATTTGCTTCGGACCTAAAAACGGCAAAAATTACCCGGACTTGCAATTAACAAAGTTTACTGTATGACCCATCATAATATGGTAAATACTCTGACTAGTAACAAGTAACTTGGTTGGCTCGGTTTTACAAGGTAATTTAAATTTTTAAACTTTAAAATATCGATGAAAAATAATTGCTGGTAACAAAAAAAATATTACTCAAGCAAAAACAGAAGAAAAGGCGATTGGTTTGGTGCAAGCAAAGAAGAAATTGGACAGAGGAGCACCGGAACAAAGTTTATATTTAGTGATCCATCTAAATTTGATGTATTTGTTGGCGACAATCGAAGAGTGATTAGTAGTAAAAACAAACAATAAATTCTTGAAAGTAACTCGATTCCAAGTATTGAAAACTATTGGAAATAGAGATTTTATTTTCTAACAGGATGGCGCGTCGTGTCATACAGCGAAAACTACAAAAAACTGGGTTTTATGGCAAGGAAATGGCAGTTCTGGACTAGCCCGGCACCAGTCCCGATTTAAATGTAATTGAAAACTGGTGGCACAAGATGAACCAAAGTTGGGAAACTCTTGTTAGTTCAATCCTAAAAAGTCCTTATAAAAGCAAAAAGAGAAGTTATACTGGCTGAAGAGATTCATTTTATTTTAAAAGCTAGTTTTTCATTGCATAAAATATTTTCCTTTGGAGTTATCCCAAAACATTATTTTACCACATGATATTTACATATAAGTGAAACATTAAAAACTGTTAAAATTAAAAAAGAAAAAAAAAGAAAAAAAAACATTTCCTCTTCGCATAGAAAATTTCCTAATAAATTTTGGAAATAAAATGATAAAAAGATCAAACATATAAGGGTATTAATTGTATTTATTATTCCACAATGAAAATATTGGTTAAGAACAGTTGATGGGAAGTATATTGATTAACAAAATAAGGAACTCGCTAGTTAAATATGAATCTGTCTGCCATAGGGTAAGAACGACATCCCTTCATTCTTGGTACATAATATTAATAAACTAATAAACTAATTTCTAGAAGTTAAAGGAGCCATAATGGAGATATAACTAAAAATAGTGGATTCAATTCAATGCAGAGGTGATACTTTTTTCAAAAAATCAATCAGGATTATTGTATGGCATTTCTACAGAACTAAGATATGTTTTTTACCACGAACTTTCTGAGGGTCTTGGAGAAACAAGGTGTTTCCATTCTATCGATTGTTGTTGTGTTCCTGACTAATAAAAATATACATGATTAATCTTGTTATTATGTATGGAAATTTTTATTAAACTGTTGATTGTTAATAAACCAATAATTAATTCGATGTACTGGTTTTGAATTTTTGACCCTACGAGCTAAAAATTCCAGCCTGCACTAACCCTTAATAAGGTAAAAACTGTTATTTTAGAAACTACATTTTTTTTTGTAGATGTTGGTTTTCATGTTAACAAAAACAATTTATCTAAGTGCGTTTTCTCTGTAAAATCAATAATAAATGTGGTCACTATGTTAATTTCGAAGAGCTAGAAAGAGCTATGATGTGATAATTAACCACTTATATTGTGCTATTAAATTTTAGGAAAAATAGACCTTTTATAAGAATTGAGCATTTTATTCATTAAAACGGCTTAAAGCATGGTACACATGGCGCTACGTTGCATTTACACATATGATTTTCGAAAGAATGGGCTTAATCTTAGCGCTACATTTTGCACACCGCCTAAAAGTGTCTTTTTGGCTGCTGTTGGAGGTACTCTTCTGTTACGACTTGAATATTCACCAATAAGTTGGCGAGAATACTGCTGAAATTCAAGTGATACATGGATTTTCTTGCGGTGTACATCACATAAATGTTTATGTAAAATAAATGGGTTTTGTGATGGCAGTATCCAAACACTAGTAAAAAATTTTCATCGACCATCATTTCGATTCCATTCTGCACATTTCCATTAGTTGGACAATTGACAGACTCTTAATCTTCAGTTTTATTTGTTTGTAATACAGAAGTGTTGGTGGTTGGGTAATTCATACAGCTTGTAGCGATAACTGCTTTTGTACCCACATGTTTCCATTTCATAACAGATAGCTTTTCTGACATAGCATAATCAGGTGCGGATAGTTTTAATTGTTTTTCATCTAAAAGTAAAGCTTTTGGGTAATTCTTTCTATTTACTTGAAACTTAGGCAAACATTTTTTCATCCAATAGTTGTTGTGGCAACTTGAAATTATTAAAAAAAATATTTTATTTATTTATTTTATTTAACGTCGGCCTATTTCTGCGACCAGGGTTGATCACCGACGCCGGGAGCACGCTACCCCTAACCGGAAATTTTGCCGAATCCTCAGGTATTCCAACCCTAGGTAGGGATCTTTAACGAGCCCAACATCCGACCGACAGTTTAACGTCTCCTCCGAAAGACGGCATATCTCCACTATACCTCGTGCTCACTGGTATAGTGCCTGCGAGCTGTAATATGCTACTAGTCGCAGCAGGCTGTACGGGCATATTACGACGGTGTTCGCTGGTGGTCACCCATCCAACTACTAACCGCGCTAGATGCTGCTCGACTATAGTTATCGCATCACAGGCGTATCGAAATAAATATAATATCCCTGTTTAAGAAATAAATCGCAAACTACTTTTTCTCTCAACTGTAATCCTTGAAAACTTGTTTCTACGAGTAGATGAGTTATTTGTATTAGACATGTTTATAGAAGGTATACTAGCTGTAAAACCATCGTTCAACGTCACTATCTTCACCATAATCCGAGTCTGTAACCTGTGTGTCTGAAATATAATCTAACATATTTTACAAATCATCTCCCCCCATGTCTTCTAGTAGCTAGCTGAGGAAAACAAAATATTGATCTACAAGACAATAATCATACCTATTTGGACTTATGGCATCCAGCTATGGGGCTGTGCTAGCAATTCTAATATAAACATAAACCAAAGATGTCAATCTAAAATTCTAAGAACAATCTTAGATGCCCCATGGTTCGTCTCCAATGAAACAATTCATAACGATCTCAAAATAAAATTTGCAAAAAATGTCATCCAACAGAGAAGCAACACCCACCACGCAAAAATTCAAAACCACGAAAATCCAATCCTAGAACCCCTACTGATGAGAGAAGACAACAGAAGACTAAAAAGAAACTGGCCTATTGACTTAATATGAAGTACCAGAGGTTTCGTCAATGGACGAATCCTCATCAAGCCAAATTCCTTAGCCATAACATTAGCTTATTGATTGTATTCTGATTATTGCTGATTATATTACAAATAAAAAAAATGTCTTCTAGTGTTAGTCAATATAGAAGCCACTACCCTGTAAAGATTTAACCGAACAATCTTAGGATCTTCGTATGTTTTCGGTAGGAAATGTAAAATGTCATGAAATGGCAGCAGGGACAATTGGTATGTTGTTGATGGTGTGATGGTGGAGGTCCGTCCCTGTGCACGGGATAATGCCTCGGGTGGCAATACGGGAACCGAGCAATGAGCACACACCGCCGCTGCTGCCACGCCGTCACCGCTGCTAATTCGTTCCCTAGCATGCGACCGGCTTCTCTCTAATTGACGCCATAATCACATATCTCTGCTGGCGGATCTACTCGCTCCCTTGCTCGCCCTTCGCTTCCTCCCCGCTCCCATCCGACGTATGCCACCACCGCACCGCGTTTACATTACATTACGCCCGGCTGGGAATTATGCATCCCGCACATATTTGTTTCAGTTATGGATATGGATATATGTGGGAAATGGGGAAAGCCTTTTTTACCGGTTTTCCGGAATGGAAGCTTCCTTATTGCGTAGAGGGGAAATGGTGTTCAACGAGTATAATTACTAATGAAGACGAATTTTAAAGAGAAGGGAAAGTATTGGTTTAAATCGGTTTCTAGGATTATAAAAATGTTTTAGGCAAACCTTCTTATTTCATGCACTATTTGGAAAATCATAGAATTCCCTTTTGTCGTCAAAAGAACCTTTTTCCATTTTATCACGAATCGATGATTTTACTTTTCTATATAAAGTCAATAAATAATCATAAGATCTGTGTTCATAAGAAACTTGAAGCCTCACAGAAAATATATGGGGATATTTATATATATGGAGGAATATATTCTTGTATATGGTATGGAAGGAAAAAGATATAACTTCAAGAATAAGAAAAACCAGGAGGATAATGAATAAATAAAATGGAAAATTACATTGTTAAAAAGATTGACTATGGTGAATTTAACGATGATCTGACTAACTGTGTCAACTACTTTTCTGGATTGGAATCTATGGATAAATTTAATATTACATTCGTTAACATAACCGAAAACATGCCTTGGTTGAAATAGGTTCCTTGACTTATTTATAAGAAATGTATTTTGATTGTCTTAAACGAGGATGAAATACATAATTTCCAGTCTGATCTATAACAGCTCTGTTATTCTTATATATGTTATGGATGAAATGAGAAATACCTTCAAGTTCTCCTAGTTAAAGTGAAAAGAAGAAAAAGAAACTAAATAAGATGGAGAATTAGAATACATTGCCGAACTCAGAGAAATATATTGGAAAATGAGGACATAAGAAAGGTATCACCACGAATTGTTTACCTCTAGTGAACGTAACAATGATCTGGTTAACTAGGTCTTGGACAGGAATCTTTGGAGAAGTTTTATTTGTTAACATAACATGCTTTGTTTAAAGTACGTTCCTAGGATGAATAATTTTCGACTTGACCTATAGTGGATTGTTATATGATCATTTGGGTATTGTTTTATGTAATCTCATATGTCTCAAGAATTTCTGTCAAATGTTGCTATATTAATAAAATTCTTTTTGAATAATAGAGAAATTCGAAGTACAACCGGTTATAAATTATTTGCAGCCTTTCTCGATGATGTGTAAGGTACAGATTTCGATAAGATTTTGCACAAGAGATTAAATAAAATGCTCTTAAAGTGACATGTAAAAGAAGGTATGCCTCAGGTAAATGTTTAAGCGGGCCGCACATTATCGCGAAACGGAGTGGAATGGTACGGAACGGAATAGAATGGCAATTCTGAATACCGGCACATTAGTCCGGAATTCCCCGGAAAAATGTGTATTACTATAACCTAGCTTCATAGTTAGTGTTTGTTGTTCTTTTGCAATGGACACTTCTGATGAAGAAAAAAATGTAAGTGGGTCCTGAAAAGACATGAATATGGAGAATTTCATCATCTATTCCCAGACCTCATAGAAAACGATCAAACATTTTTCAAGTACTTCTAAATGTCTAACGAAAAATTCTATGATTTCTTGAAAGTGGGAACATAATACCAACTATTGAGGAACAGATTAAAACATTTGCTGGTAAGTACGAAGCTAGACTTTATCTTTTGATTAACGTAGGTGCTGTTGGACATCCAACTACACATCCGAAAATTGAAGAAGGTCATGCCATTATATATTTATTATAAAATGAGATAATTTCCGACCACACCAATAATGAGCTGTGATTTTCATCAATTGTTTATTTTTTTATTTAGTTTGTGTCCAGTGGTCTGTATTTTTGAATAATGGAGAAACTTGAAGTAGGAGCACGAGGAGTCATAATATTTTTATATTAAGGGTTTAATTCCCAGTGAAACTAAAGCTGAGATGGATTCCAGTTAGGCGAGTCTGCTCCATTATTTTCAATGGTCAAACATGAATTGTAGATTTTAAAGGTGGCCCCATAGGCACTAAAAACATATAGAGCACCGTTGATTGAAGTTGGTAAGAATTTTGAAAGAGCGAAGACGTTATTCAAAATTTTGAACATGAGGAAGCACTCTGCAAGATTAAGCAAAAACGTAGGAACATTCAAAAGAGTATGTTGCTGGTTAAGATTATAATGTCGGTATTTCCGGATTTTTATTGATCATTCTGAAAAGAATAAATGGAGACTATTATATTAATTGCATGATCAACGAATAAATGGAGACTATTATATTAATTGCATGATCAACGAATAAATGGAGACTATTATATTAATTGCATGATCAACTGCAATAGCAAATTTAGGAGAAAAGGCCAAGATTATCAAAAAACAAAATGTTTCAACCGGATAATGCATACTAAGACCATTATTGCGATGACTAAAATTAACGAACTGAGCATTAAATTGCTGCCCTATGTGCCCTTCGCGCCATATGTGGCCTCTTCAGACTTTAGTGTATTTCCATACAAAAATTCACAATTTGCAAGTTGACCGAATAGCATTGAACCACAAGAAGACTAAACCGAAAATTGAAAGGATTTTTGGATCTGTATTTTTCATACTGAGACTGGAAATTATTCACCCGATTCTTGAATATTGACACAGACTGAAAATAACAATAAAATAGTATATCGGGTGCGTCCTACATACATTAATAACAAAAAATATATGATAGCAGCTTCATTTTCATAAAATTGCAGAGCATCTGTAGTATTCCCCGGACGTGCATTACCTGTTTCCTTCGAGCTCATAACAATTTTATTGGGAATTCGTAGCGCGACGAAAGTCGTAAAATAGCGAGGTCAGAGAATAAACAAAAGCGACCCGTATCTAAACAAAATATCTCGACAAATGGTCTCCGTGGAATTAAAATTGCCATGTCCTCATGGACGAACACCCATGTCGAGAAAGAAAGTCATCAGGCTTCTGTTCTTCCAACGTAACTACCGCCTCTGCGCCGATTATATTCGATTCAAGAATTAATTGTGGTCAGTTTCAGCTCGGCCCACCGAAATAACCTAAATTAGAGCACTTACATGGAATTTAACTTCCGAGATACTAACATATTTCTTTGAATAAGCAAAAAGCTAAGTTAATCACGTAAAAGATACATTTAGCACCGTTCTAATACGAATCGCCAGAAAAAAGCAAATTTTAATTTACAAGAGTACCACAAGGTTGTGTATGAGACCTGTTCTGTATCTACAAATACTAATGCAATTGCTGCACCCTTTTATAACAGTAAAAAAAGTTGTTAATAGATTTTTGCATAACATTTTTGGTAATGAATGAATCCCAAAAATATGTTTTATTGATGAAACTGTATTTAATTGTTCCTTGTTTCATTTTTATATGTTTGATAATTTTACTCTAGGCAGATCTTTCCTATGTTCTTGCAGATAGTTGTAACCAATCGTTTGTTGCTTCTAAATTGTAATAATTATATTTATATGGATATGTATACAATGATTAATAAAGCTATTATTATTATTATTATTATTATTATTATTATTATTATTATTCTCGTTTCTTCATAATACATTCTCTTATGCTTACATGACTTTGTGTATGGTATTAAATATTTTTTCAAAAAGTCGAAACCTTTCTAGTAGTAACCTTTGATGCAAAAAAGGCTCAATCATATTTGATATAAATGAATAAATTATTTAATATAAAAAACAGAAGTTTAGTAGTTTTTATTAATTTTACAAAACGACTCCAGCCAATTCTTATTCTTACAAAAACGCTCAGGAATTTTTTAAAGCGAATTTCAGTACAAACGTAAATAATCTGACTTGCGATTTCGAAGCAAAAAATACAGGGTGCATATGGGATGGGGATGGACATTGCTAAAACGACAGCAATTGCTGGACATTGCGTGATCGGGGACGTGGAATCATGTAGTTTCAAATTAATTTCAGAGGAATGAATATTCGGCTCGCTGGTTTCAAATTCATACGGTCGTAATTTATACATGACCAGTCGCCGAATGTGGTATAATTCGATAGAAGCAACTTTATGTATACTTTTAGCTTTCAGTTCATTTAATACATTAACGATAAATAGAAAGGGATATTGTTTAATGATTACAATATTTAGGTACACAACGTGTTCCAAACCTTTGACAAACTTTAAAATTTTGTTTACAACAGTTACCTTAAAAAGGGATTAATATAAATTAAAGGCATTTTTTTAAATACACTCTATATTTAATTTTAAACTTGAAATCCGTACACTTTTCCCATTTCGACAATACAGGGTGGCGATAAAGTATGGAACCAAGTAAATATATTTAAAACGAAACGGACGATATTTATGAAAAGTTGTAGTTAAGTGCAATGGGCCAAAATGAAGCTGATGTACATTTTTTTGTTAATAATATACTTCTGGTTTAACTGGAAATATCCTCAACTATTTTAATTTAAATGGGACACCCTGTATATTTTTGCAGATTTTGAAACAGCTTGTTATTTTTTGAATTTGTACATACTGGGTTTAGTGGAAATAATTTGTAAAAACGAGAAATAACTCACTTTTAGTTGTAGAATAAGTAAATTTATTTACTTTAGACTAAGGAGAATAATAAATTAAACGAAATTAATTCAAATGTTCAAAATGGTCTCCATTCACCTCCTGACAATATGCCAATATTAACAAATTCTTGAGTCACTCTTTCCAAGACTTCTCCACGTATTAGTTCACATTCATGAAAAATTCTTTGTCTCAATTCTTGCAAGCATGTTGGTCGTTTAACGTAAACACGTGATTTTAGATAACACCAACGAAAAAAATCTAATGGGCTTAGATCCGGAGAACGAGCAGGCCACTCTATGAATCGATCACCATTAATATTTCAATACGATCTTTTTCACTTAAATGAACTATTTTTAATCGTACAGTTTGGCAACAGTTACCTAAGTAGATAGTACTCGTTTATTTCTTACTATTAATACAAAGAATATCAATTTGTTTATCTAAATGGTATTTTACTCTAATGTATAAAATCTTAAAAGTGCTGTATTCCTCGTTTTTACAGATTTTTGACACTAAACCCAGTATGTACGACTTTGAAATAACAAGAACACCGGAAGTAAAATATTAACAAAAAAATGTACATCAGCTGCATTCATAAATATCGTCCATTTCGTTTTAAAGATATTTACTTGGTTCCATACTTTATCCCAACCATATATATGGGTTTACTAGGTTATACGGGGTATTTATTTCATGCCTCAAATTATATTCGACATTGTACATTTTAAATTACAATAATAAACAAGTATTTTCAGTATAGTATAGATCTTTCCAAAATGAAAGAAATGTATTTGATATGGCTTTGTAGTTCGTTATTCTTGATTCTTGGTCTTGATGAGTAGTCGAATTAGTTTTTTTAGGTTGTTCTCTAAAGCTAAACTGGTATTTTAGAATGAATTTAAAGAATTTAACAATTGCAAGAACTTTTAACATAAAATCTTCTTAATGTGCTTAGATAGTGATTAAAAGTTTTCCATTGCTCATTTTCTGGCTACTTGCCAAATATTTTGATACGCACCAAAAAGAATGCCAGTTTAGACGATTAAACGCAGAATGACAACCGGCCAGAAAAAGACAAATAGGAGGTACAAAATATATAAAATTCGAGCTTGAGGCACATTCAAATCAAAGGAAAGCCGAATTCGGCCGTCACGCTAAAACCGTGGCTGTCATCTAGAACATTTCCATGAATATTTCAGCAAAAAGCGTAAAAAAAGTGTTTCGTGAGTTAGTAAAAATGGCGTTTTCAAGTTAGGTCGTTACATCAAATGATCACCATAAAATCTGGGCGTAGGAAACCGCATTAAAGCAGCAGGCAGTCCCCGCCGCCGCCGCCGCCGCTATGGCCCATTTCGTTTGTACATTGGCACCGTGGCCCGTGAAACACCGGGCTTAAGTGTTATGCCGCTTTCTGGGCTTTGGTCACGTAATCGGGTTTCCTATCACTAGAAAGCGGACCATTTTTTCATATAAAACTGAAGTGTGAATAGAAAATCTCCACGAACATTTTACAATTATAAATAATAACAAATATTTTAGACAATTTATTTAGTTCCACTTGTACTCTGCAGTCCGATATCTTCGTTTTCTTGGAACAAAACTTATTACCAATGTAATATAGGTGAGTTGTGTGTACGACATCGTATGTATTATTACGAGAGTTGCTATTTATGTATTGAGAATAGAAAGAACAAACAAATGAATTTTATCAAAAATATATTTATTGCTTTTCAAAATATTCGCCTTTAAGCTTTATACAGTTTTGCATGCGATTGAACCACCCTTCAAAGCACTTTGTCCAGTCAAAAAATGATCGCTCTGAAACATGGTATTTGAAGGCCTCAACCGTTTCTTCGGGCGATGAAAATCGTTGTCCACGCAGTTTATCTTTAATTTGTGGGAACAAGAAGAAGTCGATAGATGCTAAGTAGGGGCTGTAAGGCGGATGACCCATCAATTCGACCTTTTGTGTGTCCAAATACTCGCTTGTTTCACTTGATGTGTGTGAGCTCGCATTGTCGTCATGCAAAATGATTTGTCGTTTTGGATTGGTTTCTCTCAATTTACCAAATACTTCTGGTCGTATACCACGCTGATTTCACGGTCTTTTGATTTTCGAGAGCCACAATTGCCACATGACCGGTTTTCGTGAAGAAACACGCCACCATTTGCTTCTTAACACTTCGAGAACGAGCAACTTTTGTTGACTTTTCTTCACATTGATTTTGGACGACCTTCTTTAACTTCGTCCGTGACCGAACTACGGCCACTTTTGAATTCAGTGTACCAGCGACATACACTGGATTTGGATGGTGCTTCAGTCACCAAAAGTAGAATTAAGTTGATCGATGCACTGTTCTTGAGTCACATCACGTCGAAAGTCATAATAAATCATATAGATTTTCAACTTACTGTAAACAACACAAATAGTACTCGCACGTCAAAACGTTCTGAGTACGTATACTGTCAAAAATATCAAACTTTAAGATGGCAATGACAGATTTCACCTGGCAGCACTGGTGTTGCCAGTTCTCAATACATAAATAGCAACCCTCGTATATTGGTTTATACCGAGCGGGAAAGCATGTAGTTCTTGCGATAGATTTGTTAACGAATATTAAACCTTTTAGAATAACCAGTCGATAGCCTGTACATTTTTAATGAAGAAAATTGGCACTTAGCAGTTTCACAGTCTTTCAGGAGTGTACCTCGGGTTCTGGGGGAAGCCCAGTATATAAGTATACTTAGCACTGATATTTTTCTCAATGAACAAATGAAATTAAACCGAACTTTTTCTAAATTATTAATTTGGGCAAGGAATACGTTAAGAACAAGTGAATGAACCAAAGAAATGAATTTCAATTAACGAATTAAATAATACATTCACCGAGTTCTCTCATACTAAGAATTAATACTACGAATTGGTTAATTTAAAAAATATTCTTCTTCTTAGTTCTAAGAATTTCTACCGTTAAGTGTAAAGCTGTATGAAGTAGCGGTGTTTCCATTTTCTTATTTTTCTTCCCATTTCTTTTGATCTTTTGTTAATATTTTCCCATTGGATACCTATTTCCTCCACTGCTTCTTCGATTGGGTTTATCCATGTTTTCCTTGGCCTGTCGCTTTTACTTTTTCTGGTATTTTTGCTTCTTTTGGGTGATCTTTCATTTGACATTCTACTTACAAGTTTATAAGTTCAATAAGGGATCTTTCGGAAAAATATACAAATGGATTTAAACATAAAATAACAGCCGTTTTTATTTCATTTAAGAACGAGAATTTATTAGTGTGATGTAGTAAGACTGACGCTTCAAAAGACAGCAAAGAGTAGTTTATGATTGTATTTTATGTAAGAATAATGGACCGAGGTTGGTAGAGACTGAACTAGACGATGGATGTTTCTGGGGTTTTATTCTACAAATAGAGGAATATTGTTCTGATTTGTCGAAATTTGTCCAAAATTCAAAAACTATCGATAGATCAAAATCAAAGGCATATAAGAAGAAAACAATAATAATAAGTTTATTAATGACTATCCGTCAACTATTTTAAAAAATCAACAAAATATTTCTAACGAATAATAGTAAGTTAATAATTTATTATCTTTGCCGTAAATGTCTTTCTTATTTGTTCTCGGATAACAAAGCCCTATCTTTATCTCGAGGTTGTTCCGTCACGTTGAGATTTTTCGAGGACCAGAACGCGAACAACGGTAGAGAACAAATTAGCGTAGAAGCGGCCTGAAAACTTCACCAAAGCCGCGTATCTCGAAGCCACGGCACGTTTCTCTTTCCCGCTAGTCCTAGTAGCTCTTGACCCAATCCGCTGACTTCGATGAGAGATTTGCCTCCATATGCCGCTTACGGATCTCTCGTAGACCAGTCTTCAACGGAAAATTTTTCATTCGCGGCTTTTGAACCAAAAATGGATTACGGTCCTGTGAGATTGTTTAACATTCATTTATTTTAAACAAGTTGAACTTCAATCCATTATGTCGTTTTCTTGCAATCGAAAAATTGACCAATAACACTATTATCCAGTCTTCGTCAATTTTAAACATTTTCTGGCAGTCGATCACCATGAGCTCAATAGTTAAAGGCTCATAATCCACTCTTAAATACAGTTGTTGCTTATCATCCACGATAAAGCCCTGTGAGTTAGCTGGAAGCTGTGATTTGTGAAATTTGTGTTAAGTGAAAACGAAACGAACTCACTCCTTTAGCATTGTAAAGTTTTAATTGTTAATGTGTAAATTTATGTACAGCAGTATCTAGTCATTTTCATTAAAGTTACTGAAAAAAAAAATGATTTTACCACTTCTTTCTTGGGTGAAACTGATTTGTTGGAAATTGAAGCACAAAATATACATGTAGAGAAAATTTTTAAATATCTCCCACTTAGTTGTAACTTTGTAGAGCATTTACTCGTTTGTATTAAAAATTACGCTATCCATGAAATCTTTCGGTGAACTTTCTTTAGCAAGTTGTTTTTATTCTCTCTCTTCGTTTCTGATGATCCTCATTCTCTTCTTTCCAATACTTTTTCAGATCCTTCTCTATCTTTTCTCCAATTTGTTACATTATTTGATGCTTTATTGAACCATCTTTTCATAGCCTAGCTATTCACATAATAATCAATTTATTTTCGGTATTCGTTTCATATTGTAATGAAATAAAATTACAAATTAACGTAAATGCAAACGACTTAATCCGTATTAATAATCTTTTCTTGGCTTCTCTGATATTCCAGAAAATTCTTAACGTTTATCAACGTTTAGTGTATCTTGCATTTCCTAGGTCTTGTCCTTCTATATCTATCTATATGTATGTAGATATTTTCTTTTAGGAATTTCCTGGTCTATTCGGTATCATTGGGGTTTGTTTCTGCCTCCGCTGCTATGAAACAGGAAATAGCAACGTTGAAGCCGAAGGTTGATCGGAAATCGCGCTTCTCAAATCCTGGTGAAATCACGTCTGGGACTCCCGGGAAGCGTTTTCGTATTCTGAAATTTCTAGTCCTGAAATTGTATACGCCTGAGATCAGTATGATATTTTTTAAAGTAAAGATTACTTAAAAATGGAAAAATAGCGCACCTAGGTAAAAAATTAATAATAACCAAAAACCTTCACACTGAAAATGAGTGAAGAACAAATTTTATCCTCCGTGATTAAAAGTTTACATGAATCTTTAGTGTATTTTTCGTCATCTCCAGACAGCTTATTTCTTCTATTTTTTCTTCTCTTATTTTTTTTAATTCTGAAAAAATCATTAGATAAGAAAGTTTCCCGGGCATTTTTGTAAGAACATGTATTTGCTGGATGTCACATAAAACAAGTTTTTTGAGTCAAAAAAAATTGGTTAATACAAATCCTTTTCTCCGACATCTAGTTATAAATAATTAAAAAAAATAATTTCTCTTATAAAATGCTACATCATATAACATAACATATAATGTTACTTAATACAAATAGCTTTTGTTTTTATATTTATTAATATATTCAGTGGTCCATATATTTAGATCTAAACTTATTAAACTTATCAGTTATCATGTTTCGACCTTCTTGAGTCTCATCATGATTAAATAAATAATACGTTTTTGTCGTCTTAATTGTACTTTGTCCTATATGGAATTTTCATCTCAGAACAAAATGCCTTTTTAATATAAGTGTGTTATTTGCCACAAAAATATGATAGAAATAATACAAACACACTGTAAAAATTAATATTTTCCTAATAAAATAAGCGATTTTATTTTCTAAAAATGAATGAAAATTAAATATTATCCTTTAAGATTTCGCATTTTTAGAAAGCTTATCACTTCCTTCAATTGTTTTAATTTTAAAACTATTTTTATTTCTCAAAAAAACATAAAAGAAAAATACAACAAAAGAATGTATAAACAAGTTTTCGAACGGTTATTAATTAGTCTAAAACGGCCAAAAAAAGTTTCATTTTTGAACACTTTTCTGTTGCTATTTACGAAAATCTATGTCTTGCATATATTTTACTTGTTTTGCATGAAATATAAGATGATAATAACAAAGGAAATACATTATTACTATTATAAACATACTGCTTAGATTTTGAAGTCAGTGGAAAGAAATCAATAAATTACAAAAGAAAATAACGTTTCGAATATCTAGATGTTTTTTCAAATTTCAAATTAAATACAGTTTTTCATTATCGTATAACTGAAAAAGAAAAGAACTAGATCTAATAATGAATGATACTTTGAACAATTTATTCTTGGAAAAAAGCTGGAAAATCGGCGCTCCGATCCTGTTCCGGCGAATCCCGATCGCCAGAAATAAATTATTGCTGTTCATGCATTCGCGGTTGACAGGCGGGAAGTGAAAAACGGAAATAGAATAAAACAAAAGAGGTGCGCCTGAACCCAAGCCGGACCGAGGAGCAACAGGTGTGCCAAATACCCAAAACGCAAACCTCCAAGTTTACATTTTCAAATAAGATCAACTTAGGGCCATATTAAGAATTACGGATACCAAATAAAAAGGATGCTAAGGAAAATACTGAAGAAAAAAAGGGCATTTATTATCGGAATTTTTGTTGGTTCTTAAATTATATTAATCTCTCGGTTCAACCTAAATTTTTAAATGTCTATTACTGTTAATTCACTTATCCCCTATGATCAACCCTCTGAATCCTCCATTTAAGAGGCTTATGAGAACAGAACTGGATTTAGGTAAAGATCATTTTATACATTTACTGGAGCTGTTTATTTGCGTGGTGGAAGATATAACATGAAATTAGAGAATATAAACTGGATTTTGATATAGATAATTCTATATATGAATTTAACGAAGTTGATTATAGGCAAGTTTTTCACGTAATATGTTTAAAAATGTCTATTACTGTCAACTTAATTGCAACAATCAAGCAATGGAAGAAGAGACTAATTAAAGAGTGCGTGTCAAGCGCATGTGAGCCTCGTGATTGTAAATTCCTGCAAAGCTATTGGGCGAGCAAACAGAAGAAAGAGTTTCCTTGTTTTGATTGAACAAAAATTAGTTTTATTGTACAATGTACTTGTTGTTATTGTAGCCATTGATTTCGTTTTGTTGGAGCATTTTATTTGAGCATAATTATGATCCTTTCTTAGTTGGGCGTTCACGTACTTCTGTTGACATTATTCGTATTTGAAGTGTGAATAGGTAATTTTATATTAAGCAATAGGTTACATATGTAAAAACTGTTTTGACGATTAATTAAAAGTAATAATCAACAATATTAAAAGTATAGGATATTTGATTACACCCCAGAACTTTGCATAGTCAACTGATCTATGTTGAAATCATTAGAGCATTCTAAACATTTCTTAAGAAATGGAAGTAACATTGACGTACAGCTTCGATACCGCAGTGTACTAATTCAAACAAAAACATCAAATTCCAAAGTTCATCAATTCCAAGCTTCACCCTTGTTAACGGAATTTGAAAACGAGCCCTTCCTAACATCCGAGTTTCCGCACAACCCTCTTGATCTCTGCGCTTCGACAACTCTAATCCCCAAGCGAATTCGTTCAAAAGATTACCTTCTCTAAGTCCAGATGTGTAGACATGGGATTTTTCAATAAAATCGACGAATTTCAACAGAAAAAATTCAGTAATAGGTATTGATATCTAACCGTGAGCAGGTTTAAAATAAACAAACAACCAAGTAGTTCTCTAACGAACGAGAAACTGAAAAACAACACAATGATAAATAAAAAGATTGTCGCACATAGATATTATAACGGCCAATAAATATTATAATAATATTTCAAGTATATAAAAAATTAATCTCAATAACTTGTAGAGGGAAAAATTATAGGTTTCCTAACTTCAAACAGTAATAACTTCTTCCAATTCCGACCATAAAGGTTTCATAACTTCATGGTTTTGAAAATTGGTAGCAACCGTGTATCTACTACTTAAAATAGATACCTCACGTGTTCTTAGCATACGATTTCAATATCTTACATTTTCTTTCCGTTGTGTAACCTCTAGAAAGGAAATGTTTTTCTGCGACGCTGAGCAAGTTCTCCAGTTTCTCTTCATTCTCTCCAACCGCAATCCCGGTCTAGGCTTATACAGGATACAAGCATCTCGGAATATTCCCTGAGACCTATATCCTGGCGTTCCGGCTTTACCTGCTAGTTTTCAAAGTGATTGACAGCACCTAGGGATTTTTTAGGCCAAAAGAAAACTGAAGGAAAATCTACTCGAACGCCAAGTTTACTTATAAAAGTATTTATGGTTTTTTAGAGTATGGACTTTTTTATTTAACAATTATCTTTGTCGATTAATAAGTCATTCGCGTATTAGAAAAATAAATTTAATGGCAATTCGAAGTAACTTTTTTACATCCAAAATTCGTCGATTTTCCAATATTTTCATGAAATTAATAATGGTGAGATTAGAATTTCAAATTGCATCTATAAAACGATATTTTCATTGTTAACTCTTAAAACTATATTACTGTCTGTTTTTATACTAGTAACTTATTTCCAATAAATCACTGTTTCGCTCTTTTTTGACGAAAATGTGTATGGGTCGTTGGAGAACTTTTCTACCACGCTACATGTATCAAAACACATTTCAAACAAAACGGGATTGTTCCCGTTGTCAAAAAATGCCAAAGATGTTGTAGCGTGTCAGAAATAATTACTGTTCGCCCCCAGAGCGGTAAACGCTCACAATTTGGTCGTCAATTTAGTAGAAGACAGGAACGGATCGAAGAAATTGCAAATATACAGCTCAACTAATTAAGTAGTTGTAGAATCTGTCCTTAAGAAGATCATCGTTATTCAGAAAGAAAAAATGACAGATATTAAGGTTATTGTCGAGAAGAACAATGTAAAAAGGAAGATAGTAATGAACAATTTGGCAGCTGGAAGCTCCCTTAAATAGCAGTGAACGCGAAGAGGTCAAATAGAAGAAGTTTTAGGTTGAATTGATATGATGCAATTTTGTTCGCATTATTCAGTGTGGTCAATTCAATTTAACTTTTTAAATATAAATACTTTTTATCTAAGCATAATTTTGCTTTTTTTTAAATGATAACCTTCTAGTTGCGGTCTTTTGGTTGGTAGTGGTGGTCCAGTTACCGGACGAGCTAGATCATCCGACCTAGCTCAGGTGGAATTCTTTTTACAGCCAAAATGAATCTTAAGACTGCGGAGAACCGGGTCGTTTTTAAAATTCTGCTGAACCAAAAGTCATTCTATCAAATACTCAAAGGTAGATGTTTCACGCCCTAAGAAACAAAAATCTTACAATAATGGCATTCTGTAACTCTTGATTGGATAAAGTTTTTACAGCACAATTTAGGATTCTTATACTAGCATAATATTAATATTTTTAACATGAAAATGAGAGCCACAGGATTCAAAATATGTAACAGTCTCAAAAATTCTTTCTGCAATCTTCTTTTTTTTATTTCGTTTTTTGAAAGTGGCAGTTATAATAACAAAGGCAGCACAAACACCAGCGGCAACAATGTTCACGTCCATTTCTTAAAATTGAGAACTTGATTGAATTTGGTGTAGGCCCAACATTACCGACTCTGTCCAAATATATTTCCTTATGCCACAACAAAGTGTTGTCAACATGTTGATCGATGTTGTTGACATTTTATTTTATGGGGCTTACAGACAACGTTAAAATATATAGTTGTGTTCTAATAATTGAATGCTGATTTTGAAATCAAAGCTCTGTGATTCTCGCACGTTGTAGAGTTCGTCTCTGTCTACCTTAAAATTCCAATCTTCATTCAGTCGCTTTTCACTTCTTCTAACGATCTCTTTTAGGTTATACATTTTTATTGTTTTACTTCATTTGTACTTCTATTTAAGATCTCCTTGGTAATTCTGTTCCCATGCTAGCTTTGCACATGTCTCAGCCAATTGGACTTTGACCAAATTTGATAATAGATGTTCTCAGAACATTTCCATGAAACAATTTTCAGACAAAATTACTCGTCCCACGCGCTCGTAATTTTGTCACAAAAATTAATGCATGCCTGTTTATGAAACCATGTTTTCATTGTTAATTGAAATTTGACTGGAAAAAGCCGACAAATATTTATTTTATTACCATTAACTTTGTGATTGATTATTGTCCATTCCTGGGATCTTGGGAACTTTATCTTTAAATCATTTGCGTTATATCACTTCCCCATAAATTTAAGTCACCGCAAATATATTATTTTATACTATACGTTTCCCCATTCATTCGTATGTGCGACAAAAAAATTGAATACACTTTCTGTTAGAACTGGGGCTGTGCAATGTTCTAGTCGATGTGTATACAACAAAAACAATGTTACCAAAATAGTTTTGGTCCAGATCGTATGTTTCTTTCTTTGTTTCATGTAATCTAAAATGAAGAATGGAGACATGTTTATAGGTAGTGTGTTGCCTATATAATTTTTGAAGACGTAAGAGGGTAAGTGTTTGAACCGGAATAGGTCACGTGAAGATGTTGGCTCTTAACAAGAAAAAATGTGATGGACTTTTAAAACTCAGTCGTGACTAAGAGCCACCCAGTATTTGGCAAAGCGATCGCAACTATACTATCTGCACAGCACAGCTTGGGGCCCAGTTCGTAAACAAGGGTACATCGAGTCCATAAACACTGCGCCGGCTCTGCGTTGTTTATCCGTGCAGTTTGACCTGTCAAGCGACTCGGGTACAAAACGGCCGAAGGGTTGGGGTTAGGGGGGGCCACATATTGCCGCCCGGTCCCCGAAACTGCCGCCGTCGTTTACGGTCCCCCGTTGCCGGTTTCACAAAACCGACACCGCCGTCGATGCGAGGCCGCTAACGCCGCCCCCTTCCGCCCCGCTCGTTAGACAATCGGGAACGTCGCTTGCAATATTAATGTGAGCGCGACAGCTCCCTGTTATACCGACTGAGTTGCACGGATGAGTGGGTCGCGAGCGCGGGATGATTTTCCCCGTTTACAACTTCGAGATTCGAGTATTGCTCTTTTTTTTTAGCTTTCTTCATTCAATCCGTAGCCGTACGTGATTTAGAGAAGTTTCTTTTGTACCGTGACTAATACAACAGAACAGAAGCGGTATTTTAATAATTTCGTTTGATTGTCCTTATAGATCCACATTCTAGTATTATTTTTGATCCTCCTGAGAATGGTGCACGCCGAGCGGAACAGCGGGGATCTTTTATTGAAGCCGAACTGTAGGCAGATTAAATCAAGGTGACAACGTGGTTGCGAGTGGACTTCATACTTAGAACAATCAAAAAGTTACTTAGCAGATAAGGCCTTTGTTTTAAAAATGCTCTAGAAACTCAGACCTTACCATCGCAGGAAACACGATTCTTAAATTACGCAATACAAAATACGTAACACTATCACTCGCTACCTAATTAACTCTAAATAAAATACAAGCCATTGGATGTTTTCCTTTTACTGAGAACAATCAATTTCAACCCACGTTGCAAAATTCAATAAACGAGAGAAACATTTTTCATTAACCGATCGACTTAGAAATTCTACTTACTCTTTAACAAGATGAAGGCGAATACTAGGCAATTCCAAAAGTTACTCAATCAAAACACATAATTTTAGTGCCAATTTTTTCAGTACTATTAAATCTTCTCGAACCTTATACCTCTATTGACTTAAACTCTGCCCAATTTCATCGCGACCAATCTCATTTTACACCAGCGCCACACATTGGCGCCAACGTCGACTCCAACACGTTCGCCCAATGTATGTACCGGTGAAATAGGAGTAGGGACAACGTTGACGCGAACGTTAGATCGGATCCGAAGTTGGAGATCGCGGACACACATTAACGTTCTATTCAGTCGATGTTCAGCAAAAATGAATCAAGAGCAATGGCAATTGCTACTGCGCATCAGACATGTTAACGTTGGCTCTATATGTAGGCAACTAACGTTGGCCCTAAGTGTGGGCGCTTCAAGAAAAGAAGCCATCGTTGGAACCAACGTAGGCGCGAACGTTGGTTCGAATGTGTGGATCCGGCCTTAACCTATTCGAGATTCCCACTGATTTATCGGTTTCATATTATATAAATTGGCAAAAGTTATTTAATAATTTAAAATATTTATAGATATATTATCTACTTTAAATTAAATTATTGGCGAACATTATTCCTAATTTGACTATTTGTGATTGTAATTTCTTTCTTTGTTTAATTTATGCTTTGAGACCTCTCAGTAGGCTTTCCGAAGGGCTTTTCGAACATTTATTGCTTGCCATTTAAATTATTCTTTGACAAGGATTTGTGACGACTTTTCGTAGTTACTTTTTTTTCTCAATACTCAAACAGATAAATCTATAAATGTCCATGTCCTTTTAAGAATTCCCAAAAAGCTTTTCAGACTTACACACGTGTTTACTATCCGATTTGATTTTAAATTTGTAATCCAACAACATATATACTAAATGTTCCTGCTACACTAACTTGTATGAACTATTAACACTACAATTATTGGTCTTTGGTGGAATATCGTTTATTTGAGACAACTTACCTGCATAAAAATTTCTGCTTCGTTTCGTTAAAAATACTAAATTTCAATAAATATATGGTAAACTGAGTCGTTTTAGTAAACGTATTCAAAAGGAGTAAAACTGACACTTTTGGTAAATGAGAAATGTTTTCTTTGAAATTACGCCAAAATGTTATGGTTATTGTTCAGCGGTATCTAGTTCAAATATTAGACTTGTTGGTATAATTTAAAATAGTGATTTTTTAACAAATACTCATTTCATATACCTACAAGATGATTTTAAAATGTATATATTTGAACATTTATTGTTACAAGTCAGTAGTTACTAACCTACAATTATACTGCAGTGTCTCAAAAATTCTGTTCCGAGAACAGAATCTGCAGGATTTCGATATTATCCTGAATGCGAGATTTACATCGTGCGTTTTCCTGACAGCCACTTCTTTAAATCTTGGAATTTTTAGATTAAGTTGAAGATGATCAATTGTCTTAAGAGACTTGGGATCTTGTCTATGAAGTTCTTTGTTTGACGTCTTCATAGAGCTGAATTTCATAATTTTTCATTATTTTTGAGTTGTAATTTCGTTCGCTACTCGCAATAGCCGTTCACAATTCTTTAGCGTTTCTTAATCTGGTCCGGTCATCAATATTGTTTGACTCGTTTTCTCTTCTGCTAAAAATATCATTGGAAAAATAACTGAAGTAATAATTAAATTAATAAAAATGTTTGTTGTTTTCCTCATTATTTTCATTTCTCGGTGCACTAATTAATTTTCCTTTTAACACCTGTTTCCCACTATGGAACTAGTGGAGATACAACTTCATTTGAGGTAAATTCTTTATTTAGCGAACAGAGAATTGATTTATGAAATCCCAGCGGTAAGATAAATATTCTCGGACAAACCAGAAATGCGAACGGTTGAGCAGGGGAACAAGTCCTTTTTTAATGCGTCCTGTTTACCCGTTTTAATTGCCGGGATCCCCAGCGTAATACCCGACCGCTAATTGCTTCAATTAAATACTCGAGAATCTGAAAACAGGAATCCAGGGCTGGAGAATGGGCAGGAATTAACGGTTGAGAGCAAAGTTATCACTTTATCGTCAATATAATGAATTAAATTCATCTGAGGGCTACTAACAGAAATGCTCAATATATAATTATTATAAATTTGTACTTTAAATTATGTTACACGAAAATTTCTTGAGGAATTTTACGTAATTTTATAATATTATATAGAGATCCTCAACGGAAATGTCTTGTGATCATTAAAAAAATATCAACTCCCTTTCGTTATTATTATACAGAGTGATTTGTGAATTTGCAAGGAAGTTCATTTGACTGTATCTAGAGGGAATATTTGGTTTGTCTTATTTTTTGGTAAAACTATTGGCTGGTATTCGATTAGTGTTCTCAAAAATTAAAAATTCATAAAACATGTGCCCATTCATTATAAATATTATTTTCAACTAAAACGGGAAATTGTATATTCCTGTTTTAAGAAGATAGTTTAGAGATTAGTTTAATATAAACACATTTTATAGATAAATCCAATAAATATAAAATTTGTATTAAACACTAGTTTAGGAAATGTCAAAAGAAAAGAAGAAGGTTGTGAATTCAAAATTTCATAAAAGAAATATAGAAATTTTGACAAAAGTTACTTTTAAGACTTTGCACATCTTACTATTAATAAATTTGGCTTACTAGAATTAATTTGGTGAAACATGTTGCTGATATTCATATCTAAAGTTGACCTCAACATTTTTGTTAACAATAAGTGAAAGAAAAAGACTTTTTGTGTTTTAATGTGAAGTTTAGTTTAGGCACAGCATTTTTCAGTTGATGTGAGGTGAATTAAGAAAACCCTAAAACTTGACCTTATACTGTGTATACTACAAAATTGATGAGCAAAAACGCTATAAACTGATAAATTAATAAATTTTAGTTGTAATTGATTTAAAATCGTTCATTTATAATTATTTTTAAGTATTTGTGAAGATAAAATGTAATACCTATTCACCCTAAGAAGTATTTATTATTTATTTGTTTTTTCTTTGTTTGTAATTCAATTATATTGGGCACTCAATATTTTTTTGTTTTTTTTACTTTATAATTTCATTCATAATCCAAATTTTTATTTTCAACAAAATCACAAAATAAATACTTTCTCTACACACTAAACCCCAAAATAAACATAAATTATATTTTCACAATATGTGTTTTTTTATAGATAGAAAATAGTAGACTATTTGGAACATATTTCGATTCAGAACATTATTATTTTCTAGTTGCTTCAGTTTCAGGGGTCATAATATAAAAAAAACTGTGGTTGTAATACCTCATTTAGTAATTTATTGTTCATTTTTTTTATCTTAACTAACGACGAAAAATGAAACTTAAGATTACAGTATTAACCTTAAAAAATGGCGAAACTTCAAATCCACTGTGACCATTTAAAAAAAATCAACCTGTCACCAAATAAATGCTCTGAAGATATATGAGATGCTTTGTAGCGGTAAGATATGGCAATTAATTGGTTTTAGATACTTTTGGTCTCTTAAGGAAAGTGAGAATTCGCCTTGGCTTATAAATGCAGGGTCCGATAATACTTAACTTAAGGGTAGATAGTTAAATTAAAGATTTTGAATCCTTTTGGAATACAAATATATTGAATTAAATAAAATAATTAAAATGGAATGAAAAGAAATATATTATGTATATTAAATAGGTACTCTTATCAAAAAAATATATTTCACTCTTGTTAAAGTTAAAATATTCTTAAAAAGATAGTACTCTACAGACAAATGATTTAAGGCAAATCAAGTTGGAACAAAATAACCGAATGGGATTGTTCCCCAGTATCTGGACTTTGGCTTACAATAACCGAATTATATCCAAAAGAAAATCAATACTAGTTATATATAAAAAACAAAACTTAGGCTACCCCTATAGAAGCGCTTGTGAAGGACCTACATTGTCTTTATGCAAAACGCAAAATTGTCTCGCTGATTTTATCCGTTAGGAGCTTAAACCATGAACTACCCTTAAAATGGAAAATGCTAATATCTATTTAGTACCATTCTTTGCTCGGCGCGCTTCTGTCATAGTGAATCGGCCACCCCTATATTGGACTGACGTTGTGATACTGAGGCAAATAAAAAACTCATTATGAACTGACCCAAAACAACAACAATGCAAATTAAATTTTTTAACTAGGCCCAGATTAGATTACAAACTATAATAGGGATTCTAACGAAAAACCAAACACTCCATAAATTTCAACTAATATATTACTTGAAATATTGAAATATAAATTGGTTGTCCCTCTAGGATGTTGGTGTTACTTTTTTTAATCACAAAGGATTTTTTTTATAACTACTAAAAAAATTTGTCTATTAGAGATGCGCTGTGGTGTGAGAAGAATAAATCTTCGTAGAGTCTGCGTAAGAGTGATTTTCCGAAAAGGCTTTGTACCTTTAGGCAGGAATTCCTTGGGGATATATCAGTTGATGCTTTGATACATCAGGTCCTCTAAAAATTATTACGAAATTTGATTTAGTTTCTTTGAAACTTACAACGGTCGTTACTTTTGGATTTCAACACAACATGTGTATACCGAGTGTTTCTTTTTGATTCCAATAATCTCCGATTATTACAAGAGTGCTTTTATTTTTCGTCTAGTGCAATTTTCTGGTTTATCACTCCGTACAAATTTCTAATCTGTTACTTGATTTCGTATTCTGCGATTTTTGTATAAATGGGGCCACCGTGTACGACAGCAGTGACAATAAACCTCCCTAGGATTACCGTATTATTGCCGTCTAACAGCGAAGTGGATCGCGTATAACGAGCGAGCATTTTGGGCCCGAAATAAGATGATTTATCGTCACGGACGACGAGGAAATGAGAGAGTGGCATTGGCGTAAATACGAATATAGCTCGTCTTCAATCTTTCGGTTTTTATTTTTATAATTAATATTGGTCTGGTACTGAAAGATTGTAGCTTTTATAAGACCATAATTCTTTAAAATGCTGGTTTGTTGATATGGATACTTATAAAATCAATAAATAGCTAAATAGGGATCGCAATAGTGTGACCGAATAGAGGAGTATTGGGTGTCCTGAAAAATTTACGTTTACATCCACTTTTTGAAGTGTTTTGAACCACTTAATCACCAAAATACTTCACCCGACCCGGTTTTCGCTAATTACATCAGAAAATGATTAAATTCATGATGTTAACAAAGTTAGCCAAACGTGCGTCGAGTACCGTAGTGTGATTTGATGTAACTGGTTCAAAACTCGAGCAATTACAGCCTTGAATCTTTAAACAACACCACCATCGAAATACGGGGATTGCTATGGTATCAAAATATAATTAAGAACCAATTTAAATGATTGGGACACATATTTAAGATCCGTTTTCGAGATCTTCATTCATCATCTAATATTCTGATTATTTAATATTATTAATATTTAATTTATTACCATGACTAAAACTACACTCCGCTTTGTCCTACTAGTTCAATAAGTTTTACCAACTCCAACCTCGGACTGGTCGGAAGTTTTGGGAGTTGGAAAGCTTCAATGTCCCTGCGGTTCTGTGGTATATCGCACTTTCTGTAGTAGTCCCTCTTTCTTAAGCAACAATTTAAACTAGATGCCTCTCTGAATGTCACTCGCACGCTATTATAAGTTGAGACTATCGTTCGAACAACCAATATTAATTGAAAGTATCTGCAAATTAAATTTAACTCTTGACTGAGTTTATGGAATAATTAGAGCAATAATATCCCTGTACGTACTTTGGTGTACAAAATGGCGGCTTGGAATTTGTACTTAGATCAGTACAGAAAGGTCTCCTCAAATATTCGCTACATCTTGCAAAAATATCGGCCTGTAATCTATATCCCTTATTGCAAATATTTAGTTTACATGAATTTGATTTAAGCCCATTTTCTACAGGTTAGTGACGTTGACTTCGAATATTTTATTTTATGCCGAGCGGGGAAACGAGAGTCAAGTCAAGTAGTTTAACTTGAAACAAAAAAGCTTGACTTGAATTTTGGTTTGATTTTAAAGCTTTTTCAAGCGCTTTTTTGTTCCTCCCAAAAGAGTTAGTCTAAGAGCCGTTACATGCTCAGTTACTACTATATATATATAAAAAAATCGACAGGCGGCTTGAACAATAAAAACTGAAAGGAATTACGTTGATGAAACAGGAATATTGGCGCTTTAAGCTTCACGTGATAAAATATTAAAATACTAAGATCTGATAAAACAAGCTGGATATATTACGTAATCTTAATATTGGATCCACGACACAGAGTCGAAACTTTCCGAACGAACTACTAATTGGGGAAAAAGTTTAGAAAGGAAAGCCATTGAAAAATTCGAGAACCTGTACAAACGTGTTTACTACTGTATAATTATTGAGAAGCCTGAAAAAGTAAACTCAATACTTCCAGGAATACTGAAAGCATCGACATTGATGGATTTGATAGAAATTTCTTTAGCATTTTTAAAAAATCATCAATTAAGAGTAATACTTAAAACTTGGCGGTACCAGATTGATAAATATTTTTACAAATATACCGAGGGTTGAAGGCTCCGAAGATATATTCGACTGGTGGTGACTTCACGAAAATCTCAAATGTACTCGAACTGGCAAAGGAGTTATTATTTATTTCTGCAACTTCTTCAACTATAAAAAGATATTTTTCGAGGGCATCCATAAACGTCACCAAATTACTCAACAGATTAAATGACGAATTTAATTTGGAAATTGGGATGTTTTTTCTTATGTTAATGTTATAATTTTCTTGAGGTTTAGATTAGAACAATATTTTTTTTGTTTTTTATCTTCGTGTTTTATTATAAAATGAAAAAATAATAAAATTAAAATTTCTAGAATACTTCACCTTCCCTGTTCCTAGAATATCTCTAAGCAACCCCAGTTTCTAATTTTAGATTATCAACTTTTTAACAAAAAGAAGTTCTTATTGCTCATACATACAATAATTATTGTTGGCGTGTCGCTTAGAAAACAAAAAAAAAAAGAAAAGCCTGGCTTGAAAAAGCTTGACTTGGCTAATATTTAAGCTTGACTTGATTTTTCAAAAGCTTGGCTTAACTAATATAAATCTAAGAATATCTTTTGCTTTGAAGGTTTTACGTCTTTGCAGGGAAAAAAATTCTAACTGTGTCTTCCCTTGTCTGGTTCTTCAGACGCGTCCATATCTTATACGAAAATTATAATCATAAAATTGTTCGAGTGTCAATTCGAATATGTGTTTTGGCACTTTTAAACTAAGTTATAGTTCCCGAGAAGTTTTCAAATAATTTATACTTTTTAGGACAACTATTGATATAGATCAATCCATAGTGATTTTAGATAAAAAAAATTACAATAACTAAATTTCTAACTTTTATGGTATACTTTTAGAGGGACAGCTCTGCTACGAAGTCTAAAGAATGATTCGACAACTTTTTGTTGAGACACCGTGGCTTACCGATACAATTAACTAGACCATTTGGTGGAATTTTACTCGTACCCCGTCGATTAATTAAACATATAGCCCCTTTGTAAATGAAGTTTCCTTCACGCCTATGCAGATGGCAGAGATGCGGGCGTCACGGTGTAGCGTCGTTGGCGTCTCTGGTAGTAGAACGACAATCGGGGGGCGAAATATCCTCGACGCGGCACTCCATTAACTCCTCAGGCGTTCTCGACGCCAAACAAACGCTGAAAACGCCCCAGGACCATTCATTTCCTAATGGTGACGCGAAGGGCGAAGCGACGTAGTCGTGTGGAGATTATTACGTAATCGAGGACAACGAGGTTAGATTGACGATTATCTGATCGTAAAATTGACGGCGAGGCATTTATGAGATTGCTTTATTTTCCGCAATATTCCCTAAACTAATATGGCTCCACGATTCATTTATTTCGATATTAAAATGATTCGAGTTCACTGTTTAGTTTGTAAGGACTATTTTTGATTCTAAACTACTTTGAAAGTCAATAGTCTATAATTTACGTCATTGGCATAAAAATAAAACCGGTCGCATTAAATATTACTTCATCAAAAATAAAATATTATATCATGATTAATTTGGCGACAGTCTGGTCCGGTTTGCGTGTTTCTAAACTTAAATTAAGCTGTAAAAACTTCTTGCCCAAGTTGAGTGCCGATTTTAAAACGCCCCGTATAAATGTTACATTATTTATTTAATTTGAATAATCCTATAGTTTTTTGGTTAAAGACTGAAGTCAGTAAACTTTATTATTAGTAAAAATACCGTTACATTATTTTCATCACAACTTCTCATGCGACACCTGTATGTTTTGAAATATTAAGTTTTCAATGACCCTCGTACCTAGTATATATATCGATTACAGCTCGTAGCGACATCTGGAAATTCAGAATGAAAACCTGTCTCTAAGCTCGATTACTACGCTTCAAGATTTACAGGTTTCGCTGGTATAGTAGGAAGAAACTTATACAGGTGGCGCTAGACTAGCTGTTAAATTTTATTATTAAATTAAATTAATATGTCGGGTATGGGATTTACATGTTAACATTTTCACATCAGTGGAAATTGTGTGACGACCTCGTTTTTCATTTTTCCATGGTAAAAGCTTATTTTATTAAGATTCCTTTCACCGCTCTTTAAGTCCATAATAAAGGAAATAAAGTGCACAGCGTCTTCAAGTTAGGGTTTATAAAAGGGGATGGAAGACTTTAATTAGTCATGCGTTATTAAATTCTTCTTGGATGCAATCATTCAAAATAAATTATATAACGGATAATTAAGGAAGTTGTCAAACAAATCTAGAGCAAAAAGAAGTAAATTAGAAGGATTTACTCGATAAATAGAAAGTAAAAAGGAAATCATAAAAAGAAGTAGAGATACCTAAAGACTAAATTTATGGAAAATTACTTACATAAGAGAGTAACTGGAAATTATAAATTATGATAAAAATGGGTAAGAAGCACCATACCTTTTTTAGAAATGTTTCAAGCTTCTATTCCTAGATCCAAAGCTAGAGACCTACAAGTCAATTTTCAAGATTTCAATAATTCCACGCTAGAACTAAATAAAAAATCTGTTTGGCCGAAGCTAAAAGTGATTTAAAAAAAAACCTAAAACAAAAAGCATGTAACCACGATTATGTTTTCAATAGTTGAGGAATCCACATCTAATACAATCAATCATAAATTATTGACCGAAAAACATATCGTAAAAATATTGTATTCACTTTTCAATGTTTAAACGAAAACTTAATAAAAATATTCCGTTCTCAACTTTTTAAAAATAGCTACAACATCAATAAATTACTTGTTAATTAGAATCAAGAAATTTTTAACGTGCCAACGCAGTTTTATGATATTTACATGATAGTATCACATTAAAAAACTGTTGCTTTATCGATTATTGAATGGTCGATTTATGGAACTTTTTAACTTTGAATTGTGAAAACTTTTGAATCTTTAATAGTGAATAAACCCCAAATGAATGAAACGTTGTGGGTTTAAATTATCACACACTTTCGAGCTAAAAATCTTCAACGAACCAGAAAAAGATTTACTTGATCAAAAAAAGTTTAACAAACAGTCAGAAATGCTTCAATAAAAAAAAAGGGTTACGAAAAAAGGTAAATTAAGAAATATGAAAATGAGGAAATACCTACAAATAAGATATTCTCTCGAATTCGTAGAAAAAAGTACAACTGAGTTGATGAGAACATTTAAAAGGATGAAAACTTCAAAGCCTGTCAAATAAGTTTGAGAACAAGAAATACAGAAGAAAAAAAAAAGGAAAAGAAAACCAGTACAACTAGAAGTATTAGTACTTGCAAAAAACAAAAAGTTTGTACATGAATAACATTAATATTAAATTGCCCTACTTGAAATTAAGTAATAATTCTAAAAGTTCTCTAAAAAAACTAAAAGCAATGCTCACGTCTTCATCCCTGTTGTTCTTGTCAATCCATCTCCATCGACCGGGCACCGAACCCATTCGCGGTGGTACCTCGGATCACAAATAAAATACCTACTTTTTAGTCTCGTTATCCGCAGCAGGAGCCGGTTGGTTCGCTGCCTGCAAGAATGAAGAATGGCGAATTTTTTTTCGGATGCTAGATACATTAAGATTTATGTCGATACAAGGCTATTGACAGCTGTCTTCTTCTGCAACTTTTACGAGTCTAGTCAGCAGAGCGTATCCTGAGAGGCTGGTCGGGACCGGCAGGAAGATTGAAACGAAGGAAATTGCTCTAATGCAGATTAGATTTTAAAATTCAACAAAAACAAAAAAGTCAATACTTATTAGAATAAATTGGTACTCAGTCTCTAAAATAGAATTATATGCAATTAACTATTTCTACCCTTGCTCGGTGAAATCTATCTATTATGAATATAAAAGATACATTATAAATGTAAAAGATAAATTATATATACTGATCTTGAATTTCCACAGTTTTCCAAAGCATTTGTAAAAATTATGTTATTCGAGTTTCGCATTTTTATACATCGTCTGACATTTGACAGAAATTGACAGATTTCTCAGGTACACGCTTAATTTCTCATTATAAACATTCACACCAATCATTAAAAGGCAATACATATACACAATAAGCAATTTCTAAGCAATAATCTTATTCTTTAGAAAATGAAGTATGATTGCTTAGAAAAAAAAATAGTAAAAAATCATACTGTATATACTGTAATAGTATTTAGGTGTCGGAAAATATAATTTTTTTTTATTTTTATTTTAATCAATTGATATGTATTATAATTTATACAGTGCCAAAATGAATCATTATCAAACAATTATAAGCATAAAAATTCTTTTTAAATCAACTATTGAACCTTTTCTCAAGGTGAGTTCAAGCTCACAGTGCACTAAAAAACTCAATATTTTACAATTCGTGAGGCATTTTTGAAAAATTCAGAATTTTAACTCATTCTCTCATTAAATACATGATTGCTCGGTAAAAACTTACAATAAATTTAATTTAATTCATAATTTCGTTATAAATTGAATCCCACGATAATATGATTAATTTTTAATTTTTGTTCAAACATTATCTAGGTTTATTTTGACATTGATCATTTCAATTATTCGTTCGATTAACCTTCACATTTGCAATTATGTTAAAGCCTTGTTTTTTTTTGTATTTTCTAGTTAAAATGTATTCTTTTTGTTGAATTTTATTTACTGTTAATTTGTTTCAACCAATTATATAAGAATTTTCATTTCAAATAAATTTTATTTTTAATTACTGCCATATCAGAATTCCTTTATTTTGAATTCTCGAGAACCATATGAATTATTTTGTGAATTTTCAAATTATTTTATGATCAATTCCTATTACAATGTGTATTACCTGATACTGTTTGATTTTTTTAATAATGGGAAATCAAACATGTACATGAGAAATCTGTCAAATGTCAGACGATGTATGAAAGTCACACAAACATTTTTACAAAAGCTTTGGAAAACTGTGGAAATTCAAGATAAGTATATTTTTATTTATAAAATTATATGCTTTAAGATGGAGAGCGTACTTAGTTTATATTCATTTTAAAAGTAAAATATGATTTTTTTTCTGGAAATGAATCAATAATTTGGGAACTTGTAGAATTTCGAATTGCTTTGGGTTGAATTTCGCGTATAAATTTGCAAACTTTTTAGGCGATTCATTTGAAAATATGAAGCGATCGCTGTCATCTACATTTTCTAATTTAACTTATAATGAAACCGATAAATTTTGAATTTCTTTAAATTACAGAATGTTATTTAAATATAGTAATAAGTCTGTAGAATAAATTTGTGCTACGAGATTATTTGTAATTTTTTATAATATTTTTTATAAGAATATTCCATATTAAAAGCTAGGATTACGATCAAAGTTATTTCGTTTTCTGTTTAGTGGTTTCTTCTGAAACATTTAAGAAAAAAGTTTCGTTTAACGACATATTTTACGGGTAATAAAATATTTTAAGATTACTTCAGCAGGGTATAGGTTATAGTCCTATAAAAAAAGGATGATAGTTCTTAATAATATATAACAGTTTGGTTTCATAGACTAAGGCCATTGGCTGTGAGAACGCTGGCTGTATGGATCACCAGGACGAGACTCAAAAAAAGCAGAATAACCTAACTTAACTGCTTACAACTATAACAGTTTTCTATATATTCCTATAAACGCCAAAACATTTCTAGAATGTTCGAGAAACCAAGACAAGTATATAAATAGGGGGAAATTGGAGATATGGAATAGTAAGTGTCAAGTTTGACGTAAGCAAATTATATGCTCTTATATTCATCTTGTTTGTTGTATATTTAGTATTTTTAAGGAAGTTGTGGAGTTTTCCTGTAAATAGAGATTATTAAACCCACACGAGTATTTCGTTCAATTAACTATTTCCTAAAATATGTTTTGCGGACTTATATCCTTTCTGTCCTATTTGCAAAATCAACTCGATGAAATAATTTTTAAAACATTCTTAATTAAAAAATGGACACTTTGTATTATTTTGAATTGTGTCAACGTTTTGTGTAACATCAAGTAAAAATGATTTTCGCCGATCTCATGGTGTACAAATGAACTGATCAAAGCAAACTCAAAATTTATTCGAATGAATCAATCACTACAAATCCACTGTAGCCCATTCCTACCCAATAAAAGGGTCTAATGATTACCTCGGAAATAGTTTCAGACAGAGTTGTCTTTTATTTATTCAAGTAGCTAGGTTGTTCGCTATTAAATTAAAAATTTCACATAATTGTTTGGGGAAAACGGTTTAAAGCACATTACGGGCATACAGACGAATTTATTGAATGTATAAAAAAGTGAACCGGCATTGGACACAATTATTTATAAAGTGCATCTTGTATCGGCGCTCAGAACGGCCCTGGAGGCCGCAAGGGAGCGGGTGGCGAAGACCGAGTTGGAGTAGAGTGCAGGGCATAAAGTGGATGGAGGCCGAAGCCGGATATTCCGGAGGTCCGCAGGGTTGAGGATGATTCGGCACAACTTCAACCGGGGGCGACCCGCGTGGGGCGGGAGAAGCGGGGGCTTATGACCGACGTCGCTCGTAAGGGACGAGAGGGCGGCGTGCCGGGCGCCCCACGTACACCCCAAACCCCAGCGGTGCAGCTCTTCGGCTCCCGAAACGACCTTTCCTGCACAAAGGAAAAATATTCTCTCCCTGGAGCTCTGAAAAAGCTGGCCGGTTTGTTACCATGGTTTTAACAGGTGAAAAGTTCTCTTGAAAGGCGGAATTATGTATTACTCTGGCCATCGCGAAAAAGTGTTACGGAAAGCGGGTGTCGGAAACAATCATCACGAAAATGCTAATTTAGAAAAACTCCCAACAATATCTGAAATTGTTCCCATGATGTCATAATAATATAGAAGTTATGTTGGAAGCAGAAGAGATATTGGTATAGACACTTGATTAGTATGGAGAAAAAAACAATGTGCAGAAGGATACATATAAAATAGAAATAGGAAAGGTTGAAGCTAAAATATAATCCAAATGAATGTGAAAACTAAATTCGACCTATGAGAACGAATAAGGAGAACAGTAGTACAGGAAGTAGTTTTTTAATAAACAATTAAAATTAATTTCGGATTATGCTCTATTTTGATGATACTACTTTTTCCTCTTCAGTTTTCTAGTGATCGTTATACATCTGCAGTTGAAAGTCTCTGTGTTGTTGGGCGTAATCCACTACTTACTTTTAAAGGTTAGGGATTATTTTGTTCATGAAATGAAAGTTTATTTTCCATTGTGTATTCATTCATAAATACCAACTGTTATTAGCTGTTTCCATAATACTTTGTGGATCGTCTACGGCTACCAAATATGGTGAAAAAATCTAAGATTTGTTTGTAACTTTTTATTGTCTATTGAGTGAATTGTAATAAGAGATCGTAGTTAAAATTGTTCGTGCATAAATCTTTTGGGATCATTTTAGACAAACACTCAAACCAAACCATACAAGAAATAAGAGTGAAGTGAGTGAACTTCAATGAAAATTACGAAATTACAAACATTTACACATTAACAATAAAACTTTAGTAGTATTTCCGGCGTGGGTTTCGGTTTCACTTGAACACATTTTCGCTTTTACACAACTTAAACTAAATTACAGAGCTTTTATTTCGATTGCTGAAGAGTCGTTAATTATTCTAATCTGTAAATGGGGAGGCAATTTAAAAAAAATTTCCAATAAAAAAGGGGTATAAGGGGAGATGAGCCCAAATACGCTAACCGATTATTGCTTGGCAGTGTTCAGAGAAATATCCCAGTATTCTTATAAACGCAATTCTACAGACAAACGATTTAAGTAACTTCAACATTGCTGATGGATTGTAATATATCTGTATATTCTAATATCTATATATAACATTCAATTTCGAGGAATCAAACAGCACAATTTATTAAAATATTTTCCTTCAGACTGTTTTAATTAGTGCCCGGATTTTTTTTTACTGAGATGGGTTTCTTTTTATTTACAGAATTCCACTGGAGAACCCGTCTACAGAAAAGTTGCTGTAGTTGAAAATTTTTTCGACATCATTTACAACGTGCACGTAGATCTAGAGGGTAGACCAGGGAAGCACGCTGGACAAAAGAGGACATATCGCACGGTAAGTCCAGAATTAAAATAGTATGGTTAACGTATTAATAGAAAATTGCTTTCTTTCGTTCAATTTCTCTATTAGATAAAGCTAGGGCTACTATTAAATATATAAGAAATTATGAAGAAAAGCCTTCATCTACTATTATTTTTATTGGTATTTCTATTTTGCTCCAGTATATATTTAATATTTTCATTATTTATTGTTTTTGCATGATCGCACGATAAGGCTCTGTTATCATTTTTTGTAAATCCCCCTTAATATTCCATTGCTTCCCTATATAGTCACTATTTATTGTATTCAAAAATAAGATTGAAGAGTTGCAGTTGACACGCGATATTTATTACAATACGCGTACACAATTTGCGACTAGTCAACATCCACGTTCGAGGAAAACGTCTAAGCCACACAAAACAACGAATCCACAATGCCGAACGCCCATAGATTATCCATATAATATTTAAACAATGGCTACGGTTTCAGATAACGGAGACATATGCGTTTCTGCCACGGGAGGCCGTCACTCGTTTCCTGCTCGGCTGCACCGAATGCCAGAAGCATCCTCGGTCTCCGTCACCGACGTCCGTGCTCCCCACGCCGAGCCCCAGCCCCACGTTGCCCCCCTCGCTGCAAAACGGGCCCGGGGCCCCTCCGGCCGTGCCGCCAATGGTTACGGCGCCCTCGGGGGACCGGCATACTCAACAAGATGACGGGGGTTACTTCGGAGTGAAAAATGGAGGTGAGTATTTCTCTTGATTTCTTTTTACTTTATAAGAAAAAATGGGTAATATTAAATGCGAGCTCGCTGCTCCAGGGACTTAACTAATAAATGTCGCAAACTACTGTATTAATAGGAAATGGAGAGCATTACGCTCTATATATTAGAGCTGGTGCAAGTCATAAATGTTTTTAGACGCTAGTTAATAATAACAATGCTTCCTCAATTTTGGAGCCAAACCTAAAGAGCAAAATAGTAAAAAGAAACATTTTTAGAAATGTCACTAAACTTAGAAGAAATTCTTAATTTAACAGGAGTTATCGTCATTGATTCAATGTTTAATAATATTAATAATAATAATTATGCTACTGTATATTAGAAGGGTGTCCGCGAAAACAACGCACATATTAGAGGATGAGGTACATATAAAAACGTTTGCAGAATAAAAATGTCTTTTTTTTTCTAAACTATTAGTATTTTACAGATATCTAAATATTATTTACCGAAAAGCAACTAAAACCCTCAACACTGCGACACTTGAATAAACTGGGTCAAGTTCAATGCTGATAATAAACAATAGTTTTCTAAATTTTCCAAAAATAACACACACACACACACACTTTACTAAACGATAAATTAAAACAAATAAACGATCCGAATCATCTGCAATCTAACACAATTTTATGATTCATCAGATAGATATTCCTTGGTTAAATGGCACATATTTTTATTAAAAGTATGAAAAGTGTTGCTACGTACAAATTTTCGAGTAAACTAATGATGTTAGAAAACCATTTTCAATATTTAATAATATACAGGATGTATCATTTAAAAAAATATGTTTCATTGTTTGCATAAATCGAACGAAAATAACGAATGCCTCCAATATAAACATTATGCCGGCATACTGACCGCCGCATTCTAAACCCATCTCGCATATTTATTGAATCCACAACATAAATGAGTATTCTCTTTTCTACACAGGATTTTTTTTAATTATTATTTACACAACAATTGCCCGAAATTTTCAGCTATTATTGCACCGTGCAACACTCCACCTTTAGACCACAACCACACGAACCACTACGAGCGCCCCCCGTCGCCCCTTAAAAAAGACTGCAACGTCCAAACGGCCGTACCTGAGCCATTTCAACAAAGAAGGTCCAGCAACCCTTTGGACGTTTGCAATTTGACTTCCAAAGATCCACCAAGAAGCCCCGCTAAGCGCCGTCATCAGGATCCCGTTCCGAAACTCTGGTCCCCTGTGGATGATCTGGAAAATGACGAGCCCCAGAAGAAGCGATTGATATTGGGAGGAGGTAAGGAACAATTTTAATTGTAGATTAAAATTCGAAATCGATTTATGTGAGGTTTTAATTTGTTATTAAAACCGATTTGAGAATAAGGATAATTATTTAATATGTAACATGATGCTTAGTTATTTTGAACTTATAAAATAATCTTTTTGTACTTTTGTACGAATCATCTTGTATCTGTAATTTATCAAATTTTTATGTTTCCCTCCTCAATTAGCGGGTTTTTTACGATTTTGTACATCTTCACTCTGAATAGACACATTTAAACACAGTATTTTTAACCATTTTTCTCCAGATTTTCACTTCTACTTTCTTAATTACTATTATTTCAATTTATTTCATCTTTCCTTTGGTCGTCTCTTCCTTTTTGTACTCCAATTTTTTTCTAAAATCGGGTATGTTACTCTATCTAGCAATTTTTTTCTCGAAATATGTCCCAACAACCTATTTGTTTGAGCTTCTACAATAATCGTTTATACAGCGAATTTAGTTCTTGGTTTGATATTTTCTCATATCGCTTACCTTCCTCTTTTTAAAGACTTTTTTCTAGAGCACTTTTCTTCTCAGATCTCAATTATGGTGATCTCCTTCTTGGTTGGGACCCATACCTTAAATACTTATATATAATATATATAATACTTATATATGTCGTATTATTATTTTATGCAGTTGAATCTATTTAAAATTAGTTTGTTTTTCATAAGACCATTCAAACTATATGGAAGGTCTTATGTGTGGAGGAATTTTCCTTGTATGATAAAGTAATAATTTTTCAGTCAAGAGCAAGGATTTCTGAATAAATCTGCCGAACTTAAAACTCGTACAATTCCTCGCTTTTGACTCTGAATACAAAAATGTTCCTATAATTACGAACACACAAATAAGTGTCTAAAAATTGTGGTACTACACAAGAATTAAAAATTATATATTTTTTAGTCTCTAAAATTATGACACTACCAACAGAAGAATAGATTCAATGTCACTTGTATAAATTCGTTATTGTTCATTTCCCGGGTGACGGAGAGTAAAATGCTATATATCTGAATCAATCCATTCATCCTTGCTTTAATACTATAAAGACATTTGTTGCCCTTCAGGAGTTCATTAATTTCTTCTTTTATTTTTCGCTTTCTCTTGAACACTTTCTCCAAATACATCTACAAATCTATCTACCTCTTGAAATTAAACTCTTTTCCTGATTTTATTTTTATGTTTAAACGCTGTGCTTTATTGAGCTCTCTGTCCTTGATTAGTCTCTAATCCACTCAATCTCATCTTTTCGTCCATTACAATTACATTAAGTAAATTTAATATACAAAATCCACCAATAAAATTGTAAAATATAGCTTGACTTTATTGTTTTAGAAATTTTACGGTACTAATCATTCGAAATAAATAATTGTTAATATAATTACAGAAAAAATATTTTGTGTTTTTTAAAAAACTAATTTCTTAATAAAAAAATATGTAAACAATATTATTGACCAAATCGTGGAAATATCTGCTGAAAATATTTGAACTAAATATAAATAATTAATGTAAGTATCAGGGTATAGAAGTTCACAGGAAAATTCAATATCTAAATTTATTTCATTCAACAAATAACAGATTCAATTAATAATATAAAAAATTATTTCCAATTGAACGATCTGAAAAAAATCAGATTTTGAAGAAGTTTTTCCTAGTAACATAAAACGAAAATATTATTTAACAAACGAAACGTTTAAAAGTAAATTTTCCGTTCTATACAGCTTTCATTTCTATTCAAAGTTTCTTATTGAAATTTTATTCTGGTTTATTTTGTAAAACTATAAGTAGCCAGTGACATTTATTTATGATAATAATTCTCTTAAAAAATAATAAGAGAGTTATTAATAAACAAGCAATTGAAATCGCAATGGTTTAATTTTTTTTATCCCTGTAGCTCTATACATTGATAAATTTTGAGTTGCAACTTTTATGTTTATGTGACATGAAAAGCTCTTTTAATAAAAATATTCTTAAACGAATAGTTCATTTAGAAATTTATATATGATAAGGATTAAACAAATTATTTCCGAAATCTTTTTAATACAATTTGATTAGATATTTCATTCCTCTATACAAATATATTCTAAATTCATATGAATTATTAAAATTATTTTGGATTTTAAGATTTTTATACTTTTTGAATCAAAAATATCCTTCTATCTATCAAACGTTACAGGGTTACTATAAATCAAAATGTTCTAGAATATCTCTTAGCATTGATACAAACAACATTGCCATATTTTAATACAGGGTAATTGGTGCAAACTTTAAATGATTTTTTTTTAAATATCCCAATTCATTTTATTGGTTGGCGTAATCATAAAAATTATAGATTAAAAATATCTACAAACTATTAAGAAAAAACGGAGACACTCGTATACAAGATTGATTAAGTACATTGTCTAGAAAGCATATTTTTGTGTTCCCACCTTGGTTTCCCCCTTTAAGATAATAGATAAGAAATAGAAATACATTTTCGCTTCTTCATATTGCGTTCTTTTTTGCTCCTGTATATTCATAACCGTATAGATATATTATTTCCAAACCTATATAACGAGCTCTTCGTATTTTCCACTTTATTTATTTTTTAAAATTTTAATACTTTTACAATTTACAATAAATAGTGCGCCATTTTGATGTGGCTAAAGTTTGAAACTCCCTTTATAAGATGTTCTCTATAAAATATTATTAATTTTAACTACTAAGTTTTCTTTCTCGTTATAACATGCAAATTATTATTCTTTACAGGAGATATCGATTATTCTTTGCCAATTACGACGACTTATTTAAAATACATGAGGAGTTTGGGATGCAGAGACGAAGATGCCTTCAAATTCGAAAACAAACATGTGAGTCTGGTTATTGACAGATTTTTGCATGAAACAATCACACATTATTTTTACTAACATTACTTTATGCCATTTTATTCATATCCGAGGTATACGATTCATTAATTAGAAGTATTTTATTAATTTTTAGTAATATGAGTTACTATAAAAAGTTGTCTATTTTTTAATTTATTATATTTTTAAATTTTCGTGTTTTTCGATATTTTTCGAAAAAATTCGTTACCAATTATTTATTTGTTTATGTTTTTTTAATTTATAAAAAAAATCGTACTAACATTTAGCTGGCAGTTCATGTTTTTTCTTTGTGTTAATTAAATTTTAATACTTATTATAATGAGTAGGTATGCAGTGTCGAACATAATGTCTCACCCTTTATTAACCACAAATTAAAAGGTCGTTAAATGGGATTAAGACATTTTGGATTCAATAATTGGTTTTAAAATTACGTTTTACATTATTTTATTAATTGTACCTGAATTGTTTTTAAAACATACTCGTATTTATAAAAAAATCAGAATTTTCTAAGCAGTAATTTATATGACATTTAAATTTTAACATGTCGTTAAACGTAGATGTATTTTAGCTTGTTAATGTTTTTAATTAACAAATTTGTAGTAAATATTAGCTTTTTGCAAATGCTACAGTTTACTTTAGAATTTAGATAAGGACTTTTGGGAGACCTTTAAAATTAATTTATTGTTTTATTTTGAATAAAGGAGGATATTTTTTAAATATATATTTCATAGAAAATTTTTATTTATTTAGGTATTAATTGTAGTTATATCCACTTATTTCGACCGTTCCTCACAAAAAAGTGGATACATTTTTTTTAAGAAATATAAGGCAGCAATAAACCAATTTTGCAATGGTTGCCGCTATATATCCGGGCTTATTTTCAATTAAAAATTATTAAAATTATTTTTATTAAAATTTAATAGTTAGAATCGACAGTTGGTGGTATACATTAAACGTAAAATTTTCCTGGAGGAGCTTGACAAGTAAAAAACAGGTAAGCCGGTATAAGTAATTCTCTCTCATTAATTTTCTTTAAATAAAATATCTAAAAATGAAGATAATTTTATTACAAACACAGTGGTATTGCGATGACTTCAAAAATTTGGCAGGTCTTAGGGTTGTCACGTTTTCAAATTCAAAAGTAAGTAATGGAGAAAAAATAATTTGATATTTTTTAATTAAAAATTGCAAAATTGGTTTATTGCAGTATTCATAAAAAAAATTTCAGTTTGTAAAAGGGGGAAGCTCGAATTAAGTCGGGTTCTTAGACTAAAAAATTCATTAGCGATTAAAATATTTATGATTAACTCGTTCCCGTAAGACGTGGTTTGTATATACAGAGTGTTACGTTGAATATAATGGAAGAAAATATCCACGACTTGGGTAAGTATAAGTAATAAAGTTTGAATACAGGGTGTAATTGAAATATATACCAATATTAAAACTGTGTAAACTTGAAGTACTAACAAACTAATAAAAATTATTACTTTTTAATTCGACTTTAAATTTAAAAAAAATTGGGTTCAAAATGTAGTACGCCTCTGAATTAGATTTAAGTCTATATGAAAGTGTTGTGATTCTAATTTTTTATCTCGCAAGTGATATTTGGATATTTAATAATAGGGCAATTGCCCGTTCTTTATTTCTAGAATTTATCAACAATTTTAATATTTATACATATTTCATTTACAATTTGTACGTGTATATTTTATTAGATGTTATAGAATTCTTTTTCAAGCAACTAAATATTTGAAGTGATTCATATTTGATGACCAGTGACCTATCCAATTCAAGAATTAATAAGTTCGCGTAACAAAGAGAAACGATGAGAGCGATACTTTATATTTTAGCGAGATCCGGGTAAAATTAAACTTTCCCTTGCCCATGAAATATAAATCCCAAAAAATATAACCCACATCACAAGTCTGTCACATATTTAATAAATTACTAATCCACGGTCGAGCAACTTCGCGAACCATTTCTCTCCTTCACCCAGAGACAGACGCTTGTCGCCAGGAAACTTTTTCTTTCGAAGAAAACTACAAGATTCCCACTCGTTCCTGTTTCTGACTCGCCCCCGCCCCGCGGCCCCCTTGGACGCTCCATTCCCGGATGGAACTTTTGCGGGCGCCGCTTTTTACTCATAGAGGTACGATACTAATGGAGTTGTTAAAAACAAACAAATGTTTAGAGGTTATTTCAGGTCTGCACTTTCATATTATTCTCATTTTTAATACACTTAAATCTTTCCTAGATTTAGCTTTAATATAGTCTTATTACATACATATAAATCTAGCCCTAATTTACTTTAATTTGTTCTAAATACACCTAAGGTCGGGCTTATTCTGACTTAAGTGCAAGTGTATTTAGGTTATTACAGTTAAATCAGGCTTGTAAAAGCTAGTTCAGTTCTATTGAGGTTAAATTCATGCTTAGGAACGCTTTTTATTTATTATACTGACACGTGTTAAAGGCTAAGTCATGCTAATTTTTGGCTAAATGAGGCTAAATTTGGATCCATATTAAAATATTAGACAGCAATCTTTTTATTTATAAGTGATGCAGCTAGGTTGTTTGATGTATAAATTCAGGGCTAAATGAGGCTTATTATTATTAAATTCTGGCACATATTTAAACCTGAGCATGCATTTTACTTAGTGTTAACTAAAGACACATTTTTAAAGGCTGAGCGAGATAATATTTAGTTAAGCTCAAGCTAAAAGAATCCTATTAAAATTAATTTATATTTTATGTTAAATTTAGAGCTAAATTAGACTAATTATGACTAAGTTCTGACACGTATTAAAACCTTAGTCAGTATTTTTCTTTGTTAAATTAAAGCACATTTTGAAAGTTAAGTCTGGGTTTTTTGATTAAATTCAGGCTAAAGGAACCTTACTAATGCTGGATTATTTTTTATGTATAAATTCATAGCTAAATCATGCTTTTTATTTGTAAATTCTGGCACGTATTAAAACCTAAATCAGCATTTTCCTTTATTAAATTAAGGTACATTTTAAACACTAAATTAAGGTCATTTATGGTTAAATTTTGGTTAAAAGAGTCCGACTAATTACAGTTTATGTTTCATGTATAAATTTAGAGCTAAATTATACTAATTATGACTAAGTTCTGACACGTATTAAAACCTTAGTCAGTATTTTTCTTTGTTAAATTAAAGCACATTTTGAAAGTTAAGTCTGGGTTTTTTGATTAAATTCAGGCTAAAGGAACCTTACTAATGCTGGATTATTTTTTATGTATAAATTCATAGCTAAATCATGCTTTTTATTTGTAAATTCTGGCACGTATTAAAACCTAAATCAGCATTTTCCTTTATTAAATTAAGGTACATTTTAAACACTAAATTAAGGTCATTTATGGTTAAATTTTGGTTAAAAGAGTCCGACTAATTACAGTTTATGTTTCATGTATAAATTTAGAGCTAAATTATACTAATTATGACTAAGTTCTGACACGTATTAAAACCTTAGTCAGTATTTTTCTTTGTTAAATTAAAGCACATTTTAAAGGCTATGTCAGAGTAAAATTTTGTTACATTTAGGGTTGAAAGAGCCCTACTAAAACTAGATTATGTTTTAAGTAGGTATTCAGAGCTAAATTAGGCTTATTGTGGCTAAATTCTGGCGCATATTAAAATTGTATTTTTATGAAGCTTATGTATTTATTCTTCAGTCTATCTTTTTTTCTTTAAGATATTTAATCTCGCCTCCTTCCGAATTTCAGTTCGAATAGACCACAACAAAAGTATGAGAGTGATGGAAGGAATATTGTTCATTTTTAACAATATACCATCTTTATATTACTTCCAGCCCATTGGAGTACACCGATTTCCAGGATTATCTTTTGGAGTTGCCTTTAAAAAGCGAAAACCTTCGTGATCGAGCTACTCCGCTTCCAATTTTTTTTGCTACCCACCTCCGACTGCGACCCTTCGTTCGTCCTAAAGGAGCTTATCCCGCCGACGAGATCCATCTCTCATGATTCATGCTTTTTAGGCCTCGCCGGACCTTTCTCATCCTCTTAGACGAAACCCTCCCGTTCACCCGTTCGGCCTGGCCTCTTTCCTTCGTCCTGCGAGAATCCTTTGTCCTTTCGTTGGTATATATGCCTGCCTGCCAGCCGTACGGTCAACGTTTATTAACGACCCTTTGCTTTTCGAAACTACCGCTATACCCATCCTGTGACCTGAAGGTTCCCTCTTATCTGGACCCTTGCGTTACGTTATCGCAGCCAGGGAGCCGCAAAAAATAAATTCTTCAAGTTTTAGACAGAGCCGCCAACGATCAAAACGACAGGAAAAAGACAAAACTACCAAATATATCAATAATACTTTAAGTTTGGATGACATTTTACATCTGCTTGATACATCCGAAAACTTTTATTACCACAACCAAAGTTTATTATTAGTTTTTTTTATTTTGTATTTTGAGACCTATTTTCACCCTACGTTTATAAAAAAAATCTTTTGCTCCTTCCATGACTCTAAAGGTCAGCGTTTATCTACAAGCTCCCGTTTGTCCGTAGAATGGAGGATATCAAGAACTCAAAAAATATATTCTTCCACTTCGCATGTAGTTTGTTTTGAACCTTTTCTTACCCAAGTTTTTTTGCTATAGAATAAAAAAATATTATAGTAATCAAGGGTTAATTTGAAGTTTCAGTAAGGGTTAGACCACTCATGAAAAACAAAACTCTTGCATTTAAAAAAAATAGTTAATGCTATTTTTATAATAGCTTAAACACAATATGTTTTAAGACATTTCTAATATGCTTGAACATTAATTTGAAGAAAAACTATTTTTTAGTTAGACACCGAAAAAATACAAATTGGAGGGTTAAAATGACGTTAAATTAGTCAAATTTAAACGGTTTGTACGCAAAAATGATTTTTAATAACAAGCTTTAGGATTTATTGATTTGCTTATAATTTTTTAATGGTATTACTGAACGTTTCTATGACATTAACCATCTTCGACATCGAGCTTTATTTAAAAATAAGGTCCAAAATTAATTAATAATTTCTTGATTCTTTCGCGTAGCCAAATCCATGTTTTTTGATATTTAATGATTTCGACAGTTGCGTGCTATTTTCTTAATTTGTTTTTATTGAAATACTGAAAAAAAAGTGAATTGATTTGATGAAGGTCCATTTATCGATGATATTTACTATGACTAATTTTTGAGAAAGGATACCTGAATTCCCTTAGATTTTTGTTAATGTAGATTTGTTCATTAATCTGACCAAGAGACCAACATATTTATTTGTAACATGAGAGTGTCTTAAATCATCTAATTGCCCAAATTATTGCATCTATTCCCCTTAGTATATCTAAAATCATCAAATATCCTCTTAAGGAATAAAATCCCGTTCCTCTAAAAAAGCAACTGATTTAAACTTAAAGAACAAGGAATAAGACTTCGTGTCCTAAAATGGTCGAATAGGGTTTAAGAACTGTAGAAAGTTGAGAGATTATCGGAGTGTAAGTTCCGGCATTATCACGTAACAATAGGAAATTATCTCCAACAAATTTAAGATATTTCGTCAATGTTTCTGGCAGTTGTTAAGGAATCTACCTATTGGAACAATGTACAATTATGTGTGTGCCACCAGAGAAATTCCAGCATATGCCATAATTGATTTCTCTTGGTAGTTGAATCTGTGATTGAAGGAACATTCTGCAAAACCAGGTCTTCGCCCCATATTCTCACGACGTTTTAATCTTACCTTTTGAATAATAGGTCTTAGTATAACTGCATTTTATTTTAATCATCATATTGACAACTGGTTTACAGATTTTGGAAAAAGAAACAGATTTTTTTTAGGTTAGTAGAATGTCATTTTGTATGGCAGGATTCTTCAGGCCTCTTTCCTTCATATATTAGAAGAAGAAAAAAGAATGTATAATTGAAACAGAAATAACAGAACAGGAATGGAGGAAATGGGTGGAGATTCCTTCGACTTTTTAGGAAGAAAAACATTGTTTCTATACATTAGAAACAAGTAAATCCTCTATAGTTTTTCTTTAGGGAAATAGGGAAAGTCCTCCTGTATAAAAATTTTGTAGCTTATTAGTCTAAAGTTATACTAATTCCCGCATATATTTACGATGAATTTACTTTCAATCCCAGTAGTTGTTTAAAATTACAACAAACAACCATTGTCTTCAGATAATACAGTTATTACAGGAAGCTAATTAGTATCGTCCACTTCATCTACGTTGATTACCTTTCCTAACTTTTTTAATTGGTATAACTATATATACTTTTTGTACCTCCAACTTTTTTTATTCTATTCACAAGATCCCTAAAGTGTATAACCAGCTCACATTGCAAAATTGAAAGTAGCAATTAGTCTTGCCATTATCAATTTGAGTGCCGAATCCCCTTACACAGCACCCCGATATAGAGATGTTACCGATAGGACTAATAGGTACGTTAGACACCGCAGAATAATCAAAATATATGACGGGAGCCGAAAACCCTCGGCAGACCTTAGAAAAGGGTGAAACGTGCGTATGTCCAGGGCGAAAATTCCACCTGGTCAAGCAAGAACTGACAGGCATATCCCAGGGCTACGCAGAACCCTCCGGAGTTGGTTTCGTAAAAGGCAGGGAAGGGTAGTATCCTTACCCTTACCCTTAACCGCCCTCCTGCCCCTCTCGTCGGCGGCGGACCCACTAATCAATCTATCTTGCCGACGTTCGGCCGCTGGGGCCCTCCGACGCATTTACCCCCTCGTTCCTCAATTCTGAACCCCCGCGCTCTTAGCTGCCGCAGGGCTGGACCGATTTTATTCTTGACCAAAAAATCATCCGTCCTAATTGTTTGAACAACATATGTATTCTAAACCAGTCCATATATAGAAAAACTAAATGGGGAACTTAAATTGGATTAATTTCCCGAATCCCAGAGAAAAATTTACCATTGTGGAAATCTCAGGGAAAAGACTCTGTGATGTCAAAACGTTAAAGGAAATTTGTAATAAAACTCTTTTTGCTTTGCTATATATTTAACACCAAACGTGTCCAAAACTTTTGGAAATCTACTGAAATGTATTGTGCAAGAATATTTTTTGTCAGATCTTCAATGAGATCCAGAATATAGCACTACTGTTCAAGATTCTACTTAAGATTAGATCTATCAGCCTGGAGCAACAAAACAATCATCACATATTTTAAATAATTACCATTGAGATTATTTTGATATACTACATACCTTCCTTCTTTGATTGCCCCTCAGCTTGCTGTTCAATTTCCAATTTGTTATTATTGCTCATTTGTTTACCTTGTACCGTGACACTTAAGTGTTTCAGTTTTTTTGCATTAATCCACAGTAAGTAGAGTTCACTTGTAGCATTCTAAAGGGTTGATAAGGGATAATGCACCATTAAAATGTAACAAAAAATTTTAAAACTTTGGCGGACCTAAAAAGTTATTACTTTATTTTAAGAGGAATTTAATGCTGAAACATTTCTTATTCTTGTTATTTTTCAAAAAAACTGTCGTTTTCAACAGAATCACGCATAACTAAAAATACCTTATGCAGCTGTGTTATTTAAAATCATCGAATATTCAAAAGTTGGCTACGAAATTAAACGTCAATTTTGACGATCAGGAAAAAGGTTGAAATAATAATAATAATAATAACAATAATAATTTAATTGAAAAAAAAACGACTTAAACAACAGAAATAACAAACAATTTGCACTTATTGTAGAAATTGTTCACAAATGATCAGCGTTTTCTCTCAGACATAAATTTAATCTTCGTCGGAAATTGAAATCTTCTCTATCCAATAACCGTTGATTGTTTTTAATTAGTGTGCCTTTATCAATAATGCGATTCCACAATTCTGTTGGAGACACAATTGGCATGGAATATACAAGTTCCTTTAACATTCGCCAAAGAAAGAAGTTACATTTATTGAGGTCTGGCGATCATAGAGGCCTAACTTGTTGAGTTATTATTTCCTCTTCCAATTGATTTATTTGAATACTTTGGTTTAAAAAGCAATAATACTGAAATGAACTGGTGCTCCATCATGCATAAATCAATGTTCCAGTCTGAGTTGTAGTGTAGATCCGGGAGAGTGTTCTGGAGAAGTGTCCCCATTTAGTTGATTCGGTAAAATAAATGGATCTGTTAAATACCGATCAATAACACCGGTCCAAACACTTGTTTTAAAATCGCATTGGAAATATCGAGAGTTACTGAGTTACTGAGGGTTTACATCGTAAATCTCATGATAGTTATGTAAACAAGCTTCGTCAGGAAAAAGAATTTTCTTTTCAAAATTAATATCTTTTTGCAAAATAAATTGACTTGTTTGTTAAATGAAGACACGCTGACCATTTTCAAAACATTCAGCAAGCAATTACTAAAATTAAATGACTTTTTTTTATTAATTGTGAAGTTTGAAGTTTAATTTCATAGCCAACTTTTAAATGTTCAATGATTTTTAAAAAATACAGCTGCAATTCGTGTTTTTAGTTATTCGGGGTTTTGTTGAAAACGACAAAGTTTTTTGAGAAATAACAAGAGAAAGAAAAGTTTTAGAACCAAATTCGCCATGAAATACACTAATTACTGTTTAGGTCTGCTAACGGGTTAAAAACTTCTGTCATATTTTAATGGTGCATCGTCCCTTGTTAACCACAATTCAACTCTACTTACTATCGGTGAATGCTTTTCGTACACTCACAACTTGGATCAAATTTGGTTTTTCTAAGTTCAAGTATAGCTGAGATACTGATTTTTTCGAAATTTGAAACCCCACTTTCTAGGCCTATAATTTCTCAGGGGTGCAACTTAATATAGAGGTAAGTGGCGTTAAATCGCCATATTTTAGGTTCTCCTACATGCCACAGCTGTTCTTATACAAATCACCCCGTATAATTCAGTATTTTTAGCGCTAGCACCAATTTCAGGTAGTAGCAAGTTTAGAAAACAAATTAAAAATTGATGAGCCCGTCTCTGTGTTACACCCATCGAACTCACCCTCTTGGCGAGCCGAAGCTGCCCCTATGCCCGACGGACAATCGTCAAGATACAAATAAAAGTAATTAGTGGGAAGAGCAAGGGAAAGGGGGGCATCGGATGGGGCGAGGAAAGGCGAGCGAGACAGATGGAGGGTGTTCCTTATCGAATGTGAAGGAAATGCGAACGTGTCAGCGTGAAAATCGAAATCCCATTTTTCCGCACAACTCACCGTTGACAGATGACGAGTGGGATGAGAGTGGATTCTGAAATGTTCGCCCAATTATCTGCCGTTCGATTTGGAGAGCCGCCGACGGTGGGACGCGAATAATTGGGAGTTTGGAATATTTTGGAGAAAGGAAATTTCGTCGCGGAGATTTATTTATTCGTTAAATAAATATTATAAGTTTCAATGAATCCCGGAACGGAAAAATCGAGCTTCTTTTTCAATCGTTTTGTAAAGCAAAATAACTAAATGTAACTCGTAAGTCAGTACTTTAGGAGCAATTTCAACAGGAATAAATGACAAAAGAGGCCAAAGCAATTATAAATATATCCGGTTCACATTAATGTTATTTCCTCTCCAACAAATAGAATTTTTACACGTCTATTTTTAACTCCGGACAAAATGCATAGATGGGACAGAAAAGTTTTCACATATCAGGAAGGAAAAGGTAAGAAGATACACGAATAAGGAAAACTTCCGAGATATAAAGTAGCTTTATGGAGAACAAAACTTTAAGGTAATAAAACCAGAAAACTGTAATGGTTGGATCACTTAACAAAAATGCCACATACTAAGATACAAAAAGAGATGTCAGAGAGATAGATTTTAAAGACTGGAAGATATAAGCAAGATGTTGAAAAGAATAGAATAATATCATCATTAAACAGCTTTCCACCGGTTTATAAGAGTTTCATTGAATATTGTGTTAATTCTGATGATCTTGAATGGTTATGTAATAAATTATTTATTTTAGAAGTTAAGATTTTCCTTTTTTTCGAGATTCGTATTGATTTTTGATGAGTCTCTAAAAAGAACTTTTATAAATTTAAGTAGTCAAAAAAGTTATTGATTTAATAAACAAGTAGAATAATACTTTGAGAGTTAGTGTCGTTTTTGGTATGAGCTGATTGGAGGTATTTCGTTTACTAACTAAAATATAACATTTGACAGAAAAATTAAAAGCATTAGAAGAATAATAATTCGTTTTTAGTAAGTCATACTGTTAATAATGCATTTCTTAAAAAAAACTAAATAAACTTATGGTTATTGTAATTTTTAAAACACTGGAGGGTTTTGAGAAAATAGCAATTCGTTTGATTTTAGATAAGAAAAATATATTACAAAATTCTTATACAGGTAAGATACTTTTCAGGTGGGATTTCAAAGTGTGATACATCGTTGATATTAGCTCGGCAAGAGGTTTATAAAAATGTAAAAATATACGGGGTGTTCCATTTAAAAAAACAAAATTTGTCTGGCACTGAGTTCCTGAACATACTGTATATTTGGGACTAATTTTAAAATGTTATTCTCAAGACTTTTTTTTCGTAACTTCAATAATAGCGGACTAATCGTACCTCGACGCACTAATGCCGCACCCTGTATATTCTTATATATCTTTTATTGAAAATATTACTATTCATTGAATTGTCCTCGAAGAAAATTCATATTGGATGAAGCAAATTCGTACTTATCGACTACAAAATACATAAGGTTATATTTTCTAAATGTAAAATTAAATTCACACGATATTTTATACTTTTGCAGGAATCTATTGCATCAGAGTTAAAACCATTTCTCGGTTGATCAAATATCGTTTCAACAAAATGGAACTTCATATTTTTTGAACAAAAGTTACTAATTGTAAGATTCCCTGAGAAATGATTTGGGCAGATGGGCAGTTAGGGCTCCCGATTTGACCTCGCTCGACTTTTATCTATGGAGTCCTGTTCAATATTTTAAAGAGTTAGCACAAAGAAAAAGACTTTAAATTTCCAGTAGTTCCTGCAATATACACAAATATTGACCAGCCACTACTGGCAGCAAGTAACCGCAGTACATTTTATAAAATAGGATTATATAATAATTTTCGGTAACTTCAATGAAAATATTTTGTAGTTAATGATAATTTTTATAACATTTAAAATATCCTCTTAAAAGTAAAGACCGTTCTTGCCTTTTTGCGAAAAAGATCATTGAAAATTTAATTATATTTTGTTCTCTCCACATTGAGTAGATTTCATAATAAATCTAAATAGTTTCTGTTACATTTTTGATTTAATATATAGAATGACACTTTTTTTGAAAACTTATCTCGAAAATGTAGTGTGTTTTACTACTTTTGATCAGATTTTTGAAGAGAATTCAATTACTGCATAAAATATGGGCTTTTACCATTAGAAGAAGAGCCGTGTATTTTTATACTAAAATTTTATTTAGTGAAATAAATTGGAAAAGTAAAGCTTGTGTCTTAGAAGTTATTTTGTATTTCTGTCACGTTTCCATACAAAAAAACATCTCTGTTCATATCTTTATTACTTCGTATTATTACACTCTATTTAATCAAACCCCTACTTAACGTAATATTCGCCAATGTTTAACTGCCCGTGAAATTGTAACGTCCCAATATTGTTTAGTTTAAAGTCCCCATATCACATGGAAATTTTTCAATTTTATTATAGTGTCCCGCCATTCCGTAGTGATGTTTTGTTCAAATATTTTTCCCCAGTTGTAAAAATACTTGGCGATAACGTCATCGCATCTCACCACTCCTATGTTTAATGACGACCGATCTCAATTCGACGACCCTTACACCCACCCACACCCGCATGTGAGGGTGCTTCGTGAGGCTCAAAACGGGCACGGCCATCCGCCCCAAATGTCAAAGTCGTAGATAGGTATAGTTCGTGAGGCAGGAGAAGAGGTTTGAAACACGTGCAAATTTTTTATTTTGAGAAAATGAACTAATTTTCACTTTTTTCATTTCGGTTCTTTTTTGGGGAAAAATATCAAATATCTTCCAATTTTTTTTAAAAATGCGTAATTTTGTTGGAAACATATCATTTGTATAGAAGAATTATCGATATTGTTAATTGTATCACATTTTAGAAAAAGTAAGTTAAAATCCGTTAAAAATATAAAATCGCGACCATAGAGTCTACGGTCCAAATTCCATAAAATAAATGAGCTGCTGTCAAAAATTCGTCAAATATGTCATTTTTGCTAAAAATTAGTCGGAATATTTGAAGTAAGGTCAATATTTGGTAAAAAACTGTGACAAATTATGTTATTTTTTTAAGAAAGTCCACTACTTTTTTTCATATATTATGAAAAAATTTGTCAATACAATTATTTTTGTCAAAGATTTAATTTCTATTAAAAATTCTGTGACAAATTTTCCAATTTTCTAAGAAAACCAACAATTTTTTCAATTATAAAGAATTTAACATTACAATAATTGTTTCTATACAACATAGGTCAACTTTGTTATGCGTATTTTTATAAATAAATGTATAAAGAATTTTAGAATTTTTTAAGAAATCAAAGTTTATTAAAGGGTTTGTCGATATAATTATTTCTATCAAATAGGCCATTTTCGATTTGGGATTATTGTTGGGAAAATCTATGACAAATTTGTCGACAAAAGTCAAAAGTTTTCTTATAATAAGAAAAATTCTTTAAATATGATTATAATTGCCAAAATCAGTCGAATATGTAATTTTTGTCAAAATTTGTTCAAAATTTTTAAAACCATGTATTTTTATGAAAAAAGCAATATCTTTTTTATGTTTTGAAGAAGGCCCAAAATTTTTTCAATTGCTGTAAATAAATTGTCAAAAATTTGTGAATATGCCATTTCTATCACAAACTAGCTGAACTTTTTAAAGTCAATTTTCATGAAAAAACTATAAACAGATTTGCTGCTATTTATAGACAAGCCAACAATTTTCTCATAAATTATAAAAAAAGTGGATATTACTGACAAAGATCTGCCAAATATTTCATGTTTCTAAAATTTGTTTAAATAAGACAATTGTGTCAAGTTTTAAATAAAGAAACAACCAAAAATTAACGACTCCATAAAAAAAATGAGTAGTTGTGAAAAAAATGTATCAAATGTGTCAGTTTTGACTGACACTTCTTAAAAATCCTGCAATCATCTGCCATTCTAAAGAACTTGAAATATAAAACACAATTAACAACTTACCTAAAAAATTATATTATATATTTATTGTTCTACAGTTATTCGGTTTATGAAAAGTGATTAAAAGAATTATATTTTTTCCTGTTCTTGGCACATGTTATACACAAAGTCCTCGAATGTCAGAACGGTGGATATTAGTGTTAGAGGGGTTTGAGTGGGAAACCTCCCTTGATCTAACCGACGAAGTATGTTTAGGACGGCCGAGTGGGTGGCGGAGGGTGAAAAAGGCCCTTAGAAGGGTTGACGGGTTAGCATCTCCCCTCTTTTATGAACCGCCTAAATAAACTATAGTTGAGAAATATTTCTTTTTTTCTAGGTATATTGTTTTAATAAACTTTTAAGTGGGCTGACGTGAACGGAACGGAGTAAGAAAGTATGTTGCTTTAAATCATTTTTCAGTTTTATTTGGCTTTTGACTCATGTAAGATTATTTTAACTAGTGTATATCTATTTTTTCTTCTCTTGGTGCTCCCTTAGGAATATAAGTATTTGTTTATGTGATGGGCTAAGAATTATTTTCTTTATTATGCATTGATAATACCTCGAAGCATTTGTCACTGAAAATAATCCCTGTAGAACATCCCTAGAGGTGGAGTTTGTTTAGTTAGACTTCTTTTAAAATTTCTACGGCGTAGGGTTTTAAATTTTTGATTGTCCTATTAATATGTCAAATATGAATGGGTAACATCAATTTTAAATATAAAAAAGCTATTTTTAAATCAAAGAGTGACATAAGATTGACAGGTTTCTTATAAGGGTACTTGACTTCATGTGATAAATATTTCAAGCAATATGTACAGTCTGATATTTTGCTATAATATTCTTCTATTCCTAAAAAATTTGGTTAATATTATTTAAGTATTTAGTCCAAATGGTATTCTAAAATAACTGAACTTCCCAGGTTTAATTGTTCATTTATTACTATATACTGAGGACATTTTAGATATAATTAAAAAATATCCAATTGTCTATCACTACCTGTAAATCCAGTCAAAACATCTCCAACATATCTATACCAAAATAGTACATTCTTGGAGATATTTGAATCAAAAATTTTTTGTTCCAAATTATCCATAATAATATTTACCAAAATTGGTGATATTGGACTACCCATTGTCAATCCTTCATTTTGAATATAAAATCCATCATCGGAAATAAAGCAATTTTGATAGATACATAAATTAAACAGATTTATAATTTAATTAATTAAACTTTGGTTGTTTTTTCTTTCTAACAATTTAGCTATTAATGTACATTCACATGGAAACATATTACTAACGTCAAATTAATCTAATTTTGTATTTTCATTTTTTACGCATGTTAAAAACATGTTCACAGGTCACCAGCTTACATAGTCACACTGTATATTCATATCCAGTGGTATAAAAAACTCTGAAAGTTTATCTTGCTTCTTTATTTCGTTTTAAAAATTGGCTGTCGAAGCGGAATATTGAATTGTGAGTTGAGTGGCTGGTGAATTGAATTAGAAGGGTTAAAATAAAACGCAGAAATCACAGAATTTAATGGAGTGTTGAGATATTTATTTTTAGATCTGGCAAATGGGAAACATTTTAAAAATAGAAAATAGTCCTCGTTATGCAAGTGAACCAAATTTCTTAATGTGATTTGCTGAAGTATATACAGAGTGAGTTAGCAAATGAGCTCCAAGGGTTCACGTCCAAAACTGACAATTTTCCCATGTTAATCAAACCACCATAGTGTCAAACAAATAAGCTCATTTTAAACGTTTAATTAAAAAGATACAGGGTGATGAAGTAATTTTTTTATGAATCGAAAAATCGGTATAGCTTTGTGAAATATCGATGTAGAAATTATAAAACTTGGCCATTTTCGAAGAGTTCAGAATTTAATGTTATGATTTGAAGCACCAAAATCTGACTTTGCTACAATTTTTTTTAATTATGATTATTTCAAAATAAAACGCATTGTAGAAAAGTCATACCGGGATAATTTAATTATAACATAATTCAAAAATTCCAGAACCGGAATTCGGCAAACGGTTTTGGAAATCAGCATCATAAAAATAAAACAATATAAATAAAGTAGGAACCTTAAAAATGAAAGACGTAGAAATATCAAAAATAATTTGCGTAAATTCTTAGGTAATAGTAACAAAGTTATAGACGGATATCTACATATATTTAATACTATAAAATAAAAAAATTAGAGTGAATGAAACCAATTATAAGTGTTAAGCATGTTAAGTTTTGTTCAAAAAAATTCTGCTTATTCGAAATACTTTTATTCTATTCTCTATTTTTTTAGGCGCATTTATTCTATTCTAGTAAATATAAGAAATAAATACAAAGTGAAACTATTAATCTTATGTTAACCCCAAAATTGCTATAGATCATATTTTTTCTGAATTACGTTTACGATCATTTTGATTAAAACTTGTGAAAAATCAATACAGCAATCGGTAAAATAAGCCATTTTCGAAGACTTAATAATATGATATGAGGCATGCAAGTCTGACTTTTGTCCATATTTTTTTCAATTGAAACGCATGCTAATTGTGACTATTTCAATTTTAAATTAAATTCATCTGTAGAAAAGTCATACCCTGACGTATATTATTTACAATAATTAATTTTTCTAAAACCGATTTTTTTCCTTTTTGAATTAATGACTTTTTTTACCTCAGTTTCTAGTCAAAGTGGTTATAATCCATGTACATTTATGATTAATAAACAAACAAAAACAAAAGAAAAATGAAATTAGACAGCATTTTCTCAATATTCGATTTGCGGAATTTTTTCAAAACAAAGATCCGATTTTCTCATTCTCCCAGGTTTTATTTGATATAATTCTTTGACATTTTCAAAAAAAAATCTGAAAATAATTTCCATTTATTAATAGTTTTTATCATACCGTGCGCTTTCCAATAATTAGTTACAACAGTTACAACAATTAGTAACAACCAGATAAGTCACATTACGCAAAACATCTCATTGCCACTAAACACGAACCTGCAGGTGCCAAAACAATTGAAACAACAGTGGATGTATTTCTTATAAGTAACAACGAAGAAATATTTGATTTTTTGAAGGAATAGAAAATCAAGAAATATCTAAAATGTCCTAATAAACAATATTGAATGAACAATTAAATCTAGGAAGTTCAATTATTTTAGATTACCCGATTGTAGCAAAAATTGTATGAAGTTAAGTACGCTTATGTCACCTTTTGAAAATGTGATTTAGTGAAACCTGGTCAGAGACAAATATTTAAAAATAGATTTGAAATACTGTGGAAATTCAAGCGAGGTATAAAATATATTTTTTATATTAACTCTATTAATTGTTTTCCTTAAAATAAGAGCTGCCTGCGTCTTTACGTATTTGAACATCGAGTGCTATAATTAAAATATCGTTTGGGTTTTTCGCCGTTTTCGTCCATCTACACGTGAAACATAAATCACGGTTGATGTGCAACGAAACGCTGAAACAGCACAAAAAATCCCGAGACTAGCGACTCCACCTTCTCCTTCGGTCGGCTAGAAGAAGAAAATAGAAGAGAAGAAGCTCTTCGGGGAGCGAGTCGGAAGGCGGAACTCTCTTTTTTGCGTTTCCTCGCGTTCCTTGCTGCCACTTTTTGCTCTTCTCTGTATGCTTCGTCGTTTTCGGCTCAACGAGACAGCAGCGGATTTTATGGCAGGTCTGCGGCTGAAAGGATTTTGGGTCAAGAGAGTTTTGTGACGATGACGATTCCGCTCTAGTGGTGCACTGACTTTTAATGCGATGCAAAAAGAAAGGAAAAAATAATAAAACGGGTAATAAAGGTAGTAACAAGTAATACAGCAATCCATGCTGTACTAATTAGAGTAGAACAAATGTGCCCAAAATAAAAAATAGATCAAGTAGGAGATTTAGAGGTAGATAAGAACAAAAAGTAGGATTTTTTTTTTACTTTTATCGTATATTATAAAGTAATTCCATTTCGTTGCCTTTAGATTCTAAGTTGGGGGTTATCGAGAGTTGAGAGTTCAAGTTCTAATTAACACAAGGTACTAAAATCCCAATCATATTTGGAGTTTAGGATCAGTTTTATGAAACGGTGGTTTTAATCTTTATAAATCACACATCTGGATAATTTTCTGAATATTCTTGTAAACGTCAAGAATTTTTTGGAATGTTCTAGTAGCCAAAAAATGTATATAAGTACGAGAAAATTGACAATGTGTGATAATAGTAAAATCACGTTAATCTGTATGAATATCTACTTGATGAATCATAAAATTGTGTTAGTTTGCAGAAGATTCAGATCGTTTAATCGTTTTAAGTTTATCGTTTGGTAAAGTTGTTTCAATAATTCTTGCAAACTGATATTTTATTCAAACGAAGAATATCGCGACATGTTGATTAAACTAATCCGCGATGTTTTGTGTCAGTGTCCCAAATATTTTTGGAAACGTGTAGTGTATTATCTAAAAAAGTAGTGGTAGAAATCATGCGCATCGTGTAAAAATTACCAACAATACAATTTTCACTCTTCTACATTCTATATGCGCCCTGTAATCGACCATTCTAAATATCTGGGTCTACTAAAATAAAAACTTATTAAAACGTTTAAAAAACCATTGTTTATACTTGACTGAGTTATCGGTGTGGCCGGTTTTAGTTATTTTTCAGTATAATAATACATATAAAATACTAATATTTATTTCTTTGATAACGGCTGACTTTAGAAAAAATAATTTTATATCTCATCCATAAATATGCGCATTATTTTCGCGGAAACCCTATATAATTAAAATCGCAATTAGTGTTTTTTACTAATTTATTTAGGTCCAAATTATTTTCTTTTATCAAATTTGCTGCAATTTTACCCCTATTAATCGTTTCATTTTATGTGACTTTTATATTTTTTGTTGAATTTTTTCTTTTATTGATACTCAATTCCTTACGCTCTTATTTTCTTTTGTCTCGTTCCTGTGAGCATTAACCCTTTTAAAGAAAATATTTTTAGCGGAAAATGTAGTTTTTTAGACCCGCGTATTTTATTTTTTAAATCGATTCCATATTAATTACTAAAGACAGATTTTATCCGTTCAGCAAAGCTCGAGTATAGAGATGGGTACATTTTTTGAGTTTCACCTTGTTGTTAATATTAATAAAAGGTTTTATCCGTAGAATTTTGTCGTAATTAATGAAAGCAAAGCACGTTTCCCCACTGCGAGTGCAAGCGTCCCAAGGTAATATTGCAGTGCGCCGTTATGCCAATGGCTAAAGACAAAAAAGGGCCATATAAACGGCTCGCGATGGTGCACTAAAACCCCACGTCTGCAGAGGCCGTATCTAGCACGATTATTGGCTATAAACCTGAATTACTTTCAATATAATCCGGTGCTGCTGCTGCTGCTGGTGTCTGTGCGCTTGTTATGTGCTGCTATTTACGTTAACGGCCGATATAGTGCATGCCGGGGATAGAGGGATTTTTCTCAAATACCTCTTTATACCGTTATACAGGGTCTCAGCTTTTAGCCAATAATTCCAAGTTCTAAATTTTATTTTTAGACAACGGAAATTTTGCCGAGACAACCGGAATAATTGGCTAGATTGTATAACTCTCTAAAGGACAAATTCCAGTAAATTCACCGTTTCTTCCGCTTGTCATCGACTTTATTGATATCTTCCCACACAATAACTAACGTAATAAATAATCTATCTGTCTAATAAGAGAAAATGATTTTCTTGTTCTGATTACGTAATAGCTTTGAAAACACGCCGCTTTCGTGACTTTGGAACTCATTTTTCCTCAAAAGTAAGCTCGGATCGTAAACGTATAATCAATTTCAAATAATTATGGAGCTCAGAATTGTTTGAAATATATCATAATGGCCAAGTACATGGTATATAAACCATCACTTGCTGTTGTTCCCACATAAATGTATATCCATTGGTAAAATTTGTTATTGCAAAGGGTAACTACAGGTACCCTTAAAATGACCCTTTTTGGAGTTTCATTGAATGTTTAATCGATAAGGAAAATATTTGCTCTCTGAATTATTTATTTTCGGTAAATTCAGGTGGTCTATATTTAATGGGAGATAAAGTACATTTTTTTAGAAGTGACATTGAATGACCACATATTGATTGTTTTATGTAATCTATTTAAATATTATTATTAAAACAAAAAAACAATAAAAATATATACAAAAAAATGTTAAATACGAATATTGAAAGTTTCTAAAAACAAGTTATCTTGTCATAGTAGCTGACTACATATTTCTTTTTATTTCTGATTGCCCACATATTGATCTAAATTTTTTGTATGCATATTTTAAAATAATTTTATTAACACAAATACAATAAAAATATCCTTAATTTATTAAGTGTAAAATTATAGATAATTAAAATTTAAAATATTCAGTACGAATTTTAAATATTTTCTATATATAAAATAGGTAATATTAAAATGTATAATCACTAAAAAAGCTGTGTAATTTTACTCTGTTTTCGTATCTTTGCTGCTCAGTAAATATGAGAAACATTTCTAAACCGAAGCTGGAGTCTCGGATTTCAAAGTAGGAATGTTGCAACGTTGCCGATTCGTATGTTGGTCAAATTCTTCACGTTGCTTTACCCGGAATGAAAGTACATAACTTTATATTGCTTTAAAATAATTAATAATATTGTTAAAATCGGTTCAAACATTGGCCTGTTAATGGTTTATTTCTATAATTTTCGTAAATGTTTTATACGGAATTAGATAATTATGAAAATCGATAGAAAATTGCCTACAATCGTGTTAATAAACTCGGAAAATATTATAAATGAAGTTCCGTAATATTCCTCTTCAATGAACCAGCCGTGAGTCCGACCTACATATTTCCCTCGAATTCCCGACACAAAATTTCCTGGAAACGTCGAATTTCGTGTCCAGCGATTTGAAAATAAAATTCCAAAGAAATTTTTCCTCAATAAAATAGCGATAAAGAGCTAAAATGACGATAAATATATTTATTAATATAATAATAATAAAAAAAATGTAAAAGGTTTAATTAAATTATAATGGCTATGTGGCATTTTCACTTTTATCTGTTACCTTTAGGCTATCTGTCACTTTTATTGCTCATTATATTTTCATTGCTATGCTTGTTTTGTAACTATCTTGGCTTGTTATTACTCATTTTTCTATTTGAGAAGTAACAGTTTTTTGTTTTTACACACGCATTAAAAGTCATTACAGAGGAAAACAAAAACAGTCTTATATGAACTTTAACAAAAAAAGATAAACACTTGTGGGGGTTTAACAAACTTGCCAACTGCCTTTAACAAACTAACTTAAATTATAGATTAACAAGAATTAAATACAAATTGCTCTAATTCATCTCTCTTCTTGGCTTTTCGAACAATCCAGATAATTCTTGACTTTTTGAAAGCTCGTGGTCTTGGTCTCTGCAACTAAATTGCCAAACATTAATCATATCAGAACGAAAGGATCAATAAATTAAAAGATAATTTAACGCAAATCCAGCAGAATAAGAGAAAGTTTTGAGTCATTATAGAACAAATAAAACATTTCAAGCTCAAAGGGAAAACCCACAAGGTGAGAAGAAAATGTTAGAAAAGATAATTGGATAAAGAAAGCAAATACTTCTTGAAAATTTCCCAAATCAAATATTTTCAAAGTGAAATAACTTCATTCAAAAATTATTATTGCAAGTTTCCTCGGATACCTTCATAAAAGTTTGGGCATCTTCAACGTCAAATTCTCGGATCCTTTGTTGTAATTTGTTTCTATTTTTTTGTGAAATAAAAGTGTACTTATTCTTCTAATTCGAGATGCAAATGTTAACATTATTTAATTTAATGGAAACCTAGTTAACCCTAGGGAAAATAAACTTCTTGATCATAATGTAATATGAATAATTCCAAAGGCATTGCAATTTAGGTCCTGCATTTCTCATATTGATCTTCTTCTTCTTCTTCTTCTTTTTCTTCTACTTCTTCTCTTCATATTCTTAATTTAAAGCCTTTTAATGTAAAGTTGATTTGATTGGGATTTGTTTTGTTTAGATTAGTCTTTGTATAATTTCTTCGATTTATTTCTATCTTCGGTTTTTTCACTTCCTCATTCTATGTTTTTTCTTGTATTCTTTGATATGCTACTGTCGTCTAAAAGTTTCTTTTTTTATTTTGTCTTTTTTTGTTTTATCCTGCTTCACTGCTATATAACAGGGATGTTCTGATAAGTGTTTTAATACGTTTGTTAATATCTTTTTCCTAGAAATGAAAATTTCAGTGTATTGAATGTCTTGCTTGCATTTTTAACTTTTTTCATCAATTTTTTATCTATGATAGAGATGATACCCTGTTCACAATTTGCTGTGGTTTGGTATATAGTACTTACTGATACATGGTTTCGAACTGTTTCAGCCCTACGCATTCACCCAACTAAATTATCAATACTTTTTCGAATTTCCAATTACCATACGTTTTCTAAAACTGGATTTGATATTATTGCTAGACACTGTTAGACTCAGAAAGTGGCGGCGGTGCTATTAAGATGTTTCATGGGAACATTATGAATGTTTTCATTTGCAATTTTAGATGTGATTCTAGTAAAAAACATAAAACCTTTAGACCTTTATGAATACAAGAGAACAAAATTTATTCTTGTTGGTTTCAATACAACATTTAGAAACCCATTCATAAAAAGTAAAAGCAGATAATTACAAAGGAAATAGCCACCACGGAAAACCTCTAATTTATCGTTTTTTATATCCAAACATGAAAGAGTCATTTACTAAAATTACACGCTTGTTACTAAAATCGTACGTATACTATGAAAAACAGTATTTCTGATAAACCATCCCGGATATTTCCCACTTTTTCATAATTTGTGTCATTCCGAAGTTACAAACTACACTTGTTTTGTATGAAATATGAAGGACGATGGCTTCTATTTTCACGAGGCCTGTGTGTCACATTTATAGTTGGGTTGTGCACTTCACTACCCCTGCACCCCCGTACACCGCGGGCCCGCGGCCCCCCACATATCCGACCGGATCCGGACATAGGGTTTGATCGATAGTGTCCACTTGCAGTGGCGTTGTCAAGGGTTATACTCTATTACAATGCAAAATCACATATGAAAGTTTGTGCTTGGCACCCATGTCACTTAAACCTCAATTATCCAAAACCGAAACGGGATTTTATCACTATTTAATTTGCTTTGGAGGAATATTTGATGCATTGGTGCCCGAGGATTAGTGGCAATCCGGTTTATTATGTATTTTAGTTGAGTGAATATTTTTCAGTTATTTAAAACAATAAGTTAGTAGATCTCTAATTATTGTAATATTTGATTAATACTTTTTATGCTTTGTTTTTGGTGTAACGCCGCCTCTGCTCATCCTGGACGAAGCCGTTCCTATAACACTCTCCCCAGGGGGCTTACACATACCAGAGACACACACATGCCTTTGGGGTTTCTACCTCTCACCCACTTCTCTGTCAAACCCCCATCCGCACCCTCCCGGGCCCCGTTCCTTTTTCACCCTCTGTCCGCCCACTAGACTTCGGCGCTGAAGCTCGGGGTTTTCAAACCATAAAAGTGTATTCTCTTCGGTGGTGTTTCTAAGGATATCAAACAGGGCGACGAAAAAAAAAAATAAGATAAATACTTACCAGACGGTTGTTCCAATTTTATTTCGGATCATTTCGTGCCGCAGAAAGTCAGAGGTTTATAAAAGTTCACTATTTCGACTTGTTTGGAATTACTACACTTTTTTGATTTCAAACTGTGATTGATAAAGGTATATAAAGTTAGAACAACAGTTTTAGCACAGTCTATCCGGATATTTATTTATAATTTTCTGCAATTTTTCTGCGCCGTTCGAGATTGTTTTATTGTGCATTTATTGTTTTTAATTACATACAGGCTCCATGCATAGGATCCAGCTACTTAGTTCTAAACCATATTTCGAGTTTCGGATCCCAAAGTAGGGATGTCGCAACGTTGCCGAATCGTACATTGGTGAACATAACAACTAAATTTTTTACAATAAAATAAATACAATTACATGGCGTGTAAATTAAAAATGTGCTAGCTTAAACCCAATATAGCAAAACTTTGGTTTTATCGTGCCACTTTAATTAAACTAATGCCCAAATTTTGTGTTAGCTTGATTAAAATCGCATGATCTAATTAAAAAAATATAATTGGACAAACATTTCACAAGTAGGTTGTTTATTAACCTTATATAGTTGATTACTAATAAAAAATAATGATGCCTTAAGAGAATATCAGTAATTTTTTTTATTTTAACCATACGAAGACTAAGATTAAGAACTGGATTTGGGCAAGCCTGTTCAAGATAACCAAGAAATGGATATCATCTATCCCAAAGAAGTACTCAGCTTCTAAAATAAAAAATATTAATCCGAAAAAAACTGTAGTTTCACTGGATTACTGTAAAAATTTTAAAATAGGATCCTTAAAAGGTTCTGGTTAAATTATCTATTCTAATACATTCAGCATTAAGATTAAAATATGTTTCTAGTCGCTGGAAAATTGCAGTAGTCATAATGATACCAAAGCCAGATAGTTCGTCGTATCGAAATTTTTGAAAAACTTATACTCAAAAGAATAAAGCCATTACTAGAATAAAGAGAGTCCATTAAAAATCAGTAGTTTCGATTTAAAAATTAATCATCCAATTAGATAGAATCACTAACATAATTGAGAAATCACTAGAAGAAAAAACATATGTGCTACCATTTTACTTGAGGTAACAGACACTTTTGAAAAGATCTGGCAAAAGGGTTAAACTACAAAATGAAGCCGGGCAATATTCAGATATTATTGACTCATATATTTCAAATAGATGTTAAAGAAGCTACTAACAATCTACAAACAGCAATTCAACTTTGTCTAAAAACCTAAATATTACCAAGTTTCGCTGGAAACCACGTGTCAAAAATAGGAATAAATCAGACTCAAATATAAAAAAAGAATTGGTTCATTGGAAAAAACTCCACTCTGTTGCTATATACTATTACGTATTGGGTTGTTTTTTCTGAATAAATATATGAGAAATCTAAATATTGTTCTCGAGGAGTTTTAGCCCACTACGTAACTTGGCTAATGGAAATTAAAGAGGCTCAGCAATAATATTTTTTATCTATGAATAAAAACAATTCTTAGAAAATATTAGAGCAATGTACATCTATAAATAACTAGTACATTTAATCGCAGGGGTAGGCACTACCAACTTAAAACCGAAACTAGACTTCCAATCGCTTTTTATTTTCCCAACCAAGAAGACCCCAATGTTTATTAATTTTGATGACTCTAATAAAAATGTTTATTTATTATCCGATCGCGATCTTGCTCCAAAACATTCGCTCACGTAATATTAAATAAACAGTGAATGTTATAATTTAGAAAATATTAAATAAAAAATTAGTTCTATGTACAGGGCGATATTTAACTAAATATCTGTACATACTATTCATATCTATCAGCAAATACTTACGACCAAATAAAACCATTCAGATATCATCCAAGTTTTCTCACCAAGAATATTGTAACTAAATACCTGAGAAACACGAATGAATATACTTAGTTAAAGGTTTACCGTTCGTTAAAGTTAGAATTGTATTGCTCATTCATTATTATTGATCAGTGCAATTTTAAAATAAATGTATTAATCAAAGACATGTATTTACTTTTAAAAATATAAAATCTGAAAATAACATTGATAATAATGTAAAATATGAATAAATCGAAGATGAAGTAAGAAAAGAAGACATATAATCTTTGGAACAGCACAACTGTCAAAATTTAATTGAATAGTTTACTAATAAATGCTCCACAAAAAAAATAATCTCTAGTTAGACCTCTGGTTTCTCTAGACGTAACGATTATAGTGATATAAGCTATTATTAGTGAAAAAAATTGCGTCTTAATACGATTACTATTTTAATATTTCAAAACATCAATTAAACTATTTTTTATAGTAAAACTACTCAGCTTTATTACGATTATCAAGTAAGGTGATTAGATGAATGTTACAACATAATCATTTATTATTGCAATTGTGCATTCGTGAAATTTTTCCATATTTCTACAAAATAACATTTTTAATTCCTAATTTAAATAATTACTAAAAAAATATTTATTGTTGACTCGCCAGTGCAAAGAATCAAGTTATTATTATTATTATTATAATATTCCAAGATAAATTATCTCCGGTTTTTGCGGTTTTTTTAACCACATTATAAAGCAATTTTTTTTCTAGTGCATTTTTAAAAAAGATCCAGGCTTGTTCCATATTATTTCGTGTTTTTACAAAAGGACTATAATTCTAACTATTTTAATTCCGATTTTATAATTAATGTATACAATACTTTAACTTTGAAATACCCTACAAACTAAAGAATTTAAGATTTTTAAAAAAACAATCCTTAACATTTAAATATTAATTTTTAAACCCATATTTTTTGATTGAACGAAATGTTAATTCAGGACACTCAATTTCATTTTTAGGACATGTTGTATACACACCTACTATAATGTTATGAAAACCATCTTTGATTATTCAAATGCAGTTTTTTTAAACCTCATTGTAAATCATTTTTGTGTTTTTTATTACGTCTTTAAAAAGATCGAGGTTTTATCAAATTTTTAAAAATCGAAAATTTCAGGTTTTTAGGAAACCTAAAAATTAAAGATTTTTTGATAAAGCATCCGTTAACATTCGAATATTAATACTTCAGCCTAAATTTTTTGGTTGAACAAAAAAGTCCCCTTCCAGAACCCTCATTTTCTTTTTAGGACATAAATCGTATAAATCCTCACCACAACATTATGAACATCATTTTTGATTGTTACTTTTGAATCTTTACAGTTTGTTACAAAGTTAGACATAATATGTGATTGAACACTCTGTATGTTCGACTGTTGAAACCCGAGGAAAGCGAGGGGAATAATCCGGGAAGGTCTCGAGGTGGACTTGTCGGTCGGATATAAGGGTCTTTCTTGCTTCGGGCTCGATGAGGATATGCAGCTCGCTATCTGCGGTTACAATGTTTGCTTATTATGTGGCCTATCCTTTATTTCCGGGGAAACGTCGATTGCACAAACCGGCAGGATACCAATAACAAAGAAAGAACAAGAATAAATCTAAATTTAATATAAGAGAACGGAAAAAAATGATTAGAAGGTCTTTGCTGTAAATTAAATTTAAATTTAGTAATCTGCCTAAGGTTCATTTCTCGAATTGGAAGAGGCAGCAATGAAGTATGGGTTAAGAAACAACCAAAAGAAAACAAAGTATTAAAAAATTGAAAAATAATACAAGGAATTTAAATTAGTAGAAGACAGGGAATACAAAAGAGTAAACAAATCCTTATAAATATGACTTATCTCTTATAAATCAAATCAATGATACATCGAGCCTTTTTAGTACCAATGAGTGGGAATGATTTTAAAAGGGAAATTAATATAATAAAACATATCGCTACCTCTAACAATTATCCATTACATTTAGAAAATATATTGATTGATCAATAAAAAGGAAGAAAATGTTGCCACCTCTAAACACAAACCTACATTTAAAAAAAACAATAGAAACTACAATGGAAGTACTTCATATATGTGACAAAATAGAAGAACTTGAATTTTTCAATATACAGTATTGTATGAACAATTAAACCTTTGAAGTTCAATAATTGTAGATTACTTTTTGGATTAAATATCTATATAATATTACCGAATTTTTTAAGAAAAGAAGAATATTATAGCAAAAAATCGTACTGTTCATATTGCTTGATAATGTTAAAATGTTTATGTTATGAAGTTAAATATACCTATAAGAAATTTGTCAATCTTATGTCACTCTTTGAGAACGTTAGATAAACGAAACATTAATCAAAGAAAAGATATTTTCTACTACTGTGGAAATTCAAGAGAAGTATAATTTATCTTTTTATATTTATTATGGATAAATTCCACAAAGTAAGGGTTGAAACAATTAATTTAGTATTTATTTCCTTTTTCTGGAAGTGCAAATAAGGTTAAGTGTAAGAATAGCTTAAACTTAAACTTCACCTTTGTGTAAATTATTATTAATTTTTAAATTACTATTTTTTTTATTTAAAAAGAAAGTCGCATCCACCTAATTATTATTAGCGACAGAATACATAGTGTAAGTACAATTAGTTGTTACCATATTTACAAAAACTTAGTAATATGTCGCTTAAATTTGATCTAAAATGTCTATAGATTTTAAGAAGGATATAAGTTTATTAATAGGGTAGTTTTTAGCAAGCAGATCTTGTAAATTGTCTGGTAGACCATAAATGATGCGTTCATTATTAAATTTTTTACATTCTACTAAAATACGTTTGATAGACAGAACCGTATTACAGCAATAACACCGAGAGGGGTTTTCACGGGAAAGTAGATAACTATGGGTGAGTTCTAAGCCTAGGCATAAGAGGGTTATCTGTGTTACTCACAAGGATAGGATGAGGAGTCACTGCACTGGGATTAATTGTTGCCACTCACTTTGCCACAAGTTTGAGATTTTACTTTTGAAGAACTTTAAATCTGATAAAACCGATTTTTGCATGATTTATGCATTAGCCCTATTCACGCTGTTCTCGCACTCCTGTTCGTTTCCAGAGATACCGATATGGGAGGGAACCCACATGAAATGGACTGATCTTCCATGTTTTTTGCTGTGTTGCAATTCTTTCTTGATTAATTTTTCGAAGGGATGTCTCGGATATAAACGTTGAATAGATGAAAGTGAACTTAGCGAATCAGTGATAATAACAGAGTAAGCACTTTTGGATTTATTAGTGTATTGAATGGCACGATACCGAGCATATATTTCTGCACAGAAAATATTGCTAGTAGAAGGAAACTTAAACAAGAATTTGAGATTTGTAATTAAAGGCCAATACAGAATAAGAAGGGTGTTATGGCCTGATTCTCAGTTTCTATTATACAGTGTTCTTAGAATATTGGGTTAATTGTCTTATGTATTCTTTCCATGTTAAGGATTCAATCAAAAATCATTCCCAAAAATTTTATGTTGGATTTAAATTCTAGTTCTTTGTTATATAATTTCAAAGTGGGATAGATGGTTTTCCTTGAAGAAAAAAGTATGCAAGCTGTTTTTTGTATAGAAAATTGAAATCCAATTTCTAATGACGATAGCTGTATTTTATCTAGTGCATTTTGTAGAGCATCAGTCAAAAGGTCTACATTTTTACCTTTGATATAGATTACGACATTATCGGCGTAGAGACGTGCTTTTATAAGTTTGTCGATGTTTTCTACGATGTCGTTAATGGCGATTAAAACTAGAGTTGGGCTCAGTACAGATCCTTGTGGTACTTTCATTTTCTTGAAGAGTCTCAGTGGAAAGAGTATTGTTGATTCTTACTTGGAACGTTCTGTTGTTGAGGTAATTTTGAATGAACGATAAGCAATTACATCTTATATTCAAAGAACATAATTTATTCAGAATGTTGTGCCTCCAGGGAGTGTCAAATGCATGTTGTAGATCCAAGAATATAGCTATGAACTTTTCTTTCGATGCTATAGCTTCATGTAGATCTAGAATATTATCAGTCCCACCTCTGTTTTGTCTAAATCCATTTTGTTCTGCTATCAACAACTGTCTGTTTTCGAGGTACCATAAAAGACGGCGGTTAACAATTTTTTCAAGTTTGCGCACTGCACAAGTTACCAATATTTTTTTGTTTTTAATTTCCCAATTTATTTGCAATCTGTAAAATGGTATACAATAAGCAAATTGTTTAACAATATTTATATCATGCAAAAGAAACTTCCCATTGGTAGTTCCTTAAATCTATAATTAGTCACTAATTAGGTATAGCTGTGGGAGTCAGAAGTTCTTAATCCTAGAACCTAGAAGTGAGATCATAGGAGGTGTAGCGTTTGAGTCTTCTTTGCGCAGTTGGTTGTGTCATGAGATCTTGAACAAGTGTATTAGGATGGAAACTCAGTCTTTCTTTGTATTTTTTACAATAAACTGTGATTTCTGATTTCACTGTTTTTATTTGAAGATCTCGTGCGATGATGTAGTTTGGAACGAACCACGGAGCATTCACAATAGATCGGAGCACTTTAGATTGGAACCTTTCCAGAATTTCTATGTTAGATGTAGATGCTGTACCCCAGAGCTGAATACCATAGGTCCAGATAGGTTTCAGGATGGCCTTATAGAGTAGTAGCTTATTATTTATTGATAACTGTGATTGCCTGCCGATTATCCAATATGGTTGTCTGAGCTTAAGACCAAGCTGCTTCCTTTTTGTGAAAATGTGTTTTACTTACTTGGCTTCGTCGCGTTGTGGTAGTTGATGACCATCGAGTGTTACTGGAGGGCAGTTTTCTCTCCTGTTTGTAAATGTTACCTGGACTGACTTAGTGGTATTTGCTCTGATTCGCCAATTGCTTAACCAGTGTTCTATTCTGTAGAGATGATTTTGCAAGATTTGTGATGCCTGGTTTTTATCCTTGTGCGTCTGCAAATGTTGCTGCCAGGCTGCTATTACTCGTAGGCAGATCAGCTGTGTATATAAGATATAGTAATGGTCCAAGTACACTGCCTTGTTACCAATATGGGTCTACAGGATTCTGGATTAATTTTAGGTTTATCGCCTTTTTACAAAAAATATAATGATAAAATATAAATTTGAAAGACAACATATTATAATTTTTATGTTAATTGCATTAAGTCAAAAGCGATGGCAAGCCCTTTGGTGCACCACGAAGCTTCGACAGCCCTCTTGTACACCGAAGCCTTTATATCCCTAGAAACCTTATATTAGCACAGTCCGAGAGAGAGACACTTCTACTATTCCAGCGCTTAGCCCTCGGCAGAGACGGTTTCCAAAGATTTTCTAATATTTTTTGAAGAGAGAATCTGCTGCAAGAAAAGGCACAAGAGGGAAAAATAAACAAAAGTTAAGACAGACATACAAAGTATGGGTTTTATACCTCACAATCAAAGAGACAAAGAAAAGTTTTTAGCAAGTCATCGAAAACAAAAATTTGATGACTCAAGGATGAGAGACACAGTTGATGATGTTTTTGTAAGAATAGAGAAAAATATGGAATATTCCAATAAAAGATAACTAACTCAACTCTATCCAACTCCTAATTCTGTATGAATTAAGTTAGTAGATAATTGTTGATAATAGGTTAATAAAAAAAGTTTTGCCGGTACTATTTATTCAAAATTCCCAAAAATAAAGCATGACACAAGCAGTAACGACCAAAATCACTCTCCACGAATGTTGTGTTGAAACGTACCCAGTTCTTTTATCTAAAAACTTTTATTTCCACATATTACTATCTCTATAACGTAGAAATCCATATCTAGCCAACTCTGTTCGGCCCCTTTCGACCCCTTTCCCCCCAGCGAGCAAACACCCCCGCTGGAAGGGTGTTTTTTCCACGAAAATTCCAACCGAGCTACGGGCACCGGAGAGTTGGAAATTCGAGAGCCGGAAAAGTTTCAGTGTCCTATTTCGAGCGTCAAAAGGGACGCGACCCTTAAGGATAAGGGACGGGTCATCAACTGTCGCCTCTTAGACCCCGAGGGTGGACGGAAAAGTGGGTGGCGTCAAGCGGAAAGGACTTTAGTTGGACATGTTACGGAGCCGCAGACTAAAAAACCATGGCAGATATTACAGAAGAAGATCCTTCTAGTCCGGGTTGTGTAAAGGATAAAACTTTGATTGATATTTCTCTCCCTTAGAATAAATATCGCGGGCATTTTCCTTGGTGTTAAAACAAGCAAATTGAAGTTTCCATTATTATTATTATTATTATTATTGGGATCTATATGATTTTTACTAATATTTTGGTTTGTTGTATCCAAATTCACTTAAATCGTTGTTTTTTTGAACCAATCCAACCCAATGTCAAACAAATATGAATACATATAATTAATTCCTAAAAATTTTCTTTGTATTTTATTTACAACCTTGTATTTCATTAATGCAGATCAAGTATACTGGAAAGATTCTATTTCGTTGTTTTCATCGCAAAAACCCTCGTATTTAGACGTTTAAAAAGCTAAAACCCAAAACGAAATATTCGTAGCGCTCTGTTTCTGATCATCCAATTCCCCGCAGGAATTTTTTGTCCTGTGCTTAACAAAATCATGAACAGCTCTCTTGAAAACTTGCCTCGACAACAAAAAGTTCCATCAGAGAGAAATGCGGCACTATTCCTGTGTAAAAGTTCGGGGTGTGTTGGATGTCAGGACCCCGCCGCCCACGCGGCCCCCTTTTACCCCCCGGGAGCCTCAGACCTGCCAGATACCCGAAACGAGGACTGCCGCTGCAATTTACTTGATGAAGGGTGGACTAGGAGAACCCCACGGAATATGGATCAGCGGTGGGACGGGAATTTTTTTCTCAGCGATTCCCGCATTTAATAGCTGTTTTTTTTTTTGTAAATATCGTGAAGTTCATTTAGACTTTTTTTACAGAACTATCTACATGTATGTTATAAAATTAATAATATTTACAAGAACCAGAAGCAAAATAAAAAATACCGCATATCATAATAATAATAATAATCATCCTTTTATGCTTTAATTCTTATATTGTTATTTCTTTGTTCTCTATAATATAATAATATTTTTCTTACCTGTTTTATCTTCTTCATTTACCGTATGTTTTTCAGTATGTTTTACAATCTTTAATATATCATTTACTGTATATGACTTGTATTTAGTTCAGATTACTTCCAGTTTGTTGATTTCTAATTTTTTGTACTCTTTTTATTTGCTTTAGTTCTTAGATGTTTCATTTCAGCGTTATTCTTTCATTATTTCTTAACCTATATTAGACTGTTTGACCACTTCTATTTGTTGTATGATTTATTTTTGCACTTCAATTTGTTTATTTTTAATTTTTTCTCTTTTATTTTACTTGCTTTCCTCATTAGTTATCTCTTTTTCACTATTATTGCTTCAATTTAATCTTTTCTATAACTGATCAAAGGAAACTCGAAATTGTACCACAACAATTTTTGTTATCAAAAAAACAACTAGTTTCGACTTTTAAAAAGTCACCTTCACTTCTGAAAATTAATAACATGGTTACAAATGTATAATATAAAAAATAAATGACAACCATGATGTTTAAAAGATCTAACAATTTACCTAAACGTCATATAAAAGAAATTAAAATCATTACATTAGTGAAAAGGTAAAATTAATTGTGGTAATGAAATAAAATTAATAACGTTATATACACTGTTAATGAACAAACTGAAATACATCAAATTTGTTGTGGTATGATTTCGAGTTTCCTTTAATCATTCCATGTTATCACATTAGAGCCCAATGGAGAACCTTTTATATCTTTTCTATAATTATTTGGCTTTATTTCAATAGCATTAGACATTTGTTTTTTACCATCATTGCTTCAATTTAAATTTTTCTATCTCTATTCGTTTTGTTTTACCAATTCTCTTTATTAGACGATTTATTTCCATCGATAGTATCTTAGTTTATTAATTTCTAATTATCGTTTCATTTTTCTTGATTTTCTTATTAGATATTTGATTTTGACTACTATTGCTTTAATTTAATCCTTTCTATATGAATTTTGCTATGTTTTACGAACTATCTCAGATCATTCATTTCTACTACTATTTTTTTAATTAATGATTTCTTTTTTTTTGACCATTATTGTTCCAATTTAGTCTTTTTTTTTATATTTATTTCGTTTCGTTTTACTAACTCTCTTTTGCTATCTTTTTCCATTAGATAGTGGACTTTCACCACTATTGCTTCAATTTAATCCTTTCTATATGTAACTCGCTTAGTTTCATCAATTTTTTTTGTTAGATAATTAATTTCTGCTAGAATACTTTTAATTTAATGATTTCTTTTTGTTTGTTTTGTTGGTTTTCTCATAGGATGTTTGATTTTCTCCATTATTGCTTCAATATCATCTTTCGTATATCTATTTCGCGTTGTTTTACCTACTCTCTTTGTTAGATCATTAATTTCTTCTACTATTTTCTTAATTTAATTATTTTTTTTTTTCTTGTTCTATTTTATTTGTTTTTCTTATTAGATATTTGAATTTCACCATTATTGCTTCAATTTAATCTGTTTTACATATATCTCTTTATTTTAACTACGCTTTCTATTAATTGATTCTTTTCCTTTACTATTATCTTAATTTAATAATTTCTTTTTCTTTTTGGTTTTATTTTACTTTATTTTCTCAATGGATATTTGATTTTCGCCACTATTTCTTTAATTTATTCTCTTCTATAACTCTCTTGCTTTATTTTACCAGCTCATTTTGTTAGACGATTCATTTCTTTTGCTATTCTAATAAATTCCTGTTATGCCTTTGATTTAATAATTTCTTCTACTTTCTCGTTTCGTTTTACCTGCTATGCTTCTTTTAATTATTATTTCACATAATTGAATGTGAAACTAATCCTCCGTAGTAAAAATATAGAAGCGATCCTTGTTTCGAAACACCCTTATTATCTTTCCAATTAGTTTATTTTAATTAGACTCTTGGCAGTGTCCTTAAGTGCCACCCCTGTGTAGAGTCGCCTGGGGGTGGCAGGGGTATATTCCGTTTTCGTTCCTTGTCCCTTTTCGCTTTTGACACCCTTGTGTGATGTCTGAATGCTTCGTTCGCCTGATATCGGCAGAGGATATTAGTTTTGTTCTTTGGGGTAAAAGAGAATTTACCGGGTGTGTCCGTACATCAAATGCTAGATTCATTAAATTTCGTTCCTTTCATGAAATCAGTGCAAAGATAAGTCGGGGGAAATAGCAATAAATAGTTCAATAATTCGGAAAAATATGAAAACATTTTTTAAATATATTCGAAAACTCGTAGAATTTGAGCTAAAAAAATTGGATGCAATAAATTGTAGGAAAAAATTATCTTTCCCTATCGCCTTCAATAATGATATTATTGGTGTTTTATAATTGGCTGGATCACCCTGTCAATGATCAATCATTCAGAATTTAGCTATGTATGTCAGCACTCCATCAAGGAAGCTATTTTTTTTGTAGCTTCACCATTAAATCGTGTACGTGAGTGTGTACGCGGGGGTGTGGACACAAAGCTCTCACCCGTTGCCCCCCCTCTCCCCCGATTTGGTCCCCACGTCGATCCGACCCGGGCAATGGGGTGTGTGGGAGTGCGACAGTCCTGCCGTGACCCCGGTCGCGGGGAAGCACGCAAACACCCCCGCACACTATTAACGGTAGAAATGGACAAGATTACTGTTACACACGGTAACACTGAGATGTCTCACACGGTGAACAAGGGAGTCCTTTTTTGGTTTCGGGGGTTTAAATGTAATTGATATTGAGTCGAATTTTGTTTTCCTTCAAGTAAATAAAGTGACAGCGACATTATTAGTTTAGACAAAATTTCACTTTAAACATTTACTCGAAAATGTATACGTGGCAACACTTCATTCACACTTTTAATAAAAATATTTCTCATGTAACCAAGGAATATCTACCTGATGAATCATAAATTTGTATTACTTTGTATATGTTTCGGATCGTTTAATTATTTTAGTTTTATAGTTTGGTAAAATAGTTTCAATAATTCAGGGGAAAATGGCATTTTATTCAAATTAAGAATATCAGGACATGTTAATTAATCTAATCCGCGACGTTTTGTATCAATGTCCCAAAGAATGTTGGAATGTGAAGTGTATTACATAAAAAAAGTAGCGGATCGTGTAATAATTACCGGGAACACATTTTTCACCCTTCTGCATCCTCTGTAAACTACCATTCTAAATATCTTGGTATACTAAAATAAAAACTTTTAGAACGTTTAAAAAACGATTGTTTACTCTTGACTGAATTATCGGTGTTGTCGGCTTTAGTTACTTTGCGGTAAATAATATTTGGAGAGATCTAAAATACTAATATTTATTTGCTTAAAAACGGCTGACTTTAAAAAGAATTATATTTTTATTCTTCATACGTTTTTGCAGCTTATCCATAAATATGTCCATTATTTTCGCAGACCCTGTACTCTGTATATGTCGAAATGTTTCCATCTTTTAGATTGTTATTCAATATTGGTTCAAGCAATATTGGCAGTTTTGTAATTATCGATTTTAATAGTATGTCAGTCTACTTTTATTGGTTTTAATTTTTTATAGCTCATTCTTGTTTGGTTTCTTTTAGATTTTATTCTTGATTTTATATATATTTTTATATTGCTGTTATAAACTTTAACTATCTTCTTAATAACCCTTTCCAATTCAAAAAGTTCTGACCTTTCCCCATGGATTTGAATTTTGGAATTCACTATGTTGATTACCGATCTGGTTTCATTTATTAATTTTGGTGGAGTTTCATAAGGTTGTAATATTTTCAACATTAGATTTCTGTTGTTACTTTCAGATTTATGAATATTAAGTATAGTTTTTCTATCCTTTACGTAATTCTTTTTATAATATGATTATTACTTGTACTTTGTGTGTATTTCTGCTTTTTCTGATTTCAGGAATTTATTTCCATTTTGTTTCGTAGTCTCTTTTCCATTATTCTTGTGAATTAAATTATTTTGTACATGAGAATTATAATATTGATTTTCCAGATCTCTGGAATTTTTTCCATGTGCAATACAGATTACAATCTTTTTTAAACTCTTCCTTCCTGTTCTTCTCTTACCATTTTATCAGTTACGCTTCCAGGTTATCCTCTCTTGTTGTTTTTCTAAATTTTTAGGTCTTTGCCTTTTTCTTGGTTATTATTTCGTTTCTGTTTTCCATTTGAGCCTGAATAACATTTTGTTCTGTAGCTGTATTCTCTTATTCTTTCCATATTTTTAATTTCAGTTTGATTTCTACCTTGAATTGGTTTCTTTTTTTCCTAATTCCATATTTGTCCCTCTCTTTTTACTTTTAGGGATTTTATTTTATCTCGTTTAATTTCGTTTTAACCAGATTCTTATTTTCTATGTATCTACTCTAAATAGTATTAATTTTTGAATAACTATTTCCAATCATTTTTCTCCCTAAATTTTCTTATTCCTAATGTGTTTGTCTCAGCGTCATCAATTTTGTCATGTATCCTTTCTGCGATTGAAGTTTCAATGAACTACAATCAAAACCAAAGAAATTAATATATAATAATAATGGGAAAAACCAAAAAACCTCAGATCTTTCTTCAAATCTTCAACCATGCCATTATTTCTCCATACAAAACTATTAGTTTACCGTGTTTTCAACGGTCACATCTGTTAAGAACATTTGAACTTAGAAGCTAATCTCTAACATAACTTTTTGACATTTCGAATTATATATATACACTGGCTTGACACCCCTTCTGGGGTTTCGTCGCTTGACGCTTCTTAAATCCATTTATTGGGGTGGATCAATCCCCTTTTTCGTGACTACAATTTTTCTGTAATGTCCTCCATAATTTTCTATCCATAATCATTTATTTTTTTATATTTCATTATAGATATACTTCTTTGCTTTCTTCCTCCAGATTATTATCATAACATTTGTATTGTTATGTTTATTCCTCTGCTGTATACTGTAACGGAATTTTTGGTATAAATTATAAGTTTAAAGAAAATATATACTTGGTTCTATTATTAAATCAACAAATATGACAATAGCTTCCAAATTATAAATGAAAAGCTAATTATCATTGAATTTAACAAATTTATTAATTAATTAATTTATGTAATAGCATCATATGACATTTATATTTCGGTATAGCACAGAAATTTAATGAGTTATAAATTTAAAATTCAATGGGGTTGTCACATGAGATTAATAAGATTTCATATTGTATTTTCATTTTTGGTGCAAACAATTTTTACCAGTCAGTTTAATACCTAAAAAGGATACATTAATAATAAAAAATATTAGTTCGCATTAAAATCAGAAAATTTATAAAATCTGCGTCAAATTTTGACAACACTTTCAAATTTTTTCTGCAGAGTCCACAAATTGCTAAAAATGTATGTTTTATGTTTTTTTTACCTTGAATTGCAATCAGCAATTTGAAATTTTTCGGTTTATGAAATTTGAAGCGTAAAGAACTTTTTTTTTGTAAATGTCTCATCATTCATAAAACTAATGTTTAAACTCTTTAATTATTGAAATTGCACTAAGTTTGTCAAAAATACAAGAATTTGACAAATGTCTCTTTTTGATTGGACTGCAGTTGAATATTTTTGTAATTTTTTTAATTAATAAAATTAAGATGACTTGCTTTGAAAAAATGTGTTTTATATGTTAATTTGACTAAAAGAACCGCCTTGGAATTTTTTAATATCTATTAGAACTTTTGCTTGTTTTTATTTTTTTTTTATGTTTCGCTTCTAATTTCGATTTTTAATTATTCAACTGTATTGTTAAGTGTAGGTTTGTGTTTAATGTCAATGGGGTGGGTGTTTGGCGTAATGTGACTTATCTAGATGTTTTAATCTATAATATCGTTAAGTGTTCGCTGTATCTTTTCTCAAAATTTCCAACGCTGTGGCCTATATAGATAGCATTACAATCCGGACAATTTAGTTTGTAAATACGTGATTTTTTTAAATTTATTACATATGTAATAGTTCTGTATGACCTGTCATGTTTAGGTTGTTTCTGAAGTATTAGGTTAATGGCAACATTTTCTTCCTTTTTATTGATCAACTTATTTACTAAATGTAATGGATAATTATTAGAGGTAACTATTTGTTTTGTTTTATTAATTTCCCTTTTAAAATAATTCATGGAACTGAAAAAGCTCTATGTATCATTGAATTCTAAGCTAATTTATTTGACATTTGTATAAGTTAGTTTAAGATAAGTTAAATATTGAAGGATAGAAGATTACAATTTATTTTTTAATAGTTATATCTAAGAAATTTTTAATACTGTTCGATTCATTTTGAACGGTATATTTTATTTAGCGATGTAAATTGTTAATATAATTAAAGAAAATATCCATTTATGTATCACTAAAAATAAAACCAGCCCAAACATCACCAACATATCTATACCAAAATAATACATTCTTGGGAATATTTGAATTAAAATTTTTTTGTTCCAAATTATCCATAAAAATATTTACCATAATTGGTGATATTGGACTACCCATTGACACTCCTTCATTTTGAATGTAAAATTTATCATCAAAAAATAAGTAACTTTGACTGATACATAAATTAAACAGGTGTATAGTTTGATTAATTGAAATTTGGTGTTACTTTTTTTCTTTCTAACGTTTTGAAACGTATCACTTATGTGTTTTGTTGAAAGTGACAAATTTCTGTATTGTACCCAAAAAGAGGAATTCAAAACACGAAGATCAACGTGGTGACACCGAATTCAAATTACTGGCTAAATATCAGCATATCGTAGCTATGGTATTCCTTATTTTTTAAGACACCCAGTATGTCTTCGTGACCTTTTCCCGCGCACATGTCGACTGGGTTATTTTTTTGTGTGTCACCGTCACCGCCAACACGACATCATTTTCGAGCCACTCTTTGGTAACTTCTCCTTTTTGGGTGGGTTCACCATTATTCCGAGACAAACCTTTTAGTTTGCGTGCCAGGAATATACTTAATAAATGTAAATATACCAACAGAAAATTACCCAAAAAATTCCATATCAATTTCGCTTAATGTTTGTTTACGTTTTTGTAGATATATTTTGCGGTTTGGCAGTAATGATTAAATCGAATGAAATTGCACCGAACGCTTTGTTCGTGGTTGTTAATTATCAATAAATAAGAAAAACCTATTGACGCAAACATTTGTAGATACCTAATTTTGCTTATTACCATAAAATATATAAATGTTGGATTTTACTGAAATTCCGTTTGCGTACGTACAAACGATACGATAATTTAACGTTACTTTAAAATATTCGTTCAACATTTTTACATAACTTTGTAATGAAAAATGCTTTGAACATGAAAAACCATATTTCCATTTCGTTTATTACCTTATTTAATTTTCCTTTAAACATAGTAACCAGCATGGAGTCCTTGATTAAAAAACTTTATTATATTTTTTAAAATTCATTTATACAAAAAGTAATACATCTTACTGTTGAGGGAGCAAAAAAATCACTGTTGGGATTGAACTAAAAAAATATGAAAATAAATGGTGTAAAAACTAAAGCAAGATAAGAGTGTCAATAAACAAAATGCAAAATATAAAGTGAAAAACTACAATTACTTGGATCAGATTTTGAAGGAAACGTCAGGCTAGATAAATAACTGAAAGAATAGGAAATTTATGGAAAACGTTCAACGTGATGAAATCAAATTTTTTGGGAAGAAAGGAAATACCAAAGAATCTAAAAAACACAATCATCGAACAAATTATAAGAGCTACAATTAGTCATAACTAAGAAACATAGACAGGAAATCTAAAGAAAAAATAAATGCTATAGAAATTAGAATTCTGAGAAAAATAGAAGGGAAAACAGAAAACAGAATTAGAAATGATACAAACAGAAAAAATTTAGAAAGAGGTCCCAAATATAAAATAATAAATGAAAGTACCAGGAAAATATAAAAGAGAAAGGCCAAGAAAAATATGGATAAACTCATTCAAAGATGCGGCGGAGAGAAAAGGTATCTAAAGGGAAAATATTAAGACTGTAATAAGAGACCGAAAGAAATGAAGAGAAGAAGTAAAGAAAAAGAAATAACATAAATTCAGACAAACTTACACTTGTCGGTAGAAATTCTTAGAATTTAGAAGAAGAAGAGATTAATTCATACATTTATTAGAAGAAAGGACAAAAAAGAATTAAAACAACATTTTTTAGCCTTTCAAAAATATTATTATATTTTTTAGTGCTCTTTAAATAAAAATCTTGATAAAACGAATAAAGAAGTCAGAGAATAAAAAGTATTAGTAAATAAAATATTTCATATTGAAGCAGGTCTATAAATAAACTAAAAAACATGTTAAATTAAAAAATAAATACTAAGTGTAATTGAAATTTTATAAATATTTTCAATAACTAATAAAAGTATAATGTTGTCGTAAATTTTAATAAGTTAGTAGTTATTACAAATTGTAAATTATCGGAAGGAGAAAATTACATACAGTTATTTTATAAATATAATAATAATAATAAAAATATATAAAAAAAGTATGAAATGTACGTAAAATAAAACATACTTTCATTATTAATCAAAATCTATATAAAATTAGATTTTAATTTATGATTGTATGTTACAAGTTAAGGTAAACATTTATATAATTTTTCAATATAAAAATATGATTATTAAAAAAAATTCGGAATTAATATAGCCGTACATAAATCTTGGGATGTATAATATTGTAAACTGTCAAAAGAAAATATTGAAATCAAAATTTTGACAAGCAGAGAAATGTATTGTAGGTCTCGTCGTTCTGAGTTATAATTTTACTTGATCAAAATTTAGTTATAAAAAAAATAAAAAAAGAATTTTATAATAAAATCAAAACCAAATTCAAAATTGAGACAATAGTCAATAGTGTAAGTATATTTATATTTAGTATATTTGTAAAAATAGTGGGTATCACATTTTAATGGAAATGTTATATTAATAATAATTATTATTTGTAAAATTTAAAATTATTTTTTGTAAATTCCTTTAAAGGAATCTAACCCTGAGATTCATTTTATAATTAACTTGAGTTCGTTTATTTTATTTTGACGCTTAATTATTTTTTTTTATTAACGTATTATTTTTTCTATAAATATAATTAAATTATAGACTTCAAAATTCATTATCAATAAATTTATAAAATATTTTTTAATGTTTGTCATTTCGCAAAACCCTTCTTTATTTATAGACATAAACAATGCTGTTAATACTAAAAACTCTCGCTCTTAATACTAACTGAATTAGACGTTTTCAGATTTTGAAAAATGACAATAATAAAAAAAATAGATGTTAATTTATATAAAGATTTTTTAAATTATTTAAGAGATTAAGAATTCGAAAATATTAAAAAATATTGATTTGTGTCCGCAATTCTGGTTAAACACATTATATAATTTATTTTATTTAAATACAAAATGTTTTAAAATTGAATTTGTGAGGTGAAATTTCCAATTTATATAAAAATTTTAATAACGATAATTAGTATTACAAACATTATTATTGAAAAACAACGAGATAATTTACTTTATTTATTAATTTACATATCCTTGTAATTAAGGTGTAGTTTAAAATAGGTTAAAATAATTTTACTTCTAATTTTACTACTAATAATAAAAGTATAATTTTATGAATATAAATTTGATAGTAATTTTAATAATTTAATTAAAACGCCCTTTAGCGATTTTGAAATTTGGCGTGATTATTAATGGCACTAAAATTTCCGCCCGGATGAGGAGGTCGGGAAAGATGAAATAAAATATTACCCTTCGGGAGATGTTAACAATGAATCTGTGAATAAGGGCGTGCAGTCATTTAACATGTTTATCAGAGGTATACAAGGGGTTAGATATATAGGTCGATAACGCCACAGCGATAAATAACATAAAGCGAAAAGACGGGTGTACATAAGGGCATTTTTAATTTGTCAAATGGTTCATTGCTAAGAAAAATTTTAATATTCGAATTTTTGCTTAATTGGAAATATTTTTATTCTTTTGTAGACCTTCTGTTTGAAGTTACGTTTAAAAATTTTATTTTTCTTCCGATGAACTAATCCCAGTTAAACTAGAGCTATAACAGATTTATTTCATGTCAATAAACACTTTATTTTAAAAGTAGTTAACATATCAAATTCATTTTTATAATTGATTATCAAACGAATAACTTTAATTCTACGTAACCACGAACGTTACTCGTATTAGTGTCACAATACATTTGGGAATTTTAAATTTTAAAAGTAAATTTTTGTAATTATTGTGAACAGCTTCTAGCTTTCAAAGAAATTTCTAAAGAAATGAAATGAAATTGTAATATTTTTTATATATAATCATTTTTCATTAAAACTTATGTTTCCCCAGACTCTCGACAACTATGTATGATTTACTGTGTCAAAGGCTTTAATAAGGTCCAAAAATATGAATATTCAATGTAGTTTTTCTTCCAGATTTATAGATTATGGAAATCTGGAAAGAAATTGCATCTTTGGTTGTATGTTTCGAAAATCAAATTGATATTATAAATAATATCATCGTATGTTTATTTCACGATTTTAAGAATTTTGCGAAATTTGTATTAAGCAAGTAGGCCAATGGTTAATGATTAATTGTAAATTGCAACTTTAAACGTAATTTAAATTACACCAATCTATTTTCAATTATGTTAGTTACGATTTCAGTATACTAGTTATATCTTCCTGAACCCCTTTTAAAATTTTCACTTTTTCATATCAAAATTATGTGCTTTATTTTATTTTAAAAATTTATAGTTTTTCACGTGATACCAGAGTTTTTGCTTCAATTATCTTTTCGAATTTTAATTTATTTTGAACGGATGCATAGTAGGAACTGAAAAGTTCTACAATTTTAGTTTTATTTTGTACTTTACCATTTTTCTTTGGAATTTTTGCTAATGTTGTTTTTTTTATTACAAAAATGTCCCCTACTACTTCAAAATTTTGTTGGATCTCTATGATTGATTATTTCTTCTTAGTAGTACTTTTTTTTTCTAATAAACCTAATATTAATTTTGTATATAATAAATCCGAGTTTTAAAGTTTTCATATTGTAAATTATTAATTTATTTTCGATATAATTTATCTCTAGTTTACAAACCGCTACAGTTTCATTAGACTACCTAATAGTACCCCAAGGATTTTGCAATATTTTTTTATGATTTAGTTTAATTTTAAACGTATTTTTATTTAAAATTTTATTCAATTTTGTTTTAATTTTTTAAAACGTTTTATAATAATAATGAACAGTTTTATACACCGTTTTAGTTATTGTTCCAATATTTTTGCTAATAAGCATCACCTGCTATTTTTATAATCGTGGCTCAAATGTCAATACTTACAGTAATTAGTAAAATGTGATCACTCTCTAATTTTGTAACAGAATTTGAATAGGAGTGAATTCCAAAATTATTTACATCATTAAAATAATCGCTAATATCATCATCGTTTTCATATAAAATATTCATATTAAAATCATCGGCAATTAAATTATAATGTACATTTTCAGAAAATTAGTTGAACATTGTTTAAAATCTTTTACAAGAATATTGATTTCGACGTTGTGAAATGGACCGATAAATGGAAAACAAAAGCAACGGAGACTATTGTAACGCCATCTATCTTGGCCAGACCCTTAGAAATTTTAACGTAAGGTACTGTGAACACTTACGAGCTTGTAAATTAAAACAACCCGATATTATTGTTGACGAAGCACATCTTCATTTGAGTGGTAATGTAAACAAATAAAATTGCCGTATTTGGAGTGAGGAAAATTTAAGACAGATTCATGAATTTCAAATACACTCACAAAGAGTCACTGTTTGTGTGCGTTGTGGTCTGGTGATGTAATTGGACCATACTTCTTTCAAAATCAAGATGGTGCTGCTGTAACTGTAAATGGAGCCCGATATCGAAACATGATAAACAATGTTTTATTGCCAGAACTTGAAAATATTGATATCAGAGACAAATGGTTCCAACAAGATGGTGCAACATGTCGTACAGCTGGTGAAACGATCAATTTATTGCTCAGCGTGTAATCACAAAAAATGGTGATGTTAATTGGCCAGCAAGGTCGTACGATTTAACACCATTGGACTATTTTCTTTGGGGCTACGTTGATCAATTGTGTGAAAATGTTATCAACAATTTTGACAAAAGAATAACCAATTGTAGAGCAGCTAGAGGTGGTAATTTGTCAAATATTCTTTTCAAGCTATAATTGCCGTACCTTAAACTTTTATTTTATTTTATTGACATACTGTGTTTTATTAACAAATAAAAAATTGCGCTCTTAATGGAAAACCCATTATGTTAATAGGTCCTTCTGCCCATGTGTTTTTTGACTTATCTCGCGTAGGTGAGTCCTTGCATTTTCCTCTGAGATTTCCAAGCGAACGAATAAATTGTTGAAATAGGTGAAGAGAAGGAGAGAAGAGAGAGGAGGCGAGTGTTTAGCGTAAAACCGAGCAGCCATCAAAGGTTATCTATCTTTCGGGGTTGAGGTCGGTTGGCGTAATCATGGGCTGGCGTCACCTAACATGTCCCCCTAAACTTCCTCCTTGAAGTTTCTTTGGCAATCGTAGATTGTTAGTTTGTCCTGTACTAGTTCCTCGCCGTCATGTGGGGATCGTTGTTTCCTGGGAGAGGGGATGGGAACGCATGGCAAGCGGGGACGAACGCAAGAAGGGAACGCTCGACAGCGGGAAATAATTCATTCGCCGACAATCCGAACAAACGAGAAGTTCACGCCAGTCGAAAGACGCGTCATTTCACAACTTCTATCACAAATAAGTTCATTGTATAACGCGAACGTGTCCAAGTGTTTGCCATTATGACTCGGGTACTACCGACTTACGCAGTCGAAAGTGTCGTTCACTCTTAATTGATTCGCAAAAAAGTGAAAAAAATTACTGGTCGCAACTCCTGCATAACCAACGAGTCCTGATAAGATTGGCGAAGGCAATGTGTTAGTTAACCTCAAATTATCTGCTGTTATTTTGGAAGCGGGTCAACGTATTCTGGCTCCGACCTATCTCAATATTTGAAACAGTTACTTGGTCATGGACATTTATTATAATTCTGACAAGGTTGTTCGGCTTGTACGAGACTCTGGACTGATCAGTTTCTGTGTCGATTCCAATTAGAATTTTCCGCTGTTGGTTAATTGGTTTTCTTTCAGAAGATAGTTAATATGTCTGCCAAAAGAAAAGCTTCTGCTATTATTCAACACCACAAGGTGAGGTTATATAATGTATGGATGGCATTGTCACGTTGCATTTGTTGTTAAATACTTTTTTTTTTATCAAAATGGAATAAGTTAAGACAGACGGTTCACATTTCATGAATTACTAAAATGATTTACATAAAATAATAATAACATTTTAAGTATGTGTTTAAATGTAGAAAAAAGTGGAACTTTTGAAATGACTAGCCAAATTGCGGTGAATTAGTAGGCGGGAATTACATATTAGTAATTCAAAATATAGATTAAAATTTCAACTACATATAACTAATTATTATTTGAAATTTGTTGCTACAACACTAAACAATAAAACTTTTGAAAACCAAATATAAAAAATCATTCTGAACAGAATTAAAGTAATCAATATTTTTTATTACAACTGATATTTGAAATGAAAATACCAATACTTTCGGACATTCCATACGGTCAGAAAATTATAAAATAGACCTCAAAATGCAATAGATTAATAAATAATAAGCACTGTAGTCGTTTAGAATATGATTGTGTCCTAAAAAAATACATGTAAATTGGCTCCAAACTAATAAGGATCTTAGACCAAATAAATTTTAAACAATAACTTAAAAGAATTTTGATCTCACCATTTCGAAGTATAAGATTCACTTGATAAAGCATGCTCGACAAACAACTCCTCTATAAACTATTACAATCGAAATTTTATTTAAAAGTACTTAATTTAGGAAAAACTAAAAATATATGATTTCCACTTTGGACTTGCTAATTATCAATTATAACATTACGTGATGAAGTAAGGAATAAAGTAATTAACTTACTGTTGTTATAGCATAATATACTATTTGAAACAGAAAAAGAATCATACAATAGACCTAGAGATTCTATAAACTAGGGAATAACATGGAATTATATAGTATCCTAAATACAATATATGTAAATAATAATAGATCGGTTCTAAAGTATCAGGAATTATTGTACCTTCTCCATTTGGAATTATAAGATTTACACGATAAAATGTGCTCGACAAACAACTTTTCTCTAAACTATTACAGTCGAAATTGTATTTAAAAGAATATAATTAACGAAAAATGGGAGTATCTCGTTTTCACCACTTGGACTTCCTAATAATCAATTAATAGATTTACGTGATGAAGTAAGCAAGAAACAAATTAACTTGCTGTTGTTATAGCCGAAAAGCACAATATATTATTTGAAACAGAAATAAATCGTAGAAGAGATCTATTCTATCTTAGACCGTATAGATTTTAAGCTCTAGCTTAAGAACTTTTACAGTATTACAATGAAAATTGTAATTGTACTTAAAAGAACCTAATTAAATAAAAAAACACAAACTATCTTGTTGTTATTATAAACGAAAAGCCCAATATATTATTTCGGACGGAATAAAATCTGTAAACTAATAAATAAAGAAGAACTAATGTAGTTGCTTGGAATAAAATTGTTCCACCTCATCTATGTAATTTAGAAAGTTACTATGAAGTTTATCACAATCAATTCTAGGATAAAGTTTCGCACTTCATTTGTATACATTTTGGGCAACAAAGGACCTAGAACAGGTCATTGAGGGAGTTCACTAGATAAACTATCGATACTGGAGTTAAATGAAACTAAATTGTTCGTGAAGCCAATGTTCAGAAACTTTTATAACAAATAACTGCGAAATCTATGGAAAATTTTGAATATGTTTATCTGATTATATACTCAGTCGAACTAACTAAATTAGTGCTGACAGTCATCAATTTTTATATGGATTTGGCTTGACATGATTTCAGCAATTATAATTCTGAACGTATTGCGTAAGCTAATAATTTGTCGGTAATTATCTATTGTTATTATCGTTTTGAAGGATATTTCAAACACTTTAAAAAGAAGGTACACGAAACTTTCTCTCAAAAAAAAAAGAACCCTGAATTGTCATTTATTTTATATTTGAAGATATTTTTCTTAGATATGGTCCGAAGAACAAGAGTTGATTTAATAAAAAACGATGATTTAAAAAGATAAAAAAATAAATAATGGCACCTTTGGAATCAATAATAAACCATTATATTGATTTGTAAATATCAGTATTAAACGGAAAAATTACGGGTAGATCAAAAACGTAAGATAATTGTTGCATTAAAAAAATACTCACTCTCAACTTACATAAATTGGGAAACTATGGTAAAAACTTTTAAAAGTTGTCCAAAATTCGGGGTTGTGTTTTTTAGGTTTGGCTCATCTAGTAAGACAAATAGTAATATCAATCATCTTTAAGTCGCCCCAGAAGCGCCATGGCAAGTAATAATAATGATAATAACAATACAGCAAAGTGAGTGAAGAAGTTGAAGTAGACAAAAATATTGAAGAAAATAAATAAAGCTACAGGGATATTAACAATAATATTAAGGGGTAAAAATAGTTTAAAAAAGCGTACAATAAAAGCCTACCAATCATTAATAATTCCAGTTATCTGATGGCCTATAACGTTAAAATATGAAAAGAAAACTTCTAAGAAAAGTTCAATATAGAGAAAAAATTTAAGAAATAATAAATAAAGATTTAGAAGAGATATACGGACAGATAAGAATTTTATTCAAGTAGTAAGAACATAAAGAGCAGGTTTCCTTAGGAACTATCACCTGGATCCAGAATAACAGATGAGTTAAAAAGAAGAAGGAATGAGAAAAAGAGGTCGATCCAGGAACAAATAGGCCGGGTAAAGTAAGAATCAAAGTATAATAAAAAAGAAGAGCGAAAGAGCTCGACACCAAGACTCAAATTTCTTCATTATTTTTCCTTTCTATCTGACTTATCTTTATTTGCCACACTAACCTTTCTTCTTTCAGTTTTTACTTATGCCCGAATTATCTTAGTTGATTGTCGAAGAATGACATTTTAATTGGTATTACCTAACTATTGTTAGCATTTGCGACATATATTTTTTGTCTAATTTTTTTTATTTTGAATTACTAAGGTTTTCATGTAAATTGAATGATGATGCAGAAATTGAAATTCTGAAAATGATCAGTTAATTAGAACAAAGCGTACCTAATCAAAATTTTATAGAAGTGATCTAATGTCTGAGAAGCTCTATGTCTAAAAAAAAAAAACGAAGGTGCTGATATTTTAAATATATGGAAATAAAAATTCGTCTAATAGCAACTCGAAGGAATGTGACTTTGACTGGGAGCATTTTTAAGATTGCGAAAGTGAATGCATAAGTAACTACTCTGCATACATAACGTCAGCAGGAATACACGACGCAGTTTTTAAATAACTAATACATATATTACTGAAAAACAGCTGGCCGAGTAATTAAAATTCTTTTAATTGCTGCGATTAATTCAGTAATACGACTATTAAATCGAATTCAGTTACAAAGAATCAAAGTGCAAAGTGCTAAACAAAATATACGATTGACATGCAACTCGAACTGGTAAAATAATAAACTTTAATCTAGTTAATTTTATTTAGAACAGCTAAAATTTCATCCAACTTATTTTCTACTTTAAGTACTTTTTTAATTATCACCTTTTATCAGCTTCTAACAAGACTCAAATCTATTAAACAACAAAAATGTAAAACACTATTTCTGAAGTACAGAAATTCAAAAGTTGACGTTTACTGCAATTTTTCACAAAAAATTACGCCTTAAGAAGATCAAATGCTGGTTTATTTTTATTAAATACTCGTAGAAAATGAATACTGCTTTTTATTTACGTTATTTTCGAGATACGTCACCATGCTTCAAATTATTGTGTCGTCTTACTGGTTTTACGTTGAATTTCCTGGTTAAACGAACTTTCTACCAAGGGCGTACCCGTTTTGGGCGTTCTGCTCACTTTCAAAACACCAGTAGCATTTTTTATTGAAAGAATAACAAGTTAAACACAATTTAATCCGAATGTAGAAAATGACTCACAGAAAATATAAACCTAATAATAACATAGTTTGTCTGGAAAGGCATATCAAGGTCGCTTTGTATATTCTTTGAAATACGTGAGGACTTTGTCCAGGTGTAATGAACAATTTGCATCAAATATTTATGCTTGTGGTAAAATTTCTAACTACGGCTTTGATTTCTGCTACTAGATTATAACTTCTCACAGTTGCTAATTTTTTAATAGTGTTTTCTCACTACATGTCAGAGCAGTAGAGCGGTAACTTTTTTACTGCCATTATACACGAAAACTTGCTACTAAATATGAATTTAAATATAAAAATTAAATAATAATATCACGAGACAGCTTCAATTTAAACGATATTACACAGCGTGTTTCATTAATATTGCACACTATATTAAGCTCGGATTCGTTGAGTAGAAATATAAAAAAAAATCTTATATAACATATCTCAGAAAATCCTTCGTTTCCAAGATATAGGGTATGAAAATTTCTTAAGAAAATCGGTTTTTATTAATGCCTAAGAAAGCCTTTAGCTTTTAATAAATTATTGAGCAACAAGTTTATTTCCCATTCATTAACATACTTTGGAAAAACCTAGAGAACAAAGAAGTTAACAAAATAGTTATTCTAATAATCAAACATATGCAGAAATACTACAAACTATATTAACGCTTTTTAACATGTTCATGGATGGTATTACAAAACAATGTTTCATAAATATAAAAAAAATGCAAATAGTACATCTAAGAGAAGCAGCATTTAAAGCTCATATATGTAGATCTACTAACAGATAACGAAAATAATCAACACATTGAAAGAAGTATTAGAAGAAAAGAGAATGACGATAAACAAACAGATAACCAACGTTATGACACTGGAAATGAATAATTAAATATAACATTCGATGGTACAAAAATAGAGCAAATCGAACAATTCTAATACTTATGTGTCCCAGTACATAGATGAAGAAAATAATGGGCAGAAATTGAAAAAAAAATAAAAACCAAACATTTGCTTGTCTGTGAATCTAGTGAAACAAAAACTATAGTAAAAAAACAGACTAAAGATGTGTGATTTTTAATTAAATAATAAGTGAAGGAAATTGGTGAAAAATCAGTAACTAGAGTTGTCGAATCTATGAAAAAAAATAATCTCCATTTTTTATTTTATTGTAAAGTACTCGATTGTGAACTTTTGTAAATACTCAAATCTCCAAGTCAAGTAATCATGACCATATTGAAATTACAAGTTTGTTTACAATGTGCGAAAATAAGATAAATTATTGATGAATAATTATTATTATCTCATTATTTATTCTTTACCTTTGTACTATCCTTGTTAGCTACATAAATATTTAAATTCTTCAATGAATTATGTATATTTTTAATATCGATGAAAAGTTTAGGCAATGTGTCGTAAGAAGTTGTATAATAATAGGAAATAGTTTTTGTCCTAAAAAAAATATATACTTGGCAGAAAGTTTCGTATTACTTCAAAAAACATAATCAAGCATCTAATTTTTAATCTATACGGAAAATAAAAAAAGTATTTTAATGAAAAGGAAAGGTTACCCTTAAATACAAAGATCAAAATATTATCGACATTCTTAAGGATAGTAAAAACAAACTCTTGTTAATTTTCCGTATTTTCAATTATAGGTTTCATTTATTTTTTGCGAAAATTTGTAGTAATTTTGATTATTCTTAATAATAATAAATACATGTAAAAAAGAACTGATGACTTGTTTATTGGGATATTTTTGGATTTTTATCTTCTAAGGCCATGTTTTTAAAGGTGGCCATAACTTTTAATCCATATCAATATTTGCTCTATATTTAAATTTTAACATGCAATACTTATTTTTATAAATAACTATTTTTGAATTTCCTGGTATACCAGTTGACACAGAAATTTGATGCTTGACTTTTTATATCCAAGTAATACAATACTCTTTTTCAAGAATAATTATTTTGTGACATAAGGTAAATTGTTATTCTATTAGTAAACAATCTTTGGGACAAGATGTATTATTTTATATAATTAATAATGGTTTTTTCTCACACTTTTTTCCAAATAATAATATAAATTTTTATGTAAATATATAGAAATTAAAAAATAATGTTTGATGAGATCTCACGATTTCGCTACAGAATCAATTTTCACACCCCGTTTTTTTCTTAATAGTCCAGGGAGACTCGCTCATGAGTACGGTTTACTGAGATATTCCAGGATCGCAACCTCAAACGAAGATGGAATCTTATCTGCAGTGCAATAAGTGAAATTTAAATTTTTCTTTTTTTGTACAATTAGAATAAAACCCAATTTGTTCACTATATTATTTAAATTGTATTTTTGATAAGTATAAATTGCTATCTCCAGCAACTCTTAATGCCAAAATGTTTACAGACCATATGGCACCTGCTCTTTAATTTGAAACTACTTAAGGAATTAAAATTTTTACGAAGTTAGTTCCCTGAGACTAATTTCGGGGATTTCCTAAACAAATTTAATGAGATAAGAAGAGTAAGAGCCAGGTGGAATATATTTATGTTATAAAATGTTTAGTTCTATTATAAATGCGATTTAGAATGTCTCGTAGAAAAATAACGTCGGTTCTTACCGTATGTCAGGATTTAGTGTCAGGCTTAACTAATTCGTAAATATTGTATTTATTATGTAATGTAACAATATTACCAGTGAAAATAAAAACAGAAGTCGCAAGACACTTTTCCTCAAAGAAACTTGTATTTTAAGTTGGGGTGTTTCAACTCATACTGAAAACAACAATTTCATATAATAGAATTATTAAAATCCATGATTGGGTGCAACATTCCTAAGAAACAAGTGTAGAATCCAATATTTAAAAATTTTATGCATATATGGAAACATCCCGGAGATAGTGAAAAAGAAACTAAATGTAGTTTTATAAAACAATCCGAAATTTTCAAATATGGCTGAATAGTAGATCTTTTAAATGGTAAAGAAGTGTGTCTTATTCGAAGTATAAACCTTGAAACTTCAAGATACATATAAATATTTGCGTAACGCGGTAACAACAACGTTCCTTTTCAACCTATAAATGGATTTTCTCGGCGATATCATCGATTGATAAAATGGTGGAAACATGAAGACTCAACAGAGTTAGCATGTCCAAAATATAGAATGATTGATGAGAAGTTTTTTAAAATAAAAGAATGTACAAATAAATAAAGAATTAGAATATAAGCGGAATAATTACCAGAAAAAGAAGAAATTGTTGACATAGTTTATCTAATGATAATGTATTATAAAAAAATAAGCAGCAACAATAACAATAACTATTGTAATATACGTTGGTGAGTGCTAATTATAATGTACGTACGACACCACACGTGATATTGTAATAGTTTTCGCCGAGCGGAAGCAAAAACGTGGTTCTTACAAAAGATTTGTTAAAGTAACAGGTTGGATTCATTAGGCGATGAAATGGTGAAAATTGCAAATAAAAATCAATGAGTTGAATAAGTATTAAACCTCGCCGATCTCTTTTGGCAAATTATAAAATTTAACAAATCTAAAGACACATGATCACCAAGTGCTGTTCCAGACGGGTGTTTAACTACAACCGATTTTCGAATTTGTTAGATCTGTTAGATACTAAGTATTTAAAGTTGTTGGCCTTCTCTACTTTTTTTATTGTTTGTAGTTATTGATTCTTACGTTTTATTTTTCCTATCACTGTTAATTTTATCTTTTCTATCTTAATCCTTAGGTTTTTTCTGGTTCGCCCTGTAGAAGATGAAACGATTTGCGTAAAGAGTTTAGAAAATATTTGTTCACGAGAACGATCATATGTCGAAGTTTTGACGTGCTCGAACGGTTTCCACAACCTGATGGATGTTCGGCTTGCTTTTCTATAATTTCGTAAATTGGCGAGAGTTCCAGCACATCGGAGTATGCAAATCAAGCGCAAACACACTCACTCGCAAAGTCGAATAACTCGGCTTGTTGGCCTTGTCCATGTGCAGAGTCTTGAACTGATCTTTGTCATAGCAGCACAACAGCCAGTCGCGCATAACGTATAAATCTTTAGCCGAGTTCTTGTACCTCGTTTTTAGAACAGTTAGTGCAGAAAATGAGAACCGAAACGGTGCAAAAATGGCAGGCGAGGCAACTGTCAATGGTTTTCAGCAAAAACTCGCAGCCAGACGTTTGTTGTTGAAGAGTTTCTCGACGACGGAAAAAAATACATTTTATAGAAATTGACGTTCTACGTTCCTCTTCGATGGACATGCTGCCGTTTTTTTTATTACAATTGTGATATATCCAAGGCGATTGTTATGTTAAACGAGACGGTTCTATATATAGAAATTATATTTCTATAAAAGCCAAATGTGGCGATTAAAGAAGCCCTAGGAAATTCTCAAAAAGAAAAATGTGTAATTAATCATCCTACATAAAAAAGTTTGATATATGACTAAATTATAAAAATGAATAGAATTCGGATCGCTTGAGAAATTTTCTACTTAAAAAAATTGAAACAATTTTGATTCTATAACTTTCCTGGCATTTACATAGTTTCCTAGATTATTTCTTTATTTAAATAGTTTAAAAACACTGATTTCATAGAAAAATCTAAAATGTTCTAATCCTAGTCTATTTCCTTAACTAAAGGGCTTCTTACAAGTTTTTTATTAGAGGAGTTCGTTGAAATGTTTTATATCCAAAATTTCATAGGAAAAATCTAAGGGTCTCCTATTAGGAGTCCGTGCTGGTCTTTTCAATAATCTTTGACTTACTAAACAGCTTCTTACAAACGTTCAAACAAGATATATCATTAATAAAAAGGTTCACAAAGACAAAATATCAGAAATTTCTATCTAATGATCTCACAGATCTTTGTAGTCATTCTTTACTCAATAAAAAGCTTTTTAAAAAAATTCTAACGAAGATCATTGAAAAAATCCTACAACCTAAATTTCATAGGAAAAGTCACAGGGACTTCTATCAGGAGTCCGCGGTGGTCCTTTCAATAATCTTTGATTTATTAAACGGCTTCTTACAAACGTTCGAACAAGATATATCATTAATAAAAAGGTCCACAAACTTCCAACTATATAGACAAAATCTCAGAAATTTCTATCTAATAATCTCACAGATCTTTGTAGTCATTCTTTACTCAAAAAAAGCTTTTTAAAAAAATTCTAACGAAGAAGATCATTGAAAAAATCCTACAACCTAAATTTCATAGGAAAAGTCACAGAGACTTCTATCAGGAGTCCGCGGTGGTCCTTTCAATAATCTTTGATTTATTAAACGGCTTCTTACAAACGTTCGAACAAGATATATCATTAATAAAAAGGTCCACAAACTTCCAACTATATAGACAAAATCTCAGAAATTTCTATCTAATAATCTCACAGATCTTTGTAGTCATTCTTTACTCAAAAAAAGCTTTTTAAAAAAATTCTAACGAAGAAGATCATTGAAAAAATCCTACAACCTAAATTTCATAGGAAAAGTCACAGAGACTTTTATCAGGATCCGCGGTGGTCCTTTCAATAATCTTTGATTTACTAAACAGCTTCTTACAAACGTTCGAACAAGATATATCATTAATAAAAAGGTCCACAAACTTCCAACTATATAGACAAAATCTCAGAAATTTCTATCTAATAATCTCACAGATCTTTGTAGTCATTCTTTACTCAAAAAAAGCTTTTTAAAAAAATTCTAACGAAGAAGATCATTGAAAAAATCCTACAACCTAAATTTCATAGGAAAAGTCACAGAGACTTTTATCAGGATCCGCGGTGGTCCTTTCAATAATCTTTGATTTATTAAACGGCTTCTTACAAACGTTCGAACAAGATATATCATTAATAAAAAGGTCCACAAACTTCCAACTATATAGACAAAATCTCAGAAATTTCTATCTAATAATCTCACAGATCTTTGTAGTCATTCTTTACTCAAAAAAAGCTTTTTAAAAAAATTCTAACGAAGAAGATCATTGAAAAAATCCTACAACCTAAATTTCATAGGAAAAGTCACAGAGACTTTTATCAGGATCCGCGGTGGTCCTTTCAATAATCTTTGATTTATTAAACGGCTTCTTACAAACAACAAGAGAAACTATTAATAAAAGGGTGCCAAAACTTTTAATTTTGTAGAAAACTCACAGAAATTTGGATCGAATGAACTCGTTGGTCTTCTTAGTATTTTTTTACTATCATTAAAAAGATACCAAAACCTAAATTTCAAAGGAAAAATTAAAGGGACTACTATCAAGATTTCGTGCTAGCGTCTTATAGAGGTTTCCTTCGAGTGATCTCGCTGGTCTTTGTAAATTACATTTCAAAGAAAAAATTAACAAACATCGATAGATACACCCCTCAGGTCTTTTTAATAATTATTGACCCTTTTACAACAATTCGTACAAAGACTGTCATTAAACAGGTCCCATGTCTTAAATATCCTAGAAAAATTTCGAATGATTTCGATTCATAATTCTTAGAATTTCTAGAAAGGTTTAAAGAACTAAATTTCTTTTAAAAAACGGATTTCGATTGCATTTTTAATACTTTTGCACTTCACATCAATTCTAAGAAAGAAATCTCTTTAAAAGGAATAGTCATTTTCCGATACGTTTTATGCAATAAATTTTCCCATAATATTAATGTATCCTCCTATATATTTAATGTAACAAGTTATGGATATTATTTATATAAAAACGAGCGCATTCGAAATTTTTATCTTCTCTATTTTTCGCAGTTTGCCAAACAAATTTTTGATTTGACATAAATAAGAAAAAAATATATCAGTAAAAGCCAGTACAGAAAAATGCAATATCCTGCTTTTCTTTATAAGGATTTAAGATCTTTTTAAAATCAAGATGTATTTCCAGCACGAAGACATTGTATTGAAAACGTTCAAAAGCAAGCAACTTGTCTGTCGCAAGATTCTTACATATCCGTTATACTACAAAAAACTAAATTAATCTATTCAATCAAGGTATAATTCTAAAATTAATTATAGCGTTTCGCTTCCAGGCTCATTGTTAATTAAAGTGGCCCGATTTACATTTTAAGTTTGCTTCAACATTTTTTTGCGATATTAAAAAGAAAAACCAAGTACAACGAGATTTTTTTAATTGACCTTATGGCGTTAAAATTAACTTAGAAGAAACCATTATTAGACTATTTCAAAAGTGGTAACGGCTCGTTTTCTGGAATTTAATAATTGTTAGAAGACCTTGGTGTATGGTTCGATGTGAAATTCAATTTTAATGGAGACTAATATTAGGCATTACACAAAACGAAAAAAATGCGCAGAGGTGTTTCTGGAAATGTATATTTCTCTTTCTTAAATCACCTGATTCGAAATACTTATGCAATTCCAATGTTTATCATAAACGAAAGGGGACATACGCCGATAGGTGGTAAATAAATAAGATATTCCACTCTGGAAATGTTTGCACTTTTTTATTTGTGTTAAACAATGATAAGCAAAAAGAATTTCATGTTTTAATTTATAATCGAAACTCGCTAGACGCATTTGACCGATAAGACGTTTCTTGTGTATGGTATATTTGTTCTAAATTTAAAAAATAACACATCGACTTGTCTTAATCTTAAATATTTGAATTCGTATCTAGTCTCCTTTTTATTTCATCGTTTTGAAGACAATGGACTCCAATAAAATCGTTATCTCTAATAAATACTCGTAGAAACTTAGTATAGTAATTTTCATATCACCACTTATGATTTTCCAATTCTAAAGGAAAATCATGTACAAAATCCATCATGTTATTTATAATGTGTATTCCTTATATTTTTTGTAGTACTCCAAGAAATTAAGACCTGCTAGGTCACCTGATGTGAATCTATTTGATTTTTAGATGAAATCAAATATTATAAGTGTTGTTTGCTAATTCTAAATTTATGCCTTTTATTAATCATTATTAAACAGACCCACTAGGTCATCTGATGTTAATCTCTTGGATTTTTTTATGAAATAAACGATTCAGAAACTGATCTACTAATTTTTGCATTGTTGGTGAAAGAGTAAAAGAATGAATTTACTGGTCATCCCTTTGATAGCAACTAGAGGTACATACAAGCAATTAATAGATCTTGCTAAATCTACAGGATAGATGTAACGGTATTTTTGGTGGCGATGTTGAATTAGAGCGGGCGGGGGCGGTGGGTAGGGTCGGGGGATCGGTAATGGTCCGTGGTGATCATCCAAGGGCCAACGAGCACATTTACGGTATGTGTGCGCCAGTAATGCCAGTTGCCCCCGCGGCTCCGATTTCTCCTCACCCTCTGATCGATATATTCGCTCCGATCAGTGGCGTATTGTAATTTTTTTCCCTCCTACTATGCACGTATCGGAAAAAATCAGTATATTTTAAATACAGAAATTATTATTATTAAACAATATTAACTAACACTTCCAATTTATTAAAGAGTTCGGAAAATCCTCTCAAAATTTTATGTTTTACAGGAATAATGCACTTTAAATTTTGACGTTGTTAGAATTTTTATAAACGATAGATAAACTGACGATGACGTCATCTTTAGTTATTTTTAAAGTCAACAAAATAACAAAAACAGCTAAGAGGAAATACGATCCGTACTTAACGGAAAAGGGAAAATAAATTTGCCAATTCAACAACGAAAAAATATTTTTCATTCATCGACGTTTGTTTCATTACTTTTTTTTTGTCTAATATTTCCCTTAAAATATTTTAATGGTGTGGATTATTTGCTGAGGAAACCAATTAGAGTTGAATCTTCATATTCTCAGATTGTTCTTTTTTAACCCCGAATGTAAAATTCCTCAATTCTGAGAGCTACAGTCTACATCCACCATTTAAGTAAATCATATTTCTTAAACAAACTCTTATTTTAATTAATAAATTATTCTTAAATGCAAACTTACATTTAGTGTATTTATATTGTTCTTAAAATTGCAATTTTATTTATTGTTTACTTTTGTGAGACTGTTGTTTAAAATTTGATTGTATTTTTTGCGTCTTTGTTTTATTTAAAATTGAATCTAGTAATAGACATATATCAAGTAGAATCATAATCTACAGGAAGCAGTTTGTTAACTTGCAGCTGTAAGATTTACATTTGCCAAATTCCACCATTAAAAAACACTGAACAAATCCTCCATTTATCTCCTTTGTACTCATGCATGCGTTTTCCTAATAATTTGCTAGACCGCATTCAATACATCGAAGAAAGTAGTAGCACTTCTTATATGGGCATAATTTCGTTTCTGCTTTTTTGTAACAGAATTTACAAGTGAATTCGGTAGAATCCCTGTATTTTTTTTACTGTTTCTAACTACCTTAAATTAATACACACCACGATCTGAACTAGTTCAATGTACGGAATACGTTTGAAAAATCAACCTTTTCAATTTAGCACCTACGCAGTTTTATCTTTTTCTTTGAACAATAAAAGAATTTTCTCCTTAAGAGCAATCATCTGAAGTCTCCTTAAGGGTAAATATATGCCAAAAAAGTATCAGTTAGCGATGAATGATATAACAGGTCGATGATCGTTTATTGGTGTACATACAAAGATAGTTTCCTGGATGAGTAATGGAAGGAGGAAATCGAATAATTTTAAGTGAAAGTTTTAGTAAGTAATAATGAGTAAAGTTAAAGCTAAGGGAATTTGTGGAATTGAAGATATGACCACCTTCTCCTTTGCTGCTGCATTAAACTACTTTAAATAATTGGACAACGAAGTTTTGCCATCAAAATTGATGCTGGTTCTAACTTCTCCACTGGTACTGAGTTCCTGTCGTTCTTCAATGCTTAAAGACTGCCAGAAGATTCGTTCTTCAACTATCCTAAGCTGGATTTGGAGATTCGATAGATGTTATTCTAACCTTTACACTATTGGGTTACATTTTACCTTACTACTCTTTCTTGCTTGATTTCGTGAATTCTCTGAGAGAATTGGTCTTTCTGCTGAAACATCTGCAGGGTAAATCGCTTTTTTGTCAAGATACCTGTTGGGAAATTTCGTTGTGCTGGGTGGTTATCTTCTGAGCGATCTCATCTCTCAGCTATCTGAAATGTCTGATCGCACTGGCTGGATATCTGCTGGAAGATCTCGTCGCGTTGGTCAAGAAAAATGTTTTGCTTATTTGCGAATGAACAAATGGACAAACTAAAGAACACGGAGATAAGAAGATGTTTTAGTCTGGAATCAATACTAAAATTATTTGAAAACCATCAGCTCCAATAATTCGATCATTTAATCAGGCTGAAAACCGAAAGACTAGCCAAACAAATATGGAGAGCAAAAAAACTTGAAAAGAGAATCAAGGGAAGACCTAGAAAAATATGGAAAGACAGTATAAGCATAATACTGAAAAAAAAGAGGGATGAAACTAAAACATGCGAAAAACAAAAAAGAGTAGAGGAAATATATACACAGCATCTGAGACCAATAGGGCAAATCTACACCATACATCTTCGGGTATCTAAGCGAGATTAAAAAAATAAAGCTATGAAAGAGGCATTAAATAACACAAATAAGAAGAAAAAGTTATGGATCCAAACGAGAGTACATAGAACAAAGAAGAGTTACCAGGTCATTACTAATAATAAAAAAAGAGATAAAAGACCACTCTACAAGTAATGAAATAAATATTTTATACATAAGAATCAAGCAAAACTGACGATGCTATCAATCGAGACCAATATTTTATAAAGACAAAGCGTGTAAATTAATACTAATCCATGGAAACAAAACTTTTATTGAACTTTAATAAGAAACAGGAGTACGAGAAGAACAACTAAGCACAAAGATAAAATATTTACACTAAGGAAGATACAGACAGAAAGAAATACAAGAAGCTAACATGGGTCTTGTTTATCGATTTTAAACAAGCTTATGACAGATAAACAGTAAATAGTTACAGTATGCAAAGCATTAAAAAACTTGGAATATGAAGTAAACAATAAATATACTGGAAAAAAAAGGACGAATCTGACACACGCGAGAAATATTTCGAGAAATAAAAAGGAATGGATGAAATATCTATATATACGGTATTTGAGACCAATAGGGCAAATTGTACATCCTACATTTCCAGGATTCGAGCCAAAACCCGACAGTAGTTTTAACATAAGATTTTACTAATTTTATAGAACCTCATGGTACGGTCTACTACCCATTTGTAAAACTCACCCAGAAGGAAATTTTATATTGAATTGTGACGGTCCAATATCCAATAATGATATTTACCAGTAAAAGGATCTATTCGAATGGAGGTAAATTAAAATACTCCTTTTTACCACACTTCTCTGGATTTTTCTCTATTCCTTCGATATGCCCAATCCGACTACGATTTTTCCCGGTGTATATGAATGCAATCGCTTCGAATCCGTCGATGCGATCTTTAGTCAAACAACACGGAAAATATTTACTCGAAATTATTAAACGCATACATGCATCAGTACAGTTCGTCGTCATTGATGTGATTGCTCAAGTCGCCGGCGAAACTCAAAGTCGAAATATGATGCCGGTTACCGGCCGGCGTGTCATTGACCCCGATCCCGATTCGCGATCCGCGATCTCATCTTCGCTATTGCGAAAATCTCAACCAACTGTCTCTTCCACTTTATGGAGGTAACAACTAGTGCTTAAGGAAAATAAGAACGCAAAACAAAAATGTGTATTTTCCTGTTAATAGGAGTATACTTCGGCCAAAGTGGACGGTAACTAATCATAGAACCAACACGAGGATTAACATTAACGGAAATTGAATTAAGGATAATGATATTCAATAAGACGAGATTGACGCTAGAATAAACTCAGCAATCAGGTTGTATTACTTCACTCTGCAAAAACTTCCTAAAAACCGAAAACTGGGTATTTGACGAGAGCAATTCCGATCCATTGAAATAATAAACTTGAAGACTTGAAGACAGTTCTAGGCATTAAAAGAATAGACAAAAGAAGAAACGAAAACATAAGAAAAGAAGAATTGAAAACAAAATCACTCATAACTAAAACAAATGAAAAGACACTTAAATGGTGAGGAAACAATCCGAATGGATAAGACTAAGCAGGTGAAAAGGGTATGAGAAGAATTATTTTCAAATATTTTGGAAAAAACTCTTTCCCCGTCATTGGTCCTAAAAGTTGCGTTATTATGTATCTTGATCACATCATTTTGACTATAAATTGACGTCAATTCGTCAATTCGTCTTTTGACGTTGATTTGATGTCTTCATGTCAGCATTTTTCAAAATGACTCTGCAGCATAGGACATTTGAGTAAAACTGAAAAGAGAATTTGCTTTTTGATCTATATTTAGGTTAGCAAACATTATTATTATTATTTTTGTTTCAGGAAAGCCTTCCCACACCGGAATTATCAGAGGGTAACGATGACGATCACTATGGCGGTAAGAAATCGTTGATGTTTGTCGTACTTGATAAACATTTTGTTTTTGTTAAACAAATAACACACTCTACAGTTTATAAGATCATGAAATTTGTATAATTTTCTTAGACAAATACAGAATTTGGTACTAGAAGAAAATTTTGCAAATAAATTGAAATAAACTAGTTAAAAAATGTAGGTACATTAAATAGCAAAATTACCGAAAAATATTTAACTAAGCAGGGTTGGTTTACACCATATTATCTGCTGGTGGTGTTACACAATAACCTTAACTTCATTATTTTCTACGCCTCTGGCCAGGTCAATAAATTTAAAATATTTGACTTTGTCAATAAAAATATGTTAATGAACTCTTAGCTAGTGATTTCGAAAATATGGGGCTAAAGTTACACTTATTCCCTGTGGCATAACTAAATTTTTATCGATATATCTATTAAAAATTTTTTCAATTTAGTTCAAAACTCTGAAAAATATGCTTTTCGTGTTCATATTTAAAAAATTAAATTTCTATTTTAAGACAGTTTTGATAGTTACTGTTGTACAACTTTTGTAATTATTAAACCAAATCTAAATATAAGAAAAAATTGAAAAAGTTAGCTGACCAAATGGAAAATAATGAACTCTACTTACGCTTCATCTTTTTTATTCAGTCACTTATTTCATTCATTAAAATTTAATGAGTATGCGATCATAATTCCTCTCACAAACATTCCTCGACACAAAATATGCATATTAAATACAGGATATAATCGAATCTTGAAATTTAATTTACAACGGTCGTAACGTAACTTAACTTAGTAGGTACGTAACATCATATCAACATTTAAGGCTAACGTAACGTACTGTTTCAAGGCGAATTTATGACCGCCACAACGTAACTTAATAACTTATACAAATATTTAAAAATAAGAAACGTTAAGTGTCCTGATAAAGATCGTTAGATATTGTTAAAAATAATATGCCATAGTAATTTTCAATTTTTATTTTAAACTTCATACGGTATTTCATGTTTCCATCAAATTACGTTTCGTTACGTTACGAATGTTATAAATAAGTCCTTAAACCAAAGCTGGAATATTTTCTATTGTACAATAAATTTTACCCTACATTACTAACAGTTATTTTATGAATATGCACTCATTGTTTATTTTTCAATTTTATTACGTTATTAAGTTATTTTAAATTACATTAGAGAGATAAAACTCTTTTTATATTTTATTTACATTCATAACTAACTGTGGGACTATACGCCTTATTCTCTGTAGTCCTATCTTCTTGTATGCAAAATGACCAAATTACTGTACGAATAGTTGCATAATATTAACAACGTTCTCATAACAGGCACCCAGTAAAGTTTAGTTGCATTTTTCCAATTTATTCATAAATTACGTCAACATACTGGCATTAAAACATTTCTCTATGGTTTGCTAACTCGATAGACACGTTCAAAATGAAATTTAATGAAATAACTTGGTGTAAATCAACCCTGCTAATCGTGATATAATTGGCTGTGCAGGAACTGGGGCTATGAAAGACAGCGACAAGCTCAAGTTGATGCTATTGGCGTGGAACTACCATAATAATCAAGGTAACATAATACACATATCACATATTATACACATACCTATCATGAACACTTTCGTTATGTATAGGGTGATCGTGTTTTCATAAATCATTGGGACAAAAATTCAATACCATACCTTTATTTTTTTTATTTGAATATTATAAATGTACCAATTTCATAAAATATTTACTTGTAACAGAGCAGCCTCTACAAAAGCAAGATTAAATCTGAAACTTAGTAATTTTTAGTTTTGTAGGAATATTTCAATAAAAATACGTAGAGTCATTTTCAAATTTACATTTTCAATAGTCAAAAAACAAGTTGACCTGAGACTTATACATTTTTTAAAAGCAAGGGTCCTTTCAGGAAAATATATAAAAAACAAGAGATCCAATTAAACAGATGTTAAATTTCATTTTTAAAGGCACATGACTGAAATAAAATTCGACGCTTCAAATGACACCACAGATGAATTTTACGATTGTAATCGAATAAAAATAATGAGCATAGTTGGAGAAACTGGACTACATCTGGAAAGGTTTCTTCGGGATTTTTCCTTCCATAAAAAAGGCGTCGTTCAGATTGTTATCACATCACTTAATTCTCCGAACTAAGGAATTAACTAACGACGAGTGCCTTTAATAAATCGAAAGTCATAAAAACATCTGTAAGAGCAATAGTAGCGCTGAATGTTCAGTTTAGAAAACTAGACAAATTCGAAAATCAGTTGTAGTTTAACACTCGTCTTGCAAAGATACTTCGTGATCAAGTGTATTTAGCCTGTTAAATTTTGTAAGTTATAATTTTGCTTATACTTTTTTCGCAATTTCCACGCCCAATAAGTACGTTAGAAAAAGTTCAGTTAGTTTCTTTGTGATTTGAGTGGCCTATAAGTATACCTAGATACTGGGCGTTCCCCAGAATCGGAGCTCCAGGTCTGAAGACTAATTAATCCAACCTGTTTCGTTAAGAAATATATTGTAACACCCACGTTTTGCTTCCGCTCGGCAAAACCATTACCATATCACATTTGGTGTCATACATACATTTATAAACATTCAACCAACTAATCATATTATACATATTGTATATAATTAGTACCCACACACTTATACCTACTTGTGTTTCAATATAAGTATAACTTTTGCTTTTGCAAGCCACAGCTTTCAACTGGTCCAATATTTTCGAAATTTCGTAAACCTCTTTCAAAGCTTTTTAATAATATTTCTATTTCCATGTTGCGAATTAACTTTTTCGAACATGGGGCACAACTTTGAGCTACAACCTTTAGCACTCGCTAAATAACCAATATTTTCTTTAAAATGAAGTTAAGTTCGGAATTAGAGACTTCAAGTCCATTTCTATTTTGAGGTAGAGAGTTACTGTAAATATTAATTAATATGGCTCCATTTTGGATCAGAAAGCTTAAGCACTCATAAAATATTTGAAAATAACTTGAAGCAAAGGAGTACAAATGTATCTTCAGAATATGGTATGGTGGAACCCGAAAAAACAAAAAAATGCTAAAGTAATCCAAAAAATGGAAACGAAAATTTAAAATAAAAGTTGTCAAGAATAGACACGCTAGAAATTCACGAAACCAGGCAAATTAAAGCTTATCCTCATACTTGTGGTTTCAATTGCAGTGAGATATTCAAGATTAATAGACTGAAATATTTAGAAAATTTTGGAATCTAGGAGATTAGAATCTTCAAATTTCATTTCTACAATTATGAATTGAGCTAAAAGATGCTGAGCATCCTCTTGAAGAGGTTCAATATCATAAAAGAGTTTCCACGACAATTTGCCTCACAGGAAAACATTTTGAAACTGTTCAAAATTTTAAATAAGGAGTAATCTGCTTTGATTCCTAAAAACATTTCCAAATTCATTACTGACCAGTACAAAGTATATTAAGTCCAACTATGGACCTTTCATTTTTGCGTTCATGATCTAGCAATGAATTTAGTTCAGATGGTATGAAGAGTAGGCATCGAGAGGATTCTTGAGATATACCTTTTAAAGTTCTTTTCTGAGTTACCTTCCACTATAATCCACATTAATGCCTTTAGTGATATTGCTGGAATTCAAAATAAGAAGCACATAGGCAAATTCTGCAATTATGTTATATTAAACACCCATATTGAGACTGGAGACCCCAAATCCTTGATCTCAGGTTATTGATTCATGGAATGTGAACAAATTTTGGAGTTATTGAAAAATCCGAACAGAGTACTTTATTGAAAAATTTCTGGTTGTTAAAATAAGCCGAGAAGATATCAAAAGTATTGCACCTATAAAGGATATCTTGAAAGACAATGTGAAAGATTTACGAATTAGACAGTGTTTTTATTTCGAAAATCACCATGCAAATTGTTCTATAAAAATACATTAACAGATGCATTTTCTTATGATTTAGTTGATCAGAAAAATACTGGACGATCTGTCCAAATGTAAAAATTTACTACCACTAATGTACCATAACTTCTACTATGGATTTAGTCTTATTATTAAAGTTTGTAACAGCATTTCAATCATTTGCATTTAACCAATTTCAAAAAGTATATTAGAAGAATAGGAGTTCAAGTAAAAATTAGGTGGTAAAAGAGTATAAGTAACAATAATTTTGTTAAAAGAAACAAAATTTATTACCATTTCAATAATTAGATTATTCCTCTTTGCCTCTAAATTCTTCATATTTAAAGAGGTTATAACAAGTAAAGTTGCTTGAGCAAGTAAACATAGACTAAAATATATGGAACAGAAAAAAAACATCCACAGGCGAATCACCACCAGATGGACGAAAACAAGATGTGGTTGGTAGAAAAATTCAAATTTGAAAAACAATGCCATAAATGTGATAGAGTGGTACAGGAATATGAGGGATTTTTCAGGTAACATGAAATTGTGATTGGAAAAATGAAGCAAAAAATATGCGCTAAGAACGAAGATTTCCAAGTTATTCTTAATATTCGTATTTCCAGATATTATGTTTTTTACTAAAAATGAACCCCATACGATCCTGTATTTTCAATAAATTCCTAACTTTACTAAGATGACTAATTAATCATTTAAGGTCTTCAAGTTGTTTATTTATTCCAATTACCTAGGCTGTTATTTATTTGAATATATAAATTCTTGATTTTTTAATTGGATTATATATTGAATTACAGGTGTTATTTAACAAATAAGATAAAAATAAATCATAGCGATTTGCATTTAAAAAATATCCAATTGAAACAAGAACAAATCGAAATGCTTTTTACACGGTTTAATTTATTGTTTGGTTTTTTTAGTAAAAAATTATTTTTCTGTGTACCTAACTGGATCGTTAAATGTCATCATTTTGGTTTTTCATTTAAGAAGTTTTTTTATTACATATCGCTTAGAATTTGCTATTTTTTGTTGTAAATCACCGGTGTACCCAGCCTAGGTATTAAATATTAACTTTACGTCAGTTACAAACTTGTTTTGAAGTTGCCTAAACTCGTGGCCAGAATGAAAATGTGAAAACCGCCGTCAGACGCCTGTTTAATTAACTTTGAAAAACGAGTCTGCAACGTTAACGTTACAATTTATATTTGCCGGAAAGTACCTTCGAGCTGTGCTTGATATAATAAATCTATATCGACTAAAAATATAAATTTTCAACTAATCAATTTTTTTTGTCCCAATGATTCACCGGAAAAACGACATCCAAAATTTGGCTGCAAGTCCCACTGAAATTAATATATGAAGTGTATTGAGGATACGCGGTTTACGTACATAACATCAATACAAGTTGTTGTTTTGTTCCCAATCTTATTTTGTGTGATCGAATTGCAAATTGCGAAAGCAAAACATTCTCGAAGAAGTAACGAGGTAGTAAAATTCAGCTGCTGACACTGGAGATTTTTTGCGAATGTTAACAGGAAGAAGATATTAATCTCACAAATAGATAACGTAACTAGATCATTAAGAAACCGGGGTCACTAGTCAGGACATATTTTGTATAATTTTAAATACATTTCACATTTAATACTATTAAATATAGGTTTTTTTAATGTTACTCTAATGTTAAAAGTGTGGCTTTAACGCACTATTGTTAAAAGTCACTCATTTAAGACTATAGTACTGAAAGTGTAACTTATGTCACTAGTATAAGTCTCACTTTAAAGCACTAGTGTTAATGTGTTACTTTAAAGCACTAGTTTTAATGTGTTATTTTAAAGCACTAGTGTTATGAGTCTCACTTTAAGTCACTAGTATTATAAATCCCACTTTAAAACACTAGTGTTAAAATTGTCAGTTCAGGGCATTAGTATTCTAAATCTCACTTTAATGCACTAGTGTTAGAAGTGTTACTGTAATGCACTAGTGAAAAAATACTCCATGTCCCGTTATAAAAGAAACAATTAAGAGTAAAATACAACTTTTTATTAAAATTAATGGTATGACTAAGTTGGTTGATACTCTTTTTTAATCAGTTAAAAAGCCAGAAACATGAAGTGTTTGTAAATGTCTAGATTTTCACTTAAGTTTTGATAATAAAATAATTGTACGAAAGACTAGATGACTCATACAAGAAAATATTTGTCTTGAATTTTCCTGATATATCCTGCTGCTTGCACTAAAATGAGTTATGAGACACTACTATAAATTTGAACGCTCTCGCAGATTTTTTAAAATTTGGATTGATTATATTATACTTTTGAAAGATCTAAGGTTTTAGTTTCACCAGAAATTATGCAAAAACTAAAAATTTACATAGAACACCCTATATATTTTTACATATTTAGTATCTCATCGTTAAAATACATACTATACAAAGGGCAAATGTCAGTTTATATCAACTTTTTCCATTTTTTAAACGTTATTTTTTTGTATATAGTGGTCATGACCCTTTGCAAATTATCAAAAAATGAAACAGAATCACTTACTTAGAAAGTATTAATTAATAAAAGAAAGTTTGTTCTATTAATGATTAGATTTAAGAATTGCAGTTTTTTAACTGAAACTTACTTTTTGAATAGAATCGTATACAGTCCATTTTTTTAAGTTCCTAAATAAAGCAGTAATTTATCATTTTCTAAGTTTTATTAACACAAAGTGCTCCTGAAACCGACCCTTTTCAGGCAACGTAACAATATTTTGAAATAACAATAGGCTTAATTTAATACAAAATAATACGATTAATTTTGTTACAAATTGAAAAAATAATGCTTTCTAAATGATACCGCTTCATTTTTTTAGTAATTTGGATAAGGTTATGACGATTATAATATTTAAAAAATCTATCTCCAATATAACCAATCCCAATTTTAAAAAAGAATTATTTCAATGCGTTCAAAAGTCATAAGAGCATGACCCGTTATTTTTTCGCGTTTTAAATGAGTTCATTTTTCGAAAATTATCCGGGTAATTATAAAAGTAAATTTAAATTCAAAAGAAACGTAATTGATGCATTAGAATACAAAATGCGAACTAAACAGGTCAAGAGCACTAGCTGGATTTTATTGCATCTATTGTATTTCGTAGTTAATAAACTAGAAAGTTTATATAATGTGGAGAACTTTATAAATCAAATACATTTTCGTTGACCTGTTTTTTTGGTCCTAAAATGTTTATCAAAACAAATCAAAAAAGAAGTCAACTTACAATGTTTTTCGTACTTTTTTAACAGGGAATAGAAATGGCAACAGTGATATTCCCGATTTATCATCAGTACCTGGAACAGAGGACATGGTAGGCTTATGGGCGCAGTACCATTCCGCCTTAGGGCTGGCAAAAGGGAAAGCCACCCCTCCCAGTACAAGAGACAATTCTGTAAGTATATGAAGTCGATTTTTTTCTGCAGTAATTAAAAACAAAAATATTTTCTGTCAAAAGTAACATAAATAAAAGTCAATTGAGCGCCTTGTATATGGTTTTTAAGCAGACTTGTTATTATTACAGTAGTTTTTCATTTCCTTAGTAGAAATATTTTTTGTTTACTTCGGTTGATAAATGATAAAAATCATTCATTTACCAACAATCTTTGAAATACTGATACAAAACATCGCGGATTGGTCTAATTAACAAGTCGTGATATTCTTGATTTGAATAAAATACCATTTTTCACTTAATTATTATATAACTGCTTTAGCAAACGATTAAACGATCTGAATTTTCTACAAACTAACACAATTTTATGATTCGTCAAATAGATATTCGTTGTTGATATGAAACATATTTTTATTAAAAGTGTGAGGCATTGCCACGTATAAATTTTCGAGTAAATGTTTAAAGTGAATTTTTGTGTAAACTAATGATGTCAGAAAAAAAAATTACTAGAATATTTTATTGCAAAAGACACGTTCTCGATACCATTTAAAAATGTAAGTAACAGCAGTTTTTTTACCGTTCCCATACATCTTCAGTTATTTTCGAAATTCCGCAAGGTTCCTAATTGGAACTATTTGCTCTTCAATCTATTTATTCCTGATATTTTTTCTGGTTTCCAGGAAAGTAATTTTTGCAAATGATTTTCAAAATCATCAACCATAATTTGCCCACTTTTAAATTTGATATAATAAGAGTCGTAGTGTAGATGGATGCTATCAGAGCTATCGATAAATGGCTGAAGAGAATTTAAAAACACTGACAAGGCCAAAAAAATGAAAACGTAAAACTTTACCTCTTTTTCTTTATTCTCAGCTACCAGAGCTATTTAGCCTGCATTTTGCTTCTTTCTTCAAATACTTATGATTTAGATCAATTTTCTATGATGATAAATAAGTTCATTTCACTTTACTATTGTGAAGTTTTTAACATTTTGCTTCAATCTTGTTTGATATTATTCCCCTTTGAATTGAACTGAAGTCGGTTCTGCACAAAAAATTCAACGATAAACCATATGCACGGTGCTGGTAGTTTATCTACTTTAATTTGAAACACTTATATTGTCGTTGCGAGCACTGTATTTAATTTAGCAGCATTTTTGGTACCAACGCACTGTGAAAAATGACTTCCTTGTATTGCAGCTGCGAATTGTGAATCGTCCGTTTGATAAAAGAATTTCTAAAGTTTCCCATTTTGATCGCGTACCGTGTTTGGTAGCGCGCAAATGGTGTTTTTTCTTTCTTGACCTCTCGCGCGTTTTTATTCAACAAAATTATCGCCACCATTTCCTTTTTCATTATTCTCGGAATAAACATCGCTATTTAGCACTCAGTTTGGTAGTGAAACAACTACCAGCTGCTCGAAGGTATTTGTTAAAAGGAATGAGAATTTTCTTAAAACCGATACGGCTAATTCGCTTAATAGAAATTTTGTAGAATTAAAAGCAGTTTAAATGACAGTGGCGAGTTTCGGGTTAAATACCATCTAAAATGTAATATCGATAATGAGTTTCCTATTTTTCTTTTAAATAAAAATAATAATCTAAAGAATCTATTGCAGTTGTAACTATTTATTGCATCATTGCTCAATTCTTTCTGGGGTCGCAAGTACCGAACCACTCCGTATATTTTTTATCTAAAATCAATAGTCTATACTTTAGAAATAAATACTAGGAACGAGCTTATTAGAATAAAACATTTATGGAGGGAAATAAAAACAATACAAATTTAATTCCTAAATCAGATCAAAATCAATTTTCGTAGTTTGTATTTTTTTAAATTAGTGCGTTAGTTTTGTTTCTTTGTTATTATTTGTCAATTCGTTTTACTAAAATACAAAAACATATATCAACAACATAATACCAATTTTTGAATATGTGCATAGAAGGCGTTTAAAAATTACCAGTACAGACCTGGAAAATGTGCATTGGATTGTGAATAGTTTTAATAATTTATTATTAAATTTCCTTAATAATCCAATTTTCTGACTCGTAAGAGCTTAAAAGCTTCACTTCGAGTTCAAAATTTGAATACGAAAATTGTTTGTGCAAAAATCTGAAGTGTACTCTTAAATTTAGTTTTTTGTTCTCTTTTCAAATATAAAGAGTGCAGGGGATAAAGATGAATGTCAAAATACATAAACTCATATTGTTATTAACAGTTAATTGAACGATTTATTTATTGATTTTTTCTTAAAGGCGAACAAAATAGCGCACAAATCAGAAATTTCTAGATAAATATTGAAGATAAAATATTGTCACAATTCTTTTTATTAATACTAGAATCGAATTAGATTAGGTTAGGTTTAGATTCACAATTCACGATTTTAATTAAACATTGAAACAGAAATAAACCGGCCAACACGGTCACCCGACATAAACCATTTAAAATGATTCTAGAACCAAAACAAATACTTATTTTTATTATAAATAAATAAAGTGGTTGGTACCTACAAAAACCAATAACGTTAACTAAAACTTTGCCTAATCGCCTTAATTAAAGTTTTTTTTGTAGCGGCACTATTATTACTTGAACTTAAATAACCTTAGCCACGTGTAATGGAACTTAGACAAACTGAGTTTTCACTTATAAATTTACCAATTCAATTTTCAAGTTGTAGAAGTTTACAAACGAGAAGAAACGTTATCTTTGCTAAGTTTCCGTGAATGTTTACTTGAGAATTAACACCAAAACATTTCGAAATTGTTTCAAAATTGATTTTAATGGCCAAGTTCGGTAGATTGCTGTTCTTTCCTAATTTGTTTTTATTTGTACATTAGACTAAAAAAACTCTGTCGTGTAATGCATATTGGTTAGAATAGAAAATGTCAATTGGAGTTAAATCAGGAAACCTAGGTGATTATTGAATAGCTCCCTTGGCTCAAACATACCCCTACATCTTGTCCAAAATATGAGGAGCCCCATTTATTTTATCGGTTCTTTTACCATACAATATTTACATCATTAACACTAATTCTCAATTTCAAAAATTCAATTATTGAATAAAATACGGGTTGTGCGATTAAAAAAAAACAACTTAACTTTGACGTGTCTCTTAAATTTTTCTCTAAGGAACTAAGCAAACTAGAAAGCAAAAAACTTAACACAGGTTTGTAATATAACTTTATAAAACCTTACAAATAATTTTCTTCAAAAATTTTTCCGAAAAATAGAAGGAAATGTAAATTTCGAATTTTTAATTTATTCCAGAGTCCGGTAAATGCAGAGACTAGTTCAGCACACGACGAAACTAGTTCCAGTGGGAATAAAGAGGACGAAGATGACGACGATGACGAAAGCGATGATAAAATTGACACACAAACCCATGACCCCGAAAGACTGAAAGCGTTCAACGTAAGTCATAATTGCAATTGCATAAATATTTTGCCACAAAATTTGGTTCTTATTTTTCTTCAAAAAAAAAAACAACTATAAAAAGTAAAATGTAGGATTTATCAAAAGTTATTTTCAAAAATTTTACATACATTAATATTTCTACCCGAAATCATTATATTTTTGAAGTTTATGTCATTCATTCATTTTGTATCGCGTATCATCAAAAGTATTGTCGCAAAGTCAAGCGGTGTCAAATTGGGAGACATAGCTGGCCATTCTCTTTTTGGTTATTTTTTATTTCTTGTCTAAAATAACTTCCTATGTTTGCAGATGTTCGTAAGACTGTTCGTTGATGAAAATTTAGACCGGATGGTCCCTATTAGCAAACAGCCTAAAGAAAAAATCCAGGCCATAATCGACTCTTGTACCAGGCAGTTTCCGGAATTTGCCGAAAGGGCACGAAAGAGAATAAGGACATACCTTAAGTCTTGTAGACGAAACAAAAGGGCCAGGGATCCAAATTCGCCTTGGGACGCGGTAAGTCCTATACAAACAAGAACTAGTTTTTTGCGTTAAGAAATATAGGGTGACAATTGACAATTTGATTTAAATGTAATATGTTTAGAAAACATGAAGTATGTATCTACGTAATTCTTGACCCTATATTTCTTTTATAATTTTCGAGATAATTGTTTTTAGAGAAAAAAATGCGTTTTGCAGACACGACCTACTCCTGCGCATTTGACTTCAGTTCAGGCTGAACAAATTCTTGCAACGGCCTGTGAAAACGAGAGCCATAATGCCAAAAGAATGAGATTAGGATTGGAACCTGTTAGTCAACCAATGCCCTTACTACCTGGAGCACAGGTACGAAAAATTTTCAAATTTAATCAATAATAAGGGCACATCGTTTCACAATAAAACGTACTTCACGGATTTTAAACCCATAACTCTTTCATTTTTTTCAATTATCACCTTAAGACTTGTAATTTTGGGAAGTTTGTGATTTATTAAATGTGAAAAATCTTTTTAGTCTACAGACACTACTGCGCCGATAAACAACAGGGGAATAGATTTTTCGAGTAGCACTCCTGTGAAAATGGAAAGCGACGTTATTTCGACGGGATTTTCCGCTACCAGCACCCCATCTTCCACCCCCAATTCTGCCACCAAAGTTTTACCCGCTACTCCAGAAACTAAGGCGTCACCACTCGGGTAAGATTTTCCAAAAAATGATGATTTTCCTAACAAAGTCGATAATATTACTTTTGTCTGTATTAAGAACACCTGATAGGAAATTACTCTGATAGCACCAAATGTTTTAAAAGATTTTCTTTATACAGGGTGTTAAAAAAAGATCGAATATTTGAACAGGGTATAGTATGGATCAAAATGAATCAAAAAATCTTAATAAACATGGATCAGCAACTTGACGGTTTCGGAGTTATTTATTTTTGAAATGTTTTGCATTTACACATTATTTTTATTGACAAACGATAGAAACTTATAAACAAAATCGTTTTCACATCGATGGATAGGAAGGGGCGGACCTGTATCCTGGCCTGCAAGATCGTCTGATTTAAATCACCTTTATTTCTTTTTTTGAGAATATTTAAAAAGTTTAGTGCACGCTATTCCTGTAAATAGGCTCGAAGAACTGCAACAACAAATTAATCGAGATGTAGTGCCTGTTTGGAAATGGAAGGAGGGAATTTTGTACATCTTATCTAGCATTCTTTCTTTTGATTTTGTTTATAAGTTTCTATCGTTTGTTTGTAAATAATAAAAATAATGTGTAAACACAAAAGGCTTCAAAAAGAAATAACTCTCTGTACCTCCGAAACCGTCAATGTTTATTAAGAATTTTTGACTTATTTTGGTCCATAATATACCCTGTTCAAATATTCTATTTTTTTTTCACTCTGTATAAAAGAAATATATATTTTTTAAATATTTGTTATTCAGGCCAAATATTTATTAAATATTTGCTTAACAATATTTGTATCAAACATTTAATGAATTCCAAAATATTTCATTAATATTTCTTGCTATCTGGGTAATTGTTAACAAATTACAACTGGGTACATATGTGAAAAGTCTTTAACCATTCAGAGCTCAATATCGGTGCCGATTCGTCTCTAAGCGATGAAAAATTACAGAACCACCAAAAATAACTTTGGAACTGCCGCTTCGTCTTAGTAAACATGACTTCAACAAAATCTTATATCTGACTATAGTATCTATGTAAAATTAATGAAAATTAATACAGAAACATTGCTTTTTTGAAAAAACTGCGATCTAAAATAAAATTATGAAGCAAGTGCCGATTTCTTCATAGATGTCTGTCAAAATGACATTTAAAACTAGTTCCTTACGAAATGTCAATATATTTGACGTATTTGTCATGTGTCATCTGCCAAAATGACGTTTTTAGCCATTTTTTTTTATTTCACAAACCATTGGACTAGATTGTTACTTAAAAATGGACTGTAGGTACTGGCTTCGAATTCTAAAATGCGGAAAATGCATACAATCTATGTGCTTTGTCTCGTAAACAAGTCCATTCCATCCAATAAATAATTGAAACATTGCTTTACCTTCAACAACTTTAATGAAAATAACTATTTTCAAACATTTAAATTCTAATATTAGCAAATGCCAGTTTTTTGAGTAGAATTCATAATGGTTGACACGAATTTTCACTAATCACCGCTTAAACTAAAATTCATTTTACATATTTTGTGGTCTGAAGAGTCATTAACTGTTTGCACTTAAAATTTGGGTGAGAGAATCTATTTTTGCGCGGAGAGTGTGTGCACGGTTTTGTGATTTTTTGTTTTTGTTCAGCGACATTTGTTCGTTCTGGAGTGACTGTGACTTTGGGGTGATTACGATTACGATTGGTTAAGTGTCAACTCATAGAGGGCAGTTTTCATCGGTCAATTTTTGTGGAGTATTTTAGCGAAATGTTGATTGGTTGAAGTAAAAATCGCAGACGAGACAAACTTGTTTAAAATAATTAAATTTTAAACACCAACGCTCAAAAAAAAGACGAGTCGCCACCGCAGCCAATAAAAAATATCGAAAATTGAAATTCTCCCTTTCGGGTGTTCGTAACATTCCGCTAGACAATTCAATCCGGGATGACATGCATAGTATGGTTTATTATTATCGACTTTCCGTACGTAGTTTATTTGTGTTTGTTTGTCTGACACCAAACTGTTTAAAAAATCGAACTATTGATTTCAGCGGTGTTTCGAATGCGAGTGGCGTTTTAGGAACAATAGGGATGAATGGAATCGGGATCTCGAGTACAGCGAGTGCGGCGCCTACCGCCATGTACCGACCGAATTTCACACAGGCATTCCAGAGGTCAGGACCTTATCCATTGTTTCCTGGATCGACGCCGTTTACTTCTGGAGCCCTTCTCACTAACGGTATGTAAATCCATTTACTATGTTTACCTCTAACTAGGTCACTAGGAATATATATATGTAGGCACGTGTGTTGCACAAAGCAGAACATTAGACAAGAAAAATTGATCCATGGGTGAGTCTTGACATTACCAAATTGATTTCGACAATCACAAGTAACATTTGCAAAAAGTAAAAGTCGACCAATAGGATTTTATAGTTATTCGTTAGTGATTAAAATAAGGAAAGCGTTTTTTTTTAATAAAACTAGGATTAACCATTTCAGCCAGTCACTTCTTTTTTTATAATATTTTGAATGTTAATTTCCAAATATATTCTTTCATACAAAATTACCTTTTATATTTTGTTTACAAATATTAGAGCAAATTATTTTCATAATTCTTAATTGAGTAGCACAACTTAACATTTGTTTATAGCAATTATCCAAAACAAACGCAGATTGATAAAATAGACCGGTGTTTTTCTACCAAAAGTCTTGTTCGGGACCGCAAAGTCTTATTCGGAGGGTCGCAAAGTCCGGTTCGGGGGCAGTGTTAATTTGGGGGCGGCAAGATGTTATTCGAGGTGTTGTTCGCGTTCGCAAAGTCTTGTTATAAGAATATTTAAAAAGTTTTTGGAAAATCGTGAAATTTTAAGGTAACTAAAATTAATATTTTACATTTTTTCTTATTCGTGAGTTGCAAATTCTTGTTCGGGAGTAGCAAAGACTTGTTCGAAGAATAAAAATAAAAAGCAATTATTAATTTTTAAATTCTTTTGTACAAAATTTCTACTCGGGTATTTATGTATTATTTTATAGAATTTTTGCGTCTATCGTGGGATTATACAAGTAATAAATGATCATCAATTTTTGTTAATTCAAAGCACTAAAAAATATTTGTTTTTTCTCTTAATAAATTTAATAGCGCTAAGTTTTAAAAAATTTTATCCCCCTATTCATTGCTATGGAAACTAGCTACTTTCAAAGTTAGGCAAACAACATTCGAAACAAAAATTTTCTATTCCTTAGAAATAAATTTTAACAACTTTTATTTATTTTTTGACTGGGATATTTTATTCAAAAAAGTTTATTTTAAATTAGCTTAAAAATTATGACAATTTGTGGTAAGTTTAAAAAAACGAAATTCGAATCGTGAGGAATAAATAAATAAAATCTGCAACTTTTATCAATGTGTAAACGCTAAAAAATATTCTCTTAGTAAATTTAATGAAGTTTCGTTTTTTAATTTTTATCTATTTATTTGTTGTTATGTGAACGTTTTAATTGAAATTAGCTCCAAAATTACGAAAGTTTGTGCTTAATTTACAATCAAAACGAAATTCAAAGTACTATTGAATAAATAAAATTGTTGACTCTTTCAAGCTTTTTACATAAAATCTGCATTTTTTATTGATAGACAAGCGCTAAAACAATTTCTCTTATATAGTAAAATTAAAAGAATTTAGTTTTAAGTTTTTGATTTACTTTTTCGTTGAAATGTGAATATGTTTTAATTCAAATTAGTTTCAAAACTACACAAATTTGTGTTTAATTTGCAAAAAAAAACGAATTTCGTAAAACAATTTTTTCCTTTATGAGGAATAAATGAAATTAGCCATTTTAAATAAATATACTACATTTACAGATATACAAACAAAAAAAGATTTTTGCTCTTAGTAAATTTGATCGAGCTCAGGTTTAAAAGTTTATCATTGGAACATTTTAATTTCACGATTTTTATTTCACATTAACTTCAAAATTAGTCAAATTTGAGCTTAATTTACAAACAAAACTAAATTCATAACACGAACCCTCGACACGAAACAACAATTTAATTCAATTATTTCAACGACGTAGAAATCTTGGACGTTCTTTAATAATTTGTATCAAATTTCTATGACATTATATAATTGAGTTGACCAGATGCAAACCCAGACATCTTCAAAAAATTTAGGTTTTTAGGTTTTTATATCTACTCGACTCCAGCTACAAGAATATAATACACTGAAATAAAACTCAAAATAAATCACTTCTTAATTAAAGTTAGCAGACAACTAGTTTCGGCTAATCAGGTCTAGAAAAATATTTTACAATCAATGAACATAAAAAAATATTTTTCTAGATATGATGATGGCTATGTAGCCGAAACTAGTTGTCTAAGTTTAATTAAAAAGTGATTTATGGTATTGATTTTGAGTTTTATTTTGGTGAATCAAAGAGCTATGGATAACCTTCTTCAAAAATATAATAAATGAGGATGCAAAACAACTCCAAAAGCTTTTAAAATTAAGTATAAAAAACTGAGTTGATCAATCCTAGATTCTATTCAACAACACTATTTTCTTTCAAAAATCTAGATATATATATGGATGTAATACAGAAATTTACAACAGTAATTCAATTTCCCAAAACTCCTTTTTGTAATTGGAAAGAGTAGCAGAAAACCCTGGATTTCATAAATGCAAAAAATTATTTAAACAAATAGTAGAAGAAAAAAACATTGACTTGTACAAGGTAAACATTTTTTATAATTTTGAATGTGGATCATGTAAAAGCATTGTCAAAAAAATAAAAATTATCTTTCACTTGCTTTAATGCAAAGAACTGTAGTAAAAGAAATAAACAATAATATTTTTTATATGATCGCTGATAGATTTGAATAACAAAAGCAATAATTATAATATTATTAATAATAATGATTAAGTATTTTTGTAGTTATAATAATGATATAATAACACCAATAATAAAACCTGTCCATATTTTCAGCAAGGGTGCAAAATTTGCATCTTCAATTTTTAAGCATAATGCATAATTATTTTAAAGCATGATAATATTGTATTTCTATTCTACATTGCAACATCTCAAAAAAAGCTCATAAAAATCCAATAAACAAAGAAGATCCATGGGCGTAGGTGCTTAAGTATCTACATAAATGTGATAACCAACTGAACTTCATTACCTGAGATATCAAATGATTATACGTGTTACATAAAATATTTAAATACCCATTTCTCATAAAGTTCTTAACATTTACAAGTGCTTATATTGGATGAACCTCGTAAATGGAGTTTAAATTTAAGTTTTCCAATTTAGAATAGAAATACTATAAGAAGCTTTTGGGGATTGATTTGTATTTTTTTAAAAGCTCAATGATATAACTTCGAAGCTGAAGAATGTTTTTTGCATTTAGTCCAAAATCCGTTAAAATACTTTTGTTGGGGTTCGCATCTGCACTTAACAGAAATCGTAAAATATTGAATTAATACGTGATGCATGTTTTTTAGGGCCGGCAGATTTGAGCATGAAACAGAAGCCGTTGCTTAATCACAAATTAAGCGCAGGAGAAATGACAGCAGTACGACAACTTATAACTGGATATCGTGAATCTGCGGCGTTTTTACTTCGATCTGCAGACGAATTAGAACAGTTATTAATACAACAACAGTAGTATTTATATAGTTTAAAGTTCTAGTTCGCTCTATAAAGAAGTTATTTATACAGAAAAAATGTTTTATCAGGTACAATTTCTATGATTAATGATTATCATATTAGTTCAGTTAAACAAAGTGAAAAGTTAGATTAGCAAAATTAAAATTATTTGGTAAATATTTCCTTTCTTACAGATGAGAATCTTATAAAGAAATTATTAATCCAAGTAAATAACTTTTTTATTTTTATATGCCATGAAAATGAGATGTGATACAATATTTTCACATATGAGGATACAATTTTAATGTAATTATCAGTTGAAAATCCATTTGATAAAAAAAAACGAGAGATACGTCGAATTACTTTCGATTAAGCTAGTCTCGTTATTTAGTTTTTTAAATTCATCTAGTCAAAGGGACAAAGTGTAATGTTTTTTATTTTATGAAATTGAAACTGAATTAGTATAGAGAATTTATTTAATGCAATATAAAAAAATTTTATTTTTTTAAATTAATTTTGAAAAACATATACAGGGTGTTACGAATTATTTCGATGGTAGTAAAGAATCTCGCAAATATAGTGAAGTAATAAAGATTTTTTAAATTTAAATGGTGCTTTAAACCGAATTTTCGCGAAAATCTAGATATATTTTTTCTCTATTTTTACTTATTTTTATTTTTAACATCAAATGGACTTTCATTGATTTTTTAATGTTTTTTTTCAGAATGGTGTAAATGTGTAAATAAATTACCAAAAATGTATATGTATGTAATCTGCTGCTAGTTATACTCAGAAAAATTGCTAAAACTGTACAAATCGAGTTTTTAAAAATGTAAAATATTTATTTATCAAAAAATATGAAATTTAACTACTTTATAACAGGGGATATTTTATTATATTTGATATGATCGTTAAGAATTTATTATAATTCAGTGTACCAAAGAAACAAAATTATTGTATATATAAAGAACGCCGATGACATTTTTGTAAAAATATTTGTTGATGTAGACGAATATTATGTCAGTTTATAAATTCGATGTGATGAGGATTGTACAGGGTGTTTTGAAATGTGTTTAGGTTAAGTTGAGCACTGTAGTACATGGGCTTTATAAAAATGTAATTTTGGTACTTTTTGGTCATGATAATTTATAAAAATTATTACTAAATTGTATTTGTGCTTAACAGTTTTCACATAATATAAGTGTTTCTCCTGCAAATGCAATTTAATTAACATTTATGTCTCAATTTTAAAAACCGTTTAACCAAAAAAATATTTGATATTCAAATTTTCGATCCTTATTATTATAAGTCAGTAAATATTAATTAGAACTTACAAAAGAATAAACAATGTTTTTATATTATTTTTGTGTGTTTTCCTGGGATTAATTGGGACATAAAATGTACATAATGACTTTTTTTTGAACCAGCACTCTGTACATTTGACATTTACTTAATAAAATAACTGTACCTACATAACCAGGATTTGCAATTACAAATGATCTGGTGATTATTAATAGATGTGTAGATATGGACCGGAAATATATAACGAAATTCCCGAGAAACTATCTTTTGCCTGTAAACGTTCTATTCTCTATCTACAAATTCGACATTCCAAGTATTCTCAATTATATTGAAGTGTAATATTTGATCTGAATTCACTGCCAGAATTTATGTACTAATAAAATGTCCATATTTGTACTTTGTTTTATTCTAAAACGCCTAAAATGATATCCAAACCGCCGCCAAGTTCTTGCATAGCCATATGTGTTTCAATTAGAGATAGTTGATCAACATTCTCGGATTTGTTTGAATGTAGTCTAGCCCGGAAACAGACCCCTAATCCAAAGATCAGTTATACTTTCTAGTTTTAGTAGGAGCTATATTTGTCTAGTAGTGTTTGAAATTGTATTATTAAAAAGTTGAATATCAAATAATATTAAAAAAAAAGGTAAAACCCTTCTGAGCCAATAAATTGAAACTTATTTTAAACTTAAAAGATTGGTTCGATAATGAGGATATTACTCTTCTACCATGGCCAGCGCGGTTAGCAGAAATTAATCCCATTGGGTATGTATGGGAAAATTTTCAGTCTATTCTTATGGACAACGCAAGTTACAATGTTGCATATGAATATATTATCTATAATTTATTCATTCTCGTTTATACTCATCATCTGAAATATCTTCTCCTTTTAAAGTATCAAAGAACTTATCCTTGATGCTACTGAATTGTTTTCTTTGATTTCAGTTTAATAGAGAATCAGTTATTGTTTTTAATAATTCTAGATTTTGGTAAATAAATATTAAACTTACAATACTCTCATTCCCTATTCCCGTTCAAACAATAAGTTATTGAGGAAATTGGTATGATTTTCATTTATTAATCGTCAATGAAAACGAATCGTTCACCTATTGCACCACAAAACGGTACAATTATCGGCTATATGATACTGTCGCGATATCGTATAGTAGTCATTGTCTCATTAATTAAGACCACTAAATCAGTGCGACCATTATAATATATGCCTCGCCAGACGCAAACTGATTCATCACCAAAAAGTGTTGTTGGGACCATTAAATTTTCATTGTATCGCTCTCCTCTTTCTCTCCATATTAACATTCGATCATTACACGTGTACAAACGAAATCTGGACTCGTGGGTAAAGAGGCATTGTCTCCAAAGAGATAAGAGCATCGACAGAAAACAATAAACATGCAAAAAATATTCGTTGTGAACAGTATTTATTGATAATATACTACACGTTTTTTTTTTTTAATATTTTTAAATGTAAATTACCGGATTTTTGCAATTATCCAGTTCATTTGTTGAGCAGTGTATTTGAGCTTCAGCAAGGCTAAAAATCATTTTTATTAAACAGCAATACTTGATAAGAAGATTTAACACCGAAGTCACTCTTTCTTATCGTTATTGCACATATCAACACACCAGATTATTCCTACTTTTTATTTTATTATAAACGAATATTTGTAGGTATGTTTTTCACAATTTTGTTAAATATGTGTATCTTCAGAAGAATATTCAACTACTGGTCAATTATACGATGCTTGCAAGGAGGTATAGCAGCAGGAATAATATCCATAGCAGCTGCAGTAGATATTTACACCTTCATAGAATCGATTGCCATAGCAGCAGTTTCTTCGATATTTTTCTTCCTTTTCTCCATATTAATCCATAGCACTTCTTTGGAAGATAACTGTAATATGATATATGATTAGTTCAATAATGGGAACTATGGCTTGTCCATTAATAACGCAGAAGGAAAATTTCGCGGGAACAATAGAACAATAATTCATATATTATGGCAATTGATATGTCTTGGCGTTGCTATGGGATGCTCCATAATTTTTTCGTGGTTTATATTTCTATGCTTCGCATGTTGCAAGTTGTTAAGGAGTAAAGAAGAAGCGGTTAATCACAGAAGAGCGGTATCTCTTGCTAAATATTTAAGAAAAAAAGGCTGTTTAATAAGACTATTTATGATCGACAATAAAACTGATCACATAACACCCGGTGAAATAGATCGTAAAAAATATTTGCAAAAACAATAAGTTCTGAACAGAAAGTACCGATAAATATTTGAGGAATAGAAAGTAAATTAAATGAAGTTAACAGGAACAGGTTCAAGTCTTGTCTAAGAAATGCAAATACTTTGTACATATGGAAACTGTATATTTAAAATTAGCAGAATTATCCAATAAAGTATTACAAATATCTAATTTTATTTTTTTTGCCAATTCTTTAATTCTTTTGTAGTTTACATCATTCATTTATAGTAAGTCGTAATTCAGATTTCTTCCCAATCGTCTTAGGATCCCACAAGAGACCACTCTTGGACCGCTACTATTTCTACATTCCCTAAATGATATTTATGAAGTCATATCTACTAATAAATTATATATTAACTTTGTAAAAAGTCTCTCTATCGCACGTTAGACCAACATATTTTATTTGAATCGAAGTGCATAATGACATTTTAATTTAAACAAAAAGCATCTAAAAATTAACTGTTAAAAGCACCATTTATTTAAAATGACAGTACATTAAAAAATAAATAAGTCTGTTCTTTTCGTGTTGCTTTTATTTAGGGTTTTATTTTAATCATTTAGCGAAGTGAATGTTAGGGTTAATTATTTTAAATATTTTAACACCATATTACTTATTTGTGACATTGTGGTTAGCTTTGTAGCAACTATAGATGAGAAAATTATGTTTTCATGATCTGAAATAATTATATTTCAGTTTGTTTGTCTTGTGCGTTCTTTTTTTTCATGATATTTAAATTTGTTACATTTTATACAATTTACCAAATAATTCTTTGGCATCAGTATTTTACTTACAGTAGAAGCATATTTGTATGTACATTCTAAATTTCTTGGGCACCAATCAGAACTATATATTATTATAATGATTGTTTCTACCCTTACTTTGTGGAATCCATCCATTATAAATCTAAAAGAAAAATTATAGTTTTCTTTTACATCTATAGTGTGTCAACGGACAGGGTCCACAAGAGGGAAAACATTTGCTTATTCTAAAATTCCATGAAATGAAGAAAAAATCATATTTTATCATTTTATACCCAATTTTCTATGAAACCTTATGAACTTTTGCATTAAGGTCGAAAATTTAACAATAATCAGTGGGTGACGTTTATGTTATTAGAAGTTAAATTATTTCTTGAAGAATTATCATTATAAAAGAATAATAATTTGAGATATAGAATTACTGTTGTTTCTACTACAACCCAGTTACTCATAAGATAAGTAGTTAGACACACTGTTGCAAGATAAATATCTAAAATATATATGAAAATATGAAAATATAGTTTTGATATTTATTTTATTTGTATCTCATATGAGTAGTATGTTATGTGATAGCCAAAAATTTGCCACAAAGTAGGAATATTGTTGTATGTTGCTTCAAAAAGTATTTAAAATGTTTTATTAACTTGGAGCTATCTTGATTACAATAATGTTTTTCTGAAATGAAAACATATTTTACTTTTCTCTTAAAAAACATTTTTATAATAGTTCCGATGAGAGTTAATTTTCAAATGAATAGTTATTATTATTACAATTTATTATTAAAAATTTCTTCAGAAAATTAAGTAAAACCATGTTTAATATAATCAATTATTTTATGATACGCCTATGTGATTAAAAGATACACCGATCGTGATATACAAAAAGTTTTTACTCATACTTATATAAGGGGCGATTAGTTTTTGAATGTATCGAAATAAATCCATTATTTGTGAATTCTTGGTTGACGCGGAAGGTCCAAACTAAAATTATCGTGTTTAATTCATTTTTATTTCAAAAGTTGGTGGTTAATTAGTTTAAAAAATAAAACCGCTTTCATTTTTCATTTTCTATTTTTCGATTCGATGGATCTAGTGCGGGTTTTGATCCCTTTATTTTCGCGTGTGCCAAATGCCCTTTTGGATTGGATCCATTTCTAGAAAGAGAAGGCAAGGTAAATATTTTTTTATTTTCGAAATTGAATTGAAAAATTAGAAAAAAAATAATTGGTTAATTTTTCAAAATTTTAAGCACTCTTAGCAATTTTACTTAATATTCTTTAGTTTATTATGGTAGTTTAAATAAAGTAATAGATTGTTTGCAGTAACAAATAGAACTTTTAATTTTTTATCAAATAGGTATTTTATCCGTTTAATTATTATTTTTTTAATTTATAATTACCTTATTTATACCGATATATTTATAGTAGTACTAATCGATTTTCCTTAATTTTACATATTTTTAGTTTTTGTTAAAACGATTTTCTATTATTTTTCAACTTGTGAATTTCTTTTAAAATTCTGGTTTTTTTTTCTTTAAAAACGAACACGTAAACACCAATACAAAAAACGCCGTGAAAAAAACTGAAATAACAAGACCAGATTCTTTGTTCTACACTTCTTTATACAATGATTCATTTAAATTTAAAAAGAAATTAATTATCGAATGCATAAAATTGTTTTTTTTGTTTACAGAATTTCTTCAATTTCGATTTCGCCAGGAAAGGTAGGCAAATTGGGCTTTACAATGTCTTTTGATTTCTTCTTTAATTAAATTTATTTTATCTGAAAATAGTTCGATCTTCACTAAATATTAATACAACAGATCTAATATAGAGGGTGATAAATAATTATTATATTCTTAATCTCTTCGTATATGAAATCATTAAGGATTGTTCTGTTTTTACATTTTTTATTCTGTCGCATATTCGTACACGGTTTCTAAAAAGTGAGTGATACATAGTTTTGTGAAAAATGAGTGATATACAGTGTGTTCGACGACAGAAACTTCAAAAGGTAAGCAAACTTTTTACATTCTGTGCATATATTTTATACACAGTTTGTGAAAGGTGAATTATATACACTGTATTTAATTATAGAGAATCATCGAAACGTTGAATATTTGAATATTTTTACATTTTGTGCGTATACTTTATACACAGATTGTAAAAATACAATGATATTCACTGTGTTCAATGGCAGAGAGTCTTCGAAAGAAAATGAACATATTTAAATTTTTTACATTTTGTGAGTATATTTTACTCACAGATTGTAAAAAGTTAGTGATATTCACTGTGTTCAATGGCAGAGAGTCTTCGAAAAAAAATGAACATATTTAAATTTTTTACATTTTGTGCGTACATTTTACACACAGATTGTAAAAAGTTAGTGATATTCACTGTGTTCAATGGCAGAGAGTCTTCGAAAGAAAATGAACATATTTAAATTTTTTACATTTTGTGAGTATATATTACTCACAGATTGTAAAAAGTTAGTGATATTCACTGTGTTCAATGGCAGAGAGTCTTCGAAAAAAAATGAACATATTTAAATTTTTTACATTTTGTGCGTACATTTTACACACAGATTGTAAAAAGTTAGTGATATTCACTGTGTTCAATGGCAGAGAGTCTTCGAAAAAAAATGAACATATTTAAATTTTTTACATTTTGTGAGTATATTTTACACACAGATTGTAAAAAGTTAGTGATATTCACTGTGTTCAATAGAAAGATAAGTGAACGTTTTAAAATTCATACTTAAAATTAACTAATGGGGACTTATTTATTTTGAAATTTAGCGCGATCACCCTCTATGAGTAAAAGAAATCAAAAGACAGAAAATTATTACTAACAACTCTGTAAATTTTGTCTAATTGTCTTATATTATTCATAGTTTCATTTATATCATACATATAAAAATAATTTTATTTCAATGTGTGTCAAAGTTATCAAAATTTTACAAAATTTCACGATATTAATTTTTTTATTAAATTCTAAATATAGACAAAATGTACAGGGCGATATAATTAACGAGGTACTTCATTTTCAACTGGAGTTAACGAAGAAAGTCTACAGGATGTTGCAGAACGAAAAATAAATTCCAATATTTATTGCGTTTAATGATTATTTTAAAGAAAATTCCATTCTTTTATTTTTAAACGAAGTAGTTTCAGTTAAAAGATATAAGCGAATAATATTTTCATTCCATATAGAGATTCTTTAAAAAAAATTAATGATTTTTTGATTAACTACATTTCCACATTTTTATTTAATATTACGAATTAAAAAAGACGGGTATTTAATTTTTCAATATTTATATGAAAATAAACGTGACATAACGTATTTTACACTCCTAGAACAGAAGAATTTTAATTATACTATAAAAATATAAAGTTTTTCATTTTATAATAAAAAAAAAATTGAAACCGCATGAAAAGTTTTTTAAAAGGAAAAGAAATAATTGAGATATATAGAGGGTTCTCAAATCATTAAATTTATAAACAAAAATATAGAAAAGCATTTAAAACGTCTGATTTTTTAATTATTTTTTCATGTGCTATTGAAATATATAAAGAAATTTTGTAATGAAAAAATGTACTTTCAGGGAACTTATCCGTCCAGGTAATAACTGAGTATTTAGCTGAATTTTAAAACGATATCAAATTTTTAATTAGTTTGAAAGGTGCAGGGTCTATTTTTTTATACGTAAAGTTGACATAGACAGACTTTGCCTGTTTTTCGTTATTTGTTTTTGGAGGGACTTTTCTTCTATTTCCTCAAGTTTAATTGAAATTGTTTTGTCTCTATGAAAGGATTTTTTTCCCGGTTTTTGATTGAAGTTATAGTTGGAGTCATAGAATGGGAGGAAAAACAAGACAGAACATTCTGCAGGAAAATGGCCACCAACACCATGGACCGACTAGGTTTGGAGTGCTAATATATATATATATATATATATACGGAGGGACTTTTCCATTTTCATCGTTTTCGTTTAAGCTCTTTTTTCGGTTTCCAGAGGGACTTTATATTTATTTATATTTTTTTTATTGAAATTATTTTGTCTGTTTTTGGAGGAACTTTTATGTTTCGCTGTTTTTGGTTAAAGTTAGTTTCTCTGTTTCTGAAGGTACCTTCTTCTATTTCCCTGTTTTTGATTGAAATTATTTTATCTGTTTATGGACAACTTTTCTGTTTCGTTCTTCTTGGTTGAACTTATTTTCTCAGTTTATGAAGAGACTTTTCTATTTATCTTCTTTTGATCGAAGTTATTTTCTATGTAGCGATTAATCTGCCACTACGATCAGGTGCAAAAGTTTGTCATGTTAGGCCAAGAATGAAAAGAACAGTTCACTTTCAAAAATAAACGAGAGGGGGAGAGACCACAACCAAAGAGATTTAATAGATGAATTACTGAAAAGGACTACACCAACTTATAGCCAGGATACACATAGATGATGACGTCATTCCTAAAGCATTTCGTATACTCTTTTGAAGGGAAAATTTGTTTTTGATTGAAATTATTTTGTCTGTTTATGGATGGATTTTTTCGTTGAAGCTTTTTTTTCGATTTCTGGAAGGATTTTTTTATATTTTTCTTTGTCTATTTATGAAGGGAATTTTTAGTTGGAAGTTATTTTCTCTGGTCCGGGTCTTTTATTTACCTCTTGTTCCTCGGAGTTGTGTTCTATGTTTTTGGAAAGGAAATTCTTCTATACGATTTGTGTTCGTTGAGGGGCACTCCTTCTTTTTCCTTGATTTTCGTTGAATAATAGTGCACCTCTAGCTGGGGTCTCTGCCGAACCTGCATTGATCAGACTTGTGTCCAAAGCAAGCGGATGCGTTAAAGGGGGAGGTAGTCGAATTTGTTCCGAAAACTCGGAAACTGAAGTTTGATAGTTTGGTCATCATCAATAATAATATGTCTTCCTTCGTTTATTATTTATGGCTTATATTTTCCGATTTTGAGCATTGCTCTTTTTTATTGAGATCTCTTTTTAGGTCTGTCGTACTTATATATAAGTTTTTACCGATTTGTTTATTTCTCATTGTATTAAGTGGTTTATTTGGTTTTTATTTCTTTGGAAAGGTTGTTCTATTTTCCTCATTTTCGTTGCAGAATTTTTCTCATTTCCTTGACTGGCTACTTTTTTTATATTTCCCTGTTTCTGGTTGGAATTATTTTCTCTATTTATGAAGGGTCTGTTCCATGTCGCTGTTTTTGGTTGAAGGTACTTTCTTTGTTTATGAAGGGATTTTTCCATGTCCCTGTTTTTGGTTGAAGGTATTTTCTTTGTTTCTGGAGGAACTTTTACATTTCCTTGTTTTTGATTGAAGGTATTTTTCTTTGTTTATGAATACACTTTTCCATATCTCTGTTTTTGTTTGATGGTATTTTCTTTGTTTATGAAGGGATTTTTCCATGTCCCTGTTTTTGGTTGAAGGTATTTTCTTTGTTTCTGGAGGAACTTTTACATTTCCTTGTTTTTGATTGAAGGTATTTTTCTTTGTTTATGAATACACTTTTCCATATCTCTGTTTTTGTTTGATGGTATTTTCTTTGTTTATGAAGCGATTTTTTCATGTCCCTGTTTTTGGTTGAAGGTATTTTCTTTATTTCTGGAGGAACTTTTACATTTCTGTGTTTCGATTGAAGGTATTTTCTCTGTGTATAGAGAGACTTTTCCATTTCCATGTTTTTCGTTCAAGTTACGATCTATGTTCCTGATAAGATTGAAGTTATTTTCTCTGTTTGGAAGGATTTTTCTATTTACCTGATTTTCGTTCGCTTTTTTATATTTTTCTTCTTTGCCTGTTTGCTATTTTTCTCTTTTCCTGTTGTTATATTTCCGTTTTTAATTGGAGTTTATGGGATGACATTTTTAGTAAAAAAATTTGATTTTTTTTCATTTTGTAAATTATTCACTTTTAATATGTTTCATTACTTGTAAATTTCGTGTATGGGGTTATATGGCTACAGGCGAACCATCCCCTTAAAAATGGTAACGCGCCAAGGTAATACCTCAGGGGTGGTGTGGAAATTTACCATTATATTATTTTTATTTGAAGTTGCCCTGCAGTAATGGATGACATTTATTTCGAAACATTGTTACTTTCGAATGCCAAAATTGGGATTTCGTCTTGCCTCCAGATTGGAAGAGTAAATCCTTCTTCAAATGGAAATGTACTAGGTGAGCACTACTGTGTATTTTTGTATATACGTATCGTTAAAAAAATAAAGATCTCTCTGCTCCTAAATAACAATTTGCAGACCGGAAACTTTGGTTTGTTGTAAGAACATTAGTCTTGAACTTCTTAAACACCAAATTAAAATATTCCACTCGACGCGCGTTTCGGTAATTATTTAGCATCTTCTTAAACTGATTTTAGTTTTGTCTTGGTTAGCAAAACACGCGTGGAGTTCAGTATTTTGTTTAGTGTTTAATTAGTTCAAGACTCAAAGATATGACAATAATATTATTATATATTTTTCTCTACTAATTTATTAATTCTCATGTAATTTTCTTTTCCATTTACGTGTTTTAGTATCCGCTGAGAAAATAGAGATGGAAAGAATAAATATAGATGTGGAAATGTAGACATCGAAAAATTATACAGGGTGTTGCTGGAGTTCGTACCCAAAATTTGGGAGATGATAGAGGGCCTAAAAATAGTGATAGTATTGGATAAAAAATTTGGCCATTACGCTCTTCGTTAATGGACTATAGGGATATAAAATTAGAAAGTAAAAGTGTTTTTTTATAATTATTAAACTACTTATTTGAAATGAATGAAAAATTAATCATTTATAGATACCATACATACGCACTTGTTGGCGTTATAAACAAATCTGCAGTACCCTTATGAACACGGGTGCGGACTAAGTTCAGTGGTTAATGAGGCAAATGTTTTTCATCTAATATTTTTTTCATTTATAAACATAATACCTCAAACATTTTTAAAAGAAAAACTCATCTTGAAGACACTTAGAGGTTTTGTATATTTGAGCATTTCGTGTTATCCAAATAAAATATTTATATTATTCATATTAATCAACAAGGTGAATGTACAAGGTTTATTTGGGTAGTTTGTATCAGTAGTATAGTATTATTGCATAATAAATCATTTGTGGGTATTTTTTATAAACAAATTTAACATCTACGTCACTTCTAGTTAATATCTGTCTTTTCCGCAATTCAATTGGACCAATAATAACGAAGATAAATGCTAATGCCCTTACGGCAACGTTCATTGCGCATGATTTTCTTGGGGGTCATGAAAGATCACGTGTGGGCGACTTGGCCGTCCATAAGAATAGACTGAAAATTTTCCCATGGCCAGGTAGTCCATACTCTACGATATGGATCGCTAATCATCTGCATAATGTTCATACATGCCTAGGTCTTCAATATCTTCTTAAATAAGAATGGAATGTATCACTTCAAAACAAATTAGAATTATTGCAGCTAATTAAATTTTTAATTTCTAATTAGATTTATTAATCTATGTTTATTTATGAGGCTAGTTCAATCACGTCTTTGCGCCTTTTAATTATTATTATTATTCAAAAGAAATTAAGCACAATGTATGTTAAAACAAAGTAGTAGAGGCAAACTGATTAATCCCAAGAGCCTAATTATTTTATTAAAAAATCGTACATAAATAAGTAATCTTGTTATATGCCGAATATTTCTGAACAAGGAATAATTTTATAGTAATCAATTACTACTTAATTTATATAAAAATAAATTTTTATGATTTAGAAAACATTTTTGGTATTGATGGTCTTAGGTGAAAAGGGTCAATATGATTTATTTGGCTTAATTTCTTAGTCTACAGACTAATGTGCAACATTCTTTCATTTTTATTTTCTTGCAATTGACTATATGATCAGTTAAGAGTATATGACAAATATAATTAATATCTGCTACTAATTATTACATAAAATATCTATAAATTTGCTAATAAAATTAATTAAACATTCAAATTATGTTTTCATAATTTTTATATATTTTATATTTCTTATCATTTTAACATAATTAATACCATTTTATATGATAGCAAAACCAAAAAAAGTGTCCTTCCTGGCTTATTTTGGAAATATATTAGAATCAAAACAAAATATTTGTATTGAACAAATATACAAATAAATACATATTAAACAATTTACTTCTTATCTACTGGTACTTCCTCTGCAGCTGGGTTAGCATTCCTGAAATTGGGGAATTGTTCCCAAGGAGCACTCAATTCAAATTTCCTAAATTCTTGGGCTAATTCCAGTGGCTCTACTACTACTCTTTTCTTTTCATCATCGTACCTAACTTCTACATATCCACTTAGTGGAAAATCTTTTCTAAATGGGTGTCCTTCAAACCCATAATCTGTAAGGATTCTTCTCAAGTCGGGATGATTTGAGAAAAAGACTCCATACATATCCCATATTTCTCTTTCGTACCAATTAGCAGCTTTAAATACGTCATTAGCTGAATCGATTGGTGTTAATTCGTCAGTGTATGTTTTTACACGGATACGAGAATTAAATCTTAGAGACAATAAATTGTAAATTACTTCAAACCTAAAAAATAACAAAAATATAGTTACGAACTAATGTTATTACAATAACCTTACCTGTATGGTCTTGAAGGCACATCCATACCAGCAATATCAGCCAAATTAGAAAACTGTGAGTTATGATGATCTTTTAAAAATTGCAGCACAGGAACAATACCCTCTGGTACAATTAATAGTTCTAGTTCGTCTCCAGCGGTTACTTGTACTCTCTGTATATATTTTGGTAGACATTCTGCTACATATTTACCGAAATCAGTGAGTTGTGTGCGGGCTACAAGATCAGGCTTTCTTACTGTGGGCCTTGTTTCTTCTGGTGTTTTTGTAACCTCTGATGAAAAAGCTCTGTGTACATTTTGAATAAGAGGACTTCTTAAAGGTTTACTGCGAACTAGTTGCGATATAAAGGGTCTTAAAAGCATCTCTGTTTTTGATAAATAATACTTATTATCTAACAGTTCTAACCTTTACATTTAATGTTGGTTGTCAATTTTAACATTGATCTTATATTTTAGCCCTTTACTTGTGTGGATTTGGCTCAACCTATTAATCTAAATTAAAGTACACTATTGATTAAAATGAATTAAATTAAATTGAAATAAATATTTGGTTATGAAACAACTAAGTATTTTTATAAAAGTAGTTATATAAATTAAATTTACAGATATTATGATTTTAATTGCAAGATATATGCCACCAACATTACATTAATTGGGTATGGTTTTTATTAAATTTTTGTATTGGCTATGCTGATCGATTGGTATTAATGTTTCGTAATCAGCTGTAGACCTGACAGTTGAGTTTGATATTTATTTTGGACAAAGAGTTGTCAGATAAACGAAAGCGTAATTAACAGTTGATTGATTTTCTTGATGATATTTCATTTTTTTTAGCTCTTGTAACACTATGTTAACACTCGAAGTTGTACCTGAACGTTCTTTGGGCTGTGAACAATGGGAATTTATATTGGGTAAGGACCGTCACTTACATTTACATTGTTAATAATTACTTTTTAATTGTCTAAAAACATTGGAACCTATACCCTACGAATTGTTATTGACAATATATGTACATAATACTGTCACTGAATAAATTTGTTGAGTTATTTTTATTAAGCGTACTAATCATGAGATTATTGTAAAATATAATCAAGTGCTGTCTGAGTTGTAAAAACGATATTTTTCCTTAAATTTTCGATGTATAAGCTAATAAAATTTTTTAGGTATGCATTTTTCACAAGCAGTTGCCATTATTCAATCTCAAGTTGGAATAATAAAAGGTGTTCAAGTTTTGTATAGTGATTTAGTAAGTACTCCTATTAATTCCTATTAACTGTTTTTGTTTTGTGATAAGACTTTAATTTTTACTTTATATAATTAATGTATTTTATCATTAATTTAATCTGTCTATAAATAGTTCTAAAAAAAGTTATAGGTCTACACAAATTTGTTTTAACAATATTTGGGAAAAATTATATAAAAAATATAAAGGTTTTCAATATTTGCAGATAGATTGAATTTATTAAATATTATTGTTAAATTCTCTATTATTTTAATTCACTCATTTCTTTTTTTTCTTCTTTTTCTTGGTTAAACATTTTTTTAATAATTCTTTTTAGTGCAAAAAATTACGTGTCAAAAAAGTTACTATTAATATGGTCAACACATTTTTTGCAAAAAAACCGTATTGTAAAATAAATTTGAGACACCAACCAGTTGATTGATTTTCAACGCTAATGACAATTGTATATTAAAATTCACACAATAAAGTTAAATTGCGATTATTGGGTATATTACTCTTTAAATTAAACAGACTTCGAATTCTGTAGTCTACTTCAATTTTAGATTTTGATATTAAAATTGGTAACGTTTTACTAGATTAGCAGCAAAAGAGTTATTAATTTTAAAAATTTTTACTGCTCTTTACTTCATAATTATAAAGTATCTGAATTGTTTATCATTATTTGCTTCTTGTCTATTTAAATGATTAATTTATTACTTCTTTGTTATTCACAGTTGATCTTATCTTATAGAATTGCGTATATTGTATATTCTATTTTGTAAGCGATGTGATTAAAGTTTATTGTAATATAAAAACAAGTGCGTTTTGAGCAATAGTCCAGAAAATGCATAACAGGGTCCTTTAAAACACTTGGTGCCTATTGTCTATGTCTGATCACGAAAATATTTATTATTGTGATTCTGGATAAAAAAGAAACCTGACAGGTTTTCAAAACTCCCTTTTGTCCCGTCCAACTTTGGTAGTACAATTTTTTTGCCATCTTTACATAACTTTTCCTTTATAAATATAAAAAGAGAGATTTTGAAATAATTTTCACCATATGTTTTGTGGATTGTATACTTGGGTATTTTTGAAAGACAATATTGATTTTTCAGAAACCATTAGAAGCAGATTTAGTTATACACTTACCTCATGATGGTATAAGGTTGTTTTTTGACCCTATTTTGCAAAGGCTTAAAATTATCGAGATTTACTCAATGAAATCCGTAAAGTTGAAGTATTGGTATGTTTATATTTTTTTAAATGTAAATATTGTGATTTATTATAATAAGATATTATTTTCGGAATAAATGATGTTATTGATTGATTTTGAAATATAATTATCGTTTTTTTATTTATTTTTTAGTGGGTTAGAATTCAATTCACCTGAAATATTACCGTCAATAGAACAAATTGAACATTCCTTTGGGGCGACTCATCCGGGTGTTTACGACTCTGAAAAGCAACTGTTTATGCTGAATTTCAGAGGACTATCTTTCTATTTCCCCGTAGACTCTAAATTCCAGTGCGGTATGTATTTCGCAAATACCAAAAATTCGTTAAAAGGGAAGCTGTCGTAAATAAAAATATCCCTTGATTATAAATAATCCTTTGGGTGGATTCTAGTGTGATACGACTATGTATTTTGTTTAAATTGTAGGTAGCACCCATAACTTGGGATCTCTTCAGTTTCCTGCAGGTAATTCTCCTCTAGTATCCCGTCTGGCTATATATTGTGGTTCAAGCGTAGATCAATCTCATGCACCAGACTTACCACTAACTTGTTATCACGGGCAATTATACCTTCAAAAGGCTGTAGTATTAAGAGGAGATTGCTACACGAAAGGGTTAAAATTACACCTAACAGCAGGTAAGGATACATTTGTTATATATTATATTACAATATTAAAATTTCGAAGTATTTTTTATTGTAACACTATTTTTGATTATGTTTGTTTGATATATATTTTTTTTCTGCTATTTTGTCTGCAACTGTTTATTATATATATATTTTTTTCATTATTTCTTTTTTACATATAGGACTATTATTTCCGTGGCCGAAAAAAGGTAATTGGTTTGTTTGATTTTTGATGATTTGCGTGTTTTAAGTTCACTTTTACTTAAAATTTAAAATGGCTGGCATTAATTATTTTATTTTAGTTGTTAGTGTTAATCAAAAAAAAACAAAATCGTGTGAGGCCCAATAATCAATTTTTCTAGCTTCATTTAATAATAAATATATAGAGTGACTCGCTTATATACTGGAATGTGTCTTGCAAGATACTAAAGGACTATGTAAATAATTGAAACAGACACATTCTATATTTTAAAATTATATTGTGATATAACTGGTATTTTCGTAATATGTAATGTAATGCATATACATATTTAAGGTCTATTCTAAGTTTAAAAAATAGAATGTATAACATGGGACAGAAGTCATAATTTCTTGAGTGGTTGCTCAAATTAAATGAGACCCCTGACACCCCTTTCCTGTGGTATACTTTTTGTATGTGTTAATAACAAACATCTCACAATTAAATGTTGACATTATTTATCAAAAATTGAATTCTCATTGTTGTTTCTTGGATGTTCATATATTTTGATTTTTCAGGAACTAATAACCGCCTAATAGACTCTGTTAGGCAGGAATTCGATAGGGAACTTCTCTTAGGTCAATCAGCACAAGAAGTGGCGACCGCTCTGGGTGCACCGTCTAAGGTTTTTTTTAAGAGTGAAGATAAAATGCGGATACACAGTCCGAATGCACATCGTAAAATTACTGCCATTCGAAGTGATTATTTTTTCAATTATTTTACTTTAGGATTGGTGAGTACTTATCTCACAGATAGATAATTTGACAAAAATATTTCACCTGATGATCTAAATCTTTGTTAAAATTAAACATGAAAATATTTCTTTTCTGCTTTTAACGATTTTATCGTCAAATTTCTTATAAAAAATTGTTCCAGGATGTTTTATTTGACGCAAACACGAATACGGCGAAAAAAATTGTCCTGCATACCAACTATCCGGGACATTACAATTTCAACATGTACATGCGCTGCGAATTCGAGCTTGTGTTAAAAGATGTCAATATAAACGCGTACTCGCATTGGAACGATATTTGCACAAAATTGACGCCGAGCGAACGGCCCGTCGTCTTGAATAGGGCGAGCTCTACAAATACCACCAACCCTTTTGGAAGCACTCTATGTTATGGATATCAAGACATCATTTTTGAGGTAAGAATCATATTTTTTATGTACGTTTCGATTCATTAGTGTCAAAACTTAAGAGGAAGATCATCTGGAGACGTCCGACGTCAATTGTGGTAACTTTTTATCTACGCAGCATACATTTGTTCATAAATACCATCCAAAATATTTGGAGCCGGAATTTTGGCTGCAAATGTGAGAAAAATATTGATGTGTTATATGCCCACTTCTTGGAAAATGTAGAGTGTGTAGCACATTTATACTCTTTACGTTTAAAAGCTTAAAATATTTACAATTCTTGATTCTAAAGGAAACGTTCGTAAAAGAGCGATTATGTTTAATTAAATAACCGTTTTTCCTTTTCAGAGGAGAATGGAAAATTTCGGCATTAATTTAATTTCGTAAGATTGTAATAAATATTTAAAGATTTCAAAGGATTGGACGGGAATTTATTTTTTAAATCATTTAATACGGCAATCTATGTTAAAGACATTTGAATAATAAAAATTGACCATAAACTTACAAAACTTGCTTATTACCTCTAATTATAAAAGAGCTGTTTCATTACAAATAGCATTCATTCTTGATGTTACATAGGTCTCGATAACAAATGGAAGTTTATAAAATTTACTTCAGTACGATTTCTTAATTTTAAAAGATCAAAACAAATTACTACTCTGAAAACCAATATCGAGTCCTTTTATATAAGAAAATACGGAATCGTCAGATGTTAATGATAATGACAAACAAATGGACGAAGTTTCTAAGTCAATTGGAACTGATGAAACTCTGACTCTACCATTATCAGATGAAAGCATTGAAAAAATTAACACCAATGTGACACCTACAGGTACATATGGAGAGTAAGTTTTGCTAGACTGGCTATTGTATTCTCTTTCTCAAAACTCGGTTTAATGATTCTCTTGCAAAATTTTCAGCTGTATAGTTAGTTCGCTTTCAAAGGAGGGTTTTAAAAGTTGGAAGCAGTGAAACTTTAAAAGAGTAGAAATTACCAAAAATCATGGCTAGAAATGGAGCAATGGTTAAAGTGTTGTAAAACTATGAATGCTGCTGCTGAAAGAATTATTAATGCGGAAACAAACCATTGGAATGAAGTGCCTCTCAGAATCGTAGCCATTACTAAAACGCTTGATTATATGATTAACAATTTGTGGCGGGGTACAAATATTACTTAATTCGTTTCTTCCGTTTTGTACTGCTTGATGATTAATTTTTTATTATGTTATATGTTTCTTTTTAAATATTGTATATGTTTGTGTTGATTATAATTTAAAACGATTTGTTGACTTATATTTAAAATAAATAGTAGAATATACTGTTTTGTATTACCCACCGCCCCAATGAAAACTCCAGTGCTCACTGGTGAGCGGTATCGGCCCCATTTGGAATCTACGTGTTAAACCCTATGTTTTTAGACTAGATCAAAGTGTCATATACATGTATCACCCTTTTATTTCTATTTTCAGGTGATGCCCAACCATTATATAGCGTCGCTTACAGTGTACGGTGATGGAATTCCTTACGAAACGGAGAGCGACAATGCGTGACAGAGGCTCTCTGCCACTTACCTTGTACTCACCAACAGGTACTGGCATCCCCACCCTATTTATAATTATGCAAAAGCTTAAAGCGCCATTCTTATTTGCCTAAATTTTACTTTAAGTACGACGTTTACTTCATCGGTAATATAAAGTTAGCTTTAAAAATTGAGTCGATCATCGGCTCGCAAAATAAAAAAAAAGCAAGACTTGGTTTAACGTTAATTCATTCGTAAATATGTTATTTCTGTATATATCGTAGTATGATTTTTTTTTTTTGTTACGTAAATCTGATTTAACACCAACCGTTTTGTATGAATGTAATATTTTATTTATTTTTTCGAATTCAGTCTTTTTTATGCAGTCTGAAAAAGTGATGAACGAAACATCTTTAAATGTTGTGGATATTATTATAATAATTTTAGAATTATGAAGAATATAAGTACGATTTTTTTCGGAAAGATTTTGAATTGTTATAATTAGATATTTTTAATTTTTATTGCAATTTGGTTGGTGTTTAAGATTATTTTAATACTTAATTTTTAGTAAATGTTTGTACCTGCATAACCGTTTTAATTTATGTTTTTGTTATTTAATCACAACGTACGTTTGTTTCTAGTCACATATATTTTCGTAAAATTAGTTTGTTTTTTCAAAAGTAACGTTATTTATAGATATTTCAGTTTCTGCTAAAAAGCCAAACATTTTTAAGGTGAACATGCAGGTACATTAATCTCATAGTGTATCACCATTATTTAGGAATAATAACAGTTTAAATATTACGTTGTAAATATACCTAGTTTAAGGTCAAACACATATACTTGGCTCCAAGTCACTTCGATAGCTATTTATTTTACTAACCATGACTAAAAATTTATTCGAGGTAATGAAGTAACTTTCAACAAAGACTAAAACCAGTAACACTAAAACTTTATTTATCTAAACCATCTTCAAAATTGATTCTAAAGCCATAACATATTCATATTTTGACTTACATTTTTTCTTTATTGATAGTACCTACCTTTCATTTTAGCAATCGGTAGTTTATTTGACCCATTGCGTTTCCCAGTAATGAGAATTTGCACGAAATTAACCATTTTCAAGGGTTTTAGTTGGTCTTAATAGAATGTTTTAATTTGTCTAGTTTGTTAACTTTTTATAAAAAATCCATAAAATCTCAAATTGAAAAATCAAAAAGTACCTATATTTTTTTAAGTGTCTCTAGAAAGGAATTAGTATAAGTTTATTTAAAAATAAAAAAAAATGTATTATCCGTTAATTTAGTTTTATGTTTATAAGTTTATAGTGACAGTCAATCAGCAGTATTTTGTAAGTTTACCCAAAGATACTTACATTGGATCATTTTTATACAAATTTTCAGTTAGAACAAAAGCGAAACCAATCTAAAATAATTTTACAGGGCGATAAAAAGTTTTACTTACAATTTTTTTACATTTTAATATTAATCAACTGTTAAAAAATTAACTACTTTATATTTTATGATAAAGGTCTTGGATATTGAAGAATTCAGATTAATGTAGTTGCTTATATACTCCAAGAATTAAAAATATTCATTAACTATTGGAATATCATATTGAAGGGTGTTTAAATATATTGTTTCATGTAATTTGAATTTCTTTTAATCAATATTTGATAAATAAACAATATTTTTTAACAGTGTCAAATATGTAAAATTTATTTCTTCGTCACCCTTTATATTAATATTTCTTATTTTTTAAAGATTATAATTTCTTGCTAGGTAGTTTTTCTTAAAACTGATATTATGACGAAATTTTTTAGTAAATAAAGTATTTTTAGCTTAGTACCAAACTATTTTTCATTGCCTGAGCATTAAATTTAAATTTAAAAGTTATTATTTTGAAAAACTTCTGATACAGTTGAGTTTAATCCTTGTGCATCAATTAAGGAAAAAATCAATTTTATTTTAAAAAGTAAATAAGGCATACTGTTAACTTAGGATTAAATTCAACCATTGAAAAAAAAACGCTTAATTTCTTAATGTATACTTTTTATAAATGCCCTCATTATAGTTATCTGTATCGGAATTTATTTAATTGTATGTAAATTATATCATTTGCTGTGTAAAACTATTTAAAAAAAAATAAATGTTTTGACATGATAAATTCATTATTTTTCTCTTTTATAATCAACACTGTTTCGCCAAATACAAAATTATTTTTACATAATCGGGACCAAATTACTAACTCCTAACGAGGCTTCAAAATAATTTTGATGTGTGATAAAACGGCATGTTAAATATAGTTTTTATTCACTTGCTTTGGAAGAATTAAAAAAATAATCATGTAGACCCATATTGATATAATAGAAAAATATAGAAATATAGAAAAGGAAAAGGTGCAGAGACACAAAATGTTGAAATAATGTCCTCAAACATATTATCGTCGTTTTGTCAAGTTTATTTCATCAAAGGCAAAAAATACATTAAATTAAGATAAAATACAAGAAATCAGTCTTAAAATTAGATAATTATACAAAGGCCAAATTATTGCTAATCGTTGACAGCATTACAAACGTCAATTGTATGAAAATAAAGCAACGTAAATGTTTGAAACCAACTCCCTTTAAAGTTACGATTATAATTTGGCCCATTTAATAAAACAATTTTACCCTAAAGAAGAATTCTAAATCACTACAACTACAAAGTACCAAGGAACTTGGAGATCACATTTTAAATCACTGTAATTGGAAATAATAATAATACTGAAAATAAAAACCATTTTTTTTTACATAAAATTTTCCTACAGTTTTGGTGAACAAAATTATAGTATAAAAATGTTAGACCATCTATAAGAGTTTCATATAACAGTATTCGTTATTGAATTCCTTATTACAAACATCTTTCCAAAGATATATAAAATATTAAAATTGTGTATGATACGCCTTCAATTCCAATATTTTATCCATTTATATAGATGTTCGTTACTTGAGTTGATAATGGTACATCATCAACATACTTGTGTCTGTCTGGATATTTAATTTTATTCGATGGTTTACACCTAAGGAGAAAAAATGATATAGATAATTAACAAAAAAACTCTTGTCTTTTCTTTACCTGGATATTATGTCCATAAAATCGTTTCTATATTGGGCTGTCATCAATGCATACAAATACGGATTCGCACATGCATTCAAAGGGTAGAAAAACACCAACAGAATCTTAGACTTGGTTACTCCTATCAGAGGATATCCTGCTAAGGCTGTCAGACCAAAGAACGCGACTGGCGCAACTGTAGCAAAATCTACGAGAACGAGAAGTGACATTTTCTTCGCGATGGTCATTTCGCCTGAAGAACAGGCTCTCCTTGTCTCGTAACCAAGACTTAAGTATATTTGAATGTAGCAAAAAACTATTAGCGCAAAAGCTGAACCATTAATGAAGATCACACCGTATAAATAGATTTTATCGACTACACGTTTGCTTTCCATTGGTAGACAAATACTAAATAATAAAAACAAAAGTTTATTATTATAAATGTTTTTGAAACATACTGACCTAGTACTACTATAATTGCTCACTCCGATAATTGGGAGCAATGCTACTAGAAGCGAGTAAATCCATCCAGCCAGGAGAATATAAACAGCGCTTCTTATTGTTATTCTTTTCGTTAGATGAATGGCGTACGTGATGGCAAACCACCTTTCCAATGTTATTATTGTCAGTGTATAAATGGACAAATGACTTGAAAATACTGTCAAAAATCCTGCTACTTGGCATCCAATACCTAAGAATGGTACGTAATTTAAATACTCCTAACTAGAAGAAACATCTTAGGAAGGAGCAAATATCTTACCGAATTGCCAGTTGAAAGCAAAATTAAAATATTCCCCAACGGAGTGAATATCCATCGAAGCTATCAGTAACAAATATAGTCCCATACAAAAATCGGCGAATGCCAAATTACATATTAAAAACCGGGATACGTTGAATTCGGATTCGCTGCAGACGAAGACTACCATAACAGCGAGGTTTCCTAGAATCGCCAGGAATATAACACACCAAACGGATATCCTGAGCCAGGGGAGTCCCATGATATCTTCGCAAGGATTCAAAGCATCCGATTCTGGAAAACATTTAACTTCCGGGATACTGAAATATGAGTTCTTTAGCAGGAGGATTTTAGACAAAAAAATTAAACTTACCTGAAAACAATTTTGCCACAATGTGTATTTAAATTATTTAACTGATTATCATTGATTTCAATGGGATTAGAATAAAAAAATCCATCATCGTCTTCGTCAGTGTCTGCCTCAAGCTCCTTAATTGAAGAAGTGTCTTGTTTTGCGATCGCTTTTCCTTTTACAGGACTTAGAATGTCTTCATAATACTTTTTAGGTTTTCCCAAGTATTCAATGGTTGAATCCTCAATGAAACTGTAAAATAAACAAAAATGAATGTATTTGGCGATCTTAAATAAGTCTTGCATATCTAATAACCAAAACCACCTCACCAGCAATTATCTGCTGGATTTTTTTTGAAGAAATACTCCTTACGGTGTGTTTTGCAATTTACAATCTGGTAAATGCTGACCAACAACAATTTGGTTCTAACTTTAACCAACTAGATAGGGTTTCAACTTAATCTAAAGTATACTCATTAGTGTTCCTCAAGTTGTTCTGATACTTAAATAAACTGCTGCTAAAATAGCAGTATCGTCAGCGAAGGTGGCAATAATATTATTATCTAATTCAGGAATATCCGATGCATACAGTAGGCATAGAACTGGTCCTAGGATACTTTCTTGTGGTACTCCAGCTTTTAACTCTCAGATCAGAGTAAGATATTTCTTATTTAATCCGAAAGTATCTGTTTGAAATATGTGATTGAATGATATCTGAATATTGTCCGGGAAGAAATAGCTTCATCTTGTGGTTTAGGCTTTCATGCTAGAACTTGTGCAACATCATGGAAAATGGTAGCACAGATATTCTTTTCTTCTAGCGATTTTTTAATTATGTTGGTGATTCTATTTACTTGATTTATTATTGAGTATTTATTTCTAAACCCAAACTGATGATTTGGGATTTTTTCTTCTATTACGGGTTTTGTTCTTTTGAATAAAAGTTTCTCAAAAAGCTTCGACAAGACAGGTAACAAGGATATCGGTCTGTATGAGGTGACTTCATGGATAGGTTTACCTGGTTTTTATATGATTCTGACTTCTGCAACTTTCCAAAGTCTAGGGAGATATTTTAACTGGAATGCTGCATTTATTAGATTATTTAATTTAACTAAAGCTTTTTTAGGTAATTGTTTTAAAATTTTCCCAGTGATTAAGTCAAGCCCTGGACCTTTCTTCGGATTTCAAAAGCAACTATTTTGGGAGGGGTCAGTTCTATTTTCTGATAATCTTGAGGAGGAATTTAAAAATTTTTGAAATTTCCTCCTAATTTGGAGTCAGTTTTTATGGGGAAGCTTTTTAGTATTTTGTTTTGCAGTTGCACTTACTCTCTATTTATGGTTCTTCTTTTACGAGAAATTCCACCTGGTCCGACCTTAGCTTTTTCCTTGCACGATTTTTTCATTTCTTCTTCGAATTGGGCGTGTCGTTCTGGATTGTGCTGAGCTGGATACTGGAATGCGCAACAGTGGAAGGAATGCGTAAGTTTCGCAGTCTGCAAATTCTGAAATATATCATTTTTATTTATTTATTTTAGGTAGATAATTTAAAAGTGAAAGCAATAAAACCGATACCTAGGTACTAACCCCCAAATCATAAATGCTTGGTATAGTGTGCATCGAAGGAGTGCCTTCAATTTTCAAAGTTTCTAATTCTTGCAGACCCTCACTTGGCAAATATTTTATAGCTGAGTAAGATAGATCCCTTAAAATATCACAATTAACTAATATGTACGAATATACTAAATATTTTACTTACAACTCCCTAAGACTACTTAAACCCGAGAAGGCCTTCACTCCCAATTTGTTTAATTCAAAATTGGAATGCATTTGTCTACAAAAGAATTAATGTTCATCACAAATGAATAACAAAAGTCCTTTTATGAAGTAAACTTACAATTCTGAAATCTGAGATCCATTAAAAGCAAAATTATCAACTGCATGCAAAGGATTGAAATTTATAGTTCTATAACAATAATAAAATTTAGTATAGAATTTATCTTAAATCTGGTTTTCTACACTTACACTTGTTGAGCTGAAACTTTTATGGCATTCGCAGGCAATTTTTGTATATTGTTATGGTCAAGATCTCTACAACAACAAATAAAACAATTCTTTCAAATTGTACATAATGCAAATGATGCCAGTTTCAATAAAAATGATGACGTAAAATACACAAGTTAATTTTAAATTAAATCTCTTTAGACCTCGTTAGTTTTAAATCATACATGTCATAAGCTTTGAGACAATTTAATTTTAATTATACTTACAATAAATGTAATATTTTTTCTTGTGGCAAATAGGACAAATCAGGTACTTCTCTGAGCCTCGTCCATACAATACTCCTATAAAAAAAATATGACTTAGAAAATGTAATTTTTTGGCAGTATTTGGTTTTTCTCATTTATTATTATTATTTAAAGAATCATATAATTCCAGACAGACTAAAATATTTAAAGTAAACACTTCTTAGCTAAAATTTCACACACTTCTGCGAAAAAAATATTTATTTTATTTTAAATTTTTAACATATTTTAAGTTTCGTTCAGAAAATGATTAAGCAAAATTTATACTCACAAAGTCAAAAATGAATTAGATGTTAGTCCTTTAAGCAATCCATTCACGAACATTAATTGCGGAGCATAAGATATATCCAAAGTTGTTAAATTCGGAATATTTGCGAATGCTCCATCTTCGATAACTCTTAGAAATGGTAAATTATAAAGAGTTCTAAAATAAAACGTACCATTTGAATAACAAAAATAGCACATCTTGAAACAAACTCACACATCCTCGAGGGCTCGGTACGAATCGAAAGAAGACTTTTTGATATGAGTTACGGGACAATGTGTAATACTCAATTTCGTCATCGATGTGGATAGATTATTCGGGATTTCCATTAGTGATTTTCCATAACAATGTATGTTTGTACCATTTCCGTTTTTCCATTCACATCTTTCACTAAATTCATTAGGACTAATCGGTAACGGGATTTTTGTGGTACTGACATTGGACAACAGTGTTAGAATTAGAAAAAGATCTACCATATAGTTCATGACCTGAAAAAAATGTTTATCAAAACTTTTAAACTATTAGTAGACTTCCGATAAAGGTATTTTTTTTCTATTTCCCATTTAATAAATTATTTTTTTAAAGGAGTAAAATAAAAACTCACGTTTTTGGATAAAGATTCGATCTAATATTTCACCAACCATAATCAAATTGAAATGAGATAATAAAAATACATTTTAAAAATAAATATTTATCAAAAATTGTGAACGGTAACTAGTAAATTGGTACGTTTTATCTAGATTTTTAGGTACTTCAGGCTGGCCTGAAATTACTACTTACGAATAAAAGTCAGAATCAATAATTTGATAGTTATTAAAGAATGGCATTTAAATAGACCTAAATGCGTTTGTAGAATAGTTCATTGTTCCAATCAATGTATACAAGATAAAATTTATATGTTCTACGGGGGTTGTGCCATAAGTACCTAACCTAACAAAGAGCACTAACAATTTTACACCGTATCTACGCCACTTCAAATTTAGTTAGAATTACGTTTTCATTAATGTATTGCGCTTAACTAAAAAGAATTTATATCAAATTTGATTAAAAAATGTTTAACAATTTAAAAGTTATTGAGTATAAACCTGTTTCTTAGAGGAATTTTAACATCTTGTATTTTACTTGTTCGGGATTTAATCGAAAACTGGTACATAGAAAGTCATCATAATTTCTCGTAAAGAATAAGCATATGCTCTGTGAGGCCCGAATTTGGAAACCTCCTGTATAATATTTGTCAATAGTCCATAATATTTTTTTCAAACCTGTGTAACAATATTTCATTTTTTTAATCCCGTAGAATAACCTACCTAGTTACACCTATGGTATTAAAGATATTACTGCTTAAAACGAATTATAAATTATAAATATATGCTTATTGGAAATAATGTTAAATGAAGCCGGTAAATTACCTATTCTGCCACTAATTAATTCAACGCGTAAATTGTTTGTTCACCTATAAATTTCAAAGTAAAATTTTTAAATAATTTACGATCTAGTACACGTGGAACTATCCTAGCAACAAGATGTCTATCATGCGGTCAATTATTTTACTTTTATTTGTCATTTTTATCAATTCTGTGTTGTGTAAAAACAGTGAATTGTTATCAGTAACAGTTTTATACCGACACGGATGCAGATCCCCTCGCATTTTGTACAAAAACGATCCATACAAGAACCACGCTTCATCAATATGGCCGGAAGGTTTTGGACAGCTGACGAACATTGGTAAAACAGAAACCTACAATTTAGGTCAATGGTACCGGAAAAGATACAAGTACTTTTTACCAAAAAAGTACAACCAAAACTTCCTTAGAGTTCTATCATCCGATAAAGATAGAACCTTGATGTCCGCTGCTTGTAATTTAGCGGGACTGTATCCACCACAAGAAGAACAAATTTGGAATAAAGATATCCACTGGCAGCCGATTCCCATCCACTCTATTCCACGAAAATACGACGGTCTCATCCTCGCTGATGAGAGACCATGTAAAAGATTCGATAAACTATACCAAGAGCTATTGAAATCAGAAGAGCATGTTAAATTCCTTGAATCTAAGAAAAATATTTTCGAATACGTGTCCAAACATTCTGGAGACAACATTAATACTACATCCGATGTTATTCAACTCTACGATGCACTCTTTGTAGAAGATTATTATAATTTGAGTTTGCCGGATTGGTCTAAAAAGGTTTTTCCAGATAAACTCTACCCGTTGATGACTATGACTTACGCTCTTGATACCAACACCACGGAATTAGGTACGTATGAGGAATTCCAAGGGGATAAAGACCAAGGTCATGACAGTAGAATGTGGGTTAATACAAAATAAAAAAATCAACAGTCTAAAAAATCGTTTGAATTGATGGAGTCATTTAGAGGGTTTCATTTCAACAAAAGTTTTGTAAATATTGCAATCTGATCATTACTACAATCAATAAACAAATTAGTTTATTCTTAATTATACAGAATACTTATCTAAGGCCATATTCATCAATAAACCTTAAGGTTTTTTTAACTTATCACTTCACCAGCTCAAACAGCTTCCTTCTCTCAAGTCTTCTTAGCTGGCTGATTGGAGAAACGTTGTTCATTACTCTTGGCAAACTTACTTATTGTTTGGTTAGCAGTATCCATCTGGAGGTCTTGATTAAGATCATTGCTTCTGAAGTACCAGGGAGCGTTGATGATAATCCTTAATATTTTATTTTGATAATTTTATATAATTTGGATGTCCTTTTCCAGTGCCCCAAGTTTTTCTCTCCTTACGGTGTATTTAGCTGCAATTACAATCAGGTCAATGCTAAGCAATGAGCAATTTGTTCTTATTTAAACTTACTAGGGTTTCAACTTCACTAAGATATACCCAATAGTGTTACTCAGGTTGTTCTGATACTTTAAATACACTAATCTTGGAATATACACTTCACAAACTCTGCTTTTGAGTTATCACTAAACTAGCCGGAACGGATTCGTCTTCTTGAGCATTTTTTCTAATTCAGTGTTGTCAAGGAGCTGGATGGTCTCATCATTCACGTGACGGTGAAGTCGATCTTCGTGACTGTTAGCAAATTCTTTGATGATTTCTGTTTCCAAGTCCTGATGGAGGTATCTGTTTCTGATGTACCAGGAAGCATCTGCAATGTTCCTCAGCACTTTGTTCTGGAATCTCTGAATAATATCTAGATTGCATTGTTTGGTACATCCCCAAAGAGAGGAATTTCGTCCAATAAGTCAATCCATTTTTCTGTATTTGTATCCGAGTTCTTCTCTTTTCTTTCTCTTTTACATGCGAGCGAAACTTGGCGTCCAAGGTAATACCTAAGCATTTAGCTGTATTTGAATAAAGTATCAAATTATTTAGTCTGATAGGTAGAGCATCAATTTCTTTATTCGTAAAGTTGATATGGACAGATTTTGTCTCATTGAGTTTGATAATCCATCTTTTTGTCCAGTCGTTGATGCAGTTAACCTACAAACCTTTTAACAAAACTAATTATCTTGCACCAAACTATTTCTTAATTTTTATTTTAATTATAGGAATTTTGTATTTTTTTGAACCTGAATATGTGGGTATGTAGCCACGAAATCAGTAGTTCTATTAATAAAGCTTATTTTCCCAATTTTTCCTTTTCTTACTTACTCTTACATATGGCAACACCAACCTACTTCTTTGTAAATTATTGGCAACTTCTTCATTGTTGCTCCACAGCCCCAAAGGTGAACCTAATATGTCCACACCGGTTTAAGAATTTGCCTGTACATACAATAACAAATTAGTATAGATATTATAGGAATTTTTTTGTCATTAACCGGTACATATTTTTCATTCCTAATTCTTCTTTGTTATCTTCCAGTGTGGCTAGTGTAATACCCAAATATTTGCATAAGATACTTGTTTATTATTTATTCCGATTGAAATATGCTGTTCTCTTTTATTAGGAAAATTGACATGAACAGATTTTGTTTCGTTCAGTTTGATACGCCAGCGTCTGGTCCAGATAATCATTTGTTCAAGAGAAGTTTGCAGTTTAGTTGCTGCTACTTCTTGATTTTTTCCGACTGCTAAAATGGGTGTGTCATCGAAAATGTTTGCTATTGTGTTTAGTTCTATCGCTGGTGTAGTGCAGTTTTGCAAGTACTAGTTTATTTTCTTATAATTCCAGCATCTCAGACTTTATCAGGAGAATGGTAGACTTTTTTCCTTCTAGAGCTTTTTCTATTATGTCGGTTATTTTAGGCACCGGATCTATCGTTGATTAGTTTTCTCTGAACCAAAACTGGTGGTTAAGGTATTATGTTTCTTCCTTTTGTTATTGGTTTTAATCTTATTATAGTAATTTTGATAAAACAGATAATAGTGAAGAGGCCTGTATGAAAACACTTCTTGTGGAGGTTTTCAGGCTTTGGAATTATCATAATTTCCGCCTCTTTCCACTTATCTGGAATGTAGTTCAGTCTGAAGGAAGCATTTATAAGATGTGTTACTTTTATTATAGTTTCCATTGGATTTACATTGTCACTTATTTCCATAGAAACTCCTTTTAGAGTTACAGGTCTAATTTCCATTTTATCTTAATCAGGAAGTTACCAGTTTGGTATTTCGTATTCTTCGTTTGGTTGAAACATATTCTCTAGATACTCAGCAAACCTATTAGCCTTTTGTATGTTGATTCTTACCCAACTACCATTAACATTTATGTTTATTTATTGGTTTCTAATCTATTTGGACCATGGTAACAGAGATTACTTTTAGGTAGACTAAAATCAGGATTGTTACTCGATTACATAACTACATTCTTTGAAAATGTATTGCAAGACCCAATAAATTCTCAGAAATTTTTAATGCTATCTAGCCACGATAGTACCATTGCGAGATTAAGGAACATCTTGGGAATATATGATTACATTTGGGCTGAATATGCTTCAACATTGATTTTCGAACTACGACGTGATAAAGAAGAAGTATTTATTAGGATCTATTTTAAAGACAGTAAGATATACACTTTCGAAACCAAGTAGGAAATTTAGAAATAGATGTGTTTTTTCTAGGTAAAAAAATTGAAAATTTGAGGATTCCCGACTGTACAGAAGACTGCAATTTCGACGAATTTAGGAATATTACGAAACCTTTCAGGATAAATGATGAAGAATGGGTAAAAGCATGTTCCAGTGTTTAGAAATAAAGCACATTCGTTTCTGTTTTTATCTACATTATATGTTGTAAATTATAACTTATAATGAACGAAAATACAATAAATTTGATGTTATAAGCATTATTTTATTTGGGAATAATATTAAACATTCTCGTAAACGTCAAGAATATTCTGAAAAGTTCGAGACGCCAAGAAAAGTATAGGATTTTTAATACAAATCCCGTTGCACGTCATATATTAATTATGAGATCACGACCCTGCAGTGTCGTCGGCTTGTCTAAATTGTCGAGGAATGTAGGAAGTTTCAAAAATGTAAGGTTAGGTTATGTTGTTTAGCTTTATTATTATGAAAAATTAATTTATTGAAGCGTATATGAACAATATATGATCCTCACACTCAAGACACTTCATCCTGCCAGTTTTAAAGTACATTTGAAAAATGTTTTTCTCTGTTGATTCATTAGCAATCTACAACTGTGATATTCTTCTTCTTCTTGCTGTATTATCTACTTTTAATATTCAATAATCTGTTATAAAAATCGTTATATTATGTTGTTTATTTGTACTATATTTTTATTAAATAAATAAAATAGAGACATATAAAAAAGATAGCAAACTATTTATTGTTATTAAAATAAGACAATGTTTTGTTTAAAAAAATATATATTTTTCTTATAAGAAACAATTCAACTACAATATTCGAATTCCTACAAAAGGTAAATACTTTCTCCAAATTCAAATCTGAATTTTGTAGAAATAAACGTCAATAATCAGCTTATTCACACTATGTTTGTTTTGAAAAAAACAGTTTTTTTATAAGTTAACTATCTAGCAAAGCAAAAAAATAAAGACAATATTATAAAATTACCGAAAACGTGGTGAAAACACACAACTGGTTGACGGCCGGACGTCAGAAATCGTTGAAATATTTCAATCTAAATACTCGACAACGTCGCATCAAGGCATGCCAATCGCTACAATGTCATTTCTTCATCATAAATACGAGTCTCATGGGCGTAGAAAATTTCAAAATTATTTAATGTAAATTATGGTTTTTTGAGTACTAAACATATAATAATGATTTATAAACTTTATATTATAAAGAATAAGACGTATATAAGCCAATATAATTGAAATAATTCTAAAATTATCAAAATAATTACGATTACTTTTTCGGTTTTTTAGTACTGTGACTACGTTCATGAGTCCTCGTGAATTTTCGTGATGTTTCGTATGATTTATCTTAGTTAGGGAAATTTTAATTAGTTGGCAGTACTATGACGAAAGAGGTACGTCACTCCTGACGTGCAACGGTATTTGTACTAAAAATCCTATATATAAATACGGCGTATTAGTGACTACGTCATAAGTCGTGACAGCCATATTTGTTAGTGTATACCCTTAGGCCGAATTGGATGACTCTGACGTCATTGATGCTCAATACGGTCAGTTGATGTCATTTATACGAATGAGAAATCAGTTACACTAAATTAGTATAACGTCACTAGTTAAATTAATGACGCCAGAGTCTTCCAATTCTAATTGACGTTGTGGTTTAGTAGTGAAGTGTCCAGTTTGACGTAGGAAAATTAAAGTCGCTTATATTCACTTGTTTGTAATTTCAATTTGTTAAAAACTGTTGTGAAATTTTTTTTCAATTAACGAATATATTATGTATGCAATATAAAATTGATTTAAGGTTAAATGAGAGTTAAATTACTATTTACCTATCGCGGCATTTCTGTATCTCAGTTATCAGAAATCGTTATAGAAATCGCAACAAATTTTAAAATAATAAATCTGGGTGGCGAAAAGTTCTTGAAGGGGATAAAACTTTGTTACAATTTTGGCGCAAATATAAAAATATACAGGGTGCGTCCATAAAGAATGAGGCAGATTATTAATAGAGATCTAAGAGATAAAAACATTTATATTTTGTTCGGTAAGTTTATTGGAATCAATGAAATACTACTACCATATTACAATTAATTATTCCTAATTTTATTTTAACAGTTTTGGCATTAGTTACGAAATTATGAGTATATAGGTATAGGAGCCTATTATTAAATGAAGATAAAAAACATAATTATTAAAAATAGTTGTGTAAAAGTAATTTAGATTTTATTCATAGAAACACATTTCAAATTTTTTTCGTCATTATTCCTATAATTAATTATATATCAAAAATATATTTTCTTACCTCATTTTCGATCATTTCTTAATCAATATCGTCATAGCTTATATCTGCATTAAAAACAATAGTTTACTAATGACACATTGTGCGACAAATATTGTTATTATTGGATACAGAGTTCTTATTTGCGTAAAGGAGTTATTTTTAACAATATGCAGGTATATATTTGGAATTTATAGTGAACCGTGTCCTACTTTAAAATGAACATTAACGAAATTGAAGGTGTCACAAGTAAATACATCCAAAAATGATGTAGATTATGATTGTAAGTATGTTTTAATATTGAGAAATATGTTACAAGGCGGGTTGTGACGAACTTAAAAAATATTAAAAATTTTCGAATTGCAAAATAATTTCATTAATACACATTAATCCTTGCAAATGTTTTTGATTGTTGTTGATTATTGATTCAGCACGTGCAATTCATTTGTATAAGATTGATTAAAATCGATTTTTGATTAACAGTTAATAAGTTAAATAAGTTAAAAGTAAATATTTAAGTGTCCGATTAGATAAGTTAGAAGCGGAAAAATACCAGTATTACTTAGAATTTGTCGGCATGTACCTACTTAAAGAGGATTAATCAATTCATAAATATCCAACATATGTAAATTTACAGTGTACCTATCTTTTATTTTATGTCAATCTACGTATTAAGTATTGCCTACCTTACAGCAGTAACTTTTATGGGTGTATTAAAAAGAAGCTAAAAAAATAGAAGCCGAAAAAGGATCCAAAAGAAAAAGCAGCCAAAAGAAAAAGGAACCAAAAGAAAAAGGACCCAATATAAAAAGGAGCCAAAAATACAAAAATTGATCAAAATCAGCGTATACGGAATTACCTAAAAATAAAACTGGCAATATTTTTTTTTTGTATTAATATGTAAATTTACTCAAAAGGCACAACTACATATCCAATACTATATTAATAAATTTAGGTTAGGTTAATCGAGGTATAAGCTGTGAATTTTTGTAAAGAAATCTAAAAGCAGCGGCGATACTAAAAAATAGGCTTTTGAAAAAACGAGCAATTAATAATATTAATTAATCTTACATTTTTCCTACTTTTTAAAAATAAGTGTTTTCTCACGGAAGAGACTTCCTTGAACTCTATTTAATACATTTGGATGAAATCTATAGAATTTTACTCATATTATAATTAAATTTGTTTTTTAGTTCCTTTTTTCTTTGGTTCTTAATTTTCGGCTCCTTGTTTATTTGATTACTTTTTCCTTTGGCTTCTTATTTTTTTGACTCCTATTTTTTGGCTCCTCCTTTTTTTGGCTCCTTTTTAATACAATAAGCTTTTGTGTACGAAAATCATTTTTTAAATAAGAAAATATAAAAATATAAACTTTTTTTTACTTTTTAATATAATATTCATTAATATCTAAACTCTTGTTAAATCATGGCATATGCTTTTGAATAGAATCTTCAAAGAACTCTGCCGCATGTTTATTTAACCACTCAACAACAAATTCTTTCAAAGTGCCATCATTGTCTAATAGCTTTCATTCAATAAATTGTTTAAATTGCGGAAAAGTTTAATTGTACTAAATCAAGGTATTTTGGATGGTTCAGTAATTCTCACCTAAAGTTTCGCCAGTTACGTCCTCGTCTTTGCCACAACGAGAGGCGAAGCATTATTATGAAGCATAATGACGCCACTAGAAATCAATATTTTTCAGCATTTCACCATCGAAAGCAGAGACACATGAGTAGGGGACTGGCCGAGAGTGACTAATCTTGAACGGACGTCACAGGACAAAAAACGCAGACACAATGCTCAAACTATCCTAACTTTAATAATGACTTTTGTAGTTAATGTCACTGTCCATACTGTATGTCACATACGAATAGGGCATTAGACTTATTTTTTCATGTTAATCCGTTCAATAGTTCACGAACTTATTTATATTTAGTAATAGTTTCGTATACTAAACATTGGTTTACATTTTTGAAAGAGAATTATACTCAACCCGTGAACTACGTGAGGTTCAAAAACATAAACATTGTTTAATGTAAATACGAGACGACTAGATTAGGAAAGGGTTCAATGGTCCCTGTCTGTAGGGTAGTAAGATCAGCGGTAATCCTGTCGTTGATTTTACACCACGAAAAAGTTTACCTAGTGTCAAAGTGCCATAAAAGCCATAGGTCCCCTCAAGAGCATCCCTTGGTAATAACTCTTTTTATTAATGTTTGTTGAACACATTTGTTATCTTTATTAAATTGTAACTCACTTTTACGCAGTTAGGGAAATCGCTCCCTTATCCAGGAGCGGACCTGTTTAATCTATGACATGGTGGAGGTAGCCGTTGTTGAATTATTTTTATGAACCCCTTTTATTACCGCACGACCAAGGGCCGTCCTGTGACATGGTGAAAGTGTCCTTTTAATTAGCACGATCCAAGGGACTTTGCTTGACAATATGTGAAAGAGATTTGTGTTCTGAAAAAACTAAGAGATACTGAACCGAAGCAGCCATTGTTCGTTTTGTATATTCTTACTTTTAAGTATACTTTAGTTATTTATAAAAGTTCAGTTTACTCCTGGTTCTGTTTGTTTCTATTTATAAGTTACATTATATGCTTGTTTAGGAATTTTACTTGGTTTTCCGTTATCACTAATATTGACGGTTTTAAAACCACAAATGTGCTTCCTTCATTCGTACTACATTTCGTTCTAAGTAACAAAAAAATGTACATATCTGAATCATACGAAAAATACCATTTTCGGTTATTTTGCTCAAAAAGAAATTGATTTAAGTTTGTTGATAATTAGGATGACTACATAATTGATTAATAATAAAAACTTATTAAAAATTATCCATAAATTATTATTAAAATAATAGAAAAAATATCTGAGAAAATATATAGTGTAAACAAATGAATAAAGACGCTATTTTCCTATAGAAGAAGAGCAATTAAAGAAAACAGAAGTGTACATACTTCTATACTTTATCGGTATAACAAAAGTTTTCCGTTTCATTGAAAAAAAACTTTTGGAAATTCACCATTTCCAACTATCTAATTCAAATATCAATTAGCGAGCAGAAAATCTTTCTCTTTTCCTATCGGCTAAAGGTGGGTTAGGTTCACACTAGTCAATTTAATTGATTTAATTTGAAGGAAACAATAATCGTTTCAATGATATTGAAGAGATTAATTTTCACAGTTTATTTTCATCACTGAAGTGTCATTAATTGTATAAACTTGAAATTGGGTGACAATTTTTACTTTAGCATGTGTGATGAGCAAATAACTATATTTTATGGTGTAATCACGTCTTATTGGTCAATTAAAGCTAATTTTATTGCTGGTCAATTTTTGTGGCGTATTTTAGCGTATTGTTGATTGGTTAAAATTAAAATACAGCGTACGTGTCTAGTGTCAAGTTTATGAAATTATTTATAGAATATACAGGGTGTACTAAGGTGAATTGGATATTATTTTAATCTTGTAAAAGGATAGGTAGTTAGGTTATGGATGATTATATTTGTAATTAGAAAAGCATTCTAAATAAAAATAGATTCAACCATTTGCAACTATAAATAAATAAGTCATAAAAGATAAATACCACTAATATTTAATTAAAATCATGACTGTTGAATTTCGGAGTTATTTCCAATACAAGTGGGTTATTAAATTTATTAAATTATGTATGGCGATGTCTTGGTTGTATTTAAAAATGTACGTTTAAAAAACTTTTTTCTGGATTAATTCTGTGCTAACAACAATGTTTTGAGTGATACATACATACCGACTCCACTTAACATAAATACTTGTTTAACCACCTCCTTTAAATTAAATAACACAGGATAAATATATTCTCAACATGTTTAATGAACCACTTAGACCTATTTTTCTTAATTTTCAAGATACACATTTCTTGGTTAATATTTACGTAATAATATCCATTTTTAACCTGTTAATAAAGTAAAAAAACTTGGTAATTTGACAGTAATAAAAATTATTTTTAAGTATGATTTACCCTGTAGAATTTCGTTTCAAGTTCAAACAGTTGCAATGAAGGGTAAATATTTTAAGTTAATTTATGTGTTTATTTATTTATCAATCAACATTTAGTTAATGTTCCGAATAAGAATCGGTTTTTTATGAACGCTTTCAACAAGTAAAATATGATGCTATTTGGACAAAGATAATGTGAATCAACTGCTAAAAATAAAATCCGGCGTTTACGAAATTCCAAAATGTAATTTTTTCGTATGTAAAAAATATTTTAAGTAGTTTATAAAGGACGATTCTGAAACAATCATCAGAAAAGTACCTCTCGGAAGAATAATGACTTCATTAATAATTTCAAAATAAACATTAGTTTAACTAAGAATTTTTCGACTTATCCTACAGGGTGTTTCTAAATTCATGCGAAAAAAATCCGAATGTTCTTAATTTATAGAATGAAAGCCCTTCAAAATCTCTGACTTAACAAGGGTTGTTAATTTCGTACTTATATAAGATAATGGTAACTGAAAAAAAATACCTCTTGATATGTATACCTAGGTAATCCCCAAAATTTCAAGATTTTACATCAGTTGAGAAACAAATTAAATTCTCAATTTTTTTTTATATGAAAGTTCGTCATAGTTTTTAACGACAAACCCCTATTGAATTTATTATTATGAATTTAGGAATACCCTGTATACTCATTTCGTAGAGAATATCGAAATAAATAATCATTCCATTCAATCACCATCTATAACGTTTATATAAAGAAAGAATTAGAAGAAATATAAATAATTACACTACGTACTTAGATTGGAATGATAATTTCCCAAAAGAAAAATAAATTTTGAAATCAAGTAAAAAACCAACAAGATGAGTTACATCCGTCATAAAATAATATCATAATACGCTCTTAAATTTTTAAAATCATATATCATTAAAATCAGATCAGATATCAGTATAAGGTAAAAATGAATATTTACAATAAAAGATAAAGATATTAATTATACCTAATAAATTTATGAGTATTAAAGGAAGAAGAACGTATTTTTTCAATTAATTATTTTTATGTATACAGGGTGCTCCATAGAAGTATATTCAGATATTTAAATCCTTCATTCAGTTCCAAACAAAAAAAAATTATTTTAAAGAAAGTTTTTTTAAAAGAGTTACACTTAGAAAATATTTTTGATATTCTAAAGTTGGAAAAAGCAGGTGCAAATAATTTCTTTGAGTTTTATTAGTTTGTACAAAATGATTTTATGTAAAACCGTAAGTTTAGTACTTTTTCATTGTTTCTAAGGATATAAAAAATGATGAGGATAATTTGATATTTTAAGCAATTATCATCTTTATAATAATTATTCTCTAATATATTAATTGGTTTCAAAAATAATTTTGTCCAAATGCGCTAATAAAATGTCCAAATCCAAATTTTTGTCTTTGTGAAATTATAGATATAAAAAATACGGTTTTCGAAAATATAACGAAGATTTATTTGGGAAAACACTGTATGTACTTTCTATAAACAAATTTATTATATTATTATTTTGAAAAAAATTGAACTACATTATATTCAAATAAATGATTATGATTAATTGTCAAAGTTAATTATTGAAAAGACCATATTAAGAAGTTACCAAAAAATATTTTTTAAATATGTGAGGACTATTATTAGTTTATAATCATGATCAATAAACTTACCAGGCACTAAATATGAATTTAATTCGTTTAATATCTGAACACACCTTCGTACATTGCCAACTCCAGAAGATACTAATTCAGTAAATATAGACAGAGATGGAGTAAAAATATTGTGTTAATAAATTTCATTAGAAGGCTGCGCATATCGACGCAATTTGCGCGATTTTATACAGTGAAGCTTTCAGCATTTTAAAAATTATTTAATTACTTTTGTATTTTTTCCCCATTAGTTCTTGTATTCAAAAACCGACATTCGAAATGAAAGAATGTGGCATAGAAAAAAATATTGTGGCGCCTCTTGTGACTAAAATTCGAACGATATCCGGTTTGGTGATTTTGTACCATAACAAACACACTGTACATTTGCTTTCTTAAAAGTTAAATTGGTTTATACAGGTTGTTTCCACATTCGCTCTCCACAGAGCACATGCTTATTCTTTATAAGAAATTATGGCGACTTTCTATTCTACCATTTTTTTATTTAAGCTCGGATAAGTAAAATACAGGGTATTGAAATACTTAAAAAAAAGACAACAACTTGTTTATAAAATTTAATCAACTTATTTTTATAGGAATAAACATTTTTTGAAGTTTTCCCACGTGGTAACCAGAAAATATTGAACCACTACAAATTTCGGCGATTGGGAAGTACCGAATTCAATTTGTGGTGCTTCTGGTTGACTTGAAGCCAAAGGGTTCTGTACGATATTTTTAATAATCATATAAAAAGAATGGAAGTACAAAAATCGATTTTAAGCTAAAAATAATACGAACCTAGAGAATCTATGACAAAACGTTTATAAATGCTGCAAAGTGTAAATAATTACAAAATAAAGTGCACGTCCATTAATACCGAAAGACAAACAAGTAATTTATATGTGCGGAGGTATTTAGCTAATGAGTTACTTTTTCCGGGCCCTGTATAATAATAGGGTTTACTAATATTTCTGCGATTATGTCAATTTGTTTGTCTTTCAGTATTAATGGATGTGACCGAAATATTAGACCGATGCGTTAATTTTATTGAACCCTACATAGGATACGTCATAAACTTCGAGGATATATCGGATAGATAATAGGTAACACAATTAATTTAAAAAAATATTTATTCTTTCCAAGAATATCTAAAAAGTAATATATAATAGATATGCAATCAGTATAAAAAAATATACAATCCTAATTTTTCTTACATTATTTTAAATAATATATGAAGTTTATCTAAATCTAAATTATTTAATGATCTGCGGGTTGTTTGACCCAATATCCCCAAGGAGCAAAATAATCGTGTCCACTGTGTTCTGTCGGGCCTCGATATACTTTTATTTGAACTCTTCCATGATGCTCTAAAAATGGACAAAAATACTTAGTATAAAAGTTATGTATAGATTTAAATTCTTACAAAAAATGATCCTAAAGTAAAGTACGGTGATACCAAAAGACATGTTAACTTCAACCCAATCAACAACTTATTGATATGCGTGTATTTGACCAATGAAAACTGCCCTAACTGAGCTCATAATTGGCCAATCAGACTTGATCACTCTAAAAGTCTCAATCGACAAACAAACCACATGTCACTCAAAACCCGCTGAACAGTTAACACACACTACGCTCAAAAAAAATTTCAAATTTAAAATATAAATCGTCACCCAAATTTATAGTTTACAAGTTTAATGACTCTTCCGATAAAATCTCTGTAAAATTAAGTTAGTTTAAAATATGATTAATGAAATAGTGAAAGTGTGTGATAACTATTCTCACTCAGAGAACTCTATTAAAGTTATTGTTAAAATATAAACGTGAAACTTCTTTATGTTCAATAAATTTGTTAAAAAATAAATCCTTTTTACTTCATAAAAGTGATTTGTTCCAGAAGATAAACACGTAGAAATTTTGCTAAGATAATTCTAAGCCAGTATCCACTTAAAGTACATTTAATTTTTGTGTAAAAATCAATTATTCTATGCATAAAATTCTACAGGAATATTCAGGAAGTTAAAACAAGCTGTGGCAGAAGGGGACGGAATATACAAAATTCGAATATGTAGGAGCACTAAAAACTAATAAAAATGAGGACGTAGTCGAAGTAAATAAAAGATAATCAAAGGAAGTAAAGAATATCTGTCTAGAGCACTCAAAGTAAGAATAAATGGCAAAGTAATCCATCTATCAGTATTATTATTATAACGTTTGTTTTGATAAAAGCAAAGAAGGAGATGAAGTTTATTATAGGGAAGAAGAAAATATTAAAGAAAAATATTGGAGGGGTGAAAATAACAGACTTATACGAGCATAAAGAGCAAAATGACTTGTACATATAGAGTAAATATTTGAACAAAAACATACAAAAAGAGCATTTTTTGAAAGAATAGAGAAAAACGTAAAGAGAGAATTGGAAGACGAGGAATTCCTACTGTTGATAAAATACTTAGAGATGTTAACGATGATCCAGACTTGCAAGATATAAAGAGAACTACGTTTTATAAATTATTAAACTCATTAAATTACGGCAAAACTCTCAGTTACGTGAAGCCTTTCATGATAATAGAGGGGTTTTTCCTTACATTTATAAAAAACATTGGAAATATAGGCTTTTTAATGCGCTTCTGTTACTGTTCACATGCAAAAATCGAGTATGTATTTGTTTACATTCGGTTGTGAATTACTTCTAGAAGAGGACGTTGACCAGTCCAGAGAACATGACATAGATAAAAATATGGATCAATAAGGATCCACAAAGCTAAACAGGAGAAGGAACATACAGGAAACAACACGCACAATAAATGAAGACACATCATGAAGAGTAGTCAGATGAAAAGAAGACCTGAGAGATAAAAGCATAAGAAGCTACCCCAAAAATAAAAAGCTAGACGAAAGATAAGCTTCTACTCTTCTCCAATGAGTAGGGAAAACCAAAGTATAAGACGAAGTTTTGAGAACTGCTTGGAAAGGACCTGGAATTAGTTCTTCTTCATTTACTAAAAGAAAAATAACTTAAATCGAAATCAGGAGAGCCTGGCCGTAATTGATGTGTATGTGTGTGTATGTCACAAATAGAAAAGATCGACAGATTTGCACTAATTTAGTACAAACATTATTGCGAATATGTGTTAAATATATTGAATAATTACTGATCCTTTAATAAGTACATTTATGAACAAATATTTAAAAATAGTAAGAGATTCAAATAATAAAGTACTTGACAAGATGAAGATTAATACTTGTACAATATTTACCAATTGGACCGAGCTATAGGATTTTGTCGTAAGAATATAGAAGCTAGTAACAGAATTAAACATGTTCGTAAACATTCATCACGTGGTGGATCTATGACGAACATTTGAATGTTTAGTAGATATTCATTAGGTATCCATAAATATTTATTGGATTTCACAGATGCTCCGATATGTTCAGTGCATATCTAATGGATGGATAACCATTATCTGTAGGAACATATTCACATATTTGAAAATCTAAAAACTTACCGTCACCAGTAGCTGCTGCTTCTAAATCTTCTTGAACGGGATATGATAAACATATCGATATTAAGCAGGCAATAATGAATAATGATGAGAATATCTGCAACTAATAATTGAAAATTTTAGTTACAGCAAACGTTGATACAGAAAATATTGTATTGAACAAGAAATTATGTACTACTCAAGAGTATATAATAGTTTTAAGGAAACTGTTCTTTGCTTTTTTGAAACTGATTCCCATATATTACTGATCTCAAAATATTGCACTGGCAATGTAATTGTGTATACACTTCAGGCCAAGAGAATCTGGAAGCTTCTTCCTTGTTGCGTCCAGAAGTTGCACCCACAATTTTTCTAGTTTTGCTGTTTATTTTGATTTACTCTCCGGAGAATATTTCTCATCCACTTCTAAGAACTGGTTAAATTTAGAATCCTGGCATGTTACTCAGTTTTTTGTTTAGGCACTATTCAACTTGATTTGATACGAATAGTCCCACGCTGTCCTAACTTGATAACTTATTTTATTGAAAGTGTTAACCTTTTGATGAATCCTAACTTGAATTTTCCAATCAACCAAATTTGATTGTCTTTCCATCTTATCTAATATAATCCTAAATTTGTAACATGTTTCAAATTCAATTTAGTTAAATTCTCTTAACAAACTTCCTGGGGCCCCAGCAAGTTAAAGCAAACGTTAATCAAAAAGATAATATTAAAAATTCAACAATGGGTACACATAAATTTGTTACTTAAACAATTTTGAATTCAAAAAGAATTATTTAGTAAACTTACTTTTAAAGTCTTAAAATCCATTTTAACGGCACTATAATTTATTCAAACTGAAGTGACCAATCATCCAAGTTATTTATTTATATCTACTTCATTAGAAATTTAACTCTTTAAGAGAGGGTACACACAAAAACATTTTTCCGTCATCATCCATGAAATTATTAGAAAACGGTTTGTTTTAAGCAAACACAAGTAAAAGTGATTGAAGATCAATATCATGGACCGTTGCATTCTAACTAGTATATAATCGGAAATAAAAATTGTGCAGTGACGCAAGTACAAAAGGTAATTAAATTTAGAGAAATTTTTATAGTGTCGTTCTTATGCACAGAAATGTTGATTTTTTTTCAAAGTTTGTTGACATCGATACCCACTTTATTCAAAATTTCAGCTAAATTTGTTTTTCTTTACTATGTAATATGAATATATTCCTATAACGCGTGCAATTAAAGAACGATATTCATTGATTCCCTATGTGAATAACATTTACATTAAATTAGGTTTGCTTTTGTTTTTTGTTTCATCTTTGGCTACGTTAAGTAGTTGAGTTACCGATATATCTCACCTTCTAAAAACCAGTTTATGACATACGCCAAACATTGAAAAACAACACAAAAATAACGCGGGCTTCTAGAAGTCGTAATACTCAAATTCATTCTGGCCGTGGAAGCCCACGAACTGTGATACTTGCTTAATCAAATGTTCATAATGTTCTCTACTAACTTGTTGCAAGAAAAATATCTTGTTTCCTTTACATTTTGCAGTGTTTCTATATAGTTGGAGGTTTTGTGACTGATCCGTCCATAGACAAAATATTCGATATTAATTTGATGAAAATTCGCGATTAATAAGTGAAAATAATACCCAATTTCCTCAAAAACTTAATGTTGAGAAAGTTATATTGAGTAAACATATCGAAGATACAATATTATTTAATAAAATCTAACAGCAGCTCTATATATAGGTACCTACAGAATTATTAGAAAAAATAATTGAAGCAATAATAAATGAAAGCATAGAAAACAATCCAGAAAAATTTAATATAGATAATATTTTTCAATAAGATAACTGCTTTTGCACATTTGGCGATAAATATAAGAAATTATTTGTGTTTATAAGGAAAGAAGGATATGATACCGAGGACCTGTAGAATGGCCTCCAAGATCATCGATTCTTACTGCTTTAGACTTCTCTTTGCAGAGTTACCTTACGTCTATAGTTTACCAAACCCTGTGTAAATCGATAAAAAATTTACGACCACGGTTAATGGAGATATGTGCTTTAATTACCACAGAAATAATAGAAAATGTAGAGTTAGCGCAACAAAAAACAGACATTTTTCTATCTAGAAGTAGTGTTCTTTGTCTGGTTAATTTATTTTAAATTTAATTTAGTTAAAAACTAATAATACAAATATAAAATTATTCCGTTGAATAGAATTAAAAACCCTTTCAAATGAAATTTCACACAAATCTTATTGCCATTTAAATTTTGAAAGGGGCTATGCTGCGCGGATGTTCGAAACGTTATTTTTGTAATAAAAATAAATTTTAAATGTCATGAATAACTGGAGAGCTTGAACATAATTAGTGAACAGGTTACACTTAGACATGCAGTTTAGTAACAGTGCTTACAGTGATTTGTTTAGAAATCCCATCCATCACTGTATGTTAGAATAATAAATAAAACACATATATGGAATAAAAATATTATAATAAGTAGTAATGTTTGAAATATCGAATAAAATTCTATAAAAGAACTATCTATTAAACTTATAAATTTATTTTATTAATTCACATCTGTTGCGTAGAATTCCCATTCCAGGTATTATTTTCATCATCACTATCATTTTTATCGCCCAGTCTATGAATGTTTCCTTGGCGTCTTATGACAGTACTTTCATCATTAGCCTTCCTTTTCGAACTAGAAAACCTGCAAACAAATAAAAAATAAACAATGACAAATGGCAATTAACATGTGATATTTGACTCGTTGAAGTTAAATATTAGCCTATATTATATAAGAAAATATTATTGCTTTACCTTTGAGATTCGGTGGGCTCATCAGGTGGTGGCCTTTTTTGGGACCTTGAACTCGAACCGGCTCCAAAAATGAAACTCTTCAAATAATCAAATACGCTAATAATGGGTGCAAGAAGTCCCCATATTAAAGCAGTCAATGTACCTCCAGCGCTATGAGTAACTGGACCGCTACTAATCGGCAAAATAAGAATAACCGCTGTTGGACTTAATTGAAGATCGACTAGCGTTTGAGAATAATCGTTTTTGGTGAATTCTCGTCTTGGAAACATTGTCGACAAGGTAAAATCTCTAAAAGGTAAAGGTAAGTTGGCCCTAATATAACCAACGACGTTTTCTAGTCGCTCAGAATTTCCAAATTCTTGCATAGCTGTTGATCCATCAGGTAATTTGAATTGGAGGCGGGTTACATTTGAGGGCACTTTCGGCGGTGATTGTGAAGGGGCTTTTGATGTTTCAGCAGCTAGTGGTGAATTAGTTTGGGACCGTGAGAGTCTTTCGGCCCGATCCTGAGCTATCTGTGCTAGAACACGATCTCTGGCCTCCTGGTTTTCTCGTTTTTCGCGTTCCCTTTCTTCCTTGAGCTGCTTTAACTCTTGATCTTCTTGCCATTTCTTTAATTGTTGGACGCTTTGACCCATTTTACGGCGTTCTAATTCTTTCAAGCGTTCATTCTAAAGAATTATTTATTAGTTATATTTTGGTTTTGAAAACTATTATTTCATTTTAGAGACAGATGTATGACTTAACATTTTGAAAATATTCAATGTCATTTAATAAATTAATACAGGGCGTATAAATAAAAATTGAAAAATTATCTAAAAAATATACCTCTTTTTCCTCCATTTCCTTTTGCTGCCTCTTCAACTCAATTAATTCTTTAGCTTTTTCCATTTTCTCTTCTGCTGTAAATTCTTTGGGTCCTTCAGCGTTCTCATTTTCATTTAAGTTTTGTTGGGAATGATCTTCCTCATTTTCATTTATCACCTCTTCATTAACTATTTCATTTTTATCTGTTTCAACTAAATCTTCTTCTCCATTTTTATCAACAATTTTCAAAACTTCATTTTCACATGCAACTTTTACATTCTCGGCAGCCAATTCATTTTTAATAAAATTATCAGAAGCAATAGAAGCTAAAATGATATTCATGAACTCCTTTATTTTTATTTTTGTATTAAATTCCAAACATTTTTTAAATCCTACTAAACTTGTTATTTATAATTTTTATCGTTTAATTGGTTGTTTCTGAATAATATTTTTTAGGAAAAACAAAATTAATTGACTTATTAATAATTACCTGGAACTGAAGCAGCTGAAATGTTAACGCCTGCTTTTGATAAAGTGTTGTCGACTCTTGGGCAAACATTTTCTAAATTATCATTTCCTGTAATGATGTCTAAAGGAACACCACTTTTACCAATAAAATATATGGATGGAATACTAGGTTCCTTATCTATATGTATCAGTTAAGAAATAATTCATTATATTAATTCAAGAAGGAATACGCTTTTATGTCTAATTTCTATGCTTAAAAATCTAACGAATATGTGTCATTATAAAGAATGGAAAAAAATAAATTATCTAATAATTATTAGTGCAAGAAAATGTTTATAACTGTTGGGCTAAAAATATTAATGCAATTTGATTAAATCAATGACAGTGCTAATTTTATGACATATTTATGATAAATATGACAAAAATGTTTAAAATTTTACTCAAAATAGGATACATATTTCGCTGAACTGGTGATGGGCTGTTGAATTCGCCTCCAATTTTATAGCTACAAAGCATTCTTGTTCCAATTTCTGACCAAGTTCACCGTTATCAATAAGTCCAGTAATTTTTTGTGATTTTTCATCAGTACCTATTAGAAAAAGCAAATAAAGTAAATTAATAAAAAAAACTTAAGGTATTCAATGACACATATACCTTCTATATAAACTACAAATATAGCTCCTTTTGATTTAGAATATGTAATTGCCTCTACGATGCTTCCTGTATACCACTTCATTTTTCAAATTGTACTTATAAATCTGTATCAATTAAACAATTACTTTTGCCGATTTTGCCTACGCACTACAAGACATTTACAACACAAATTAAAATTTAAATGTCACTGTCTACTGTGGAGAACTGTCAAACCATATAGAATCTAGAGAAAGGGGAGAATAATGACTCTAACCAATCAAACTGCATATTAACGACGCCATGTTTTTTTATTTTCACTTTGATTGGTTGAAATTTTTATCAAAATGGCATTCTGGAGGTTCTAGGCAAGCTCATTTATAAATTTTAGTAAGGTGTCACGCTGTATAGGCAAACCATCTTACAAACAATAATAAGAAATAAAAATTTTAATCTCTTTTATTTCAAAGCTTATTTCTTTTACCTAAAGCTACGAATATTAAAACGCATTGATTAACATATTTCAAAATTTTAAATACTCTGGTCATATTTACTAAACATGTAAAATTGTTTCAATAATAATTTTTTGTTAACGACATTTACCAAAAAATCAAAAACGAAAAGAAACTAAATTGATAAAAATAGTTGTGATACTGTTATTTTCAAGGAAAAATGAAATCTATATAAAGCTATAGAATATATATAATATTTCTTTAACAAAATAAATACCTATTTTAATGTTACAAATATATTTAATGAAAAAATTAATTACTTAGAAATTTTTTCTCAGTAGACGGTGTTAATGTAATTTATAAACTTATTTATAAAATACGGTATTAGAGTTTAATGTTTTTAAATATTTGCATTAACAGAATGTTAAGTGAAAAAGTTCACATAATTTCGATTGCATTAATGTATCAAATTATTATAAATAAAGAACAAAAACCGTGAAGAAAATTTATGACAATGGGTAAAATTGGTCGTCTAAATTAGGGGCCATGACTTTAGACATGGACAGAGCTTCCCACTCACAGTTAATTTATATTTGAAATACTATGAATCAGTTCAATTAAAAGAAACAACAATATGGTGGGCAAATGTAATAAAGAAAGATGCCAAATCATTTTAAAAAATGAACGTTACAAAAGAACGCTGTCACTCGATTTTTAAATCGCTGTCGGATTTTTTTTTGGCATTTATTAAAATTCGTTAATTCTACTTATAAAAGGTTATACAAAAAGGTTGGTTTTGTCAGATTTTTTAAATGAATAATTTTTGAAAGTAAAAGCATATTTTTTAGGGTAAATGCCGAAGAAAAATAAAGTATTAAGTAACAACAAGGTAAAGTTTCACCAAAATGGAAATGAAAGTCAATCAAATATTAATATAGAGATCAAAAAAACGTTTTCAACACCCACTAAATTGCAAAATTATACAGAATATATTGGGACTCCTACCAGAAAACGAAAAAAACGAGAAAAAAACATTTTGAATGAATCTATGAATATCACCAATCTCAACATTCTATTTAATTCAGGTTTGTTTATTAAAATGAATTAAATATTTTGTTTTTAATTTAATAGCCTATAGATTTGAGTCAAATTTATCTTTTAGAGTTTATTTATAATGGCGATTCAGGAAATAATGTGTTTATTAAACAAACTACATCACCCCAAAGAAGGTCTTTGTCTAGTATTCCAAAATTCAGCTCACCTGTACAAGGAGAATTATTTAAAAAACACCAAACCACTCAAACACCTGAAAAAAATCAACCTTTTATGTACAATTACAATGAACACCAAGAGACACCTAAGCGCTGTAGATTTTCTCTAGAAAAAAAGACTCTAAAGAAAGAATCCCCTTATCTAAATGAAACATTAATAAATAACCCTGCGTCTTGCAACAACTATAACCAAATGAATGTGAACCCATATCTGAAAACTACAGAAATTAGGAACAATGAAAATATTTTGAATGATACTTCATTTTTCTCATCAAATTTATTTCAGCAATCCTCAACACCTATTCAAGCAATCACAACGCATACGGATTTAGTTGAAGCAATGAGTCAGGTTAATTTTGACATAAAAAAGTCTAATACTGTGATAGTAAGCCCCAAGACCCCTAAGTTTAATGGTCTGTATAAAGACAAGGTAAAATAGATTGATACTCAAAAGAATTTTGTGCCAAGATCTACTGGATGAACTTTATTATTGTTTGAAAATTCTGAATCAATGTTGTTTATCAAGTAACATATATTTTTTAGATTTTGAAAAGAATTGGTAGTGTAAGAAGTTCCCAAATAAGGCAAAATATATCTGCTAGAAGAAATAGTTACCAAATTTCTCCAAAATCAGTACAAAGAACTAATATGACAAAAATGAAAAGCCAGCTGTATTATTCAAAAGTAGATATAACCAAAAATTCGTCATTACAGGTTTTACTTAATAATAGTGACACAGGATGCTGCTCAAATTTATTTTCTAGAATTAAACGGTACTGTAAACTGACGCAACACTGGACTGGAAAAATTATGGATGTCTGCTTCAGCTTTGGAATACAACTAAAAAGAGTAAATGAGTATTATACATAGGTCTGTGATAATTAATTTTCACTATTTTTCTAGACTTTAAGTTCCTCATACACTTTACAAAATAATTCTATACAAACTGTTCCTGTGACTTGTAGAAGTTGTAGACACTATGAGGAAGAGATTTCAAAATTATCTAAAAAAATTCTTGAAATGGAAAATATTGGTAAAGAAAACAAACAAAACATGGAACGATTAAATACTAATTTAGAAAAGGTAAAATAGTAATTTTAAAATTTTTTCTTGGGGTAGAGAGCATACATTTATTTAAATTCTTTTAGTTAAAAGAAGAATTAAATGAATTCATTTGGATAAAAGATGAAGTAGAAGAGTTGAAAAAGGAATTAAAGCTAATAAATTCGGTACCTCCTACTATTACTAACTCTCCTCCTCCACCTCCTCCATTACCAAATTACGCGCCACCACCTCCACCTCCTCCTCCACCACCCCCGCCTCCGCCTATGGCTTTTGAATCTAATAAGTTAACAATAAAGAAAAAGAACAATGGAGACGATAAAGAAAACACTAGGCCTGTAATTTCTTTAGAAGATATTTTAAAAGTGAAATTGAAGAAAACGGTAAGAAAGAAAAATGATAAAAGTAAAAGTATGTGTTGGTGAATGGGATTCCATTTAATGACATTTTATATATTTGGTTATATATTTACACTTCTTTCTCTCCTTTATCTTCTCCTGACATTTTCTTACTCATACGCCTCTTCTTTTTATTACTTGGTTGTTAAATTTTTTTCTCCTCTTACTATTTCCATATTTTTTACTCATATTTATAGTTATTTTTTGCTTTTCATATTTCATATTTTTTCGCATCTTACAGTTATTTCATAAATATTTTTCTGTTATATTTATTTTATTTTATTCACCATACTTATTAGATTTTTATTTGGTGCTTGTACATTACATTTTGTAGGACTTATCAAAACCATACCAACCAACTCCAGTCTCCCATCGTACCAACAACCAGCCAACAGTTTCGCTGGATATGCTAAAACGAGTTAAACTCAGACGCCCAAGTGCCAGATCTGCGAGTATTTCAGTATCCGATAACGAATCCCAGGATGTGACTTTGAGCCCCAACACCAGGTTATGCAGGTTATTGAAAAGCGAAATAACCTATGGTACAAGGTTAAAACGGTTACATAAAGTGGGGGGATTAAGTTGTGATTCTGTTTACAGGAGAAAATCTAATGGAAGAGAAAGAGAATTCGGTGAAAGCTGAAAAAAATGAGTAAAAAAGACTTGTTTTTGTCAACAAATTAGCTGTTATTGTTTGAGATCTACACCATTTTCGGGAAAAACTTTATTGGCACTCTACTCTTCATGGAATTAAGCTTGGTCATGAGATGTAAAAACGTACAGAGTGTCCTAATTATTTTGCTTTCTGGTTCTTAATAAAATATTTTTTTGCTGTTTGGTCCATTATATAATAAATTAATACATTGCGACTGACAAAATGGGATTTATATCTTCAAGCTATATTTATTATTTCTATATGATGTGTACATATAATTATATAATTTTATATTTGTTAAATTTTGATATAAGCAATATTTAGTAACTAAATTTTATGTAAATCAATTTTTTTTAAATAATTTGTTTTATTGTTATATTTATATTTTTTTGTGATAATCATAATAAATCATTTAACTGAAAAAATTTGTACTCATGCCTTCATTATTTTTTTTTTAATTTCAAGTTAAACATAATCATTCTTTTAAACTTGTACCTATATATAATTAAGCTTTATATTTATTTGTATATATGTAGTTACTAAATAATTATATAATAATAATTAGAAATATGAGTGTTGAATTTTCATAATAATGTTTAATTAAATTTGTGTTTTATATGAATAATTTTTGTTAAAACAAGATGTATTTTTTATATATATATATATATATATATTTGAATAAGTTTTATCGCTTTTTTTACCTATTTCTTATCTAAATTTGTTCATTTGTAAACTTTATACATGCATTTGTAAATAATACAATAAAATAAGAAAAAAATATTTTATTCTAGTATTGTTACATAAATTAGATTGAATCTAGAAGATAACAAAAAAATATACAAAGTACTTTTGCAGAGATTGCACAAACGTTAAAATAAAAACTAATCAGTCTACATTTAGGAAACTGTTTAGAACATCTCCAATTAAAATCACAACAATATTCAAGGTGAAGGACGCAGAGAAATTGGTATTATTATCCCTTGAGAAATAACCCATGGAAAATACAAACAGAAAATAATTTCCCAATAAACCATTCGCTGCCACTGGCACTTTAAAGCGTCACAACCATTGCTTGTGAGATTTAAAAATACAGTTGATAATTTGGAATATTTTGTAGACTGACAGCGAATAAATCAATTTTTCTGCATAAAACTTTGGAACTAAAACTGAATTACTAAAAATATCTGTACATGTATATTTACAAACAGTATTCACAGAACCCAAATATTACTTCCTCTTTAAGGAAACGATTAAATAAAAAAACTAAAACTAAAAAGCAGCATTCTTTCAATTTACAAAATTATTAATAGGACACAATAAAAGTGTCTATAGAGAAACCATAACAAAATCATATTTTTTGTAAAATTATTTTCAATAACAAATTATTTTGTTCACATTTAACCTAAAAATCTATTAAAAGAATCAGTCTTATTTTAAATAATGCCACGATAATTAAAATTGAATACATATACAGTAAAAGTTTTATGTAAACCTATGAATTATTTGGTAGGAGTCACCCACTCCAAGCAGTAAAACGACGCGTGCAGCTGCATTGCCAAACATTGGAAGGCACTGACTTATCATTATACATGGATTTTCAGAAAACTTTTATCTGCATAAGCAAACAATCATTTTGTAGTCTTTTAAATCAACACTGGTAATCTTACTTTGAGACGTTATTCATCTGTTTGGCGTTATTATTCTGCGGCCTTGGTATACTTCTGATTGGTCCCAAGGAAATCATAGTTGTAGAACCGATATTAGAAAGATTCGCCGGATTCCTGCTATTAATAATAGGAACGACAAAAGTACCTTCGGCGCCTTGTGAAGGCAACGGAATGTAATTTGAAATACCCATCGCGGTCATTTTTTGCATAACTCCGGGCGTCTTCAAGTTGATCACAGGTATCCCTAATTCCGCCATGCCGCTGGTGGTTTTGTGATAAGTTTGTCTGTGCTTGTTCAGACCTACGGCATTCGGATACTGCGCCGGACAAAGATCGCAACGGAATGGTAGACCAGGCCTTTGCTTTTGCGGCGTACCGGGAGGCTGAGCAGGTGCTGGAGAATCGTCCGTTAAATCTACTGTTGGCAGAGCTTCACTAGAAGCAGGCTGGAAAAAAGAACAACAGATCCTTTACTGGTTCTACGCTGCCCTCATTGTAATACACAAGAAGAACAGACATATTTAAAAACTGATGCAAACCTGTTCAGCTAGTTAAACTTATAAATTTGGCAGTTCCAAGATTTAAACTACACAAAACTTGGTAAATATTCTAGTTAATAAAATAATTCAAAATCTACTTACTTTATTAGGGGAATTTCCATTTCCTTTCGCTGCTGGAATAATACTGACGGCTCCATTCAAATTCAGAGAAGCGGGGGCAGCTGAAGCCGATTTCTGTGGAGGTTCTGGTTTCTCTTTAGGTTTCGCGGTAGCCGTTACCGTTATCCCCCTGGTGGCCAAAATATTAGCCACCGCTTTCGCATCAGATTTTTTAGGTTGTTCTACAGGTTTCGGAGGTGGATTCCGTACACTCAATGTAATAGAGTCTGATAGATGCATAATACTGCTTTCTGCCGGCTCAGACGTGCCACCCTGTTAGCAAAGAAATTATTTTGGAAATTTAGAAAAATAGGTTAGCCAATTTTTATTTCTTACCTGAACACTTTCAATTTGTGGTAGGCCGCCGTCAGTGTTTTTTGGCTGCATACAAATCACCTGACAATCGTCATCATCCTTGTCAGGTGTAAGTAAGTCGAATCTTTTCTTTTTCGCCTGCAACTGTTGCATTTGCTCTGGAGTACGTTTTATTGGTGAATTTTGTGGCCTGACTCCATTTTGTGGTATTGACATTCTAGGTCTTACAGATCTAACTGCCGTCATGCCTGCCGCGCTCCTAGGACGCATCATTGGAGCCCTTGGCCTTGTCATTGGTTGACGCTGACCTGTAATTTGAATGAAAATAACATCTAGGAATGATCTACATGACATTATTAACAAGACTAAAACCAGATAAGTGCATTTGGCTAATCTTCCTGGTTTTCCTACATGCTATTGCTTATTTTAAATATCTCGTCATAGACTTAGAGCAATTTCCAAATAAATAAAAAAATTACAAACCCATAGGCGGGCGCGTTCCATTGGGTATCCTGTTTCCCGGCGGCGGCTGCTGTTGCCTAGGAATCGGTTGTCTAGGGGGCATTGGTTGACGATAGGGGGTGTTTTGTTGTTGCATCGGTGGATTTATGTTCTGAGGTTGTGAAGATGGAGGCATTTGGTTTTGGTTCATCTGTGGCTGACTCATGGGTGGTTGGTTCATGGGCGGTTGATTCATCGGGGGTTGCCCCATCTGCGTCATTGGTGGTTGAGGCGGAGGTGGCATATGCTGAGGCGGATAACCTGGAGGGCCGGGTGGATAGTAAGGCGGTCTGTAAGGTTGCCTTTGGAACAAAATGAATTAATGATTAATTCTTAAAAGTATAACATGACCCATATTATGGAATAGTCTATTCATTTAAGGGATTTTAAATATGTACTTATATATACAGCATAAAATTATTCTTGAAAATAAATATGGATTTTAAGAAAATAACTTACTGATATTGATATGGGTGATGCATGGGTTGCTGTGGATATGGGTACATTGGAGGTGGTTGATAAGCTGGTTGAGTAGGTGGACCGGAAGGAAATTGTTGTATATTTATGAGGACGTTCTGTTGGTGCATTCCATTAGAAGTAGACTGTAATCTTGACACTTGTTGGGCCAATGCTTGCATAGGTAAACCTGTTAAAGAATCCAGAGGGTTGGATGAGCCTTGATTTGATGAATTGTAGAGTTGCTAAAAATAATTTAAACTAAATATTTAATTTCAAAGCGATTATAAATCTTACCATTGCTCCTCGGTTTCTATCCTCCAGCCTGTCCAGTGAAATAAATTCGCTGTCACTAGAATGAAAACCAAGATCTTTTGCCCTTTCATTGTTATTAAATAAAGAAAGAATGTTGCTATCGTCATTTTCTGGTAGCTTTAACGGATCTTCTAGATTCGATGATGTCCACAGATTGGAAGCATCCTGAGTTTGATCTGGAAATGAGAAATCTCCTGCTATACAACAGGGTTCACCTAATATAATAAATATAGTGTAACATATAAAATACACGACAATGGCATTAAACTAGACTATTAAGCTAATTTCTAAACAAACTTAAAATTGTGTTTAAAATTAAATGTCTAAAAGTACCTTTCATAACCATTAAGTAAAATTGTAAATAATAAGGTTGTATTTTACTTTTATTACTTCCAACAACACCTACATGTCTCATAAATGCAATAAATAAATGAAATTTATTAGGTTATCTTTTCAATTGTAAACATCATCAAATTGTCAATTATTCTTTCTCCAAGCCGAATTTATATGAACTACTATTTGCTATGATTGAACCAATAAAAAATCACAATTTTATTTTGACATTTGAAAGTGACATTTCACAAGTGTTTGCGTCGAAGTCGGCAAACGACCCTTAAATACTAGAAAAGAAACACGTGTTACACCAACTGCCATTTTATGGTAAGATTTAAAGTTAAGACTTAGATATTGTATTTTTCATTGGAATATTTTTTTCTAGAAAAGTGGGTGAAAGCTGTAAATAAAGAAAAATATTACTACGAATCGGTACAAAGGTAACGTTTCCAAATTTCAACTAGTTCCCGTCTTAGTTTTTCTATGAAAGTCTGAATATCAGCTTTTTTTTAAGTCATCACATTTTACCTAACCTGAGAACCACTAAAGTCTTTGCAGAAATTGCTGTGTCTCTATTACGGAACGCCCCCCTTTCTACAAAATCTAAATCTTAATCGGGAAATTTCATTCTTCATATTCTCAAATTGTTTTTGAACTTTGTTTTGAAAATATCTCAGGGACTTTATATTTAAATCTGTTACCATGAATCTTTCTTTTTGATGTACGACTTCTATTTTAAATGTATGACATGGAACATATTTCAATTCATCTATTAATTCATCATGCTTTTCTTTTAGATAACATTCTTCCTAACAGTTGAATATTTCTTGTTCCAAGCTTTCAATGTGTTTCTTATATTCCGAAATTTCATCCTGTGAAAGTAATGGATTTACTTTAATAGTACTCAGTTCTTTTCCTATTGATTTGCATAGTTTTTTTCCTTGGAACGCAATTAAATTTATTTCATCTTTCCTGGTTTTAAGAAGTGTTCCAATTCTTTTATCATTTTTGTCAGATTAAATAAAGATTCTGGATATATGTCACCATTTTACAACTCTTCTCAAAATGTCAAATAAAGGTGTCTCTTAATCCTCAACGTCCTCTTTAATTTTTTACCCTCGCTTAGGGTTGTTTACATGGATTCAGCCCATCTTATGTTTTCTATGTCCACCTATTTTAATTATTTAAACGTATTTGGTTTGTAATTATAAATTCATATTAAAAAATCAAATTTATAACCACTGTTCTATCAACAAATACAATGGACTTAAACAATATTTGTCAGTGGTAAATTTTTTTATTGCAAATTAAGATGTAAATGGATGAATCGATATGCTTTTTGATATCGAAGAATCAGCTACTTTAGCAAAAAATTCAATAATACCCAGTGAATCAAGAAGCAGGTATGAAGAAAGAAACTTGAAAAATGGTGTCAACAGAAAAGGGTAAAAAATGTTTGTAAAATGGTTTTGTTGGCGTACTTTCAAGCGATGAAAAACAAAACATTTAAAGAATGGAATACCTACTCAATCTTGAATGCAGAATTAAATGTATAAAGAAACACTGACATCCAGAAATATACTACTTTAGTAGTATTTTTGAAATGATGATTTTTGCAAAAGAAACATTTAATAAAGAGGCCAATGACAGACAGTTTCTATTTGTGCAATGGTATAATTTAATGTCACTGTATTTGAGATATTACGGATTTTAATTTATTGATAATTTTAGGTGACAATGATTATTGGAGTTGCCGGTGCTTGTAGTCGTGTATCTCAGTTGTTTTAGGTGAAATTATATCCCAACATCTTGATTTACCAAATTCTGTCGGTTATACTGGACATGTTTCTGGCGGTCATCTACATCTTTGCTAGCAGATTTGGGGGCTGACAATTTAAAAATTAAGTGGAATGGGGCTGGAAATCAAGTACCTTGGCAGAAGGCAATGTTGAAAATTGTTTTCCAACAAGGAAATAATTGGAAGTAACATACTAGTAGAACACTCCAAGGAAGCTGCTTTAACGGGATTAAATCAATCTGGCTCAGTGATTTACAAGAAAGTAGGTATTTCAAAGAAGGAAATAAATATTATATCAGGTTCCGTTTTTAATAATTGTTGTTTATCATAATGTTATTGTTAATGTATATACAAACACATCATAGCTATAGCTTACGATATTAATAAAGTGTTTTTTGTTTCTTATTATGAAAGTTTTTTTTTCCCAAAGAAAGGCTATATTTAGTTATGTAGAAATTCATTACATAATTAGTGAAGCAGACCGTTATGAAAAATATACGGTTTCAAAACGTCAAAAATACATTTAAAACTCAGATAAAACACAGAAGTTGCGTAAAATACTTCACCTAGAGATGCCTGCTCTAGGGCCAGCAAAAAGTTGTTTGTATCAAGATAATTAGTTTTATATTGTATTTCTTCTCAGATTTTGAGCATAACAGGAGCTTGCTTCTCTGTCCTTATTTGTAATTAATAATAATAATAATTTTAATCTGACAAAACTGATAAAAGAATTAGAACAAGCTCTTAAAACCAGGAAAGATGAAATTAATGAATTGTGTTTCAAAGAAAAGAACTGCAAATAAATCCCTAGGAAAAGAACTGAGGACTATTAGAGAAAATTGATTACTTTCATTGAATGAAATTTCCGAATATAATAAACACATTGAAAGCTTGGAACAAGAAATATTCAAACAGAAGGAAGATTGTTATAATATCAAAGAAAACCTTGCTGAATTAATAGATGAATTGAAATGTATTCCCTACATCAAAAAGAATCTATGGCAAAGGATTCAAATATGAAGTCGCTGAAATATTTTTTATATTTTACTCTGGTCTAAATGGAAGAAAAATACCTATCATTAAAATACTATGATAATTTCTTTTGATATGACGTAAAAATAAATATTAAACTTTTATATTCTATAGTTTTAAATTTTATATTATACTGTTTACGGAAATAGTATTAGGAAGGTTTACTTTTAATAATATTTTATTTAATGATCTGCCTATGTGCCAACAGATTAAAGAAGTTGGTATAATTTGTTTTGTCTATTCTAGAATTTAAGTGCTCACCGATTCCTTCAGACATTTGTGACATTTTTTGGTTCAATCATGATTAAAATGAATTTTTTATTTAATAATTTGACAGTGATAGATACATGTAACGTTTTAAATGAAGTTTCCAACATGTAAAAACTTTTTCAACTTTTTGTTTACAGGTCTTACAATTTTATTCGGAATTCTCTAATGATAAATAGCTTTGCTGCTGTTGTGGTTTGGTTGCGGAATCGAAAATGAAAAGTTCTGATTTTGTAAGCAACTGATAGTCAGAGTCGCTAAATAGAAAAACACCTGTTTATGGTCGAGCATAATGATGTGTTCAGAATTTAGCAAGATAAAAATTTCGAAAAATGATAATGCTCCTAATTTGACATCAAACTTAAAGATGCGATTCTGAACCACAAACTCTAAATACGCTTCCGGTTTTTACTAGGGTTAGTTGCATTGCGCTACAATAGTAAAGTTGTGGTTTGAATGACAATAAAGCTTTAAAAATACTGATAATGACTTCAGGTACACCAACCAGCGTCAAATTTGAATTAAACCATTGTCAATTATAGATATCAACCACAACCAGAGCCGCTTGTAAAAAATATCTTAAGTCTTGGTATTCTTTATTACCCTTCTCTTTGCTCTCTGCTAAAAGAGAAGAATGAAGAATTTAATACCAAACCGAAAAACACGTATTACCTCATTATACCTCTAGTTCTTTCTTTATCTAGACTTTATGGAAAGTGTATTTCCTCATAGTTTCGTTGAACTTATGTACTCGCTCTTTAGAACATTTTTTTAAGTTTGATTCTTAAATTCTTCTATAAGAGATAAAGTGAATATTTACAACCTAGTCGAAAAAGAAGAATTTAAAACCCAAACATGAACTCTTGTACCTCCTTATATGTATATCCCATTTCAAATCATATAAGAAGCTAATCAAATCTAGAAAAGCAATCCATGTTCTGCCCAAGAATAAATACTTACTATAATTAGGATCTCCGTCTGGATTATCATCGGTAATTTCGGTTATTGTTACGGAAGAAGGTTCCTTAAGGAGACCAGTGGTTTTGATTCTGATTTTCGGGTACTCCACTGCCGGTTCAGGTGGGGGAGTAGGCTCAGCTCCAGGTATGCTGCCATAATCAGACGTATTACTTTCACTATTTGAGTTATCAATCGGCGTACTGTTTATACTTTTTTCAGTTGACTGGCAACCACTGTCACTAGCAGTTGGAGATTCTAAAAAATATAAAGTGTTACCAGTACATTTAAAATAAATAACAGACATGACTGTCTTCAAGCAATTAATTGATAGATATGTCAAACTTGAGATTTAACATGGCGGTTGAGGTCAAGCAAATAACAAATACGTTATTTTACATGTTATATATAGAAGCCCTTTAATGAAACAAAAGAAAAAAACAAATATTGTTCATGGTTTGAACGACAAAAACACAATTTGTTTACGTTTCAGTTAGTTTGTTTATTATTTGATCTCAATGACCTTAACCGCCCTGTTGAATTCACGTGGTTTGGAGAATAACTTTCAAATTTTAGGAAGTTATCTATCTAATTTAAGACTTAAAGTACAATTTTGTATTGTAAAAATTCGGTTAGCTTGATAGATCCAACGAAAATCTGTAGTTACTATCTAAATAACAAACATTTTCCGTTTACAGACCATAGTTTTTTGAATACAACATTTTAGAGTCACTTCAATTTACGGCAATATTTTCTAAAAAAACCATTTATGAATACCTTGAACTTCATCCACGCTCGAGAATTCAGGAGACTGCGCCTCGCCGTTGTCTTCAATAGTAGCAATCTCCTCGGTCTCCAAATTATCACTCGCGGTCCTGTCCGACGCTTCTTCGACGTCTTCTTTAATAACTGCCAGGTTGCCGCTTGCTTTTACCGAATTGGAAGAATGTACACTGAGCTGGGAGCTCAGAATATCAGAATTAGACTTATTAACTTTGATCTGAGGCAATTCGTTGGTAGAGTCTTGATGAAAAATCGAATTATCTGCGTCGCTTTGTCTTCTAGGAGATTCCTGAAGATGTGGAGAATGAACTATTTCGAAACTGTTGTCGCTTTTACTCTTAAGGGTTATCTTAAGAGGAGGCAATTGGACTCGGTCTAAAACGATGTATGGCTGACGAATGTGATGGAAGAGATGGGCATACAAAAAATGTTTTGTGGTAAAGTTTACGTTGCACTCCCAACACCGAAGGGGAGCTAATTCATCCTCTGTATCTGGAAATAAAAGTTAATTGGTCTGTTTACGCCCAGATCTAAATATTATGAGGATAGATCGGAATGTTTTTAGGACATACAACAAAAACAGGGTAAGATGAGGTTCACGGTGAGTCTTGTACTTCGGATGCAATAGTTGCAAACTGTGGTGCTGAATTTAAACGAGGTAGAACAAGCTAAACCAAAACTAGTTACCCATGAAGCAATAATTTCCCGAGGATACATTTTTATTAATTACTTACAACTTATGCTTCGTTATTAAAGAGATTGAAGGAAAAGATCAAAGCAAAAAGGCCACCAAGATAATGTCTAGTCCCACAAGTTGGCAATTGCAATGGCAAAACTGCACGAATTATAACTCATTAATTGAAAATTATTCTGTCTGACTTCTTCCTCTCTTCAAATCTCAAGACATGGTTGGTTGGAATGAAATACTTATCAAACATTGATGTAATCATTATTATATGTGACAATTTCGAAGGTTTTATTAATTCCTATTTTTTTTATGAATGGTTAAGGATCTTGTAAAGCATTGGACTAAATGTGTAACGCTGAAAGGAGACTATATAATTATAAAAATGAATACAACTTTCCCCAATAAGTTGATTTTTTCCGTCTGTTCTGGAAATTTTCCAATATATCCTCATAATTTGGAAAATTTGAAGGTAAAACAAATGGATAAGATCAGAATTGTATCGTATGGAGAGAATTTCAAAATGAAACGAATAAAAGAGTAATGGCTCAGATAGTAGGGCCATGAAAGAAGAATGATAAGTAATAAATACGTGATACAAAAACTATCAAAAAGGTCAAGAGGAAGACCGAGACATTGATCCATCAAAGATTGAAAGAGAAACTGATAAAGAAAGACATTTTCTGAAATCAAGTAATACAGGTTACCCAGAAGAGTAAATGTGGAATGAAATATGGAAGACACCGATGAAAATGGAGAACTGAAAATCCTACAAGTGCCTCAGGGATAAATAGGCCATCAATTATGTATGTATTTATATAAAGATGCTGAATGAAAACATTCTATAGAAATTTTCAGATTTATTCTCGTAATAATAAAAATTAGGCTGTTTTTAGAATAAAATTCATGCCGAAAATGATTGAACAAAAAGAGTCAGGATATTTCTAAACCATATTTTGTATGACTCTATACAAAAAAAAAACACTTTATTGACTCCTTTGAGAATCTTTTTGACCTCGCTTGTATTTAGCAAACATTTTTTTAAGCAATATTTAATATTGGGTTTATTAATTACAAAAATTAACATTTTGTGATAAATCAATAATACGTTTTTCATATGAGGCAAACTCAAAATAAAATATTTAAAAAAGTGTATTTCTAGTTCTAGCCAATAAAAAAAATATATTTAAATCGTTGATGCTTTTTATAGATCTATTATAAATCCAAGCAGTTTAATCTGCAGTTAATATGGATTTTATAAGCCATTGTATTATGATATAATGCAAATAGGAAATAAGTAATAGTTATTCAATGTGTAAAGAAGTTTCAATTTGTTATCATATATTTTAAGAAGAAAAAAAAAGGTAACCGTAGTAAAAGACGTAATGGATATTGTATATATAATTTAACGCCGTGATAGAATTAAAAAAATTAAAAACTAATGAAGAGAAAAAGATGACACTAGAGAAGGAAGTGGATTGATCAGATTGAGTAATTCGATTTTTATAAAGAAAATTATTTAAAATTTTAATCATGTTAATTATAGTTCGATTTCAATCATTTTAATCAAAATTTCTATAATTGGAGTAACTGTCGCTGCGTTGCAATTTTCTTCAATTTTGAAAATTAATATTTTTTTTAGATTACTTAAACTAATAAAAATTAAGTAATATAGGGATTCCAGTTACTGCTGTGTGGTTTGTAAAATTACTCAATGTCTTGCCACATTAAAATTTTAATTAGATCTTCAATAAATACAACTGGCTACTAGTTTTAATTTTACAACCATCGTTCGTCTAAATGCCAAAAATCAAATAAAGAAAAAAAACGGTTATGCACAACGATAGCCACGTTTATTTAGGTTAAGAAAATATTTGGCTTAATTTTTTCAAATAATTCTGAGAAAAGATGTCTAATGGATCATGCGGTAAAAGTTTTTCCTAGAGCCATCATATTATATATGATAATTATGTAATTTTTCAACATTTTTCATTAAAAATTTGTATAAACATATTTTAATGTATATTTAACAAATAACTTTTCCTCAATGCGAAATTAATTCATTAAAATATAAAACTTGTAAAAATTGGTAGATAATTTTTCAAACTTTTACACTGTTGTTCCCCTTTAAATATTTTTTAATACTTACCACTATTGAAAGATTCGGTAAATTGACTTGAAGACATAGTGCGACTATAACAAAAATAATGTTTTAGTAAATTATTAAAAAAATAATTATAGATTTTATCAAATCAGTCCATTAAAACCAAATCTCGCGGAGCCGTCCCTGACCCCAGGTTGATATTAATAACAAGCCACATTGCTATTTTCAAATAAACAATAATTAATGCCACAAAAACACGTTTAATTCCCTCAAATATTTTTTTAGCTACAATTAAGCCGAAATATTAAATTAGGTATTTCATTAACATTAAGTTTTTTATTACATCTATATTTATTTATGCCAATCAATTAATTAATTAATGTTAAAATATTGGTTATTAATTCTGATATTAAAATAGGATTAAGAATGTGATGCATGCTATAGTAATGAAATTAATTTTAAATAATGTGTAAAGCATCCATTTTTTTTTAAATTAGGTTATAAATATTAAATTTTATTATATATATTAATATTTCAATATTAAGAATAGATTGTTATTATTTTTAATTGTAATTAGGACCTCAATTATTCCTGTAAGATCTAAAATCTATATTTATTTGAGAAAAAATTCGTGTAGCTAAATAACCTGCCAAGGCTTAGGAATTTCAGTCATTGTCATCTATTAACCAACGTCAATTTATTAAAAATATCTGTTTACGATTGTAGCAGTTACTTATCTGCTTTCTAGTTCTAAAAATATGTACGTGTAATAAGTAGTAAGCGTTAAATCCCCACTTATAAATCATGAGTAAAATTGTAAAAACTCGGTAAAAAGAGCGAAACCTCAAAACCGGTAAATGTAAATCACTCATAAAATTCTCTAAAAAGGTACGTCATTGAAAATCAAATAAAATCATATAAAATAGGAAATCGTATTGCGCAATATACCTATCAAATTTAAACCACTGTAAAATGTAGATACAATACTCACAAGCATTGTTAACAGTTCGATCAGACAACGTTGTCTGGCTATCACTTAAATTTCTCCACTAGTTACAAATGTCACTAAAATATCACTAAGCAATTAACAACAAACAGAAACAAATCCGGGACGCACCGGCGTTAATAGAATGATAAAAATCGAGAATTGTCCTCGATTCAACATTCAAGAATGTTTCAAAAGACACAACAAACACACAGAGAGCAAATACTGTGCAGTTCAGAAACCCAAGTACAGTGAACAACTGTCTCTGTCTGCCGAGAGTGGCTGCGGGGGGCAGGGGGGGCGCCCGTAGAGGGGACAGGGGGAAGCTAGGCTGTGGTTGTATGGGTTATAGCGCAGCTAAACCATTTAAAACCATCGGATGGTGGGGCGGCGATGATGAAACTCGTGAAGCTCTCTTTGTTCGAACCGGTCGGCTACGTGAAACTCGTTCGAACTCGTTCGGTTCGGCTCGCCTAGCAACACCAAAATATGAAAATATCTCGTCGCTGCGGTGAGCGAGGAGTAAAGGGGAAACGGAAGATTAACGCTGTTGCACAAATACAAATGGAAATGAGTTGCTGCTTACAGCGTTTTCGTGAATAATAGACGAGTTGTATAATTCAAGGATACCAATTTATCGCTGTAGCGGTTTAAGTTTTTAATTGGTTTCGAACCTACATAAAATGCGGGCACCGGTTTACGCTTAAATTATCTAAACTTAAATACATTAATATAAATAAGTATTTTTATCGCGTACTTATTTACGTTAAGTAAATGATCATTGTGTAATTTATGAAGTTTATTGGATTTGTTAAATTGTTTTGTTAATGCTGGGAAAAAAATTACAGTATTTTTATCCAATTATACTTATATAAATACAATATCTTTAATGCTTATATCTCGGAATGTTTTAGAGATATTTAGATAATTAATTTGCATTATTATCTAGTGTTATCTTTGTTAAATATGGTTTTTTTAAATATTTTTAACAAAACATATTTTAAAGGTTAATATCTCAAAATTCCTAGGAGATAGCTGTAGAATAAATAATAATACAAATATTTACATACATTGTTATTTTCAATTAATTTATAACAATTTTTATTAGATCAGCCTTCATTTTTCTATAAATCTATTTAAAAGCTATTTATATACAGTGTTACCCACCTGAATTATCAACGCCACCATAGTATTTGAAGTTATTAACCGATTTCAAACATGTTTTTTAAATGTGCATCAAAAACTTTATTCGGGGACAAAGTTTCAAACAGTTATTCCAATTTTTAAGTCACACTACGATATTTTTTCGTAGTCAAAACTCTAGATATCTTATCAGGGATTTTTTTATAAAAAAAAAACGGGTACGCCACTGTATTTATATGGCGCTTAAATAGGTACAACTCTATACTTTTATTTAAATATGTTTATTGATAAAAAAGTTAATTTTAAGTTGAAATTTTGCCTGATATATTTTGAAAATTTAACTATCCTTCAGTTTTTTATTAATAAACATATTTTATTAAAAGTTGGGCCACATCTATTTGGGAGCGGTCTAAATACAGTGGCGTACTCATTTTCTTGATAAATAATATCGTAGTGTAACTTAAAAATTGGAATAACTTGAAACTTTGTCTCCAAATAAAGTATTATGCATATTCGATTCGTATAAGAACCGACACAGAGTAGGGAAACCTAAAATATGGGGATTTAACGCAACTCACCCCTGTATTAAGAAGCACCCCTGGGAAGTTATAGGCCTCAATATCTCAGTTAGGCTTGAACTTGGAAAAACCAAATTTGGTACACGTTGTGAGTGTACCACGAGCATTAATCAACAGTAAGTAAAGTTGAATTGTAGCATTCTAAAAGGTTCATAAGATATGATACACCATTAACATGTTACAAAATTTTTTAACCCTTGGACGAACCTAAATAATGATTACTTTATTTTATGGGGAATTTAGTTTTAAAACTTTTCTTACTCTTGTTAATTTTTAACAAAGTTTGTCGTTTTAACTAAAACCCGAATAACTAAAAATCTGCAGTTGTGTTATTTATAATCATTGAAAATTCAATTTTTTTTAAATATATTAAAATATAAATTATAGCTTTATTTTCAATCAATTTACATTTTTTATCAAAATTACATATATTTTTTAATATTGTATTTTAAAGGCTACATATACAATATGTGTAAATATGAAGTATATTAGATACGCTAAATTGACTTATTTTTTCATACTGGGAAAAATTATAGTATTTTTATTCAATTTTACTATATAAATACAGTATTTTAAATGCTTATATCTCGGAATGTATTAGAGATATTTAAATCATTAAATTACATTATTGAGTACCTTTATTTTTATTAAATATGGAACTTTTTATATTTTCTGTAAAACATATTTTAATAGTTAATATCGCAAAATTCTTAGAAAATAGCTGTAGAGTAAATAACACAAATCTATGATAATTTAAAAATTATTTTGTTAGTCAATGGCAACGTATGCGTAGAGACAAGAAAAATTTAAATCGATTTTTCTAGAAAACAGTTTATTGTAGGGACTTTACACAAGAGTATAATTTTTTTTGTAAAACTCTCAAGATTTGTTAAATATTATTATATTAAAATGACTATAGTTTGAGAGACAAAACATTCTGAATAAAAATATCTAATACCCCACCCAAATGAGCCGTTTATTTATTGGGAAACCAACAGAAAAAGACTGTATACTTTTTAAAATTATATCCCTGACGATGAAAATAAAATTTTGAAAGCTCAGATATAATTTTAAAGAGTATACATTCTTTTTTTGTTGGATTTCCAATAATTATAAACCATTATATGTGTATATATATATAATTTTGCATAAACCTGGAAAGATTTTTAATATACTTATTTAATAACAAAGATGTACAATTACTGTATGAAAGAATTTTAAAAATAAACCAGAAAATAACCAAGCACACATTACAAAACCACAGGGTGAGTCATAATAATTAAAAGCGAATATGTATAGCGGAAATTTTTTTTTTCAGAAAATTATGCAATTCAAGTAAAATACACCAAAGACATGGTATATGAAGTGAATATTAATCCTTTGTCTTCCTTTTTTTATTTTTTGTAGCATAATCTATCTCACACATGTCCTATAATATTTTAGCTCTCCTATGGTTATTTCAATTTTTCTTTTATTAAACTTACGTATAATATCGCCCTTAAGAATACGTTTTATATTATTTAATTGTATAGAGTGGTTCCAAGAATTTTAAAATTGTAAATTCATATTTTAAAAATGAATAAAAAAAAATTCACAAATACAATTTCAATATATTTTAAAATTTGAAAATATATATATATTTTCCAGTTATATCACCTGAACATATAAATTCGTAACAGTCAACAGAAAGGTTGTTGTTGTGCAGCTCAAGCATATTAATCAGCATTTAGAATATTTTGAGAACCCTCCATTGACGTCGATATCTCAAAACAATGCGGTTTGACGAAAATAAAAGGCTACGCAGCCTAAAAACGTGCTCCGAATGATAAATGAAAAGCAAAAACGCGAGGCGAACATGGAAAAAAAGACAAAATCGGAAAGATACGGCCACGCCCAAAACTATGGAGAGAAATTTATCCCCTGAATTGTAAATTGGTAAAGTGGTTCAAGTTTCAACGTTCCGCAGTGCGCAGTACGAAGACCGTTGCCCTCTGTATTCTCATCGATCGCACACCCAACGCAGAAATTACAAATTACACTGCTGCGAACGATGGTTCTGTGTAAAAGTAAATGTAAAAGCGGAGGAGAGAGAGCCGTTTTATCCGCTCGAAGCATTTCGAAAGGTTTTACATTTACATTCCCCTCACTCCGACGTGCCGTGACGCTAAACCTCCTCCCTTGCCCCTCGGACCGGAGGGTTCTCGTTAAAAGGCTGCCTTTGCTTTTGCCTGAGTCATCCAATTTATATGGCTATTTTTAAAATTAGAACTCTCTCAGCTACAACATGCTTCGGAAATAAGTATAGAAGTTTCGACCCAACTGCGCCGGAAAGCAGTATCGTTTTTTTCTTAATCTTTAGATAACGTGTACTGTAAATATTTTTATGATTACGCTTCGCTTGCCGTTGGGTTTTTTCTACGGCGAATATGTTAATTAAAAAGCATAAACCTAATTGGCTGGTTATTTCGAATGGTTTTAAAGACGGTTTTTTGTAATTATGTTAATAAGCGACTCTTTTAATAAGGAGAGTTCTAAATTATTGCAAAATAAATAACATCCTTCTATATTTAACTTGTAAGAACCTATTGTAATATGTAGTTGGAACCCTCATAGATAGAACGAGATCCCAGAGTAATAAATCATTCCTTGCTCTGAAAATAAATTAAAATAGTATGATGTAGGGGCGGAGTGGGGAACCCCAACAGACCCCATATTTTCCATATTTAACCAGCCTTCATTAGAAGAAAAATATAATATCCATTCAGTTATCGTAAGAATTAAAAATGTCAATGATATACGCGATAGATATAAAATTAATTTTAATTTCGAAAATGCATTTTTCGCATGAATACTTGCGAAATTAAAGTAAAGGATGATCAAATAAGAGCTTAAATATTTTATTTTGAAATAAAAACAAAGCGGTATGAGATATAAATATACATATATTGTGGTGATATTGAATAGATTAATGAGATTTCATACAATTAGAATTAAATAACTTTTGTAACTTTCAATCGAAAACTAAAATCAAAGGTTTCATACGCCCAAATATTACAGTAAATTTTATAAATGATTATGATGATATTCTGTAGTAGTCATAGAAAACTTATTACTAAAAGCTGAATGAACATTGGATGTAACAAATTAATGTATAACAATGATAGTAATTATAAATAATATTAATTGATATATTTAAAAATCTAATAAAAAAATACGAAAAATCTAGTCAAGTCAAATGCTAAGGGTAACCAAAATCATGAATTCTTATAAAATAATTGAATGAAGAATATGAATGAGTAAACAATATTAAAATTATGGGATATGATCATTCAAGATCTGATTTGAAAAGGAATTTGTTCTTTAAAACAAAATAAAAATATTATGGAATAAATATTGACGTTATGTCATTTGGTTAACTATTAAGCAAGCATATCCAAATTATTTAAAGACTTTTATTTAAATTTATGTAAACTCAATCTGAATATGTAAAGATAGTCAAAATGTTATTGTTGAATGTTATAAATAAATGAGTTTGTCAAAGATAAGAATTAAAATTTGAAAAATTAGAATTTAATAATGTAAAAAAAAGGATCTATTTATTAAGAATTTTTGTTCAAATATTGTCTTGCACTAGGAAACAGTATTATCACATTTTAGATGAAAGTTTAGGCTCTCTAAAGATGTAACTATGTTATTAAAGCGAAAATAGTCCAATGGAGTTAAAATCCTTATTGTTCGTGATGGCCAGTTTTGGAGATTACACGGTCATTAAATTTTTTTCTCAATAGATTGATTGTGTCACGAGATTTATGGCATGTTGTACCATCTTGTTGAATTCACATATCGTGCAAGTGGAAATATCTAATTCATGCCACAAAAAATCACTAATCTTGTTTCTATAGATTTTTCCACTGACGGTAACTGCAATGCCATTTTCGTTTTCAAAAAATTCGGTCCAATTATACTTCCAGACTATAAACCACACCAAACTGTGAATTTTTGTGGATATAAACGTGTTTTATGAAGAGTATGAAGGTTTTCTTCGCTCCAAATACGACAATTATGTTTATTTAATAAGGCATTTAACCAGAAATGGGCTTCATCGCACAAGGTGATTTTTCCATGAAATAATGGATCTAACGGGAGGTAAAACGAGGATTAATAAATTCTTTAATCTCACGTCTATAAACTTATTTATTATGGAATACAAACTATCGGTTTCGTGGTATAAATAGAACACACCTTCAGGTTTTATCAAAAAAAATTGTAATTGTAAAATAGTCAAATGGACTATTGTAAATGTTTCACCACACTATTTGGCTTTAAATGTCAAATAACACATGCGAAAAAATGGAATTATCTGGTGTTACATGATTTAGAGAAGTCAAGAGAACAAATACAAACATATTAAACACTTTTGATAAAATTAGTACTGTAAAACATGTTAGTTGACCATCTTTGTAAAATATTCCACAAAGGACATCTTAGTCCTCTTGTTAATTAATATACTCATGTTTGACATTACCCACTCAATAATGGATCTATTTCAAGTTGCTCTAAAGCACAATCTGCAAAATGTCTTCACAATAAATTGTCATTTGGTTTATGTACCTAGGTCAGTTGAATTTTATATGCCTTGAAATTCAAAATTATTATTTAATAATATAAGAATATTCCATTGGTGCCAAAAGAAAGTTAAGTTTAATTGACTATTCTCGATTTTTATCAACATTTTGATTTACGTTTTTGACGGGATTGGAATCTTAACATCTCAAATTTTACCATTTGTCCCTAATTTTTGAATTACATTGAGAATAGTAAGTGTGTAGGTCGATTATGTTGATCAAAACTTTGACTTAATAAGCGAAACGTAGCTCGAATACAATCATTATTTTTGTAATAAAATTGAACAATTTTTGTACTCTGTGCAACTGTGTATTTTTTCATAGTTTCAAAGAATACTGAACACAAATGCCAATTTTGGGGGGAAAATATATAGAACTAATTTGATTACCCTTTATTAGCAAGTAATCTGGGACAATAAGCATTTATATAAATTACTATCATTCCAATATCGGAACATTTTTAGATCAGTCAAACTGCCCTTTATTTGTGATTACAATGGACGACATCTATTTATTTTTGTTCAAAATTCCTTAAACCTATAATGTGTGATATATTCTACTCGCGCCTTTGAAGAATACCTTCCTATTATGGTAAACTTCAGAATTCTAAAACCTAAATCAATAATTCTTTGAAAAATGTCTCACACTTGATTCTTGGCTCCAGTAATTCACATTAAACCTATATATTTTCAACTATAGACAGGAAAAATTAAGGACGTATACAGATTTGCTCAATCATATTTATATAAGAGGACAAAGAGCAAGATTACTTGGGCATATAGAGCGAAAGTGAGAAGATAGACATGCAAAAAAAGACTTTTGGAAGGGATAGCAGAAAAATTTAAAAGAAAACGTCCTAGGAAAATAGGGCAGGAGGAAGTTCTGGAAGACATTAGAGCAACTGATAGAAATTGGAAGAGGACCACACACAATCATAACAGATGAAGAATGAATGATAGAAAAATAATAAGAGAAGCTACTTTAAGTCATGGTCTTTCAAGACTTGTATTGTTGTATTGTACGTATATATGACCTTAGAGCACTTCTAATTCTATGGGGTAAATACTTGTCAAATAATATTCATTCTTCGTAGTATCGAATATTAATAAAAGGGTCAAGTGAGTGCAACAGTAGAACACACGCATTATATCAAGTTTCAATTCCATACAGTATTAAATCAGTTTCAATGCTCCATACCGAAAAACTGACAGAAGTCTGATTGATTAATTAATTAATAGTACGCCAACTTTTATTAATTAATTTGGAATCCAGATAAAACTAAATACTGAATTTACCAACTCAAATCAATTCACTAACGCACTTTAAATTGGTCACAATTCTATGGCAAGGACCTCTTTAATCTTTGGACCTGATGTTGGTTTTCCAGCAGCTGAAGAGCTTCTGTGTTAGTGTGAAGCTGGAGACTGGCTTCGTAATTGTTAGAAAATCTTTTAATCTCTTCATAAACAATTGGTATACTACCAGTGTCTTGATAAATGTCAGCATTAAACAGTAAGTATTTAGATATTAGATTGAGTAATACATTGTTCTGGAATATCTGGTTGGATTTGATGTTAGTACTTCTTGTACTCCTTTATTTTTGGATTCTTCGGTTTCATCTTCATCATGTCCACGCAAGGCAACTTGTAACAATTTCTTGTCTATAAGCCGAACTTAATTGAGCCATTATATTTGATTTTCCAAGCAAAGAAAAACTAAAAATATTATTGATATGTACCTTACTGTTTTCATGTGTTTTAATTTTCTCATAAATATGAACTTCTCCTCCAGCGAGTGCGTAGAAAAAGGTTTCACTAGTAAATAACTTATTTTATTCATCTCGCCTCAGACGATGTGTAAACAGAAATTATTTAATTATATACTTTAATTTTAAAGCTTAAAAAACATTTACCACATAGCACAATGCTACTCAAATATTACGGAAACAATCGCGAAATATTAAACCGCCTCCATCCGAGCCATTCAATATCAATCGACTGGCTCGGTCTCGACATTGAACATGCATTCTGGATATCGATCATGGTGACCGCGAATAACCATCGGTATATCGAGCGCGTGGGGGCCAATTGAGGATGTGCTCGGCTGGAGATTTCATAGTTATAATACATAATTTTTTCATCGGGACCAAATTATATAATGATAAATAGTTACTACATGTATCGTATAGCCATAATTTGAGCAAATCATTATATTTCTTAAATGTTTTTAGGGTTTAGTAGTGGTAGTGCACCGGCCCCTTGGCTAGATAGGACAAGCCGCCACTGCGGTACAGGCCACCAAGTTTTTAAAAGAAGACTGAATAATAGTCGCTGATTATTTCTAAATAGTTTGGTTATGTTGATTGTCAAGCTTAAAACTAATCGCCCACTCTTTATAATTTTAAATAAGTGTATTTAAAATGTCCCATTTACAAAGCGGCAAAGTGGATATATCTTTGATCCAGGCTTCCGCCCGAGCTAACCTTATTAACCTTCTAGAAAAATGCCCTGGAAAAAAAGCTATAGTCTGGGACAACAGTATAGCTGGTCCTGTAGGACTAGTAGCGCAATATGCCATTCTTAAGGAATATCAAGTTGTAAAAATGTTTCCTTTAAGAAATATGCCCTTACCAGAAACTGATGTAGATCATGTGATTTTCATAGCTAGGCCCAGATTACATCTTATGGACTATATTGGTAATTATTGATTATCTTGTAGATATTCAATAATGATTTAATATAATTTTAGCTCAAAATGTTCACAGTGACATTAAAACTAAAACGGGGAATAAAAAACAGTTTCATTTATTTTTCTTACCCAAAAAAAGTTTGCTTTGTTTGGAGAGGTTGAAACATAAAGGGGTTTTTGGCAATGTTGTATTAATTGATGAATTTAAATGTCAGCTGTTTCCTTTTGAACCTGATCTAATATCTATGGAAATAACAGAAGTTTTTAGGTGAATATTTTAAATAACACTTTTTTATTAATATTAATATTATATTTTTCTAGGGAGTACACAGTAGAAAACGATCCAACATATTTATACCAGGTTGCACAAGCTATAATCTACTTACAGAAGATGTACGGCCGCATTCCAAAAGTTTGGGGCAAGGGCATTGCTGCAAAGCAAGTCTGGGATTTCGTTGTTAGATTACAAAGAGAAAAAGGCCACTGTGAAGAAATGAAAAACAATCAGCAATCCTGCATTGACCAGATGATTTTAATTGATAGATCTGTTGATTTAATCACACCTTTAGCTACACAGTTAACTTATGAAGGTTACAAGACTGATTCTAAAACGCAAGTAATTAAAATAGATTATTTTAGGTCTCATTGATGAAATATTTGGTCTACAAAATTCAACAGCTAATTTTCCAATTGATAATTTTTTAAGCACCGAGGAAAGAACAACCGAATCTTTATCAGAAGATAAAAAACAAATAATCCTTAATTCTAATGACAAACTGTTTGCAGATATAAGAGACAAGAATTTTAATGCTGTAAGTTATTTTAATTTTTAATTTTTGGAAAATAAATTGTAGTGTTGTAGGTCGGGGCTTATCTTTCAAAACAAGCTAAATCAATTAGCGCCCAATTAGAAAACACACAGGAAAAGTCGGTACAAGAAATGAAGCTATATGTCCAAAGACTTCCCCAAATTTTAGAAAAGAAAAAACAATTGGCTACACATACAGCTGTTGCTGAATGTATTAAAGAGGTTACAGATGGTTACGACTTTTTAGATACTTTGCAGGTATACATAATTGTACTTAAGTAGATAGAGGACGTGATGGATCCACTTTTTCGTCATTAATACAACTTGGAAAAAGTGAAGACAAAAGAGTTGCTATCTATTTTTTACATCTATGCTGATGGCGGCTTGTCCTTAAGAGCTGCATAAATGCAGCAAAATTTAAAAAAAAGTGTAACTTAGAGAATACTATTTGAGATATGTTTATCTGGGTGACATTTTAAGATAACTTAATATTTACCGATATTATAGAATAAGGTGTCAATAGAAAATAGTTAGGACAAGCCTCCACTAATGCATTATTAATTGAAAAAAAAAATAATCATTACTAATTATTTATTTAGGCAGAACAAGAGTTTTTGAATTGCATAGAAGTTGACAAACCTAGTTCTTATATAGAAGAAATGATAGCACAGAGTAAACCCTTGGTTAAAGTGCTGAGACTAATGTGTTTACAATGCATTGCAAACTCTGGGCTTAAAGCTAAAATTTTGGAGAGTTATAAAAGAGATTTAGTACAAGTTTATGGTTTGGAAGCTTTGCTGGCTATTTCGAAATTGGAAAAAGTGGGTTTATTAAAATTACAGTCTAGCACAAGGCAGTATACCGTATTGAGGAAAGCTTTGCGCTTAACGATGGAAGATACTTCAGAAATTAATCCAACAGATATAAGTTATGTCCATAGTATTTATGCTCCTTTAAGCATAAGATTAGCAGAGTATGTAACGAAAAATGGGGGATTAAAACAGCTTCAAGACGTATTGGGACTATTACCTGGTAAGGTTCTGGCAAGTTTTTTTCTCATTTATCATAAGTCACCTGGTAAAATCTGATATATTTGAGTTCGAAAACAAATTATTTTATTTTTCAGGACCTACTTTAGATGAGAGTGTTTCTACGAATTTAATTTCAAATTCTGACTCTCCACTTACAATTTTGGTTTTCTTTATAGGAGGGTGTACATTTGCAGAAGTAAGAATTTTTTTTGGCTCATTGTTAAGAATGTTTTAGTGGGTTTTTGTTTTTTTAGATTTCCGCTTTAAGGTTTTTGTCACAACAAGAAGATTCCAATGTTGAATTTGTTATTGCAACGACCAAACTTATCAATGGAACAACTTTTTTGAATTCTATTATTGAGAATTAAATTTTAACTTTTAAATATTATGCAATCAATCAATTATTCATTTTTTAGCTTAATAATATATTTATACTGTGATAATTTTTATGATTTTTAAATTAATCTTTATGTATACTCTGATAAAAATATGATTTAATCAATATTATTTGTAATTTATTTAATATGTTTTAAATGTAATATATTTATATTATAGTTATTATATTTTATGCCTTTAAGAATCTATTCTAAAGATTCAGTGTCGAAAGAGAAACAACTTTTTTAGTAACTGTACAACAAAACTTTGGAGTATTTAGAGTATTTGGACATCTGGAATACAATTATCATTTTTAATTTTAGTAGAATGGAGTGTAGTATATATTAGAAATTTCGACTATTTAAAGTAAATTTAGAGTTCACATGAGCATTTCTTGAGTAAATCAATTTTGTCTCGCGTTAATTATATATTTTAAGTACCTATTTACATACTTAGAATATCTCTTAAATACATCGACTATATTAGTTTTAATTTTCACATTAATTTCGCTTTTATTAAAATACAATAGGCTATGAAAAAATATATAATCTGAAGTTACCAAGAGCTTTTGAGTCATTTTTGAGATGTTCCAAATACAGACAAATGTCAAAAAAATTAATTTTAATTTTTGACTTTGATCAATAGCCGGGTTATGCAAGATTGCATAACAAAAATCAGGTTATAGATATTTGTAGTTTTGGCACTAAAAACACTGGTCTAAGATAAAAATGCCAAACTTGATTTTTTATATAGTTCTGTTTTTTTATAAATCCATTATAATTACTCTCAAGTTGGAATATCCAAAGGAGATAAAGTATGTGGTTTACCCTAAAAAAGATTATTATTTAACAAAAACTAGGCTTTTCCTCTGAATATTTAATGAACTACCAAATTATATCACACTTCATTTGCACTTTTAGTGCTGCTAATTTTCCCCCATGGCACTTATTTTTTCTTGTTTAATTTTGTAATCAGACAAGGCTGCTTTAATAGCGTCTTCCGCCAACATAGAACAATGCAACTTCACAGGTGGTAGTGACAACTCTTTGGCAATTTCGGTATTTTTAAGTTTAAGAGCTTGGTCCACTGTTTTGCCTTTTACCCATTCTGTGGTATAAGAACTGCTTGCTATAGCTGAACCGCAGCCAAAAGTTTTGAACTTGGCGTCTACTATTTTACCCTCTTCATCGACTTTTATTTGTAATTTCATGACATCACCACAAGCTGGAGCTCCAACGAGTCCCGTTCCAACGTTTTTATCGTTTTTATCTAAGGATCCAACATTCCTGGGGTTTTCATAGTGTTCAATGACGTTCTTGTGGTATCCTGCAACAATTCTAATGGAAGGAAGGCTAACACTGCGTAGAAATTTTCCTGAAGCATTCAAAGCCATAATTAATAATTGTTTGAAATATTTTGAATGAAAAAAACTAGAATATACAAACTGCTCAAATTAATGTATGTGGAATATTATGGAATAATTTTAGACATTTAATCACATCACAACACAATGACAAAAGCAGCATATATCTATGAAAAGCAGTCAAAAGTCAAAATACTTACAAATTCAATATTAAAAAGAAGAAATAACTACTTTCGCCATCTATTGTATTCAATACTTAACTAATATATAGATATCTAACAGAGAATAGGAATAAATTTTTTCACAATTCAGTAAGTTTACCATAGATGTCGCTAGACTATTTAATTTATGCGCCAAAATTTTTGAATAAATAGATAGAATAGGCAGTAAAATACTGCTTAAATTAAAAAGCAATCTTTCATAAATTTCGTAATGTAGAATAAATAAATAGAATAACTCATTATTTAGACAAGTTACTATTTACTTATATAAAATAATATAACAATCGATTTTTAAAAAAAATTCCAATTTTAAATGAAACCACCCACTTGAATATTATAAAAAATGCATAAAAAAATCACTTTAATAATATATAATAATTATAAATAGAATTATTGCAAAAATCTATAAACAATTATAGTACCAATTAATGATTGTGTACTTAATTTATTATTAATTAGTAATTATGAGTTCTAACATGATTAAATAAAATAAAATATTACAATCAACTACAACTATTCGATAATTACTAGTTAATAATAAAGTAGGTAATCAATCCTTGATTATCACTATGTCAGGGAATAAATGAACTCTAATTTACTGTAATCTGTACATTTTGTACTTATAATTTAAGATTAAATAGCCTTATTGTTCTGGCTATAGTTTAATTGCAAATATAATTATAATAATAATGCTCATCTTCACCCTCTTAAAGTTATCGATTGAGTCTGTAGTTAATTCTACCAATATTAATATATTCGTAACTGTGAATATCTATTTTTCTGATTCTTATATTTTCGGACTTAATACTCATCACTAAAATTCTCTTAAATTTTTCTAAAGACTTCCCGACTTGAAACTCTCTCACTTCTTTTTATATGGCTTAATCTCTGTAACAACTTTATTTTCCATTCTCAATATTTTAAACATTCTATCTTAAAACTAGTTTCAATATCTTTTATTTTTAAATTTTCAAATATTTTTCTTAAATTCCCTTCTCAAAAATGACAATGCTTTTTTATTCTACTTGATATAAAATAATCTTCATGATAACCAAAAACCAAACGAAGTCAAATTCCTTGAATATAATTCAATTTCAAATTCACAACATATTGCAACAATATATAGAGGGTATTTCCAAATTCGCTCCCCACAGAATTTTTAACACCCTGTATTTTACTTATCCGGGCTTAAATCAAAAAGTGGTACGTAGAAAGTCGCCATAATTTCTCATAAAGAATGATCATGTGCTCTGTGGGGTTCGAATTTGGAAACACCCTGTATATGTAATTCATGATATTTTAAATATAAAATATTTTAATAATCACCTCAATTATAATACTGCTGATCATTATGTGTTCCTCCCTTATTGTAATTCCAAAATATTTTTTTTGTGGTCTTAAAATTATTATTTTGGCTAATGAATGAAACTGTTTAGTAATTACTTTGTTTTCTATTTTAGTAATTCCATAGTAAATTCTTCTTAAACCGCAACGTTATTGGTATCTAATGTATCGGGATAAACACTATGTTAGCTTTTCAATCGAAGTTGATAATTCCGATAAAAAGTATATTGGTTTAATGGTGATGGATGATCTAACCGGGTGTTTAGGGTGATTTGAGAGGGCGATAACTAATTTCCGATAAAAGCATTTTAGCTGCTAAAAGCAGCAATTTTGAGAATGCAGGAAACGTTAATTAATATTAGTTAGATAAACAGAAATTTGTAAAACAATGGTTTTTATGTGTTGTTTGGTTGGAATAAAACTAGACATGAAAACATTCCTGGATGAATAAGAGGGTTCAAGAATATATAGTGTGTTGGTAAATTGATACGAAACAATTCAGTTAATGAGGGGTCTTTCATATAAAAAAAATTCTCTTTATAATAAAAAGGTTTGAAATTAACAACTTTTTTATATATATTATCACAGAATTGTTTAATTGAGTTGAATTTTATAAATTAAAAATATTATTTTAAATTTCTGTTCTATCTATTGCTTCTTTTATACAGAACTAATAATTATTTCAACAAATTTTAATATTTTTGTTGTCATTTTTTTGTAAGTGAATTGTAGCTTTTTTTGCTGCTCATCATTTTCAACGAGTAATCTCATCCTAAATATTTTTGCATGAACTTACCAACACCCTGTGTTTCAATTGATATATGTTTTTTTTTTAAATTTCCCATTAATATTCTGTTTATTTTTATATATCTCTTGGTTTTTATTGAATTTTTTGGTATACATGTAAAAATTTGATCAATTGTCAACCTCTAAGAAATCTGTAACATGTCGAGGATGTTTTACATGTAGTTACATAATAAAATTAATAATAAAAAGATTAAGTTAACAGCTATTAATATTTATATAAATGGTTCTTTTTGGTTTCTAATAGTGTATCATAGATATTAATTTGATATGTTTAATGGATGTCCACGTGCTGTATGGGTAACTATGTGTCTTAAAATTAAAATTGTACAAAGAACTGGAAGAACTTATCTTTGTCTAAAACGATCTTCATTCGTTGAATTATCAACGATAAGTTTTTTATTTATTTCTCCCTTGTTAGTCATTTTTGGAAAATGTACAATTCCGTTAGAAGAACTAAACAGATTCCCTATTACATCTTTTTCGCCACAAAATCGCTTTATTCACACCTTTTCCTAGTTAGAGGTCCGTTAATGGACAATCTATCGTGCTTGTGAACTCAATGTTATTCAATTACTCACCCCTTGTGTTTATGTCGGTTAAAACTTAACTCAATTTGAAAGCTTTTAAACTAAAGAAACTGCTTTGATGTCTCTAATAGCTCTACACGTAAATTGAGTTAATCAGCTGACTTTTGGGCTCGTTAGTCCAGTTTAGAAATTGGGTCGTATGTACATAACTGGTATATTTAAAACTATGTAGTTTTACTTAATGAGGAAGTGTTCATTGTCATAACGTTCAACAAGTTTTTGAATTCAAAGAAATCTGTTCCTTAATCCATGAATACAATTTTCACTTCTTCATCGTCGTTTAACCGTTGAGCACTAAGAAACTCTTCTTCTAAGTGAAAATCACCGGGTGGAAGGTCTGGTCTGTAAGGTGGTCGACCCAGTTGTTTCCATCTAAGGTTTAATCAACTCTTTTGGATCTCATTTAGAAAATACCGTCGTGTACAAAAAAAAATTCGTGAAAACGTCATCGTTTCATATACAATTGACACGTTGAGTAGCACGAATTCAATTTTACAACCCTTATTTGGTGCCGCGTGACGGTTTATTGTATATATTTTAAATCGATTTTATATTGCTTCGTCAAGGGGGTGGTACTTTTATGCAGATAGCAATTATAGAGACTTTTTCCTATCATCTCGATTTCAATGCGAAATTGGAACCTGGATAAAATGGAAACCGATGTCGAAGGCCAATTAGTAGTTCGTATTTCATTAACAATAGATTCAGATTTAATATCAGGCTTTTTAAAAAAAAAATAGATTTGAATAGCCAATTATTGTTTATATAATGAAGTACGAAAATAAGATACAGACTGTCCCATTTAAAAGTCAAAATAGGAGAAATTGTTAAAAAGTGATTAAAAAAATCTTCTAAAACATAAAAGTTGTACTTTAGCTTGTGACAACCTTTGAAGATATCATTAAAGAATTCAGGATAAAAAATGTAATATATTGGATAGTATAACGTATGAAGAATGACGTACTGGAATGAATAAATAAAATGTTTCAAGAATATAAAAGCACAAAGAAGAAAAGCGGAATAATAGGCTTTATGCTGAAATAAAAATAACAAAATATTAAGTTCTTACTATGTACGGTGTGATGATAAAGTTTCGAACCAAGTTTTTAATCAATTATGGGGTGATGTAATAGTATTTTCAATGGCACCCCCAAAGTTTTTCTTTGGTTTTTGATAGAGGAATTTACCACTTTAATGACGATATAAAAAGATTAACAAACTTGAATAACAATTTTGTTGAGAAATAGTCATTTTTTGTACGGTGGTTTCGTTCTTTAATAAACCGTTTGCACTCTATTAATTAATTCAGGAAAGTACCGGCAAATTATAACTTTCAAAATTTAACAACGCTAAATACTGTTGATCAAGAAGGGTATTAAACTACAACCGATTTTCGAATTCGTCTAGTTTTCTAAACTAAACTTTTAGCGCTAGTTTTGCTTCTGCAGATTTTTTATGACTTTCGATTTTTTAAAGAAACTCAGATTTTACAAAACTAGTCAATTCTCCAGTTCGAAGAATTATACGATGGGATAACAATCTGAACGACACCTTTTTTTATGGGAGGAAAAATCCCAAAAAAGTCCCCCAGATATAGTCCAGTTTCTACATCAATGCCCATTATTTTTATACAATTACAATCCTAAAACTCATCTGTGATGTTATTTAAAGCGTCAACTTTTATTTTTAGTGGAAAACCAAATTTAACAACTGTTAGTTGATTTTGAAATTCTTTGTTTATTTTTCCCGAAAGCACCCTTGAGAACCCTCGTATTTAAATGATTTATAATTCTCAGACCATCTTGTTTATTGACCATTGAATGTAGAAATTTGAAAATAACTCTTATTGAAATATTCCTAGAAAAATAGAAGTTACTAACTTTCAAATTTAATCTTGCTTTGCAGATTTATTTCTGCGGAAACTATTAGTTTAGTGTTGTAATTTGTATAAAATATAGGCGGCGCTTGAGAAAAAGTAGAATTTCCGTTGGAGGTTTTATAGCGTTTTCCTCTGTAAAGAACTTCCTGTCAGGATTTTAACCCTATAAAATTCTTTAACACAGAGAGGTATTCTAAGATGTGTTAAAAGCCGAAACTTCCTTAATAATTAGAAAAGCAATAAAAACATTAAAATTGAAAGAGTCGATACTCAGAAAAAGTCGTTTTCCATGAAATTGGTTATGTCATAAAAAAAGGGGATGGATTAATGTTGCTAATGGCGCCAGACAAGCATCTAATTAGCGCTAAAAGTTGAAATTGTAGGAAAGTACATTTTTGAAATCAGTTGAACTTTAACCCTTACTCTGATTATATCTCAGGAAACACGATTACAATCACATCAGTGTTCTTTTTAGTAAGTGAAAGCTTTCCCGATATTTTTTAAATTATTCACTTAATAATAACGAATCTGACTATTAGTGAACTCGGCAGGGTTTGGTAATCGTTCAATTCCTTAAATTAATTTCACTTAAGTACCTTGTTATTTTGATGTTTTTTCATATTTCATTGTTACTTTTATCACCTTCCTTAACCGAATAAATAGATCAGAAAAGTCATCTGCGTACATTAAACCATGATAAGTGTATTTTTATATTTTGGGGTTCCCCGGGTCAGAGTTTTGAGAATACACGAATCTGATAATTGCCAATTTATTTAATTAATACAGTAGTACAACCTACGGGTTAATAATTCTCCATGCTTGATATTCGTCAATCAATTCTATCACAAGAACTTACAGGCTTCCGCTCGGCATTAAATATTACAATCCATCTTTGAGTTACAACATCACCAACCTGCAAATATGGAGTTAATTACAATAAATTAATAAGTAGTAAAGGGCCACGACGACCACGCTATTAGATGTCGGAGTAAGCAAGATAATGTGAAATAATTAGTAATATTAAGATACGTAAATAATATTTAGAATATGGAAAATGTTATGAAGGAAAATATATTTTATAATGGTCCTTTAAATCAAAAAATTATGATGAACATGTATAAAGCGATGGTAGATGGTTTTAAAATGGTCATTAATATCAAAACTAAATCCAAAAATATAGGGTCCTATTAATTACGAAATGTTTAGTCTTTCCTTATGTGTAACTCAGTAGATGAAAAATTATCGCTATGTTTGAACCATTAAAATAATCGAGTTTCTCAGTATAAACAAAACTTTTATTATGGAAATAGTGTTCTTTATTCTTAATTTTTGAAAAGCACTTTTTAGGGCCACCAGTAAAACTATACAGGGTATCCGCGAAAATAATGCATATATTTATGGATGAGGTATAAAAAGGTATGCAGAATAAAAATGTGTAATACATTTTTCAGCCGTTTTCATAGGATTAAATATTAATATTTTAGATATATTCAAATATTATTTACAGAAAAGCAACTAAAGCCGGCAACACCGATAACTCAGTCAAGTATAAGCAATGGTTTTTAAAAGTTCTAAAAATTATTTTACTATACCTGGATATCTAGAATGGTAGATTACAGAGGATGTAAAAGAGTGAATAATTTATTCTCGGCAATTTATCACACATCCGAACGATTTCTACCATTAATTTTTTTAGGTAATACACTACACTTTTTAACATTCTTTAGGAAACTGATACAAAACATCGCGGATTAGATTAATTAACATGTCTTGATATTTTTGATTTTAATAAAATGCCATTTTTTAAATGATTAAATAATCTGAATATTCTGCAAAATTAACACAATTTTATGATTCATCGGGTAAATGTTCTTTGGTTACATGACACATACTTTTATTAAAAGTGTGAGGTGTTACCACATACAAATTTCAGAGTAAATGTTCAAAATAAATTTTTGGGTAAACTAACGATGTTAGAAAAACATTTTATTAGAATATTTTGTTGCAAATGACAGATTCTACATACCACTTAAAAATATATTATATTTGAGGACACCCCGCAACCCGCACATTAAAATTTCTGCAAACTTCCTATAAACAATTTGAATCACCCTAAGATTATTAGATGTAACCTTATTTCTGGATTTAGATTTAATCTGTCGCTATTTAACATAAGAAAGAACGACGGCAGAAAGTTTACCTAAAGTTCAAAGAAATCAAGACAGGTGTACCGCAAGGTATTAATGCATACTAATGATATTCCTGCTACTTTTGCTAAAAACACTGAAGCCCTGCTGCATGAAAAATATCACAGTAAAGCTGACAGAATCTCATCAAATTTCAATTGACGATATTTTTCACTAAAAACATCGAATTATAAAATATCTTAGTCCGGGAAATTAGTAAATTAATATCACAAATGGAACCATATATTTTTGACTTTACTCGATTGGGCAGACGGTAAAAAAACCATCCTTGACAAATTTTATCAATCCAATCGTTTTCTAATTTATTCTAAGATCACCAAATGTCAAAATATTTCAATTAAATTAATATGGAAAATCCTTTTTTATTTTGTCTGGATTTTCCGGTGCACGAGAGAAACTTTAGGGAGATTGCGCCTGTACCTACAGGCAATGACTGTTTATATAGAAGGAGCAGCAGTCTGTAGAGACAGTTGCGACTTCGTTTACACAGATTCAACCGGAAAGAGGTCGGAAAAGTGCCGGAAAACTTATTTACGTGTGTGTCGGTGAAAGAATTTTAACTATTTAAAAAAGTTAAAATAATTAGTTTTCTTTATTTAGAGCAGTTTTGTGAGAGTGTGTAACAATTAAACTGGCTGTTGAGGTGAGTTAAATATGTATAAAATTTATTTTATTAATAAATGTGGAAAAATATTTAATTTAAAATTTTAAATATTATAAGAATTATTAAAAAAAATTAAATCAATCAATATATAATGTTTTTTTAAAGGGTCAAAATTTAATTTGTTTTTAACATTATTTAAATTTTTATACTTTTTTATTAGTTTCCTTACATTTTATTTTTTGTGATTTTTTGGCTTATATATATAAAACATTCATTAGGAACAAAAGTGGATATCTGATGAATTTAATTGATTAAATAAAAAAAAAATATATATATATAATATAAAATTACAGGTATTTTACGAAACAACTTTAAAGAAGAACTTTAGCCCTAAACTTGGGGAAATATCTTCTTTCAAAAGAAAAAAAAACATTTAGAAACAACAGAACGGGAAAGTAAATTTTAATTAAAAATAACAGGGTCGTTACATACAAAATTAGTTAAACAATTTAATTTTTCAATTATCATTTTTCTTCTCTATATATCCAAAATGACACTTTTCCTTTTTGAACTAAATTATCTATATTATAAATTCGGAAAATAAAAATACTTATTTTCTTCTATTTACAAAAAATGTAGAAAATAGTAGACTAATTTAAACATCTTTCAGTACGATGTTCCGCAAGGATGAGTTCCTGGGCTCTTTTCTATTTCATTTTCTCTTGTTGGTGGATGATAAAAAATTTAATATTTTGTTTTTTTAATTATCCGGTTTGTGAAGAGTTATATTTATTATTTAAAGGTTTAACTAAATCAACTGAATCTTTTAAAAATAAAAATAATTTGCAAATTTCATAATACCATAATATTAACAATATGAACAAATTCTGAAAACATTATTTTTATCAAAATTCAGTACATTCGTGTTTTTTTTAATTTTCTATATAAAATAATTTCAGATTTAAAAAATCATGCAAACATTTTAAAATATATTGCAATTTAAAAAAAATGTATACGATTTCTTCTTATTTATAAAATAATATCATATTCAAATTTTGCATATCAAACTTCAAGTCTTCATATGTTTTCGCCATTTTATTTTTATTTAGATTTTTTTTGCTTTCTTTAGCAAATGTTTTTTTTTGTTGGACTGGATCAATCCATTTCTAAAGCCTTAACACGTTTTGTTTTGAAAGGCCCCGAAACATTTTCAAATTCGATGAATATATTGAAAAGTATGTGTTTGTTCTATTCTTGGATGATACGAAAATAGGTGACTGAGAGATTTCTTAGGCAATTGACAAATCTGATCGAACTTTTTTATCGCAGCAGATTTTCCACTCTTTAACATAAAAAAGAAAAATATATACCAAAAAATATTTTTGTTTTCAAATCCGAAACTGGGAAATATAAAAAAATAATTGTGGCGGTCCTGACCGAAAGCCAAACGGTTTTGTCAGTTTTAATTATGAGACTGTCAAAATCTGTTCCAAAAAAAAAATAATCTGACGACAGAATAGTTTGTTTGCCTTGTGATAAATTTTGAAAAAGCCACACAAAAGGTAATAGTTTTAACTTTGGCCCAATAAAATTACATAATTACATAATTATATCTAAAAGTGATATTTTGGCACTTTATTTTTCAATGGCTCTATAGTAATATATTTTTTGCTGGATGTCGGTACAAAAATACGAGAAGTGTATTCAGTACGAATCAGTTTTCATTGTGTGTCAAAAGTTTTTGGTATCAACATCAAAAATAAATGACTTTTCTTTCTGAATTCTTTTTCTGGCTTTTTACTTGTTCTCTTGGGGAAAACCCCTACGGGGACTGCTGTTTTCCATTTCAACTTCGGATTTTAAAAACACTTTTGCCCAAAATGTTGGATAATGATACAATTTTTTTATCTTTTAGAAAATATTGGGTGGCTTGGAAATAATTTGTTTGTTTTCTTTCTGTTTATAAATAAGAAAAGTTTGTATATAAAAGATTAAATTTGTTCAAAATTCAAATGAATTTTATCGATCTATAAAATTTCTTTGTACTTATTGTTTATTAAAATTTTTTGACAACAATCAAAATTTCCACTGTACAGCTACAAATAAAACAAATATCTATTTCACTCTTTTATCAAACCATCCTATTATTAAAAAACACCTGCGAGTTCGCTCTTCTTAATATAAATTCCTGATTAGCCACAAATCACTCCAGAAGAACCTTAAAAAAGTCCCATAGACATATTAGAACTTTTGAGAAATTAACACGGAAACACACTTTCAATCATTCAATTCTTGCAGGAAAAAAATTTCGTAAAAATGCTCGCTCTCATCAGCTTTTGACCAAGATGGATTAAAAATTTTTGTTCTAGAAATTAAAGGTTTTTAAAGTAAAAAATGTGAGATATCAAACTATAACTGCATTTTTCTGGTTCTGGTCATTGGTTTTTTGTACTAACTTTCATTTTCTAAAAAACTACTAGCAATTAAAGAATAAAAAAAAATTTAAAAATCATCGAATTTCCAAAAAATTTAAAAATCATCGAATTTCCAAAAAATTTTATTTATATAAGTAAAAAATAACTACTTATCTGCATAGTCGAAAGTTGAGTGTGGAAAATTGGGAAAACTTTCTACTTTTATCTTATCAAATTTTAGCTTACCTACAGAAAATTAATATTGGGATATAATCAATTAATTGTGAATTAACTGAGTAAGCCGAATTTCTCAGATAAGCTACGAAATATAAAATACTTAAAAGTTGAAAAGTTAGAAAGATTTATACTTCACTGTTTTGTCGGGTTTCAGTGGAATGTATTATATCCCACTTCTTTTACAAGTTAAATATAGGGATAAAGAAATAATTATAAAAGACAACAGAAGATATAAAACTTTATAAAGAATTTAAATATATCTATAGAAGATGTCAAATGAAAAAGCTTATGGTTACAAATAAGTGTGTGCAAAGAATTTATAGAAAAAAAAAGTGTTACGGAAGAAAAAATATTGGTTTTTTTATTGATTCATTCTTTAAGGTATTAAGTTGCCTGTGATATGGTGAGAATTGGAACTTGGAAATTGGAAAAAGATGAACAATCAAAGGCTTAAGCGGTTTTTTAAATTATTTATCAAAGAGAAGAACAGTAGATATATTTAGTGATGAAATGGTTGATACATATTACAGACAGCTAATTTTATTTTTAATCTTATGTACACAAAATCGTTCCGAAATTTATTCTATAGGCAGGTAAATTTACGATTTGTATTTATTTCTTTTTTCCTTTCAATTATTTGTAAAACCTAATTTTCAATTTTTTTGTCTAATATTTCATCCATTCACTTCACCTATATTCATAAATTTTCTTATTTAATTTTTTATTTACTCCCTTTTTGTTTTCATTCATTTTTTAAATTATTTTCATCAATTCCTTCACCATACTACAACTATTAGTAAATCCCTCGGTAGGTGGTCATTAATCCAAGCAAATTAATACAGGGTGGTATTTAAACCACTAATAATTGTATTTATGGAAGAGAAAGTTGGTGTTACTGGAAGATTATTTTGAAACTGAATTTTAGTTTATTGTAAACATTTGGTTGTGAAAGTAATTCATTTTGTATTTATTATGTTTTATTTTGCAAACATTTTTTGAAAAATTAAATATCAGCGCTAGAGCATCACTAGTCAATAAATTCTTGGCTGACATTCAGGTACGAACCTGTTGTTCTTTACTTTAAAAGATTAAGTGATAGTACTCTCCAAGCAGATGGTAAATCAACGAAATATCTTGAAATGAACTTTACATTTTAACCTTCCCGAAGATAAATTAAGTTGAGATTTCTGTACTTCATTCAAAATATTTTTGGTAAAAGATACAATTTTTCATTTTTCTTTGAATTCTTTATCGTTACCAATTAATTTAAGTAATTCGCACTCAAGGATAAATAATCATTGTTTTTTGAAACGTTGAATGCGAAATTGTTGTTCATCCATTATTCTATTTAAAAATAAATAATTAGTTTCGCTTTAATATTATCATACAGATTTGCTTCTTTTGTTTTATTAAACCATTAGAATGAAGAAAATTAATGAAACACATTTAAAAGAGAATTTTCACTTTTGTTTAGTTAATGCACTGCACAGTTCGTTATACAAAAAGAAAATGAGAGTATAGCAATTAATTTATATTATATTACAGGGTGATTCAGTAGTCTTTATATTTGTAACAGGGTCACCTCTGCGAAAGCAGGATTAAATCTGCAAGTACTTAGAGTTGAAAAAGCAAGCTGGCTTGAATATTATAAATCTTTTAAATAGAAGAGTTTTCAAGTGTTCTTTCGGGAAAAATATATAAAAGTTTTCAAAGTCAACTATCAGATGTTAAATTTAAATTTTTAAAGGCATATTATTGAAAATAACAGATTAGTCTTATGATTGTGATTGTATAGAAATAATGGGCATAGTTGGATAAACTGAGCTGCATCTGGAAATGTTTTTTCGGTATTTTTCCTTCCTTACAAAAAGGTGTCGTTCAGATTGTTATCCCATCATATAATTCTCCGAACTGAGCAATTGATTAGTCCTGTAAAGACCGAAACACTTTAATAAACCAAAAGTCATAAAAAATATGTAATAGCAAAAAAAAGTAGAGCTAAAAGTTTTGTTTAGAAAACTAGACAAATTCGAAAATCAGTTGTAGTTTAACACCATTCTGGAAAAATACTTCGTGGGCACGTGTCTTTAGCCTGTTAAATTTCGTAAGTTATAATTTGTTGGTATTTTTCTAAATTAGTTAATAGGGTGCACACGGTTTACATTCTTTATGATTTGAGTAATCTATTAGAATACCTACATACAGGGCCTTCCCAGAATCAGAGCTCCAGATCTGAAGGATAAGAATCTGGTAAGTGGCAATTTTTCTTAGTAATATTGTAAGAAACACGTTTTGAATCCGCTCGGCACAACCATTACAATATCACGTGTGGTGTCATACATACATTTATAAACATCCAACTATCGAAATACTGTATCCTATAATTAGTAGCACCCCCTATGTGTTACATATTACATAACATGATTTGTGAATGGAAATATAAGGCACGGGTTGTATGTGCTGAAATTCCACGAGGAGTAATTCTGAATTAAGAAGTAACTTTTATTCGATTGGTATCTAAACCCCTCTTAATTAACCATGCTCACACGTTCGTCTTCCTTTTTGGGCAATACACTTAGCGTAGCCGAAACTTTATATTCGATCAATTCGTATTAACAATCTCTTATTGTATCCTATAAAGCGGTAATATCGAAACTTTATAAATGAGTTTGCCGCTTGATTATATTCCCCAAGACTTTCCGGAGACTAGAAATTGATTCTTCCTGACAATCTTGGATACAACGAAGCTTTTTGTAAAACAATTAAGAATTTCCGAGCTCTTCTTGTTAGAGTCTAACTTCTGAAACGTATAGCGATGGAAATTAGATGAAAATTATTGATTTGAATTTCATATTCTGCCTTTGATCACAAAATGTATCCAACATGAGTCCAACAACAGAAAAGTCCTTCCAATTATACAGGGTGCGAAAATAATGCACATTTTTATGGATGAGGTATAATAACGTATGTTATAAATGTTTATCTAAGGTCAGCCGTTTTCGAAGAAATAAATATTAGTATTTTAGATCTATCCAAATATTATTTAGCCAATAGCAACTAATTCTGGCAATGCCCCGACACTTGGGTAACTAAGCCAAGTTCAATGCTGATAAAAACAATGGTTTTTTAAACGTTCTAAAAATAAGTTTTTATTTTAGTACATTTGGATATTTAGAATGGTCGATTACAGGGGATCTAGAAGAGTCAAAAATGTATACTCGAACGAGTTTTATCACTCCTTTTTTTAGGTAATACATTCTTCCAACAATTTTGGGACACTGATACAAAACATCGTGGGTTAGATTAATTAACATGTCGTGATATTCTTGATTTAAATAAAATGCCATGTTCCATTAAATTATTGAAACTACTTTAACATACGATAAACGATCCAAATCTTCTGCAAACTAACACAATTTTATGATTCATCAGGTATATATTGCTTGGTTACATGACACATATTTTTATTAAAAGTGTGAGGTGTAAATGTTTAAAGTGAATTTTTGTGTAAACTAACGATGTTCGAAAAAATGTATTAGAACATTTTGTTGCAAATGACACGTTCTGTATATTAATTGAATCTGATAATTTTCGTCCAGAGACATTTTCGGAGAATTTTTCCGATGCGTACACGCCCATAAATTTGTAGTTTCAATAAATTGCTTTTGCATTATTATTTGTTATCGAAAATGATAGTGATTGGATTGAATACGCACAGATTGTATATTGTTGAATCGAAATGTAATCCTAAATTAATGAAAATGGTTCTCTTTGTTAGAACGCGAATTTAGATCGGTGATATAAATACAGAGACGTAATGGGAGAGTCTACACTTAGACATAATTGTTCTAATATCATTCAATAAATTCGGTTTCTGTTGTGAAAGCATTTTGGACGACAAAGGAGGCAGTTTTGTACTAGAGTAGCTCCAACGTGTTCAAGTTAAAAGGCTCCGCTGATTTTAAGAGTAAATTGGCTCTTTTGATATATTGCAACTATGGAGGCTCAATACCTTTTGTTCAATACTTTTTGTAATTCTTCTTTTCTTGTTTGTATCTGGAATTCAAGACAAGCCATGTTTTGCAACTTCTAAGAAAAGAAAACATTAATCTTTGTGTGGATTTCTCATTTGGACTATAAAATAATAATATGTATAAGCTCTAATCGACCATCATGAGATCCAGCTGAGAAATACAAATTTAAATCATCAGCCTCATTATATTTCTCAAGAGAAATTTGGCATTTAAGTTTAAATTGTCTTCACATATTATCAGTTTTTAAATTTAACGCTCCCTAAGTAAGCCTTTATTGACAAAGAGGCAGAAGAAAAATAAAATGTTTAATTTAGCGTAAAGCTAAAGTTTAAAAAAACTTTGAAAAACTGTTGTCATTTTACCTGGAATAATTAGAGTGACTTGAAACTTTAAATTAGGGTATGTAGAATTTTAAAATGACTTATCCTTTTTTTATTAAAAAATGTTAAGTCCATCCTTTAGTACTTTTCCTCACGTTGAAAATTAGATTTTTAAAAATTTGTTTATCATGTAATCGCCAATATTTTGCTATTTTATTTTTAATAATAATCAAGATTTTCTCACGTCTTAAGACTTTTCAAATCATTCTATAAAGTGTTACCAATAACATTTAATCTAGAGCAAAACCGAAATTAAAATACATTTTTTTAATATTTTTTATTAATATTAACTTTTTGTCAAAGTTTTCCTCAATATTAAAAATATGAAGAACTTTCTCAATGTTCCTCGTACACTTTAGTGTTGATAATTGAAGGGTTAGCATAAAAACAGTGTTAAAAGTACAAAATGTAATAGAGTTTATGACCATGTAAAAATATGTTTGTAGTTAGTTCTTTTATTAGACTAAATGGTGTAAATTCGAAGTTAATATATTTTCTAATCAATTCAAAGAGTTAATGAAAAATTGAAGAAGTCAACAATCAATGTTCGATCTGTTTTTTCATATTTACCATAAACGCTTATTATAATTGTTCAAAATTCAGTTAATTTTAAACAGAAAAATTATTGTTATTTAATAAAATTTCCAATTTATATCCATTGGTCGAAAATCACAACAGTCCATAATTAATCGTTGGGACAGGTTTTTTTTAACAAAATTCGATCTTAAACCTTCACCAAAGCAACATCTTGCTAAAATTTTTATTGAAACGAATTAAAAATCTGTAGCAAAAGCAAATTGTTGGTGAAAATATTAAAATAGCAATGTACTAATGAAATAATAATTGTTAACTACTCTTTACAAGTACGTTAAAGTGAAGACAAAATAAAAGCAACCACCATTTGCTCAACAAGATCAAGCATTACATAATTTTAGTAACAGTAACAACATTTTTAATTATTCAATAAATCAAGATTGAGGCAGAAGTCCTGGATTTCATTTCCTTCTTTAGTATCTAAAATTGTTGATGAATCACAATCTACTTTGGAAAACTACCATTTAAATTCGGTTTTAAACTCTAATTAATATTCTGGCTCGATATTCATTATAATAATTTCATAGTCACATTAACATTAAAAAAATATATTAGATAAAATATCCTTGCATAAAATCGGACGTACCAGAAGTTTAAACGAACCGATTCGTATTTAATTTAAAAGAAAAAGATCCAATATTAGTGTAAATTTATTTAGAAAAAACATAGTTTTGTTAGTTGGGCCAACTTCGTTGAGAGAAGGTTCGTATAGTAAAATATTTATTCAGTAAAAGAATTAAAGGAAAATATTATTATTTGATACAAACAAAAAGAATTTTCTATATATAAATAAAAATTGCTCTTTTTAAATCAATATTAGATAAACATTAAAACTTGGCTCAATTCCTTGGAAAGTTTCAACCAATTTGGTTCAATCTACTTAAACTAAATATTTATTTTATTTAAATACATTTTGTTTGCTTCAATTAATATTTTTTAATTAAGTTGCCACCAGAAAAGGGCATCTCCTGAAGCCATCCACAATTTTAATTTTCTAAATCCAGATATACGTAATTCTGCGTGTTGTATCCCTAAGTCCTTTTATTTCACATTTGGATATTCCTCTTCGTTCTGAATGAGTTTAATGTTCTTTGGCTCTAACTTTTAAGGGTCGTTTAGTTTCTCTTATATATTTGATCTTACGACCAACCAAATTCACATGGTATTTGAAAAATCCAGTTCTGCTTCTTTTGTGTTTTTGGTATGATAGAAGTTGAAGAAAATAAAATCCTAGAATTTTCCAAATTTTGCAATAACTTCCTCCTAAAAAAAAAGACAATGGTTGAAAGAGTTTTTAAGTTACCAAAATAGATTTAAGCCTCAAAAATATACACAAATTTCTATTTATAACGCCACTGACTAATTCAAAAAGGCGTCATTAAAAAAAGATTTATAGGTTTCTGAAGAACAACTTTCATTTTTCACTGGCTTTTATAATTACATTTTTAACAATATCAACTGAATCTATTTTAAAAAAATATTTGTTTATGTAATATACCAAATTTTTATAATTTTATTTGTTTCAAGTTAGTTTTTTTGTTGAAAGTTTAATGAATAAGTTTAAATGCAGTTAGTACCAGTATCTCAACGAAGAGTGTTAATGTCTTAAAAGACGAAGCCCACTTCTGTCCCCGAGGTGATTAATGAATTTTTCGTTTGACCAATCTCAAGTCGTTAATCTGATGATTTGGCTGTGTGCGAAGTTGCCAAAAACCCTAAACTCGTGAGATGGCCGCTAGAGGTTGCGATATTGTGAATAATAATGAAAGTTTTAGAACTAATAAAAGTATTCTGTTTAAAATTCATTTAAAATTTGATCATCACTGGTATCTTCCGGCAACTGTACTTCAATTTCCTTCAAGAGTTTTATATTTCTTCGATATTAAAATCTTTTCTTGAAGATTAGAAAATCATAAATTAAATCTTTACGATCATTTCGTGCATTTTAATTAAGTTTATATCAGATACGCGAAGTAAAAGTTTCGAAATACAAAGTTTGAATTACTTGTGCTCAGAACTAATAAGATATCCTAATAAATTGCGTTATTCATTTATTTTTTGAGCAGTCATATAAACAGGCATTTTACGAAAAGTTTCGAAAAACTCTTTAAGATGTGTTTCGCGGAATCGTAAACTTGAATTTTATTATTATGATCCGAACTTAATAGAATTGTTTGTTTTTCTTTATATTCCTTTTCATATATATACATTATTCAGCACAAGCTGTTTCCCTATATATTTCAAAAGAAAATGAATGGTCTTTCATTGAGCAAAATAAATTGTTTTTGACAGTGATTGGTATCCGATATTTTTCTAGATTATGGTTAGCAGGATGTTATTTTAGTAAACATTTCGCTCTATATCAAAGTCGGATTTTTTATAAATATTTAGTGGAGAGGCAGTAAATGTACATTCAAATTTGATACATATTTAGCCGGGAGTTGTAGATATCCTCAAATCCAATAATTTCAGTGAAACCTAATTTGGTTTCAGAATAATTAAATCAACCGTTCAAGCTCTAATGAACTCTGTTGGAGTGTCAGGTTTTGACCAAGGTATGTAAATATATATATATATATATATATATATATATATATATATAGATATACAGGGTGAGGCATTAGTGTGGCAAAGCTCGATTAGTCCGCTATTATTGAAGTTACGAAAAAAAAGTTTTTACAAAAAGTGTAGGCAGTCTTGAGATTCACATTTTAAAATTAGTCCCAAAAATTTAAATGGCCGCTTAAAGCTAGAATTAAGAAAAATTCCTTTAAAAGATTATTATTAGAAATGACACATATAAAAAGCCAACCTAACGCAATGAATTCATAAACTGATATCCAAGGTATAAATATCAATATTATACTTGGATGAACAATTTCAACAAAATAAACAAATAAAAAATAATATCACTGATAACATTTCTGATAATTTCTTTTAAAATATAAAAAAAATATTATAAGACTAATAAGAGTTTGTGCCCCCCAAAAAATTATAGAACACATCCTCTTATTATTGTGCTTAAATTCCATAACCGAATACTTGGCAAATATTTGGGTCTGTTTAATATATTTTATTATATGAGTCAAACATTTTTTTTATATACTTCAGATTTGTTAATTATTTTCATTTTAATATATAAATTTAAAATTCATATATCTGCATTTTTAAAATCTAATACTTTAGTTAACCGAATTTATCGTATACTACTCAAAATATTTTAAATATAGAACTTAAAGATGATGTATATTTAACGTCAAATGTCAAAATAATTTTGAATTTGATATTATTATTTCATTTTTTCAAATAAAATTTAGTTCCTTTTAAAAGTTTGAATGGTAAAAATTAAAAAATTATCTTTATTTTATAGAAAAATGTTTTCTATGTTCTACAATGATGTATAGTTTTAGAAAAAAACAATCTCAATCACTGTAAGTAAAATTATTACAAATCCATATATTCAAGTAATATTTCTAATATTTTGTAGAATGACTGATGAAGGAATAAAGTTTTTCCGAAAGCTCTCAACTTAAGTGAAAAGCGATTCTCAATTTTCAGCCTTAAAAAATTTAGCTGCATCCCCTAGATTTTTACAATTTCGATATATATATATATATATATATATATATATATATATATATATATATATTTAGAAATTATGGCGAGTTTTTATTTATCACTTTTTCACAAAAATTAAGACACCAAACCATAAAATGTTAAGTTCTGATGAAAAAGGGATGGAATAAGAAAAAAAGCCATGATAAAAAAATTAAATAACCATCCAACTATACGTATCTTATTATTGCATTGATAACTTGTTTATAATGAATTAAGTATAGTAACTCCTTCTAATTATTCTATATTTTTTAATCAATACATTTTGAACGAAAATCGACATTTTTTCGGTGAAAATTCCCCAATTTTATTACATTTTTTTCACGAACATTTTCATTCTTGCAATGGAAAACCCATTCATTCCTCTTGTAAGCAATATTTTTGAAGAAATCAAATCTGATAAATCCTGTATTGCAGTTATTGAAGATATTACAAGCTGACACGAGGCAAATTAAAATCAGACATAAAATCAGATTAGAAGGATTTTATACGTTGATATCAAGTCACAATTTATCTTGAATTATTATTCTAAGGCAACATAAAAATAGGAAGTTATAGTGTCGTGAAAAATTCATGCCGTTCTAAAATATTAAATCATGTTTCGTCAAGAAATATTCTGCGTGCTTGTTTTAAAAATAGGACTGAGACAAGTAAGAATGGTTTTAACAAAGAATGAAACTAATAAAGAATATGGCAAAAATAATGGAAATAAGAAAGAATTATATAAAAGAAAGATTGGAAATAAACTTAAGAAATAATTGGCATAAGAAAGAGTAGGACTAAAAAAAAATAGCCGTTAGAAATAATGTTACCAGGTAAAAATGGTATTAAGAAACAATAAGTTTAAGAAATAATGGGACTAAGAAGAAATCGTACTTTCAAAAAGTGTGACTACTAAAGAATAGACCTAAGGAGAATGTAACTAAGAAAAAAAGTGACTTAGATATAATAACTCTAAAAAAGAATAGTAGTAGAAGTATTGCATGAAACTAAAAAGTAATAAGGTTTAAAATGAAAAGGACTTTAGAATAAGAGAAACGAAGCAAGGATGGGAAAAAGGAAGACTAGAAAAGCTTAAAAATGAGACTACGACAAAATGTATAGAATGGGACTAAGAAAGAATGGGATAATCAAGAATATGACAAATTAACCATGAAAATAAAAAGAAGAAAAATTGGAATTATACTAAGAAAGAATGAGCATAAAAAAGAATAGAAATAAGGAAGAATGGCCTTTAGAAGCAATGTCTCTATGTAAAATAGAATTAAGAAAGAATAAGTCTAAGAAAGAATGTACCGAAGAAATATTGGAACTAAAAAGAAATGATACCCACAAAGCATGTGAATAAGGTAGAATGTGGCTAAGAAAAAAAAGACATAGATATATTAAAACTAAAAAAGAATGGAACAAGCACCGCATAAAACTAAAAAATAATTTGGCTAAAAATGAAAAGGACATAGAAAATAATTGAAATAAGAAAGAATATGAGAAAGAAAGAAGTGACCTATAAAAAAATAGGACAAATTAAGAATGAGGCTAAGATAGAATGTATTTGAGAATCATGGTGTTGTGAAGAATATGGTTAAGAAATAATTGACCTAAAAAATAATGGATCTAAGAAAGAATGAGAGAAATAAATAAAGGAAAATAGTGATTAAGATATTATGAAACTACGAATGAATAAAAAAATAAAAATTAAAAAACTAAAATTAGCTAAATAAGTCTTCATTTTAGTCCTCGTATCGAAATGCACGTGTAACTTTGTCATATCAATATAATAATAATAATAATAATAATTATAATTATAATAATACAAAAAAAAAACAGAAAACAGATTTTTAAAAAAATTGAATGTTTTTTATTGAAATATTAAGAATTTCCCCTAAAATTTATCTTAATTCCGATATCTTTTCAGAAAAGCGAAAGCTTTACATTAAACAAAAACTTTTCTAGAATTATTTTCTTTAGGAGGTTTATTTTCCGTTTGGCTTATTTTTGTTCTCATAAACTTCAATCAAGTAAATCGTACGATATAAAATAGGAATATTGGGGCTGCGTATAATAAAATAAAATATTTACATTTGCGGACAAACGATCTCTCATAAAAATTTGGCCCTGTTTACAAAGTTTATTGTCAGTTGGAATTAGTCTGTTTATTTCCAAATCAAAATTTATTTATATAGAGTGATATCAAAAAATAGAATTGTTTTCTATTCCCGATTTTTCCTTTCAGCAATTATTACTTTCTCACTTGGAAAATCACTAGTAGTACACTACCTTGCGGCACTCCTGCTGTACCGATCTGACAGGGACTAAATTAGATGTTCCAGAAAACCTGAGCGACCTCCGTATCAGTGACACCTTAATTGCATCGTATTTAAATTTAGATCGTGCTTTAGGGTAATGTAGAGGCTGAAATGAAGGTTTACTTTCCTTTGTATTAGCGGTGCAATTAATTAAAGTTGCAAATAGTTTAGACCGATGGCAATTTAGAGACAAACTCGATTTTTCTTGTTTGCTCGTTAGAAAGGTATCGTAATTGGTTGAAGAAGATTGAAGTTCTAAAAAGCAATAAAGAAAAGGGATGCTTTTAATGAAATTGATCAATCATCTGGTCTTGAAAAAGTAAAATGGGCCGTTTCTAGGTTAGATGGATCATCTGTATAATTAATCGATGGTATTTGCAATAAATAACAAAAATGTAATGCATTTTATCTTGGTTATGTTTCAGAATAGTGTTTATAAATGGGCGCGTTAAATTGGTGACATTATGTCTATGTCAAATTGTTTCAGAAAGATTAACTAGTATTTGGAGTACCAGATATTAATATAAAAATATGTTGATGTTGAGGAAGATGAAGTCAGATGATGAAAAAATAGCATTATATATACGCGGCCTAACAAAGAAAACAATAATTTAGAAGAAAACATTTGTTTTTATTTTTCAACATAATCTTCTAGTTGAATGCACGTCCATCGATATTCCAAACTCTTTATCCCATCCCTGTAGGTAGATTCTTTTTTTCCTTTTGGCCAACCCGATTCTTTTTTCTTGAATTTTTTGGTAGAGCTGTTCTAGTAGATTATTCGCTGTTTATTGTTTTTCCTTTTTCAAGGTAGTCAACCAAAATAATTTCTTTTGCGTCCAAGATAACCGCCTTTCCGGCTGAAAGAACTGTTTTCGCCTTTTTCGGAGCCGGTTAATATTTTTATTTTTTCCAAATTTTTTGGATCCTCTGTAAGCTTACTTTTCTTTAATTTTTCTGTCGGCATTTATCCATGTCTATATTTATTATTCGTTTTAGTGTTATTTGATCCCAAATTCTTTTTAGATAGCCAATCATCCCAACTTAGTCGTTTTATCACTTTGTTATGTTTTTCGAACGTTTCTTTTCTAGAAAATCTAAAAATGATGACAGGAGCAGTGGTCCCTCAACTAGGAAAAAATCCTACACGTTGAAGAAAAAAGAACTTGAAAGCCAGGGTATAATCGTTGGAAAAAATAACTGTTTTTTATCTGGAGCTGCGCTAAAAATTATATTAGATAATATCACGACAACCACGTTTTGGAAACTAATGCCAGTATAAAAAGAAACTCTAAATGTGAATTTTGCAAGAGAAAATGTAACAAATGTCGCGTCTGTTGTTTAAAGAAAGAAATGCTGTTGTTACTGGTGAGCAACGCTTTGCAAAAAATAAGCAGCATTTCCTTATGTAATGACAGCCCTTCATTTGGGATTGCTTCGGGCAAAAAGCATTTGCTAAAAATAAACGAAGAAAAAGAAGATGGAGTCAACAAATCGTGTGAAGAATCAAAGATTACCGCACAAAAAAGTAATATGAAGAAAGTAAAATTGAGACTGAACAACTTGAAGAGGTTTTACCCGGACGTATTTCACTACAAAGGAAATGTCATGGAACAGTGGGGAAAAAATAATTTATATTTGAAGATATAAAACCAGGTCTGATTAATTATAAAATAACGTTATTTGGTTATAATTTATAAAAATATATCTGTTACAATTTTTTATTTATATGTGACAGGATAAATAAAAAAAAATGTACTATCGTTGGTACAGATCTAGAACTTTTTGCTCTAAAACTACTCATAAACCTTTTATTACCTTTGAAATTAGGCAGGCTTTGTCTATTATGAGGGGCTGCTACTGGGTCTTGATGCCAAATTTAGTTAATTTGACTTTGACATTGTTTCCCGAAGCGTTTTTACTGTAATTACAACGTCATTAACTGAAACTGCTAAATCCACTAATCTGATAACGCATATTCAGCGTATAATCCGAACCCTTTAAACAGATAATTTTGCTTAGTTAACGGCTTTCGAGCCCATAAACATCGGATGTACGCACGTCATTATGACTGCGACATTTTGGATGTTTAAATTTCATTTTTATCGATTTTCTTTCAGATGCTTTTGAACAAAATAGTCGAAGTCAGATGAATTAGCGATTTCTAAATTCATTAGCTAAACGATTTCATATTTTAACCGAAATTTAATTTCAAAAGTTGTGCTTGAAGAACTAAAACTACACGAGGTTGTAATAAAATCGACCTCCTTCCAGCTATCCCGCATTTTTCACCTGTAACTGTAACGAAATACAATTTGCTGTAGTACGGCTTCATGTAATTTGCGTATGAAATACGGACTAGGAAATTTCAAAATATTCGTAGCAGTGGTGTGGGGATTATGCTAATAAAGATAAACAACCGAAAAAGGACATAGAGTTTTCGCAAGAGATGGAGAATGAACACGGTTAAATTCGTTATATTGCTGAAGTAGGTCATTTTGAGGAAGTATATCGCTTCTATTATGAGAATAAAAGGAAATTTCTTTTAGGTTAAATGTGGTAAATGGATATGCACTCAACCACTTAAGTTTTGTTCTAATTTATTTAGTCCCAGGTTGGGTTGGAAGATTTTGTTTTTACAGTAAAAGCCCAAATAGAACCAATCTATGGTTTATCCAATATTTAAATTTATTATGACCCTTTCTTGTTAAATATGATAATTTAATCCGTTAGAAGCCAGTGGAGTCAGTTGTACAATGATAATTAGGGAGATCACAGGTTAACTAAAATCCCATTCAAAAGGACGATATCGTCACCTTAATTAAAAAACCTCGTAATTCATTTTCAGTGTCTTTGAGAAAAGCGGAAAAAACTGCCTTATTGCGTTTCCTTTCTTTTTATCCATCAGAAATTTTACTATATTTCATCCATACTGTACAAAAACTGTTGTTCAATTTTTTTATGATAAGTTAAACTGATTCATGTTAGTATTTCTATTTTAAATTGCAAAACTCAATTTACGAGGTTCATCCAATATAAGTACTTCTTAATGTTAAGAACTTCATAAGATATGGGCATTTATGTATTATATGTACCACGTATAATCGCTTGATATCTGAGGTAGTGACGTTCAGTTGGTCAAATGAAGTCTTCTCAATCAACCGCACACACATTTTTAAGTATTTGACTAAGTTCCTCTGGTCGTAAATCTTTCTCCTTCTAAGTTCTCAGGCAGTTCATTTCAACTGATTTAGTAATCCTGAGAGAGATATTTCGCAAAACTTATTAATTAAAAAATCAACGCAAACGGAATAAACAAACAAGTTTTTATCTTAATGAATAACAGAATATTTTTGTATATCTGTAAAAAACAAGGAAGTCTGTATCATTTCCCGAACCTCATTATCCATACCGAGGAAAATTAATTTCTATCTCCATCATGCTTCCTTTTGTAGGTTGTTTTGATGTTGTGAAGTAGTTTAACAACCTCCCTATAATAATAATTCCGGAATCTGCCCTCAGAAAATTAAATTCTTACATGGCTTTAACGTCGCCTTATTTAATAACATGATTGATTTCATCTCGCTAAAATAACCCAAATTCAAAGAAAAAGCTCCTAATAATTCTTTATTCAGAGTCAACCACTCTTATTTACAGGACAAAATGTAAACATGAGCTGTACATAATATTTATCCTCTATTTTTTTTATTGTGTTTTGTATATAGATTTTTTTAGATTTAAATTTGAATGAAAATAAATAAAACAGGTATTGAAATCTTGGGTAACACTAAAATCACTAATTAGACGATTTACAAAGATAAAGAAAACGGCAAACGAAAAGAATCAAAGTGTTCCACTTCATTCGTCTCCAGTGAGCTACTCGAATGTTATTGTAGTTGTCAAATGGAGTCGGAAATTACTGAAGCTTGAAAAGTTTTATAGAATGTAACGAATTGAGTTGCCTTTCCAAAGAGGTACGACTGAATAAATTCCCTGAAAACGGTTGTAAAATGGATTTGTGAGTTTATTATGGCTTTCCAACGATGTTAATTACTTGAAGATTTGCACCCAAATTAAGATTTTAATAATTCATTATTCCAGTTTCAAATTTTATTATGATGATAATCTATTTGGTTCTTTTAGAATTTTTATAACCAAAAACCGATGCACTTCCTAGAGCACGTGATTAAATTTTCTACGTCACAATTGTTCAGTATTGTCTAGTCGACACAAAAATAGAGAAAATCGGGAGAATAGTAGAAAAATGTAAGGTTAAATTTAACAATTATTTTGTCCTCTTTTGTGCAAATTTGTAATACCAGAAGAATTATTAAGAAAAATTAACTATCAACACTTATTTATTGATAAATATTTTTAGTTTAAAACTTAACAACACGATCGATGTTTTATCCTAACTAAATTAATGGCAATATAAATTTTGAGTTTGACCAACAGTTCAACCACAATTTACGACGAGTTTGATATGCGTATATATTATCACAGTTATTTAAAGTAAAATATCGATTTAATACTATGACTTAATAAAAAACCTGTATATAAAGCTAGTAGCCACATATTCTTGATTATTAATGTTAACAAATCTACATTTATTGTATTTTTTTTATTCCTATGGAACGCTTTGTATCAAAGTGAAAATGGAAAGAGAAGAAATAATAATTTCGTTACTTTATATTTTGCTAAACTTTTGTGAGCTTTTACTTGCTCAGGTACCATACTGATGTATAAAGAGTTCTCAAAAGAGAAAATCGATATCTTTTTGATAAAATACATAAAAATAAAATGTAAAACATAGTTTTTTTCATTGAGAGATTTCAGTAAACGATTTAAATATAATATTTCACCCCTTTTTTTACATTTATTCCTGCTTAATATTGTTTAGATAGACATTAATATTCCTTATGAAACTGATCCTCGTAATATTAATGCCATTTATATCTTTAAGACATGATATTAACCTCACTTTTTTATTTTTCTCTAGTGATTTTTTCCGATAGATTACACTTTTCAAATATATATGGATACTATACTTATCCCTGCTAAAATGGCCATCAAGTTAAGGGCCAATAAAGCTTTCCAGGGATTTATGAAAAAATTCCGACAAGGGCAGAGTCAAGGCAATAATTTCCCAAAGCCGGATGACCATTACCGGTCATGTATGAGTTTTATATTTTCTAATAAATAAAGGTAAAATAATAAATCGGTAAAATGGGTTTCATTAAAACACTGGTTAAAGTTTTTATGCTTCTTAAAAGCAAACTCATACAGGGTGTTCTCGAAAAAAGCAACTAAAGCCGGCAACACCGCGATACTTGAATAACTGGATCAAGTTGAATGCTGATAATAATTGTACACCAAGATATTTAGAATGGTCGATTACAGGGGATCTAGAAGAGTGAAAAATGTATTCTCGGCAATTATTACATATCCTAAGGATTTCTACTAATTTTTTTTAGGTAATACACTTCAATTTTCAACAATCTTTGCGACACTGATACAAAACATCGCGGATTAGATTAATTAACATGTCGTGATATTCTTGATTTAAATAAAATGCCATTTTTCATTGAATAATTGAAACAACTTTACCAAACGATAAACTTAAAACTATTAAACTACCCGAATCATCTGCAAACTAACACAATTTTATGATTCATCAGGTATATATTTTTTGGTTACATGACACATATTTTTATTAAAAGTGTGAGATGTTGCCACTTATAAATTTTCGAATAAATGTTTAAGGTGAATTTTTGTGTAAACTAATGATGTTAGAAGAAAAATTTAATAGACTGTTTTGTTGCAAATGACATGTTCTAAATGCCGTTTAAAAATATCCATTATATTTATATCCTGTATATTTTTGCTTGTTTACCGCAAGAACAAATTTAAAGTACTTTTTTGTAATTAAAATAAAGAAACTTCTTTAAGAGTTTTGATGAAATCAAACTAACTAACTAACTTTGAATACACAAAAGATGTATGGAATCTTATGGGATTTCAAAAATATGAAAATTTTGTTTAGTCACTAGTTATTACGTGTCGACATATTTTGACTTTGCTCTCAGATTATTTCTCAAATTTTGGAATACTTCCCAAAGTACTAAAAGAGATGTAAAACTCCGAACGATTGGAAATGTTCGAAACATCTTTAAGATAATACTTCTCAAGGTTATGAGCACTTTTAAAGTCTACAAATAAGTTTCTTATGGAATAAAAATGCTATTTAAGCTTAGCAGTGATTTTTAAACTACAAAAGTATTCTTTATCGTCTCCCTGATTCAATTCTTAAGATTTAAAATTATGTTTAAAGACTCAAATACAGCATCGAGAGTACGATACCATATTTAATATGAGTTATCTTTTAAGACTCGAATACACTTTTAAGAGCTCGTTATCAATTTTAATATGAGCTGTCTTTGAAGTTCTTCTTGAATGAGATTACAAGATTTCTTAGGACCACTTTCTTAGTAATCTTTAGAAATACTAAGAACTCAAAAAAGTTCTCTCATTACTCTTCGCAGAGATCAGCTTTATAAATATTATAATTATAATAGATATGCAATGAAATAAAGTCTCACATAATCGATAAAAAAGTCTCATATAATCGATACGAATATTAATGTATACTTTTGGATTGTTTCAGATGCCGCCCTAGATAACAGTAGTATATTATATACAAATCGTAACTGAATCTTATTTTATGAAAGTGTATGTCGCCATGAATTTTACTCAGAATAAAGAGAATAGTTCAAATTATACGAACGACATGTATAGCGAAGAATTTGATTTGAAGTTGATGGAGAGGTACTTGACAAACAAAGGAATTGACGAACCGGCTTATACCATACTCATTGTATTCTATTGCTTTCTCATTATTATGGGAGCCCTGGGGAACACTTTAGTGGTAAGTCCAAGTTATTTAGAAATTAAAAAGTTCGACTTTTATCTGAATTTTTTGTTTATTAGATAAATCTATACTAATTTAATCACCGACTTATCTATTAAAAAATATTGATAAATACTCCAAAAATTATTAGGAAAATATTATCTCAATGGTTAATTTATATTAACATAAAGCTGATAAAGGAAGCTATTCAATATTTGCAAACAAACATTTTATCGTGAATTTATTAGATTTTTCTAAAATAAGAGCGGATTTAATGTAGTCAAACATTGAAGACTTTTATCAACTACATTTTTTATTCTTTTCAGTAGACATAACTGGAATTTTTGCTAAAAAATTTAATCAGTTTTCACAAAAAGTCAAGTCAAACACTCTACTTCTATTCTTCAAGCGATAAAAAATCGTTTATAACGAAGGAAAGTTCGTGAAAAGCTCTGGTTTCTTGTTTCCTTAAGCCTAAATTGAATGCCAAACATAGTTCAATATCGAAATGTTATTAATTTGCAACTACATTCAAGTTTCTAAAACTTAGTTTTCCTGTCAATGGTCCGAAACTATAACTACTAAGTCTAACACGAGGAAGGAATAGTTTATAGATTATTTAAATTATAACTATTTTCTGCTTTGATCAGCAGAGAAAGGTCATTACTGTACAATACTCTCATTCTTTGCAAAGTAGTAAGTAGGTACTAAATATTTTCTTATTCTTGCATTAGTATTTTAGGTTACTTTTAATAAAGCGATATTCTGTGTTCACTACTCATATCTTCTCCACAATAGTGACAACTACATTTATTTGAAAAAAAAAAACGGTAATAAATGTTTGCAAACTTTCCAAACGAATGCTTTTATTTTGATATGATCTACTTAGGTCCGAAGTTCACCCAATTTTGGTTCAAGGATTCGAGAAGATGAAAAAAATCAATCAAGTACTTTTTAGAGTTGCTTAAATATAGTATAAACTGATCACTTTCCACACCAGTTGCTCGTATGACTCGTATTCTGTTTGTCGCCTCTTATGGGATTAGGAGATTTTTTGAAAGGAACCTTCTACTTGAGTTTTAGATCGTCCTTTGGCTCTGGTACCCTCTTTGGGTGCGGGATAGTTGTATAGTGTGAGGCTAGATAAAAAATGTCTACCCTTGAAGCTATGTGGTAACAAGTTTCGACTGCTATCTGCTATCTTCAACATCTCTGCTCTTGTCGCTACTGTTGCCTTTGTTGCTATTTTCTTTGATGATTTTGGTTTGCTATCTCTTCCTCTTCTTGCCGCTGTTGTTGTCTTTGATGTTGCTGGTTTGTTGTCTCTTTCTCGTTTCTTTGTTCCATTATTGTTCTTTTCATCTTAGAGATGTTGGACCACTTTCTTTATTCTCTTTCATTAGTTTTATCATGTTTCTGCTATTTACATCTAATTTTAATTCAGTGTTATAGGTCACTCGATTTCTAGTCCATCTAGGACAATTAAAGATTATGATCTACACGACATACCATTTTCCAAGAAACCAAAACCTGGGTCAGATTTAAATACATTTTTAAAATGCTTTGAAGACTGTGGAAATTCAGATACGTATAATTTATCTTTTTTATATTTATTAATTCATTAGGAAATAACCCCTTTTCGAAGTTGACCCAAATAATGCGTCCTACCAAAGAAATATTTTAGTGCTTTTTTATGCCAAACTATATATCCTCGAACTAGCTCTTAATACTTCTATATATCTGTGAATAAAAAAACAACATTTATCTAAGAAATGACCAAATCTAGAAGAGTTCTCTTTAATTTTGGAGTGAGATACAACTTCCAAAACATACTTTAAAAGTAATAAAATTCCCAATGGAAGCTTTTTTAACATTCTTACCTCGTTCTTAAATATTGAGCACCACAAAACACTTTCTATCTAAAGACAATCCCTGTACATGATGTTTTCTTGAACGATATTGCCCCAGCAGAATTTTTATGAGATATCTGCGGTTTTTTTTTCAATCCACATCTCCCTTTGTAGCATATAAAATATGGCCTTATTTGTTGGACCGAAAATGTGTACATTTCTGTCACACATTCCGATTGGGATACAAAGACGATTTATATGAACGTTTTAGGTTTCTTTTTATAAGTATGAGTGAGTTCGAATATTATATTGTGCCACGAAGCAGTTTGCATTCGGGAACTCGACTAACGGTTATAGATTGCCATAATCGGTTTTATGTAAACACACGAGGTTACTGTAGATTATAAGTTTAGAATAAATGGATAAAAGATTTTAGGTACTGTCACGTTTTCTTCTGATAAGGGCGGTTTAGAAATTGTGTAGGGAGACAATAAGAGGAGGTAAATTCAGTAATGATTTATTTATTATGCCAATAAATAACAATAATAGGGACCATATGTTTTAATTTAACGCCTGATTAGTGCATAACACCGCTTTTACGGCCTAAGACGGATTAACCCCCTCAATGGGATCGTCTAGTATCTATATTAAATATTGTTTTGGTGTTCTTGAATAATAACCCTTGCTTAGTTTATGGAGGAGGTTATGCATACTCGCGAGAATGTAAAACAATATTTATTACACAAAAAATGCTTTATGTCGGATTTTTTTGATTTATTTTATTTTATTGTTTGTTACAGATTGTATCGGTTGTTAGAAAGCCTGCAATGAGGACTCCAAGAAACATGTTTATCTTCAATTTAGCTGTAGCTGATCTCCTTTTGTGTACTGTTACTATGCCACTGACACTAATGGAAATTTTAACTAAATATTTTCCACTTGGAAACAACTTGTTCATCTGCAAGCTAATTGGGATACTTCAAGCAACAAGCACTTATGTATCAACCATATCGATAACAGCTATAGCCCTCGATAGATACCAGGTATTTTTTTCTCAAGAACAATTATTTAGCGCAAGTAACTTTTATTATATCTTAGTTGCTTGTGTCAATCATATAGTTTAATTGAAAATCATGCAGCCAAAGCAAAAATTGAGGCAAATTCTTTGATGTTATTTGTAGATATTTGCTTTTATTTGAATATTTGACGGAAATAATTACTGCAAAGTCTTTAAAATGTTTTCTAGTAACTGTTAACGACAGAAACTGTGAAATTATTTTAGTTAAAATAAGGAAATTGGTTTTTCAACTAGAGTTTCTAAGAAGCTCTTTAGAAGTCTGAGTATAAAAGAATCTATCCTTTTTTGTCGACAGGCGGTTTAATTAAAGCTGTTTTGTATTTCAATAAAACAGGTTGCAAACATTTAAAAATGGCAGGCAGCGTTTTCATATAAACTAAATTTCAAAAGTCACATCGACTCCAATATATTCTTATTTCTATTTTCATATATACTTTTTCCTTCCAGGTCATCGTTTACCCAACTAAAGAAGGTTTGCAGCTCTTTGGAGCTTTACTCATCCTTCTTCTAATCTGGTTAGTGGCCCTCGGTCTCGCTTTGCCTCTCTTTATAGTCCGACACCTCGTACATCATGTCATCCCCTTGGGAACAGAGTCTCTTAATATCAACTATTGCATTGAGAATTGGCCAGTCGACCATGGAAGAGCTTATTACTCGATTTTCTCCTTGATTTTCCAATACAGTTTGCCCATCATTATAGTTTCGGTGAGTAAAATAAATTTATGCTATAACTACAGTTATATTGGTGAGTTATAAGACGAAATTATACAGGGGTGTCCACGAAAATAAGGCGCCAGAAATACCGATAACTGAGTCAAATATAAACAATGGTTTTTTAAATGTTCTATTTTGTACTCATAGATATTTAGAATGGTCGATTTACAGGGGATATAGAAGAGTAAAAAATGTATTCTTGGCAATTATTACATGATCCGAACGATTTCTACCACTACTTTTTTTAGGATACACTACATATTCCAACAATATTTGTGAATTATTGAAACTACTTTATCAAACGATAAACTTAAAGCGACTAAACGATCTGAATCCTTTGTAAACTAACACAATTTTATAATTCATGAATTAAATATTTATTAGTTACATGACACATATTTTTATTAAAAGTGTAAGGTGTTGTCGATTAAATGTTTAAAGTTAATTTTTGTGAAAACTAGTGATATTGAAAAAAATTTTATTAGAATTTTTTGTTGTAAACGATAAGTTCTACATACCATTTAAAAATACGCAGATAAACTTTTTACAAACAAATGTATTATACAGGGTGTCTAGCAAAGCTTGTAAGTATTATGTATTATGAAAGGGATATTTACTATTAAACACAACAAAAATCCATAAAAAATTAAATTGTAAGGTACAGACAGAACTTATTAATCAACTTAGGGAAATAGGTTAACAATTTGTAATTGTAAAAGGTTATTTAAACATTTACTTATTGTTAGTACTGTAAATAACAATCTAGCGTACAATTAATTAAAAAAACTGTTTTGCAGCAGTTTCAACTCAAGACACGCAAAATTTGAATATGTTTCAAAAGAGAACAAATAGAATGACAGCTGTAAATATCAATGATAGCACTAAATAATTACATTTATGAGTTTCAACTTGTCAAAGTAAAGAATGTGTTTTGTCTTTTTTCAGTTTTTCTTTTTCTTCTTCTTCTGACGATGTTTTTACTGTTGATAGAGAAATATATCGCATTAAGGATACATCTTTTTTATATTCAGTTCTGAGTGACGTATCGACAACGTTGTAAACATAAAACTGTACAAGATTTAGAAATGACAGAGGAGAATAATATGTTTTATGAAATAAAATTATAGATTTTATTCTTGTTGATAAAGTTTCATTACGTTTTTAAATCATTACAAGAATTATTTTTGGGAAATTTTAATTATCGGGCGATGAAATGGAATAATGGAGAGAATGTATTTGATCTTCGCCCACGTTTTATTACAAGGGAAAGAAAAAGAGGAACGAGTTACTGGGATTGTTCTGTGAATTAGCAACAAAAATATTTCACCAAGGCCTTGAAGTTTTCAGAAGTTATGTTCCTGGAATATTTGGTCCTTTTGTATTAAATAACGGGGTACAACAAAAATTTTAGATTTTCTATTCCAAATTATTGTCTTGGAGTCTTAGAGGAAATTACACATATCTGCCTCGGGAAATAATTTATTTTTCCCTCTAATTTTATCCTGTTTATTGTAATCTGCTTCTTTGGTAAATATTTAGGTCATGTCGTTGAATAACTTGATATTATTAAGTTAACATTCAAATGAAAATCCAGTGGATAATACAAATCATTACTAAAGGAAAATTTTGTTTGTTTCATTCTTTTTCAAAGCAATTTGGTGAATAAGCAGCTGGAAGATAAAATAATTATTAATTTTTTTCCTGAAGCACTGTGGGAATCCAATTATTGACAAAGAATGTTTATGACGCTTGATGGTAACAAAATAAATTAGGAAAATATGAGATCAAATTTGTTTTTTTATTAGGTTTCTGTTTTTTATTTAGAAGTTTTCTAAAATTAGTGATTGGCAAAATTAATAACAAGGAGAAATTTATTCGATAAAAGCAAAAACTCTTGAGCTTTTTTGTTAATACAAAAATGAAAATCGATTTTATTGACGTATATTGTTTATAAAATGAAAGAAATAAGGAGGAATAATAATCAATTGTAGGTTTGTAATTAGGCACTTAGAATTAGTAAAAATCAAAAATTCGGGATGAAAAAACTGAAAATGGCCAAAAGAGAATATTTTTTCTTACAGTAAGCATTCAAAAATTCTAAAATTTTCACACAGCAATAAAATTTTATATTTTAACCTGCTAAATATAAAAATATCATTTGTTTTTCAAAATTTTGGGTGATTTAGAAAACACGACTAGAATTTTGTTGTAAAAGGGGAAATTTTTTCTATTTTAAGAAAATTTTGAAGGAAACAACAGACCAACAGACTAATGGAGAAACACGTGTTTTGATATTGGATTAAGACATTTTTTTGTACACAAAGCATTAAAAAAAATTACTTTTCTAAAGGTAGGAAATTTGGTTATCCAAACGTTTAGTAAATGTAAGTTAACTCTTACAATAAGCCGACGATTTAAACCAATAACTTACTTTATAAATCCATAGTAACTGATATTAGAAATCTGCAAAATAATCGACGTTTTTAGTTATTTCGGGACCAAGAAATAGTAAAATTCGTAATGCGAAATTACTAAACTTTTTAGAAAGTATTTTTAAACTATTTTCTTATAAAATTATCAATATTTGATATTTTTAGAAAATCTAACCACTTTCATGTAGTCCAATAATAAAAAATTTAAATGAAATCGTAAAATCATTAATAAACAAAATTTATAGACTATAACGGCGTTGCGTTAAAACATGAACACCAATAAAAAAAACGAAAACACACTGTTGTAAAATAAATTAAACTCATAAACTCAGAGAGAGAAAATTCCAATTGGAGAAGGGGGTGGGGGGACAATTCGCGAGGGAATCAGAGCAAAAAAACTAAAAAAAAACAAAATCACTCTTGTCGGGAGCTCCAATTAGTCTTCGAGCGGTTCTTTGGGCTCGAACGGTCGAAAACTACAATTTTTTTGTTAGAAACTTTAGGAAGTTAATTAGCAATAAAGTTTTGTGTTTTTTTTAAATTAACGTATTAGATTTTTATCTTTTGTGGATTAAATCGTTAGAATTTTTATTTTTAATATTTTTTTGGCTACTTGGTCTCTGTGGAACAATTTTTCCCCTTCGTAATAGTAATGTAGTGTTCTCACAAGTTTAGGGGATCCATTTATTACTTTTCTTTAGTTGGAAGTATATGTATTAATTCCTTTTTAAATCACTTGGATTGTTTGTTTTGGGCCTTTTAATAATTTTCCATTTTTACAAACTTTAACAGTACGCATTAGTGAGGTTGAGTTCATTTAATTCAGTTGATTCGCTAAAGAAACGATACCTCCGGCTATAATTTCCGACGGATAAGCGTCGAATTAAAGTCAAAATACTAACTAAGAGATTTTATTGGATATAAAATCATACTTCCCAAGCTAACACCCGAAGTAGACTAAGATTTTTCAATGCAAAAACTGTATTTTTCTTTTTTGATCATTTCCTCTGTTAACTAAATGGTTTTAAATTACATTTGAGTGTTAGTGTTACTTAAAATTGTTTTACCCAATTTTATTATTAATTTTAAAATATCTATATTTCAAAAGGGTTCACAATCTTTAATTAAACGATCTGCCCTTTTAGATTAAAGTATTAGTGCGCTTTGTATTTATAATCCACAGCAAACTTGCACGTCTCTTAAAGATAAAGCGCGGATAAAACCCCTTTTTTAGCCTTACGGCTCTAAAAACTTCTTTGCAGAATTTCGCGCTCTTTTCTGGTGACAACAGATTTTAGGTCTCGCAAAAGTTAACATAGCCTTTAAATCAGGTTATCAAATATAATTATAGAACCTATTTAACGGATCAATTCAATCATATCCGTTACTTTTCGATATTATAACATAATCCTTAGGACCGATTAAATCCTTGGGCTGACCTCGATTCAAATTGAAGCTGCGTGGACCACATCAATACTGATTGTTCTGACTTCTTTTTATAATTAAACGAAACTTACAACCTCTAATTAAATTCTTTTTTTATAGGCTGCCTACGTACGAATTTCCTATAAATTACGATACAGATTCGCGGCAGGATTCGTGGGAGGCGACGATAATCAAAATCACCGTAGAGAACTAAGAGGCCGCCGACTCCACAGGACGAATCTTCTGCTTGGCTCAATTGCAGTCATATTTTGTGTCAGTTGGCTGCCTCTCAACGTTTTCAACCTCGTCGCAGATCTTTCCACGAACCAATTTTTTACATCACAGTCCATGATGGTAATTATTTTTCGTTTTATAAAACAGTAACTCTAACAAGTGATTATTTTTCATTCCCTTATCAACCGTTTTTGTTTTCAGATTTGCTACGCCATTTGCCACATGATGGGGATGTCTTCAGCTTGTTCGAACCCGATCCTCTACGGTTGCTTGAATGAGAATTTTTGGAAAGAATTCAAGGACATTCTTTGCATCCAGTCCAGCAACGATAACCTAGAGCCGTCAAAAAAAACTTCATTTAAAAAAAGTTCCCAGAAAGTCCAGAATAAAGCCAAACCTGACCTGGTCACCGGAGCTGATTATCAACTTTGCAACAATACTATAAGCACCGATATGACAGTTTTAACGAAATGCTAGCCCTCGAGGAATTTCGCTGTCAAAAGCGAAGCAATCAATGTGAAAAATGAAGCTAAGTAGTAAAAATATTACCAGGTATAAAATGTTACGACGAGAAAGCGCTTAGACAAGTGAATTTAAAAAGCCAAATCCGAAGATGATGTGATAAACTAAATGAAAATTAAACAGTTTTGTTAAATTTCAGGTACTCGGGAATTGTCATGAAAAAAAGTTTTTTCGCTGTGATGTTAAAAGAAGTGAAACTGAATAAAACGGGTGTATGTGAGTAAAATGAAATGAAAAGTTTGACTGACCTCAAAAAGTATAAACAAAACTATTTTGTGTAAACATTGTTGTATCCAAGACGAAGTTGAAAAAATATAGTGCGGGTAGTTTCATTTGCAGGAAGTGGAACTGAATATGTCAAATTCGAAGCTGTATAAATCTAGTGCATGTGCTAATATAAACGGAAATTTTAAGTGTAACTATTAAAATTTGATGGTGGAAAACTGTAGTGTTTTGTAAAAAATTGATAAAAAATTTAGATCACAATAAATTATTTACATGCAATATTAAATACTATAAAAGTTGATAACGTTGCATTTAAAAGTGAATTGCGATAAAGTGGAAACAATGTCTTACAAACTGTAGTTCTGTCTGTTTAACTTTTATTGTAAATAAGAATAGAAAGTTTATTCAGATAGTTCTATTTAAACCGATTTTAATGGGACAGATTTTCAACCATGACTTTTTAAATGTTTATTTTAATCTCCACAGTTTGGGAATACATTTTGGTGAAGATAAAAATATATTTGTAGACAACAGAGATACTTATTTGTAAAAACAATTTATGGAATTTGGTTTTATTAAAAAATATATATTTAATGTAAATTTATTTTTCATAATCCTCAACGACGCTTTATTTAAAAAAAATCAGATACATATAATATTTGACATTTGACATTTGACACTTGACGTTTGTGTCTTGGTGGAAAATACTTCTATCAAAAGATATGTCATATTTTTTTACTTTAAATCGTATCAAATATTATGATATATCTCACCCCAATGTTAACCTACACCTCATTTTCGAATTTGTCTAGCTATCTAAATTAAACTTTTAGCGCTGATTTTGCTTTTAGAGATTTTTTTATGGCTTTCGGTTTATTATGGGAAGGGATTTTATAAAACTAATCATAAACCTCAGTTCGGAGAATCCTATGATGGGAGAACAATCTGAACGATACCTTGACACTTGATCACGAGGGTACTTTTCGAGACGGATTTGTTAAAACTACAATTGATTCCAGAATTCGTCTAGTTTTCTCAACTGCACTTTTAGCTCTACTTTTGTTCTAACAGATTTTTAAGACTTTCGGTTTATTAAAAAGTTTTCGGTCTTTATAAAATTAACCATAATTCTCAATTCGGAGAATTATTGAAGGGATAACAATGTAAGCGAAACCTTTTCTTTATTGGAGGAAAAAATCCCTAAAAAAAGTCCTCCCCAGAGAGATTCCAATTTCTCCAATTATATAATTATTATATTATACAATTATAATCGTAAAACTCATCTGTGAATTTCATTTGATGCGTTACATTTATTTCAGTAACATTCCTTTAAAAATGAAATTTAGCATCTGTTAGTTAATTTTTAAATTCTTTGTATATCTTTCCCGAAAGAACCGTTGGAAATCCTTCTATTTAAAAGATTTTTAATATTCAGGTCATCATGTTTTGACTATTGAATTTGTAAATTTGAAAATAACTTTAAGTACATTTATTGAAATATTCCTAGAAAAATAAAAATGATTTTGCTTTACAGAGGCGCCTCTGTTATACTGTATTTTCTTTTTCTTCTTTTATTGCGAATCTTCAGATTATTACTAAGCTTATTCTTTTTCATCATACTTCGTCGAATTATCTAATATTTGATAGTTTTCGATTTTTCTCTGAAATAAAACAAGGCTACTCGAGATTATTACTGAACCTTGCCAACTTAAAATTATGGGAAATTTGCCATAAATCGAATGATGTCGACTCGTCAGCCTGCTGGAGCATCTCGAGTCGATGGGGAATCTAATGAAATTTTATTTTTGCAAAAAAATATGGAGAAGCTGGTAATGGTTCTGATAGGTGAAATCAAAATAAAAGCGTAGTTATCGGAGTAATGAAAATCGGGGCACATTCATAAGCGATACGTTTTGAATTTCAATCAGAGGAAATACGAAAATGTCTAAAGTAATTTAAATAATAATATATTCCACTTCAGTGTTATATTGAAATATGGGCCGTAATAAATACAGAAACTATAATTGCTTTAAATTTGAAATTGAATAGTATTAAATTAGTAACTATAAACAATTGGACGTTTAAATCGATATAAAGATAAATGAAACCACAGCTTTTAGCGTTAGGGGAGGAAGGTGGAAGGTGGTGTAAGAGGGCGAAGAACCACACTCTTTGGTTACAAACCCTCTGGTCACTGTTTGTAGGAGGTCTTCAAAAGTGATATTTTCTGAGGAAGGAAGGAAGAAGATGGACAAGTTATAAAACTGATCCGGTACTCCGCTTGTTATACTTTGGTAATTGGTAGAACATTTACATTAGGTCTAAATAGTGAAAATAGTAAAAAATATATTTTTAGATGCGTGTTGTTGTAGCAGTTAGATCAATAAATATCTTGATCATTAAGTCTCATCGTATTTTAAATTTTTTTAAATTTATTTACATTTTAGTGAAATTTAGTATTGAGCAGTTTATAACTAAAACATACTTATTGAGCAGTGTATATTAGCCGTAATAATAAAACCAGCACTTATTTATGAATTAGTACCTTAATAAATAATAAATTTATATTTAATATGAAACGTGGGTCGAAGGATTAGGAGATTGATACTAAAAAACGACGTACCGTTGAATATTTTTTCTTATACCTACATCAACATAATACAGAATTTTTTCGGAAGGAACTTTCTTGGTCCCTTACGATTTAAAAGACTCCCTTAAGACATGATGGTCCTACAAAGGATCTAAATAAAATAAGACACAAGATTAATCTCCGTTTTAACGACATGATGTGGGGCCAAAGTTGAATATTGCATGTTTGTCTTGTTTGGTTTAGTATGAATTAGTTATCTGAATGACTTTAGCATAAAAATCAGTATGGAAAAAGTAAATAGATTTTTTCAAATGACATTAAGGTAAGTTTTTGAGCATTGATAATACTAGGCAAAACTCGAGTTAATTAGTTCTTATACAGGGTGAGATATTTTTAATAGAAATGGTAGTGGATTTCTTTTTATTTAAAATTATTAGTGTCAATAAATTTTTTTGTCCTCTAAGAAGCATCCTTAACTTCTTTCTTCAAATTCGGATATGGATCTTTAATTTACTCTTACCACTATTAAACTTTCATTCATTGACGTTTCGTTTGAAAAAAAGATTATTATTACTTTTTGCAAATCGAGTTTTGACCTCATTCATGTATTAATTACGTTTACTTTTGAAATATCAAGTATAAAAATCATGTAATTTTTTTTATTTAGTTGTGTCATTCCATTTGACCGAATTTTTATATATACAGAAAAGGGTAATATTTATCAATCAAAAATTTCCCACATTGTAGACAATTTAAAAAAATGTAAATGTAATAGAAACGATTACAACTAGAAATTATACTGACTTTAATATTTTTATTCGAAATTAAATGCGGATTAGTTTTAAATAACAATCATTTTCATTAGACAATCATCAAAAATTCAAATAATAATAGTATTGATATTTTTTTATATATTTTCATTAGAGTTTCAAAAAGAACCTCTCAAACTAGTAAAAAAATAGATTTTCTACTTTTTCAAAAGCAAATATACTAAATCTCTAAAGTTAAAATTGTAATAAAATATTTAAAATACCATTTTCTTTTAAATATTTATCAAAAGTTTTGGTTTTATCATTGTTTTCTATTTTTTTCATCTTTGATTCTAAAACGCTCATTTGAGATAATATTGAACAGTGAGGAATAATTTTATTGCAATATTAAAATGTTGCATCTATTACAAAAATTATACATGGACATTTAAAGTTAAATTATTTCAATAAAAATATTAAAGAAACTTGGTATAAGTTTGGGTCCAAAAATTGTTGTTTTCCAAGAGACAGAAGGATTAAATTAATTAAAAAAAAATATTTTTCATTATTAATAAAAAAACTTTGGCAGGAAACAAGTCGCGCAGTTTGTTATTTAGATAAATAGACTTAAATAGTAGATATTATCTCATATCAAGCAACTAAAAATGCAATTTTTAAAGATCTCTAATTTTTCAAGAATCAAAATGATGAGAACATTACACTTTTTTCGAAAACGAAAAAAAATCTAAAGAGCTTACGAAGTTTGTAAAAAATTGTACTACTATTTTTTCGTGCAAAAAATTAATTAGTTCGCCAATTACAGGGTTGAATGAGATAGGTACCAAAGATATTTAACTAAAATTATAATAAAAATATTATTAAAATCCACTATTGGGTATTAATGAAAAATCAAAATTTAAAAAAATGAACATGCTATCGTGTATATGAAACGAAGCATTTTGGATATATATTTCTGGATTATCTTTTCATTTTTTGATCTAATGAATATTTCAGTAGTTTAAATAAGTTCATATTAACGCACTCTATATAGTACAAAAAACTTATATGATATCCATTAATATGGAATCAATAAGGATCTAAAATATAAGAGGAATGAGATTTTCTTTAAAAAAAAAATAAGATTAGGATCACAATTGTAAGGAATTTTTAGCTGTTTATACCTTTACACTAAATGGCGATATTACCACTATTTTGATTTTAAATCTAAAATAGTTGTTTTTAAAATAAAAATGGTTTTTAAGGAAAACGGTTATTTTGGATATAAAATAGTAATTATAAGTTACACCCAACCAAACTTATATGGAATCACTCTGTATTTCTGACTAAACTTTTTGTAAGGAAAAAATTTGGTATCCAACTTTAAGATGATGCTTTTTGTTGTAAACAAATATGATAATAAAAAAGAAACGTCTGCTGCGATTCATTATCTTGAGAATTTTGTGTTCAGTAGTAAAATCACGATTCTCCGGTAATTTTATTTCGGTCCAAAAAATGCCTTATATTGGACTAACAGATGTTTAGAGGGAAAAAATTATTGCTCTCATTGAACAAGTAATGGCTCATTATTAAAATCACTAATTTTCTTTATGTTTTTGCTTTTTGACCATTAACAATTTAAATCTAATTTCGTTTCAAAACCCAATAAAAATACCGTTGTGTTTATTTTGTCAACTAAGTAATTTTTTTATTGATATGTGGGTTATTTTTCATTAAAACTTTTTTGGTAAAGACTAAGTTTTATTCATACGAAAAAATGTTTCATACATCTCAAAAATTATACAAAATAATAAGTGATTCCATATAAGTTTGGTTGTGTGTATATTTGTAAAAGATCGGCGAAATTGATAAATGTAAGAGTTAACTTTTGTTGTAGGCGACAGTAAAGGAGTAGCTGAAGGAGAATATGTAAAATTTCTCATAGCCATAATTTTAATAATTACTTAGCATGTTTTCAAATATTCAAAAACGGCGATTTTTTTTAGTTATATTTTATTCTGCACTCTTGATAACTCTTATGTTATAATTTTTACTTACATTATATATGCTGATATACAATCCATATTTCTCTATAAATAAAATAAACAATTTTTTTATTGATACATAAGTATAACCTCAAGTTTTGCCTTCTGCAATTACATTCTCATAACATAAAAGAAAACGGTTATTTTGTATAATATTGCACAGTGTTAACGTTAATTTTTAATATAACTTTGATATCAGGTGTCATTAAAAAAATTGTATTGAGATTAAACAAATTTAAGTAGTCAAGGTAATAACTCTTTATTATAATAGTTTTCTATAAATATCCACGTCATAAATAAATTTACATATTTATCAAAATTTTATAGACTTTTGCTTATAAAATTTATAGGATTTAATTGAGATATTGAATTGACTTTTATACTAAATTTGTAGATTTTTGACTAAAATATTTATGCTTCTTATGCCATATATATTCAACAACAACTATTCAAATTGTAGTCTTTTTTCAAATTTACGGATTTAATGTGATTTACAGAAACTCGACTATAATTATTACAAAATATGTCTATTATATACATTTCACTGAAATTTAGTCATAAATTATTAAACCAGTGCTTGAGAGAAGCAATTAAAATTATACTAAAATGGGAGCTGAACAAAGCGTTGAGCATCTTCGTGACTATGAAGCGGAAAGTCTAGTCCCAAAAACATCTCAAATGTCATCTGAAACGTCATTCTAGCTAAACTAAATGGAAATTATTATCCTTGCTTGATTCTTACATGAGCTTCAATAATTCAAGATGGATTCACAGCCTATTTTTTTCATCTTGAAGAAGAATTCGAAGTTCCGGCAAATCAAATTATTGGAGATTTGTTTTCTTTAATAAACTGCAAAGGAACATTCATCTATGAGCAGGGTGAAATACTGGCACAATCATAAGAACTGGTTACAAAAAAAAGCACCCATTTGAAGAACCAATCCATTTTTCTGATCTTCAATGTAGAGGGATGTTCCTGGAGATCTTTCCATTTATATATTTAACTGAGGAACAAGCAAAATTGGTCTCTAATGAATCGATGAAAAAACATGTAACAAGATTTAATAATTTGATGATTCTTACATAGTCGTGACTATTTGTTTTGACGCGATAATTTTGAAATGTTATTAATTTGTTTTAATGTCTCCAACGTTACACCAAATGACCTACTATTCAAATTGTTAGTTAAGAACAAAAACAACTGGGTAGATAAGATATAGTTAAGATTCCTGATTTACTCCTAAAAGTGTCCTGGAGAGCGTGAGTCATAAATCCACATTTTTTCTTTTATTATACGGTTTTTATAAAGCCAAGTTTAATGAGAAAATATAACAAATTTCTCACCTGTGTGTTTAAATTAAAACATAATGAACATTTTAATTTTTATCTTTTATAGTTTTACTGGAGGTGATTTAATAGGTCTCCAAACAAGAATTTGTATTTGTATAAATATGTACTTGGAATGATATAGTTCATTTCATATTTGTTTTATCTATTGAACGTTCACGGCAAGTGTAGGTTTGCAGCACAAAAGAAAGGTGACTGAAGAAAATATAAAAAAAAGTCATGGAGAAACAAAATAGTTCTCAATATTAAATAGCAAATAAAAATAATTCCAATCAGATTACATTACAATTCAATTCAAATTTTAAAATTAAATCCACCTATAAAGTTGTATTTTAATTTTTTTTGCAGTTTTAATTAATAGAAAATGGAAATTAAAATTGAAAATTTATTTTACCTATTTAATTAACAGTCGATAAAAATATAGATTATTTCATTAGGAAAAATCAGACGAGATTTGCTGATTTTATTGTAAAGGTTTAAATATCTTAACCTGACTATTTTATTTTATTTTTTTTCTATTTAGGTTATAAAATATAAATTTCCACACCACCCCAGCGGTATTACCTTGGCGTGTAAGGGGCTGGTTAACCCTATAACCCCATTCAACCCCAAATAATTTAAATTTTCAAATAATGAAACCTATAATTTACAACATGAAGAACATTTCTAGAGTAAAAAAGTCATTCCAGAAACTAAGAAGATAACTTCAATCAAAAACGGAAAAAGATGGACAGGATCAACGAAAATAACTTCAACAAGAAACGGGCAACAAAAAAGAAGATCCTCCAGGAAACGAAAATCAGAGAAATGGCAAAGTCCCTGCAGAAACAGAGAAAATAACTTCAACCAAAAACAGAGAAATTGAAGAACAACGAACAAACATTCCAAAGAAACAATCAAACAAAGAACAAAATAGACAAAGCAATACCTTTCAAACACACCGTATATCATTAATTTTTACAAACTGTGTATAAAATATACTCACAGAATGTAAAAATTTCACAAAATATTCACTTACCTTTCGAACACACCGTATATCATCAATTTTTACAAACTATGTATAAAATATATGCACAGAATGTAATGTAATGACTAAAATTAATGAGATGGGCTTTGAACTGGTACCTCACGCACACTACCCACCTGATTTGGTCCCGTCGGACTTCAGCCTATTCTCCAACTTGAAGAAATTTCATGCGAGAAAGAAATATGCTTCAAACTTGGAAGTGACAAGCATTTATTTTGAAGAGTTGCCAGAATCTAACTACAGGGATGGAATAAAGAGTTTGGAACATCGATGGACCAAGTGCATTCAACTAGAAGGAGATTATGTCGAAAAATAAAAACAAATTTATTCTTCTAAATTATTCTTTTCTTTGTTAGACCGCGAATTAATCAACCCATTGTAAAAACTATTTCCAGTGACACGAAGAATGAACTGCATATTTTTTTGAAAATTTAGAAGTTGTTTGAGAATGCGCCCTGAAACACTTTGAGGGTTGAAATAAGGGAGAAGAAGATTCGAAAGAACAGTTGCGATCGGGATCTGGTCAACTCCGCGTTGTATTCCAAATCTCCAAAAATCGTTACAAACACGTGAATAAAATCTATCGAAGTTTTACGATTTAAAATTGACAGATATTAAAGAGTTGTGGAAGTATTAATTGTTATTGGTTTTGTGTGATTTATGAGGTAAATATTATCTGTATTTTTTAAATATTATTATTTTTAATATGAGGTACACTAGTTAAAATTTTATATACCAGTATGCTAAGGAACAACTCTGGGAAAGGCTAAAAACATGCAAAGTTTGACAATTTTTTATTCTCTAGTTATGAATCATTTTTGAATGAATCAAAGGAGATGCTATAAAATGTACATTAAATTATTAAATCGTCTCCGCAAGGTCCATTAAACATTTTAGAAAAGAATGAAAAAATAAAATCAAATATTTTCCTAACTTATAAAAATTTGGCTCTCATTGTGCGTCTCCGTTTTTGTTTCATTTGATTTTTGACCAAATGGCAGCATTTAGAAGAATAACTTGTTTATAAGATAATTTTTAATGATTTTATTACCTCATAAAATAGTAATTTCTAAAATTGAGGAAAATGGTTATCCACAGATGTAGCTGCAGCAATTATAGACTTTTTTGATGAAAAAACAAAAAAATAAATAAATTCGAACTATTATTACTGAAAATTAGCGCATGTAAAAGTTTTAAAAAAGTTATTCGAGAAAAATGGAAATAAAGTTTTAAGAATATTTTCTATATAAAAATAGTTTTCATTTTGTACATTTTTTTAATCCATTCCAGTGTTGTTCTCCTTTAAATGATGTTTTATAAAGATTTTTTAAATTACAAATTTAATGATTTATTAAAGGAAAGTTCAGAAGTTTATATTTGTAAAAAATTGTAAATAAAATTATTTTTATGTTATCGAAGATTTTTATTTTGTTTTTCTAAGAATCACTCTAGTATTGACATTTTCGAAGACCAAAACTACACTTTTCTATTTGTATGTTATCAAAGTACATAATTTTATTTCATTCATCATTTATTTTTAGGGAAAACAGTAACGGATCTAAAACAGACCCTTGGGGAACTCCAATTATTAAATCTGTCTCTTTGATTTTTACTATATTGTATAATAATTTTTCGACTGTTTTTTAATATACTCAATAAAATTTTATTACTATGCAAGTCAAGCTTCTTTTAATTCATATTGTGCAATTTTTAATATTTGATTTTACCGATTCAGGGTTACTTTTTCCTTCTTAAATTATTTATAAATTTCTTGTATAATATTTGACATACTTGATATTTCATAACGGCGTTTCCAAGTAAAGTTTCTATTGAACTATCGAACTAGTTAAACTTTGAAGTTTCATTACATAACTCACTATTAATCTCATTGTCGCACTTCTGGCTGAAGCTGTTTTTAAAGGGTTACCATAGCATATAAATGACCTTAAAGTTTGCTTTCATCGATTCGTGTCATAAAATCGCTATTGGGGTTCGGTTATGAAACGAATGGGGGGTAAATGGAAAATAACGAGATAACGAACACAGATAAATCAAAATTTATTATTTTGCCAAGGCCCCTGTTATTAATGTTATTATACACAAAGGAATCAGAAATTGTCTATGGCAGAACAAGCAGGACCTACAAAACATTTTTTTAACAGTTGTAATACCGGGTGTCCTAAAAGTTTCGGTCCCCTTTTTACTTGCAAATATTTGAGATAACAAAGTTTTTAAAAACTCCTCTTTGAATGCAATATTTTTGCAAAAATAAATTTATTGGTACCTCTATATTTTTTGTTTTGTAAACAAAATGTAGTTTTTTTTTCTTCGGATTGAAAAAGGCTAATTTTTATAATTATTACAACTTAAATTTAGGAAAAATTATATTAAAATATTATTTTTTGTATATAACTTTACTAATCAGCTGAGCTATATTTAGCTCAAAATTTATAGAAACGACGCAAAAAAAAACGAAAGGAAGCGTTTTTTATAATTTTACTGAAAAACATAGCTCTAAAGTCCTGTAGGAAACTAATATTTTTAACTTTCATTGTGTAAAAATTTTAGGAGTTTTATTAAATTTCTTTGTTATGTGGATTGGTTAAAGTTGTTGGTTTTCAAGAATGTTTAGTTGGAAGTTCAAGTAAATCAAATCAGGGACATCGAATTAATTCTGGTTTCATTAAGAAAGAAATAATTAGTATTTATTGCTGTACAGAGGAATTTGTCATTAAAACATTGCGCAATTGTCAAATAATTATAATAAATTGTAAATTATATCATCAGTGGTTAATAATGACATTGCTAATACTATTTTATGGACTGAGAAGATTTTCTTAATTATAATTTATCTGAAATTTGAACAGCGATATAGACTTTACAAAAAAAGTTGGAATTTAGGAGGCTAAAATGAAAATGAAAATGAACAAATAAAAGAGGGAATAAAATAATATTCAAAAGGGTAAACGGACAACCGAGTGAAAAAAAAAGAACAAACTTGCACTCAATTATACTTTGATCTTGAAAATGTTGGAATCTTTTGAGAATCAACCAAATGAGTGCAAAATGAGGATTTCCTTTTGTATGAATATTTTTTGTAATATCATAATAAAGTATGCATTCTACAAGTTATTTTATTTTGTTTTTATGTGAACCTGGAGTTTTATTCCAGAGAGAATGGAGTGCAGCAATTATTTATTTTTATAAAGTGCGCTAGATTCAGCACTAAAAGAGTAACAAGAATAACTCGTGTGCCTAAAAAATTCGAATTAAATATTAATATATATTACAAAAGAAGTTAAAATTATAAGTAATATGTTAATAATTATATGACACTGTAGATATTTTTTGGTCGGATTTGACGCTAATTTTAAATTGCAATTAAGTTAATATTGAAAGATTATACAAATAATAGCTTATAAAAGGTCGATTCCTTCTCTAATTAAAAGAAACAATTTAGAAATATCAATATTTCATTAACTATGTGCGCACATAACAAAGACATTCATTAGTTCGGTTGCCTCCTTACTATTGCTTCTCCAACTCTATTGAATTCATGTAAGCGATTATGAAGATGAAATGACGCAAGTCTAATCAAAAGCATAAACTAAATAAAGAACAGGTTGAAAATATTAAAAAAATACGATGAAAAATATAAAAATAAATGATATAACATGCGATATGATGTTATGAGAAGTAAAACGAATACAATTTGTATTATGCATTTAATCAAAGTCAATATTCTTTCTGTTTAACAAGAATTAAATAAATGTTTAACATTATGTATATAAACAACGCTACATTTTTGCTATGCCTTTGGCTTCTGGTGACCTTAACTTCTTTCTCATTTTTTCGAACTTCTTAAGTATCTTTTTTGACTCCTCTCTGTTCAATGTTTTAGTTTTCTATTTCCACTTTCCTTAAATCTGCTGTTACAGTTTCTAACCCATTTTCTTTTTCTTTACTCCTCTCTCCTCTTCTAATTATTTGGGTTCATAGGGAATACATCTTCCGAAGACTAACTATTTGTTTTTTTCTGAGTAATTGACGGTTTTCTATAAATATATTATAATTCGTTATTTGTTCGTCTTCTCCAAACTTCCTCGTTGCGTTTTATTCCTCCAAATATTTTTCTTAATATCCTCCTATCCCAAATTTCCAATTTATTCGTTTCTGGTTTGTTTAATATCTATAACTCACAGCTATACTGCTAGATATATCATTGTATTGTATAGTATCTTCTAGCTCTTGCTGCTCTGCATCCTTTTCCGATTATTTTATTTATTTTGTAGTATTCTTCGTTTCTTTTTGGACTATTCATTTGAACTGATTCGCTTGGTGGAAGCAGTATGTTTATTGTTTGTTGTTTTAGGCGTTATTTGTTGTTTTTTCTCTTTTAGACCTGATGATGACTTTGTAGGTCGAAACTAGATGTGAAGTTGATTAAAAATTTTATGTGGCATGATTTTGAGTTTCATGAATAACCTTTTCTTATTTCCACTTTCTCGAGAAATATTTGTATATGTACTCAAACCTAAATTATTTAATTAACTAATTTACAAAATCCTTTTGACTCCACTTCATTGGAAATATACATTTATTGAGCCAACCACTTCAAAAATGGAAATTTCGTATATACTGTGAACTAATTGGATGGCGTAAAGACTAAAGTACACAAGGAGGAAGGAAACTTAAATAAGTTTTACTGTAACAGGATACAGCTACGTTGACATGTTAGTTAATTAATTAAATTTTGAACTTTAGAAGTCTTAATAAGTTATGTAATGTGCCGTTGAAGTGGAATATTAAAGGAAAAGTATGAAAACGGACTTTCAAATCATTCGGACTTAGTTTCTTCTCTTTTTATTATTCACTTAATTTAAAAGACTTCCATCCAACTGGTTCAAGGACATTTACGTAACATACTTTGTTATGGAAACTGAATTGTAATTTCTGGAACTTGTTAATAATGTATGCTGCAAATAATTAACTTTAAAAGCTTTGTGCTGAAAAGTCGTAATGATGTGTATGATATTTAATGGATATATTGAAGTTCGACTCCTTTGAAGGGATCTTCAATGTTCAGTTACTATTCAAATTATTTTATTTCATTAAAGTAGTACCAGTCAAAGTTTCGCAGAACTTTGACGAGACTTATACGTTATTATAGTTTAATTCGATTTCAATGAAATACATATCTAAAGCAGACTCTATGAAACTTCTAAGAAACAGACAGTATTTAATTAAGAGATATATTTTTAAAATAAAAATAGCAAAAATATGTAAATGTGGAATTGCATTCAACCAAAATCTTCAGAGAAATTCGATACGTTGATGTGGATTAGTTTTTTTCCATCTCAATACCAGATTACGATGGAGGTTGAAAGAGATTCGTCTTTACCATTTCTGGTTATTACAATTATCTATTTTGTATCCCATGATTGTTGCTATTCCGTATACCCAAAATCTACCCATACCAACCGTTACTTCAATGTCCTTTTCTATCGTCACCCTGCTACGAAATGTCTTAACTGTAATCGCTCTTGATAATGGTTTAAAAACATCCAAAGAATTTGTTTTAGAAGTGAACTAAAATTTTCTAAATAAAATGTGTGAGTGGAACAACAAGAACAACATCAAGTACAAGGCCAAGGCGAAACCATAGCAGAGTTTGAAGATGTGGAAAACTCGATGTAGCTAAGGGTCCTTCTAAATAATAAATGCAAAAAGTAATTACAGCCTTGGTAGCCAAAGAAGAGTTCCAAAGAACAAGAAAGTATCCCTATAAGTAAAAAATTTATAAAACAATAGTAAGTCCTATTTGGATCTAGTCTTACGAGACAAACGAAACAAAACAAAGGCTGAAAACATGGTAGAGGAAGATGCTTAGAAGAATATTCGGAGGGAAACAAACAGAGCTAGGATGGGAAATTGAAATATATGAATTGTTTAAAAATATGCTTATAGTAACTTTGAGAAATAGAAAAAATGCAATGGCTAAGACACTTACAAAGGATGGAAGAAAAAAAATTGTAAAACCAATAACATGGAGAGTTTCTAAATGCATAGAGATCTATCGAGAAGAAGATGGAGGAAAGCAGTAGAAGAAGATTTTGAAGAATTATAAGTACAAGATTGCCAAGAAGCAAATAATTGGAAGGAGTGGAAGAAAAAAAAATTATAGGTATTTCATCTTCTTCGCTACTACTCGTATAAATATATTTTCAAAATCTTGCCGCGATAATTTCTGTAAGTTCTGCACATCGTAAAAACATTGATCTGTTATTTGTACATGATTGGTTTTTACGAAGTTCTACATCTTCTTATTTTCTTAATATTTCTGATATTATATAATTTTGTTTGTAATGCCGGACGATTATTTCTTTTTCTTAATTTTTAAAATATTTTGTTTACTATGGTAATTTTTGTATGAATTAAAATATTCAGAGTTTTGCCTGCTTAATATCCACAGGATGTTTGATTGATTTTTGTAATCACTTATTTGTTGATTGGGAGGAAGATTTTTATACATTTTATCACACACTAACTTGAGTGGAAAATATTATGAAGTATTTATACAAACATATTCCGTTGTTTATTTACATTTGCCCTAAGTACATCATAAACAAATTTCCAATTTTGTGGTTCAATTCTAGGTAAAAAAATAGTTTTATCGATTTCATTAAAGAATTTATATTTCCTATTGAGTTTTATGTTATTTACAGTTTCAAAACTAGTTTTTTGTGTTTTGTTTGTGTGTTTAGAAATGTGAAATTCAATTACTTCAGGCTTCTATTTTTCTATGTTTTTATAGGTATTATCAAAGATTGTTTACGATTGTGCCATATTCCGGGAATAATTAAAAACCGCCTTGAAAATAGAAATTTCACTACAAAACTCTTTATGAACAATAAAATTGACAAGAAAGTCTTTTGTTAATTAAAGAGGAAACTTGTATTTTCTTCCTAAAATGTATAATTTGATATTGATTTCCATTTTAATATATAGCAATTGGAGTCTGTAATTTATGGAATGTAAAGAAATTGCAGATATTACATTCCTTGTTTACTAACTGTAATAATATATAAGAGAAAATACTGTAACGTTACAGGAACATAATATAAATCAGAATTCGGATGATACGGATTACCAGGATATAATAAATATATTTCTGAGTATTTTCCTGAGACTATTGGTAATGCTGTTGCATATTCGGAGAAATGGCTCTGGATATTAACAACGTATGTATTCAAAGAATGAGAATATGGAACGACAATTTTAAATTTAATATTTTCCAGAATGTACTAGAAAATAAATAAATTTTGTTAAAGAAGTCATATTTACTAAATATCATAATCGATACTTATGCCTTGTCATATGTCAGTATTAAAATCAAGTTTCTTACTCTTTATTTCTCCATTTGTTTCTGTTTTCCGCGAGTTTTTTGGCCTTTCTACAGTCTGGTTTTTTTCACTTGAAATGTCTACCAGTCTTGTTCTATTTCTCTCATTTTCTACTCTTGTCTTATTACAATTTTATTCTTGTAATTATTCTTAAAGATTTCATCTCACTAGTTTTTATTCTTTTTCTTTTTGTTTATTTAATTTACACATTTCTGAGCCTTATATCAACATTGAGTCATACCGAGTATTATTTATAGTCACTCTAGTATCTGTTGTCAATTTTTTTAAAATAAATAATTGCTTAATTATTCGGTTATATAATCTGGTTTTGACTAATCTTTCTTCTTTTTCATTTTCTGTCATTCCATTTTCTGCTAGAATTATTCCTAAATATTCAAAATGTTTATCTTGTTCATGCTTCGTGTTGTCTGTTTTAAAATTTATGTATTCCAATTTTCTCGTTACTGCCATTGTTTTTATGTTAGTTTGGTCGATTTCCAATTTTCCAGCTTACTCAATGTGATAAAACGGTCCGTCCTGCATATTCGGACCATAAAATGCTATTAATCTATGAATAATTTTGATTGTATTCAGGTAATTAATAGTATCTGTATGGATTTCTTTCATACTATAACCAAATAATTGTAACATTGTCATTAACAGGCACATGAAATAAATAACAAGATTTTTGAAATTATTATAATTTTATGATTCATCAGGTAGATATTCGTTGGTTACATGACACAAATTTTTATTAAATGGGTATACATTTTCGAGTATATGTATAAAGTGAAAACTAATGATGTTAGAAAAAAATTATTAGAATATTTTGTTGTAAGTGACACGTTCTACATACCATTTAAAAATATGCATTATTTACACCCTGTTTATCATATTCCGATAATTTCTTATCAATAATACAATAGTTAATACAAGTAGCTTCCTAATATTTAAAAATTTATAATCCAAAATGATACTAAAAATTATTTTTAGATTTGTTACAGACGGTGCAATGGACAAAACCTAAGGATTGAAAAGTGATTTTGGTTTTGGATTTTGCTGAAAAAATGGAGCACAACTACTCAATCTTTGAAGTTAACTTCAATTTCAGTTCTGATTTATTTAATTACACTGACGTCGATTCAAAATTAATCGAGAGATATATTAAGAACAAAGGAATCGATGAGCCGTCCTATACCACCCTCATTGTTCTTTACTGCCTGCTTATTATAATGGGCGCCTTGGGAAATACTCTGGTGGTAAGTTATGGTACTTAAGTTTGTTTTAACATATATTATTAGTTGGCGGAAAAATCATTATTGTAGTCGTAAACTCTTCCAATTTAAATAAAAAGATAAATTATACTTATCTCGAATTTCCACAGTATTACAAATTTATTTTTAAATATTTTTCTCTGATCAGGTTTCGCTAAATTGCATTATCAAAGAGTGATTAGTAAACATTTTTGATAAATCGTGCTATATTCAATTAGACTACGAATCCAATGAGAGTTATTTTTGGAATTTTAAATCTGTTTAGTGCGATCAGGAAAAGTTTTATACAGAGTTCAAAATCTATACGAAAAACGATTTTTATTATAATTTTTAAGCATTCGGTGGATGTGCTAAATCTACTCAGTAATCATAAAGTCCGTTTATCTATACCAATCAATATAATGAGCTCACTTTTAATTTGGCAAGAATCAAAGGGATGCCCGAATTTCAATTGTTGTTTTTGGCCCTCCCAGTTGTCTGGAAAATCAATACGTTAAATTGAAAGGAAATAAAAACAACGACAAGCTTTGATTACACATCTATCGATCCTTCAGTTTAAAACAAGGCTTCCGGTCAACCAGAAAATATTAGTATTTTTTTTATCAGAACGAAGGCATTTTTATTAACATTCATAATTCACATACAACTCATTCAATAAAAATTAATGAACATATTATTGTACATAAACATATGTACAATTTGACAACCGTTTGATTGATGACATCGATGATTCTGGAGAAATTCATCCTTTATAAATAAATCTATAAATAGAATACAGTTTTTCGATAATTTAGGTTGATATACCAAATCATTTTCTGATAAAATGTTTTCAAATATTGTCATGTTTTCATTAGTAGAACCGAAATTAATGATTTAGTTAACAGATATTTTTTCATTCTGATATATAAGATGTATTTGCAGATATAATAGAATACGTCTCGTTTTTATTGTAAACATTTAAATATAAGAAACAAAAGAATTTTAACTATACTAAATTTTTAATCGATTCAAAAGTATCTTCCACTTAAAAGTATATGGGGTAAATCTAAAGAATTCAGGTTCTTCATTCATGATATTTTTTCTGATTTATTCAACCCACACTTTTCTGTTATCATTAATCGCCCTTATTCTTAGAAAAACGAGAATAGTTCCAGAAGTACCCGATTTAAAATAATTATCGTGGAAGAAAGTACCAACTTAGAAAAACCAAAAAAATAAGTTAAAGTTCGAATTGCTTCCTATTCGCCAGATTTGACATCGTTTCCAAACTTGAAAAAATGGTTGATCAGCAAAATATTTGCCTACAATGTATAGATATAGTCTATAGTTGATGGTTAGTCTGAAAAGCTCACAATAATTGGGGTATCGAAGATATTGAATGATCATTGTAAAAAAATGTATCGAGCTCAAAGGAGACTACATACATAAATAAAGATTTTTTAATTTTTTTACTGTCTCTATATAATTGCTGTTCTGACCATAGTGGAAGTTATTCTTTTCAATATTAAATTAACTCTCTTCTTACATTTTATCTCCAATACAAAGAAATGCATTTAAATAATCTGAGATTTCCTTAGATGGTCATATAGATTATTATGTGAATTAGTTTCGAGGACCATTTTGTTGGTCCTTAATTAAATCTTTTTTGACGGGAGTGTTTTAGTTAATTCCTTTTTTACAGATTGCTTCGGTTATCCGAAAACCTGCAATGCGAACACCAAGAAATATGTTCATAGTGAACTTAGCAGTAGCAGACCTCCTTTTGTGTACTGTTACTATGCCATTGACTCTCATGGAAATATTAACGAAATACTTTCCGCTTGGAAACAATTTGTTTATATGTAAATTAATCGGAATATTGCAGGCCACCAGCACTTATGTGTCAACAATATCAATCACGGCTATCGCTTTGGACAGATATCAGGTAAATGTATGCACATATGTTACCAGGAGATATAGAATACTGAAATTAACGTGTACACAATTATTTACAGATTATCATTATTAATCTTTTTTCAGGTAATCGTATATCCTACTAAAGAAAGTCTGCAAATATGTGGAGCTACCTTAATTCTTCTTCTTATATGGATTGTTGCTGGATTGCTGGCTCTACCACTTTTTATTATTAGGCATCTCATCCATCACACCATTGAGTTCGATTCTAATAGCTTGGATATTAACTTCTGCATAGAAAATTGGCCTGTGGAACATGGTAGAGCCTATTATTCAATATTTTCGTTGATATTCCAGTACACCCTTCCAATTATAATTGTTTCGGTAAGCTTTGTTTAAAACATATGTTTATTATTATAAACATCAAAGATAAATTATACTTATTTTGAATTTACACAGTTTTTCAAAGCTTTTGTAAAATTTATTATGTGACTTAAGTTTCACAATTTTCATGCATTGTTGGACATTTGACAGAAATTGACAAATTTCTTATGTTCACAGTTGGTTTACGATAAATTGAACATTGAAGTTTACACTTTACTATTTTGATAGTTATATCTAAGAAATCTATAGAACTATTCTCTTCAATTTCAACAGTAAATTTTATTTATATAAATTATTAAAAAAATTAAAGAAAATATCCAATTGTCTGTCACTAGCTGTAAAACCAGCAAAAATATCATCAACATATCTATACCAAAACAACACATTCTTAGATGTATTTGAATCAAAAATGTTTTGTTCAAAATTATCCATAAAAATATTTGCATAAATTAGTGATATTGGACTACCCATTCGGAATTCTTGATTTTGAATATAAAATTTATAATCAAAAACAAAGTGTAATTTTGATTCATACTTAAATTAACTAGGTTCGTATTTTCATTAAGTAAAATTTAGTTAACGTTTTTTTGTGTAGTAGTGATACAAAGTGTGTTCTGGGTTATTTCCAGAAACTGCCACTAGATGGCGTTGATGGCGCGCGTGCGCGCGGACCCGTTATATTTATTTTTCATCGTGTGTGTGACGTAGTCGGCAGATCCTTTAGGGAGATAACAGAGCGTATTGGAACATAATATATTTATTTTTTATGTCTTATGGGCGGCTGCGCCCCCTCACATGACCCCACCCCTTCAGCCAAATATAGAGAAGAAGAATTCGTCAATGGAAAATTACTATATTTTCCTTTTTTTCTACATCTTACGTTTTGGTAACCATGGCAACAAGGCGCTATTAAGTTAAATAAAATACATAGCCGACATCGGCAATAAAGTCGTTGTTTATGAGAGCGTTATCAATTGTGGTCGCCGTCATAAATTGATAATAGGTTGATATCTCTGTTTAAAATAGCCCTAATCAAAGCGTCCGAGGTGATAAATAACGATAATTTTTTACAAATTGTTGTTTTAAAACGTACAAAAGAAATCTTTTATTTTTTTCATCTGTTTAAAATAGCCCTAATCATAGCATTCGTACTCCATTTCACTTTTTTCTGCATAAACTTAATGATATTAAGTTGATTTTTTACGATTGTAGGATTATGTTCATAAGCACTACTGTTATTAGTCAAATAATGAGTTCGTTCAAGCACTAAGCACACTTGTCGAAAGTTACAGTTTGATATTAGAAGCACTTAAAATGTCGATTGAAATAAGCTTAATATTATCACTTCACTTGGATTTAAACACTGAAAAAGGTCCTTAATGTTAATTATTTAATTCGAATATTATCTCTGTTGAAAAAAAGTGAACCCTTCAAAGCAGTAAAATAAATTAAAATAAATCATAGTTGTTCTATCATGCTGGAGTTGTTTTCGAGTTTTAATTGTGTAAATTTGTTTGTACCTACTTTACCTTTACTATTTTGTAATGAAAAGCACAAGAATCATATTTACTACTTTGAAGATTGATGACAGCGCCCTCTAACGAATTCTACTTTTCCCAATACTATTTAATGAACAGTTGAAAAAACAAGAAATAAATTTTGTCTTTCTTCATAGTTACAGAAGTTCAAATAAATGTTTATTTTATCTAGACAGGAATTAGTGAGACTAATCAGAGCAATGCAATCAACCTCAACTAAATTCTAATAATATATTTATCGGTAAATTTCCACACCACCACTGAGGTATTACCATGGCGCGTTACCATTTTTAAGGGGATGGTTCGCCTGTAGCCCTATAACCCCATATTGCCCCAAATAAATGAAATTCACAAGTAATGAAAACTATCATTAATGAATAATTTACAACACGAAAAAAATTGATTACCAATTATTTACTAAAAAAAGCCGTTCCAGAAACTAAGAATATAACTTCAATCAAAAACGGAAATAGAAAAAGTCCCTCCATAAACAAACAAAATCTATTCAACCAAAAACAAAGAAATGAAAAAGTCCCTTCATAAACAAAGAAAATCTAATCAACCAAAAACAAAGAAATCGAAAAGTCTTTTCATAACCAAACAAAATCTATTCAACAAAAACAAAGAAATGAAAAAGTCCCTTCATAAACAAAGAAAATCTAATCAACCAAAAACAAAGAAATGGAATAGTCCCTTCATAAACAAAGAAAATCTAATCAACCAAAAACAAAGAAATGGAATAGTCCCTTCATAAACAAAGAAAATCTAATCAACCAAAAACAAAGAAATGGAATAGTCCCTTCATAAACAAGGAAAATCTCTTCAACCAAAAACAAAGAAATGGACGAGTCCTTTCATAACCAAACAAAATCTATTTAACCACAAACAAAGAAATGGAAAAGTCCCTTCATAATCAAAGAAAAATCTCTTCGACCAAAAACAAAGAAATAGAAACATAGAAATTGTCATGAACTTAGATACAGACCCTACAGACCAAAAAATGGAAATTCACTGAAAACTGCTTAAAATCCGAAAATATAATAAGAACTACAACCAACAAACGAAACCGGAGACAACAATACTAATGATAATCAACCCATCAAACTTCAGTTTCCGAGTTTCCGGAACAAATTCGACTGCCTTGCCCTTTAATGCATCCGCTTGCTTTGGACACAAGTCTGATCAATGCGGGTTCGGCAGAGACCCCAGCTAGAGGTGCACTAGAGTTCAACGGAGAACGGGGAAAAAGAAGGAGCGCCCCTCAATGAACAAAGAAAATAAAAGAATAGCCTCACCGGGAATATAGAGCACATCTTCAAGGAAAATGAGGTAAATAGAAGAACAGGGCCAAATAAAATGACTACCAAAGACAGGAAAATAGAAGAAAAGTCCTCCAGAAATAAACAAAATAATTTCAACCAAAAGCAAACGAAAACAATACCTTCAATCAAAAACAAAGAAATGGAAATGTCCCTCCATAAACAAAGAAAATCTATTCAACCCAAAACAAAGAAATGGAAAAGTTCTTTCATAAACAAAGAAAATCTCTTCAGTCAAAAACAAAAAAATGAAAAAGTCCTTTCAGAAACAAAGAAAATCTCTTCAACCAAAAACAGAGAAATGAAAAAGTCCTTTCATAAACAAAGAAAATCTCTTCAACCAAAAACAAAGAAATGAAAACTCCCTTGATAAACAAAGAAAATTTTTTTAACCAAAAACAAAGAAATGAAAATGTCCTTTCATAACTAAACAAAAATCTCTTCGGCCGAAAAAAAAGAAATGGAATAGTCCCTTCATAAACAAAGAAAATCTAATCAACCAAAAACAAAGAAATGGAATAGTCCCTTCATAAACAAAGAAAATCTCTTCAACCAAAAACAAAGGAAGGAAAAAGTTCCTTCATAAACAAAGAAAATCTAATCAACCAAAAGCAAAGAAATGGAAAAGTCCCTTCATAAACAAAGAAAATCTCTTCAACAAAAAACAAAGAAATGGAAAAGTACTTTCATAACCAAACAAAATCTATTCAACCAAAAACAAAGAAATGGAAAAGTCCCTTCATAAACAAAGAAAATCTAATCAACCAAAAACAAAGAAATGGAAAAGTCCCTTCATAAACAAAGAAAATCTCTTCAACCAAAAACAAAGAAATCGAAAAGTCCTTTCATAACCAAACAAAATCTATTCAACAAAAACAAAGAAATGAAAAAGTCCCTTCATAAACAAAGAAAATCTAATCAACCAAAAACAAAGAAATGGAAAAGTCCCTTCATAAACAAAGAAAATCTCTTCAACCAAAAACAAAGGAAGGAAAAAGTTCCTTCATAAACAAAGAAAATCTAATCAACCAAAAGCAAAGAAATGGAAAAGTCCCTTCATAAACAAAGAAAATCTCTTCAACCAAAAACAAAGAAATGGAAAAGTTCTTTCATAACCAAACAAAATCTATTCAACCAAAAACAAAGAAATGCAAAAGTCCCTTCATAAACAAAGAAAATCTAATCAACCAAAAACAAAGAAATGGAAAAGTCCCTTCATAAACAAAGAAAATCTCTTCAACCAAAAACAAAGAAATGGAAAAGTCCTTTGACAAACAAAGTAAATCTATTCAACCAAAAACATAGAAATGGAAAAGTCCCTTCATAAACAAAGAAAACATCTTCAACCAAAAACAAATAAATGAAAAAGTCCCTTCATAAACAGGGAAATTCTCTTCAACCAAAAACAGGGAAATCGAAAAGTCCCTCATGAAACAGAAAAAATATCCTCGACTTCAACCACAGGGAAATGGAAAATATCCTCAATAAACAACGAAAATAATTTCAACAAAAATCAGAAATAGAAAAACTAGCATTCCAAAGGAAAAAACAAAATAAACACAGTAATCTATAAATAATACAACGAACCCAGAGATAATAAATCTGATGATGATCAAACCCCAGTTTCCGAGACCCCGAAACAACGCTGCTTTTCCTTTTATTTATCTGCTTGCGTTGGGCCGAAATCTAAAATTTTCAATAAATAATATACACACTGTATGTTATTCAGTTATTAGAATGTACAAATTTTAAAAAATGTTCACTTACCTTTCGAACACACTGTATGTCATCAAATTTTTACAAAAGTAAAAATTTAATAATGTTTATTTGTCTTTCGAAGAAACTTTGCTGTTGAACACACTGTATATGATTCAATTTGTACAACTGTGTATAAAATATACGCACCGGATAAAAAATTTGAAAAAATGTTCATTCACCTTTCGAACACACTGTATATAATCAATTTTCATAAACTGTGTATAATATATACACACAGAATAATTTTTTTTTAAAAATGTTCATTTACTTTTGGAACACAGTGTATATCATAAATTTTTACAAATGTAAAAATTTAATAATAATCGAGGACACCCTGTTGTTGACGATCACTCATTTTTCATAAACCAGATATACGCAAAATATTTAAAAATAAAATTATCCAGAATAATTTTATCAAAAAGATATTAGGACTAAAATAGTTATGTATCACCCTCTATATTAGATCTAATATAGTCAAAAATATTTTTGGAATAGTTGAATTTAATAAAAAATAAATCAAAAAATCACCATGCAAATACAAGTTTTCCTATCTTTTCTGATAAAATTCTTACCCTGATGATGACCACCCAAAATTCTGAAACAAAGAGAAAATATTATTTATTCGCTATTTATTCTCAATTTGCTTAAAATTTAAATAAATCGTAATTTTAATGTTTTCATTTTTTAAGCATAAAAAAAATATAGAATTGATTTGATATATACTGTGCGTTTTTGTTTCCTTATTTTATTTTTAGGTATCAATAAAGAAATGTTAAATTTAAACGCTCTGTATATTAACACATGGAACTTAAAAAGTGTAAAATAAATTATTGGTTCCAGTTACTATTGCAAATAAAAAAAAATCACGCCCGGATTTCGCAAATTATATATAAAAAAATTTCAAAATGCAATTATAAGTTAATTTAAAAATAGTGTATCTAAATAATAAACAAAAAAATGTTTTTGAAAAAATTGATAGTTATATTCGTTAGTGTTAAGCGCTCTGTACATTAACGCAAAGAACTAAGTGTAAAATAATTTATTGATTGCAATTACTATTGAAAATAAAAAAAATAGGCATTGTTACTGCAAGAAATAAATGAAAAAAATTATAATGGTATTTATAAATAAATTTGAAACTGCAAAGGGCATTTAAAGGTTTTAAAAATAAAGCGACTAAAATTTTTTTCCAATTTTCAATTCAATTTCATCTAATAAATTTAAAAGGGCTTGATAATAAATAACATGTATGCTACCTTCTGATTTCAGAGGTAACCTTTCCCAATCCAAAAGGGCACTTCACACGCGCGCGATTGAACGGTTCTAAAACCGCACGAGATCCTCGACGAAAACGAAATAATCGAAAGCGATTAAATTTTTTTAACTAATTGATAAAAATCAAAAGAATTATTCGATTTTTAGGACCGATCGCGGTGACTAACACTCCAATAATGAATTTATTTTGATACATTAATATCTTAGTCACGACATCCTTACATAATCATGACTCATATGTTTACAAACAAATATTTAATAAAAAATCGTAAAAATATCTATAATTTAGAGTTGAAATTATTTGAATGTTACTACTATTAAACTTTTTTAGTTGCTGTGAAAGATGACAACTAGTTTCTATTAATAAATCATGATCAGGCCCTAATCAGGAAAACTAATTTTTTCCCAATTTTCAATGTAATTCCATTTAATAAATTTAAAAGCGTTTAATAATAAAAACATTAATCTTACCTTCTGATTTCAGAGGTAAACTTTCCCAATCCAAAAGGGCACTTCACACGCGCGCGATTGAACGGTTCTAAAACCGCACGAGATCCTCAACGAAAACGAAATAATCGAAAGCGATTAAATTTTTTTAACTAATAGATAAAAATCAAAAGAATTATTCGATTTTAGGACCGAACGCGGTGACTAACACTACAATAATGAATTTATTTTGATACATGAATATCTTAGTCACGACAACCTTACATAGTAATGATTAATATGTTTATGTGAAGTGGTTAAAAGTTTAAATTAAAATATAATTTCTTTATTTTTTGATGTTAATAAATGAAATTAAATGAAAAATTTTTTTTAATAAAACACCTTGGACATTTTTAGTTGTTTATTGCAACATTAGACGAGGATCGAAACCTTCTTTGAATACATTTATAAAGAAATTTTAGTAACAAAATACATATAGCAGATAACGAGAGGCACGATATTGTAAATGTCTTGTTAATTTCGCCATTTAATTGTCCATCCTTGACGCTGGAACTGATGTTGGTTGTATTCACCTTAAGGGGTAACATACTTTCGTTATTCTTGTATTGTCCAAATTTAAATTTCTCAACTGCTTTATAACATTTTTTGTCTTCGTACAGTTTAATATCTTTATCATAAATATGTTTGTCTTTAGCTTGACGCATGTCTAAAAGCACTAATACTTATCCCCCAAGCGTTATTAATAAATATTGTATAATAAACCCCACCTACTACTTCACACTGACGATGGAAATTCCATGGTGAAGAAGTCTATTCTGCACAAAGTTTAAATTAAAGACACTTTGTATCACTACTTTGTGTTTTCATTTAATTTATGTGTATTCATTCTAGAGAGTTTTTTAATGAATATTTTGATTTGTAACGATAGTCAGTTAAAGTTTTATTAACAATTTCTGCTAATTTTTATTTGGAGCATTGACATTTTTATTATTATTGCAGAAAATACTCAGTATAATACGTACATGCGTTTAATCCAATTAAATATGGGATGTTTTCCTAAGGGAAATTTCAAATATATATAATTTAGAATTAATTTAAGTAATGGCTGTTTACAGAAGTGTTGGAATAATAAAACATTAGCTAATAATTGTCAATCTAACTGGCCATTTTTTAGAATTTATAACTTATAACGTTCGTGACTTTTCTGAACCCCTAATTCGATAATTTTGTCTGTTAATTAAGTCATCAAGATGAGGATGCGTTTCATCGTTGAAGATAATTTTGTTCAAAAAATCAGCATCCACTTGTTGTTCCATATTCTTTTAAGGAAATCTTATCATCGTGCTTCCATTCTTGAGTAAAATGAAGCATGAAGATGCAAATATTTCTCAAGAATACGTTGTAGAGAGTTTCTTGGAATGTCCAATTATTGAATACAGTGCGGAATTAATATTCTTGGACTTAACACTCTCACGAATTGCTTCGATGTTTAAAATTTAGCTCAACAATTCATTGTTATTTTATTTATAATATTCCGCTGTCACGTTTTCTTTTTTTTTCGTTGGCAAGCCTTTAATAAATGGCGCAAAATTCAAATCTTGAATTTTTGGACACCCTTTACTTTGGAGAACAATATAAGTCGGTGATTAAAGGTTTAGAATACAACCGAAGAGAGAACAATTCCAATTACTTTCTATTTTCTAGTGACTGTATAGAAGCCTAAAATAACATGAAATTTCTAACTATCCATCGGACTCTATCTTTGGACGTTTGTTTAGTTTTGTTGTCCTATTAATTCAATTTACATTCCATTATCCCTATGGAGTTGTTTCTGCATCTCTATTTTTGCATTTATTCGTGCTCTCGGAGTGTTTGTTTTTTTATTATACAATAAGGACCTTGAATCGTCATTGTTTAGTTGGTCACGTAAATGCTATTATCACAACAAATTCATCACGTTTATCAAATTAGCAGAAAAATGTACAGAGCAACATTGTCGTTCCAGATATTTTTCCTACAGGACCACCATTTTTTTCCATTCGTTCACTAGATGGGTTCTGTGCGGCGACCAGGTATTACATTTAAATTTCTTTTCTCCACGACCATTAATGGTATGTGTTAATTCCAACACCATTTTTAATAATAAAATGTAAACATTCTCACTCGTGAGATAGAATATTTATTCTGAAACACTTGCTTCCTATGTGTTTTGCATATATTTTCATTCTATAACAATTTACAGAATAAATATTCTAAACAATATCGATAGCCATGGATGTCAAAACTGTTAATGTCAGATGCTCAGGTGCAAATAGTGGCGTTATAATAATCCATTTTCAAATAATATCGATAGTCAAATTTTAATTTATTTAAAATATTGAGTAAAAATTCGAGTGAATTTCTGGTCGTGGAGAAAGTATAGCATGTTACTTGGTTAGAATAACAAAATTCGATACTGGTTAGGAATGTTCCACTCGTATAGAATTTATTTCATTCTAACCTTGTTACAGAATATACTATTCCACTAAAGTCATTGAAATATGACTGCATCTTTCTAAGGCTAATTGCTGAAAGAATGGACTAAAACTATGTGAAACATATTTTACAGTTGCCACTACATGAATCTTTAGTGTTTCATTTTCCAACCAATCACTTCCGTCCAAGACATAAATCGTAAAATGAGTTGTTTTCAGTAACTTCAATGAAAATGAGCCAACACATACTACTGTACAAAGTCTACAAATTAACAATTAAAAGTTTACAATGCTAAAAAGTGAGTGTATTACGTTTTAAAGGCATACTCATTTCATTTTTCACAAGTGACAGCTAAAACTAACTTGTAGAGCTTTACTGTGGTTACTAAAGTGTTGTTAAATGTATAAACTTGAAATTGTGAGACAATTCGCTTTAACATGCGTGTCTTAACTGTTGAGCTTATGGTGATCGACTGCTGGCAAGGGACACGTCTTATTGGTCAATTATGGTGCGATCTTAACTAATTTTTCGATTGGCTGAGAATGGATGAATGAAATGTTCTCGAAATATAATACGGGCTACAATGTGTTGCATATTGTTTTCACTTGTTTGAAATTTTAAGCAATTGTATTTTTCAATCTGTGGATTTCGATCTCCAGGGTCACAAAATATTATTTATGAAGTCCTGAAGGCTGTCTGGTTATTTTTTTAATTCATCAAATCGTGGCTCTACTTTTAGGAGGCAAATTACCATTCTACAAACCAATGTTTAAAAGCAAATCTTGAAAGATTAATAACAAAATTGTGTCGTTCACCCTTTAGCTTGAAATAACGGGGATTATACCAAAAATTAAAAAATGCTAATTTTATCTATGTAAAAAAAGAAAACTTAGGTTACATTTGGGGAAATAGCTGGAAAGGACGGTATTTGGTTATTTTTCTACACAAATTTTAAATTAACACTTTCTCTACTAAATTTACTGAGACATTCATCTGTCGAACTACTAAAAATTCTCAACCTTATCTTTGACGTGTCCTCTGTTATTTGCTTCAACGAGGAAAGTATGTTTACGATAATGACAGTTAAAGAAAACTTATAATTCAAAGGTGGCGCAAATAATAAGACATGAGTTTTCGTTAATGCAAATTCAAAAAAACTTTACAATGCAAATGGCGTAACCAATTATTTCGAAATTAAGTGAGGACCCCAGCAAAATCCCATCAAAAAATAAAATAATCCCAGTTAACAAATATCCCATTTGTTTTGGTTTTTTTTTCAAAGGTTTTTAGGCATAAACCATGTGTGATACTTCATTCAAAAGTGCGTTATACTGAAAAAAATGTACCAATTCAACTAATAAATGGTTAGTATTACTTATATTTAACTTACTCAAAACGATACTTCGTTTGCCTGGAAAAGTCACCAAAAGTTGGTCGTTCCTCTGGCATTTTTTTTATAAAAATTCTAGTAAGTGAGGTAAAAATTGGAGACGTGACAAATTAGATGAATAAAATAATTTTGCAGAATGTACAGGATGTACTAATGTGAGTTGAGTATTATTTTAACATTTAAAATGAGTCAATTTTAAGCAGTTATCGAATATAAAAACTTACTACAAAATATTGTCTCACTGCAACCTTCTTAATACAAGGTAAATATATATAAGCAGGATTATATTTTCCCATGTTCGACGCCAGAATCTAAATTCTTCACTTCTTTTTGTTATTGAGTACAAACTCCTTCTATAACCCAAAGTTGATTGATTGAGTGCTGCTATTGCTCTTGATGGAAATATATTGAAATATAGGATTAAACTGAACGTATATATTTTGTGCCAAAAAAACTAGTTTTGGTTTGTACAGCATGGAAAATATTTTATAGCGTCGGTGTCACGTGATGAACTATATTTTAATTTTGCTAAAAGCGATGTCTCAAGCGTAACTTTTGTTTTGTTGAATTATTTCAAATGGATAACGCTCATTTTTCATTTTACGAAGTTGCTTGTTCAGGAAATATGGTGCTTTGACGTGTTTACTTTTATTTATTATGTGTATACATGAATGATCAGGACACTCACTTCTTGTGTAGACAAAAAAGAAAATTCTGACAATGTATAACGTTATTCTATTTATAGCATCCCGTTTTAAATATGTATAAACATGAGTGTTAGTTATTCATGAATACTAAATAGGGCATTGCGCCCTCTAATTACATATCGCTAATTGGACAAAATATTATAAAATCTTTCTGCTCTTGCATATCATGAATAAACTATTTGAAAAGGGCTTGGGTGTAGGATTAAATTAAAAACCATATTTTTGAGTTATCACTCTTTAAGCCTTATCTTCCGAATACGCCGGGTAATTTTGCCTTGTTTACGGCGTAAAATCACAGGATTACCACAATATTTTTACGGACGTTTGAATTTTTAAAACGACCCAAATTACTTCGTAAATGAGTTTTAAATCCGTATTTTTGGAAAAATGTAAATAAAATATTTTTGGTTTAATTTTATACAGGATTTATACTTATTACTCGATTTCACTTGAATGGTTTGTTAAATTTATGTTCTATTTTTGGCTAATATTGTTAGTGGGTATACCTTGGTTTTAATGTTATCTGCAATATTTTTTGGTATTATTTTATCTATTTTATAAAAGAAAGAGAAATATAAAAAATCTAAGAGTGTATAATAATAACTATAGGACAAGTAAAGATTGCTGCAAAAAAGCGAAAGAAACGACTCTAAATTATATATATAAAATATAGAAAATTATTAAAAACAGAAGTTAAATAGATCAAAAAATAGATGGGTCACAGACTTAGAAACTTAAGACATGAAAAGAAAAAGACAAATATGGCTTAGGATAAAAGTTGGGAAATAAAATTAAGCGATACGCCATATACAAGGTGTCCGCGAAAATAATGCATATTTTTAAATGGTATACAGAACATATCATTTGCAACAAAATATTCCAATAAAAAAATTTTTTACACTTTAAAAATTTACTCGAAAATTTATACGTGGCAACACCTTACACTTTTAATAAAAATATGTGTCATGTAATCAAAGAATATCTACTTTATGTATTATAAAATTGTGTTAGTTTGCAGAAGATTCGGATCGTTTAATCGCAAGTTTATCGTTTGGTAAAGTAGTTTAAATAATTCAGTGAAAAATGACATTTTATTCTAATGAAGAATATTAGGACATGCCAACTAATCTAATCCGCGATGTTTTGTGTCAAAAGTCTCAAAGATTTTTGGAAATCTGTAGTGTTTTATTAAAAAAAGTAGCGGTAGAAATCGTTGGGATCGTGTAATAATTTTCGAGAATACATTTTTCACTCTTCTACATCTAAATACTTTTCTAAATATCTAGGTGTACTAAAATAAAAACTTATTTTTAGAACCATTGTTTATGCTTGACAGAGTTATCGGTGTTGCCGACTTTAGTTGTTTTTCGGTAAATAATATTTGGATAGATCTGTAATACTAATATTTATTTCTTTGAAAACGGCTGACTTTAGAAAAAACAATTTATAAAACATTTTTATTATGCATACGTTATTATACCTCATCCATAAATATGTGCATTATTTTCGCGGAATATCGAAACGATTAAAATATACCTGGTACAAAACGAATAATGATGGATGTATTTAAATTTATTCGGCATAGCGAAAATAGAAAATGAATGTAGGAAATATATTTTGGAAGTTTCAATGTTAAAAAGAGTTACAAGGTGTTAAAAATCAACTGATTACTAACCATTTCAAATTTATATCAGACTCATTATTATCGAAGTCTCTCTCGCTCTCAATGTTGTTATAATAGTTAAAGAAATTTCTTCTATATCCAATATTCGCTCCCTGTCATTCCATGCCAAACTTCTTATTTATACTGACTTTTTTTATCGTTAAGTATAACACTGTGTGAATTTGTATTATTTCCTTTTCTTTATTTCTTCTGTTTCTTCGTGTTTTCCTTTCTAGTTTCCTTAAAAATCTCATTTCTATAATCATTTCTTCTGATTTTCTGTTGGTTCCCATTTTTGCTATTGTGCATAATTGTTGATCTAAAAATTTTTTGACGACTTTGTACAGGTATAAATATGCAGATATTGATGTGATTTTGGTTTTCGTATTTACGTTTTTATAAATTTGTTCAATGTGTATTATTTTTTAAATATAAACAAGCAATTAATTTGTTCTAATAATAATATGTTTTAAATTAATTTTGATTAGCGGCTGTGGTCATGCTTTGATAGGACTATTTTGCCATTAACAAAAAAAAACTACCTTTTTTTACATTATAAAACTGTTACGATCTACTTGGAGATCTTAAAAAAATTAATGCTTGGAATACGATGCAGTCACGTAGCCAACCAGAAAATTGGAATTTATTGCGACCATAAAAACCTGGAGGAAAAAATAAATCCATTACACCTTGGGGTGTTTCCACGTTTCGTAAATTAACCCGGTAATCTGTACAAAACTTAGTTTCATTTTTATTCTGAAATTCATTCTAGTTTATTTTTCAATTTCCTTTTGTAGATCTGTTAATTTCCGTTTGCAATGTCGAGAGTTACGACCAAATTAAATAACCGAGTTTAAAATTCTTGCTTAAGGAAAATCGTAAATTGTTAATTTTTCGCCTGTGGGAATCTGCAGATAAAATTTTTGTTGTATAAAATGGAGATTTCTTGTGTTCAAAAGCTATCAAATAATTTAGTTCATATATCCAATAAAAAATTATTTTTCGTAATTTTCCAAGAGTATATAAAATAAATATGAAAGATAACTTATACTTATCTTGAATTTCTACAGTATTACAAATCTCTTTTATAATTTTTCTGTGACTTAAGATTCGCTAATCACATTGTCAAATAAGTTAAGATTGCTTAAAAGGTAAACGAATATTTTTAAATGATGAAAGGCACTTTTTAAATAGTGAAAGAGAGTTGTTTTTAACTCATTTTTTAAGTTACATTAATGATTTTTTTAGCTTCTTGTGGTTTTCTTGTAGATGGTGCTGTTTCATTATCTTGAATTTTCTTTTCATTTTAAGTTTTATTACTTAATTTTAGCTGTGTGGTCTGAAGAGTCATTAAACCTTTTAACTTAGACTTGAGGGGACAATTTATATTTAAATTATATGAAGGGCGATAAATAACAACAAAAGAATCTATTCTAGAGCGGAGAGTGAGTGTGTGCATTGCTTAGTGACTTCTTAGCGACTCTTTCTTTCTGGTACTGGAGTGACTGTGACTCGGGCGTTATGTGTAATCACGACTGATTATTAATTGTGTGCTCAGAGGGCAGTTTTTATTGGTCAATTTTTGTAGCGTATATTATCGAATTGTTGATTGGTTGAAATAAAAATTGTGGATGTAACAAATTACAGGCATTAAATTATTTTGTAGAATGTACAGAGTGTACTAATGTGAGTTCAATATTATTTTAACTTGTTTAAAATGAGTGAATTTTAAAGAATAAAAGTACTAAAAGTACTTTTAGTACATTTGCCTTAGCAACCACTTTCTACACATAAGTGGTTTATTTTTGGTACTGAAAAACATAAAATGAGAGAGATGTTTGTAAAACAAAATTATTTTTTTATTATTTTCAGGCGGCTTATTTAAGAATTTCGTTAAAACTTCGATACAGATACACTGGAGGTTTCGTCGGTGATGAAGGAACCCAAAGGGCTCGTCGGGAACTTCGTGGACGTCGTCTGCATAAAACCAACTTACTTCTTGGTTCTATTGCCATTATTTTTTGCATCAGCTGGTTGCCTTTAAACGTCTACAATTTAGTTGCAGATCTTTCTACAAGTCAGTCGTTTACGACACAACCAATGATGGTAAATCCTTAACAACCCTTTCTTCATCTGATCCTAATTAACATACAAATTTATTTTTGTCTGCAGATTTGTTACGCCGTATGTCACATGATGGGAATGTCTTCTGCCTGTTCCAATCCGATACTCTATGGATGTCTAAACGAGAACTTCTGGAAAGAATTCAAGGATATCCTCTGTTTAGAATCTAGCGATAACCAGAGACCGACAGTGAAGAAATCTTCCTTCAGGAAGAGTTCCCAGAAGATTCCGATCCGAGATGCACCCGACGTAGTAACAGCGACTGGTGGTTTGGACTACCATTTGTGTAATACAGTGAGTACAGATATGACAGTCCTAACAAAGTGCTAGCCTTTAAGGACCTTCGCTGTAAAATGTGAAAAAAATGAATCCGGGGTACAGGATAATATGGTATGATAGTGATATTAAAAGTGATGTGATAATAATAAACTAATTGATTAATGTCAAAGGAAGTTGTTTAAAGCAACAGATAAAGGGATTTATGGTGAGAAAACTGTTAGTTAAATAGGATATGTAGGTAGTATTATGTAAGAATATTTATTATACTCAAACAAGACAGATATATTTATACGAAGAATTATTAAGAGTAGTTTTAGAAAAAAATATTTTAATACGACCATAAGTGTAAATAAAAATGGAGAAAATATTGTTTTCAAAAGATAGTTTTTTAAGGTGATGTATATTCAGGGTGTCCGCGAAAATAATGCACATTTTTATGGATGAGGTATAAAAAATATTAGTATTTGACATCTATCTAAATATTATTTACCAAAAACAACTATAGTCAGCAACACTTGAATAACCTGGTCAAGTTCAATGCTGATAATAATTGTTTTATAAACGTTCTAAAAATAAGTTATTTTAGTATACTTGAATATTTAAAATGGTTCATTACAGGGGGATCTGGAACAGTAAAAAATGTATTTTCGGTAATTACTAGAGGTTTCGATCGATTTCTACCTTTTTTTTAGGTATTACACTACACGTTTCCAACAATCTTTGGGACGCTCACACAAAACTTCGCGGTTTGCATTAATTTACATGAGATATTCTTTGATTTGAATAAAATGCCATTTTTCACTGAATTATTTAATAACTTTAACAAACAATAAACTTAAAATCACAAAACAATCTTAATTTTCTACAAAATAGCACAATTTTATAATTCATCGTGTAGATCTTCCTTGGTTATATGACACATATTTAATTAAAAGTGTGAAGTGTTGCCACATATAAATTTTCGAGTAAATATTTAATTAATTTTCGGGTAAACTAATGATGAAAAAAAATTTATTAGAATATTTTTTAGCACATGACACGCTCACCATACCATTTAATAATATGCATTATTTTCGCATTTCCTGTGCAGCTATTTTTTATACTGGGTGTTCCATTTATAACAAAATACCCTAAGTAAGTTTTCGAAAGAATATTTTATAAAAACCGACCATCTTGCTGTATTTTTTTTGTGCAAAACCATTTTGTAATTTGGATATTTCGTATCGAAATGGTTATCGTAGTGACAGAGTAATTTTAGAATATTTCAAAACCGATTAGATGTATATATTTTAAATTATCTTATGGGATTAGGGCAATGGGTGTAACATTCTCGACGAAATAAAAATTAACGATCGTTTCTTATATAATTATTCATTTGAAGAGTTATTAGAATGTTTACTTTAAACAAAACATACTGAATAAACTATATATATATATATATATGTGAGTAAATAAACTTATTCATATAGATTCTCATATTTGTAAATTCATACTATTTTTTTTTAATATTTATACTTAGGCTGTAAATGTAATAATGATATTCGTATTTAAGATATTTCCAAAAGTTTGTACATTGCTGTTTTTATCCAGATATTTTAACCAATTAAACATATTTTAAAAAATTTTAGTGGTTTAATTGATTAATCCAATTGTTATTATTGTTGTTGGTTGCCATAAATTACTATCGATTTTCTCTTATAACTGATTATACATTTTATATTTAATAATAATTAACAAAATAATATCAAAAGAACAACGGAAGAAAAACATGAAAATTAAACTTTTAAAATTTTCAATATCGATAAAATTAAATAAAAAATCAACATTTTCTATGTAAAATCTCCTTGAATACGATCCTGTTTCTTGCATTGGACCGAAGTTAGAGCCGAATTATTGAAAGTCACATGGAACCAAGTCAGTTATTGTTCGGGATGAAAATACAAATTATACACAACAATTGTTCATTCTGGAGCACCTTTTTCTTTTTGTAAAGAGTTCACCAGGTACATAATGTTACATGTGTAAGTATTTTCTGTAATAATTTTTGAAAACTTTAGGTACTTGTTAAATACTAAAATAATTTCATTTAAAATAATATAAATATAAATTCCGAAGAAGACTAGGAATACAGATAATTAATTATTCGTCTATAATAACGAAACTTACACTTAAATTAGTCTGCAGGAAAAAATTTAATTTTTTAGGTTATGGACAGTATCTTTTAGAATTCCATAATTTCATTATTGTTAGTGTCATTTTCTGACAGTTAATTTTTAAGTTTTCGGGCTCAGCCCACGAAAAAAACTATTGTTTTAAAATTTGTACTACTTTTTAAAACTCATTATATCTTTAAATACATAATTTCTCGCAAAAATATAATTACAGATTAAGAAAACTCATACATTTATTATTTAAATTTTCTTAATTAATCAATGTCATATTTTTGTAATTAAAAATATCTTTAATTTAATTCATAATTTGTTGCAATTTCGTTGTAAACTTATTTTTAATTTTATTCAAAAATTACCTAGCTTTATTCTGATATTGAAAAATTATGTGAACATATTTCGGTTATGAACTTGCCAAATAACTTTATGTTAGAATTAATTATATATTTTTAATTAAAAAAATGGTAATTTCAATTATACGTTCGATTAACCTTGAAATTTTCTAATTATGTTAACGTCATGTTATTTTATGTTTTCTTGTTAATTTTGTTCACTGTTAATTTGTTTCAAGCAATTATATAAGAATTTTCATTTCAAATATATTTTATTTTTTATTACTTACTTTAGATCAGAATTTCATTACATTGACTTCCTGATAACCATAACATTAGTTTCACATTAAATTTACAAACCATTTTATGATAAAATCCTACTACAGTAAATTTTATTTGATGATGTCATTTTGTATCGAACTAGTTACCATCACATGAAAAACTGGATATTTTATATTTTCCTGCAAATGTGCCCATTTTGGAAATCTGGGGTTTCAATTCCATTTGCTATTGCTAAAAAAAATAATCAGCCATCAACTTGAACCCGTCCATTTTAACAAGAAAAATCTAAAAAAATAATCATATTTTTCTATCGTGTGTTCGGTAGGGCTTCGAGTTTTGTAGTTCGAGTGCAGCCGTTTCAAAGAAGTCAAAACTCTTGATTTCCGAATAAAAACTGCGAAAGAGCTTTTGAAGAAATTTGGTTTACGTAATGGTCTTTTCTTATGGAAATCATATTTATTTAAGTACTTACGAGACGAAAAAAAAATCTTCCATTAAAAATTTCATCAATTGGTTTATCCATGATGTAATAATTTGTCATTTTTCATTTTTTATGTTTATAAAATACATATGTGTACTAGAGAATAGATTTCAAAACGGATTGTCTCTTAATGTTCCGGATGCTTCTACGTCTGTAGCTGGAGGTCCTCAGGAAACTAAGTAGTAATTCATTCCCAACTGAATACAAATCCCCCAGACCCAGGACAAATACCTCAGAAATGGTTAAAGAGAAGGTAATTTATTATCTATATTGTTTAGATAATCTCCGTTTAATACAGATTATTCATCAGAAAGTTTTACGTTTCAGTTTGTAACCCGAAATCGAGAAAATATTTGTATTCCGTTTTGGGTGCCTTCAAGTTTTTACTAATATTATTTTTAGTCAAAACAAGATATTTTAGAAATTTGTACATTTCAGCTTTATTTTAGTAGATGCTGCTAAAAATGACCTTGTAGTTTTTTTAACTAAAAGTATTACAACATTTTTTATTGTTTATATAGAACCATTTAGTGTTTTAAAATATTTTTGTAGTTAAATTACCAGGGTGTTTATTTGTTAGAAAACAAAATAAATTATATTTATTTAAATGCTTTATAATAGATATTTCTTCTTTACGTGGCCTTCTTTGAGAGTCTATTATGTTCGGTACGAATATATTTTTTTTGGAGTGTGTCCAACAATTTACGAGTATTTTTTAAATAAGTAGGTTTACTAATCTATCATTTATCGAATTTTATTAATACGTTTAATTTATTAAAAAATTGTCGATAAAGATACCTCATTTTCGGTAAACACTTGAATGGGTTTGACATAAATTTATCGAATACATTATACAAGATTTGGAAAGCGAAATATTTTACTACTCTATTTCACAACAAAATAGAAGCTTTAAGGAATTTAATGTTACTTCGACGCTCTAAGGGCAACCTTTTTTTTTTATAACTCTATGATATTCAATACTATACTATTTCAGTTGCCTATTATTACTTCTCGGGTTTGTGATTTAATTTATCTCCATAGAAAACAAGTTGTTCCTGGGGACTCTTTTACAAGCCCATAAAACGTAAAATAATTGACAAATGATAATGCATAACTAAACGTGTTCAAAATTGAAATTAATCGTCAAATTACAAAGAAAATAAAAAAAAATTATTTCTACCAAAGTCATGATATTAAAAATAATTTAGAACAAGAACATTTAATAATAATATCGACTTAAAATTTTAGATTTTTTAAAATTATAAATATATTAAACTCTCGAGGCATTAACATAGAAACACTTTTTCACTCATTAACTCTTGACCGAAAAACATCTCGTAGAAATATTATATTCGCTCTTCAATAGATAAACGAAAAATGTATAAATTATGTTAGGTTTTGAACCTTTTAAAATAGTAACAAAATCAAGAATAGAAGTTTATCAGTGAACTTCTAAAAAATAATGAAATTTGTGAACAACGTGGAAGTGTATTATCCTTAAAATTGTAACACAGATAATCGTGTATTGTTAAATTCAAGGAATTCTTCAATACATTAAGTATATAATAAATTATTTGTGCTTTAGAATCTTTGAATTTTATTTACTAATTTTCATTTTCTAAATATTCTTAACAAAGAGTTGCAATAACAATATCAAAAAAAAAAAATTGAAAAACGCTACAATTTTTTCAAAACCTAATAAATTGATAGCATAAAAAACAAGATAGGAAAAACGTAAATATAAAATACGGATTAAGAATATTAAATTTTCAACTACATAAAATTTAATAAAATAAGTTTACTCGTATTTTAGATTAAGAAATGTCAATATTATTGTATTTAAAACCTAAGCTGGACGGATATTATTTTTTTAATGTAAACATTTTTAATTAAAATCAGAAAAAAAGCAAAGTAGTATTTACAAAAAAAAATATACTAGTAATCAAGTTTATATAAAAATTCCCACTACCCTATATACATACATTGGTATGTTAGATCTGATTTTGTTTTATGTACATACCCTGTATAAATACTAAGACAATTATTTTAACAATAAGTTCCTCGATATTTATTGGACCGGTAAAATATATCGTATGTACAAACAAATCACATGTTAACAATAATACTTATGTCATCGGCAACGTAATAAGTACTTGTATAGTACCAGTCTTTACACTTGTTTCGCCAAGAAGTCATGCAAGGAATTTTTTTTTGTGAATATGTAATTTATTGCCCAGATAATTTTACTCGGCAAAACTAATAATACAAATTTTCAAGTAAATTTATAAAAGGTCGTTGCAGTTTTTAAAACCGGAATCTACAGATCTGGAACCAAGAGAATGGAAAGCGGCAGCTGTAAAATGAATAAATATTTTATTAATGAGTAATGTTGGCAGTTTTATTCGTTTTTTAACCCAGGCTTTTGGATAAACAAATATATTATACCGATGATAATTTGCCAATAGTGTGTGTGGTTCATTTATTTTTATTAATATTTTTTTGTTTGTGTAAAACATTAGATGATGAAAGATTGCCAAATACTAGAAGAAAATAAAAAAATAAAAATATAATACAAAACAAATCAAATGTGGGGTTCTCTTAAAATTGGCAATATTAAAAACAAACGAATACATCCAAATTTAGAATATTCCAATATATGCACTTAATTAAGAAATAGAAATAGAAATTAAAAATGATGAAAGCCATAAAAATGTAAGACAAATAAAAGAAACAGTCAAAGGAAATGAATAAAATGTAGATGGTCAGAAATATTAAGTATACTAAGTGGTCAATTCAATAAAAGAGCAAATTAAAGTGTTACAAGAGCAAACTAAATCAATACAAGAGAAATTAGAGCATCGGAAAGTAAATCAACTTGAAGTATCCTAAGAGCAAATTAAAACAACACAAAAGCAAACTAAAACATTAGAGAAAATTATTAGAAGACAAAAAATATCAAGTAATTTAAAAAAGCCTAGACATCGAAAGAAATAAGATGAGAAACAGCAAACATTCAAAAGGATTTGGAAAAAGAATTTTTTAGAAAAAAAGAAGAAAATAGGTACTGGAATAGATGTTTTTAAACAATACGAAGGGCAAGAACTTTATACATAGAAAAAAATATTGAAAATAGAGCCAATACAAAGAAAAACAAATGTCCAAGAATTGAGATAAGAAATAAGAAAAAAAAAAGAATAATAGAAACATTGGTTAATGAGAGGAACATTAAATAAAACATATTGAAGATATAGAAAACATACATAATGAAAACATTTTCTTAACAATTTTAACTGCTCTAATGTTAATTTCGACTTCCAAATGTGATAGTTTTTAACCGAATAATACTATTTAATTTGGTTAGCCCAACCAGATACTCATAGTGTTGAAAAACTGTATAGAAGAATAGATATAGTTGTAAGCGGATCATTTGGTCCATAGCTTTGTAATTTTCTTCCATTCGTTTTGATTTCTTCGTTTTCATACAATCTGTGATTTGTTTTTCTTCATAATCTACCATTTTTATCCATCGATTTTTGGCTTACCTCTTATTGGCTGCATTCGAGAATCCTACATGCAAAAGATTTTAGTTCCCGCTCTTCTTCCACTCTTTCCAAGTAATTCATACAATTCTGTGTTTGTTCGTTCATTTAGGTCCATAGTCTATGATTTGTTTTTCTTAGAGATCTTAATCTACCATTTTCTCTATCATTTTCTTGGTCTGTTTTCCTTTTGTTGATCCTACGAATCTTTCGTGTTAAAGATTTTACTTTCATTATTTTTTATATTATATATTTTATATTTATATTTTTTATTTTTAATTTAGGTACATATCTTTGAAATTTTGTTCCATTCATTTTGATGTCTGTGTTTTCATACTGACTGGTCTTTCGCTCTATTTTTTCCATCGTTTTCTTGTCTTGCCTCATTTTTGTTTCTTCTGGGAATGTTAAATTTAACAGATTTTACTTATAGCTCCACTATTATATTTTCCTTAATTTTACAAAATTTCTTGTTTTATCATTAAGAAATTCGTACAATTTTACGGTTATTTTTCTCTACCATCTTGATTCACTTTGTAGAATTCCTTCCAATAAATAATTGATACAGTGCTTTATTCTTCAATTCAACTTTTAGGAAGTAACTATTTTTAAACATTTAAACTTTAATAATAAAAGATGCGAGTTTTTTCAATAGTTAACACGAATTTTCTCTGATCACCACTTAAATTTAAATTAATTTTACATGTTTTGTGGTCTGAAGAGTCATTATTGTTTCCATTTGAAATTTGGTTGAGAGAATCTCTTGTTGAGCTGAAAGTGTGTGCATGGTTTTGTGATTTCTTGAAGATATAAGCGGGGGTGAGTGTGGTCTGTTCAGTGGATTCTTAGCGAATTTTGTTAGTTCTGGAGTGACTGTGATTTTGGGTGATAACAATTGGAGCTCAGAGCTCAGAGAGGGCAGTTTTCATTGGTCAATTTTTGTAGCGTATATAAGCGAAACCTTGATTGGCTGAAGTAAAAATTGCGTACGTGAGATATTACACGAATAACATTATTTTGCAGAATATACAGGGTGTAGTAATGTGAGTTGAATATTATTTCAACTTGTTTAAAATGAGTTAATTTTAAACATCGTTTACCTTGGCATAGCCGTATCTATAGATTTATTCTTCTTCTTGGATTTGCTTTTAGATTTAGTATTGGTTCAAAATATTGTTTCAATTTTTTTCTCCTTCATCGCCCATCGGGTTTGAAGACCAGAATACTTAAAAAAAAATAAAGACATTTTCTCGACAAAACATTAAAATTTTTTTTTCTTACGCTAGAATAAGTTTTTTAGAGTAGCGTGCTTTCGAATTAAGTACCATTTATGTAAATCCAATTGACATATCGCTATCTAAATTGGCGAGTTTCTTATACCACCGATACTAGACAGTACTAGTGGGCAGTCCAGTCACGGACCAGTGACCCAATGACCCAGATTCTTCGAAGTCGACAATCGTAAACTTCTTCGGCTGAAGCGAAAAACACCAGGTCTGCATTAGCGTTAAATCTAACAACTTCCCGAGCGGTGCTCGATATTTCTGTGCACCGGCCGCGCGCGTCTTTCATACCTCGAATTTATGTTTGTTGTGCCTTATTTACATACAACAGGATAACATGAGTGCGTAGCATACAGATTTATTAAGGTAAGTGGGTTTGTTTGGACTTTTAAGTCGAATAGGCGCTTAAGAAATTAATTGAAAGGGGGGAATAATAGTGAAAAATGGATTTTGCAATGCAAATAAAAAAAAATGGTATAATCATATAAAGCAAGGGGTGTTGGTATTGAAATTCTAATTAGTACTCCTGCTACTCAGTTAAAATCTATGTTGTGTCGTTTTTTAATAAACCAGAGGTTGGGTTTATCTAGTATCACAAATTTTATTTTTGTATAAAAAATAAGGTAAAATAATAAAGAATTGGTGAAAAGGGTCGATTTTTTTAATTAGGAAATTGTAAATACACCTTCAAAAAAACATGAAACTTTATAAGTATAAATTCATAGATTCATTTTACATATGTTATTAACTTTCCTAAAATAACTTCAATTTGTTGGTTATATGTCCTAATGTAAATACTAATTAATCAAATCCACTTTTACAAAATTAACAAGTTAATCCTTTTTGTATGACAACAGGATTGTAAAATAATCATTCCATTCCAATTATACATCCTTCAGTTCATCATACATCTTTAATACGTCTTCAATATTGTACATTGAAGAAGGTAGAGATAAGCAACCAACCTGTGTATGGCCCTTTGTAGAAGTCAGATTAAATATCCTGAGAGATTCATTAGAGATTTAAATGAGCGAATATGTAGTGTGTCCACGAAAATAATGCACATATTTATGGATGAGGAATAAAAACGGATGCAGAATAAAAATATCTTATACATTTTTTTTCTAAAGTCACCCTTTTTCAAAATATTATTATTGTAGATTCAAATAAAGCTACTAAAGCTGGCAGTTTCTATACTGAGTCAAGTATAAAACAAGCTTGTTTAAACGTTCTAAAAATAAATTTTATTTTAGTACACCAAGATACTGATAAAAAACATGTCGATATTTTTTATTTGAATAAAATGCCATTTTTTACTGAATTATTGAAACTACTTTACCAAACGATAAGTTTAAAGTGATTAAACGATCCGAATCTTCTGCAAACTAACATAATTTTATGATTCATCAGGTAGACATTTTTATTAAAGGTGAGGTGTTGGTTCGTATCAATTTTCAAATAAATGTTTAAAGTGAATATTTGGCTAAACTAATCATGTTAGAAAAAATGTTCATTAAAATATTCTGTTGCAAATGATACGTTCTGCATACCATTTAAAAATATTCATTATTTTCGGAAACCCTATATAATACAGCAATGTTATTTATTAAATTTGCTTAATACAAACATTCTAAAATAAAAGGACGTATTAAAATTTTCAATCTATTGTGTTTTTTACCAACACTAAATACATTTTTATAGCACCTTGTAAAGAGTAATGTGTGCAAGATTACTTAGTTTATATCAAGAACCAGGAATTACTGAAAATGAATATGTTTACGTTTCAGAATGAAGAACCCTCGGGATGGACCGGTCGTCTCACTTTTCTCAATATAATGAGACCTTTTCTATCAAACATACACTTGAACGCTTTTATAAACCCTCTTTCTTCAAAATAAACTCGGGAAGATCAAATAACAGGAACTCAGTCCTGTCGACCTAACAAATACAGGTTGATATGTGTTGGATCTGGTGTTTTTAATTACTTTTTTTTGTTTGATTGGTTTTGTGATACTTCTAAAACAGGCTGATGATGACACGAAAATAAATTGAAACAATATATTAAATAGGTTTGCCTGTAAATGTCCGAAATATTTTACGAGATTGCTTTTTCTAGTTTAAATAATTGGTTTTCTATTTTTATTAGCAATATTATTGCATACATTTATTTTATTTTAATAACGAATAGGAACAGACAGGATTTAAACAATAATATGAAATGAATTATTAAAATTTGCACCATTTGATGCTAAAAAGCAATTAATCATTTCAAGCCGGATCATTGAATAATTACTATATAATTTTTTTTTTATTTTATTTCTAAAATTTATTTTCCTTTCAGTTAGTGAAATATTCAATTCTACTCTTCATTTCAAATTCAGAGCATCGCATGAAACTGTTAGATTTAATTAATAAATTACTCGAAATTAACGGTTTTCTCGTATATATCTTATTATGGTATAAACTAGAATATGTTGTTGGCGACATTTTTTAGAATCCTTAGAGCTAATTGTACTTTTTAATTTGTTATTCTAACGGATATTCTTAAAAAATTTCGTATAATATTTCATATTATAACAGTACTGGAACATTAGAAATAACGATCTAATGCATTAGGTTTTGACCAAGCTTCAACCAAGCATTTCAGCATAGTTCATTAAAAAAATGAAGTTCAAAGAGACGGTTTTATTCGGTTTTGTCCAATAAATTCTATTTAAAGTCTTATAAGCTTGAAATTAAATATCGAGAGTAAGAATATATTCGAACTCCATTAGTAAAGATTTAAAACGGAATTTTTCTGGATGAAAACTTATATAACTTCATGAAAAATGTAAGGATTTCCAAACTATTTTTGAATGTTTCTACTTTTCTAAATTTGTGTATCCTTTCCATTCTGTTAAAATGTCTTCTTGAGGTATTATTAGTTAACCATTCATTTTTTTTTATATTTCTGATGTTTTCTTTAAATTTCTTTCATTGCTCATATTTTTTCGAGAATTTCTGTTTCTTTCTTTAAATTCAGTAATTAATTCTTCTGCCAATTATCCCCAATATGTTTCCTTCGTTTTCTTTATTTCTTTTTTGATTTTCGCTCTTATACGACTATATTCTTCTATATCTTGCTGCTTTTTGTTTTTATGTACTTTTACGATTATTGATTTTTTCTCATGATAAACTTTGAATTTCTTTAGTCCACCATCTTGTTTTCGTTTTATTATTGTTAATAATTGTTTAGTCATATATCTTTTCTGTTTCCGTATATATTTTTGGCATACGCCTAATTTTCTTCTATATTTAGTTCAAGGTTCTCGTTCACCAATCTTCTGTTAAATAAATTCAATTAACAAAAAAATTATTTTTACCAAAAAGTCACATATATAACTTTTACCCTTCGCTGTGCCTCCCCAACCGCTTTAATTCAAAAAAAATATTATTAAACATTATCACAATTTTCTAATATTTTAATAAAGCATTATAGTTGATCGTGCCCATGGTGTAGTAATTTTTTGGACGTTAAAATATCACTCTGTTTACAAACACCAGAGACCTTTTACCTCAAAAATATTGATGATGTTCTTTCAAATACATCATTTTTAGATTAGTTTTGCCACACGAGACTAGCATAAAAAAATAGATAAATTGCACAATATATCATCACACTGCAGCCATAAATTTTTGTTAAAAAGTGTAAATTTACGTTTATGTTAAGTACTTACAATAAACAAGTTACTGTTTAGCCACGTATTAGAAATCGTTATTTAACTGAAATAATATTTAATAGTGTTTATAATAACATTAATAACATATTATTGTTTTAATAATTATAATTAGGTAATAAACCTCACAGTAAAACTAGGAAATAAAACAAGCATTTTTTTATTTATAATTTTATTGTCTTTATTTACGGATTAATTGGTCAAATATTTTCAGCCTAAATAATTACTCAGTTCGGTCTAAATTCCAAGAGAAATCGGCCAAGATAAATAAATACCGACTAATTTAAATTTCTTAATTTTGACCAAAGATGAAACAAGTGTCTTTGGCATTCATTTATGTATTTCATTAACCTCAAACAAGGACAGTATGCAAATTATATATTCCCCTCTACTAAAGTTACAATTTGATTTAATAACAGCATCAATTATCTAATGGGCCTATAATATATTATCCGTTTATTTTATCAATAGTGCTTCCGATCATCGAATGAAGAGTAAAATTGACACATTGGGTTAGTAGGTCTCTCGATTTCTATTTAAAATTTGCTTTCGTCCATAATATGTAAACGCGGCATAAAAGTAGAACTTGGATTACCTACAGACAAATTTGTACAAGATATACGATTAATGTCGGCAATAAATATATCCGAGAATAATTTCTATTACAGGAAACTGTCCTACTAACTACATATTACATATATATAAATGAAATAATATTTTGTAAATTTTTTATAAAAACAAACATTTTAGCTGGAATTATTATAAACAATTTGTTACAAAAATGTGAGGTTGCCTTTCTGTCTTTATTAGCCGATTGTACTTATCAAAACTAAAAACTTTACAAAAAATGATTTTTAAGAGGTAGAAAAGGTGCTGTTCTTATTTTTGTTCTCAGCTTTTTAATAATTAATAAGTTCTCCTTTTGGACGAACAACTTTTGCTTACAAAGGACTAATTTCTAGAAAATACAAATTTGCTATCGAAAACAATTAGTTATCGAGTTCGGCGAGACCACGCAAATTCAAGATATTAAATGATATTTTCTGGAGAGGGTTTTCCAGTCCAGGTCAATAAGCCACTTATTAAATTCTGGGTATTTGATGAAATAAGATGTACACACCAAAATAACAATATTAAAAATATAATAACCCTCTGACAGACGGGATCATTTTTGATTTTTATTTGCAGTAAAAAATGAAATTGATATTTACTGAAAAGGTGACAAGAAAATGTATTAAATCTTGCTTTCAATTTGGAAATTTGACGTAAAATTGCAGAAGCGTTTTGAGATTTAATTTAATGTTATCAGAGTCATAAAAATTACGTGAAAATAAAATTAAATAATTTGACGAATAACTTTAAAAAATGTTAACAATAAACTAAACACAATCTGTAAATTTAAAATGTAAAATATTGCTAAAAAAGAGCTTTGATATGGTCTAACCTTATTAAATATATTTATATATTTAAAAATAATTTTAAAATATGGAGCTTAATTCGATAACTAGATATCGAACTCCAGAGTATAAATGGATCACCCTGTACATAATTTTAAAACGTGAAAAATAAAAAACAGAATATTTTTGCATTAAAAAAATTAGTTCTATTCGATTTAATATCTTTTATTAATTGTTAAACTCAATATTTTATTCAATTTGAAATTTAGTGAACTATTTATATATTTCTCTGATGTTGTTTTCGTTTTCCTCTATGTGGTATCAAAATTTAATTTAAACTCGTCAGTTCAAAGTATTTAGTATGTAAGACAGATAGTTCAAATTATATTAGTTTAAGAATAAATTATAAACAGAAATTTTAATCCATTTTGACTTGAGCAGATGTGCAAAATTATCAACCAAAAACTTTTTGGAGAATGTCAGATAATAGAGCAGGATTAGGAATAAATAAAGTAAAGGTGAGATACAAGTATACAGAAAAGGAGAAGAAAGACGATATCGCAGAATATTATTCAGCCAGTTAGTTTCTATGGAAGGAAATGCGAAAACTAAATAAAACAGAAGATAAAAAACTTAGCACATAACAAAGAAAAGTGCTGGCAAGATATATGGATGGAATTGAACTGAAGAGGAATAGTTCAGAAGAATAAATAAAAAATACTATAACAAAAAACTTCAATAACGGTAGAGATGAGAGCCAGGAGATTAAGATGGTTAGGACATGTTTAAAGATTAGAGCAGATTTATAAAAAAATTATTAAAAGAAAGAAGGCAGGGAATAAAAGAAGAGAAAGACCAAGAAAGAAATGGTTAATTTCATTAAAAGTTAAGAACTGGAAGGAGACATTTTTAAGCAGGAAGTAATGGCGAAATATCGCTAACCAAGCCTTAGAGTGATGTATAGTCGTATACATATTTTTGTATGGTGGTTTCGTCAAAAAAAATTTATGTTTTCCTGATAAAAATGACTTTTTCTCAACAAAATTGTATTGCAAGATATTAATTTTTTATAGTGGTAGGTCCCTCTATCAAAAACCATAGAAAAGAATGGGTTTTTTATGGCACTCGTAGTTAGCAATATAGCCAAACACTATGTTTATAATATTGTCATTCACATATTCTGTCCGAGGAATTTTCTTAAATACGTTGTTGCATAATTGACTTAAAAGCTTGGTTCTAAGCTAATCAAATTTATTCTGTTCTATAAATAAACTCAAATATTTTATTCTTTCAGGTGTACGGAATGCAACTCACAAGATGGAAGAGCCTTGGACCCGAATACGAAGGCTCCACTTAGTGACATTCATCTTCATCTTCTATTTTTCCCATCTAGTCAGCTCGTGTGAGATAGATGAAACAGTTAGAGACGAGAGTGACTTAGACTCAGAACTAAAAAATTATGTAGACAGTGTGTTTAGTGTAAATGAACTTAATTTAGTGCCAGGGGTTAAAATAGAAGAGATTAAGAGTGGTAATGGGACATTTAGGGAAAGTTGTCGTAGTGCTCGGAGCACTGAAACTGTGCAAGAATATGTGGATAGGAAGATCGATCAGTTTGCCGAGGGCCACGCGCTTTCTGTGAATCTTCCTGAGACTGCGAGGTTCCTTTTTTCATCAGGTAAGAACCCAAGTCACTCTTTATGACAACATTCAGTACAACATTGAGACCAAAACCAAAATATTGTTATTTGCTATTTTTGTTGAAATGGTTTATCAGTTTTTAAATAAAAGCGTCCATATTCAAATTATTTTAATAATAAGGTGTCAGTTCAGCAAATTATTATACTGGAACTTTTAAGGATTCAAATGTGAAAAATGAAATAACTAAGCCGAAACAAATTTATTTTCTAAAGATTTTTTTATAATGTTATTAAAATATATTGAAATGGAATTCGTCTCACTACGACTGAATCAGACACGCCACCTTTTTATCTTCTCCAGTGAGTTTTAAAATAGGGTAAAATATATAGGGTGATGTAAAAAACATAAAAAAAATTCGTAAGGACCACCATTGGTTTTGGAATTATTTTTGTTGAATTTACTACAAAATATTTGTACATAATAAATCATTAGTATATTTATTTAGATGTAAATGGATGAATTTAATAACTAATTGCTTGAACGAACTAAAATTTTTATGACTTATTTTTTTTAGTTAGTGCTTCTTATTTAAATCAAGTCAAAATTAATAAAAAATATGAGTTTTATGAACAATTTAATTATTAAATATTTTTTATAATATTTAGTTTTTTTAACAAATTCAAAATTTTGACTTATTTAACGAATATATGTGCCTCCTAAAATACTAACCTAGGGATTTTGGAAAATTAGTGAAAACAATGAATATATCGAAGCATTAATGTTTCCAAACCTCTAATCAGTAGATAGATCAAAAAATTATTTACTTATTCAAACTGAAGGACCTAAAATTAATACAACAGTTTCAAAATATTTTATTTTACAGTACTTTTTCGAGAATTTCGGATTCAAAAAAAAATTTAAAAATAAGATCTCAAAATGAAAAAGCTGGGAAAATTAGTGAAATTTTGATATAATATTACATACTGCATTGGAAATCCCAAAAATAAAATAATTTGTAAACATTTAAACTAGTTTAGAAAATAATATACGTCATTGATTTAAAATTGTTTATATTTTTCCGCTTTTCCATTGGTTATAACAAATGGGAATGTTTTTTATTAATTTTACAAAAAATAATATTTTTTATAACAAGTTTATCACATAAAAGTCAATAATCAAGAATCAAATTTGTAATATTTTTGATGATAAACAAAATTAAAAATATTGATTTATACTGAAGAGTAAAGTGCTTTAAATTTTATTATTTAAAGAACAATATCTCATTTGAAAATGTTGATAGAAAATAAAAAGTATGTCTAAGTTTAGGTTCACGGCCCTCTAATAATTAATTATTACATTTAAAGTGACAAAAAAATTACTAAATAGTTTAGAATTTGTTGGATTAAATAAGCAAAATAAAATAAAATAATAAATTTTTACTCCGTTTTTCAAGAATTATCAATACCTAATTAGAAACATTTATTTTCAAAATGCAAAAATCCGGATTACATTTTTTCATTATGACATATTTCGCTATCATGTTGGTATCAAATTTATTGTCTTTCATGTCTGAATTGCTCATTAGGAAAATCAACCAATCGTGTGTAGAGTAACGGTGTGTATTCATATTCTAAGAAAGCTCCAACTAATTTATTTTCAAAAATAATTTACCATACATTTATTTAAAAAAATATTTACGTTTCGATATTAAAATCAGAATTACTCTATTAGAAGTAACCGGTCCCTCACTAGAAAAGGTATACACCTTATCATAATATATTATCTTCTAAATCTCCTTGGAACCAGCCACAAAATTCTGTCAAAATCTCCTGGTTTTTGGGTATAATTGAACTGGGGTTTCTAAGATTTAATTATGTTTAATTTTAATATCGTTGCAACTACATTCTTACACAACAAATAAAGCTGGGGCCTTTTTCTTAAGGAATATTTTGGGCATAATTTTTAAATGACATTTGTTCTGCAATTAAATTTAAAAGCACTCTACTCTTCAGTATGAATCAATATTTTCTATTTTTTATTTACATTACCAAATATTTAAAAAATTCAGTTTTGATTATTGATTTCTATGTGATGCAGAACTTTTTATAAAGGATATGTTTTTTTTTGTAAAATTAATAATAAAAAAATGTTATTCTGTATTTGCAATTTTCTCTATTGTAATGTTATCTTGCCATTTTTAAATAGATCATACTGTATAAAAGACTAATAATTTCTTCGTTACGCGTTTATTCTCAATATATGTATATGTATGGCAGATTTTTCAGTACATACAGTTTCTGTTTTTTTAAACATTTTCATATTCATTCAAATTTCCAATATTTCTATGATGACAATATATTTGCCTATTCAAAATCAACTCTCACGTACGTCGAGCTCTTTTCTAGATGATTGCCCTGATTTCGACTAAACACATACTTTTTTTTGAATATATATTCAAAAACCAGCAACCCACGATCCTAAATATTAAAAAATCAATAACGGAAATGGAAAAATTCAGTCCTGTTGATTCGAAGGTATTTTTTAATTGGTGATACAACACTTTTAAAAAATTAAGAGTAACTTCTTGTATTCACATATATATATAAAGTATGGAACAAAATTTATCCAAGATAGTTTTGTGTGACATTGAATAATTTCCTATTTTCCTGGAAAATTTCTAGAAATAGGGCTTCCTCAAAATAAGTTTCCATTAAAATTCTAAATTGGTTTAAGTGAAACGAAGCACTTAAAGTGATATTTAATTATATTTATATAAAAGCTAACTTGAAAACTTTAGGTTACTCTCAGGAAATAGTAAATATCCATTTGAATAATAAATTCATTAAATTGCAACTCTTAAAGAGAGTTATGTAACTTTGATTTACGTCATGGTCATAATTGAATTGGATTTTATAATACTGGGTAGCTAAAAAGTCACTGCAGTTAAGCCCTTAGGGAAAGGAATTTATCCAGAAGAAGAATGATGGAAAAACCAACAAAAGAAAAAAGCGTGATCAAAAACATTGAAATTTAGTAAAAAAATACCATGTCAATAAAAATATCCGAAATGTCTATCAAGAGGCATAAATTAAGAGTATGAATAAAGGACCACAACAAAATTTTAAGAGTAAAGTGAAATGATGGCGAGAATATTTTAAAGAACTGCGTAATGATAAAGAAATGGTAGATGGAGACGAAACTAAATAATGAGTAAACTAGAGGAAGCGTAATAGAGTAAACACCCCACAGAACCTGAATTAATGGACACCATTAATAAGAGGAAAAATAATAAAAGTATAGGTGAAAATGCAAATCTCGCAATAGTCTTTAAATATGGAGTTAATGCACTAAAATATAGAATCATAAACACATTTGAACTGATGAAATAATACCAAGCACATAGGGTAAAATTCTAATAAGCACTAATAAAACTAAAACATCAAGAAAACTAGGCTGGTGAAAATGACAGTGAAGTAGTTAAACTGGGAACAAAACTTTCAGCTAAATTTAAAATCGAGGGCTGCGTCAAGGGGATACACAATCAACTACATTTTCCAATTTGGTATTAGAAACTATTCTCAGAAAAAGTCAAATTAATATGAAGGATACCACAGAGGAGACGAACAAATGAAGAGTTAGGAAACAAAAATAGTGCATGAAATAAATAAAGCAGAAACTAAGATGGACAGGATATATAATGAGAATGAGGAAGGCCACTGGATAAAAATAATTATGGAACGAAATGGAAATAGAAAATAGACCAACAAAGGAGAATATGGTTAGATGCAGTCAAAGATCTGAGAGCATTAGGAGTAGTAAAGAGGAGAGAAACAGCCAAAAAGATGAAAAGATAAAGAGAGATAATAAAGAGAAACTACGAATACAAATAGTAATAAACTAAAAAATTATTAATATTTTATATCGCGTTGTAACTCATGAACCATTCAATACATTCCTTGTTTTAAAATATATTTAACATACGTACAACCAAAATTATCAATGTAAAAATATCTCTAATTTGATTAATTGTTCTAGGTGAGTCAAATAAAGGCGATAGTGGCAAAAGTTCATTCCTTACCGGCTTCGGCATGGGTTTTTTAGCATTTGGCCTTAAGAAGCTGCTGTTGCCATTTTTTATCGGAGCCCAGTTGCTTAAGAGCGTGGTGATAGCGATGTTTTTGCCTTCCATCTTGGGCGGGCTCGGAAAAATCGTGGGAAAAGGCTTATCCACATTTTCTGGCATCTCCGGCGCTTCTACAGGTATCAACAACCACCAAAACCATTTGGACGACTTCGAGTTTAAGGATGTAGATCCTTATAACAATGATGGTGCGGCAGAGCACAATTTAAATGTCCAAGCGGTTGCTACTAATAATCAGTTGGCCGTAGTTGATGAAAATGATAGTAGCAGTTCTACTACTAACAGCAGGTAATAATTATTATGTAAATATAATTTGTTAGTACTTCTGAGTGTGTTTTGGTGTTTTATTATAATTCAGGTAAATTAAACAATAATGTAATGGTTCAGTGACACTTCCTTGCGGTACCCCTATATTTTTTTTAAATCGTCTGTTTATTATTAAATATTTGCGAAGACCTATCAGTAACAATCCTCTAAAATATATTTACACGTTTGTTTTCAATTACTCAACTTCTTCGATTAAATTATCAAATATTATAATGCAAATATATATAATTAATATCTGAAAATGATTAATCTCCAAAAAGCAACTAAAATCAAAAACAAATTTAAATCGTAAACAGAAGAACTAATGCTTAGAACAACAAAAACTTTATCAAACCGATTGAAAACCGTTGATGTAGAATAAAAACTTGATTAATCACTTGTCAGGGAAGCAAAACCTCCTAGTGGACACAAGTGGATCATCGATTTAACATCTATTGAATTATTTCCGATTCATGAAAGATAAAATTTAGGGCTTTAAAGTCTGTTGACAAGTTGATAACTCATATTGATTACTTTATAACAAAATAATTTGCTTTATTTATTAGATTTACCATAAATAGGAAATATGTACTGTTAAATTTTTAATAGATTTTGATTACTTATTCGAGCATTGTCGCGTAGTTTATGTAGGTCGCAATAAATTATTTCTCTAAATTATTCATGTGAGAAAGTACCGGGTTCAAATGTAATTTTTTATGCACGAGTTGAAATGCTCTTTACACTTATTTAAGGAAACTGTCCATGAAAAAACGATTTACTACTCGTGTTTCTTCCAATTTTCTATTTGCAAACCGTCCACTAGAAATAATGAAATATTATATTTATTTGATATAAAATAGTTTTAAAAATAAATAGGTGTAGTCAATTAAATATATATATATATTTGTTGTGCACAAATAATATTTTTAATATATACATATAGTCAGAATTTTGGAATAGGAGTTGTTGTTAAATTCCAAAAACAAATCAGAGAAGAATTTTACAGAGAGACCGATTTGACGGTTATTGAAACGAATATGTATTTTATCCAAATTAAAAGCAAAATGTAAGCAACGATTAAACAATTGCTATTTGATGAGGATGTATGTGAAAAAAATGAGTAATAAAGTCATAAACTTTATTTTTCTTGCTACCCTCTGTATTATTACTGTATGTAACAAAGGATTACTAGCGCTGCTGTTAGTAAAACTGATTGTTATTAATTATATATATCTCATCCCAATCACAATGATAATTATTTTCACTACCAGTCTTAAATGGCTTAAATGGCTCTGGTCGTGCCGGGCTCCCAAACACTACTAACCTTTGTGACATTCGAAGCCCAGCCAAAATTAAACTAATAAATTGAACTATAAATATTTTATTTTCCGAGATTGTTCTAATATTTGTAATTTCATATTGGATTTTTTCTTTTTGCGAGAGTTGATTTGATATTTCTGTCAGCGAATTTAAAAATATATTAAACTTACAAATTTACCTCGTGTTTTTATCAAAACCATTATGTTAATTTAATTGGAACAAAATTTACTGGGGGTTTTTAAAAACCTCCAAACTGACGTTTATTGGTTAATTCCCTTTTATTTATTTAAGATCTTATAGACTACAAAAAATCATAAGTATTACATATGGTTGAACTCGTATTGAAGAGAAGATTCCAAAAATGACTGAATATACAGGGTGATGTATTTAAAAAACCAAAGTGACTAATAATATCAGAGAAACGGCAAGTGTAGCAACATTGCAAATGTCAAATCTGGAATCTCCGTATCCTAAAAATAGGCTTATCCCAAATTTTGTAGAATTCAGACTATCAATTTATGAGACAATTGGCCGTTTCCAGACTTTTGGTCCACTCTGTATATATAAAAAAAAAATTTAATTAGATTTTACGGTGCAAATAAAGACATCAAAATACTTGATATGAAATATGTCTGACTCAACGGGTTTTGAAATACAGTTTTTATTATGTGAAAAACTTGATCCTTAAGCTTGACAATTCTTTAAAGAAATTATTGGGTAAATAATTCATTCTTATATGTTAAGCTAAAGTATTTGTTTATATGAATGGACGTGTTTGGATGTCACATCGATATGTTTTTGACGTCATTTTCACCCCAAACATATTATTTACCCATAATTCGAGACAACTGCGAGCACTCCAATGATAAAAAAAATTTAATGAAATAGTTACGGAAATTAATAAAGTGAAATATCGATAATCTATTTTAAGAGGATGTTGTAAGGATTGTAATTTTTCATTTGATTTCTTTTCTTCGCGAGAATTTAATATTTCTGTTTGCGAATTTAAAAATGTATTAAACTCACATATTTAGGTTGTGTTGTTATCAAAGTTAATAGTGTTAAAACAATTTGAGAAAATTTTTTTTAACTCCTCCAAAGTGACATTTATTAGTTAAGTCACTTTTGTATATTAAAAAATGACTTATTTTTAGTATCCTTAATAAATGCATTGAAATATTTGATATGAAAATTAATAATAGTGCAATACTAGGAAATTCTAAATGACGAAAAAAATCTCGACGAATTTTGAAATACAGTCTTTTGTATAGTACAAACTGGATTCTTGACTTGAAGAGATTATTGTGTAAATAATTTGTTGGTCGGTTTTAAGCAAATTTTTGCACTGAATATAATGCTTTAATTTTATTCATTTTAGTACAGATACAGAATCAATTCTTTAAAATATGCCCCAAAATCTAATTTTTTACCGTTTTAGGCACTCGGCAAACCAACGAATTTCATTTGTCGCCCCTCAGAGTGACAATTACTACATCCGCAGGCCAGAGAAGAAGACGGATTACAAGGTTTTCCATAAGATACCGTCATCGTCGTTGCTGCTCACTAGCTACGATCCGTTCTACAGCCCGTTGCTGTCACGTCTGGATGCCATTTTCCAGCAATTGGGCTTGGGGAACGTCAAGTCTCCAGAGGGTGAAAGGTGTCGGGAACGGCTGGTTTGCATGATGTACGCCAACCCCACGAAGTATGCGCCTTACAGCAATTTGGTGTCTGCCCAACTCAGCAGGTAAACGTTCATTACTAGAAATCAATCAATTTACGTCTGTTTTGGATTATCGTTGAAAAACCAATTTTGAGATGTACAACTTATTTAAGAAGAACGACGGCAAATTGCTCTAATATTAGTAGACAAAATTTATTTAAAGCGAGGTTTTGTTTTCGTATAAATTAATGTTATTTAAAAATTCACAGTAAATTATTAAATTATTTATTGAAACTTAAAAATGGATTGTAATATGCCGAGCGGAAGCATATAAGTTCTTGTGATAGAATTGATTAACAACCACCAAACATGGAGGGTTAATTAATAAAGAAAATTGGCACTAACCAGAATTATGTACTCTATAAAAAAATACACTTATCACGGTTGAGTTTATTAATAATCAGATTTATGTTTCTATTAAATAGCTAATTTAGGAAATACCTCTGTAATAAGATAAAAACTTACTAAGAGAAAACAATATTTGATAGAAATTACAATCTCTTAATTTCAGTATCATTCTAAACGAAGGTTAAACTGCAATTGATTTAAAAAATGTAGCTGCTTTTTCTTTTAATCTTCATTTTTGACGTTAATTTGTTTTTATTGTTATTGTTATTGTTATTTGTCTTTACTGAATGCTCTCATTCATTGGTCAGCGACATTAGTACGTCCGGATTTTATGATTGAGAAAAATCCTTAGAAGCGGGTCGTCTTTGAGTATTGATTCTTTGAATAGCACAGATGTTTTTGACTTTTTAATTATTAATTAAACAATTCTAATCAAATCCTCTCCGTTTGAAGAATCTTACAGAGTTACAATCCCGGACTAAAAGGATATTTTTACAAAGGAAACTCTAAAAAACTTTTAACTTTTTGTCTAGTTTTCATCAATGCTCCAATTATTTCTTTACAAATTATAAACATAAAATTTCTAGGTTCGCTTGCTATTTAAACGGTCAGTCATACAATTTGTTTCCACAAAAAATTCCGACAATTGTTTAACAGTTTTTAACTAAAACTTCCAATAACCCGTCATATATTTCTCGAATAGTTTTTTATATTTTATAAAATATCTTTTGTTAAATCTGATTTAAAACTGATAAATGACTTTACTTAAAATAATTTTCTAAATAATTTTATAAGATTTATTATTAATTCTAAATTTAATAATTGATATGAAATTTCAGTCCCATTATTTTTTTTTCGTAACCCTGATTTAAATTCTATATGAAATTATTTCTCTTCAAAAAATAATCCTGATATCATTATTTCTTTTGTAATTTAATACTTAGTATATTCTCTGTTTCATAATGACACGTGTGGGTTGTATTACTTGAATGTAAGTGTATATCTCGAAACATCGGTTTATTCGAGAAATTGGAGTTTTCTATTTATTTCTTTAGATGTTTTTTGCTTTATTACTTTGATTCCAATAAGACGAACTGATATACATGGACTAAAGAAACGATTATTTATTTTTTATTATTCACCAGATTTTATGCAAAAAAAAACAAAGCGAGAAATATACACATTTCACAGCAAATTCTTAAGGCCAAAATTAAATATATACCTTTCCTAATTACCGCTGGTTCGCGCCATTTCCTCAGGGTGAGATAAAAAGTCTCAGGTTGAAAAAAATAGTACTTTCAATATAATGTTTTAATGAAATTTATCCCTAGCAAAAGCGAGTTTTATTTGGAAGTGGCCGGCCTCTGGGAGCCAGATTTCATTTGATTTGCGACGCAGCTGACGTGAAATTCAAGATAAAATAAATCGCCTAATTTTTAAAGCGCCTGATTATATTGTTACCCAAAAGTTTCATGATTGAAATAAATAAAAAAAAAAGATCAAATTTTGTGGAATTAAGAAGATAATTAATTGTATTTCGGATAATATTTAGACTTTTTGTATATTTTTCCTGAAAGAACCCTTGAGAAACCTTGTATTTAAAAGATTTATAATTCTCAGGCCAGATTGTTTTTGATTAGTGAATTTGTAATTTGAAAATAACTCAAAGTACTTTTATTCAAATTCTCCTAGAAACATAAAAATTACTAGCTTTCAGAATTAATCTTGTTTTTGCACAGGAGGCTTTGTTACATATTTAACACGAAATAAAAAATATTTTTAATGTGTTAAGACTTTGAGTCATTTCAACATTTCCTACAGATGAATTAATTCAAATTTGCATTTATTTGTGGAGACATAAATAGAGTTTTATTTTATCTAAAAATATATCTCGGTAAAATATTATTAAGTATACTCGTATTATACTAGGCGTTTCGGGATTTTACAGTCAATGCGTTACTCAATGAACTCTGAAAAATTAAATAATATAAATTTTGGTAAATCGATATGCCCAGTTTTTTAATACTTCTTTTTCAAGGTTCATGGGGTATGTGTACTGTCGAAAAAACACTTCGATACTTTAAAATAGCTTTCATGAACTCTCACAAACTTAATACTATGTAAATGGGTCAATCATTACGTTGATCTAATACAGGAACTTGTCACTTTCCGGTTGTTTGAATTCTAGTTATTCACTAAGAACCAATCCCTTAAAAGGTACCTTGAAGAATCAATAAGACGTATAAGGTTAAAAATAGTTTAATCAAATGAAAATATTTGTACAAGGGCTATTTTTTTTCAAGGTAAGCAAATCAAGACCACGAATGTTAAATTGGATACATTTTTCTCCCACTTCCTCTTCAATTTTGTGAAACCGTATTTTCATTATATTTTTAGTGTTTTGCTTCGAACTTATAAATGTTTGAGAAAAATACATTACACGTTCATATTCTCAATAAAGCTGCTGCAACAGAAGATTAAATAATTATCTGGAATACGCGATAAGGTTTTTTAAAAATACCACAAGAATTTATACCCTTTGGTACTAGAGCTAGAGACATAAATTTTTTTTTAGCAATTTACCTTAGTCATATATAATAATAATGATATTTTTTTACTCGAAATTTTAAGATGAATGGGTCCTGACTGGCTTCGTTTCTTACTTGAACATCCAGTACATAAAAAAGAACCCATTTCATCTAGTGTGACTTAATTTTTATTTAATTCTAGATCGAATCTTCCTTTATTAAAATCTGTTCTCTTTGGTACTCTGAAATCACATGAATTTGAAGGCAACTGAAAATTGCATAAGCACTGTTGCTTATTAGCTTCAGCCAGGTGTAAATGGAACTTTCAATAATTGACACTCCATTGTGGTACGCAAGTGAATTTCAAGACTTATTAGAGAACTCTAGGATTAACGCTAAATAATGACATTTAGATTCAAAGCTAAAACGGAATTGCACTATGAATCCATCATCCATTGGATAACTAATTATATCGAAAGTTATAGAAATGACCAATGTAATATTTCATCCAAAAATGCATTTCAAAATTAATCAAATATGTGACAAAATAGCATGAAAATCAGACTATGAGAAAATTTAAAGGAGAGTAGAAGGAAAAAATAAAATTTTATCAAAAATTATTATATTTATTATCATTATAAGAAACGTAAATCAATAACTGTTTTATTTAACACTGCTTTTTGCTCGAATTTTACCTTAAGTAATTATTTGTACGATCAACATCAAACATTAATTTTGCTCAAATGAAAAATATTAAATATTTAAGTAATAATTTTGGTTGGATATTTAACAGCCTTCAGATATTTTTTCCTCAGATTTCTGCGAAACATGTCAACAATTCTCTTTTGGGGTTTTTAAAAAAGCTAAAGGAAGTCAATTGTCGAAGAAAAACACTTTTATTTAGAGAAAAAGTCGTCACGTCCTCTAAAACATGCATAGTCAGCGAAAGCTAATATACGAGAATCCCAATAATTCAAATTTAAATGTAAACGCTTCAGGACTTTATTGCTTCCATGCTCGAAATAGGGCCGATTTAGCATGTTATTTTTGTGTAAAAATATTGGTAAAAGTAAACGAATGATGCATATTGACATTTTAATATTTATAAGACAAACAAGGGATGCGAGTAAAAATCTTTGGATTATGATACATCATTCGGAATGCTTAAGATTATAGATACTTTATAAATAATAATTTAGGTCCGAAATACTGACATTAAATTGATTTGGATTACCCGATAATCGGTCTTAATAACAGACTTTCTAAATTGCAATTTACCGTTAGAGCTAATTTTTTAATAGTGGTGATATGAAGAACTGTAACGTCATTAAAAAATTCGGAACGAATATATCGTGGTCCAAATAAAAAAAGGCCACAACAAAATTAATGACAAAATGTAATTGAATAATTGATTCAATTCAGTTATTTAGAAAAAAACATTATATATGTTTATAAAAGGCATTTCATTAATAATCAAACAAATTATAAATCGACAAGATATTTAAATAAATTATTTCTCCTAATCAATATTGATAAAAATTTAAAAATGATTTTTGCACACTTATGAAAACTTATAAAGCTTTCCATTGTTTTTTATTTAAAGAGTCTTCATCAGTGCGATTTAATCTTGAAAGTTTAGGGCAATCGCCTCGTGTTTTAAATTCATTTAAACATGTGGATTATTCTACTTTTTCTTTACTTCTCATTTATTTTTGCTGCTGTTAGTTTTCTTTCCGTCAATACACATTTTGTTCTAGTCTTTTATTTCGAGTTTTTAAATTCTTCTTGACTCCATCCAGCCATCTCTTTCTTGGTCTTTTTGGTATATTTTTTATCATGTTTTTAGATGCTCCTCTTACGTAACTCTTTTTCTGCTATTTGTAATTGGTTTATGTATTCTTTTTTTTCAGATATTGTAGAATTTCATGCATAGCATAAATGATTGACACTCATGTGCTTATTTTCTTAAACAAATCAATTTTATCTAATAGAATAACTAATAAAGTGATTTATTTTTAAACAACTTGTATGAAGATAAATAAGTTCAAAATTTGCATATATAAATAGTTGACAGACATTTCCACTCATTCACTAAACACAACTTAAACTAAACTTACTTTTAAATATTTTGTGATCTGAAGAGTATTTAAACTTTTAGACTTAAACTGGCGCTGACAATTTTTAATTTAAATTATGTGAAGGGCGATAAACAATTGCGAGAGAATCTTTTTTGAACAGTGAGCGAGTATGTGCATAACACAGTTACTTTTTCTTTTTGGAACTGGAGTGAATATTGAATATTACTTTAACTTGTTTTAAACAGATACCTTTGGACCTGATTATTTTTCTTCCTACTATTTTTTAGGGTTTCTGTTCGTGAGTATTTGCACGTATTTCCATTGCATATGTAATTATGCTAATTATTTTGCCTTTAAATATTTTTCCAAGGAATTGGATTTTTTCTATAATGTTTTCTTGGTAACATTCTCGAATTTTTACGGAGATATTTGCATCTAAACGATCCAGCTATCATCTATTTTTGAACAAAGTCACCGTACATTCAAGCAGTCGTCAGAGTGTTACAAAATTACAATTTTTTTTTCAACTTTGCAGTTGAAAGGCAAAAAAATGTTTTTTTACAAATATAATCATAAAGTTTTCAATTTATAATAATCACTCGACATAATATTTTAACATTTTAACTATATATAGTGTTTGGAATTAAAGCGATCTTTTCAGAAAAACCCTTTTACCGTTAATTTAATATCAGAGAATATTTTATATGAAAGAATATTAGAGAATATTTTATATGAAAGAATATTTAATATCGAATATTGTGAAGACTGTCGATGTGTTTTATCTAGATTTATTTTTATAAATTTGCTCCAAAGCAAATTTTGCTTAGTTAGTTTAGTAATTTATATTCATGTGATCACATACTCAACCAATTATATAATTTTTTGTACCAATGCTCTATATTTAACGACTCTCTTACGTTGAATTTTAAATTAAAGCAACTATAACTACATTCATTTAGTTGTTATATTACTTTTCTTTTTCAGGGAACTGAATGAACTGCGAAAACCCTCAAGCGACAATCCGGATATCCTGAGGTTCTTCCGGTACATGAAAGCTGCCAAAGATGGTCAGGAAGGACATGAATGCCACGCCCATGGCGGCTGTCCATCTTTGACCACAAATAAGCCTAGTCCTGCGATGCTCACTACTTTTAACGACATTAACAAATTAGTTATGGCCAGAAATCTTAAATAAATTCTTTACTATATCATCAATACATAATAATGAATTTATGTAAAGATTCTTCACGTTGATGACAAGCAGAAAAAATTCTGGTAGAGGATAAATTTTAATATTTTTCTGCTTGTCAAATAAAATATGTCAATGGAACAAGTAATTAGGCATTTTATCAGTTGTTGTACAGGGTGATGAAATTTTATTTCAAACTGGCAAAATTCCATTTTGAAAAAGGTCCTGATGTTTTCTCATTTTTTTCACATTTATTTTATAAAATATACTGTCATCCATCTAAATTGGAAACGCCATTATAGTATTTCAAGGTATTCTCCGATTTCAACATTTTTTTTTTGAAATGTTGTGCATGAAAAACTTTATTTGGAGACGTTTCAAGGAGTTATTCTTATTTTAAGACACTGTGATATTTTTTTCTAGTCAAAAATCCAGAAATCTTATTAGGGATTTTGTTATCAAATAAATGAGTACGCTATTGGTTTTAGATGGCTGCTTAATAGATGTGTCCCAACTTTTATTAAAATATGCTTATTAATAAAAAAGTTATGAATAATTAAATGTTCAGAATACATCAGGTAATTGTTTACAAAATTTTATTATACATACATTACATACATACATTATATACATTAATATATATATATATATATATATATATATATATATATACATATTGCATCTATGGGGTGTTATTTAAATCCAGTGACGTACTCTTTTTTTTTGGTGTAGAAAATCACTGACTAACATTTTGTAAACTTTTACATGGTATATTCTTGAAATATACCAACCCATAATTTTTTTATTAATGAACATATTTTAATAAACGGTGAGTCACATCTCTTTGGGAGTCATCTAAATCCAGTGGAGTACTCATATTTTTTTTTATACTATGAAAAAATATTGTAGTGTGCCTTCAAAATAGGAATAAATCTTTGATACCTTGTCTCCAAATAAAATGTTCGATACATATTAAAAAAAAATAACTTCCTAACTAAGTCCTTGGTGGTATTTCCAATTTAGATGAGTCCTGTAGTAATTTCATTTTTTCGGAACCTTGTATAAGTGTTCTATTGAATTCTGGAATAAATACTTTTTCAAATTACAATTGTAATTCAGTAAATTCATTCCAGAACGAAGTATTTGAAAAACAAATAAACTCAAAATTGTTTGACAAACAAAAATTATTTAAATAAAAAGAGCAATATTCTAGAATGTTGACGGAACAAAAATTTCAAAAATATTCAACATGTCATCGAATTCAGTCGCGTATTTGTTTTATTGATTAAATATTAGCTTTAAAACAATCAGAATTCAAAGATAAATAACTGGGTGGATATAATAAAAGATTAATGGAACAAATAATTTTCTGTTGAGGGGAAATAAATAAAACAACTCAAACTGCCTTAACCATAATGTATATTTAATTATTATTAGTAAAAAACCAATGATTTCTATCTACAGAAAAATATCTCTCTAAAATTCGTTCTTCTATAAGTGAATTTTTAAATTTTTGGTACATAATTTACAATTTAGTTGACATTGTCTTGGATTACAGAACTAACAAGGATAAATCCTTTACAAATCCCCTTCCAGATCATTGTGCACATCTGCTCAAGTCGAAATGGGTTAAAGTTTTCCAGAACTGCATAGAACTTATTCTTAAGCTATTATAATTTGATTTATGTATATTATGCTCCAAACAACCGCTTTCTACCGACTCTAAACTATCTAGTTTAAACCAAATTTTGAAAGGTTAAAATATTTAAATAAACAGTAGATATTTTAAATATTTTATTTAATTTTTTTAAAATAGATTTATAAAAAAAAAACTACAGATATGAAGGTCATAAAGATATAACTCCGAAATGCATGCAAAATTTAATTGTTTGTATGATTCTATTTATTTTTATTATTTTAACATTATTTTGGGATCTATAGGGAGTTATATAAGATTATATTGGTTTGATAATTTGAATATCCAGTATATAAAGTCATTATAAGAAACGACTTAAAATATTTTTTTGTTAATATTATTATGAATGTTAATAATCGGCTTTTTTTGTTATAAATAATAAACTCTAATTTGAGGAATATGATATGAAAACGTTTAATAAAAGTAAAAGTATTTTGAAAGTCTTCATGTTGATGTAAAATACAAGGAGTTATATTTAAAAAAAAAATAGAAAGAAAATTATGGACGCTAATTTTGGGTCACCCTGTACATAAAATATAAGCAAAACTAGAACATATTAAATAATCTTTGTCAACGAAAAATGTATTTTTTGGTATTATGGATTTCGACTTTTCTCCCTGTATAACAAAAAATACGTTGACGAAGAAAGTCAAATTCAAATATAAATTTATATAATTTATAACAATAACTTTGATTTAGTCTGATCTTATAAAACACTCTTAGTAATAGATCAGGCGTATATTTTTTGTAATAATTTTTTCAGTAGTAGTCAAAACTGATCAGGAACTATTTAAAATTTTTTTGAAGAGAAAGTATTTGTATTTTTGAAATCCCCCTTATAATAATTTATTTTTGGTAATTCTTGATTATTTTTTCAGGCCAAATTTAAACATTTCTAATTTTTTTTAGATAAAAGGAAAGGACCGCAGTAAAGAAAAACTATTCAAAAAGAATTTGAAATATCAATAAAATGTTGTGTTTTAAGAGAATAGTTGTCTTTCTAAAAAGATCGAAAAGTGCCATTTTTTAGATGTTTGAACAGTTTTGAGAAATAAAACTTAATTATACTTTTATTTTATAGTGCGAGTTTTGCATTATTTATAAAAAAAACATCTTCAGTCTGTACATAAAAAGTTAATATCTCAAATATTTCAAGTAAGTGGTTTACCTGTTACAAAAATGCATATATACGGCACTGGTGTGGTTTGTAAACAGAAAAGCTTCAAACGATTCTTTTGTGTTCAAAAAATGTTTCCAATATTGCAACACTTTGACAGAAGTTTTAAATATACAGCTTGTCCTACTCAGTTATCTTTCATGATTTGTTAATACATAATCATATTAATTATGCTACCAATTTATAATATATTGGATTGTATACAAAAAAAAACTAATACTTATATTAATTAATAATGAAGATTAATATACGTTTAATTGTATAAGGAATTATCAATTTATTTAAATAAAGGGAATCATTTTTTTCCATTTTTATACAATTGTGCTATTTTTATGAAAATATATGGTTTTTCATGCTAGATTGAGAAATATCATGTTTTTGTATCGCGCAGATTAAAAACAAAATTGATATTTGCTATTATTTTCATGGGAAAATTCTCAAACATTTCATCAACGCAAAAATCATTAACAACAATTTAACCGAGAGGAAATTTATTTATTTAATTATTCATTTGTTTTTATTTATTCGGTTTATCATTGTTCGTATTAATTCGTATTCAAAATTGTTATTAACTGCTTTAAATTACCTAATTTAATTGTAATATTTTGTATATACCCGCATTTACAGTGCATAATATAAATGATGAGCTCTTTCAAGATTTTTACATCATATAAAGCTTCATGAACATTTTCATTCCATTATATTGAATATTAAAATTTATTTTATTAATTTGCAATGTTGCCAGATCACCAAAACCGACATTATTAATACAATGTGTGAGTTTTTAAATTTTTGACGATACCACGTAGGAACTATCTTAATAAATATTATATATATTATTATATCTTAGAAAATTTTGATTTCAACATATTTTTAATCATCATCTCTCTATAAAGGGTCATTATTGAAAATCCTGTTCAGTTTTGAAAAGTACATTTATTGAAATTGATCGGGGGTAAACACAGTTGGAGGGAAGCCCGCATGTACGCATACGAAATTATTCAGCCCGAGTTTGAAAGGGTTTTTCATTTTTAATTGCATATTAAGTGTTTTAGTCCCTCGCGTTCGTTAAAAACTTTTAATTTATGGTACGCAAATTTGAACCCAATTATAGGTGGTAAAACAAATAAATTAAGTTAATTGTGTAAGTACAGGACTTGCCAAAATCGGGTTTTAATTCCGCTCTCGAAATTTCCGAAATGAAAAATAAATATCGTTTAAACTCGTTTAACTCGGATATGCTGATTAGTTTCGTAAGTGCTTAACTGTATTTTTGTGATAATATTGTACTGAGATTATTTGGGGGGCGTACCTAAACTCGTCCTCAAATTCAAATCTAATTTCTTTGTTAATTTCCTACGAGGAAATATAACTAAATTACTCCCCAAGTAGTGCAGATCTCTAAAAATAAGCACCTAAACTTGTTCTGAAATTAAAATTTTATTTTTGTCACTTTCTACATTGCGGTATTGCCTTAAAAAAAAGATTCCCAAAAAGATAAAACATTACTGATTTAATGTAATTAAAAAAATATAAAATTGGTTATTTTAACTTTTATAGAAGAATGAAATATATTTAACGAAGTCAAATCTAATCTAGCCTAATCTAAACTTAACCAATAATTCTTTAGAATTCTTTGCTTGGGGACGAATTTAGTTGTGTAATTAGTGAAAGATAATTAGCATGGGTACGAATTTAAGGGTAGAATTATCAGTTGATATCTACTTGGGGACGAAATTAGTACCGCCTGTTTTGGGAAAATTTACGAAAAAGGTATTGGTTTATGTAATTTCTTTATTTAATTCCAACAGGAATTTAAATAAAAGAAAACTGGAAATTTATAATTTATTTATTTATTTATTTATTTATTTTAATAGAAATAAACATAAAAGTAAACAAATTTTTTTTTATTTTATTCACTTAGAGTAAATGACAGAAGCCAATGTGATTGGTAAGTTTATAACAACGAAATGACACTGTAACAAAAAAGAAACAAATAATAAGTGTGTAATTTAATTGTGTCCATCTGGCGGCTAATTGCTGTACTATGGAACTCTTTGATTTCTAATTTCTGTATAAGACTTAATTTTTTAATTTTGACATTTGGCAATTATATTCAGTCGAAAAACGTTTACGTACGTAACAGGAACATCGTGTTTATCTGATATGAAAATATCGAAATCCGGGCCAAAAAAGCATCATTTCCGGAAAGTTCTTATGTTGCGTTTTCATATGAGGAAAACAGTCACTGAAGTTCATTGAAAACTCGTAGAAGCTTCTAGTGAAAGTACTCCCAGCGACAAATCATGAAGAGAATCTTTTCTACGTTTCAAAAGTGATTATTTCAATTTATATGGTAAAGTTTGTCCAAGTTAGCCGAAGAAGTTCAAGAACGAGAAAATTGCAACATGAGCTCGTGCAATTATTGAATGTTAATAGACCAACAATTTGGCAGCTATAAGAAAGATTTAGAAATTAGATGATGCCATACAAACTAAACGAAAGAGACATGAAGAGGCGAAAAGCCGAGGTCGAAATCTTGTTTGCAAAAAGAAAATATTTTTTACATTGTATGGTGACTGAGGATGAAAAGTGGATCTATTAAATAATTCTAAATGAACAAAATCCATTTGCAATCCAGGAAAACGATACATATCGAAAACAATGCAGAATACTCAGTAAAAGTAATGCTCTATATATCATTAAGGTGTGATCCAAAATCAATAAAAAAAATGTTTGAATCCTCTTCAGTTGCTTAAGTGATTCCATAAGGTATTCTTCTCTGTTTATTGGTCTGTATATTTTACACAAATGAGTAAAAATACAGTAAAGAAAACGTTTGGCTATGACAGCTGTGATAGAAATATCTTCTTCACTCAACTTAGACTAGTTAAGAGTGTGGTATATCGTGTGCTGTTAAAATAGAGCCAAACCATCACTGCCTCATTTTACCAACAACAATTGATTTGTTTTAATAACGCATCGAAAATAAGCAGCTATAATATGTAAAGAGACACGACAAAGTAATCTTTCAGAGCGATAACTTTTGGTCACAGGTTGAACAGATTGTAAAGATCATCTTGGAAACACTTGTCTGGGACATTTTACCTCACCCGACGTAATCGCACTTCAACAATTATGAAAAAGTAGAGAAATGGTTCAATGAATGGATCTTTTCGAAGAAGGAGTTAATTTTCCGTCAGGAAATATAACAAAGGGGAAAAATAATAGCAATTTTATATGAAAGAAAGCAATGGACCGACTTAATTCATACAATAATAACTCATTTAAAACCGAAATTATAATAAAAGTTTAAATAAAACAACAACATTTATTATCCATTTATGTCTAAACACAAACCAACTCTTTTCCGCAATTGTTGATCTATTTACACTCTTCTATTAATTGGTTTCTTAGTCCTTCTAGGTTATGAATTGGAACTGAATAAATCAAATTTTTGATGTACGGTCATACGAAAAAATTACATACATTTTAATCACAAGATCTAGTTGGAATATATTTAGAATTTCAGTATTTCTGCTTAATATTCTATCATCAAAAAAGTGTTTCTCTGGTCGTATGTGCTGTAGCATCATCTTATTGAAAATACCCATTTTATAATTTCTCATCATTCAATTGAATGAGCCGAATATTTCTTTGCGATTTTGTCCAGCAAAAGGTGGCTTTCAAAATGGGATCCACTAACTAACTTTTTGGTAATAGTTCTTCAACAGAATTAGGATTTTCAGATGACCACCACCTCATATTCTGATATCCAGTTTCCTCTGAGAAAAAACCTGTGTTAGGTCATTGGATTATTTTGAAAGGATTAACAAAATTCCAACAACAAGATAAATTTGCTTATTGGGCCACTACATAAATGGTTGTTTTTTAACGGTTTTAATATTTTCAACTGTACATTTAGACGGCCTTCCACTTCAAGTTTTTTGACCAACGCTACCCGTTTCTCTGAATAACTGCACAGAATTTGTTAAAACATTGTAAAAACCTTTGTAATCAAACATTAATTAATTAAAAATGTTTTTCACGAAAAGCCATCATCTGAAATTCTTGAATACGGAATACTACCATTTGCCATTTACATACACATCTGTACAAATTAACAATCAATCCATTTTCTTATTGTGAGCAATACAATTTACTAAATTTAATTTTTTTTAATAAATTTCACACAAACCTTCAGTCAATTTCAAGGTTAAAATCTTATTCTACTCCAATTATGATTTCTCCCCATAGTTCGATTATAATATTAATTTAGATAAATTCGTTAAATTTACTTTCTAAAAATATAAAACGTATTAATTAAAGCCTTGCATTTCCTCTAGTATGACATTTTATCGCTTTCGGTTTTGTGGGATGCAGTTTAATACGTTTGCAGATCTAGATGGGTAGATGTTGTTAAACGAATGGGTCACAGATAAAAGGCGTCACAATAAAGAGGACTTTCCCAAAGTGAACCGGATCTTCGACGGAATTGAACTTTCTCTGTGGTACAGAGACGAAGACATTTTAATTGACTGTCGAGTATGTAATTCGGTTAAGCCAGGCCAGCCCGCTTACTCACAACTTATGTAATTTGGGTGTACAATGAACTCAAGGATGTGGTTTTTGAGATCAGGTCATTAAAATAATAAATAAATAAAAATTAATGCAAGAAATAAAGTAAACATAATTGAACGGGTTACTGCAAAAATTTTTAGACTCTGATTCCTAAGTAATGTGCTCTTTCTAAATTATTTATTTTTATTGATCTTTACAGTTTACATAAATAATATTTATCCCAAATTTTTTAGTAACCCTTTTATTTATACACTTGTTGGAAAACTATCAATATCGTTTTTCTCAAAATCAAATTTTTGTTGTATAATGGTCTACCCCTGGACCATTTAATTGACAGGTTACAACAGTCTAATAGAGATTGTGGACCTGCTATCAAAAAATAAATAAAAGTTCATTTAGATCTTTGGAAAAAACGTTCGAAATAACAAAGTTTTTCAGTGTTTTTATTTATTTTTGATAGAAGCAACGATTAGATCGAAAAATGATGTTCAAATTCGAAGTAAATGAGTTTCATGCAAATTCAATGCTTTTAGTTAGGAATACATTGAAGAGCTATGACAGGTTTCCCAATCTTTCTTATATTTTTTTTTAAAACTGACAATAATAATTTTTGTTTCACATCAATCAAAATTTATATTCAAATATTTCATCAACAACTCACTAATCAGTAGATTTGCATAATTTCAGGAAAATTAAAAAATATTTTTGTTCCTCAAAAAAAATTGATAAACTAAACTTTAATAAATCCTTTGAAATTTTTATCAATTTTGAAGAACCAAAACTTTTCATAATTATAAAAAAATTGTATAACTAACTAATTAATAAAATTGCCGCTCTTTAAAGTCATCTGTGCATAATTTCAGGCAAATTCAAAGATGTTTTTGTTCTTAAAAAAAATTGATGGATTATAATACCTTTGGAATCCAAAAATTGTCGATAATTTTTTTAAGAATTTTTTTTCATAAAACTGGCTGATCCATAGATTTGCCGACCTTTAAAGTTCTTTTGTGCATAATTTTAAACAAATAAAATGAAATTTTTACTCTTCAAAAAAAAATTGATAAACTGTAATACCCTTTGAAAATTTTACCAATTTTGAAGAATCCAAAAATTGTCGATAACTTTTTTAAGAAAATATTGTCATAAAAATGACTAATCTGGAGATTTGCTGACCTTTAGAGTTTATTGGTTGATAATTGTAAACAAATGAAAATAATTTTAAAATGTTTAAGAACTTTTGTATTTTCTTAACATTTTCTCCAAACACTCCTACTAATTACCGTGCAATGAATAAAACAACTTCCTCTTCTCTCATTAAATAGTCTGAATAAAGCGTACAATTATACAACTTCAAAGCATATTCTATAAAATTGTCTTTCTTGTTATCATACGTCCCATATGTTAACTTATCTCTAATTTCAAATTATTTTTGTTCTGCCCAAAATTATCTAAAATTGCTGACCCAAATTCTAGAACATGTCTAAATTCATTATTTTTTTATCTTGTTCTAGTATTAAAATAAACTAAATCATACTTTTAGGTTATTTATATTCTTCACTTTTTCTTTTATATTATTATTTTCTTCTTCACTTGGCTTGTTTTCATTGTCCACTTCTATAATATCTATTTTTGATTTTATGTTTACTTCTTCCATGTTGTCTTCCGTTTTTCCTCTTATAATTTTTGTTACATCATCTATTACCTGTTTTTTAAAATTAATCCTATCTTTCCTGATATTTTCTAATTTCTTTTTTGCCCTCTTTTCTACGATTTTCAATTTTCCTTCTGCTCGATTTTCCATTTCCATCTTATTATTTCTCATTTGTCTCACTTCTTGTTTGATCTGTATCTCTTTGGTTACCATATTATTTTCCAATTTTTTAATATTCTTTGTCCTTTCATCAACCATGTCACTTTTTATTCCTTCCATAATACTTTGATACGGTGATATCTCATTTCATTTTTCAAGTGGTGTATCAGTATAAAATTTTATTGAAATTTCCTTAGAAATTCACACTACTGCAGACAGAGGTTGAAAAGTTTTCTCTTCATATTTCATCAACAAATTTTCCCTAGTTACCAAAATAATTTTTCTATACTTGATTAAAAAATTTTCTTACCCTTTTTCTTGGTTTTTAAATTATAATTTAATCATAATAATAATATATTTAAAGGAAACATTTCCGAAATGTTTTGGTTTCTTTTCATTTATAAAACCAACTTTCCACACATCGTCAATATTGACATTATTTTGGAAACACAGAAAAGTATATTTTATTTTTTTCATATTTATTTTTTTCGGATCTTCAAGAATTTTATCCAAGCGAATAAGTATGACAGGATGGAAACCAGTAACGATATTAATTAATAACATTATATTTTTCTTGAATACTAATAGATTTCAAAAGATTCGACATACACTCTGAAATTTTAAGTACAATACCTGGTTATTTTAAAAAACTGAACTAAAAATTTAGCAAATAAATGAGCATTAATATCTTGCCCAAAAAACTAAACGAAATATTGTATTACATAATACAACTACAGGATACACCATTCAAGTTTATTACCAAGAATAGAACAAGGTTAGGTACCAAAAGAAATAATGTTATAATATCACTTTCTCTGGGTATTGCCCCTCTTACCTAACTCTTACCTAACTGGGGACTCCAAATTTACTCCAAGTTACTGCAACACCCCCAAACATCTATATATACTCAGTTTTACAATCGGCGCACGATTCACTTCTTACATCTAAATCAGGAAGAAATAAATTAATTTTGTTCCGATGGAACCGAAGTACCGTTAAGTGTTTCTGTACCAGCGAATTCTTCAGTCAGTGCAAGATCCTCTTGGTGTTTGCAAGAGAATTAATTGTTAGTCGGTTTCCTTTTCTTTTCCTTAATTTCAACAATGTTAGCTTCGACGAAATGGGTGTTTCTATTTTCATGTCTGTCACTAGTGGCGCTTCAGTCGGTTGGACAAGACAACAATTATCAACGGGCTCAAGAAGCCATCGAAGACGCACGTCAAGGTCAGTAAATTAACAGCGGCGGAGATTTTTTGTTTTAAATAGAATATTGGTTTTCTGTTTTTTGTTTCATTCAAGTTTGATTGTGTGTAAAAATCAAAAATTTGTATCAAAAGTCAGTAGTTTTTAACAGATGTTATACTACGGAAGAATGCTTAAATATAAGAATATATCAAAGAGAAATTAAAGTGTATACTAATTATTTGCTTAAATATCAAAAATTTCTAACAAATTTCAAGAAACTTAATATGACTATTAAAATTGTATTTCTTATTGTTTAATCAAAAAACGTAAAATCAATGATACATTCCATTTAAATTCTAAGAGGAGTAATTTTAAAATTCACACTTACACACAAAAACGTAATTAAAAAATTTACATTCAATGCTGTATACCGAGGACATTTTAGATATTTATTTATTTCAAATTCCTCCAAAAAATCAAGTTCTTCTTTCTTGTCACTTATATGAAGAACCTCCACTGTTGTTTCTATTGTGTTGATAAGTGTAGGTTTTGTGTTTAGTGTCAATGAGATGTTTTGATTAATTTATAAGATCGTAAGTGTTCACCGTACCTTATTTCAAAATTTCTAATGTTCTAGCCAAGATAGATGACGTTACAAGCCGGACAATTTAGTTTATAAATGCCTGATTTCTTAATTTATTAATTTTAGGTTTTACATTTAATAAAAATGAACCCACATTATTTCTTACTTTAAAAGATATTGTAGAAGATGGACGATACATATTTTTTATCATCATTAGCACCATGAACAAGAGAATGAATAATATCTTTTATATTTATAACAGATAAAATATATAGGTATGAATAGCTGAAAATATTTTCAGATAAATTAATTATGATTAACAAGCAATAATATTCTACCGGTTTGGAGGAAAGTGATCTTAGTTTTAATAAACCAGGTATCTAAAATAAGCAATTTTCACATATCTTCTCATTCCAACCTGTTTGTTTGGACTATAACTTTAAAATACCTTTAAAATAACATAACCTTGTTATTCCAAACTTAGGAAATGTACATATTCACGATTTATTGAGTTAATTTAGCTTAAAATAATTTGAGCTTGTATATTAAAATGATTTCATTAATAAAATTGTTAAATAAAAATATAAAAAAAGATATAGCAGTAGGTGGAAAACTGGAAAATTGGAGTGTTATAAGTTGTTGTGAAAATTAAAATCGTTTTTTAATTAAATTGTTACATGAAATGTTGAAAAGTGCATTTGATTTATAAATCGGTGGAGATCCATGAAATTTTAAATGATTAATGTCAGAATATGCAGTTTTTATATTTATGCTGTAGATTAATGCAATTTTTACAAAACTAGTGGAAAGTAAATGAATTGTAGAGATAAGTCATTAAAAAGTTTACAAAAAAATAATTTTTAATTTAATAATTCGGTCCTGGAGGTCTTGGGTTCAAATCCTGGTGTATATGACCCAATTTGTTTACCTAACCTAACCTTTGTGGTTGGCCGATATGAGAAAGTTTACTCAAAAACACATATGGATGATCTTCCTCTTAAGTAGAAAAATAAATAAATAAACAGTCTAACCATTTCACTGTGAAATACCCTGTATACGTATGAATAAAAGAAAACACGAAAAATTACAGCAGTTATAGGAGAATAATTGTTTTAAGCGTATCAAGGAAGAATGCTTGCGAGGATAAACTAGAAAAGCGTAAAGCAGAGAAGACGAGGTTGGGACAAACAAATAACATAAAGAAAACAACAAACTTTCAACTCGATTATTTGCATTGATTTTCAAATCCCTTTATTAAACGAATTTATTAGTTTTCCCAAAAGTGGATTAAAAATCCTTTACTGCTGCTTTACAAAAATGAAATATTGGTATATAGAAAGATGTAAGGTTAAAATAACATCATGTCACTTATTAGGTTTTCCTCTTCCATTGTGCATACACTCCGCTAATTATATGAGCTACGCCACTCTATGAATTATTAAATTATGTTGTTTTTTAATATCCATAGTAAGGGTACACGAAAGTACACTTAGATGAAACACGTACACCGTATATAATATTTTGTGCGATAATTCTTTAGAATGATGTAGTACGCTTTTAAAAATAGAACTATAAAGTTCCAAGCATATTCCGAAAGATTATGGTTTACTTTCAAGAATTAGCGAAATACTCGGAAATAAATGTATATTAGTTCACTCGTTCCGTTAATCATAAAGGAAATTAAAAATTTAGGATAAAAAAAATCAAAAGGAAGATGGATATCCTAAACCTAATTATCAGACATTTCTATAGAGAAGTTAAAAAAGTAAGATAAAAAAAATCATGCAGTATTCAATAAGGATAAAGAAGGAGACTTAATGGATGGAAGATGGAAAAAGTACACTATTGTGAAATTTTGAATCACGCAAATAAAGAGATGCAAAGAACGAAAAACCAAGAGGGCAAGAAAAATATATATGATGATGTAGTCAGTGTTAGAATGTGGCTTAGAAAGAATAAAACATTTTAGAATAGAAAAAAATACAGCATAAAACGACGTAACTACAAGAAAAAAAAGCAAGCTCAAGGAAGAGAGGAGAGGGGTAATAAAAAAAAAAGTTTCGAGTAAAAATATATCTAACTGGAGAAGAAAAGTAATTTAAAAGGCCTGTAATTAGCTTTTACAAACACACATACATAAAGTTAAAAACCTAAAGAGACAAACCAAATTTCCTAAGGACCAAACACACATGGTCTTGGTATTTTCTCTTTCAAACCAGATTTCTTTTGTAAGTTTGTGCATATATACAATTAGCTTGCATACTTGAACATCACGGTTGTTATGTCTTCTTTGTCAGCGCTTATGTTGTTTTGAAGTTTATTTATGATGTTTCTAATTTTCTTCGTTTTCGAGGCGTTTTCATGAGCTTCTTATCAAATTGCGTGTCGTGGGTGCCCTCCATTTATCTATTTTATCTTTCGGCATTTGGATTTAGTAGCTCCCTAAAATATTTTTTCCATCTGGTCACTATGTTTTTTCTTCGGTTATCAACTTTCCTTCATCTCTGTATATTTGGATTATCCCTGGTATCCTCTTTCTTCTATTTTGATGCTTTGGTACATTTTTCGCATTTTATTTCATTGGTTATTCTTCTACATTTCTTGTATACATTATACCTCTTTTTTATTAATATTTTTTTCCTTTGCTTTTCGTACTTTTTCCTCATCTCTTGTGTATTATGTTTGAGTATCTATTATCTTTTTTTATTTCTGTCAGTTAATTTTGTGTGAATTTAGTCAAATCTTTCTTGTTTATTACGCCTGTTCTTTCTTTTACAACCCGTATCGCCTGTTTGATTTTTTATTCATCTCGTTCCATAAATTCGCTCTGGCATTATTTGCTTTCGTAGGATCTAAGTCCATTTCCAAATTCTTTCTATAGGTTGCCTTTACTTCATCACCATCTTGGTGTATTTATTTTGTATCCTGCAAAATGTACATTTTTAATTTTTTTTTGTAATTAGGTGAGTTTATTTAAGAATAATTATAATTGCAAAGAAATCTCAAACAAAATTCACGCTGTTTACTTTAGAAAATGGTTTTTGTAAAACAACGCAATTAAAGAAATAAATACTGTTTTAAAAGTCTAATTAATAATATAATTTACACAAAAGTATCTTGTGAATTTAAATTTAATGACGATAAAGCTTTTAATCTTATTCTAAAATTAACCTTTAAACTTAATAAGGGTACATAAGACCTGTTAATGTCGACAATGTTTATCTTTAGTAATGTTATATAGTTCGATTATTTGTTTTAGGTCGAAATTTACTTGACTGGATAGGATTCGGAACAGGTCCTGAAACAGATCCTTATTTGGCTAGAACAAACGGTGCCTGCCTCAATGGAGACCTTGCGGAATGCTTTAAATCAAGAGCGTTGGCTTCATTCCAAGATTTCTTCGACAAAGTGAGTTTACTAGTAAATTTTAAGATTTACAAAGAAAATCTGTAAATATTTAAGTTTCTCCCTCATGGCTCAAATCTCAAATACAAGATGATCCATTTATCGTATGCTAATATTGCTATCGCTTAAACCGTAAGAGATACAAAGATGGTTAAATAGGGAAAAAATTACCTATTTTAGAGTCCATTAAAATGTCTGAAAAAAAAATGTACTCTATTTCTTGATAAAAATATCTAAGATTTGTGTAACAATTTAATGATAAATTGTCCAAGTATTCTTGAAATTAGTTATTCTTAGAGAATTAGTCTTTCAATGTTTAATAAATCTTTTATAAAAAAATACAAGTTCATATTTAAAAAAATTAAATTGAGATTGGTCCTGATAAAAGGAAACGTCGATGTTGAGATTTAAAATTTTATGTGAATTTTTTTTTCTTTTCCATTTTTCAATAATTTCTGAATTAAACCTGCTAGATGCAACACAGGGAAATTAAAATTTTTGCTTTAACCCGTATAACTTCAGACTGGCTTGAAATGGAGTAAATTATTTTTCAAACATTCTGGAATAGGCAATTTTTATCTATTTAACCATCTTTGTATGTCTTACGGTTTAAGAGATAGCAATATTATCATACGATAAATGGAACATCCTGCTTATATTTCGTATATTTCTGATCAAGTTTCATAGCAACGTGTTTAAAAATTTAACGGTCCGAAAATCCTGATACAATACTGTAAGCCTGTTATCCGAAATTTTCTTGGGATACTTCTCAAAAATTCAATTATTTTCAGCCGGAATATCATCTCAGTGAAACAGCAAGGATTAGAAGGATGCCCGAAAGCCAACTGCGGCAATTGTCCCGAGAAACGTACGAATATTCGGAGAGCCCTAGGGCTGACGAACCGGAGTGGGACCAACTTGTTAAATTCGCAAAAAGAAAGGTATTTTTTTTAGTTTTTATGTAAGGATAATTTAATTTTTTGCTTTGAAAAGCTTTAAAAATATACTGAATAAATTGAAAATAATGCTTTCTTGTCGGTGTACAAGAGTTTATTACCCAAGACTAACAAAAAGGCGTTAACTAACAAATTATGATTTTATATAAATATTCGTATCCTCTTAGTCTCAGCCAATCGCAGCAAGACTTTCTTAGTTTTATCTTTATAGAGGCCCACAGGTGAAACATTTAAAATGATACTTGGAGATTATTTTTTTTGGTTTTTTGTTTGTTTTTCTAACGGCTGTTTTTATTATCTCTATATTTATTTTACTTTGGTTTTGACGAAATTTAATTAAAGGGCATTTTGAGGGTTTCATTTTTGATATGATTTTTTTTATACTTTAAAATTCAAAATATGTGTGCACCGTCCAAGCTGTTTAATTTCTGAAACATCATTTAGTTACTAACTCAATGAATATGTATTGTAAATAGTATTAATTTTTTATCAGTTTTAAATTTTTTTATACCTTATGATTATATTTGTTTTTAATCTCTCAGGATGAGTTCAGAAAAAATATAACATGTAATGTTAATATCTTAGATATTTCAATAAAAAAATTCTTCGATTTTTAATAGATTCCCAAAGCCCATTTATTTAAATTTAAGCCATATTAAAAATAATTTTTATTTTTGAAAAAATTTATATTGTCTATACTTTTTTACATTTTGCTAATTTTTTATTTTTTGTAAAACTGATTTCTTTAAAAGTTCCTTAACGTGGATACTTTTTTCTAAAAAGCGCTCTATTTATTTAACTCAGTGGCGTGGTTGCTCTTTTATAAAAATAAACTTTCTTTTATTAAAATTGAACGAAGCTGATCTACAATTTATTGTTTCATTAGAAAACTTGCGACATTGGAATTGAAACAAAAAGCTACCCGTTTCTGAATTTTATATTCTTACTCCATCAAACTAATAAAAATTCAGCGAAGATCTGCAAATAGTTAGTCTAATTCGCTTTGCTCCCTCATTTCTATGTCTGGAGGCACATTTTTCGGTCTCTGGTAAAATTATATTTCGTCGGGTAGAAAGAAAATAATAATAGCATTTAAAAGAAAAAAAATCAATTGCGGTATTAACATATTCGACACAATTTGGTATACGAGAAAGTTACCGTAATATTTAAGCGTTCGGCAATAAAGAGCAAAAATAAGTAGTATTCTTCATTTGGAAAAGGTAATTTTTTTACTGTTATTTTAGCTAAACTTGAAGATTTATAGTCCTAAACTGGTTGTCTTTTTTTATTCAGTATTTATGCAGTGATTTTCCTTCTTAAATAAAGTGTTACCATTATTGTTTTTTAACTTCACCGACCCGAGACATATCTGAAACACTCTGTATATTTTCGTCTTATATGAAATATTAGAACCGATTATCGTTTTTGTTTAGGAATTATAGCTAATATTTTTTGTGAAACTTTATCATATTCCATATTCATGTTTGTCGTTTAGTATTCTGGAGAAGTGTGGATAAACAAAAATTTTCCCCACACATAATTTCTTTAGAAACTTGGAAAACGAAAGAAGAATACAACAGAATATAAAGTAATGCGATTATGATAGATAACTTTTCGTATGCTATACGGTCTGATGGACGAAAAAATATTTTTATTTTATATATAAAAAATATATTCCTTTAAAAATAAGTTTTGTAAAATTGTATTCGAGTCGAAGGGCATCAAAGAAATTTGAGATTACTTTAATTTTTTCAGCTTTTAAAAATAAATTTTAATTACAAGATTACATTTTGAAATAATGAAATACTGCTAAAATTAATTTTTAATAATAATATTATTTGATCAGAGAAAATTTTAAAGATATATTTAACAGAAATATTTTATATTCTTAGGAGTGAATTATATTTTGTGTAATTTATATATTTCATTCAATTTTACAGGTTGAAAAATTCTTGAAATCAACCAGTTTCGAGCTAGAATTCAACGATGAAGTAACAGAAAGTGGACGATATTCACCGAGGTTTATTGACGAAATTGTTGGGGAAATCGATGTTATTGAGGATAAAAAGGACACGTTATTTAGTAAGTATTCAAGAAGATATTGATTTATTTGATTTATTATATAAGTAAATTCCTTGAATTTTTATCCACTTAAATATCGATTTTGCAATTTGTAAAATAGAGAAAGGCCAGAATAAAAAAAAATTGAAATCATTGTCGCTAATTCTGTGTGAATAATAAAAATAATTTGACTGATGTTCGCTAATTCAGAATATTATTGACTTTTTTAGAGAGGAAACAACTGAAGAAACTGTTCATTCCACTGCTTCTTGTTTTAAAAATATTCAAGTTGAAGTTATTACTATTCCTGCCGCTCATTTTGGGACTCGCATCGTTCCAAAAAGTCCTTGGATTCCTTGCTCTTATCATTCCTGGAGCAATTGCTTTCTTCAACTTCTGCAAACCAATTTTAAAACCAAATGGAGGTAAGAACATCACCATTTAAAAAATCTGTGATATCTTTATATTTTCGATATTTTTTTTATTCATAAAAATAAAACAAATTATAAATTACAAATAAAAATTAATAAATTAGGACTTCAAGTTGTTATCGTCACCAATTTATACATCTAATTTAATAATAGTATTATATTTTATTATCTCCTTTATTTATTGTTAAGATATTTTTTTTTGTTACTGCACCGTGAGCAAAAAATGTGATATTTTAAACAGACTTATTATAAAAGCATGTAAGGATTTAAAAAATTAGTGGATGTCATAAAAAATTATTTATACCAAAAAATATGCATATAAAAAATTTAAACCAATGTATTTTAGCATTTTCTTGATATTTCTTCAAAAGCAGAACATTGAACGTTTGGGCAAGTATCATATTTTAGTCCAATTTTTCTTGAAAAAAATTGAAAAATTGAAATAAATTTTTAAATAGGTTATCGTGTACGTATTTACCTATATTATCCTGTATATTTCGGTTTTCCATCGAAAATTCAGATCAAATGTTGTAGTGTTACAGCGTTTTTTATGAATCACTAAAAAAGAGCAAAACTGAATGGTTAATAATAATAAGAATAATAATAATAATAATAATGACAACAACAACAACAACAATGATAATTATTCTTACCCTTCTGGTTTATGGCGTTGGTCCCCCTTAACTGCCTGAATTATAGCGACAAAGTTACTATTACAATTACTATTTCACATTTTTTATGAAACATCCTGTAGATCCAGTGAGTTAATCACCTGAAGTGTACTCGAATGAAAATGAAAATATAAAATGTGTCTCTTGAAACGTAAATTTAAATCCATTGGACTTTTCGAGTAGAATGATCTTCTTTCGTTATTTTAGACATTTAAATTGCTTTTATATGGAAAAAATAAAATGAAAATATTTCATTGCACAACAATTATCACTAGCCCAGAAACTCTACTCATTTTATTTATGTCTTAGTCGAAATTCAGAGAAATATATTTCACATTAACTAAGCTGTGCTTCCTTAAAATTGGTTGTTTAGTTTTCTTTTCGTTATGTGTTTATATTAAGTGTTTAATATTGGTTCCAATTTATAGGTTCTTTCTTTGGTCCAGCGGGTCCACAATATTTGTCTTCGGGAATAGCTTACCAACCTCATCATCATTCTTCAAATTATCATCAACATCACCACGATTACAACGAATATCCTCAGCATGGCGGAGGCGGGGGCCTTCATTTTAGAAACGATGACGAAACTGCTCAAAATTTGGCGTTTAATGGTTGGGGTCAATACCGGAATAAAGAGAGTGAGACTGAAGCTGAAGTTACTTCGAAAAAATCAATTTTGCCCGATTCTTAAATTAGTGGAGAGGGCTAATATTCATTATTTCTAATAATTTAATTGCATTCATGTTTTCTACAAATTTTCACATTTTAAGTTATATAAAAAATTTTGGTTTATTCATTCCATTATTCATATTCATTTTTGGCAAATTATTTCTATTTTTTTTGGTACATTTAAAGATTAAAAAATATGAAAGTTCTAGTTATTAAAAACGCTTTTTTAGTTATAAATATATATATAGAATTTAGGAGATGTACTTCAATATAGTGTGAGCCAACATTTTTCTCTTCAGTTGACCACGAATAAAATGAATACAAATATTATATTCTGGGCCAAATCATCATTGTTGGGCATGGTCAGCTGAAGAGAAACCTTTTATAAATATTTAAAATTATTGTACTGTGTTACCGTTAATTTGTATGTGTACTGTGATATTTGGTGCAATTTAAAAAATGTATTTAAGTACTAAAGTTAATATTTATTGTATTCGTCTAGAAATGTTAACAGACTATAAATTTGTATATAACATTTATTATATTTCTATATATTTATTAGAATACAACTTTCTACCTACTATTTTTTTATTAATAACATTTATGGGGTTTAATTGAGATATCGAGATGGCTTTTTTAAGCTGAAATTTGCAGGTTTTTCCATTAAACTTACAACTATTCAAAATGTGATCTTTTTTAAAATTTACGGATTCAACTTGATTTGACAGAAACTCCACACTTTATATTACAAAATGTCAGTCTATTAGAATCATTTCACTGAAATTTAGTCATAATAAATTATTTAACCAGTGCTTGAGAGGAGCAGTTAAAATTATATTAAATTGGGAGCTGAACCAAGAGTTGACCATCTTCGTGACTGTGAAGCTGAAAGCTTAGTACCCAAAAATATTTCAAATGTCACCTCAAACTTCATTCTAGCTAAACTAAATGGAAATTATTATTCTTGCTTGATCCTTACACGAGCTTCTCTAATTCAAGATGGATTTCCAGTGAATCTTGAAGAAGAATTCGAAGTTCCGGCAAATCAAATTATTGGAGATTTGTTTTCTTTAATAAACTCCAAAGGAACACTCATCTATGAGGAGGATGTTGTAATACTGGCACAATCATAACAACTGGTTAGAAAAAGAATCTCCCATTTGAAAAGCCAATCCATTTTTCTGATCTGCAATGTAGAGGGATGTTCCTGGAGTTCTTTCCATTTATATATTTAACTGAAGAACAAGCAAAATTGGTCTCTAATGAATCGATGAAAAATCATGTAACAAGTTTTAATAAATTGATTATTTTTACATAGTCGTGAATGTTTGCTATGACGCGAAAATTTTGAAATGTTATTAATTTCGTTTCTTGTTTCCAACGTTACACCAAATGACCTACTATTCAAATTGCTTGTTAAGAACAAAAAAACTGGGTAGATAAGATATAGTTAAGATTGCTGATTTACTCGTAGAGACATACTGATCAGCATGAGTCATAAATCCTTATTTTTTGTTTTATAATATGCTTTATATAACGCCAAGTTTAATGAGAAAATATAACAAATTTCTCACTAGTGCGTTTATTTTAAAAACGTATTGAACATTTGAATTTTTATCTTTTATAATTTTATTGTATGTTCACTTGTAGATCTCCAATTAAGCAATTTATTTCCCATTAGGAGTATAAGAAGAGAAGAAAAGTATTTTAGTAATTAAGTTCTACTGAAAACCAAAATCATATAGGATTTTTAGTACAAATACCGTTGCACGTCAGGAGTGACGTACCTCTTTCGTCATAGTACTGCCAACTAATTAAAATTTCTCTAACTAAGATAAATCATACGAAACATCACGAAAATTCACGAGGACTCATGAACGTAGTCACTGTACTAAAAAACCAAAAAGTAATCGTAATTATTTTGATAATTTTAGAATTATTTCAATTATATTGGCTTATATACGTCTTATTCTTTATAATATAAAGTTTATAAATCATTATTATATGTTTAGTACTCAAAAAACCATAATTTACATTAAATAATTTTGAGATTTTCTACGCCCATGAGACTCGTATTTATGATGAAGAAATGACATTGTAGCGATTGGCATGCCTTGATGCGACGTTGTCGAGTATTTAGATTGAAATATTTCAACGATTTCTGACGTCCGGCCGTCAACCAGTTGTGTGTTTTCACCACGTTTTCGGTAATTTTATAATATTGTCTTTATTTTTTTGCTTTGCTAGATAGTTAACTTATAAAAAAAAACTGTTTTTTTCAAAACAAACATAGTGTAAATAAGCTGATTATTGACGTTTATTTCTACAAACTTCCTACATTCCTCGACAATTTAGACAAGCCGACAACACTGCAGGGTCGTGATCTCATAATTGATATATGACGTGCAACGGGATTTGTATTAAAAATCCTATATAGGATTATTATATGAACAATATATGATCCTCACACTCAAGACACTTCCTGCCAGTTTTAAAGTACATTTGAAAAATGTTTTTCTCAGTTGATTCATTAGCAATCTACAACTGTGATATTCTTCTTCTTCTTGCTGTATTATCTACTTTTAATATTCAATAATCTGTTATAAAAATCGTTATATTATGTTGTTTATTTGTACTATATTTTTATTAAATAAATAAAATAGAGACATATAAAAAAGGTAGCAAACTATTTATTATTATTAAAATAAGACAATGTTTTGTTTAAAAAAATATATATTTTTCTTATAAGAAACAATTCAACTACAATATTCGAATTCCTACAAAAGGTAAATACTTTCTCCTAATTCAAATCTGAATCACTTGAATCACTATCATCGCTGTTAGGATTAATAATAATGGGATTAATTTCTAGTCTATCAAAAACTCTCTCTCTTTTATACCATTTTTGTATTTCTTTTTCTGTATGTTTAATAGAATTTTTCCATACTTCAGGAGTAATTGTTCTAAGAGCTTCAGACCACATATTTAAAGAATCTTGTTCTTTATTACCGTCTCTGCCAATATGTTTATTATAATATTGCTTAGAAAGGCCCCAAATAAGTTCGATGGGGTCGAAAACACAATGATAGGGAGGAAGACGTAACACTTAATGTCCATATTGTTCTGCTAAATTGTCCACCAGAAATCGTTGAAATATTTCAATCTAAATACTCGACAACGTCGCATCAAGGCATGCCAATCGCTACAATGTCATTTCTTCATCATAAATACGAGTCTCATGGGCGTAGAAAATTTCAAAATTATTTAATGTAAATTATGGTTTTTTGAGTACTAAACATATAATAATGATTTATAAACTTTATATTATAAAGAATAAGACGTATATAAGCCAATATAATTGAAATAATTCTAAAATTATCAAAATAATTACGATTACTTTTTCGGTTTTTTAGTACTGTGACTACGTTCATGAGTCCTCGTGAATTTTCGTGATGTTTCGCATGATTTATCTTAGTTAGGGAAATTTTAATTAGTTGGCAGTACTATTACGAAAGAGGTACGTCACTCCTGACGTGCAACGGTATTTGTACTAAAAATCCTATACATATATATTCCAAAAGAGTATCATCAATCAGTGCAAATATAACCAATATATATATTTGACCAGTGTCATAAGCACGTTTGTTGTTTTGTTAAGTTGGAATATTTAAAATATAAAAAAAGTTCATGTCGAGTGATATCAATCGAAACTATTTCTTTTATATTTTGAGTGTGTATAATACATACTTAAAACTTATAAACTGTATTTGATGGTTTGAATCTTTTCAGTCTGTTCCTTTTATAACTGTTGTGGGATGCAACTCTAGTTCGCCTCGTTGTGGTGCATCCTGGATTTCGCTAAAAAATTAGAAAACATGGTAGTCAATTGGTGTGCCAATTTTAGCAATTTTTGTCTTGTGGACTTTTTTGTTTAATTATAATTGGACCCTTTTCGAATATTCTGTGGGTTGGTATGTTTCGTGCAAATGAGAACAGTTTTGTAATTATTTATTTGGTGTTCCAATATATTAATCATACTATAGCAGCCGTGGCAGATCTTAGAAGAAGACTAAAATATATTTACCGAAATAATAATCACTGTAAAAATGCAAGTAAAGCCATAACTAACTGGAATTTCTATATTTGTTTTATTTTCCTATCGTCCTACATAGGTATGTTTACAATTTATAAGTCCATCATTTTATAGATGGCAACTGTGTGCATTTTCATCAATTAAAATAGGAAAATAGGTTTGCTGGATTGAGAATGTATTACAATAAATCTCACAAACAGCAAATAAATATTTCCAAAATAATAAATTGTTTGCAAATAAAAGAGATGAACAAACCGTATAATGTCATTATGAGGACTGACTACACCTAACCGTTTTATTGGTTTAATAATTATTTCAATTGCACGTTTAATGAATTCCAGCCATTAACACTACATTAGTCTAATGTAATAGAGGTGATGGAATTCATTTCCATGTTGCTACGGATACCAACCGACAGATTAATATAATTTTTCCCCGTGCGAGACGAACAAATGCTTTGTGTTCCGGTAATCGATACTTACTAATTAATATAAATAGTGTGTTATTAATTATTTATACATTTATACCTGATAATATTGGGAATCGATCCATACAGCCAGAACCTGTATTGTATTTTAAAAAAGAATTTTTGTATCTTTAATTAATCTGAGCATTGCATTATTAACGTACTTTTTATTCATTAACAATTATTAGTTGAAAAAATAACTTGTAGGAAAAAAGATATTATTTTTTATTTGTGATTTTTTTAAATAAAAATAATACATGGCTATTACAGCACAGGATGAAAGAAAATTCAACATTAAGATGAAAAAAGATAAGTCAAAAATTATGATAATAGGAAAAGAACAACAACATAAGATATATGAAGAAGATGAAATTCTGAACTAGGAAAATAATTCATATATTTAGGATCAATAATTACAAAAGAAGGAAAAATGAATAGAGAAATCAAGAAGAAAAATAGCGGCTAGAGTAAGATTTTAAATAGAATAAAAACAAAATTCCTTGGTATAAGGAAAATTCGAAAGGACACTAGGGTACAAATTTTTAAAAGAGTAGTCACCTCAATACTAACTTTGGAAGCAGAAACATGAATGTTAATGAAACAGCAATGAAAGACAATGACACCAGTTTAAAATTCACTCATTTTAAATAAATCACATTAGTGCACCCTATAGTTTCTCTATTTGTCACGTCCGCAGTTTTTACTTCAACCAATAAACAATTCGGTAACGTGCACTTGATCAATCGTAATCGTAATCACCCCCAAAGTCACGTACACACTCCAGAATGCAACAGTCGCCACGACTCAACTCAAGGGAACACACTCACCCCGTTAAATAGTCATGAAGAATTCACTGAACAATACACAAACACATACTCTTCACTCCGAAATAAATTCTCTTAAAGTTGTTCATCGCTCATAACATGATTTAAAGTAATATATTGCCAGGCCAAGTGTAAATGCAACAGTTAATGACGCTTCAGAAAACAAAATATGTAATATTAGTGTTATTTTTATGTGGTGATTAGTGGAATTTCGGGTCAACCATAATAAAAACTACTCGAAAAAGGTAAATTTGTTATTGTTGAACATGATTATCTTAATTAAAGCTATTGAAGAAAGGATCAGCGTTCAATTATTTATTGAATGTAATGTTTTTTGTGTAAGAAATTGCCCACATGATGCTCAGCCACTATTTAGAGTCAACTTTTAAAAACAATAGATCATGCAAGGGGTGGGTGGCTCAATGGTAGAGCCGCGAGCTGGTGATCGAAAGGTCTTTGGTTCGAATCCCGACAGTGGCGAGAAGTTTCCTAATTGGACTACAAATTGGGAAATCGGTTCTAGTCCCCAAAAGGTAATTCCCACTTTTATCTTTAAATTAGAAGTAGTATTCCTAAAGTGGATCCGGGAAACAGTAACTAAGACTAAAAAATAGATCATGGTATGCATAGACTTCTACAACAGGAATAGAAATGAGGAGGAACGAAAATTGAAGGAAAAACTAAACTCCATAAGATCAGAAACATCACGTGCAGAGAAAATTTAAAAATAAAACCACTAATGAAAAGAATAAAAGAATTCCAGCTAAGATGGTTTGGACAAGACTTTTCAAAGGTTGGCAACATTTTCACTATGGTGATTGTGTTTCTATCTTCTACCACGATTCTTATGTCCTCTGTCAAAATATCTTACAAATATGATGGATAGGTTATAATTTATACTCATTTGAAGAAAAAAAAGAAAAGGTGTGTTGTTCTGTAACGATAATGCACCATCCCATTCGTCTGCAATTGCTACTGTAAAATTAATCCATTTGCATTACAATTTGCTGCCTTATCCACCATATTAGTCAGATCTGGCACTCACTGATTTCTTTCTGTTTCCAAATTTTAAAAAATGAATCGGTGGAAAAAGATTTCAAACAAATGGAGAGGTAAAAGCAGAGACCAATGCGTATTTTGAAGCTTCTTCAAAGATTATTTTTGCATGGTTTAAAAAAATTGGAATCTAAAAGTAGAGAAATAAAAGCACATTATGTCAAAAAATAAAATATATTTATCTAGTGAAATAACCATTTTATGGTAGAGTCAATCCTCCATCAAACCGCCCTCGTAATAAACTAGTAAAAGAAATACATAGAATTAAAACAACCAAAAAGAAATCAAGAGGGAGACCACAAAAACGTGGGTATTAGATATGAGAGATGCAATAGTCAAAAGAGGTAGAGATGAACCTACATTTCTCTATATCCCCTGCATGTCGTAAATATCCACTGGTCATCTCACAGATGTTTTTGCTGTGTGGGTCATTTCAAATCTGCAATCGGTTTCACAATAAGGCTATTACTTTATCATAAAACTGTGAAAAATCTATTCAATATCAATTTTCAAGTACATTATTGAGTGGAACTTAGTGGGAATCGTTCGTCTTCCAATTATTTAATACTTCAAATTTCCTAATGAAAATGAAACAATATTACAGCAAAAACTATTGATTGCTGTTGAGAATGATTATTTACCTTTTCTTATTCTCAAAAAGTGTTTAAAAAAAGAAATATTAAGAAATTGAATATTTTATTTTTTAATAATTTCTTTGGCGTTAAACTTTGATAGTTTTTGTGGCGACTTATGCTGCGCCTATGTTTTTTAAACTGATAGCATCATATGGTTGTTGTGTACTATTGACCTCGAAATAGAGAGAGATTGTATGATGGTCAGTAAAGTTAAATAGATAGGATATTGAATTTATTGCTTTGCATCTAATACCAAACATTCCATTAGTAAAAAAAGGAATGTTCGAAGTCTTCTTAAAAATGATATTGTTTTAAGAATAATTACAAGAAGTATATAAATATGACAATTACCCATGTTATCCATATTGAAATTTGGACTATTGTTAATTGTTAAATCTATATGCAGAATGGTACAATCATATTGTAATAATTTTATAAATATTTATTAGATTTATTAATTAATATGCCTATTTTTTAATTAGTGGATTGTCGAGATGTCTTATTGTATACAAGTGATTTTTCATTTAAAAAACAACATATTGCAACTGAATCGATCAACGTTGAGTCCTAACATTATAAAAAAATTAAGAAAATGTCATTAAAATTGACCAATGATATATTAATACAAAGACTCCTTTAATATTTAGATTAGATAAGTGACTTTAAATTTTGGTCCATTATTACTAAATTATCCAACAAATATTAGTATCGATATTCATTAAAAACTATTAAAACTATAATGTAAAATTTTATTAATTGGTAGGGCAATAAATGATCCTTTGTAAAAAAGAACAACGTAATAGATGATAAGAAAGAACCATATATTTTTCATTGTTGAGCAATATTTTATAAATAATGAAGATTTAGCAATTATTGTTTGCAATTTTTGTACAAAATATAGTCGGAAGAGTAATTTAATTTATTAAATATACACTACAAAATTTTTACTTCATAAATAAAAAAAAATATTGACTGGTAAGATGGAAGAAGCTGAGAATATCAATGTGGGTTTATACAGAGAAGATCAGTGGTAGATCAGATATTTTCATTAAGGGAGATTGAGGCAGAATGCTTCGAATTTGAGAAAGTAACATTCCTACCCTACGTATATTTTAAACAGGTATTTGGCAAGATAAAAAAGATAAACTACATGTATGACTAAGGGAACTAGGAATAAGTAATAAATGACTGAATATGTTCAAAGTAAAACCTGCAGAGACTGATTGCTTCTGTAAGAAATGGAAACTAAATAGTAGAAAAGTGATAGAAGATTAAAGTAATGGGTCCCACTATCTTCAATAATATTTAACTATGTACTTAAATAAACTATCCAAACAGCAAAGTTAAACAGAACAGGAATATTCTACCATGAGAGACACCAATGTTTGATGCAATAAGAACTAAATAGGAATATGCGAGAAGTATTGTTACAGTTAGAACAAAGTGCAGAGGAAAAGGGGTTGGGAATTAATAAAAACAAGACTAAATATATGGCAACTGCTTAGTGATAAATATTTTGATCCTACTGGAGCAAGTGGTTCAACAAAAAACATCGAAACAATTCTTGAGAGGGTTGCTGAGGATCCAGAAATTTCAATATGTTACCATGATTAAACATTTACAGAATCTGGTTTACATCTTCATGCTTAGAAGTTTAATTTTTTCCAGGACTGAAGCTACCAATAATCACACACAGTGAAAAAAGTTTGTTGTATGGATTATGGAGCACAAATAAGTTAACAAGTGGATTTTTCGAACTAAATCGTCTTCAGCGATGAGGCTCATTTTAATTTTAATGGTTTGGTGGTTGGTCAGACAATAACAGTTTTCACTGTTAATCTAGATTTTTGTCTAAATTGTAAGATATTGACATTTAGCAGTATAGCATATCTATGCTAAAGTAATAAATTCAAACCGCTTTTGAATATTTGCCTAACAGTATCGCAAGAATAGGTCCTTCTAAGCCGACCCGCCCATGTTCGCTTTCCGCTAAATCTCCCACCCACAACTAATTCCCATAAGAAAGGCGCGGCCAGTGATGCAGGTTCCGCTCTTTAAAAATCTTTGGAATCCTATTGACCTTTAGCACAGATATTGTGCGAAATTTTGATCGCAAACGAGGTCGCGAACTTGAAATGGTTGTCTTTAAGAAATAGTGAAACTGAAAGGTTTACATCTAAATTGTTTATGTATTACTTAGGCGAGGTGTTCTTGAAGTAAACTTTTAGTTTGAAAAAAAATGCATGAAAGTTTAATATATACAGTAACCATAAAAATGTATATTAAAAAGAATAGAAAATGCTATAAACATATCTTCTAATTCTAAACACTGGACCATCAGGCGTGGCTTTAAATGCCCTAAGTGTGGTCATTTTACAAACCGGGACATAAAAGTGTGTAATCAGGAATTATTTAAGAACAATTGATTTATAATTTACAAAGTGTTGAAGACAATAAGATGCTTCGCACTTGGGAAGTGTGAACAACTTATATAAATTACGATTACATGTAAAAATATTTAGTAAATACTCTTTAGATTTAATACATATGTAGACTCTTTAGATTTAATACATAAGTAGACTCAGTACATATAAATTAAATAAAAATACAAATTTAGTTTCATTTCACATTAGTAATATGTTTTCGAAAATTCCTCCATGTGAATGTATACCATTAAGTAAATTCTTAGAAATTTAATTTATGAATGAATCAAAATTACCTTTTTTTTGATGATAAATTTTATAAATAAATAAATAAAATAAATAAAATGAATGATTGCTAATGAGTAGTCCAATATCATCAATTTTGGTAAATACTTTTATGAATTTTTTTTTAATTCAAATGTCTCCAAGAATATATTGTTTTGGTATAGATATATTGATGATGTTTTGGCTGGTTTTACTGGTAATAATAGACAATTGGATGTTTTCTTTAATTTTATTAACAATTTACATCCAAAAATAAAATTTACCGTTAAAATTGAAGCGGATAGTTCTATAAATTTCTCTTAGATGTAACTATCAAAAGAGTAAACTGTAATGTTCAATATTCAATTTATCTTAAACCAACTCATACATATATGACTATCCCTTTTATCTCAAATCATCCCTTGTCACATAAATTTGCTGCTTATAATTCAATTATACATAAAGCTATGTCAGTACCAATGAGTGGAAATGATTCTAAAGAAAATTAATATAATAAAACAAATCGCTACGTCTAATATTTATACATCTAATAAATAGGTTGATTAATGGAAAAGAAGAAAAGGTTGCCATTAAATTTTGATTTCCAAAACAACCTAAATATGAGAGGTCATATAGAACTATTACATATTTCAAAAATTATACTGGTACAATATTTTTTACAATATCTTTAAAAGTAAGAAATGTTGGTTCATTTTTACTAAATATAAAACCTAAAATTTAAATTTAAAAAAATGGGGTAATTATAAACTAAATTATTCGGATTGTAACGCCATCTATTTTGGTCAGACCCTTAGAAATTTTGAAATAAGGTACAGTGAACACTGACGATGTTACAGATTAAAACAATACAATTGAAACAACAGTATAGGTACTTCATATAAAAGACAAAAAATAACTTGATTGAATGAACAATTACACCTGGGCAGTTCATTTATTTTAAATTACCTTTTGGACTAAATACCTACATAATATTAACCATTTTTTTAGGAAAGAAGAATATTATAATAAAAAATAATGCTGTACATATTACTTGATAATGATTGGTTGAAATGTTTATGATATGAAGTCAAGTACGTTTACAAGAAATCTGACAATCTTGTGGCACTTTTTGATAATGCAATGTAGCAAAACCTTTTTTATATTTATTGGTTATATAAATGTTTTATTCGAATCAAATGATTATTTTAACTACCCAAACCATACAAATGTACTTCACGTAATAAGAAATGTATAAGTAATCATCACACGCCAAGAATTTATATAATTCTATAAGATTTACACGTCTATACTGAAATTAAGAAAAAATACTCGTGTTTCAGCTTCAATTTCAATGTGTAGGCGATAATTAATTAGCTTCGTTCCTGAATTTCGTTTCTGGAAAATTTCTTTGTGCACATTAGTAATTAAAATTGATGGTGATAAGGTGAGAAATCATTTTAAGTCCTACTTAGACCCTGAGCAAATTCCATTTCCGTTTGAGAGTCAGGTTTAATTAAACTCTTGATTGCCCAACATCGTAGTTATGATTAATGTATCATTTCGATGAAACAGTTCTGTTAGGACCAATTAAGCTGATCCTTATGCCTCTATTGAATTTCCTCGACCTGTTTCTGTTTACGTGGGCCCCAGCAACTTATATATTTTGTCATATGGTAATGAAATTGGAAGTGTATTTCTTCGAAAAACTATCAATATTAGAGATACAATAATACAGGGTGTTTCATAGTAAAAAAATATTTTAGAGGCAGATAGAGGTCTTATATGGGGTTCTAAATAATATATAATATGCCTCTTGGCTCCATAATCTATTTACAAAGTGTTTTATCAATTATACCAATTTTTTTATTCCTTCATACCTTACGAATTATTTAATATATTTTTTCCTTATACTCCAAACGGCGAATGTGTTGAATTATCAAGAGATATTAAAATCCAGGTCCATTATGAGAAATATATTTAAAATACAAAAACAACAAACTGTATATTACAATTTTAAGATTTGTATAGAGCTGAAACAATTGAATTGCAACAAGTTATTGTTGTTGTCGTCCCGCCACTAATTTAAATTTTAAACTTGAAACACAATGCATAATTTAATAGAAATAAATTGTATAACTATTTTTTTTTAATACTTTTAAGTTGTTTTATTTTCAATATGGAAATAGTTCTATATTAATAATATTTTGATATTCGCTTTGTCAATGTTTGTGGCCAACTCTTGTAATTAAAACGTTGGTTGTTTAAAATTTTTTTCTTAAACGTTTTTGCAATTTTTTAGTGAGTGTGGTTAATCCTCTTCTTCCCTTAATTCTATTCTACTAATTCACAATACATACATTATTTTTATTTGATATTTAAATTTTTTTGCAGATATTTTAGTTTAGAAACGAAATTGTATCCCAGTTGCTGTTTCAATTCGAAGCGATTGTTATTATTTTTTCATTATTATTCATTACCGAAAGGAATAAAATAAGTTATATAAAAATCTATATTTCTGAATTTTTGATTAAAACTATCTATTAAAAAACTCCCACCTTTTTGTCATTTGAAAAATAATTCTAATCGTAGAATTCTTTCTGTGTATCACAAAAAAAAAACAAAAATTCGTAATACTTTTTTTTGAAAGTGCAACTTTATACGAACGTTTGAATATAACATTCAGTTACAAACTGTTGAGATCACACACTTAAAAATGTCGTATAAATTCTTTCAGGTATATAAAATTTCCGTCTTTTAATACATATAGATGATAGTTTTATTTTCTTGACACTATCTGGGTCATTGAGTTAATATAGTCAGATTATCGTGACCTTGGCCATACAACTTATGAGATGTCCACAATTTACATTAATTTCATATGCACATATTCTAGCTAAACAAATCTATAATCTATATTTAACCTCTTATGAACATTCTTAGTCGTAAAATGTTAAAAAATAGCTCGAAGCATATAACAAACGGTACCTCTCCAAGAACAGAATCATATTATATAAAATATAAATTATTACAGATTATAATTTGCCTTCGGCTTATATCTATCGTTTTAAGATAAGGGAGTGTAATTCTTCTTTAATTTTTTTGTAATTTCCCAAATTTTGAATTTCGCAACATGTATGTCCAAGTTTTGTGCCAACCTCGTATGTAAATTTTTTATTCGACTGTTGGAATATAATGTAAATTCCTACTCGAAACTAATAGAGTATTATACATTTCATCCGATTCAGCAGGGGTTATTCCCATTCATTATTGTCTTAGAACCCTTGTCAAGAAACTACAAACAGAGAACAAAAAACAATTTATACTGAGGCACTGTTTTAACCACGGCATCCCTTACAGCCAAAAAAGCTGTTCACTTAAGAAACGAACACGGTCTTGTATTTTCAGTTTATGTTTATTTATTTGACCTCTAATAAATAATATTGATGAATGTTGCTAATTTTGCTAGTGATTGGAATTCAGGCATAGAAGACAATTCTAACTGCAGTAGTAGTATATTATTCTGGAATTCAGGCAATATTCTCTGATCACTGAACAAAAATCAATTGGGCGTGGTTCTACTGAAAATGCTAAATCGATATTCCTGAAATCTGTTCTGCAATATTGTTTTCTATGCACATTTGCTTATTTAATGTAAACAATTTTATGAATTTATTGTCCAATAATTCTTCAAATGGATTTACTCTTGGTAAAACTGCTCATTTCCTCTTCTGTGCCATCTATGTCAGCTTGTATTGCGTCAAAGAGCAATATATTATTAATGGCCATTTTAATAAAACTAATACAGTACAAAAAAAACTTTCTCAAAGGACATCCACATACAAATAAAATTGATGACAATATTTGATAACGTCACTAGGAACAAATGTCAAAAAGTCTTTGTTCTGATTGGTGAAGACATTTGGCAACATGGTGTACCATGTTTTCCTAGTTGCTCTTTTCTCTCGAACTCAAGAATACAGTTTTATGTTATCCAGTAGAATGGTGATAGAACGAAAGTAGGGAATTCTCCCTGGGGAACCTTTTTGATTCCATTACCGTTAAGAATAGGTATCCAGGATTGTGCAAGTGTAAAATATGACAGTTAACAACAGAACGTGGCAGACTACCAACTTAAAAAAACTATAATCCCAATCCAGTGGCAACTGAGATGTGGAAAATCCCGAAAGAATTCCTTAATGCAATTGTTCCTACAACTTCATAATTTTTTTGCAAATGTCAGAGCTTCAATATTTTTTTAACGCTTAAAAGTTTTTTGAATATCTACTCTCTAGTTTCGCATTGATTTTATGTACTTTTAGTGATGGCTAGCTACCAGTCTTCTACTTCGTTGCTGTTAGAATTTCCGGAAGAATCAGCATTGGAAATAGGAGGAGATCAGCAACTAAGAAAAATTGACAAAAGTAAAATAAAAAGGCTGAAATTCTCTTTTCCCAAGCCGAAGTATCCCACCATACCGAAAAAACCTATACCAGCGAAATTATTTTCCAATGGAAGACATGTAATCCACTAAACCTAACACTATTTTAAATTATCGTTGAATTAACAATCTCTTTAAGGTGACCGAGAGTACAATTAAAGATCTAGATAAAGAAGTGTCACCTAATACGTATCCCAATTCAATGGAAGAATTTTCTCATGTAGTTATGATGAAATCATGGAGAAAAAATGACCAGCGTAAAGAATTACAACTTAAAGTCGCCGAGAAAAAGAATTATAGGCAGAAGCTGAATGATGACTTATTTAATAGACTTTATGTTAAAACTGTACCTACTACAACACAAACAGTACTAGATTTTGATAAAAATTACTTTTCTATGGTATCAGGTACAAATATTTATGTCAATGAATATTATAATTATTTTTTTTTCCATTATTTTAAGCTGAATTCAAGTTCTAAATACTTTCTTGTACCTCTAGATTTTTAACTTCATTTTTCCTATTTTTTTCTTTTTGATCAAGATTTACCATTTTATTTAGGACGTCCTTTTGAGGAAAGCTTGAGTACAAGAGACTACGTTCAAATTATCAGGGATAATCTTAAAACGAAAATCCTTATGGGTTATTTGGAAGACGACATGATGTTGCTTAACACCAATTTGGAAAATGAGCAAAAATCCATACACAAAATTCAGAGAAATCTCCTGAAATTTGGCAAACTTTTTGAAGATCTTCTAAATCGAGATTACTTAACAGCCAAGGAATGTTTGAGGTAAGTATTATAGCGGAATTTCTATTCAAGTAACTCCAAATTTGTGTAGGACAGCCGACAACATATCAAAAGAACTGTACGATAGCAACGTTTTGCATAAGAGAGAAAAGAAGAGGAATGCGTCTTTAATAGCAGCTCTTTACAGTTCCGAAGAACGTTGGAATATGTGCAAAATGTACCAAAAGTTTTTATTCAACATCAGTCCGCTTCATTGGAAATTGGCACATAAAGAACAAGTGCCGGATAGTGACGATATGGTAACATTCACTTGCCTATTGTTAAACAGTTTGGTAATATTTAAATCTATTGATATAGAAATCAACTTCTGTTAGTGAGGAAGAAGAATTATTTGGTGAACACAGATCTTCAATGGCCGACAAAGGTGCCGAACTCGATGAAATGATGGATCACATTCAGAAAGAGCTTATCCGTTCTCCGAAACCAGAACTATATTTTACAGGTTAAATTGCATTTATTAACATATTGCACTAATCCACCATTTAGATTATATCATAAATCGGGCGTTAGCTCCAAAACTCTAAATTGGGTGGGAGCCAAAATGTACAGCACAAAATCGAGAGATAAGACTTCAATAAACCTTGGAAAATATTCTATAATTTTTGGCGTGGATAAAAGCATGACCCTGCACTGGAAAGATATTTCTGATCTAGCTCGTACTAAGGTATTATACTCAAACCCTTAGGTACCACCATATGGTAGATCCTGGAACAGAGTAGAAGAGATCTATGCATTCTAATTGGTCTCCTTTGAAGTCACTGACAACTGCTATCATCCGAAGAAGACATCCGAAGAAGACAGGTCTGAGTCTTACATCGGACTGTCGTTCGTAGACTTAGATTCTAACGACTGTAAGAAATCTTTACCAAATTAACCATTGATTTCGTAAGAAGGTATCGATTGTATCGTGAATTGGAATGAACCAAAATAGACGTTAGTTGGCCGACTCACATTGACCTAATTTAACCTAACCTAAACTAATCTAACTTAATCCAATGAAACTCGAAATCGTACCACAACAAAAGTTATTTATTAAATTCCATTTTTTAAAAAAAGCAAAAGTGACAACTAGTTTCGACTTCTAAAAAGTCATCAGGTTTAATAATAGGAAACAGGTCGACTAACCGACCTTTAAAGTTTGGGGGTTAGGCGAGGGGAACTTTTTCGTTTCTCGACATTTTTAACCCTTCCCTTTTTTACCCTTTTCATAGTCAGTTTAATCACACTTGGCTTAACCCTTAGTTATGTGTTACAATTCATATTTGTTTTTCTTAAATGTTCTTAAGTTCACTATTTAATACAATTTTAATTTAATTTTTTAATACTTCATAATTCTATTGTTTATTTTTACTCTTTGTTGATGACTTTTTAGAAGTCGAAACTAGTTGTCACTTTTACTTTTTAAAATTGGAATTTAATAAATAACTTAGGTTGTGGTACGATTTCGAGTTTCATTGGATTATTCCACTTTACCACATAGGAGAAACATGGAGAACCTTTTGTATCTTACTGACGCCTATTTGGCTTTGGTTATCCGCCAATATAAATCTAACTTAAATTATTGGTCGTTTTTATAGAACCAGACCAAATCCTTGACCTTTACGAGTATATGGAGGCTCAGAATTTAAACTATTTAATACACTCAGAAGAATTGGCATTGCCTTTAGCAAATATGAAAAATGGTATGGAAGTGGCCACCAAATTATTTGATCATGAAATTCAGAACCTAAACCAAAGTGTTAAGGATTTATCTTACGGAATAGAGTAAGTAGTAAATAACTGGCAATATTTTTGAGTAAAAGATCTTGAGGATAGTTTGCCTTTTGCCATTTTTTTATTTGAAAAATCTTCTTAGTCTTGCTTATGGCATATTACTTTAATAAGAACTTCTCGACTTGACAGTGATTTGTGTTTAGATGGGAAGAACGCCGGGCCAGGGATTTGGAAGAGATGGCTAATTCCCTGATTTTCGACGAGTTTAAAAAGTTATTAGTGTCTGATGATATACTTAATTTGTACGTTTACGTGGAGGATATTTACGAAACCAGAATTGGGCCGAATGACGCCAACCTTAGCTGCTTTGAAATGATGAAAACCATCGAGGCGAAATATAGAACAGAGCTTCTTAATCTGGATATGGTATTTTAGTTTTATCTATATTACTGATTTTTCTATCTAGGACTGTAGTGTTTATTTAGCAAATCTTTATTATTACTTAGGTGCCTCGAGAAATCGTAGCTTCACTTGAAGGATCTTGCTTAAACGAACAACAAAAGATCATGAAATTGGCAGAAAAGGCAGCCAAACAGTTTGCTGAATTAGATGTAATGACAAAGCAGTTAAAAAGAGCGTTTAGTCAGAAATATGAAAAAGGACGCAGCAAAGGTATTTAACATTCTCAAAAAATATGATTTTTACTATTTGCGTTTATGATTTTGAAAACTTTGACGTTCATTTCAGAAACAAAGCAGAGGTCTACATTGATGGTTCCACCGAGGCCTCCACCGCCGCCTCCTCGAGGTCTTACGGAGGATGAGAGTGATTATTTGGAACATTTTACCGATTTTTGTAAGTTTACTGACGATCCCATTACGTATGGAATTGATAAGAGTAAGCCGAAGGCTGAAGGTAAGGTACAATTTGGATTGCGCGTAGTGCAACAAGAGGAACCCAAGGCTTATACAGCAATGGCTACATCTACGGTCAAGTATGTGAAGCATGTAGCTGGAATCGACGCTATTTCCAGACTTATGGACGTAATATAATAAATAGCTCAGAAAAACTATATAATGTAGTAACAATATATTTTATTATATAATCTAAATAAAAGTACTGTAAAGTCCCCCTTTTATTTTATATTGTCCAGCTGATCTTTACTCGTGCGTTGTTATTACCTTCTTCAACTGTTAACTTGTCTATATAGTGTAGCGATTTGTTTCTTGATAATTCTTATCATGGTTGTAACTGTTTTTGTATATTATGTTGGCACATTTTATTTACATTAAAAACGCTTAACCTCAAATTCTGAATTCTGATATTTCAATATTGAAAATAGCAGGTGAGTGGCTCTGCCTAGTGTTCCGTACAATCGGTTTAAATCCCATATTTATAAATGTTGAACATCGTCGTAAATAAATTGAAAAATATGTGCAGAAAAATATTTCAATATAATAAAAATTAGATGAACTAAAAAAAATTATAGTTAAAATAGGTACAAATCACAAAAGCCTTTTGGTTAAAATTTTCTCTTGACTTAATCTAATGTTTAAAATTTGTTAGTTAAATAATACCTAATAATATGAAATGGAAATCAGGATATTTTGTTTAGTTAAAAATCTATTAGTTTATATTAAATAATTAAATATTTTCTCTTTATCTCAAATAAATAGTTTTCTTGTGTACTTACTAACTAGTTTATTTGATTAAAATGTTAATGTTAAAAGAATAATTTCTAATATTAATAGTCATTTTATTAGAACAAAAATGTAATGGTTTGCTCCATAGACATTTTTTGTATGAACATTAAATATATTTTAGCATTAAAAAGTTAATAAACCTTTTGTTTAACCAAATAACTCAAAATTCTTACGAGGAAAAACATTCTTTTAACTTTAATAAAAATTTCATCAAATATTTTGTTTATTGCAAGTAAGCATTTTTCTCTGTGTAGGTAGGTAATAATTATACATTCATGGGTATAGTAACCACATAATATTTTATTTCTAAATAGATATTATTTTGATTAAGAATTTTTAAATTTATTTCAAAAGCATGGGTAAGTATACACTGAAAAACTGTAATATAGTGTGTTTTTAGACTCTTAAAGGTGTCTTTCTATTTAATTTTTATCTTTATTAGTTTTCCATGTTTGATTAGTTTAGTTAATTAATTTAAGAAGTTTAAACTCATGAATCTTTCTTTTAGACTCTATACTCTTTTGGATCTTATTAGTATTTTTTTTAGATTGTTTAATTAAATAAAAGAAGAATCAAACAGTTAAAACTCATAGATAATTTTTTTAACTTTAAATGTACTGAGGTCTTTATTAGTCTTTATTAACCTTTCCTTCCTTTAGATTCTAAACATTCTTTCATCTTAATTAGTCTTATATTTTTTGTTAATTTAATTAATTAGAGAAAATTCAAGAAATAAATCTCTCTTTTAATTTCTTAGCTCTTTTTCAAGTTAATTTAGTTAGAGGGAACTCTAGATGTGTATACCCAAAAATCTGTGCCCTATAGACTCCAAATTTTGTTTAATTTTGATTAGTCTTTCATTTATAGTTAATGTAGTTAAAAGACAATCTAGAGGTTTATACTCAAACAATATGTTTAATAGAGATTCCGATATATGTTTAATATTAATGAGCCTTACATTTTCATTTAATATAATTTTAACTTTATTCATTTTTCAAGAAGTTTAAACTCATGAATTGTATTTCAAATTCCACGATCTTTTTTAAATAAATTAATATTTAATTAAATATTAATTTAAAAAACTTTCTAATAGAGAGTCCCATATATATTTATCGTTAATTAGACTTAAATTTTTAGGTAATTTAAGTAAATTTCAAGAAGTTTAAACTCTGATTATTGAATTCTACACTATTTTTTACCTTAATGAATATTTATCTTCTAGTTAGTTTAGTTACTTAGAAGAATGTCAAGAAGTTTGAACATAAATCTATATTTCAAAGTCTAAACTATCTTTATCAGTCTTTCATTTTTTTAGTTAGTAAAAAGAAATTCAAGAGGTTTATACTCATGAATCTGTGCTAAACTATATTTGACCTTTATCAGCGGATTTAGTCAAAGGCATGAAGTTTATTTATTTTTATATAAATTCTATTGTGTTCTTATCGTAAACAGTTGTTGTTGATAATTGCAAATGATTAAAAAACAACCAACAAAACTTATCCTTCAATATCAGGAAAATAACAAAAATCTGATCTATTCGTAAAACCGTTTTTCAATTTCAAACTTCAATCTTTGATAATCGCTTTAAACGTAAAAATGCACTAACATGAAAATTAAAGCCCTTTGTCGAACAATTTCAGAAATTTCCAAATCGTATTGATGAACAAAAGAACTCCATTCCTGCTTTGCTTATTTCAGGTAGGGATTTTAAGTATTGTAATATTTAGAATTCGAAGGTTTCCATTCGAGAGAAATTGAAAAAGTTCGATGAATTTGTATTCACTAATACGAACGAAGGTTTCGAAATGAGTTTTGAGAATATGAAATACTAATATTACTTTTCAGTTGAAAGTTAAAAAATAATATTTGGATTGAGTATTGTTTATATAGCACTTGAGAGCGTTGCATATTAAAACATTTAAATGAGGACGTTATGTGCTTTTAAGTGATTAATCTTCGAATGATTGATACTAAACACTTCTCGCCATATAAAATAATAAATAACGGGAAAACAAAATTTTAAAGAGCAGAACGCCGTATTTAAATAAAATAAACATATATGTATATTTACTCGTACGCTTTATAGACTCAATTGATTTATGGCATTGCGTAGATATATTGGTATTAAAAACTCAACCTACATTTTTCAAACTAACTAGAAACTTTCTTTCCAATGAAAATTAGATAATTTTATTTGATGCCGAAGTGGCGGATCCGAAAATAGTATATCCGAACCGGATCAGAAATTGTTTTTCTATAAATGAAATTGTGAAAGTCCTTCTTATTGCTGTAATAAAATACTAAAAAGCGCTTTTGTGTTAAACAAAATAGCTAAATAGGATGTGAATAGTCGAATAAGTCATGACGGCTATTTTCACGTTGGAATGTGTCTGTATGTCAGAGGCGTCGCACAAAAACGGAAAACTATGCTCTAGTGCAGTGGCTTACAGCCGAGGGTACGCAATAAATCGCTAAGGGATTCATGAAAGAAAATGTCAGATATGTACAGTTCTTCCAGTAATCATTCAACGAGCATCATTCATAAATGATATTATCAGACGTAACTCATTTATGTAGTATCTCTTTAAAAGTGCATACAAATATTTTAAATTTCTATATATTTTTAAACCAGTTTTTTTGTAATTAACTACCTTATTACCTTGTAGTTTCACAGTAGGTACATATTTCATTTATATTTTACTAAAAAATATTCCATTTGACGTAAGAAATTTTATACCAAGAAATATAAAATTCCGAACTCAACTAGAAGCATTGGCAGCTATAAAAGAATATAGAAGAATTCAATTTTAGAGTAAAGAAACCTAAGATGATTGATCAGCTGATAAGAGAGTGAATGAAGAAATCTCAATAAAGTAGGGCCTCGTCTAAATGTCGTAAAAATATAGAGCTGAAAATAAAATTATAGGAAAACATAAAGAATATAACGCTAATGGAAAAATATAACCTGGTGGTACCGGAACAGGTATAAAAATTAGATCTAAAAGAGGAAAAGCTCAAGAAATTAATATGTGAAAGGGCCAAAACCCATTATTATTATTATTATTATTATTATTATTATTATTATTATTATTATTATTATTACATGACATTTCGATAAGTATATAAATCCTTGTGTGTAAGACTCTTTATAACTAGGATGTTTAGACAACAAAAACTTGTATTTCGAAACGTTGCTAATGAGGAAAACAAGGATTATATAAAACAAATTAAAGAAATACAGAGGGAAAAATCATTTTGAAAATATAGACGCCACTGTTTTTTACTTATTTCATATGCTTTTATTTATGACATACATCATTTGTGAGATACTTTCCAAATGCTTGATGAAGGTATCCACTGGGATCAAAATTCTTTTTTGAAGAAGAATTTTCAATCAGTACAGTTGGATGTTGTATAAAAAAAAACTCTGGTTAAAATTAGGAAATCCAGGATCCTTAATTGGTAATGATTAAATTTTTAAGGTTTGACAGCACACCGTAATAAAACATTTATAGTTTCTATAAATGGTTAATTTTTAATTAATTTCAAATAAGTAGTTAAATAATTATAAATAAAAGCCCATTTTTAATTTAGAAGCCTACAGTTCGTTAACGAAGGGTGTAAGGGATAAGGGGTATGAAGTTCTAACATTATTTTTAGCCCCTCTATCATCTCTTAAGTTTTGGGTACGAATTCCATATACTAACATCCAGACATTTTATTCGTAAATTTTATATTGGGCAATAACACACAGGTTAGATACATTATGTAGCTCAGCCATATTAGAAATAAGAAATTGCTACAAAAACTGATAAAAAATATGAAAAATATTTTTACCACGAAAGTTGAGGACATATGTTAATTTTATTATTTTAATAAAATATTTTCATGCCATATATTTTTACTGCTTCAAATACCCGAGTATTCAATATAAACAGTAAATTATAGCATCAAAACAAAAAAACTGATCTTATCTGACCGGTATTTCAATTATAAGCTTAACTATCTTTCAATCATCTTCTTTAACAAAAAAGATCAATTATTTAATCTAAACGTTATATCTATAACGTTCTAATAAAGTGTAACACAAACCAGAACGACTACATAATTTGTTTTACACGCAGAAATGCAAAATTACTTTCTCCCTTTTTTTGTTAATCAATCAAGATAGTGAAAATGTCATTGATAAAGAGAGCAACTTGAATATTTCCATAGTATTAGAGGAATAACTAAAATTGCGATAAAATAACAATCAATAGTTTCAATTTTTTTAAAAGGTTACTAAATTAGTTTTAATCAACAAAAGAACCAGTAGGAATAAACGTTTCAGTAGGAATAATATGAAATCTGAGTTTGTTTTTTAGCTTACTTTTCTGTCTCCTTTTGGATCTTTTAGTTTTTGATTTTATTCCTTTTCCATCTTTTGCCATGGTTATTTTAAATTTGATTTATTCTATAATATTTATTATACATCAAGTTCTTGACTTGCTAATATTGTCGCCAGTTTTAATAATTTGGTCATTCTTTTATTTTTTTTTACTTCTTTTGTCGTAAATAATGTAGGGTTCGTATTTTTTTTTTTTTTTTTAATCTGAATATAGCCTTTGAACTTGTCCCCATTTAAAACGAAAACCTCTAATTTAAAAAGTTCTTAATTAGCAGAAAATCATTACGTAAACTTGCAAACTACAAGGCATTTACAATTGCTTTCCTAATTATTTACTGGAAGGCTAAAAAAGTAAAATGTTACATCTAAAACTTAAAGTGAATCGTCTTTGCTTTTGAAGTAATTCACCAGCTAATTCTGCTTTTGAGATTTAACATTTCAATTCCGGTTTAAATTAATTTATTTGTAACATTCGTATCTATAAATATGAAATCATTACTAGTTTGCTTTCCATCGCAAAATTCTTGAAATATATAATGGTCTTCCACTAACTAAAAAAAGGCAAAAGAGTAGCTGCAGGAAAAGTATTATCATGGACAAATTTATCCAATATTTTTTGTTATGGCTTCTACTTGAAAATAATTTTAAATTATCTAGATAATCTTTTAAGAATTATAATATTATCGATAGGTGAATATGTGCCATAAATATTTTGAGATATATAATATATTAATAGCGAATTTATTTCTCGTGCTTTTTTCATTAAGATTGTGGTAAATTTTATACATGGCGTAATTTTTTATCGCCTCTTGAACGAACTCTAATGAGAGCAGAGTACTCGCGCATAAATCCTTTGGGCCATTTTCGACAAATACTCAATCTCAGTCATACAATAAAAAATGGTGAACAGAACATTTTGTAATAACTTTAATACAAATGACAAAATTACAAACAAACATTTATACATTAACAATAAAACTTTAGTAGTGTTTCCTGCGTGGATTTCCGATTCATTTGCAGATATTTTCACTTTTTCACAACTTAAATTAAATTACAGGGCCTTTATTTTGATTACTGAAGAATCGTTAAATTTATAAACTGGAAATTGAAGAACAATTCTTACTTTAGCGTGTGTGGGATTGTCTTAATATTTTGGTGGTTTCAGAGACTCTTTCGACGTTTTGAGGACTCACTCTTATTGGTCAATTATGTGGTCAGTCAAAATTTTTTTTATTGGTCGAGTTCATGACATTCAAAATTCAAATATTAGATTAGACTAACTTTGAAACCGATTGAATACATATGGGATCTTGTAAAATGCTGTATTTGTCAAAGATATCTTGTGCCAAATGCAAAAAAAAACTTTGAATTGCTGCAAAAGAGGAATAGAATGCAATTTCTCAAGAATTCATTAAAATGCTAACTTTTAATCCGAGAAGAATGCAACCAGTAATTAATACTTGAGGAAGAATACTATCTAGTAACTATTAACTATAACTTTATTTTAATTAAAAGTATAATATTTATCATCTTAATGATATTAAAGTTTAAAATTTTTATATTGAGCTTTGTTCAAATTTAGCAATATTCTTCACCATGGTTTTATACTTGTAAAAATATAATATTGTTCAATTAAAAATTAAAAATTAACCTGTTTTTTTAATGTGATACTTGATTCATCAAAATTCATTGTTACGAAAGAAATTGATCTAACTCATAACTTTCTTTTCTGATGAACCGCTACGGTTATTTTTGTTTGTATTTATCTTACGAGATTAATCGAAACCGACTACGAATTTAGATCATTCTTGGTTACATCAAATCTCACACATCCGTTTGTAAATGAAAGTTAATTTTTTAAGCAAATACTATTCATTAGTTCATTAAATAGAGGATATAAGCGCCAAAGAAATGTATACAAAGTGCAAGTGACAGGAACTAGTTCGGTCAAAATATTTAAATATTTGTAGCAACTGCATTTAAATATATATTTGCAAAAAATTGTTTTTTTCATTGAATAGATATAAAATCACAGTATTATATGAAATATTTTGAAAAGGCATGTATGAGAAGAAATTAAATAAGTATGTAGAACTATTGTTTTCAATATTCTTACAAAAAAGGCATCGCTATATTTACGATTCAATTGAAACCTATAAATATGTTTTTTTCATTTCAACAGCTTTGTTAAAGTTTAACTGTGTTTACTCTTTCTTTATATATTTTTCTTCATTCGGAACGGATTTTGTTTTTCAATATATTTCATGCTAACTTATTTGCTTGGTAATTCTTTTCTCACAGTATAAGTCTATCACTGGTCCTCTTAATCCTGCAAGAAAAAAATATATGTAAATATTATATTATGTTAAAACAAAATAAAAGTCTTTATAAACAGAATTACTTCCTCCATAGCTTCTTTTTCATTTCAGAGGAAATGTTTCATATATTTTTCTTTATTATTAAAGTTGCCTTCAGCATCGAAACTTACTGCAGAAATTAAAAAATGAATAATGATGGCCTCTTATAAAAATATACCAGCAAAACTTAATGTTGATTACAAAAACTCACAGAAAAATGAAATTGGGAATAACATAATTTTTTTCTTAAATTGAGTGTCATTGTAAAAAATAAGGACACCTGTATACAGTTTGATCCATGTAAATTGGAACCACCATACTATTTGAAGTTATTTACGGATTTGATTTAATTTTTTTTGAAATATTGAGCATCAAAAGCATTATTTGAAGACAAGGTTATTCCTATTTTTAAGGTACACTAAGATATTTTTTCATAGTCAAAAGAGCATAAATCTTATTAAGGATTTTTTTATCAAAAAAATGGGTACACCACTAGATTTAAATGGATCTCAAATAGATATTAAAATATGTTTGTTAATAAAAAAGTAATGCGAATGTAAATTTCAAGTATATACCATGTAAAAGTTTATATATAGTTAACCAGTGATTTTTTTTACAAAAGAAACGAATACGACACTGGATTTAAATCGTTCTCAATAGATATAATGTGAATTTTATTAAAATATGTTTATTAATTCTAAGTTAACATTTGTTAAATTATTACTAGGTGTATTTTGAAAATCTAATTATCCGTAACTTTTTTATTATTAAACAAATTTTAATCTATTTGGGTGCAATCTAAACACAGTGGCGTAATTTTATTGATAAAAGATATATAAAATTTCTGCGATTTTTTACTATGAAAAAATATCGTAGTGTACCTTAAAAATGGGAATAACTTTGAAAACTTTGTCTCCAAATAAAGTTTTTGATACAAAATATATAAAAGAGATTGTTGAAATCGGTTAATAACTCAATTTAGATGAGTCACACTGTATGTTTCAATTTTCCAAATAACTATTTCTGCCATCTGTTCTTTACAAAGTTGTTTTAAAATAATGATTTACTTTCATAAAATATTTCTACTAAATTTACAAGTTAAATTTGTTTTATTGTCAATTTATTCAAACTTTCAGTTATTTTCAAAGTATGCTAATTTTTATTTTAATTATAGAAATCCATACGGTAATTTCAAAACTAGTTTTTCCAAAATTACCTCTACATTCCCTACGTAATTTTGATATTATCCAATTTTCGTACTAACGAATTTCCTGTTTAAATTGGATACTTACTATTGTAATGCCAAGTTCAACAAAAGAATAATATTTATTGTAATTTATTACCACGTTTTTACATTCTTTTGTGATTACGATTAGTTACAATCAGGCCGTGTGATAAAAGAAACTAGGATTTATTTTTTTTTCACTTATAATTAACATTATAATAAAAGGTTTGTTTTAAAGTAGCTGAAAGAAACTTAATTAACGTTAAATCAGTTATTTGCCTTGTTTCAATTTCTCTTTCTTCTTGGTTCTTTTCTTTATCTACCGGATGATTCAGAACATTCCAAAAACATTTATGGATTATTCATATAAATTTCTTATTAAAAATGAAGAGAATCAATTTCAAAACGGTACCAATTTTATTGATTTAATACAAGAATTATTGGCTTAAGGTAGAATTTATTGAAATATAGATATGATTAAAATTAAATTATCGGATGTGTTATCCAATTATTATGTTTATTAAAATCTTAATTCTAACAGATGTTTATTCACCAGTAATTTAATGTTTATATACTTGTCAAATATAAATAATCATTAAAACCGTTTAATCGGTTAATTGCTTATTAAACTTTAGTTACAAGTTAATAGTATACAATTATAAAATTTATTTATCAATCCGGATTTTATAGCATATCTAATGAAATAACACATAAAATTCGAAAGAAATTTGGATTTGGTTCGAATTACAAAATGGACAAATAATAAATTTGTCCCATATACTCAACTCACTATTAAAAATAAACAATTCTGGACATCTATTTTGATTTATGGCGTTTGGAACAAGACGTTTCCTACTAAAAATTCACAATTGTACTCGAAACCTACAAAAAAATTAATGGCTTATGCTTCGAAGAGAAATGAATGTCAAGATTCGAATAATTAGTGGCAGCTAAAAAACTTGTATCCCGTGTAACTAATTTCAACTTTATTTGCTTTCAGTCGGGTCTTAAAGCAATGAATGCTTATTTGATTCTCTGTTATTATTTGTGAGCAGTTACCATGACCAGATTTTTTCCGCTCTCTGTGATGTACCAGATTTTTGGCTCATATTTTAATTACACATTTTATCGAATCTAATTATAGTACTAGAAATTTTGCCAAGTCAAATCGAATTGTGTAGTTTGATAAACAATCCATCATAATTAAACTTGAATTTGGGTTCATTTGGCTTAAATAACGTCGATTTTTGCCTGAAGTTGTTCGATTTGGTTAAATTGAAATCCGGTTGATATTATTCAGCTCCAATTAATGAATTTGGATGAATTAGCTTAAACTTATTTAATTTTGTATATTTTAGTTTAATTTTAGCAAAAATCAACTGTATTTAATATTTGATTTATTCGATTTTATTAAATTAATTTAGCTTTGCTCGACTTGAATTTAACTTAATTTGACTTTGCAACTTAAATTTACGAAAATTTTGCGTAAACTTGCTGAATTTGGTCCAATTTGTAAGCTTATTTAAGTACGAATTTGGCAGGATTTAAGTTGAATTCGCTTGAATTTTATTTTATTTGATACGTTTCGGTTTCATTTTGAAATGAGTTCAATTTGCTTGAAGTTTTTGGGATTAGCTTAGGTTTATTCCAATTTTTGTCTATTTAAGTACGATTTTAGTTTGATTCAGCTTAATTTAACAAGATTTAAGTTGTTGTTGTAAGTCTTGAATTTTATTTTATTTGATAGGTTTGGGTTTCATTTTCGAAATCAGTTCAATTGGCCTGAAATTTCTAGGTTTGGCTATGATTTGTTTAATTTATTTTTCTATTTACGTACAAATTTGGCTTGATTCAGCATCATTTAGCAGGATTTATGTTAAAATCACTTGAATTTATTTAATTTTCCTGAGTTGGACTTTACTCATTTTAGCAATGAATTCAATTTGAGTAATTTTACTGGATTTGGCTTGAATTTTTTCAAATTTTTTGGCTTATTAAAGTACGAATTTGACTCTGCTTCATCTAAAAAGATTTAAATTGGATTCCCTTGAATTTATTTAATTTTCGAGAATTGGACTTAACTCAATTCTACTTTATTTGACTTTATTTACGTTAAAATAGATTACAGGTTTTCACTTCAGTAAACCTTATTTTGTGGTTTGATTTTGAATTTAACTAAATTTATATCTTCTTCAATAAGCTTTATTTAGTTTAGCTTTAAACTACATGCCTTTATTTAAATGTGTTTAAAATTTTGTTTAAATTAAACTTGATTTAGTAAAAATTGAATTCCACTTGACTTCACTCACAGTTAATATTATCAATTTGCTTGAATTTAATCTGTTTAAATTTGGTTTAATTTAGTTTATTTCACAAAAGCTTGACTTAATTAAGTTTTAGTTTAGTTTAACTGAGCTTGAATAATATTTTGTTTTTTGACATACCTAGTTTATTCCAAACCAATGCAGATATTTTAATCTGAAAAAAAAAGTCAAAAACAAAATCATTGAAAAACGTGCAAGGCTATAATAATAATTAATAATTAATAATTAAGATCCTTTTCAGTGTCAGTATGGTGTAAACTTTTAATGATCAATTAGCCAAATTAGCTTTTTAAGGTATCATTAGAAGAACAAATTCATGATATTCCTAATAACCAGACTACTTTTTAGGATAACAAAATACCAGTTAGATAATTGGTAAGCCTGAGTTGATTAAATTTTTTACTTAAAATTTTCATTTGATTTGGGAAAGAATAAATAGTGCATTTATTATTTAAAATATTTCTTAAAACCGCTACAAAAAAAATTATTTCTTTGGACTATTACTAATTGTAAACAATGGAAATAGTTAGTAAAAAATATATATATTATATATATAATAAATAATTTAGTTATTAGCATTAATTTATCTCACGTTAACTAGATTACTACACTTCATTTAGATTGAATAATCGGAATTGCTCTAATAACATTACTAAACTGGTTCTTTAATAACAAATTGATTTTAAATTGGCAAAACTTTTTAAATTATGGCACGTTCTCAGTGTCAATATTATTTAATATTAGTATCACTTTCTGTTCAATTAGTAAGAGTTTATTTACACAATTTTTACTGTATTTTAAAGTGTAGAAGTATTAGTTGTTAAATAAAATAATTAAAAAAAAGACATACAAAAATATGAAAAAATCTATATTTGTTGCAACAAGATTCTGATTATTCCGTGAAAGAGAATTTATTTTTTTGACTTAGTTCTGAAAGATTCAATTGTAAATTATTTTTATGTAAGCTTTATTAAAAAGATACGCAAAAAACGAAAAATTGGAGAACAAGTTTTTAAAATTTTATAAGTGATTCATGAAAAACGTTATATTTAAGTAGTTTTTGAAAAAGAAAAATTTTCCCCAAATTTTCTAATTTCCTTTTTCCCCGAAAGGAAAAATTACGCATTTTACGTTTTAAGTTTGTTAGAAAACATTTTGAAAATATTCTAATATTTAATACATTATATTTAAGGATAAACCAAAATCTAACAAAGAATATATATATTATGTATGAAAAAAATAAATTAAATAAAAAGAGGACAAAAATATTATCTTTTATTAAATTCGTTGTATTTCTTGGGGGCATGTTACAATTTTTTTTGGTTTCACTTAAAGATTTCTTGTCACGTTATGTTGAAATTAAATTAAAATTACGTTAAAATTCACTAACATTAACAGATATGCCAAAATCTGAGAGAAAGCTTTATTAAAAAAATATTAAAGCAAAAAACGATAAATTGAACAAAACATTTTTTAATTTTTTTAGTAATTCACGCAGAAATTTATTTTTTGTTATTCACATTTAAGTAATTTTTGAAAAATTAGAATGGAAAATATTCGCAGAATTTTCTAAATTCATAGGTTCCCCGAATTGAAAAATGACACATTATACATTTCAAATTTATTAAAATAATAAAATATTCTAAGACATAACACATTATATTTAAAGATAATCCTAAATCTGAAATAGAATGAATATATTAATTATAAATAGAAAGAGTAAAAAATATTAGTATTTTTTTTTAAATTCGTCGTATTTCTTGGGTGCAATTATTAGAATTTTATTTGCTTTCACTTAAAAGATTTCTTGACACACCATGGCGAAACTAAAGTAACATTATTTAAAAATTCACTAATGTTAAAAGATATTCAAAAATCTAACAGAAAGCTTTATTAAAAAAATATTAAAGGAAAAGGCGAAAAATTGGACACAAAATTTTTAAATTTTTCAGTTAATGGTGCAAAAAATTAGATTTTATTAGTTAAATTTAATTATTTTTGAAAAATTAAGGAAAATATTCCTTAAATTTTCTAAATTTATTTATTCCCCGAAACCAAAAAATTATGTTTTATATTCTAAATTTATTAAAAAGCATTTAGAAAATATTTTAATACAAAAAAAAATTAAATTTCTAGAGCTATTTTCTATAATATTTTTGAATTGCCTCTAAGATGCCCTTTTAAAAATTCGTGAAATTTTGACCTCAGCAAAAAAAATACAGTTTTCTTTGAGAAAAAAAAAATATGTGCAAATTTGTTACAATTTTTTTAAGAAAATTGATTTTGATTTAATGGCTTATTTAAAAAACACGATAAAACGAGAAAACATTTATATAAATATATTTTTTTATTATCTGTTTTAAATAGTTAACTTTTTGTAAAATTATGAAAGAATTATTAAAAAACGCTTCTAAGTTTTCTTAAGGAAAAAAACGCGCAGCTGTTATAACATTTAAAAAATCATTGTCAGACATTAAGAAAAACCAGGATATTGTTTAATTATTGTAATACTCACATTATTTTTAAAGAAAAAAATGAACTTTCAATTTAGAATAATTTGCCCCAATTCTACCCCTGTTGATGAGACTGTTTTCTGTCTGAACAAATTTTGGTGACTAACTGTGACATACTAATCTCTAAACATATGGAATATATGAGAGATTTCACAATATTAATTAATTGAAGGTATTAATTCGAGAAAGACATACTTTCATGATGCGTTAACGTGAAAAATCGGACAGTTGTTCTTCATTCATAAATTATTGTACTAGAAAAAAGGCTTCGGTGGGAACAATTTCACTGTCGATGGCTGGTGATATCCTTGTTTCACGACTGAATACAGAAGACCAAACGAAATAACAATCTTGCGAAGATTTGTGCAGGGGACTCCATTTTCCGTATTGGTGGCATTCTCCAACTGGTCCATTTGACACACTTGCCATGGGCTTGTGTCTTCTGATCATATAAAAACTACCTCTTCTTCAGAAGTTCCCATTTTATACGTTATCTTCGGGCATGCTTGGTCCTTAATTCACAAGAATATATTTTTCAGTAATTAGTTTTTCAAACAAATAGTGACAATGAACTACAGAGTGGCTTGTGTTGTGATTAGCAGTTTGGTTTTGTTAAATTCAGCCTTGGCCGGCCCCCTCGTCGACGATGGGAAAGAACATATTAATTCGGTAAGAAATTTAATCTTAATTGATTTTAAAATTTGTTCACATATGTTTAAATTTATTAAGTAAATATTTATATTATTTTATTTATTTGGTATTGAAAATATACAAAGACTTGTAAGCAAAATTGAATGCAAGGGCAACAAAATTTATTGTAGGAAAACAATTAAATATATAATAAAATACTTCAAATATATTTTAAAATTAATATCATTTAGATCTTTAGATAATAAAATGGTATTCAATGAAAACTTTGCAAGTAAACAATTTTTAAGATGAGATTTTTATAAATTTTAATTTCTGCTAATTTTTATAACTTCTAGTGTTAAGCGCCTCCAGAATTTTATCTTAATGTACTAAATTGTACTAAATTATACTCAGGTCTTTAGTTCTGTTTATCTGGATTAGGGAATTATTTAAAAGAAATTCGAAATTTAAATTAGTAAAAAATATTTTATAAAAATTCTAGTTATACCTTTTATCATATTTTGAATCGAAATTGAATCCGATTTTAATTTTTTTAGCAGTGTTCTGATTTCTTAAAAAGTGTTTCAGAAATTTTTTGGAACTTCAAATTTGAATTTTATTCTATACATACTTTTGTAATTTTTAACTCGTAACGATTAAAAATAGATTCAGGACTGTAGTTTCATTTGCTTGGGTGCAATAATTTTTTAAATGAACAAGAATTTTGCCCTGATTAAAATTTCGGTTTATTGATTTGAAATAAACACGAGTGTTCTTGAATACAGCGAAGTAAAATTATTGCAATTTTTTTAACATTTTTATTTTTTGTTACTGTCAAAATATTGAAATGGTCTTGGTAAGAAATATATATGTTTGTACTAATTTCTTAAAAATTATTAATTTATTTTCAAATTGGTAAAATAAATATATATTATTATTTAATTCGTTCTGTAAATATAAAAAGGGTTGCGATAAACATTGAATGCATGGGCAATATACTTGTATATTAAAATTTACAAATTAAAAATGAATAAAATGAGATGTTTATAGTTTTTTAATATTTGAAAATTTTAATTTCTGTTAATTATTTCAATTTGTGTATATATCAATACCCTCCAGAATATTTTTCTGATTTAGTGAATTTTACTAAATTATATTCAGGACCTTAGTCCCCTTTTTTTTGATCTGGAAATTATTTAAAAATTGGAAATATAAATTTCTAAATAAAATTGTTTCCGAATTTTCTGGAATCCTCAAATTTGATCCCTACAAATTTTGCATGTATATTTTTTTTTAAATTTCATAATCTAACGATTAAAAATAGTTTCAGGTCCATAGTTTCAGTTTTTGGGCGCAATGATTTTTTAAATGAAGAAAAAGTTTGAACATATACGAATTTGGCAGATTTTTTAAAATAAAATTCTTATTCATCCTTCATTTTTGAATACAGAAGTACCAAATAATTATAATTTAGGTTCATGGACTTCTTCAGGTCAACTTACACATTTGATTTGAATACAGCAATTGAATTTTTTTTTAAATTTAAATATTTTAATACTATAAGTATGTTAATATGGTCATGGTAAAAAATATATATTTTTTATACTAATACCTTAAGAAATATTAATCTATTTTGCAATTTATTAAAATAATTTTCATCAGATTTAAAAAATAAATTTCATTTTTTTAATGATTTGGTATTGTATTAAATATATAAAAGTGCTATAAGGAAAAATTATTGTAAAGATATTATATTTTTTTGACTGATACAGAATAAAAACCTTAGAATAGAAAATAATTATTTAATAAAATACTCCGGTAAGTTTTTCTTTCTCTTTTATGTTTTATATTAATGTCATTTATATCTTGAGATCATCAAATGGTTTTCTATAGAAAAATTTATAATTTGGGACTTATACATTTTTGAAATTTACAATTTTTTATTTTTGTTCAATTTTGCAATTTCTTTGTCAAGATCATCCAGTATTTTTTTTTATAATGCACTAATTTTTACAAGTCGTTTAAAATTATATTTAAGTTCTTTGTCTTGCCAAAATCATTTGAACGAACTCAGAAATTTAAATTTATAAATAAAAAAAGCCTTTTTGCATGTTTGAAATCGAATTTGATTCCGGTTTTAATTTTTGTAACATTTCCTAATTTCTATAAACGTCCTTTAGGAATTTTTATTCATGATCCGTTTTCGAATACAAAATTATGGAATTATTATAATTTCGGTTCATTGACTTCTTTAGGTCAACTAACACAGTAATTTTGAATACAGGATAGTAAAATTACTTCAATTTATATTTAAATTTGATTTGTTCGGTTCTGTCAGTTTGTTAATATGGTCATGCTACAATAATTTAAATAAATAGTCTAAAAGAGTATCGTTGAAAAAAAAAGTTCGTTTTTTTGTACGATTCTGTTATTTTTCTACAAACGCATTATTACATTTTAAAATATTATATTCTAAATTAGCATCGGTTGTCAACAAATAATATGAGGAATATGTGACAATCGTTTAGATGTAATTTATGACTTTTCGCGGTTATTACACAGACATGTTTATGTTTAAGTAAATAGCTACGAAATACTGGGTACACTGCTCATTAATACAATCAAGTGTTAATGTTGTCATTACAACTAGGTGCTATTATTTTAGTAACAAAAGACTCTAGTGTCAATAAATTATAATGAACAATAAATAAAAATTTATTGACACTTGAAACAATTAATGAAACTTTGTTGTCTTTTAGGCTTTCTTTACTAATAATAAAAACGAGTCTTTTACAGCGTTTATTTATTTATAATATATAAAATAAATAAATAAATAGATACACGCTGAGTAATAGTTATAGTTAGTTTTAATTGTAATTTAAATATAACTAGTTAATTCAATTCTGGTTGAAATTAGTAGGAGGAATTCGTATTCAAAATGATAGTCATTAGCCAATATTTGTGGTAATTAAACCCTAATAGTAGATATTGAAATCGAACATCGATGATCCAATCAGACATCACCAATCTTACAAAATTAAATTATTTTTAAACGTATTACATTATTATCTAATAGTAACTTATTATATTTGAAATAATACTAGTTGGAATTACTGATTTACTGTTTGTAGCATACTGATTGTCTTTAAAGATTTCCTAGAATTCTTAATTTATCATCTAACTGTATTTGTCTTGTAGACTAAATTCCTGTTTCAATTTTATTTAAAAAATAGCACCATATGGAAAAACCGTTTATCATAAATAGAAATTTTATTCTTGAAAAGAATTTTAAAACAGAAATGAACGGTTAACTCTTTTCTTTTCATTTTATCACACAAATTGTTTTAGAATACTAGGTTAATTATCGACTGTTATAAATAAAAAAACAATTAAATTAAGAGAAATTGAACCTATCAACGTATTTTCTTTTTAGGTATTTTTATTGTTATTTAAATAACTTCGAGGTTAACTACTTTTAGGTGTATTTGGAGACACTTTAAAATTGCTTTAAACTATTCAGGCGTTATTAATTTATTTGTTTAATTATTATGAATTATGGAACATTTTCAAGCTTAACACTTTATTTTTATAAATATATATATATTAGATTAATATATATATAATATTCAATTAAATGGAAATCAATTGATGGAATATTTAATAATTATTATTGATAAAATAATTTTATTTCACAAATACCTATAATTATTCAGATTAATTTATATGCAATTATTTGAATTCGCAAAATATGGTATTTGCATAAATGATTATTTTACAGGAATTAGCAGAAATTTTTTCTGCTGTATTTTCTTGATGGTTAAGAAAAATGTCCAAGAATAAAAAATTACTTCAAAATACAATTTTTTATACATACTTTATTTATATATTGCCAACAAAAGTCCATTAAAGTGGAACAGAAGATTGGGAAAAAGTGGAGTGCTAGAAATAACTTGTTTATTTGAAGAACACAAAAGGTCCATTATATGTAACGATAAATCTTTTATATTGGAAATTGAAATTTTATATCTCGGAAAAGTCGAGTTTATATTGAGGCAAAAAACGTAACTATCAGTCAAATTATAAAACCATTAATAATAGAATGTTACTGTAATTGAACCAAAGAAAAATAATGAAATAATATAGCACTTAACTTCTAACAACTCAAGATGTTTTTTTTAAATTTAGTTGATGGTAAATTTGACATATTTGGTCAATAAAAACAACTGTATTACTTCATATGTTGAAATTTATTTATTTACTTTCTCTCAGTGTCACAAACTATAAAAGCAATCATTGTGTGCTAAAAAATGTCTTCAAATACTATACCTACTACAAATTTTTTTTCAGTTGTCAAAAATATATTTTCCTTTGAATACATACAAAACAAATTTAAACAATTTTCTTTAACATTCTAGGTACATTCGGACAAATCGACAATCGAAGAATCCCTATTCAAAAAATTGAACTCGAAATGCTCCAACCAAGACATCAGTTCTTGCATGATGCTTAAGTTGGTGACGTATTTCAACAGGCTCATGAAGAAATCTCACATCGAATTCGGGGACATCGAAATCACCCAAACATCATCCGAAACCGTTAATGTTGAATCTTCCAGAAGCTTAAACGATATTGAAACCATGTCGGAAGAAGAACAACTATACGAAGTTTTGGCTAAAAAGGCGTTCGGGTTCTTACAATCCAGATCCTTAAAGTGGAAGGTAAATATTCATTTTTTTGAACATTTTTATAATTGTTGAGAATTTTGGAACAGGCGGCAAAAATCAAATGAGAAGACGCAGAGAAGAAGTTCTTCTTTTTCTTTTTCTTCAATTTCAAGGCCTTAGCTACCCTGGTCTTTAGCATTGCATTTTCTTTTTTCTTGAAATGATTTGCAAGACATCTTTTTCTTATAGTGTTTTAGATTCGAATAAATTCATATGAACTGAGTGCAAGTTTTGACATAATTTGCATAATTAAACCGATAAAACCTGTACTCAGTTCGTGCGAGTTCATACGAATCGAAAACGTTATTAGAAAAATAAAAATAAAGTAAGTCTCTACTGCTTTTTCTTGTTCTTCATCTTAATGTAAAGATCTCAGCTACCAGGCATATTTGAACAAATTATCTAAATATTATCTAAATAATATCTATAGATGGGTTTAATTGAGAGTAATATTGATAAATTTCGTAGTTAATTTTTATAATTTTAACTTTCTTTGCATTGTAACGAGGTAAATACATGAATATTTATGAAAACTTGACCTCTGACTTGAGTAGAAAGTGGGTAATGAGATTGATCGTTCACGAGAATTACATTCCCAGCATTTCTTAGAGAAATTAATACCCACGGTGATTTATTGCCAATTCTTTATAATAAAAAGATAAATATACATACTTTAAAATGTCGTTAATAGATACAACAGAATTCATTTTTATGAATAGTCGACAACAAGGAATTTGATCAATATTCCGATATTAGTTTTTATTTATATATATATATATATATATATACAGTGCGAGTCAAATGTCCTGACTTATAGAGAGTACACAGATATTTTTGGGCATTAGAAGATACAGAAGGTTAAATCCTTTTTTTTTAATTTTTTTCATAAAAATTGAAAACCCTTTATCCAATTCAATTAAAAATTAAAATAAAAACGAAATATTTAAACCGACAAATGGACATATCTGAAAAAATTTGAGTTTAGATATATATAGGATATTTGAAAACATTACATTGCATGGAAAAAATATTATATTTACGTATACTATACTATCACGTCTTTGCTTTTCGATTAAGACCACAACCTAAATAACTTTTGTTATACAGGGTGAGTTTTTATACAGGTTAATTCATAACTACGTGACAAAGCAAACATTATTTTTTTAATGGAACACCCTGTATATTGCATATTTTTTATTATTATTATTATTATTATTATAATAGAGGGTTGTATAATTATAGATTAATTTTTTTATGTTCAAATCTTTATATATATGTAGACGTAGTCATAAATTAAACAATATGTTCTACAGCTTTCAAATTTAAAGTAACAGAAATCATCGTCAATTATATGGCCGTTTTTATTTTTATATTTTTGTTTATTTTCTCAACAAATGGCATTTTATTCTTGTGAAGCATTCATTAATTATTTTCCCATATATTTTCAATTTTCTACAAATTTTAGAAATGATAATAAAAAAATAATGATTTATTAAAATATTCTAGAAGTCACAATGGTCAAATTAATTTTAGAATTGCATGTGAACCATATTCAGTTTTGCATTTAGAACATTAGCCCTTATATCTCCTTCCTCAAACTCCGGTAAAAAATATTTGTTTTAAAATATTTATTTTTTATTCTGCTGAGTAACTTTAAATACATAATTTATTAATCCAAATTCAACGAGTACATTTTTTTCATTTTTAATAATAAATCCAACTTTTCCAACTTAAATAAAAGAGAATGTTTTCGTTTTGTACAATCTTGTACAAATAAATTGTCTAATTCTAAAGAATTTCCACGGATACAAATTCCAATAAACATCCACACATAAATATGCTAAATGTTTCATTTCCTCGAAGAAAAATCCGATGCATTCCACGTTTCACCAACTTTCGAGTTCCCATATCATGAACTTGAACTTGTTATTTACTTTTGCGATAGAGGCAAACGGGAGAAAAAGAAATTGAAGCTCGAACAATCTAAACAATCGCGATCGACGTACATATATGGAAAAAAGGTTAAATGTAAAACACTGCGCGTTAGAAATTTTATATCTGAATTATCCATCGCATTAATTGTGTGTGTAACCCAGAATTGAATTTTCTCTCTTGACGCATTCTTCTTACACATGTTCGCTTGTCCAGAGGCGGATCGCCGAGGTCACCGGGTCACCTTCCTTTAAAAAACTTTCTTTAAGACCACCATCTGAAACTTGTTTACTTCATATCAAATTGGTCCCATTATTAGGGTTCTTTCATTCTTTTATATACGATTTTGATTAATTGAAAATCGAATACTGAATTTGTAAACAAACTAAAAGTTTGATAAATGAAACACACAAATAAAAAGCAACTAATTAAACAGATGGGTGACATTATTTCACTCTTCGTTACTGTGATAAGGACTCTATCAAGGATTAATTTTTACAAAAAATTGAAGTTATGGTTATTGCAGTTTCTCGGGCAAATCCATCTCTGGTGAAATGATTAATTAAATAATTGGCTATGCAAGAAGTGATGCTCCTAATAAGACGTTGGAAACTGTTTTTGTAAAAGTTCCTGAGGATATTAAATGATTATGATTATACAGTTAATCGTAATCTATTATCTAATGTTTATAGTATTTAGTAAGTCAATTATCGGATATTATAAGTGAAAATTAAAAAACGTGTTACTAGGTTCTGGTCATTAATTTAACAAATGAATTAGTATCCATCTAGCATTGGTTATATTATTTATTTTCTTCTCGTTTAGTTCTTCTGACAAAACCTCCTTCATTTTTTCTCAACTCTCTTAGCATTTTTCTTTCCCATATTTTCAATTCTATTCGTATTTTCTTATTTAATAAACTCTGAATGTTGTCTTTTTAGATAATTGGTTCTTTGTTCAATTTCCAAATTGTTCGGTCTACAATAAGTCTTCCATGTTCCATTTTGACTGTCTTTCCTTCACTTCTAAGTTTCTTTCTCTGACCATCTTTTGCTTTTCTATTTTTTATCGTTTTTATATATTTTGATTCCTGTCATATTTCGTAGCCTGGATTTTTTCTGCATTACTTCTCTTTTGTCTTCATTTTGACTAGGCATATTTTTAGGTATAATTTTACTACATATTCAACTTTCACTTCTTCATGGTTAGAGAGAATTTATTTTTGAGCGGAGAGTGAGTGTGTGCATTGCTCAGAGACTTCTTATCGACCCTTTGGTTAATTCTGAGGTCAGAAAGGACAGTTTTCATTGGTCTGTTTTAGTAGTGTATATTAACGAAATATCTAATGGTTGAAGTAAAAATGGCGGACCTGATAATAAATCGCATGCATAAAGATATTTTGGAAAATACACAGGGTGTACTAATGTGAGATGAATATTATTTTAATTTGTTTAAAATGAGGGAATTTTAAATACCATGGTCTTTTATAAAATGAATCGTGTTTCTTTGTAAATTTTCCAGTTATTATTAAGTTTTCCTTTTAGCCTCACTTTCAAACTCCATTCCAGATTTCATATGTTTTGTTTTTGTTTTTATCTTCTACATCTTTCTTTAGTTAAATGTTTTTTCTTCCTAACATTTTGATTTCCTCCTTATATTCTTTATTATATCTTTTATTTTCGACTTTTCTTACTATAAAATAACAAAAAAATAATAAATAGATTCACAGCAATGAGATATCACTTGAATAATATTCAAAAGATCAGCAAGTTCGTTGCAATTAGAGGTATTGAACAAATGAGATTGAAAAGCAACTAAATACATTTAATGTGCAAATAAAACATAAATATGACTAAGTCAAGAATGTACAAGGTTCAAAAAAGGTACATCAAACAAAAAAATCCTCAGGTCACTCTCAAACACATCCCAGATCATTATTTTAGTATTACCTGAATAAATTCGTAGACATATTCACTACAATATATATAAATAAAGGATATTGAATGTTTGAATAACTATAATGATAAAACAGAAGTGACATATCCACAAAAAAGTTTTTATTTAAGAATCATTAAACTTCCATGGTCTATTTTGAAAGATTAAGAAGAGTACCTCTTTTTTTGATTAATGAAATATATTATGTTTTAATTTAAATTATATATTTTTTAGGTGCTAGATGGTGCTGACGTCGTCCTCTCGGGCAACTCTGATAAAGACGGAAGCCTTAATCTAGGCTTGTCTTTGAAACCCTCTCCTGTTGGTGTAGAAGAAGGACGTAAGAAGAAAAATAAAGGCGGCGGTATGGACGCTCTTATGGCCGCAGCTGTCATGAAGATTGGTCTATTAAAGGCTCTTGCTTTCAAGGCTTTAGTATTACTCGTAGGAAAAGCCTTACTAGTCAGCAAAGTAAGTTTGATGTCCACCGAAGATAGCTTGACCTAGAAGTATTGATCATATATCTTCGTTCCTTAAGAATCTCGACGTATCTGTTAAAGTTCAAATTATTCAAGAGAAAGTACAAGGATTGTATTTTATTAGAGTTATTTCCTCTAGTAAGATTAGTCTAATGTTGCCTACTACATTAAGATATATATGTACATTTTACAGCTTTTTTTTTAGTTGATTGGAATAAGTGACTCATTTCGTGAAATATATTTGCAATTACCCCGATATTCGACGATATTCTGTTTCGACTTCCTATTGATCTTTTTTACTTCTTGGTAAAAATTTTTCCCAATTGTGTTCCATGTTTTTGTGACAATATTCGCTGATTTTTATTGAATGGGATCATCATTGAGAACATCTTCTTCTCAGTTAACGCCTTAATACAGTCATATTTCATCCGTTCTCTCTTCTAATGAACTCATTTTGCACTAGAGCACGCTTATTTTTCCTCCCGAGTTGTTTCTCTAATATTGGCAATAACTCATGACATTCTAACTAATTTCATTTCCTCTTTGCACTTCATTTTGGACTCGATTTTCCAATTTCAAGTAGAATGCTTTATATTATGTGTCATTAATTTCAATAAGCCCCATAGACAGAAAGCCAGGGGTACAAATACATTTGCGTCCAAAAGTTAAAGTACACACTTTAGTTGTTATGGAAAATGAATGTCGACAGATGAAGTTAAGAATTATTCAAAAAATAGTCGGTGTGTTTCACTACGAATTGGTTGCTTAAATTTACTATCAGAATCTATCACAAAGAATTTTATGTTTCAATCAGTTGAATGTATGATGTGAATATTCATTCAGAAAACGGTAATTTATTATGACTGGGAGATATGCAAGCAAATGTATTCTTGTGTGTGTAACGGGTTGCGTATTTATATATATATATATATATATATATATAGGAATGATATAAGGATGAATATTTCTTCACATTAACCTGTTTTTCACAATCGTAGTCAAAAAACATTTTGTATAACGAAAAATTAAGCAGTAAATGCGATATGGTAATAAGCTTCATAAAAATAAATGAAAGTACAAACCCTGTATTTAGATTATTAGGAAATCATTGCATTTTACCATAAATTTAATTAAAATCTCTGAATTTGAACAAGAATATGTCTAATAGGAAATATGAATCTTAGTTTTAGTTCACAAAATAATTTTGCATATTTATATTAATTTTCTGGTAAGTGTCCCACCAATTCGGCTTTTTTGATCACAAATGCCTCTAAACAATTGAGATTGGATTTTACCTTAAAAAAAAGAACACTTATTTGAGTAAATCATTTGAATCAAGAGGCTACCAGAACTGGTCGATGAAGAAAGCATTATTTGCCATTATTGTTTTTAATTTAGCAACGAACTTGCTTTTATTGGCAGCAATGGCGTACCATCGATACATATGGGCATACATTTGGTCCATTTCATAGTACCGATTAATAACACTAATTAGTAGTGTTGACAAAAAGGGATTTGCAAAATAAAATGTCTTCCATCAGGTTTTTATCTGATCAAAAACGCATTAATATTACCAATTGCAGAGCTTGTGGGGTCTTTACTTTTCCAAATTGAGTTTTATATTAATTGTTAAATAGTTAAACCCATTTTAGATGGATCTTCAATTTAATTTTTTTTCTTTGGATATTGGTGAATATCTTTGTGTTTATTTGGGCTCTTAAATATTTCTACGCCATTGTATTCCTATTATATAGTTCTGTTATGATCTGTATCAGACTGTAAAGCCATGTAATTTTTCTATTTAAACCATATATCGAGTATCGATTCTGAACCGAATACTATCTCAAAATAAAACAAGTTTTATTCTTTAAATATTCTTTTGACTCGCAGTTCTAGATTCTTCCATTGTAAACATTCCTTCAGTCGATTTATTTCTTAGAGAACAAAGAGTATTATCGAAATCAAACGATTCTATACAAAATGTATTTCTTACAAGACAGAGTATTATCAAAATTAAACGATTCTATACAATAAAATATCTCTATAGACCTAACTGTTAGAAAATAATTCAAATTAAATTAAAAAAATACAAATTATGAAACCATTTTCGTTGGTAGATTTTCATACATAATCATTTTTCCTTAAATCTTTTTTTTTTTTTAGCTCGCTTTGGTATTGGCAAGTATCATCGGTCTGAAGAAACTCCTCAGCCAAGAAAAGCATGTCACCTACGAGGTCGTAGCTCATCCAAGCCACGAGCACCACGAGCACCACGTCGACCATGGCCACTCTGGAGGCGGTTTTGACGCTCATGGAGGAGGCGGCGGTTGGGGCAGAAACTTTGATGCCCACGCAGCCCAGAATTTAGCCTACAGCGCCCATGTTCCGCCCAACTAAATGTGATTATCGTTTCCGCCCATTTGCACCATATTGGTGCAATTGTCAAAGTTTACCTAAGTTATTTATTTCTTTACATTAATATTTATTGATTTGTGTTGTGTTGATAATTGTTGCAATAAAAAAGAAGAAGTTGTTTAATAAATTTGTGGATTTTTGTTTATCCTTTAAGATAGAGGGTGGTTGTTCTCCAATTACCAACGAAACTTCCATGGTTAGTTTTGCTGTTTTTTCAAAACAAACCATATTTTCTAATTCAAGACAAAAAGGTGCCAAGTCTAGTGTAGTATTGGAGTAGCCATCACATGAAAAACTATAGAGACTTGGACCTCTGTGGCTTTACAATTATTCAAAACCCATCAAAAAAATGTATTGTATTTTCTGGAACTATGTAATTCAACACTAAATTTTACTAAAGAATTAACTTAGTATATGTGGAAAAATTTAGTGGTTATCACTGATGAATAAAGATGAAACAAACAATATTTGCTAATTTTATAGTAAAATTAAATAAAAATGCATTGAAGAATCACCTAAATAATAGGAAAAACTAAAATTAAGAATTTTGTAAAGAAAAAGGAGTTGATGATACTAGCAATAAGAAGTGAGAGGAAAGAATAAATTAGAATAGAGATAACACACACTATATATAACATAGATAAAGAATATTATTGGAAATTGTTTCCAAAAGAATTAAAAGAAAGTTGGTAGGAAGAGAAATAAACCCACAATATACGAGAACAAGCAAACCAACGAAAAGAACAGAACATACACCTTAGAAAAACTAACAGGGCGATAGCTAAACATTTATGGGAATTTGAAAAATAATCTTAGAATCCGGTGATCGACCTCAAACTAATTATATCATTAACATAAAGGAATTGATCTGAAAATGAACCCATTTAGTTAAGTTCTTAAAATCAACAAACCAAAATTAATATTAAAGAGCTATTTATTTATCTCGTACTATTTTCACTATATTTAATATGTGATAAATAATTATTTAAACTTTTGGTAACCATTTTAAACCATTTTGAATTTCTTAAATATAAACTAATCTTTTTTCCGCTTAATTTAGCTTCAAGGGTAAAACTGTGGTCTGAAAAATTAGGTAAAAGCATTCTGGTCGTTTCATTTATGTATTTTCCCGTCACTTACTACATCTCACTTTAAAATTATATGATCCCTCTATGTTGAAATGGCATTTTGTTAATATTAATAAAGTATCTTTTCGTTAACCTTAAGTGAAAAAGTTAAGGCATATACTTGAATTTTTATGGAAAATGAGTGTCATTGAAGTTACGAATGATTTAAATAATAGTTGGTGTGTTTCGCTACAAATTGTTGACTTAAATTAAATATAACAATGTAGAATAGTTGTAGATTCATTCCTCCAAATCTTCCTCTGATTATATTTTTTTAACTCCCAATTAAGAGAAATGAGAGAGACACTCTCGACTTTATTAAAAGAAGTTTCTAAAAATCTAGTACAAATAGATGTATTAAATAAATTATTACTTTTTAGTATAAATTTATTAACAAACCACGAAAGGTATAACTAAAAACTAACAATATCTCAAATTCCATCTCTATTTCTGCGAACGATTTTGTGGAATATTTTGCAGCAATTAACAGAATTTTTAAAACGCTCTTCACACGCCGTTACTGATTTTGTTCAAATGTTGTCCATCAAAGACTTTATTTTGAGACAAATTTTCAAAAAGTTATTCCTAAGGCACACTCCGATATTTTTTCATAATGAAAGATCCAGAAATCTTATTAGGGATTTTTATACTACGTAAAATTTACAAAATGTTAACCAGCGATTTTTTTACCAAAAAAACTAGTACGTCTCTGGATTTAAATCGCACTCAAAAGGTGTAATGTGACTTTAATTAAAATGTTTATTTATAAAAAAGTTAATTTTAAGTTGAAATTTTGTAAACTAGTAACTGATTTTTTTTGAAAATTTAACTATCCATAACTTTTCTATTAATAAACGTATTTTAATAAAAGTTGGGTCACATCTATTTGAATGCAATCTAAATACAGTGGCGTACTCATTTGATAAAAAAATCTCTAATAAGATTTCTGAATTTTTGCCTATGAAAAAATAACATTTTGAAAACTCCAAACAAAGTTTTTGATGAACAACAATTAAAAAAAAATCAGTCACCATGGCTTATTTATAGCAATACATTAAGATATTTTTAATTATTCTCAGTAATAAAAGAAGATGCAAGCTTGTATTTTTATAATAATGTCAATTATTGCTTGATAAACACAATATTTATTTAATACTGTTGTTCTTTCATTTCAAATTTTCTAATGGCTAAATCTTTGATTGCTAAGTTGTTTTTGTTTATTACTTCTAGTTGTACCCTTATTACAAAAAAGTTGTTTTCGTATTTGGTTTAATTAGTTAGTTAAAAGTGTCTTTATGTTCTGGGAACACTCCATGTTGATTCGATGTGATGGTATTTGTTCATTACATTTAGGTTTAATTAAATTTGCGCTAGAAAAAGGAAATCGACGCTAAGTGTTGACATTCATTTTCTCGTTCGCGTTATTTTGATGTATAATTTATTTCGTTTAGGGTGCTCCCGTTTTCCCCACTAAGTAAAAACGTTCATCTAATATAATTAATTAATATACAGCAAATATCTACTATTTCCAGAGTTTTGTACTTGTATTTTCAAGTTTCGTAAATAAATAAAAGACTAAAATATTAAAAATAATTTATAACATAAATAATAAATTATCATTGGTTCACTTCATTAAACTATCGACTATATTGCTTAATGGTTAACACGCTAGCTGCCGGTATGACTTTCTTTTTAACGTCTCGTCTCTTAGCGGCTGCTACTGGTACAACGTACTGTTTAGCAGCACTAGTCTCATTTTCTCCCCCAGCGACTTCAACTACAGCATAATTAGCTGCAGCATCACCTGCAGAAGGAGTATAAGCATGATATGGTGAGTAAGCATACGTAGCCTGGTCTCCAATAGCATTTCCACCTAAAATAAAAAAGTCAAAATATGAGGGGCAGCCAAATGAAAACCGGAAAATGTTTGTTTTTTACCTGGGAAAGCATAAACAGGTACATGTTCAGATCCAGCACTTTGTTCAACTTCCATGTAATAGGGTTCCGATTTTTTGAAGTATTTGGCTGCGAAAATCACTGCAGATATTATTGCTGCAACCTTTGCTAGGAGTAAAGACTTCAGTGCCATTATTTTCATACCAGCGAGTATCATGGTTACAGCTGTGCCTTTGGCAGTTCCCAGCCAAAATGGAATTATCATGTTTCCCATGTTTTCCATACCTTGTTTACCTCTTCCTGTAAAAACATAAGTATCATGACAACATTTTATTAACATATAAAGAGACAAGAAATAATGAGACAATACCAAACGGCAGAGTAAAGAGTTTGTAAAATAAATATGCTGCTTTTTCATCCATTGTGTAAATCTTTTTCATACAAGAACCAAATGAAACTCAAAGATAATGGAAGTTAAAACTGAGTAGGTTCCATACACATGTTTTATAAAAATACTGTCCAATAACGTTTTTCTAAAACACCAGACTTACTAACAAATTTAGTTACCTTCTTCCTGGTTCTTAACGAAAAAATCTAATTGTACAGCTTCTTTTTCAGGTTTAGGCACTGCACTGACTTCAACTTTTCCATAATCTACTTTAAGAGCTATTCTATCAAAAAAAGATGCGTTTTTTGCTTTGGTATCTTCGATGTGAAACACCATGCCATCTCCAAAATGCCAGCCATTTGGTGAGATAATATCTTGATACCATATGGCTTCAGCAGAAAATATAAAAACTACAGGAAGAAGCAGTCCAGGCAATAGCATTTTCGAAAATCTGGAAAAATAATAGAAAATCACAGAAATGTTGGAAATTACAGAAAATTTTTGTAAGTGAAGATGTTGATGGATTAGACCATAAAATATAACTAGTTACCAAATGTAGATCTACACATCGATGGATGGAAATAATTGGATCAGAAAACATTACTTGTTACACCACAGAGGATATAAAATGAAAAATGAAAAGAAGAAATTTAGAAAGCCAAGAGGAAGAAGAAACATCATTAAAATGTAATAAAATTACTTTTCTTCATATTTTTTGTCATCTTCGAAATGGGCAAGAAAATATAAAACATTTAGATGAATCTCTGATTTAGTTAGTCTAATGACATTAATTTTTTTATTTTTCATTTTCTTCTGTTTTCTCTGTTTTTCCAATTAAATATTGATACACTCATGGGGGCTCAAAACTTTACACATATCTTGAGAAAGTTTCTGTGATACTGTCATCAAAAGTTTTTAAAACAGGAGATAGTTTAGAAACTAGAGCATGGTTAAAGTTTGAAAGCAATCCACAACTTCGAGCTAATATGTGAATTTAAGAGTTTGACGGGAGCGCAAGTAAACACATTTTTAAATATTGCAAAGGTTAATAAAGAATTAAATTAATTTATTTAAATTTCTTTTGAGTGAGTATTACATACATGATGCCTGAGGAACACTATTTTTATTTAATAGACTCATTTTTAATAGAAATAGGTGACAAAAAAAATTTAAATAATAATAGTTAGTAATCATTAAATATATTATATTTACAGAAAACTGAATCTTAAAATTTTCAGTAAAAATGTAATTTAATTTGTCTTAGTTACATCGTTCAATGAACATTCTTTATTTTATTTTTAAAATTACGAAATAAAAAACGAAAGAAGAAAAAAATTTAAAAAGTTTTCAAAAGTCCTAAATCGACAGACATTCCAAATGCTTTAAAAGCCAGATTATCAATTGTTTTTATGGCCTTTAGAAGTTTTCAAATAAAAAATAAAAAGCTGTAGAATGGCCTTATTTATTTTTACGAGATTTCTAAAAACTAAAATTCGTAATTTAGAAAAAAAATTTTATATAGAAATTGTAGGTCACCCAGAATTTTATAACCTTTTAAATATAAGTTTTCTAATTAACTAATTCAGTTTGCAGAAAAATCAAAGGCTTTACAATTTTCTAAGAAGCTTTATTTTTATGGAATTTCTAAAAACTGAAATGAAGTTCAATTTATTTTTTTACAATTTCTGCTATTATCGTTATTAGATTTTTTAACGGACTTTTCATAAATAATTTGATTTTTGGTAAATCGTTGATTCTTGGATTTAATTAGTTTGATGTCACATTATAAAAAGTGTTAATTTTTAATTTTAACTAATTATTTCAAAAATGCGAAAAATATCTTTGACAATACTAAATTATCGCATATCTATAAAATCCGGTACGCATCAGTAATTAATAAAGTAATACTTATTTTACCTATTTTTTCATTCGTTTTCTAAGTACAAAACAATGATAAAAAATAAAGATTGTGTTAAAAAATTCGGTTTTATATCAACATTAATTTTCCTCCTGTTTTACGGTACTATTTTCATTAACGTACTGTGTACAATAACCAAATAAACATTAACGAAACTAGCAAAGTATGCCGTTTAGTTAGTTTTATTATACTCAGAACATTACATTTTATTAAATAAACGTATGCAAAATTTGGTTGAATAAACAAAACTGAGCAAATACCACAGCCTTGTTTATTAACTAATATTTGGAAAACTTTTCCCGAATGATATTTAATATTTACCGGCACAGAATTCAATCCACTTTTCATGAAAAACTAAAACCTCACCATCACTAAACGAGTTGTGTGCATTATCGAAAATGAGCGAGAAAACTATAGTCCAGTTCTTATATCGTTTACAGTTGGTAGTCAACCCTAACGTTCGCGTGAATTGTTTTTTTTAATGCGGGGTTATAACATGAAATGGACTAATTAAAGATTGATTATCTGGTAGATAACGAGCGGTCTTCGATGATCTCGTACGATATTGAGAGTAGTTAAGGATGTGAAAATGGTTTCAATTTTTGCCGGTTCGTTTCTATGGAGACGCCTTTTCCGGTACGTAATTTGCAAGGTTAAATGGAAAAATAGACATTCCAGGATATTATAATAAAAATCTGACTGTACGCTTAATATGTATCGTTAGATTTTGTTCTAGATGAATAACGCTTTGAAGATTTTTACTCTATCATTAAGTTTTGGTTGGAACATATTGACAGATATAGACGTTAAACTTTCTGATTTTTAAAATTCATAATAATTGTTTTGATTTTAATTTGAATTTTTTATAGGAAATTCAAACATTTCATACTGTAAAAAAGTTTTGAGATTCCTTTTTTATGCTTATAAACACTAATGAAATGTACCGAGTGCCAAATACATTTTACTTTTAATTTGAACTGGTGGTAGGGATCTCCCAAATCTTTTTCCATTCTCTTCTGTTTTGCATCATACTCTTCACATCTTCCTATTTCTTTCCTTTTTGTCCAATGATTGTTTACCTTCTTCTTACCATCGTTGTCTTGGTCTGCCTCTTGTATTTTTTACACTTCTTACGGCTAATATATTTTTTGTTAAACTACTATCCATTCGTTCATGTTTCTCCACTCTCTGATGTTCCTCAACCATGACTTTTTCTTTCTTCCCTTGCATTTCTTTTATTCTATTTTTCCTTGTATGATTGTATACAGTAAGATGTATTTTTGATTTCTCAATATAAGGCCCAATTCTTCTTAACACTTCATCGTTGGTAATTCTTGCTGTCCATGGGATTTTGAACATCCTTCGCTAGAGCCACATTTCAAAGGCTTCAATTTTTTTAAGGTCTCCCATGGTCTATGTTTCGACTCCGTATAGTAATAAGGACCATACATTCTAGGAATCTCCAGACTCTGCAATAAAGGCAGTTTCATCGGTGAATCTTATGTTATTTACTGTCTCTCCTCCAATCTTTACTCCATTTTCGCTGTTTTGAAGAGCTTTCTTGAATATTATTTGAGAGTAAACATTAAATAGTTGTGGCGACAGTACATATCCATATCAGTGTTTAACTCCTTTTCCTATTGGTATTTCACTGGTTTCGCTGTTATCGATTCTTACTACTGCTGTTTGCTTATAGTAAATATTCTTAATGAGGTTGATATCTGCAGCATCTATGTTAATGTTCATCAATATTTGTTTTTTGTGTTATCATTGATCTTAATTATTTGAATTTTGTAACTTGTAGTTTTTTCCTTTTAGATTTATACCATTTTGTTGAGTTTGTCTTCCTATATTATTATTTTTGTCTTCCATTCCAAATTTAACATTATTTATTATTTTTTTCCAAGTTTTCATCTTCATATTATTCGCATAGCTTACTTTTAATAGGGTTATTTTCTTAATACTTCAATATCTCACTTCATACGGTTTATTTTTTTACAAGTACTAGTGAAAACAAAAACGGATTTTCAAACATTCCTGATTTTTCTTGCTCTGTTCTGACATAATTCATCGTTATTTGATATAAGCTTTTTATTCCTTCAGTCAGTTCTTTCTGACATTCTGGATATATCTTACTTTCTTACATGTTTGAAAGCTTTCTTTAAGTCAATCATTTACTATTTGGTTTGGTCTGAAACTAAATTGGTTTTCCTTTACAATCATTCCTATATGTTGTCTTAATCTCTTTTCTAGAATGCTAGAATTTTCGCGGTTTCACTATTTAGTGTGATACCTCTATACTTTTTCCGGTTTTTGCTCCTTCCGCATTTGTATATCGGTATTATTATTCCTATCCTTCAAACTTCTGGAGGTTCCCCTTTCTTGTAGACGTCATTTATTATATGCAGACATCCCTGTGTGGTCGTTTTTAACTAGTTATTTGTTTTTGCTTTTCCTGTTGCTTTTTAAGTTCCATGCTTCTTTTTCTATTGTTTGATATATTCTTTGTTCCGTGGTTGTATATTGTTTAGTTTGACGTCTTTCTTCCCTATATATATTCTTCTAGTATGGTTACCATCTTGCCATGATCTTTTTTTCTGTTATTACTTTTCCTTCATTATCATTAATATTTCTTATTGTTTCTGTTTTATTTTTCCTCATTTTATGGAGTGTTTTAAAGATACGCCGTATCTAAGCTACATAACCAGCAGTATTTTGTATTTTTAATCAAAATTACAAAATTTTATATGAAGCAGAATCTACTTCATTTTTGTATAAAAAACTATGTATTAAGGTGCATTATCAAGAAAAACCAAAGTAGCAACAACATAAAATACCAATAAGAGCAAATTATACCTATTAATTATATTAGATGAAAGGAAAGTAAAGATCTTCGTCAAAACTCCATTTGTTCAAGAATGTATGAACTTTGTATAATAAATTTACATTGAGGCGAAAATCCTGGTTTTCATTTCCTTCCTAAGTGCCTCCAATTAATACGAACTACGACCTGAAGCATTCCATTTCACCAAACACTTTTGAAAATTCACCATTTGCGTTTAATGTAATTATATCAATATATTTGTTACTTCATTTTATTAAATTGTGACTCTTCATTATTTATTATTATTTGTCATTTATTGATAATTTTATGTTTGAGAACATACTATGTAGACTATTTTGTCTTAAAATTTAGCATGTATTTATTTTAGTTTTGTTCGTATTTATTTTAATTTTTATGTCATGTATAAATTCATGGTTATCTAGTGATGTATTAAATCAGAAGAATTGTTATATTTTAAGAAAAACCCCAAAAAATGCTTTTTTGGTATTCGTAGCTGCCTGAATATTTGAAGTTTGTTTCAAGTACTACAATATTGTTTATTATGTTCATAGGGATGCTCTGAAATCAAATTATTTGGTGGTTTATTCGAGTTTAAGATGTAACTGATTCATTTATAGGATCATTATTTGATTGAAATTGTATAGGAATACTTTTTAGTTTTTATAATTCTGTATACAATTGCACGATGAACTGTAAATACTGTTCTTCAGTATACTTTTTAAAACCGACCCTGCCTTCTTTGCGACAAGAAATAACAAAATCATTTTAAGATAAAAATACTTTTGGCTTAAGTATACTGTCAGATATAAAACCTAAAAAGTTATTGATAAGCGAGCGACACTTAGTAAAATATTTTATTCAAAAGTACAGGTGAAGCAAATCTAAAATTGACAATATTTTAAGATATTTATGGTTTCTTTTAAACTCGAGCGCTAAAATATCTCAAATACTCTCTAGCTTGGAATAATAAAAATAACTCATGGAAAAGTATAACTTAATTTTTCTCAAAATATATAATACAATAAACTGTATTAAATTAAAAAATGAAATAATATTATTTTAATAATACTTTTCATATATGTTTAAAATTTAGGGATACGGACTTAAATAATGGTTACCAACGTTCGAAATCTTAAAAAACAGTCAATCACATTATACTAATATTAAAAAATTTTTATTTTGCAATTATTTGTCTAAATTGATACTTTTTTCACGAATTGGACCTTCCAAGCAAGAAAATTACTTAAAATAAACTACCACTACCGCTTTCTAGACTCGTATTTTAACTCATTTTATGGGCAAACAATGTACCTAACTTTGAACGAATTTGTTAAAAAGTATTTTATTGAAATAAAAACTTCCCAGTATTGAACATAAAATGTTAGAAATGTGTTTTATAAGGTTATATCGCGAATAAATTTAAGGCATCAATCATTATTAAAATACTTTCAGGAACAACTTTTCAGAGGTCTTTTGCCAGTAAATTTGCACTTCTTTTCGAATTTATAGGCAATAAATTGTTTGCGAAAGGCCTTCGTTTGATGCCATAAAATGATATGCCCGATAAAATTGCCATGACGAGGAAATCATGTAATATTTGCCAGAAGTTGATACTAACAGAGATTTATTAAAATTACCCCATACCGTGATACTTGATTAAAGTTTTTAAGTACATTTTGTATTTTATTGTTCTTTTTATTTGCTAGTAGTTCCATCTGGTTTGTTTTATAAGCAAATCAAAAGCTGGGTATTATAGTGTTAATTAAATAAATTACAAAAATGTTAGAAAACTGGAAAACTCATATTGTAAAATAAAAGTTTGATGATATTTTTAATTTGAATTTTTTAACTCTAATAAAGCACCAAATTAATATGGAAACGAAAATAATTCTTACAACATGGAAACCCTTAATTTTAGGCTCTATTTATTCCACTTACAAAAGTAATTTGTATTTAGCCCTCTTGCCCAGTCCTAATAAAGCAGCATCTACTATTTTATAATAATTAATCATAATAACTTTCGGACCTTATTAGTAGATTTATTTTACCCGGTTCTTCTACGGACAGACCGCAATTGTTCTGCTTCAAACTTTTGTTTTATAATATTCGAAAGCTTTATTTTAGGTTTAATTTTGAGATCGTTTAAATTCAGACGAATTAATTATTATTTCTAGAGAATATATTCTAAATGAAACGACGCATTTCTCGTGTTACGAGGTGTATTTATGTGTTACGCTTGTAGTATTCGAGTCTTATTATAGGATTTCTTAAAGTGAAACAAAATCCGGTTAGACGATTTCTCATTTTCTATAGAAATTTTCCGGATATGCCACTCTTAGCATTATAACGCTATTAAATACCGAGAAATTTATATTGCACTTGAAACAACAAGCCAAATATGAATGAGAGAGAAAATTATTTATAGTTTATTCAATGTTATAAAAATTTAAATATTATAAATTGAAGTGGGGGCCATTTTTTGTTAATATTAACTTAGCTTAAATCATTTAATTTTTTTCTTTAACTACTTGGATTGGTTGAGTTAAAACGAAATGTGAAGATAAACCTTATTGATTCGTATTGTGCGAAATACATTTTGTATTTGTAAAGAGAATGGTATGTTTTTATAGAAAATTGTGAAAAATGTTATCTTCTTGCCCCATTCCCGGAGCAAGCGTAATAGCAAAGTAAAAACGAAATAAATCGATAGGGCAACTGCGGAATTGTTAGCAATTAGCAAGTTTACTTTAAAATTCTTTTTACCGAAAATAAATTGCTTAGTTTAAAAGTTACACATATTCTAAATTAATGCAAAATTTTACAGAGATATTATAATATGATGTAATATTAAGAAAAAGTTTTGTATAAATCGAATTAAAGTTAATCGTTCACGTAGGGCGATTCTATTAAATAAAAGATAAATTACTACATGGATTTAATTTAAAACACTGAAATCATATCTATCTATTTCATCTATTTCATAGAGACTTCTTTGTAAAATATCATCACGAATTTTCCTTACTACATCCAATCACTTCTGGTGTCCCTCAAGGTAGTATGCTGGGTCCTATACTATACATTTTATTCAACACTGAACCTCCAATAAGTGAATTACCATCGATTATCCGAATATTCCATGAGGACATGGTGATACTAAATTCTGACAAAAATTCTGCAGTAGCATAAACCCTTTTACAAATTGTAAAATTTGGTTCTGATATATATCAGTGCACTGAATACTAAGAATTCTCTGTACATAAATTCTATGTGCTTATCTTTTCAAACAAATTAATTTTTTAACAACTTTAAAGAAGATAACGAAGTTAAAACATTACATATAATATGATTCATTTATCACAACTTAAAACTAAACTCAATATTACATATATTGTGGTCTAAAGAGTCATTAAATATTTAAACTAAAATTTAAGATGACACTTTAAATTTTAAATAATCTGAAGACCGATGAACAACTTGAGAGAATCTATTTTTGAGCGGAGAGAGTATGTATGCATTGCTCAATAAGTTCTTAGCAACTCTTGCTTTCTGTGTTATGTAGACGTAACTAAGGGCTGTTGATGGTGATCACGTTTTATTGGTTAAAGCTGGACTCAGAGAGGGCAGTTTCCATTGGTCAATTTTTGTAGTGCATATTAGCGAAATATCGATTGGTTGAAGTAAAAATTACATGCATAAAATTATTTTGGAGAACGCACAGGGTGTACTAATGTGAGTTGAATATTATGCTAACTTATTTCAAATAAGTTAATTTTAAAGAGAAAGACACCTGTATGAAGAAGGGTTGAAAAGTGGCAGGTTAAAATCAATTTTAAAAAAATCGACTCAGACTCATGTAACATTCACTCATTGAAAAGATTACTGTCCAACAATAACTTCTAATAATCTTCCAATACCTCAATGTGATAATGTCAAATACCTCGGTATGCACCTTGATCGAAAGTTCAATTTGTAACAAAATGCAACTGCTTGGTCTTAAATTACGTGACTTTTATTGGCTGTTTGGGAGAAAATCAAAGTAAACAAAGAAAATAAAACTTAAATCCTATACGGATGTATGATATATAGTTATGGGAAACTGAGGCATAACTCTAACATCGACAATATTAAAAGATTTCAATCAACACCGTTAAGAATTAAAGTGTGGTGGTATGTCTCAAATCAAGTAATTCTGTAGATTAGATTTATTAGATCTATCACAATCTTCAAATAAAAAGATGTAGATGTATTTCTAAAAGATTATGCTACAGTATTTGAATGAATATATCTTGTACACTTACTTAATAATCGGAAGGAGAGTCAAGTAGAATAGGTGGATGTAAAGTAGATTCTGAGATACGCTCATTGAGTCTTCAACTGTTTCTGTTTTGTTCCATTTTCTTTATTTTATTATACTATTTTAGCAACTATGATCTGAGGATTGAATCCGAAATGAAATTGAAAATGGATAATTGCCGGCATTTCGAATACCGTTTTTTATCATACCTTTATTCAAGTCATGTTAAATTTCTCTAGCAATAATAATAATAATAATAATAATAATAATAATAATAATCTTTATATAATCCTCATCGTGATTGCTCAGCAATCTAATAAACTGGTCAAAGTTACGTAGATCAAATCGTTTTGGTGGTTGAACTTGTGCAACGTAGTACTATTATAATATGCTCGAGCCTCTCAGTTTGTGAATAATTGAACATCATACATATTTTATCTTCATTAATAACATAGTAATAACCATTCTATAAAAGTGTAGAACGTGATTTAGAAGGGAAACGAACTTGGCAATCACAAATCTGATTATATAAGATATATTTAGCTGGACATAAGCGTATACTTGAAAGACTTTTGTAAACAACACAATACTCAATTGTAAATAATTTTGCTCCCAAACGTTATCCTATCAGATAATTGTTTTTTTTTTAGAACAGCTTGTTCCAATAATCTCAATGTCTAAAGACTGCAAAACATGGCTAGTATTCAAGGGTAAAATTTAAGAAGGCAAATCTACAACTTGATAGTAACATGTGTGGAATGAACATCATAGATTAATAAAACAGTACCAGTTCTTTTAAATAAAGATTTTTCAAAACAGTGTTCAGAATCTTCTGCTTTTATCCAACCATTACAAGTTGTTGCGTATGAGATTCCTGAATAACCAATATTCTCTGGAGTGTGCCATTGATCTCATATACTTTTATCTTTAAAACCTGTTAATGGTCGAACTTTGTATCTTGAAAATTATTCTCGTCTAAGTTTCACATATTTATAGCTTCGTCTTCTAGTCCTAGCTTTTTAATAGTATTTTCCAATAATTTACAATGTTCATCAATAGTAAAAGGATTGTAACTTTATTACCAGCTACTTCTACACTTTGTGCTTTTCTAAAAGACAATTAATTTTATTATGAAAATCCTAAAAACCAATCTTCACAAGAACCCTGTCATTAAGATGAGTTTTTATTTTGTTCCTATTGACGAACTGTCCAACAAGCTCTAGCACTTTTTTTCTGGACAACTTAAAGCACGCTTTTCCACTTTCAACAGATCTTCGAGTAAATGTGTTTCATTCTCAATTAACATAACAATATTTTGCCAAATGATTTTGATTTCATCTCGAGTATCTTTTTAAATGGTAAATATGGTATTTGATGGGATATTATACAGGGTGTATCAAATCTTAAGATAAAGTTCAATATTTCCCTCCCTTAATACTAATACTAAAAATTTTGCAAAAGGAAGTAGTAGATGAAGATAAAATACAGAAAAATATTTTAATTATACAGGATGTTGCGTTATTCCGGCATGAATCAAACATAAGTCTTTTCAAATAGAAACTCCTGTATATTTAGACAACTGATTGAAATGATTGAAATATTTTTACCTTAAAATGTGTTGATCTTTTTTACAATCTCTTAGTTATTAAACAACAATATGGGACAATGAAACTTTTACTTTAACAAATAATCATAATCCCATATAATCCTTTTATAACTATTATTAGAAATTTATCAAGGTTGTCTCAAATATCTTGTCCAGTATACTACAGTATACAGGGTATTTAAATAGATTTCTTTATTTTAAAATCTTATCTATATCAACTCTCTATAGGTCAGTACACATTATAGGAAAACTACATTTATTATTAATTTATTATCTTGTGGTTTGTATATAGGGCAACTCAAAACTCGGACCTTTTATTTCCTTTCTTATTAAAAATGGAACACTTAGTATGTTATATTACCGATTAAGTGCTCTATTACGCTTTTTTATTTTTTATTGAGGATTTAATATTATCTATCGACGATTTCCCAATACAAGTCAAAGCAAACGATTAAATAAAAAAAAAACATTATTCATAATTGGTATTTACAAATAAGTTGCAAAAAATACAAAAAACACTTAAATATGTATCTCGTTATTTACATACAAAATATTTTTCTTTAAAACTGCCACCCTCCAAACATTCGCCATGCTCGGTATACTGAAACACGATTACGCTAATTTCATCTGTCAACAAGCAATAATATTTGTACTGCAAATAACAAGTAAAAGTATATTTATTGAGTATTAAAATCTCTTTGATATGTTAGTAACAGTCGATTAGCAAGTCACATAAGTTTTTTTGGTCCACAGAAATAGAAAGGAAAAGGAGTTTTACTGTTTGCTCTTGAAAGTGAAAATTTAATGATTTCTTTGTTCGACTCGACATTAATGGATTCGATGAATGAACTAGAAAGGATTGTGTATTTTTTAAAGATATGATTGTATAGGGAGATGCAGCTAAATTTGTAAGATGGTTAAATTTATAGAAAGAATTAAAATTTAAATTTCCTTTACTTTTCTCTGGATTATTACATTTATTTTCAAACTTTATTATTGGTATTTTTTTACATTAATTAATATTAATTTATTAAATAAGTGTTTTCTTTATCACAATTTAATAAAATTATAAAACATAATATTACTATTAAAATTAAAATGTTTTCTCTTTGACCATTACTTGATGAAATCCATTTATAGAAAGACCAATTTTGGTGAGCAAATGCATCAAAATTATTAGAAATCCTTCGAGTCTCCTTTCTCTATCCCACCAAATGGAACACTTTGTATACCGGATCTTAATTTCTATACAGAGTGAGATCAACAATTATATTAATAGTAACTTAGCTCGAGTGCCGGATTACCCATTAACCATGCTGGATAATTGCTTATGGCTCTCCATTAAGAACCAGTAGCGAACTGAAAGAATTTTGTTTAGAAAATTATATTCAATCTAATATTTCTTCCGGGGTTTTTTATTAGGAAATAATTAACCAGTTCAACGACACAAGATTTTGATATGACAATCAAAAATTTATTGGTGTTCTCGGCTCTAGTTACTTTTCGGTAAATATTGTTTTTATAGATCTAAAATACATAATTTATTTCTCTGAAAACGGCTAAATTTAGAAAATTTTATGACATTTTTATTATTTTATTATACCTCATCTATAAATAAGCACTTGCGATTGTCGAAAACTTTCAAATTCATACAAAGTTTCTACATTGAGCTCTAATGTGGTAATATGGAATGATCAAAGGAAACTCAAAATCAACCACATCAATTTTTATTCAAAACTAGTTTCAACTTTTAGAAAGTCATTTTCAGATCTGAATTGTAATTAATGTATATAATTTATTAGTAAAAATAGTAATTAATTATACAATACAAATACAAACAGCTATAAAAAATAAAATACAAGTCTGAATTTGATATAGTGATATATTTTAATCGTTACTTTTTCTGATCTATTTATCAATGTGTCATCCTCAAAATAAGTTTATCTTTAGGTTTTCGTGGAAAAAATTGGTTTAAATACAACAAAAATAATTTTCTTTTAGTGGAATTATTTTTTGTAATATTATTTTCTAATTAAACACATTGTACTCTATTTTCTAAATAGGATTTCAGTAATTCATCCAATACATGTATGAGCTGAATCTCTGAAATTACACAAGGCTATGTTTTTTCTTGAGTCGACTCTTTTTTCCAAAAAGCGAATTTTCTTTCGGACTTTTGTCAACATTTTTATTAAAAAGTTTATTTACGACTACTTTCAGAAAATTGAGAAATAACCCTGTATCTATTAATTTACTATCTATCATCTTTAAAAGTATAATCTTTAACTCTTTATTTGATCGCATCTTTAAGCCTTTTTTTTAACTATTAATTACCCTTTTTATTTAATTTTTATTAGTTGGAAATATGTATGGTGTATTCATTTTCATCAGTATTGGGTTTAGCAATTTTTATAGTTTACTCTTCTCCTAAAGTGTGTGATGATTTAAATTGCCAGTAACCTCTATCTAACCGTAGATTTTTTTGAAAGTTTAATATTTTTTTATTTATTTTTATGTAATTTCTCTTATTTTTACTAAAACTTTTTCTACAGGTTTTCAGTTTTTTATTGGTATAACTTGTATATATATATATATCATGATAAGCTCATTTGAAATATATTTAATATCTCGTTGAATGAATGAATATAATAAAATTAAAAGTAGTCTTTTGCATGCAAAGAAGCGGGTTTTAAACATTTTTTCTGTATTTCTACGATAGAAATTTATAAAAGTCAGGACAATTATTTAATAGTCGTTGGCAATTAAAAATGAACAAAAAAATACCAATAACTAAAAAAAAAATTCCATCCTGATTATAATGCCAAGAAATTCAGCTAGACATTCATACAAGTCATTTGATTGATCCCTTTCAATATTTAATTTCTTATGCAAAATTTTATCCAACAAAATAACCTGAAATTTATACCCAAATGTTACGAGCTACTAAAAAGGAAATTATGAATTGTTATTCTGTAGTCACATAATTCAATATTTTTCTTAGATTACCCTATATTCTCTACATACACATAAAATCCCTTATTTTCAATTAGAACTCTATAGCTTTTAAAATGAAATTGAGATACTCAATTTTCTGCGTCAAATGTAAATTATCTTTTATGTTAGTTTATATTAGAAAATTCAATAAACTTATTCTTTACTGTGCATACATAAATTCATAAATAATAGAATATTGTAAACTTAATAAAACTTGGACAGAAAATTATTTTCAGATTTTCCTTTATATTGTAGAAGATCTTAAATAATGTAATATATTTATTGTCGTAAAATCATTTATTCGATTTTAATAATATAGCGAAAATTTATAATGAAAATATTTTTTTTTCAATCTATGTTTCATATGAAAATGTTTTAAATCTAAAAACCATACACCAGTTTTTATAATTAGTAAGTATTATAATGTAACGGTTTGGTTTTAGAGGCCAAAGTTACAGGAAAAAATCAGAAATTGAATAAAAATCGAGAAAAAAGGATATAAATAGAAAGAAACTGACACGAGAGTGTAGTGAGGTAAAGAATGAATGAAGTAGCGAAGTAGTATCATTGTTATTCCCATTAATTTTGACTTTTAAGCAATTCTGGGTAGTTTTTCCTCGTAAATTAAGTTGTTAAACCCAAACATTACTTCAAAGATTATCGTATGGGTCCGTACCAATATTTTTCGCTATTTGAATCAATCCACCGATATTTTCTTTAAACCCGACGCTGGTCGGTAAAATTCCACCTGGTGTGAGATTTTCTTTTTCTTATTAATTCTAGTTAGGTAGATCTTGTTTGTAAGACGAGTTCTCTAAAAATTGTCGTTTAAAAGTAAACTAGTTATATCCGTAGTGTTCTAATGACCGATCTACGTTCCAGTTTGGTAATCTTGAAAATCCTATGCGGCCTGATGGTTACAGGGTCCCTTCGGAAAATATTGCTTCTGTTTTCCGATTTAAATAACTCATATGTTCATAGAGAAATACAATTTGTATTTGAAAAAAGTAATTGTAGATTATTAAACAGTCAGTTTGAGCTCTATTTAAAAACACTGAAATTTTATGTAATTAAAACGGTGTCTGTTCCCCTTAATAAAGTTTGTTGATATGAGATAATGCATTCAGTTGTTAAATATGTAAATAAGAAAAACGTTGCGTATTTCGGAAACAAATAAAAGGATATATTAAAATAATTCAAGTATATTCGTAGAAATAATCAAATTCTATTTTGTTATTTCTTCTTGTTACATCTTTATATCCTTATAGTGTCGAAAAGTTCGTTTCATTTTTCTACCCGTCTTTTCTATTTTTTCAATTATTTCCCCTTTACTTTCCTTTTTCTACCATTTTTTCCATCCAAGTTTTTCTTGTTCTTCCATTTCTTTTTCTTTTTGTAGCTTTTTGACTCCAAAGTTCTTCGTATTAGATTATTTGAGTTAGTTCTTTTCATATAATCATACGAGTTTAGTCGTTTTTGGTTACTTTAGGTATTTTTTTTTTATTTCTTACGTCCATACTTTTGATTCTATTTAGTTTTGTTTTTTCTGTAATTATTTTATTTCTGCTGCGTTTATTTTGCTATTTATTTTATCGTTTGTGATCCTTGTCTCATTATGATAAATTAATTAATAATGGGGTAGTTACTGTACTGTAAACTCTGAGCTTTGCTTTATTTTTTAAGAATAAAAAATTCAAAATAGCCAAATAAAAAACCATTTAAATTTAAATAACAGACGCTGTTATAATTTGAAATAAATAAATCTAATCCTTAATGTTATAATACCATCTGATTATTACTATGATTATAATAAAAGATTAAAAAAACTTTTTGTTTAATTTTAAGCTGTATTTTAAGTGTCAATTAATATGCAACTATTATACCACTTAAATATTTTTTTTCTTTCACAGTTTAGCACATCACAATATTGATATAAATTAAAATAATCACCTTGTATGTATGTAAATAATATTACTGATGATTTTTGAGTATAATTGTAAAAATTTTAAGCAAAAAAACATTTTTATAAATAGAGACAAAATTAAAATAAACAATGATTACTATGAATAATTAATGGACTAAATTGATAGTAAAATTGGACGAATTATTCCATATCCAATAATTACTTTGTGCAGAGTGAGCCAAAAAAACTTGATTTTCCTAAATAGAAGACGTTACAAGAAGCAATTGGCTGCAACACCAACTTTTTTTTAATTCTGTAAGGGCTCGCAATATCAAAGAACCTCTTCTTCTTTCTCTTTTTAGAGTAGCCGATTTACCATTACATTATCTTCTACTTCATTGGTATCCACTTTAAGATTAGATTTAATTTGAGAAAAACCGTATAAAATTGATTATAAAGAAACCTGGAAGTTTAGTTCCACGCAACTAATTAACCGGAACCAGTTAAAAATCAATTTAAATTTTAGTGTTCACTTTCTCCTTACACCTGTCCGTGAAGAAACTCTACTAAAGCGACAATAAAATGTAAATCTTCGTGTATATATATTTTAGGAACCCACCAGAGTGTGTTTAGCTAATTACAAATCTAGGTAATCAAAGAAAGTAGATAAAATTTGAATGTCGTTTCTGATGAATACAAATGTTTACACATAGTTAGTTTAATTCAAATAAAAAGTGAATCCCTGAAGCCAGTAGATCTATTTGAGAGTAAAATAAGTATGCAATTAGTTGGTCATAAAACTGTGGTGATGCTCGTAAAAACAAAACTAAAATTCGTTTTAGAATTCTCTGCTTTGCATTTTCTTTGACTGAAGTGTTTACTATTCATTAAAGATTTTAAATAATAGTTTTTAATACTAAGCATACTTGTCGTTCACTACTGAATTACTAGAACATTATTAATGTAAAACGTGACTGGAACGAATGTATAAAGATTGAATACTTTAGGAGTTTGTCGTGATATTTTTCAATTAGTTCCCACTTGTTTGAATGACTTAAATAGGGTCTTTGGAGCATAATTCGATCAATTTTTTGGTAGTAGTAGTCGTATTTATATTTGTTATTGATTTTTAGATTAATTGGATACATAAAAGGTTCTTTTGGACCAATTTTGATCTTAAAAGAACAGATGCTCTTAGTACCATTATTCTCTGTTTTTTCAGAAAGTTTAATACTTGATCCGTTATAACTGGCTAGCTTGAATTGATTTTTGGGGGTCTAATGCTCGAATTTATGGACAATTAAAAGTTCTAGTGTGAATAATGGTAAATCGTGATTGTAAACAATTTGTCCGGTCCCTGTATTGCAAAAATCTCACTTTACCTTGAGAAACTTAATCGATAAGCAGGTCAATTCATCTCGCTGAACTAATTCCTATTAAATACACTTGCATCCATTTCTTTTTTGTTTTTGCATGGTTTTCTGCTCCACTAAATGCCAATAATGAAAAGTTTTAAAAGTAGCATCATTTTTTAGAATCGGCTTTGATATAAGAGCTGATCTGTAAGTAGCTTTTCACATTTTATCAGCCGACTTAGAACATGAAGTACTTAGTGTTGATTAGTGTAATATTTTTATTGTCCGATGTCAGGACCGAGACTCCACCAATCGGAGGCGGCCTTCAAATATTGACTAAAGTTTTTCGGCAGTACTTGAAAAACCAACCGGACGACCTCAAATTGGGAGATGGTGTTCACATCGTCAATACGAGAAGTGAAAACGATGCTAGGGCCAATGTGGACGACGGCACCATATTGGGTGTCATCGAAAATTACTTGGAGAACCACGAGCTCAGAATTCGACTGCCGGAACTTATGCCCGGGGACGGTTTCGGCAGGGCGTTCAAGATGGCGATGGACGAGATGGAAACCAAGCAAGATGAAAGTGAGTTTAATGTACTTTAATTGCAATCATTCATTTTTTATAAAAATAGAATGCTTCGTAAATAATATTGATCTCTATACTTCGTCGTATAAAATATCATTTTTCGAATAGTGCCAATAATCGTACATAACGTTTTGTATTCTACGTGGCATTTTAAATTTAAATTTTTGGGAAATTGTTTAATCAAAAAAATATATAAACAAAAGGGGTTAGTTAAGATATAATGTTGCCTTCTCCATGTTTCTTATTTAATTTAATATGTAAAGGTTGCATTTTAATCAAAACTTCCTATAGATATATTGCGTATATTGAAAGCTATCCAATAAATTTTTTATTAATTTATGGCTTATATATTTAAATAATTATGTTTTGAATTTACATATTTAACGAAAAACAATTTATTGTTTGTACTTGATATAAAAAGAAAATGAATTTAATATCATAATCGTATTTAGCATACAGGGTGACCCCAAAGTATTCAAAAAATATTCTACTGGCATTTTTTATAATTTTTTGATTAAAAGTTTACATGAATGTATTACTTCAGCTTTTTCGATTTATAAATACTACTTATTGATTTTTTTTAAATTTAATAAAAGTAATTTTATTACATTAAAATTTGCCTCAAATGAGTCTACAATTATCACTCATTTTTATTTGAAAATATTGTGTCAAGCTAGAAAAGTGCCCAATTTTTTGGATTAAGGCAAAAAGCAGAAGGATTTTTATTTTGGTATAAAATTAGTCTTCTCCATGTTAAGTTTCTTATTTGTTTTAGTATGTACAAGTTCATTTTTAATCGAAACACCTTGTATATTACGTATATTGAAGACTATTCAATACAATTTTAAATAATTTGTCTTTTATAAATTAACTTAAAAATATTTCGATTTTATTTAACGAAAAAACAATTTAGGCACAAAAAACTAATTTATTTAAAACTGCGTTAATTCTTGTACTTCACATATGAAGAAATCTAGAAACATAAGATCAGGGAATATTCACTTATATTTGGATTTTAAATTAAATCGATTTAAAATAATACATTTTTTTGAAAAAAATTTACACGAATGTATATTTTCAGCTTTTTCGATTTGGAAATTCAACTTGTTTTTTTTTATTTTTACAAAACTAATTATTTTACATTAAAATTAGACTTAATGGTCTCTAAAATTATTACTAATTTTAATTGAAAATATAATGTCGAACTGGTAGAGCGATTTATTTATCTATTTATATATTTGTATATTACATTTACATTACTTTAAAATCAGCATAAAGTGAGCCTAAAACAATCACTATTTTTATTTTAAAATTATTATATCGTGTTAGCAAAGCGACTAAGCCTAAAATTATTATGATTTACACCTTTTCCTTTTTTTTTCGTTTCATCCTAAGGTGTTAAATAGATTTGATTCTTCTACCAATGTCTTCCATTTTTTCCAATCTCTGACTATTGCAATCATTTCGAATAAGTCTTTCCCCTTTTGTATTCTTTTTCCAGCTACTCCTTCTTTCCAGGTTTTCCTTGGCCTTCTTTTTCTTTTTTTTTAGCAATTTTTTGCTATTTTCATATGACCATATCAATTTAGTTGCATTCTTTAGACGTTATTTGTTGTTGATTTAGATGGTTTCTTATATCCACACTTTTGATTCTATTTAGTTTTGTTTTTTTCTTCTATTTTTCGTAGTTTAGATAGATACTTAATCAAAATTGGCAATTAACCAAATAATACCCTGGCAGCACATTTTTTCTCTCGTCCAATAACGTGTCGAGAATTGCAATTACGTGGGTACCATGCGCTTAACACGCACCGATTACGTATTTGAAATATGAGATTAGTTTTAAAGAACAATAAATTGTTAAAAAGTTTCTAAAAATCCTTTTTCATTTTAAAATAATATTTTCAACAAAATCATTTTCAGGCTCCGCAAGAGGAGGCGGCGGCGGTGGAGGAGGTGGAGGCAAAGGCGGGGGTGGCGGCGGAGGAGGAATGGGAGGCGTGATGGTCATGGGAATGATGATGGGCAAACTGCTGGCTGCTTTGGGTATCGGAGGTGTAGGTCTTCTTGCCATGAAGGCCTTGATGGTATCCGCACTGGCGCTCATGCTTTCGATCATCATCGGTCTCAAGAAACTAGTCCATTCTGACCACGACGAGGGTCATACCGTTATACATGCCGGGCATGGGCACGACTACAGGAAGAAGAGGGAAGCTAATCAGATGGCGTACCAGGCTTGGAAAGAGTTTAAAAAGGATTAATTGTTATTTTTGCTGAAAAGCAATTTCATCGTACTTTGAAGCTGATTAGGTGTATGTATACCTAGAATATCGGTTTGCTATGCTCTGTATGTTTGGAGTTGGAGGAATTTAATTTTACTCGGAGTTGTTAAAGTTGTAGATGTAAGTTAATTTATTGTTATTTATTTAATTCAATTGAGCAAATCGACTTTTATTGACTAACAAATAATTCTTTGACATGAATAAACGTTCGACTTGGACTGATCAGACTCATCATTTTCTGGTGAACGATATCGACTTTTTGACTAACTACTATCATTTTTTGTTCTTTACTTTCATTATCATTATACTGTAAATATTTTATTCTTATTCATATCACACTTTTACTTTCTCATCTCATTCCAACATTATGACATACATTTCACCACAAATCATTTTCATCTCATTTATCAATATTTTTGGCATATTGTCAAGAATTTCTTTATCTAGTACACACATCTGACTTATTTTAACGGTTCTGTCAACTTACATTTTTTTATACAGATTTCAAGTTACTTCTTAATGTAGAAGAGTGAGTTTTGTTGTAAATGTTATTTTGGAGCTCTAATAAACATGGATTCATTAAAAAAATCGTTAATTTTATTGATATTTTTTTAAATACCACTAACATGATTTACTAATTTTTAAATAAACATTTCACTGATGTATACATAATTTATTAATCAGTATGTGTTGGGTTTCGTATATGTATACAGGATGTTATAAGATCCATTATAAGCTAAATGTTTACTTTTTTAAACAACATAGCTAATAATTATTTTCTCTCTCAGGTTGAATATTTTGTATACAATATTAATTATAAAATAACAAACAATTTAGCGACTCAGATACAGTAAGACAAATCGTTTTTATTCTACCGTTTTAAGTTTGAAACTAATTTATAAAATATACCAAAAGTCTGTTTGAAGCTTTTTTAATTGAAAAAGTTATACTTTCAATGTGAAATCTATTTATCTTATTTAAGAGTTTCAGAACAAATTTCCTTGAAACAACTTGAAAACATGATTTTCTAGTCGACGCCAATAATTTTATAAAATATATTATAATGTTAATTACACTGGTCAAGAAAATCCAAGCAAATAAATGTCACAATCTCTTTAGAAAAATGTTTACATTTTGCAAAGTAACTAAATCGAAGATAACGAAAAACTAACCAATGTTTTTTTAAAGCGATTCTTTTTGATTATTTTTTTGTTTGACAACTTGTATACAAATTAATTAAAAGGCTAAATAAAAAAAAGTTGTTCTTGCATCCGTTTCTGAATACCGTCCTACATTTAGAAATTTCTCTCAATTATCTTCAAGTCAAGTTTATAGAAGTCACTAACCCAGTGGCCCACATTATCACAGACTGGTTCTCTGGTATGAGGAAGAGTATTTCCAATAGCGTAACACCAGGGGAAATACCGCATAATATCCCACAATTTTAAATCATTCATTTATTTTTATATTCAAATAATTATTTGTTTATTATTCTTAATATTAGTTTCCAAGTTGTTTTTTTTTCTGTATTCGATTGACTGAAAATACTAGAATTTGAGAACTGGTTTTCCTCTTTCTTAAGAATGTTTGCTTCTAATCTTTATATATTTTTATTAGACTTTCTTATTACAGTAATATATGATGCGATGTTCTTTGATTCTTACTTCAATAAATAATTTGATTTCTCCTATGTACGATATTCGGCATTCATACGTTATTTGGTTGTTTTTCTTCTTTCTTCTGGTGTATAATGAAAAAATAGGGCAGTACTTCCTTTAGAATTAACAATTTCTGTTTATTTTACAATTTCAAATCATGAAATAAAATCATGGTAAATTATAAAACAAACCATCCTATTTTATACAAAGTTTGACTTCAAGCAGTTAACGGTATTATATTTAAAAATTGAAATTTAAAAGCGGCTGGTGCGCACCTGGTCCAATACAATCCGGCTCTCGGACAAAATCGAAGGACCACTTCGATAAGATGCTAGAGATCAAGTTAGCTTGGTGGGCAGCGTTTCGTCATCTTCGGAAGGTGAATGCAGTGTCAAGGTAGAAGGTAAAATTGTTCGAGCAGCAGGTTCAAGAGCGCGGCTCGATGGGTAGGACCGGAAAAATTAGAAAGTGTTTACTGAAAGTGGAACATTGGGATAGTAATAAAAAAACAAAAACAAGAGAAATCACATTCTCGATGTTATTTAGAAACGACAGATGGCGCGAGCATTCAAAGTGGTAAATTAAAAAAAATTTAAATCTGTTAGACGGAAGCTAATTACGAATTAAAAATAGTAATAAAATATTTATATACTGATACGAAAATCTGGGTAGTAAATTTAAAATTGATGAGTTCTAGATCAAAACATGTTTTTTAATAAACTTTTTCGTTTGACAATATTACAAATCATCGTATGGAGAATAAATCATTTTTTAGATAATTATTGCAACCTCAGTTTCCAATTTAAATATTATGCAGCTCGCCCGAGTTAAATTGGCTGTAATAAAAACGGGATTACAATATATTTACTTCAATCGGGATTCTAGTCACTGCATTTAACGAAGATAACCATAAAAATGTTTCGGAATGTGGGTTTCCAAGAAAATCGTCTTCCCAGGAGACCAATGACTAATCATAAAAGCTTTATGTGGTAAATATAAGAAAATCTAAAAAAGACAATAAATCCAGAATGTATGTCAGCAGTAAATTTAAAATATTTTATTTTCGTTAAGTTTTAAAGGACATTTAGAGTATTTTAGAAGGGTAACAAGAAACATTTAAAGACATTTAATATCATTTAAAGGAAGTGTGAAACATATCCATAAATACTAATTTAAAGAATCTGTTACAGGATATCTAGAAATATATAAATATTAATCTATTAGGGTTAATTAAGTTGTAATTGAAGGACATTAAGGATCTGTGTTGTGAGATAGAGGACATATATTAAGGAAACTATTATTAATTTATCTATTTCTTAATGAAATATTGTTTACAGTCCTTTAAAATCAATGAAAACGGTGAAAATTTGATTGAAGATAATTCGTTGCAGGATATTAAATATTATTTAAATTATTTTTCTTTGAGTTTCATTTAACAACTCCGAAAAACTGTTTAATTTTACGATAATAAAAATAGTGAAATTGTTACATTAAGAGTAAATCGTTGCAAGATATTTAAGATTTATTAAAGATTATCTAAAAGTTTCTAAAGGTTGTACATGATTTTTTTTAAATGTAATTTAACAGGTCCCAAAGGATATTTCATTCTGCGATAATCAAAACAGATAAAATTGTTACATTTAATACATACATACAGTTAATTCGTGCAGGATATTTAAGACTTATTAAAGACAATCTAAAAGCTGTTAAAGACTTTTACATGATTTTTCATTTAGTTTAATTTAACAAGAACGAAATAGTATTTCATTTTGCGATAATAAATACAACGAAAATGGTTACATTAAGGATAATTCGTTGCAGGATATTTACCATTTATTAGAAATTATCTAAAAGGTGCTAAAGGCTTATATATGATTTTTGTTTAAGTTTATTTTGGTAGTCTGAAAGAATGTTTGATTTTGCGATAATTTTTTTATTACAGCTCTGATCGATTAAAGAAATTGTTCGCTCTACTTTAAAAAAGTATTTAAGAAGGCCTGGTAGATGGCGCTAGAAAGCTCAGGTGGCAAAACAAATCTATCGTGGAAATACAAAAACTTGAAATTAAACTTTTATGTCAGTTGAGAATAATCTTTGAAAGCGTAGGCTGGATGTTGGGAAATATAGAAGATTAAAACAAATATTGAAAAAAAAACAATCGCAGGTTCGGCTCCGGGCAACGCTATTCTTTAGAATTATTATAAATCAATTTTCGATTCTTTCAACCACAAATCTCTCATCCATTATAAAGGAAATGGAAAGGAGAAATGAGATTTTTTTGTGAATGTTCACAAATTTTAATATACAAATAAACATCGAAAACGAATAAAGCATATACATTTATAAGTGGATATTTTAGAATGGATCTGTTTTCATTCATAAATCAAGAGAAACCTGCCAGACGATGGGCTCATGAGCGTGGGACGGACTTAATGTGGGAACCATTTCAAATTATAATTAGTAATTATTTATAATGACCTTAAAATTTCTGTGTCTTCTGATGATTTGAGAAAAGAAAGTCATTTTTTGTATACTACCTATTTCACAATCATGTATTTTACATTTATGAATCAGTTAAACTACATAGTTTAGTATAATTTAGTACAAAGTTTGTAGAGCTAAATAATCAACTACCAAATTTTTACTGTATTCTCTATTACAATAATATTAAAGACATTTTAGCAACTGACCCAGAAAGAGCTTTAAAATCACAGTATAATTATTTCTATTACGAAAAATAAAAAATTTGCAATTTTGTTAAAAATTTAAAACCTGTAGAGAGTAAGAAATTCATAGTGGTATTTTAAATAAATAATAATGTAACAGTTACAAAATCAGATAAAGGTGGTGTAACCGTCATTTCAAATACAAATTATTATAAATCTAAAGTAAATGAATTTCATTGAATAAAGTCACTTAAAAATTCTCAGTAGAGATCCTAATAAATATTTGTTAAAAAAAAATCATTGTTCTTAATAAACCAAGAACTAAAGTTCAACTCTCTTGTCTTTACATTCTCAAGAGGAAAAAAAAATAATTTAAGTAAATATATATTTATAACCACATTCCATTAAATTTATGAAATTTGTAAACCCAGTTGAAGATTAAATATTTAAAATAAAACGAATGAATAAAGTAACCTAATCCAATAAATTCACCGTCAAGAGAAATCCATTAAGAGACGTTAAAATTAAGCAAAGGAATTACCAGGAAATGAAATATGAGACAAAAAGTTTTTTAGTTTGAATGAATTACGTCGCTTCCAACCGGTGACTTTCGCATTTAAAATATTCAGTGGTTTTGGATGAAACGACTTTTTTATTTAGTTGGGTAAAAGCAGGTATTTACATTGTTTTAGAAATAGAGCTGAGAAGTTGGAAAAAGCGAATAAAAAGTTGAATTCACTTTTTTTAGGAATGGTAATGGATTTTGTAGAAAAAAGAAGTTTGCTAGCGAATATATTGAGAACAATTTAAAAGATATAATCAAAAACAATTAAAAATAGTGTATGCAAGATAGTATTTATTCTGTGAAAAATTGAGTATGGCTGAGGAGTTTTACTAGTTACTTTTGTTTGGATTTTAACAACGACTTCCAGCTATGCAACTCGTAAATCAGTATTCAATTAATTACCAAAAATTGGTTTTAAAACGCAAGAATATATTTTTAATAAAAATATTGCATAAAGTTCTAAATGACAATAATAATATTCAGGTTTTGGTTTTATCTAATTTTCCTGCAACGTTCAAAAATAAATTTGGTTTATTATATAAATTTATACTTAATACAAAAATGTATTCCATAAATTTTGACAATTAAAAATTTGATTTAAAATAGACAATAATTTCAATTGATTATGTTTTTAAAACTATACATTATTTTTTATGGTTTAATTCGGAAATGATAAAAAAATGGTACATTTAATATATGATCATATAGTTATTTGAAAATGTTCTTGTTCAATTTCTAGAATTCAATTTTTGAGAAATACTAAAATTACAAACTTTTTATGTAGCAGAAAACATTTGACGGCCTTTTCGATTTTCATTAATTTTTTATCTTTACCAAATTTTGCATCAGCTTTCTCCTAATATCTCCCTTTTCAGGAATTTTATATCTAATTTATAAATACTATTTTATTTTGTAGAAAACCTTTTCATTCCTAAAAAAATTCTGTTTTTCAAATTCTGCTTTTCTCATCAAACTCCAGCAAAACACTTTTTGTAAAAGAAAATAAGCCGAACTCATATATCAAAAGGCAATTTGTCTAATAAAAAATTATTTTTAAAAAACTATGGAAATTTTTTCGAAAATCTTGAACTTTGGAAAACAATTTTACAAATACAGTAATTAAATTAATTGTTTCAACTCTTACTTTATGGTAATTATTCATAATAAATATGGTAATATACTTATTTTGAATTTTGACAGTCTTCCAAAGCGTTTTTAATAATATTTAAATATACTTAGATTTCGGTATTTTAACATACCATTTTCCAAAGCAGAAAGAAGTTTGACAGATCTTTTTAAAACGTCATACAACTGACAACCAATCATTATTAAGCAATATTCTACTTTTTCTAAAAATATATTTTGTTAGTAATATTTACTTCAAAAGGTGATCTAAGATAATTGTACTTTCCAGGTTTAATTGTTCATTCAATAGTTTATACTGTGGTCATTTTAGATATTTCTTGATTTCATATTCCTCCAAAAAATGAAGTACTTCTTTCTTGTTACTTTTACGAAGTACTTCCACTGTTGTTTCCATTGTATTGTTAAGTTTAGGTTTGTGTTTGTCGTCAATACAGTAATTTCGAACTTCTAAGCAATATTATGTATGTTAAGGATCGCAAGATACTTTGTTCTTACAAATTCGTCATTTTTAAATAAAGAACTGTTTATTTATTACTCTGTCTAAAATTTGGATACAAATTACATTAATTTTAAGTAATTCAGAAAAGAAAAAGTGGTTCTTCACTGAAGAGTTAATTATGTTCTTAATAAGTGAAAACGAAACATTTTCCTGCTGACTCAAACTGGCAATTTTTACCATTGGGTTTTAGTTGCAGGTGTAAACACTTTATACGAAAACCTCAGAAAGTGAAAATTCAATCTATTGTTACTGAGTTGTCGTCACGAAAGAATAAGCGCACTACACCTACGAATTTCAGGGTCGGAAAGGAGGTTAGTAAAAGTATTTAGTAATCATAGTAATTACTTAAGATAAATCTTTTTATACAAATTCATTTTCAGCGTTATTCAGACAGAACGGATTGCATAACGGTAACGACTCGGAACTCTAACAGCTCTTCCAAAAACAGTCAAATTTGATCCGTGCCATTAACTTCTCAATTAAATTCTTATTTATATTTAATCTAATCATATTTTATTCTTTAGTGTTTGACCAAGGATTAGGGCATCATCCTGTTTAAAAATAATAAATTTTTTCGAATTAAATGAAACTGACAATAAAAGGTTATAGCGTATGCCGAAAATCTCTCAGCAGGGCTGAAAGAATTTTGAAAGAATTAGTAAAGAAAAAGAAGCGAAGAAGAAATTAAAGCCAAGAAGACAAAATACATGAAAATGAATAACAGATATAGAACCAAAAATCAAAATTAAAAAAACAACAACAGTTTGGCAGATTAACAAGCTTTAAGTATTTTGGTACAAGTATAAACAACAAAAATGGTAAAAGTGAGGAAATTAATCAAAGAATTCATTCTGGGTATAATGCTTAGTACATATACATAAAAAGAGATAATTAAACTCAAAAATATATGTCATAAGACAAAATTACAAAAGTAGAAAAAACAGTAATAAGACCAGCCAAAGCTATGAGGCTTTACAAAATAAAGAAGAAGAAAAATGGTTACATAAACAGAAAGACAAACGCAAAAATTATAAAGAAGATTACAAAATCAAGACCACAAAGTAATATACAAAAGGGAAACTGAATATACAATGAAAGGACCACATAATTCTGGACATAAAGAGCATGGGAATAAATGACTGGAGAAAGAAAAAAAGAAAGATTGGAAAATATTAAGAAAATTATAAAAAACAAAAATTATACTTATCTGAATTTCCCCAGTCTTCCGAAGCGATTTAGGAATAGTTTCTATTATTATCATATTTATTATGAATAATTTCCACAAAGTAAGAGTTGAAACAATTAATTTAATATGAAAAAAGTGGCGAACGACGCAAAGAGGCGTAATAACCATTAAGAAAGAAACAGGAGAAGAAGAAAAATAGCGACAAATTATTCCACTACATAATGCAAGAAAAGTTTATTCGATGAGCGACTCTAATTCCTATAGGAACACCCAGGGTGATCGCGAAAATAAATCATACATTTTCAAAGAAATACATATTAGTATTTTATAAATATCCAAATATTATTCAAGTATGAACAATCGTTTTTTAAATGTTCTAAAACTAAGTTTTTATCTTAGTACACCTGGATATTTAGAATGATCGATTACAGGGGATGTAGAAATATATTCTAGGCAATTATTACACGATCAAAACCATTTCTACCACTACTTTTTTTAGGTAACACACTACACTTTCTAACAATATTTGGGATACTGATACAACACAACGCGGATAAGATTCATTAAAATGTTCTGATATTCTTGATTTGAATAAAATACCACTTTTCACTAAATTATTGAAACTTTTCCAGAGGATAAACTTAAATGTTTATAAGATCTGAATCTTTTGTAAACTAACACAATTTTACGATTGATCAGATAGACATTCCTTTGTTAAATGACACATATTTTTATTAAAAGTGTTGCCACGTATTAATTTTCGGGTAAATGTTTAAAGTGAATTTTTGTGTAAACTAAAAATATTTTTTTAGAATATTTTGTTGTAAATAGTGAACCCTCTCTATAGTCCTGTGTCTTGTATTAAATGAAATTGATGAAAAAGAGAAAATTAATAATTTGGCGAAGATGTAAAGTGATCACGTTTTCTATTATTTTAAAATCAACAATAAAGTTCAACAGAAAACTTTTTTATAAAGAAAAAAATTAATGTATTAGTTGACGATACACATATTCCATATAAAATAATATGTTCAGTATTGCCAATATTTTTCAAACTCACTTTCATAAATACAGTAAATACAAACAATCATCTATCTTTACCCGTAAGCCGGCTATTTTGTGTTAATATCAGATCGATATCAGCAGATAGCAATTTTTCAAGCTTAGGTAAACATTCCATTGTATACATATCTGCTTAACATCCGTTTCTGTAAAATCTTCCATATTTGTATTGACAGATCAAACAAAAAATATTTTTATTAATACCTCCACAAGTTCCACGATTGTTGCTTAGGAATGTTGTAACCGACTTATAAATGTAATCCACTTCACTATGTCAGTCGTTTCGTAGTATTATTCTATCTTTGATTATCTGCTCTGAAAATATGTTGTCCGTGACAATTTTTTCAAACGGATAAGTTTGAAATATATCTCTTCATCGATGTCTTTTGACTTAATGGACTGCTATATTTTATATATAACTATAAAAAAATTGATTAATTAATTGCAATAAATATAAGGGTGAACATAAAAAAATCTGGGAAGTTTAACTTTTTTATACTACATTCTTGAATAAATATGTTTTAGAAAATGAAGAATGTTCTTCGTTGTAATATTTAAAGTAAATATGAAACGACTGTCAATTTCTTATATCTCATCTGACAATACTACAGAGCGAAACAATTGTCATAATAAATATGGAAAGATAAATAATACTTATCTTGAATTTCCACAGTCTTCTTATTTATCTTACCATATTTATTATGAATAATTTCCATAAAATAACAGTTGAAGCAGTTAATTTAATTGTCATAAGAATTATTAAAAGGTTTTTGGAAAATCGTAGAATTTTAAAAGTGTATTTTATCTTTTATATTTTTAATAACAAGTATGAAAACATCACTAAAATAGATATTAATAAAGAATTTAACACCCTCTATTTCATTATAAATCAAACCTCAAATTATAGTGCAATACTAATGAATGAAAACTCTTTATATGTATTTTTATTTTAAACCAGTTTTAGATAACTAGAATACAATTTATTTGGAAACTCAACTATCCAGTTACTAAAAGTGGGGTAAGTATGTATGGTTAAATACAATAAAAAGACAAAACATTTAAATTATATTTTATTTTAAATAAATTTTAGTACAAAATTGTTAGTAAATATGTCAAGTTTAGTGATATTTTTGTCTATTTTTTGTGTTGTCCAAAGTTCCGTTATAGAAGAATGTTTCGAAAAGGATTCTATTTCTTGTCTTCAAAATAAGGTATGAAAATATAATATAAGAAAAGCATATTGCAAACATTTTATATATATATATATACTTTAACAGCACCGTATGATGGACTTTAAAAAATTTGAAGGTCTGATTATCACAAACACTGTCTAGGGTTTATAAAAAAATATTATTTTACTTAACAATTGTTATTTTGTTAATATACAGAATGAATTACATTTTCTTTCTTTTAAAAGTATTCTTGCTTGATTAAAGAAAAATTAACAAAATACTGTGAAAAAAGTTTTCAATATTTGGTAACGCATGAGAAAAAAAGTAATTCACAAAAAATATATTAAATAAAATAAAAGCATAGTAACAGAAAATGGGTAGACATATTTAAAAAATCACCATTATGCTAATCAAAGATTAGTGAATTGGTGAAAGCAAGTGCAGAAAATATTGAAAAAAAAGTAATTCTTGCATTTTTTTAAATTTTATTGTCATTCATATGCAGGGTTAAGTTTATTTTAAATTATTTTCTTTTTATGTAGTATCTTCCTCTAAACATGTATTTATAATGAAAAATTTTAAAATAAACAGATTAATTGAATTAATTAATTGAAAAAAAATGAAACTCTCTTATACCGTGCAATATTGTATAAAAACCAAATAATCAAAATTTGCATCAATTAATAATGAAAAACATTTAGGTATAATTATTAATAATTTTTTTAACTTATCATTTTATAATTATGAGTGTTTTTTTTATCTAATTTGTTTCTAGTTTTTCAATTAGTTATTTTTTTTGTTTCTTTGGTTATTATTATATAAAAGATGCGAAAATTCTTGACGGTTTTATATATATTTTTTTAAATAAGCCCTATATTTTTTCTATTTCCAATGGAAATAAAAAGGGAACAAGAACTATATATAAACATTTATTTTATTCGAATTAAAACGTTCGCTAATTAAATGGAATTGATTAAATGACTCTTTGTACATATTTATTTTTAATTAAAAATTTAAAATTAAATTAATTAATTAAAAATGTTCATAAACAAACCTTAAACCGAATTAAATAAATTATGAACAAACTATGCATACCGTTACATATTATAAAAAAATATATAGTTAAAAAATGAATAAATCAATTAGACAAATCAATTATAGTTATTAATATTTTTTATTCTTACCATATCCTAGTATTATTGATATTTTTTTAATGTTTGTAATTTTGTTTTTGTGTTAGTTATTTTGTTGTATTTTTTTCTTTATTTGTTACTTTATAAATGATGTAAAAATTGTTCATGGTTTTAGTTCTTATTTCATTTAGGATAATTAATTCAGAAACTAATATTTACAGTGTGATTTTCTAAAAAAGCAAATAATTTAAAAATTTTCGAATTAGCCCTATATATTTATTCGACAAAGTTCTAATGAAAATGAAAATAGAGCAAAACCTATTTATAACTATTATTCAAATGTTTGCAACGGTTTTATGAATAATCGAGATTTCCTTTCTTTCAATAAAAAATTAATAAATTTGTGAAAAACATTTTAAGAGTAAAGATTTTAACAAATTCATAAAATATTTACTGATACATATTTTGCCTAAAAATGGCCCGGTAAATTTTTAAATGCATGTCCTGAAATTTTCGAATTTTAAGCATATCTGTTTGATGCTTTGTATTAAATATAATTGTTGCTATCAAAAGTTTCAAACATTTTTCCATAAAGAACACTATATATATATAGTTGAAGTATGTTCCCCAAGATTCCTCCAAAAACTACTGATTTCAATTTTTGCAAATCACATGCACTTGCATTTTATTATTGGATTCTGCTTATTTCCGTATGTTGAATTTGCAGAAATCGACTTTTATTATTTCGTATTAATTTTACTCTCAGTTTTTCAAGAAAAATATTTTCTCCACTGTACCAAATTTCGCATAAATCGCATAAAATGATATACTCTCCATTCCTGTATATTTTAGTTATACGAGACAGCAAAAACTTTCTTAGAAAAAACAACTTTAGACGCATCAGGAGCCCTAGATACATCATCGGTCTTCCAGAATCCCGATCACAAATCACGAAAGTTCGATGAAAAGGACTACGAAATCCTGCACGCAAGGAGTGTCGAGCAGAGGCAGATAATGCTCGAGCGATTCTTTGGGGACAAAATGATAAATTTATGGAGTAAAGTGTCACTATCGCGAAATAAGATCGGAATTTTACGATACGTACTTCAGTTCTTGCCAAAGGAACTCACCAAGGATGTTATTGAAGGTAAGTATCATAGAAATATCGATTGGTTTTATTATTAAATTGCAGTGTTCGCATACTGATTAAAACTTTAAAGTCGTCAAAGTTTAAAGAGTTTTACGGAGAATTAAAGTTTGACTTTTGCATATTCAAAACAAAGTTCAAGTACTTTTTGCAGCACTTTAAACATAATATTTAAATATCTTGAAATCCCTGCTCCAATTTTAGATACGAGTTCCAGAAGTTTTATCTAACCCAATTTGCAAAACAAAATATTCCTTTTATTATATTCTTGGACTCCTCTTAATTATTAATAATTATAAAACTACTTCTATTAAACTTAAGTTGATTTGTTTTAGCTCGTTCCAAGGAAAAAAAGTCGAAAAAAACAGACTCGCTTTTGTGGATTGGCCTTGCAATAAAAATAATATCAGTTGTAATATTTACATACACTAACATAGCAATGGTAGCATCAAAAGCAGTGCTAGTTGGAACGATATCTCTTATACTCTCTGGATACATTGCAACTAAAAATCAAAAGGAACAAAAACCAGAGGGTTCTAATAATTGGAAAAATAGTCCTTGGGAAGCGCCGGCTAATCAATTTCCTACTAGTCCATATAGCAAATATTATCCTGGAAGTATGAGTTACGGACAAGAAGTGGAAAGCTTTCCTAAACAAATGTAGAAGTTGTGAAATTATTTATTGATATAATAAACGAATTGCTTTCCGAAAGCCTTTAATTTCACCCAAATTGTGACATCCCGTTTGTAGTTCTCGTTCTTTACTCAAATTTCGAATTCGTTTAGTATTTAAATTCCATATTGTAATGTTACTTTCTCTACGCAAACATGTCGAGCTTCCTAAAAGCTAAGATAATCGGAGTAGCAAAGCGTGTACCTTCTGAATAAATAATTATTCCGTTGTTAACGAAAGATCATTTAACGAGTTTTCAAGGCTAACCTTTCAGTTTCTAACATTTACTTCACGGTTATTTCGAGTATTTGGGTAATTAGAAGCGGAACTGGCAGCAGATAATATGTGAGAAATCGGACATAGACGGTTCAATCAGAATGTAGAACAATACTCGTAAGTTATCGTATTAAAAGTAGTAGAAACATTTGTCGTGGAACATTAATCAGTCTAAAAGATATGTTTATGGTTGAGATGTTTTATGTAGATTTATCAAAGTTTTAAGAGCCAATCAAAATCCATTCATGTGACGCCGTATGAATTGTCACTGTTAAGAGGTTCTAATATTATTTTCATAACTAATTAACTACTTATGTATTTTCAAATACATCTGATGTTAATAATGAAGACCGCGGGTTAAGTGCATGCTAGCCACGTGATTGCAAATTCACGTTACACTATTTGGAGGGCAAATGGGAAATAAAAATGCTATCAGGGATGTATTCGGCTAGTTTTATCCTTTTTTTTGGTTTTAGTTTAGTTTTATTGCGTAGTACGTATTGTTGCAGTCATTGATTTTCTTTCTTTTTTTGAATATTTTATTTAAGCATAATATGGTTCCATTTCTAGTTAGCCGTTTCAATCCATTCTTTATAAATGTAAATAATAAAATATACTTATCTCATTTTAGTTAAAGTTTTGGGTAATCCTGGAAATTTAAGATAAATATATTTTATCTTTTACTTGCATCAGAAGCTTAATTTAACGTAATATTTAATCTTAGTTTTCCCTAGCCAAAATTTTATAATCATTCTATTGTTTATATTATTGTTATATATAAGTTTCCAGAAAACAACTAATGTTGATTAATTAGCCAAAAATGACACTAAATAAAAGAGTGTATCAGTATGTAATAAATAGTGGGTTCTATTAATTGTTTAATAAGGCTAAAGACTCTTGATCACGAAGTACTTTTCGAGACAGATGTTAAACTGCAACTGATTCCCGACTTCCTCTAGATTTCTAATCTGAACTTTTAGCGCTACTTTTGCTTTTACAGTTTTTTTATTATTCTCTGTTTTTTAAAGACATTTTGGTCTTTACAGAACTAGTCAACTCCTCAATTCGGAGAATTATACGATGGGATAACAATCTGATCGATATCTTTTTTTTACAGAAAAATCCTTTCCAACTGCAGCTCAGTTTCTCCAAATATGCCCATTATTTCTATACAATTACAATGTAATTTAACATCTGTTAGTTGAGTTTGAAATTCTTTGTATATTTTTCCCAATAAAACCCTAAGGCAAACTTGTTTTTTGACTATTGAATTTGTACTTTGAAAATAACTCCAAGTACTTCCATTAGTTTCAAGTATTCCTAGAAAAATAAAAATTATTAGGTTACAGATTTAATCTTGCTTTTGCTGTTACAAGCAGAAGGATAAGAATCGCAAAATTTCAGAAAAAATATAACGGTAAGACAACCAAAATAATCAACATAACACTAAAATAGATGCTAAGAGGAAGGAACAATAATACCCAATGAACTTTATACAGATTCGGAAATAAAATAAAATTGACTCATGCCTTCTTCCCTTCTCGATATTCCCATTTCAGGATATTAGACGAGAAATTGTAATGTATTTTAGCTTCTTTATACGTTCTTTTATGCCCGTATTGAATCGTAACCATTTTGGTATATTATTTCCAAACCTGTATACGCATACATTAATGTCTAACAAGTCAATGACAATTATACTTTGTTTCGTAATATAGAATTCTTTGTCATTTTAAAAAATAATTTAAAAAATACTTGAAAAAATGTACGCGTTTTCTTAAATTTAATAAATTATTACAATAAGTATCTTTGAAAATATTATTTAATTTTATGAGGGACGAATGACGCCCGTCAATGATTTGGATTCGTTCTAATTGTGATCTATTATAGGTTTCGTTTTAACGTTGAAAATGACATGTTAGAACGAATGTAAGGAAGAAAGTATAGAGAAATTTGTCAATAAATACCTAATAATATCAATTAAAAATCTCAACCGTTACAAATGAGTTGAGGCTATTTTTTAATAAGGACAAAACACGGCATTTAATCTGGAAGAAAGTATATTACGGTATTTCTATGATATTAAATGATGTCGTTAAATTTTCGTTTTTATTGATATGTCCAAATGAGTTTTTAGGTTTTTGGCACAAATTATTAATTTCATTGTAAATCTTATTGAATATTCAATAGAGATCAAATACAAACACAAGTCAAGCGTATGAATCTTAATTTTTCTTTATGATTATACCACACCTCTGTTTAATATTATTCAAAACATCTCAGCTTTAAATTTAAGTAAGTAATTTGTATTGGAGAGAATAGAACACAATAAAAATACCTACTTGTTTGAATTGGATGTAGTACATGGTTTCATTTTACTGCAATAATCTACTAGTCTAATTGGCTAATATTGCTGTCAACTAAATAAGAGAAAAACTGAAGTTTTCTAATAGTATTCTGTGCACCAGAACAAATTTAAAATGTCAATTCCAATATTTTTGTAAACTTAGTTTATTGGAAAAACGTGATAAATTAAAACCTGCTTTTCCAAGAACGGAGATACAAATTGGATCTTATATAATATTTTCATCTTTAAATACCTTTATTTTGCGCATTATGTTACGAACATGAAAAATATTTATTACGATACGATAACAAGATAATTGCAAAAATATACGGACACGTTTAGGACATTTTCAGCCTTGATGTTATATCGTTTGATTGTAGAAGTGTTTTTAACATCGTATAATTTCTTATTTTCTCTTATTATTCATGTTTTATTTCATCACTTTCTTGACCTATTTGATTCATCAGTACTTTAACTGCTTCAAAATCGTATTGTTTTCCTCTGGTTCATTAAAATATATCTTTATTTTGAACTGTTTCTTCGATAATAATTAATCTGGTTAGATGGACCAAAAATTACTAATAATAAAATAAATTATCAAGATGGTGTAATTCAGATCGAAGGATAAAATTTAAACATTTGGTTTATTTTACTGTATTTCGATATAGTGTATGGAAAAAATTCATATTCCTTACATTTCGTGCACCAACATCTACAAATAAATTGTAATTTTACTCACTCTTAAACGCGTTTTGTAAGTTTCTAATTCTGATTAATTCTATACTACAATCAACTTTTTAATTACGAGTAAAAATCTTATAATTGCAAATAGTACGACCGTTAGCATATGGCAAGCATGATGGTGAACAAAGCAAATTTTTACGTGACTGCATTAGAAATACGGTTTGCGTAGAGTGGGGTTATATAGGTTTTCAAGTAATTAGAAGTGACATGTATTCAGCAGTTAAGTTGTCTCAATTGTTATAACTACCTACATATCATAGTAATTGACGAAAGTAGAATGGCAGAACATTTATTAAAACTCATACTATTGTTAGAAAGTATTTCAATAAACGTTTTAGTGATGCTCAAAGCCATTTAGATTATTCAAAACCGAAAAAACCGAAATGAATAGACCTCCAAGTTATAAATAAATTTAAAAAATTAAGAAATTCGAAACCGAAATAATAAAAAAGGTTGAACAAATTGAGAAGACATCGAAGTAGATGAAAAATATTCAAGAATTAAAAGATAATAATGAAATATAAATATCAAACATCAAGATACCTTCAGAAGTTCTTAACGAAAAGGACACTCTAAAGTCAAAGATGATATAAAAACTTCCTTGTGGAACTCCAGCTCTCAAATCAGAAGATTATTCTTGTTTGATCCTAAAGTATCTATGCTACCCGAAATCTATGCTAAAAACCTGACAAAGAAAGTAGTGAATTCGAAGAACATGTTGATAATTTTGAAATGCAGGAACTTAACTCACACTTAAATGGGGTAAATAAAGAAATTCAGAAAAAAAACACTTAATAATTAAATAGAAGTAGAAGAAAGACTAGAGAAACCATAGATAAGGAATAATAGCAAAGAAGAAGTGATTAGAATGGTATCTGGAATCTAGGAAAAGAATGACACTAAAAAAAAGATTTTAGTTTAAAATATGAAAATCTCGCATTTTAATTTATTGTGATATTATTAGTACTATATTTAGCTTATAAAAATCTTTTTAATTGATTTTTTAAAACTTTACATCTATTTTTCTATAAATTCATTTGATTGTGGTGTTAACGTTTTATTATCTTTATTTTTTTAATATTAAAAACGATACTTTTTTCTTGGATGATAATAAATTTTAGTGATCTTTTCTTTTTCTTCTAATTTGTTTTATCTTTAACAATAATTTATTTCACTTGATTTCGAAAATAAAAAATTGCAAACCATCAAAATAGTACAACTAATTGCAAAATTTGCAAAATTACGAAAAAGTATAGCTGGCAAAATAAAACAAAAATTCAGTGACATTTATTAAACAACAATTCTAGTCATATTTGTTGACATGGACAATTTGCTTCACTTTTTACTTTAAATCTGAGATTTATATGCAAATTCTTCTTATTGATATACTTTTTTATTTCATATCTTCGACTTATTAGTAGACTACTTATTTGGTATAAAGATTACGGATCCCAAAACACTACCTTGAAGCATTCTGCATGTTTTTCTTTCGACTCTATATATTTTTATGGATAGAATGATTTAAAATATTATGCACCCGCTTTAATTGGTTTTTTTCATTAATGTTTTACAACAGAAACGTAAATGATACTGCATTTAAGTTTATAGTCCTGCAATTACGGCACATTAAACATGTATTGTTTAATTCATTGTATATAAGTAGTTCGGTTAATTCACTTAAAGGCACATGAAGGTAGAAATTCTATTTATTGCTTGGTTAGATATTTAGGTGAACACGTAAAGCAACAATAATATGTTTATTAATATTAAATAAGAAAATTACCCAAATACTACTAATTATTTAAAAGTACTTTCTTCTGTAAGTATTAGATGTACCAGATATTTTAATTCAAATAATCGTTTTTGTGAAATTGTTTACATTAGAAAGTTTTTCAATTTTTTTTAGAGAATTAATGCAATCATATACACATATTTATAAGAAGCAAAAACATAATAAATACTAAAAAAATATTGATTATATGCAGGGTTTCACAGGACAAATTCAATGGAAATAACTCCAATATTATCTTACTGATTTATCGAAGACCTTATGCCTCATTAGTAATAAAATTATTAGATCAAAACCAAATTATAAAACGATTTCAGATTCAACAGCCATGAAATGTCTTTGCCAGGTTCACCAGTTTTTATGAATTATGTTCTACTTGGAATTCATTTATTTACTATTAAGATCTTGTTCGTTTCATCAGGAACTTTGTTTTTATTATTTATTTTATAATAAGGAATGGTATGCTTTTTGGCCATTACAAGACATTTACAGGAGATCGAAATAAATAAAAACTGCGGATTTGAATTTCGGGCAGACACTAATAAATTCAAAAAGCCAATGAACTTTATAAACCGCAGTAAAAGCCGATACATTCGCAGGATAGATCGTCAATGAAAAATTATATCACTCTCACTTTGAAACTAGAAAAACGAAACCGAAGCAGAAATGAGACAAGTTGATTTAACGACTTTATACAGGTTGGACAAACTTCACTTCCGTTCGAAATCGTTTCTATTACTTAGAGTAAAATTGATTTGACAATAAATTATTTGAACAGTTAACGGTATATTTTGAAAGTTGTTCGAATTAGTATACATTAATTTAACAGTACTTTTCTTTTTAAGTAACCATAATCAACGACTAATATTAGTATGGATACTTGTTAAAAGTATGTTTGATATTATTTTCGTTACAGCTTTGTTTTTTGTTTCTTTCGTTGCTTTTTCAAATATTAAACTAAACACAAGAAGCTTCTTTATCTTATGTACTGAATGTAGGTTCAAATATTTATTATTCCATTCAATTCGATAGTAACGTACTGGCAGTCAAGATCGTATCTCTAGCACACCGGAGTTCGAGAGAGTAGGGTTAACAGAGGGAACAAATAATTGCGCTCTCTCTCTGGGTTATATGATAATATAATATTATTCGTATACTTTTACTCCTTAAAATTTCCGCTTTGAGGGAAAAAAATTTATCTCTGAATCTGTATATTATAATAGTAATATATGGGGATTTTAGAAAGTTTTGCTTTGGTGGAACCAATTGTTAATAATATTTATTTTGGGGTTTTTAGAGTATTTTATATTGTTATTATAGGGAAAATGAAATTCGGGTTAACAGTATAATTATAATTGATTAACTAAAATGAAAATAAAAATAAAAAATGTACATTTACCTAGCCCCAAATATTAATGTAATGTAATGAATTATATATTAAAAAAAACATATATACCATTCATAAAAATAGTGAGTACAATATTAAATTTTATCTTCCCAAATACTTTATATTAAATTGTAATAATTTAAAAACTGCTAAATCAGTTTTATAATTTAACTTTGCATAAACTGTCACAAAATGTCATATCAGTTCTGACCCAAATATATTTCCCATAAATAGAAGCATTGTAGGTGAAAATGTCTATTTAAAAGTATTTAAATTAGTATAAAATATAAAAAAGTAGAGCTGAAATAATTAAATTAATTCTGTATTTATTTATTTACATTTAATACAAAATTTCAAAAGTTCTATTATTTGCTCTATGACTTTTTGTTGTGTATTTCTATTTTATTTGGTAAAATTTTTTCTTGAAGCTCATTAAACCCATTTATACATTTTTTTAAATTTATTTCTTGCTCAGTAATTTGTCTACTGGTGAAAATCCTGTCGTTCGCTCATAAGTAACTCTAAATATATGTTCAATATATTTATTTTGTACTAATTGTGTCACGAAACGCTAAAACACTTATTTAGAATGTGTTTAAGAGTAACGCGGCCATTATTTGCTTTGGTGTACCATTTTTTTTAATTTTTTCGTTCCTATTATACTTATGTTTGATTAGCTTTTTGATCTACTACTTATCTTTATTCAATATGTTCAAAATTCAAATGAATTTTAAACAGGAACATTATTATAATTGAAATTTTTTTTACTTTTAATTTATCAAAAATACTGGCAATTGTTTAAACTTTATAAATTTATAATTATTTATTCTATTGACAACGTCGCACATAGTGAAAAAAGTTCCACATTATTTATTTAAATTAATTGTTTTAACACTTACTTATTACTAGCTATAAGCTCACAAGGCTAGTTACAATAATATTAAAATCAATCTTTCAGTAAATTATAATTAATAAAGAAAGAAATTTAATATTAAGAAAGGTAAAATTACGTAATTTATATATGCATAATGATAATTTGTAATAATTAATAACAACTTTTATTTAAAACAGAAAAGAACAACAGAAAGTCATAGAGCATGTGCCCATTCATTACAAAATATGTTTGCAAAATTAAACCACTGCTAGAAATAGGAAAGTTTGAAAAAATGTGGAAAATAATTTGCTATTATTCAAACATGTTTTTGTAGATAAATATACAACTTTTTAAATTTTGTATTAAATATAAATAAATAAATATAGAATACAGAAATACACAAATGAGTCAAGTCAAGAATGCAAAAGATCACGTACAAATTGTGATAGTATTAAATTGAAAACTAATGTATATTACGCATAATTGTTAATTAATGGAACTTCATTGTTAATTTGGAATCCTAGATTGTATGTATAAATCTCCTTTGCTAAAAGCTATCAGCAAACCAGTGAACCGAATTATCTCGGTTTCAATCAGACTTAATCTGGTAATCCCAATTTAGTCTACATATAAATAATTAATAAAAATTTGTAATCTTCTCTTTGTCTCTCAAACTAAGCTCACTCTGTATAATCACGATATTCTAATCGATTTTGATTTATCGGTTTCTCTTGGTTTACAAACATTGCTCAAGGGCTTTCTTTCACTACTGATTAATCTGGTACATCAGTTGCATCAGATAGACCAGACCGTGTTCTTCTGCAAGAAAGTTATTATGTTGTTGCATTGCCAAGTTCAGGGAAACTTTGCGTTATAATGTCGCATTACCTAATCGCGAATGTAGCAATAATTATGTTTTTACTTCAGAACTTTTATAATTCTTTTCAGGTACTTTTTTTATTAAAGAAAGTTTCTTTTTAAAAACATATCAACATTGTAGTTACAAACTCTTTGTAATGCAAATATTTTAGCTTTGTTTCTAGTTTGTTTTAATTATAATTTAATTTAAGCTCTGGTTGTAATTTTTTAAGTTCTCCTTAGTCGTTGGAAATAATTGTCTCTAGCTAAATAGTTTCGGGACAGCCGGTATTTATTTTTACCATATCTTAGTGTTGAACTCTAGACAACTCTGAAACCAACGAAATTCTTTTGGATTGTGCGGATGCTATTTGTGTTTGTTAGTTATTCTAAAGTAGGGAAAGTAGGTAGGTATTTCTAATGATCAAATATGAATAATAAAATATTACTTGCAAAAAAGGAGAAATTCTTTCGAATTTATTATGAAAGAATCGCTGTGATTTTTAGATATGAAAGAGCTTTATTTTATTTCAAGCAATTTTAATAAATCTTCTTCAAATGGCATCACGCTGATGGTAAAATAAAATAAAACCCATTCATAAAAGTATAAGTTAAAAAAGATAACACTAATGTAAAAGAGAAGCGGTAAAATTACACAAAAGGAGGTAGAAATTGTATAAACACAATTTTACATGTTATCCAAGAGCAAAAGTACACATACCTAATGTAAATATTTTCTTTTAAATATAATGTGAAATTCAATTTCAGTATCAACAAAGCTATTCTAGATACTTTCATTTTGAAAACTATAGAATGATAAATTTTCTAATAATCGTATAATTCTTAACAAAAGTTTCTGCCTATAATTCAATTTTGTTCAACTTAAAAATGAAAACAAATCGATGTAAAAATAACAGGATCAGATTAAAACTTTTGCTTCAGTAAATACTTCGAATGGCTATTATAAATCTTGGTTTTTGCTAATTATCATGTTAAAAAGAATGATTTAAAAATTTTCTGTGATATGAAAAATTCTATTTCATACTTTGTATTACATTTTAATCGTTTACAGTTTACTATTTCAGTAAAACGAAAATATATTTCCGCATAACAGTAATGCAGATGTTTAGTAGCACAAATAACATTTATTATTGTGCAATAACAGTTCAGATAGATTTTTTCCTTTTTGTTTTTATAACCATATTTACATGACGATAAAATAAAATGTAACTTAAAATCTGAAACAAATATTTTAGTGAATTTCCAACACATCAATTTGTATATTATTTAATAAAGATATTTTAAAGAAGATAATTCCTTACAAAATAAAATAAAAATACCCAAATAATTTTGGTTATTATTTAGATTAATACTAAAAAACATAGATTTAGTTCTATACACAGAATTTTTTATCTACGAATTAAAAATATTTTATCCTGCAGAAAAGCCACTTCCCAAAACAATACCACAATTTTATTAAAGTAAAGTAAATTTTATTGATTTTATTGTAGTTAATTTTACAAAATCTCGACTTAAAACACAAGATTTTACAACCTTTTGACTTTAAACAGCACATTTATATGGACTAAATACAGAGTAATTCAAAATGTGAAAAAATAGAGATGTTAAATTATTTTAACACGACGGTAATACTAAAAAAAAATCCATAATTTTAATTCCATTACTTCATGCTCATATTGCTTTAGTGTTCCGTTCAGAATTTTTTTTTATAGAAAATACATCTCATAATTTTTATCGAACATCCTCCTATTGAATTTTTTCGCATGAATTTAAAAACTCCCTCTATAAATCAATAGAAAAAATATTTGACTACATATTGAACTAGTAAATATAAAAAACAGTAAAGAAAGGGAAACATGAAGAAAAACGTAGAATTAGGAAATAAAAGAAGCGCATAATATTGCCGTAATGTACAAAGAAGAGAAGAAAAGTCGAAGAAATTAGGGAATAATAACCAAGACATTAAACTACCTCTACCGATTTAGACTAAAAAGTATAAAGAAACCAAATAAAAGGTAAATCAAAAGATTAAATACAGAAAATTGCATAAAGTATGTGTTACAGAAGGCCATTAAAGCAGGGAAGCTCAGAAGAAAATCAGCAAACAAGAACTAATACTTGTATGTACGGTGTCCTACATAAGAGTAATGGGTTGTATAATGTAGAACTTTTTATTTTGATTCGGCCAATTTCAATAAAACATACATTCTGTAGAGGCAGAAAAAGACCCAATAAATATCACATAAAACTTTATATTCGGATGTTCCATTACATCCTAGAGGGTGTTTTATGGTTTTTCATTAAAATGTTATGTACCAGAAACTTATAAATTGCTCGCTGTAAAAATTTCGAATTGGTAAACGTTTCCCTTAATTGCAGGAAAAAATAAATTCAATCATAACCTAGGTGAGCGTTAACAAATTTTTTTAACATTAAAAAATCTATAAATTACATTTTCTATCTCTCAATAATTTATCAGATTTCATTGTAGGTTTGTATTTTCCTAAGAAATTTTTTAAACTTCCAAATTTGATCCGATGAGCTGGGGATTCTTTTAAGGTTTGAATTCCAGTTGCAATCATCCCTAATTCTTTCTAGGAATGAACATTCAATAAGTAGATTCTTGACGGTAATGAGGATATCGCAGTATTGGCAGAATTAAAAAATCTTTAGTATGATAATTATTCTCACAATTTTGAAACTAAAACCAGAATAAATGTATTTTAAATTTGCAGTTATCGTTTTAGAGGAATTTATAATGAATTGTATCATAATTTAAAAATCCTTTTTAAGGACAAAAATACGAACTAATATGTAATTTAAGAAATATTTTATACTAGATATATCAGAATTGTCTAGTATTTTTAAATAGTCTCCTTGTTATAAAAACGGTTGTTACCGATAAGGGCAGGTCCAATTCAGAATAATATATTTTGTGTTATTATTGTTAGCAACGAAGTTTGGACACCATGTACGATGCACGAGTAAAATTTCACTTTCATTCGGCAACTGTATATAGTTTCCATTAAATAAGACAATGACGATATGAGATGTATGCGTTTTGAAATAAGGTAAACCGCGACATCGGGTATGCAATAATTAGTTAGTATTTAGGGCTAATGGACACCCTCCCACGTACTATTGCGATCCTAGTTAACGCATCCGTGGCCACAAGTGCATATCGCACACACAAACACACACACATGGCGGCGAAGAAACGTCCAAAACTAGGTTAGGCGCTTTATTCTGAGAAAGCGGTCCATGGCAGCGCCCCGCGGGTCCTCTGGACCCAAAACGCCGGCCGCTCAAGGGAAGGGGGCCACTGATATATATCCAAACACTGACTACGGTTCACCATACGACAATCGGTTAGTTCATCTTCACCACCATGCTACTTTTTAAGCTAACCGGCGTTTTTTTGTGTACCGTCGCGGTCAGTGCGCTGCCCACACAAGGTGACGAACCCCGCGGCAATTCCATTCAAACCGAGAGCGACCTCTTGGAGTCGATCTACAATGACTGCCTGCGCAAGGACTCCATGTCCTGTCTCAAGTACAAAGTTTTCAATTTCGTCGACAAGGTCCTCGGCCACCGGGAAACGATTACAGTGACGGATGGTGTGCAGTTCGTCAAAACCGGCGGTGGTGAACAAGAGGGCGCTCCTCGTGCTATTTCCAGTGACGACACTATCGAGTCCGTTATTTTCAACAGGATCGCTGGATTTTTGGAATCGCACACGTTGAAAATCGACCTCAAAGGAAGTGAAATTGTTAACGCAGTGTCCTCGACAGCCCGTTCCTTAAACGAATATGCCGAGACATTGGAAGAAGAGGAAGAAAACTCCGTTGACACCGACGAGGAAGGTGAAGCCAGACAGCAACGTCTCGGAGGCGGCGGCGGCGGCGGATTCGGAGGCGGTGGTGGAAAGCGCAAAGGCGGCGGCAAGAAAGGCAAAAAAGGAGGCGGCATGGGAGGACTAATGGCACTTATTGGTCTCAAAGCCGCTATTATGGGAAAACTCGCGTTAGCTGCCATCGCTATGATCGCCGGTAAAGCCCTACTTATCGGCAAAATCGCCCTTGTACTTTCATCCATCATTGGACTTAAGAAACTTCTCGGCGGAGGTGGACAGAAACACGTGACGTACGAAGTGGTTCCACATGCTCAACACTCTTCCTCCCACATTGCCACACACGAAACCGCCTACGCCGGCTCATCGGGACACGGAGGCGGCTACGGAGGCGACATAGGAGGCGGATACGGCGGCGGTGGCGGAGGCGGCGGCGGCGGCGGATGGGGACGATCACTTGATGCTCAAACATTAGCCTACAGGGGGCACCAAGCAACTAAACAAGCCTAAGAACCTGAAGACGGTTCACGTACCTGCCAAAACTCAGCGAACTTAGACTAAGTCATCAAACAACGATACACTTATTTATGTAATTTATTTGATTTAGATAATAGACATCGACGGACAAAGACTTGTTTTACCAATTGCTCAGATTTCTGAGTAGATAGACTTAATTTATTGTTATGTTCTTTTAAGAAATAATAAACTATTTTAATAAATGTGGTCGAACCCTTTTATTCCCCCTTTCTTCTAATATATTAATAAATAAATATGCAAGAAAAATGTGTTATTATTTATTTATATTCTACAACGAAAATTCATTAAGAAATAATCACAAAATAAAAACTTTTATAAAAAACAAACAGTAATAAGAAATTAAGGTCAACCATTTGCATTAAAAACTTATGATATGCATATAATTATAGTTTCTAGAAATTTAAAAAACATGCACATCTATACTTATTTAAAATAAATTAGTAGCATCTAATTAAATTAAAAAATATACGAAAAAATAGAGTAGCACACTTAATCTCCATATAACTAAGATTTTTTTTATGTAGATAGAGCTGGATGCCAATTTTATTGCTTATTTATACGCGGTTTTATTTGGATGACCTTCTTACAAATTTCTTCATGAAAGTTACCAAAAAAGTGTGCCGATTGGTCACTAATATAAACAGAATACTAATAATTTCTCTTTTCGACTTGATGAACTTGACCCTGGACATCTGCAGGTGACAGAATTGATTTGTTTTAAAGATTTAGAGACAGGTTCATTGCCTAAATATGGGCGCGCGAGATATTCAATATGATCAGATGATGAAAGCTTTACACTCTTAAAACCTACTTAAAAAAGTTTAGAATAAACGTGAACTTCGCAAATATTAAATTTACTATAAATAAAGATATAAACAAAATGAAACAACAAGTGTCTCATTAGGAGATAGCTTTGTATAAATTACATTTCTCGAATATATACATAAAACAATATATAATAAGATAAAGGTGAAAATTAATATTAAAGACAAGGTATAATATACAGAGTGTACCATTGTTACCTCATTAACTCGTTTGTTGTCGTATATCATATATTTTCCAAACGAAATTGATAGAGGGAGGAAAGATAGACAATTTAAAATTATTTTGTTTTGTAATTTTGGCACGTGCCAAATATACGTATTTTTGAAAAAGATGGACCAGTATATTTATTTTAAATTCAGATAACTCACTTTTCCCTGATTGTTTTTTTATAAGATTTGAAACATTAATATGTATAAGTTATTTAAAATGATTTTTTTATTAAAATTGAACTTAAATTAACTATATTAATATTATATAAATTCATATTATATAATGAAGCATAGTTTTTAGGAGACCTGAATATTTTGTATTAAAAAAATAATCGTAAAATAATATATTTGAGTTTTTATTTACCCTATAAATAATTAATACATAAGTAAAAAAATGATAAATTACTACCAATCTACATTAATATTCCGATTACAAAAATATTGATTTTACATTGGTCTGTTCACTTTTTATAGTTTTTTCAATTTTTCGTTTTTTCCTATTTTAATAGTTTTTTGCATTTTAGAACTATTTTTTAGCTTTTAATAATTTTTTATTAATTTCTACAAATTTTTTTAACATCATTCTTTATAGATTTGGGACAATTTTTTACTATTTTGTATTTGACAATTGAATTCTCTACCATTTTATACATTTATTTGAGAACGTCCATTGTATTTTTTTTAATTTTGAAATCTTTTTGCTATTTTTTAGTTTATTGACAGATTTTCGCTTTTTTTATTTTTTTGACAATACTTTTATAGTTTTTTAACCATTTGCAATCATTTTTTACAGCTTTTCACAATCTTTAGCTATTTTTTACTTGACAATTTTTTACTATTTTTTGCAGTTTTTTTAAATTATTTGATAATTTGTTAGTCTAAGTGAAAATATTTAAATTCTTTTCACAGATTTTTTTTGACAATGATTCACTATTATTTTACATCTTATTGACACTTTTTGAACTATTTTTTAGTTTTCACTATTTATACAGTTTTTTTAGTAATTTGCTATCATTCTTTACAGGTTTTGGACAATTTTTTGCTATTTTTTATTTAACAACTCCACTATATTTTATAGTTTTTTGAAAACGTTTAAAAATGTTTAACTTTCTTTACATTTTTTCATTATTTCCTAGTCTATTGACAATTTTTCGGTATTTTTTTACAGGTTTTTGTTGACAATGCTTTACTATTTTTTTTAATTTTTTTAAACAATTTTCAATACTTTTTTTATAGCATTTGACAATTCTTTACTATTTTTAAAGTTTTTTGGCAATTGTCACAATTATTTTTTATAGATTTTTTAACAGTTTTTACACTATTTTTGACAGTTCTTTGATATTTTTTTACTATTACAATTTTTTTATTAGTTTTTTTGGTTTTTATTGAATTTTCGATAAAATTAGTTCTCTTTTAAAATAATACAGTAAAAGTCGATATTTTTGCTGTAGTTGGAAAAAGGTGGAGTTTCCAAATTTAAAGTAAAAACACAATTCGTATTAATAATTTACATTTTTTCTTACAGTGAATGTTTAAGAAAACGGAACTGGTGTTCCTTCAAACATATAATTTGACCTTAAAAAAAATTAAGAACTTATATCGCGCTTAATGGTATGTAATCGTTTTACTTGTACTTTTTTATGTAAAAAATTCTCTTTCCTTTATTGTAGATATCTCGTGCCGGCGAAGATACAGAGCACGTCGTATTTTTCCGAATGCATGTCCACCCAACCAATAGAAAGTCATAAGTAATTACTGTAATGCAAAACGGCAAATCTGATTTACAATTATGCGTTTCTTTGTTAAACTAGAACGTATGAGTATCCACCCATAGGCAGAACCCCAGAGGCGTATCTTCAATTTTTCCAGCACTAAGGAACATTTAAATGGAGAATAGAGAAAATTTTTAAATTTACTAAGTTGACATGGGGGCTTCTTTCATCAATGTTAAAACATCTGTTTTCGACAGATCCGGTTTGCAAAAATTTCTCTGAAAATTCATAAAATGGAAACAGATAGTGATTTTGAGAAAACACAACAAAAAATTGTGGAAATAAAGAATACCGTTCTAGGAAAATATATGAGAAATTTATGGAGTGGTGGAAAATTCTAAAGTTAAATCAAATTAATTGGCACTCGTAGAAAAAGTATAGTGTGGGGAAAAACTTATCTCTTCCTAAACACTGGGCCGTAAACTTTCACACTCATTTTGGAATTTCTTGAAACAAACAGTTTAGAGCCGAATTTAGAATATTAATTTTAAAATAATTTAAACTAATTAGAATAACGACGTTTGAGAACTTTATAAAACTTGTATTATAAAATATTTTTTAGTAAAAATGCTCGTTTAATTTAGTTTACCTCCCTTAGTAAAACTAGAAAATTAAACCATATTTCTGAAAGTAAAAGAATTAAAATTATAAAAGATAATCATTAAAAACATTTATTATACATACTAAAATACGACGGAGCTAAAACATATGAACCACAAAGAAAACTAACAACAGATTTTCTTCCGTGAATAATAAAAATTAACAAAAAAAAACAAATAGTTTTTAAGAACAAATTACTACGGGCAAATTAAAAACAGCGAACGAAAGAGAACTTCACGTAATTAATAATGTTGCGAATTCAAAAAAATTATGCGGGGTGTTTCCAAATTCGTGCCCCACAGAGCACATGCTTATTCTTTATGAGAAATTATGGCGTTAAATATGTGGTGTTAAATATTCTTCAAAAAAAAAGTTTTTACTCAATTAATTTTAAATTTATTAACAATTTTTAATCAAATTTGGTATACACTCTTTTTAAGTTAAGGGCAATAGATTGATGAAAACGTAGTTATACATAATTTTGCTGTGGTGTAGATACAGGGTAGTCATTACATACGTTCATAAAAAAAATAGTACAACTGGTTTTTAAACCGATTTTTACAAAAATAAGTTTATTTCTCTAAAAAAAGCTACTTTAACTTTTTTTCATATATCAGCTCTTTTCATCAGAATTTAAGATTTTATGATTTAGTGTATTAATTTTTGTGCAGCATTTTTAACACCCTGTATTTTACTTATCCGTTCTTAAATCAAAAAATGGTACATAGAAAGTCGTTATAATCTCTCTTAAATAATAAACACGTGCCCTGAGGGGGTCGAATTAGGAAACACCTTGTATTAGTTTCCTCTCCTATAATTAAGTTTATAGGGCGAACTTCATTAGAATACACAGAATTTATAACTTACTTTAATTAATAAGTGTTAAATCTTGATTATTTTGTATATTACAATTAATCGTGATCAAATTATAAAACTTTGAGTGTATTTGTAAAATTGTATAGTGAAGCATTTTTTTACTTTAAAGAGAAAACAAATCAACCTACATAAATACATAAACTTTTTTTATTTAATTATGTGAGAATATACAATTGTTTTATTTAACTATAAATACACATTGTAGTATTCATAAAGGGAACTAATTTGGACTTTCACGATAATTGTTCGAAATAATTAAGCGAATAATTTAAAGGGGTTAATAGATTTAGTTATTTTCCAATAATTTTGTTAATAATTGTAACAAATTGATTGATGAAGAAAATTTATGAGTACAGTAAGAAGGTTGATTAAAACAAATAAAAAATAAAGAGAAATCCACCCCGGAGTTACTCATTTTTTTTATTGTTTCTTGTGTTATATTTGTAATTATTTTATTTTTTCTTAAGTTTTATTTTACTTTATGTCCTATTTTCATTCGGCTAAATGAAATGATAAAAAAATATGTGTATGCTATATATTTCATAAAATATTCTTTTAATACAATAATTGTTGCATTTACAAACTCAATCTCTTCTTATTTATCGTTTAGGAAGGGCTGAAATGTTAATTTATTATGAATTTCCCTACTTTTTAAATCTGACTCAAGTACCACTTTAGCTTTAACTATCTTATTATTTTTTTAATTGGACTGAATTTTACTTCCAAAATTATACTTATTGATTTATCTTTAAATTCAGCTTTACAAAAAATAAAAACGGGTGTTGGATCCTTTCATTTTTGAATACCTGAGATAACTGAAGGGTTAAATTAAATAAATGTTATAATTTCAATAATTTAACAAAAAATTGCCCCTAAACCTTTAAATATACTATATGAATCTTAAGTAATGGCCAAAATTGTAACAGTATGTTTAATATTTTACTTAACAATGATGTTTTTTTACATTAAGTACACTTTACTTCAAACTAATATGAATTTTATGGACGATTAACATTTTGAACCCGTGTACCATTTCTAACATACGAAACGATTTGAGGACACGCTATTAATTATTTAAAAGTTTTTTTTTAAATGTGTTATATTTAAGGAAATATTAAATTTATCATTCTAATATCCAAAACAATTACTATTTTGAAGATCAAAGAAGTATAACTTTTTAATACAAAATAGGCTTTCCAAATTAAATATGTAAGTTATAAATTAATTAATAAAAGATAAAAGATACCATATTATTTTTTTTTAAAAATAGCTCTTACTTAAATTTATGGTCAGGTATCTTTTACTCTTGAAGAAATTATAGGGTGAAATTAACTAAGCCTACGAAAAATTATAGCTTAATCCTATATTAATCATGTAGTTGAAATATTGGCAAAATTTCGTATTAAAATAATTTGATTTTTCTACTGTTCATTACCTCAATTGATATGAGGATTTTTTTAGTATCCGGACAGGCTACTTTTGAGACTGTATATTTAACCAGGTCAATCTAGATTTTTCAGTGATTTTCTGTTATCCAATCCGGCCCTGGACTAAACGATTTTATTTAAGAAACTAGTAATAAATGTTGCCTAACGTTCAGGGAGAACAATTTATTATTATTATTATATTATATTTAATGGACCAAGTGATTTTTAAGCGGTTTCTAAAGTAAAAGTTACATAAGTTAGTGCTGGAGGTTTTAGAATTAAAAATAATTGCAAAATACTGTTTTAAAAAGTGGTGTACACATATTTGAAAAAATGGCGAAGGGACAAGAAATCGAATATATGATTTTTTTCGTTTATTTTAAACTTGAGTGAATTTCAATTTAAATTATCTTGGATTCTTTCGGTTTCCTAATTCAATTTAACGTGACACAAACATGAAAATACGATTATCTTCGTGTGTTTGGCACTAACACGATCTGTTTTAATTCGGATAAATCAACAAATTGTATAGAACAAACAAGGAGTTCTTATTAAATAATTTCCATTGCCACTAGGCAATATTCTCAGCAAATGACGCAGTTTATTATCAAATAAACCCGAAACAAACATTCATGCCTAATACGGTACACGTACACAATAGGAAATGATCAAATTGAAAAAAATGCCTGGTATTAATCAACATTCAACAAAAAAATATCCGTTATATATCACGATTAATACTCCGGAAAACAGACATCGATTTCTCCAAAAACTGATGTTTATGGTTGATTATTCCAATATCCGGCGACATAAGCGATACGCATTAAAGGAAAACAGTCGAACACTTTTCAAATATTTACACATTTAATAACCTCGCTTTTGTTGCTTCGTTCCAGGGCATCTGGAATTTAACAAAATATGTCATAAGTATAACGAGATATTGAAGGGGTTATTTTGGAGCTTAGGTTATTCAATTTGGTAGATACTTTTCCGGGCTGCTTAATTTGAACGAGCCGGAAAGTCTTCTACAGCAACAGAAAATTTGTTAAATAATTATGATGTAGTACAGGTTCAAAAATATTTTTAATTAATATATCTGCGTTATTTTGGAAGAATTTGTTATCTAAGTTAATTGCTTCAACCAAAATTAGTTTCATTAGTAATATGTTTTCAGTAACAGCTCCATCTGAATGTATACCATTAATAAGTACATAATTTTAATTAACGAAATTATAAACCTATTTAATGTATCAATCAAAATTACTTTGATTTGATGATAAATTGTATATTCAAAATGAAGGATTGCTAATGGATATTCCAATATTACCAATGTTGGCAAATATTTTACTAATAAGTTGGAATATAAATATTTAATTCAAATATCTTCAAGAATGTATTGTTTTGGTATAGTCATGTTTATGATGTTTTTGCTGGTTTTAGAGGCAGTGATAGACAATTAGATGTTTTCTTTAATTTAATTAACAAGTTACATCTAAAAATAAAAGTTACCGTTGAAATTGAAGGGAACAATCCTATAAATGTATTATATATAACTATCAAAAGAGTAAACTGTAAGCTTCAATATTCGATTTATAGTAAACTAACTCATACAAATATGACTGTTTCTTATAATTCAAATTTCCTCATGTCATATAAATAACAGTTTATAATTTAATTATTAGTAGAGTTCTTTCACTACCAATGATTTTAAAAGGGAAATTAATATAATAAAACAAATCGTTACCTTTAATAATCATCCATTACATCTAATAAATAGGTTTATTAATAAAAAGAAAGAAAAGGTTGCCGGTTACTTTATATTTTAGAAAAAATCTAAAGATGGTAGGTCATTCAAAACATATTTTAGAGATATTTCAAACAAAATATCAAAAATTATATCTGGTACAACATCTTCTACAATATCTTTTAAAGTAAGAAATAATATAACTTCAGTTAATTAAATGTATGACTTAAATTAATTACTTCAACTCTTATTTTATGGAACTTATTCATAATAAATATAGTAAGATAAATAATACTGGTCTTGAATTTCCACAGTCTTCCAAAACGTTTTTATATGTATCTTTTTTATTAAATGTAAAATTTAAAATTAATAAATTTTCAAAATCAGGTATTTACAAACTAAATTGTCCGGATTGTAACGCCATCTATTTTGGACACATTTTGAAATAAGGTACAGTGAACACTTAAGATTTTATATATTAAATCAACCAGATAATTCAAATTTCGGAAACCACCTCTTTGACACTAAACACAAACATACACTTAACAACACAATTGTGTATTAGTGACAAAAAAGAAGAACTTGATTTTTTGGAGGAATGTAAAATCAAGAAACATCTAAAATATATTCAGTATATATATATATATATATAGTATTGAATGAATAATTAAACCTAGATGGTTCAATTATTTTATATTACCTTTTGGACTAAATATCTATGTAATAGTAACCAATTTTTTTAAGAAAAGAAGAAATGTTTATAATATGAAGTCAACTACTCTTATAAGAAATATGTCCATCAATACTGTAGAAATTCAGATAAGTATAATTGATCTTTTCTATATTTATTTATTATTTGCTTATAATCATTTACATCTATGAAAATTTTTATAGCAAATAATTTATAGTCATCTCTTAGTTTATATTTTGTTTTCGTTGTAGTTATTTATTGATATTTTATCACTAAAAGAAACCGAATGTACTTTATATTAAATTAGACCGACTATTTATTGATTGAAAGAAAAAGTAATACTTAAGTTTATTATTATTATTATTATTATTATTATTATTATTATTATTATTATCATAATTATTACCGTCTTAAAAAGTACTTAAAATTTTAAAACAGAAAATATTTTAATATATTATTATAAATATTTTCGAAGATAAGATGTACCTCGTTAAAAATGATGGGAGGTTTTTCCTATAATGTTCTCAGCACAAACTCTCACGAAATATCACCCTCCACAAAGGCGGAATTAAAATTAGGTTTTTAATTTTTTTCTCAAATCCGTAAAAAGTGATAATGATTTTTTTAAAAATTATCATTATATTATAAGGGGTCAAATTAATAACCCTTCTTTTATTTTTGGCAGTTTAAGTCAGCACTTAATTAACTCTGCAGTCGTAAAACTTCTCTTTTCTGAATTATTCAGACTTAATGTAATTTGTACCTAAAATCGTAAGTAAACAATTCTTTACTTTAAAATGATGATTTTGTGATCCATACCATAAAAAATAATGGTTAGAAGTTAAATATTACTATATTTGTAAGTTTGTTCATGGAAGTTCGAAATCTTCGGAAAATTTGAAAGATTTTGATAGATGATTTTCTTTAAGAAAAATGTATTCTAAAATAAATACTTTTAAAGGTTTTTCCTGTAGTTTGATGGGAAGAGGGTAATTTGGAAAACAGCAGTTTTTAAGAAATTAAAGAATTTTCTCGAAACTAAAATAGTACAAAAAATATCGCAATCTGGAAACATTAATTGAAAGGTTATCAAACATTTTATACACATCAAAAATTGGTGAAAATAATAAAGGTCTAAATAATTTTTCAAATGGTTTGGAATTGGAAATACGTCTCTCAGTTCTTTTATACTTGACTCGCTATTAAGCATTATTAGAGTATGTAAAAATTGGATTTAAAATATAATTTTCTACAAAAATAAGGGAAAGTATTTTTTCGGTCACTTGGTTTAAAAAATAAACTTCAAAATCAAAAACTTATTTTAGGATTGAAGGGTTGAGTGTTAAAATTCTAAAATAAAAATACTTTTCGCAATAAGTCAAAAAAATTCAATAGGTTCTCTTTTCAAAGTCATAAAAACTACTTTGGCAATTCTTTCCATTGTCGCGCTACAGGAACTCAGGGCAACTTTATCTCTTACAGTTCTACGACACTGAAAATTAATAATTTTATAAATAGTAAAACATTTGAGCCATACTCAAATTTTCCACAGGCCTTATGCAATTTTTAATTCTTTTGAGTTGTATCATTTCTCAAAATTCTTATTCGCTAGAAAGTTTTTTTCTCCACAAAATGTAAAACCTTTCATATATTGAATAAGACGAATAAAAAAACTTTTAATTTATAATTTCTCATCACTTCTCAACTTTATTTCTGAAACAATGTAAATACCAACTTTTTTCAACTGTATATTTTTAGAAAAGACTGGCTTTGTCATTTTTTAATTGAACATAAATATAAAAAATGATTACATTAGTGACAAATGAATTATCTTTTATTTATTTATGCTTTTCCTTAGACTAAAATAATGGGCGACATTAAAAACGTCACTTTGCTTTTAACAGTGGCAATATGGCTTTCTTCTGCTTCCGCGTAATGTAGCATAAAATAATGCTCGTAATACATAAAGCATTTCTCTTTGTCTGGATATTAGCCTGGAAAATTTTTCCACAAAAGATCCGTTTCAATAAAAAAAGAAAAGTGAGAAAATAAGGAATGTAGAAGAACGAAAATTTACTAATCCCTTCTGTACCATGGGGAAATTTTTCAAAGTAGCTTCCGAAGGAAAATAATATAATAAAAAGCTATTTTGGAAAAACTGAATTTTTAACAATGAGATTGCTCATCTATTTTAAATAAATAGTTTTGTTTGGAGCTTGGAGTCGTGTTTTCTTGAAATTATACTTATAAAATACGAGATAGCACTTAAAATTGTTTTTGATGTTTCAAGTTTGTAAAGTTATATGCACTGCGAGAAAAACTTTCTCTTCCTGTTTAAAATTCTAGATTCACACTAAAAGTTAAATTAAGTTGCTTCGACTATGGTTTTGTCAGTATTAAATCAACAAATATGATATTAAATTTAAAAAAATATTACAATTGAGTTATACTTCAATTTTGAAAAAAATATAATCGTCTCCGAAGAACCGAAAGAAATCTAGTTAATTAGATAAGATATATAAAATTAAAATAATTTGTTCATAAATATTAATTAATAAGCTCGTGTACGGTAGAATCAAATTTAGTGTTCAAAGATTAAGCATAGCGTCATATGAGGTTATTAACTTTCAAATTGTATAAATAATGTTTTGGAAATCAATTTGATAACAAAAAGGATAGAATAGGTAATCAGATAATTATAATACTAATACAATGACAATGTATATCCAATTTTATAAAATATAATACAAATTATAGTACAAGTTCTGAAAACAGTTTCCATAAAATTCAAGAAAACTTCATTAATTTCAATATAAAAGTATAAAAGTTTCATTTATGTAATAATTTAATGGGGAAACATATTTTATAATAAAATCTGGGATATTTAAAAATTAATTTTATATTAATATTAACTGTATGAAATGTCAAATCATAAAATTCGGTCCCAAGTAGATATTAAAAATAAATGTCAGAAATTTAACATTTTCTCTTCTATTTTGACCTTCGCAGTCTTCATTTTGTTTATTTACTTAATCTCGACCTGCTTAGATTAAAAAGTTTTGATCATAATCTCAAATTTGATAAAAAAATGTGAAAGTGATATAAACTTACTTTTTACCCTCAAAGTTTTTAAATTTACTTATAGATTTTGTTTTGTACCCTTCAACACTCTCATTTGATTAAAATTTGATTAGGGAAAAGCACTTTCTACTAGTTTTTTGTTGCAAATATTTTTAATCACGCATGTAAACTATCCATTTTAAACTTATTAAAAGCATAATATTAGTTTACTCAATGGAAAACTTATATTGGCAATTTATTAATTATTACATTTAACTATGTTTAACTGCGACAAATTTAAATTTGGAATTAGTTTAGTATTTTTTGTAAATCAATCATATAGAGAAATAGTAAAGTAAAAAAAAACAAAAAAATGAATTCTATCTTATTTTTATACCTTAGTAAACCTACTCTGAAATCTAATTATATCTTTATATATTTGTGTGCTTCAAAGTAATTTTTGGTTGGTTTATTTCCAATTTATTTATTATTATTATTATATAAGTATAATAATTTGCACCCATTTTAAAAATCTAATTTCTATAAATAACATTTAAATTTAACTTAATATTTGATTTTTTTTCTCAAAGACAAAGCATTAGTGTTGTTGTTATATTGTATTATTTTTCAATAAAATATCAACTGTTTTATAGTGTATTTTTGTCTGTCCAATTGTGTCAGGCCAATGAGCAAGTAGGAATTATTATTTACCATTTGTGTTCAATCACAAATTACCTTTAATAATGAATGTATTTTTATTTTTTTTTTAAATTACCCACTAAGAAAAGTTACTAATTAACTGTTAAGTTACGAATAATTCACTCTGTTAGCTTGGCTTATTAGCAAATGAAAGTTTTTTGTGCCACAAAAGAAAGCAATCATTTGAGACGCTAATTATTCAAGTTTTTGTAAAATAGACGTTTTTTTCAAATGACTTAGAACATAATGTAGCAACTAAATTGGAATGTAATAATTGTTTTCAATTAAGTAAGCACAGTTAATACACAAGGTTGCCGATTTTTTGTTTATGAAAAGTTTAATATCATTTTGATGTTCCATAGATCTACAGTTACCTTCACAGCTTTACAGTTTTACAGCTCTACAGCTCCAAAAAGTCAGCACACCCCTTTTTTGACAAACCATTTTTTTCAGTGTAGATTCTTGATATGTTGTTACAAAAAATATTTCGGCCCAGAAATATCCGACTAGATGCATTTCAATTAAAAAAAATATGTGATATTTATTTTTAAATTCGTATTACGTAAGATAATTTTTTTGAAATACTTTTCGAAAGTAGAGCTCAGTAATTACATTGTTCTAAAATAAGTGTGATAAAAATTCTAAACGCATAATTGTTGTAATTGATGATTGATCATTGATATCTTCAGTCACGTTTGTTTTGTTCTACAAGTGATAAAGAAAGGTTAGAATGAACATACTAATTCTTCATTTGAATACGCTTTCGATCTGATTCGAACATCACGCATTCTGGTGCGAGAAATACTGAATAAATTGAAGTGGAAGTAGTGCATTTAATCAAAAAAAGTTTAAGATAATTAACATTTTAACTTTTAGTAGGTATACAACAAAAATCTTGTATGTAGTAATAATATAAAATATGAATTTCAAAGATTCTTCTATGACACCGTAATAGTAAAGTAGATATTTCATTGTTATGTTTAATTAATACCTTTGGTACGTAAAATTGTGAAGTACTCAATTTCTAATTATTGAAGCTATTTTTGATACTTATTTATATCAATTTAGATGAAAATTTGAAAAAAAAAGTTGTTAAAAGTAACAAAACAGGCCTTCAAAAACTAACTTAATTTTGAATAAGTAGTTGAATAAAAAGTTCAGAACTTAATTAATTTTTTATGTAATGTTATAATTTAGAATCAGTGGATTTAAATGTTACATAATTAGAACCCAATTTGAGAGTTTATTTCATATTTAATATTAATTTCAAATTTTAAGTTGATTTAATATTTTTTTAAATTAATAATTCATTTATTTGTTTTTTTTTGTATTTTTTATTATTTTAATATTGTTCGGAGATTATTTGATTATATTATTTATTTATATTGAGACTCAACACACATATAAATTATTATAATTTAAGGTTAATTCAGTCTCCATGTAATAAATTCAAACGAAATAATCAAATTACATAAAAAAACTATTACCACATAAAACGTTATATACAATATATACCGAGTGTCACAATTTAATATTTAAAAATTAATGTTACTTTAACAATTTAAATCAGTTATCAGGACTTTTTAACCCGCTTTCATTTCTGCTAATCGTTGAATTATAAATTCCTTCCCTTTTACCGTTTAAGAACTATTGACTGTCTAAAACTTCATTTACGACATAATTAACCGCTCCCATATACCTACTTACCTAAATGCAAATATATATTAAGAACTGCAACGGTTTATATGACACATTGTGCGGTCGCAATTTAACATTTTTGTCGTACCTTAAAGATGAATCATAACTTTCTTTTGATCAAAGAATTGATCAAAATTCTTACAAGATTAATAATAATAACGCAATATACATCTACGTGTTAGTTTAACTTTTTTTGTATAATAAAAGTTGTAGTTATTTTACTTCTCATTCTTTGGTCACTCTGTAAGTCTACAAAATTAAAGACAGGTGAAATTTACAATACCCATATCGCTGAGCCCGTGGTACATTCATTTTTTTAGGTCAGTTGTCTCGGTCAAGGCAGTTTAAGTTCAAGATCAGATTGTATCGTTGGTCCTGCTGGTAAAATAAATTGTGAGATTTTCCTTTTAATTACGACAGTCGATCAGGGCGGTTTCCGAAGATCGGGCCACCCAAATTACAAATATACTTCACAACGTTTTTTATCAATAAATGAAACCAGCGTGTATCGGTAGAATAATTAACTCCAAGTTGGTACTGAAATGGAAAAAACTAGGATGTAGATTTTTGTAAATATTCACTACAACTGTGTTTTACAATTTTTGCATATGTGAATTCCAAAAAAGAGGAGATATGACACTTGAAGAGATATATTCATACAGGTTTTTAAAGATTGGTTAAATATTATTAACATGCTATTATATTTACATTTTCTTTTCTTTTAACATTAACAAAATTGATTGATTAATAATATTAAAGTTCCTTTAAAAAATTTCACAATACATAAGTATTAATAATATGATATCAAAACCAGCTTTAATACTTATCATTGGAGACTTTTAAAGTTCAGATTTTATTGAAACTCAATTTTTAATGTTAATGTTTTATAAATCTCGATTTTAAATTAGAATTATTAACATCTCGTATTTTTTTCAAGATCTTGTTTCTGAAGTACACGTTTTAATGAATTTCGATGTTTAAGTCTAGATTTTAATGAATGTTTAAGTTGAAATTTCATGTATCTTAATGTTTAACTTAAGATATAAAATACCTTTCGATTTTAAATTAGGAATTTTAAAAAAACTCGCGTTTTTCATCAAAATCTAAACTTTTTTATTGAATCTTGATTTTAAAGTACAAATCTTAAAATTGTAGTGTTTTACTATAGGTTTTGGAATTTTGAATTCGAGACTGTGACAAATCTCTCAAAAGTATTAAAAATTCTCCTCCTTTTCTTTAAATATCGACTTTAAAGTAATTTTATTACATTTTAATATATCTCGTCTTTAAAATAGACTCTTAAAATATTTCATGATATTCTTCAACATCTCGATTTCGTAATAGAGAATTTTAAAGTCAAAATTTTAGTGAATCTTAATTTTAAAGTAGAAATATTAAAAATATATATTTTACTTCATAATTCCCACTTTAAATTCTCGTGTTTTTCTTTAAAATCTCGACTTTAAAGTTTAATAAATCTCGATTTTAAATCAGAAATCCTAAAAATATCGTGTTTTATTTCATATATATCAACTTTTTGAGTCAATATTTCAATAGATCTAGAAATCTGAAATCTTAAGAAATATCGATTTTAATCCAGAAATATTAAAAAATTTCAGATTTTTCTTTAAGACAACGATTATGGAGAATTTAATATATTTTGATTTAAAAGTTGAGACATTAATGCAAGAATTAAAAAAAATATTTTTTTACTTGTCGACTCTAAGCTCAATATTTTAATGAATCTCGAATTTCAATCAAAAATATTGATATTTAATTATTATTCTTTAAGATCTCAACTTTAAAAAATATTTCAATAATTTTCGAACAATAAATATCGTATTTTTCTTCAAGATCCCGACTTTAATATCGAGATTTTAAAGAGAAAAATTAAAAAAAAATCGATTTTAAACCAAATGTATTAAAAAATCTCGTTCTACCTCAAAATCTCAACTCAAGTACAGATTTGAATGAATGTCTACTTTACTGTCGAAATTTATAAATCTCGATTTTAAACAAAAAATCTTATATACAGGGTAAAAAAATTCCAAAAACAAAAAAGAATGGGGGATGTTAAATGTTTACATTTTGTTACAATTATAATTTTTATTTTATATTTATTATTTTCAAGATATTTATAAAATTTATATAATAAAAGTTTCTGAATTTTTCGTATATGTAATGAAAGGAATATTTAATGTATGTTATTTAGCGAACATTACTTGTCACGGATATAAACAATATTCATTAAATATTTGTTATACATATTGTAAAGCAAAAATTTAATAAACATTTAGTTTGGGTAACCAATATTTAAAAAACATTATTACTCGTATTTGTTTTATTTAAAGCAAATATTTATAAAATATTTGGTGTTATCAGGGATATAGACGAATAAATAACTGATAAGTACAGAGAATATAACAAATGATTGTATACAATTTTCATCGACTTTAGAGATGTTTTTAACACTGTAAATAGAAAAAAAAGATTTCCAGAATACAAAGAGATTTATTGGACATGGTATGTTATTTAATGGATATAAAATGTATGAAAAGGCGGTAGTCCATAAAATCTATTATTAAAAACAAAGTTTTTTAGGGCATGAATATGTATGTTTTAAAACAAATAATACTGATTTTCTGTTAAAAAAATTAGTACCAATAATTTGAATTTATATTCACGATTAAGATTCACCTATCATAATAATAAAAAATCCTACATATGAGACGGATAATAACGCTTCTGAACGCACAAATTCTTCGCAAATCTTGTTAACCATCAATTGAAAAATTATGCAGAGAAATGGATTTGGAGTTGGAAGATGAACAATAAATTCTGGACGAGCAAATAACCCATAAGTACAGAGAATGTAACGAAGGATCGCATACAATTTTCATCGACTTTAGAGGTACGCTTGACACTGCAAATAAAAATGACAAACAAATTAAAAAATATCGGCAATTCCTGAAAACCGAAAGATTTATTGTACATGAAACCTAAATAAACTTGAAATTACTCTTCATTATTATCACTCACTAATTATTTAAGCTCGGAAATACTTTCACATGAAAATATGGAATAATTAGATGTTGGTAATAAAAGTCCTCGCATCACTTCTTGCACGGTGTTGTCACCACAAGAAGCGTAAAAATTTCTCTTCTAGTTCATGGCCAAGTGTGGTCGTTTCTTTGCCAGGGCCGACGCTCTCGGATACGGGTTCAAAAACACGGCCAACCTCAAAGCTTATGCGTGTACGAACATGTTTTACATGTCAGCGGGAAATTTCTATGTGCCAGTAGGTCAAAAGCGCCCAACACAACGTCAAATAGTGAAGCTCTCAAGGGATCAATTTCCATTTAAATCGTTCCTCAAGATATTCCTTAAATGCAGATAAAGATCAGAATGAAAGTGAAAACTGGAAATAAAATAGAAAATCAAAAATTTTATTTATTTTGAAAATTATAAAATTTATTGATAAAAAGATAAAGTAAACTCTATTACTTTTTCATTATATCCTTTTATTCATCATTGTTACTAACCTTTTCCGATTTTGGATATCGCTTTTGGAGGTTTTTTCCTAAGACATTATTCTCTTGCTTCTTCTCATTTTTTTTACAGTTCTTTAGGCGTTCTGACATAATTATTTATAATTTTATTTGTGACTTTTTGTTATTTTTTATTGGAGATTTTCCCTGCTTTTATATATAATTCGATTTCAACTTTTCACCTCTTCCATAATAAGTCCATTTTGCTATTTATTATCTTTATGATTTTTGTTAGCTGTCTTCGGATTTTTGGTTTGGCTCATCTTGATCTTAAACTTTTATATTTCTGATAATATTTTATACATCTAGTTATTGTTCGATATCTATATATTATTCATAACATCTTCCTTTCCACTATTTTAAATTCTTATTTTTTTTTTGTTTTGTTAATTTTTGTATACATCTCTGTTTCTTTACTAACGCTTTTACTTTTTAATAATCTTTTGCCATAAACTTGATTTTCTCTTATTATACGTTTCCTTTTTTATATTGCCGTTGTCTGTCTTATTCTTATGTAATTGATTGATTCTACTCTACTCTAAGTATATAAATAGGGTCAAGTTTTAAATTTTCAGCTTTCTTTATGACCATTAACTACAAAGGTATTACTAGGCTATAAACAAGTCATATTTGACTTAAACTGCCAACTAAAAAGAAACCTGAACTTACAAGACATGTTTTAAATTGATTTTAAATACTTTGTATCTGAGTAAAGTTCATAACTACAGAAAACCTCTCTTTAGTACAATACGGTTTAACATTATTTTTAATATTTTCACTACGTAAATTAACTTGCAGATAAAATTTTCTTAAAATTTGAACTGCAGAAAATTTCTTATATTTGTAACTTCTAATTTTTAATTCACTTTAAAAAAAATTAAAGTAATATTTATGTCACTTTAACTTAAAGTTAATACGATTTACTAAATCGTCTATATTCCCTAATTTACTATAATGGGGTTAGCTAATTTTTTTTTAGCTTTATATTGTCGAAGGAGATTTCAAAATCAAGAAATATCCTATGAAATCGCCAATTTTGCATCCTGATCTAAACCCATTTTGAAATTTGCTTTGAAATTTTCTGCGTAGGCTTTTTGGTTATATTAAGCAAAGTTATGGTTTTATGGTATTTTAATTTGTTTTATTTTCTTTTTGTTCCATTACTCTGGTAATCTGTTTTGTTTCCATATTTACTCTATTCTTTTTCTTTAGCTTATCTTGTCCTTCCTTTCTCTTTGGTCCTTTTTTGGGCTGAATTTTAGTTGTCCTTTTTTATTTCATAATTTTCTTGTTGGGCTATTTTGTTTATAATTTTATTTCCTCGAATTTTTTTTAGATTATTATATTCATATTTTTCTATTCTATATATTATTTTTTTTGCTTTTTTAGCGTCCTCATATTCTTTCTGTCATGTTTTTTATTTATTTGTCCTCTCTTTCAGCATTTCTTTTGCTATTCTTATATCGGTTTTTAACTCTATCTATATTCTCTTCCGATTCTATTAATATTTGCGTTTTCTACATTTTTTTAATTTGGGTTGTTAATTAACTTTCAGATTTCAGATCTTATTTCTTTATGTAATTACAGATCATTAAAATTTCGATTAAATTTACACTATTTTTTAAACTCGGAAACATTTTATGATTATTTTTATTTTTATCTTTCTTGATATACACTTCGTGAGTATAAAAAGAACGTATTGGCGTATTAAAGTAATAATTACTATTAACTGACATGTGCTACAAGACCGGCGTGCAGTTTATGTTATTTTCTAGTATATTGTAACGAATGAATGGAGGTAAAAGCAACCCAAACTGGTGCTAAAGAACATGTCTGAAGAAAAAAGAGAGAGTCTGTGCACATAATGTTGAAAAGTAAAACTGTGTTAGGTAATCGTTACCAGGTCAAGTGTTTGAATTTGGTTAAGTTACACCTGCTCAACTTTTTTTGATAGTCACGAAATTCGTTACACTAAGAAGATGAACCAAAAAAATACGGTACATGAGCCAAGTATAATCATTGTCAATACAATTTTCACAATGTTTTATACATATATAATAATAAATAATCTGATTTATCCAAAAGAGAAAAATAGTATAAAAGTTTTCCATATTTCTATGTGGCCAACTAGTAAAATTTCTTTAGTTTACAAATTAGACTCTTACTCTGTACATTGAAAACAGTTTTAATTATCGCTTAACCTAATTTTGTTTTTTGCAATCTTCTTTCTATGCGTAGGTAAACCTCTGGAATTCCTCTTTACTCTAGAAATCTCTAATGGTTAAATAGAGAAGAAGAAACTAAATTTTCATTTTTCATTAAATTAATTGTGTTATTTATCTGGTTTTAGATGTGAGTTAGAACTCTTATGATTACTTTGTTCTTCAAATTTACATCATAGACGAATTAGTTATTATTTTTCTGAACCCTCTTCAGTTTCTTCTTTTACTAATATTTCTTCTTATATTTAAATGTCTGCTTTTTATCTTTGTTTTCCAAACTGTTAATATTTTATATGAAAATAATCCATGACAAATACGCTATAAATTGACACTTCCTTAACATTTTTTTTTTCGTTTATCCAAAAATAATTGATGCTGACTCTCTTCTCATTAAAATATATTTTTACAATTCATTTATAATATCCTCAGGTTCAAATAATTTTTGTTTTATTTGTGGTAAAATTAAATATAAAAAGATAAATTATACAAATGTGAATATCCAAAATATTATAAAGTTATTTTTAAGTTATCTTTTCTGACTAAGGTTTCGCTTAGATTGTCTTATCAAAAAGTCACATAAACAATCGTAACAAACAAAATTGAACAAAAAATAATGAAATATATTTATTCCTTAAAATCTCCTTTGATTTTTATTTCTAGTTTTTAACTTCATTAACTTATGAAATATTTAACCAATTTTTAAAAGGAAAACCTATTTAAATTTTAATATTACTTCTTATGGTCAGAATCATTAATCAATTTTCAGATACGGTACCAAACTTAGTCAGATTAGTTTTAAATATAAAAATCATACAGTCGAAGATTTCTTAATTTTGATGTAATGATTAGTCCAGAACAGAGGGAAGTATTTCTTAATGAAATTTTTACTTTTTCCTTAATTACACTTATCCTAAAAAGTTGTCTGAAAGAGATACCAGGCTTTACTTGCTGTTCAAAATTCAGTGAATTTTCAATTTCAATTTCAAAAAATGAGTAGTTCCAATTTATTAACTGTAGTGACAGCATTGCTAATTTTTGACAGAAAATACTTTCACCTTTCTAATGGGAAAAGTAGAATTCATTAGAGGGCGCTGTCATCAATGTTCAAACTACTAAAACAAATATCCGTAAATACGATTCTCAAATAGTAAAGGTCAAGTAAGTACAAACAAATTTACACAATAAAGACTCGAAAACTACTCGAGCATCATAGCTCAACTGTGATTTATTTTATAGCTTTGATAGGTTCACTTTTTTTCACCAGAGGTCGTATTCGAATTATACTCCGGCCAATAATCATCCTGTCAGAAAAAGTCAAAATGTTACTTTTGAAGTTACACAAAATATTAGAATAGGAACATTTAACATTTTTATTTGTGCATCTCTGTTCTACTCATTGAATTATTCATGCTTCATTATATACATTTTTCTTCCATTGTCATTTTCTGTTCTGCTTTTTCATTGGCGAATAGAAATTCTGTAACTAAGATACATAACGAGAAGTTTTTTGTTTTGTCAACAACCGAAATCAGAAATTCTAGAAATGAAGAACAACATCGAAAAATTTGTAGTGAAGCGTTTGAAATAGAAAAAACCATCAATCTGTTATAGAAAAACGTAACCATTAATTGAAGAATGCATGAAAACTAAACAGAAAATTGAAAAATGTTATCAAGACCTCAAAATCCCATTTGGACCTCTAAATCCCATTTGACTGACATCCCGAAGAATCAAAATGTCTGGATCATGATTTCTATTTCCCCTGTTGCTGCTATTTGAGGTTTTTGATTAGGATTAGAATATTTTTTCCTCGGTTCTCATCACTGGATTCATTTATGAAGAAATACAGGACACGATTATCAGAGTCCGCAGTTTTTATGGTTTTCGTGTCTGGTTAAAGTATGTGTGGCCTTTAAAAATTATCCTCATTTCTTTATTTTCTAATGACTCGAGGAGAAAATGTCTTCTTTTAATGCCTTTCAGTTTTAATTATATGCTTATTGCAGCACTTGATACAGGCAATATTAAATTTAATGTTTCGCTACTTTTTCGTTGTCCCTCTTCACTTACAGAAGTTGAAGTAGACGATGATTCGTATAATTTTTGGTATGGAATGACGGTTCCATTAGAATTATCTGAAATTTTTTAAGGGACTCTACGCCCCTCTCTTGTTGTTGTATCATTTTAGCAAAAGTGGATGTTTCTAAAATAGTTGAAGATCTCTCCTAAATTCTGGATCAAAGATTCATGGAATTTTTCAATTAGTCTTTCGTATTTTTCAGAGAAGTAGTTATTTTGCACAGTTAATTCTCTTTTATTAATCTGTTTATATCTTCCTGGATTCCATCATTTTTTTTACGGACCTGAAAAGAACTAGAAGAAATATCATCAAAAGAAGATAAATAATTTTTGAAGATAGAAAAGTGGAAATTAAATTAGAAGCTGAAAAGAATATTTATATATTATTACTGTTATTTTTAAATGTTTTATATTAGTAATATATAGTTTTTGTTTTCAATATACATGTTAATGAAAATGTTTCTCGTTTCTTTAATAACTGCTTCTATAATTTGTATTGTTTCCATAATAAGTTACCAATAATTTTTTTTAACGTTAAGTTCCGGTACTTAATTTGTGCTATAATTATCCTTCGAAAGAGGAAGACCACTTACAGAAGCAGTAAAACGGACGTACTTTCAATACTACCAAATTTCACAAAAAAATCTTGAATGGTTTCATGGAGTTTTACGAAAACAGTAAAAACCTATTAACAAACTGGGCAGCAGGAAAAAAAATACTTGCAGTTTAGGGTCCCAATATTGCTAGAAGAACCAAAAATGCGGCTAAGGACTTTTTTAGTAGATTATTTACCGGTACTTCTTGAAGGGCTCCCCATCTCTAAAGATGAAGATGGAACTTACAAGATGTAGCTCCTGGTTCCCATAATCCACTTATACATTTTCAACTGGATGATGATAGGTTTGCTGAAATGAGGATTGGACTAGAACATGTTATCCTTGCCATATTATGACATCTAGAGTTCTTCTTTAAATGTGTGGGGAAGTTTAATTAATAAGAACTTAATAAGATCTTATTTTTCTAAGACAACAGGGAATTGAAATTTTTGTGCAGTACATCTTGAGGAGATTTCCTTCTCTACAAATGAACAAATATGGCACTTACATTATGAAGCTTCTGCTTACCATAATCCACTCATATACTTCCAAGTAGATTATATGTTTTCTGCAAGAAAGTTTCTTTTTATGAAGTCACGTTAAGAACCAATTGTACAAAAAAATGTAAATCACTCTTTGTAAAACCTTCATCGATATATTTTGAGAGATCACTTTGAGCTTTTTTAAAACTTGATTCTTTTTATATAGTTGACCTAATTTTGTTTCAATTTAACCAAATTAAATACATGATTAATTTAGAAAAAATGTGAACTTTCCACTCGCCCTTCAATATTTATTATAGTGCACTTTGTTTGAGAATACAACACCCACGATTAAATTTAAAAAGGCTTTTGCCATTTTTATTGAACCAGTTAAAAGGAAACAAAATTTTTCATAACAATTATTATTAAATTAATTGTTTCAACTCTTACTTTGTAGAAATTATTCATAATAAATATGAAAAAGATAAATTAATTTCCACCATTTTCCATAGTGTTTTAAAAATGTATTCAAATCTGACCCAAATTATTATTAAAATAAAAAAGACGTCATTAGTTTTAAACTAATAAAACAATTTGTAAAACATGTATTTTCTTGATCTATAGTACGTCATGCGGACACAAATAATTGTTCTTGTTTTTATTTTTTGTCTAGTCTTGGTCTTTTAATAGTGTGAACTTTTAGATCCAACTATAAAATCTAGGCCACTACACTTATTTTTTAAATGAAAGACTATCAATTAGTCCATTGTTTTTATTGGATAAAAAGTAGAGAATAAAATGTCTTTTGGACTTCCACAAAGATACTAAATTTAGTGTATTTTAAACTGATTCTTCAATTTTCACTAAGTTGAATATTAGATTGGTTTGCACTGGTGAAGAAATTTCTGTTATACAAAATATCAAACCATTTGTGTACGAAATATTCGAAATACTTTTGAAAATTATTTTATTATAGTTTGAAAAAATAACGTCTTTTGCTTTTCAGAAATGTTATAAGATACTTCTAATGAAAATCGGTCAACAATCCTTTCAATCAAAATTTTTTTTTACCTGTTATAGCTCTTGCATTATTAAATAATTGTGGCAGAAAAAACTTTATTTTTTTTTCTTTGTTAAATTAAAAGTTTTCTATGAAATTTTTGTCCATTTCGAAAAAATTAGGTACCTAACGTTTAAAATATTATGCAGGTTCTATAAGTTTTAGTATAGTGAATTCTGTTATATTTGATACACCTTCATATTGATTAATTTTTGTGGTTAATAGTGAAATAGAAATAATAGGTCAATTTGAGTAGATAGATTTGGATTCTGATGAAATTGAGCACAGCACTTTATTTGATTACCAAAAATCAATTACTATTGTTCCTAACCCAGTGGGGTCTCCCAGTTCTGAATAAAGGGCTACGGTCGAACTTTAATTAGTAATTTAGCTGATCCTACAAATAATTATTTTATCAGATTTTTGTTATGGGAATTATAAATTTAAATATACTTATTAAGATCGATCTTATGGTAATAGGTATCTTTAAGTCAATAAATGAATTGGACAAAGTAGTATGTTTAGACTGCTTACAATTTTAATTTAAGAAATACATATCATTTTTCAATGAATAAATATCATTATAAACTATAACCCCACAAAATTTTCAAATTATTTGTGAAAGTACGGAAATATAATTAGATATTGTAAAACAGGTAATGTAAGAGTTGTAATATTTCAAAAATTAAAAAATTGTTAAACCTGCTTCATTGAGCAACAAATGGTTTAAATAAATAAACTGAAATTTTCAGGTTATTAGCATGGATTTAAATAAAATAAGTAATTTGTTAGGCAATGCAAAAAATTCTCAAGAATGCCAGTCTGAAGTTTTTAAATATTTAGATTCTGCGGACTATTTACTTAGAAAAATAATAAAAAAAAAACTTTGATTAGAAGCTACGTTAAAAGATACGCGTTTCATTATTTGTGTAGGTAACGGAACATTGAATTGGTAAAATCCTGGACTAAAATAATAATAAAAAGTTCTGTATTGTCTAAAACCTAGAATACAGTCATCAAATATCAACTTTTTTCAGTGGTATACGAGGTTTGTCGAAAAATGTAAATTTTGCTCAAGAGTGAAGTACCTTTATTTTTGAGGGTTTTAGACAATGCAGAACTTTTTATAAAGAATAACTTTTTTTCATACAACCACTAATAAAAAAGTTTTCCATATGGTTCCAACTTAAGTAGACACACTGTATTTGTTAATTAGTTGTTAATATTAATAGTTTGTTATTTAATGAATATTAAATGTATGAAAAGTAATCATTCATAAAATCCATTATTGAAAACATGGCTTTTTGGGCATGAATATGTATGTTTAAAAATACTAATATTGATTTTGTGTTAAAATAATAATAATAATAAAATCTAATATGAGACAAATAAAATAATAATTCAAATTAAATTAAAAAAAAATTCGATTACATTTTTTTAATAAACTCTTAAATTTAAAAATAAAAAGTGAATAAAACAGTATATTTTAAGATCATGTTCCATATTCAACACATCTTTCTATATTTTTCTAATTTTTCGGTGTGATGATATACCGTGTGATTCAGTATTCTCGAACCCCTTTAACTTTTTTATTTATTGAAATATTCGTAATGTCCCTTTTACAGTTCATTAATTGATAATAAAGTTACCAATTAAATGAACAATTTCAGTTATCTATTGGGTGACATCTATTAATGTTTTATGTTTTATTTTTTTTAATGGAATGTCAAAACTTTTTGTAGTTTTTGAAATAATAAATCAATTAAAGTTTTCCTTCTTTATAACATGGATAATAGTAAATTATCGAGAACAATAAAACAAAATAAAATAAGTATTATAAGTAAATATTCTTGAATGGGTCTTACCAAAAATAATTTAGATTATTCTGAAAAAGTTGTATTTAGCCCATTGTTAAAGTTTTATTTGTATGAGCTTAATATTGTCAGCTCACAAGTTTTCGATTTTGGTAATGAAACAATGAAACGCTTTTCTGAAAAATCGACTTTAACACGGAAAAATATTCAATTAATTTATTTATTAGGTCGGTACATCAAGTCGGTACATCATATTAAAAAAATAAAATAATGTAGGATTATTGTGTTCTTTAGTGGATTCTCTTAAAGATAATTAAAAACATTTGATTTCAGATATACTTTTTATAAAATGGAATAATTTCATCAACTCTCCCATAAAAATTTTCTAAAAATATTATGTGCTTTTTGCAAAATAATTTTCACTAAAATGCCTTCTCGATGTTCTCTTTATAAGAAACGTTTTCTTCAATATTTTTCAACTTTAGGAATTTTCAAAATGCGGACTTGAATAGTATCTGTCTTGATGTTTCGTCTATTAAATACTGTTAACAAATTTAGCAAATTTCAACAATTTAGCACCACGCGCGAAGAAAAGTGAAAGTCAGGCATCGGATATTGACAAAAAGTACTCCCGGATTTTGCTCAACTTTTACGATGTCAACCAAACCTTACAATGAGAATAAATTTGCAGGGCATTGCTCTTCTTGGTCATAAAGATCGTCAAGAAATTTCAGATCCGCAATAGTGGGAATTGACTTTCTCCCGTCCGCGACCGTCAGTTTCTCGAAAGCAATTCGGGCTTCGAAAAAAATGACGTAAAGAGTCTGTAGGGAACTTATTTGTACTTTGTTTTTCCAAACACTAGATACTTTATGTGTGAGATAAAAATTGAATACCGAATGAAAATTCGTTTTCGAACGATGTAAATGATCTATTTTTGGAACTACAAGGCGTTTAAAGTTAAAATTAAAATTTCGTAGTTAATAATTCCGAACATTTTTTCATTTCTTATTTATTTGACTATTTTGAATGTAAAAAAATAAAATATTTTCTAGGAGTTACAATTCCGGACAGAAAGATTTTTTGCAAAGAAAAACCCCAAAAATATCTAACTTCCTGTACAGTTCCTCCCAGGCGCCCATTTTTACACAAATTATAATAATAAAGTACCCCATGGTTTGCTCGCTATTTGAGAGAGCGGTGCTATTTTCCAGTAATAAAATTGTTATCAATTGAAAACCCCGTTACTGTCTGACATTTTTTTTATTTTCAAAGTATCCTTACTCTAAAAAATATTTTTTATTAAAAAAGAAATATTATTTTGAAATGCTTTTTGAACTTTAAATAGTATACTGAGGCATTCTAGACTCTTAAAATTAAATATTGCTGAACTTCTAAATGTTTATGCTACTTTTACAGAGGCGGTTCTAACATACTTTTTTTTTAGTCAATATGTTTATGTTCTATGGAGAACACAGGTTTCCTTTAATATGTTTTTTTATATTTTTTTTATTTATTATATAAATATATCTACATTTATTTTTTTTTCTCAAACAAGTCTATGTTAATTTTCTAATATGCCGAAAAAGCAAACAGTAAACATGTAGGTCTTTGGATTGTAGAATTTGTTGTAAATTTGTAGGTCTTTTTAAAATTTTATCTGATGATATTTTTAGGTGAAAATCGAAAGTTTGCATAAAGGTACTTCCTCAGAATATAATTCACAATTTAATATAATATATTCATGTGTACTCTCTTCTCCAGTTCACAAAGATCATTGACTATCAAATACATTAATTGTAAATTTATAAACTGGATTAAAAGAATGATTAAATCTCCAATATATAGAAGTTATAAATTTTTTATTGACATAAAATAATAGAACCAAGGTTTTTGAGAAATTTTTGGTTGTATGGTTATGTAGTATAAACCCTTTATACTGTAATCGTATATTTCTTGTCATGTTCTTTCTAAATTATTATTAGTAAAAGGGTGTAAGTGTTCACAGTAACATTTGTATGATAACTTTTCTATTTAAATTTCACTATATTTTGCCAGACTTAATTGTTTTTAATACCACAGATAATTTTTACCCAAAAAAATAACTGATACTGACACTTTTTGCTCTCATTAGATTTTTATAATTTCATAGAATATATAGTTATAATTTAGATATTATTTTTTTTTGTATATTTCGCCATTAATTCAAGAGCACTTGGAATATCTGAAAAAATGACTACTTTCTGTTGGGTTTCTTTAGAGTTTTCACGTAGAGTATTGACGGGTTAAAATGTGAATAACTTTTATAAAAATGGGTAGACGAATTCAATTAGTAAAAAACCCATCTCTTTAGAACAATTAATAAATTGAGTATTTACATTTAAAATCCATTACTCTTGTTTGAGATACCTTATATATTTTTAAGACTCTCTATATTTGTAAAAGTAAACAATAGTAATCAATGTCTGTCTGCATTTTTAAATCATATAAAGAGAAAGTCATTTAAGTTTCTACTAAAATATATATTTTGTAATACCGAAGCGACTGTCATTCTAATTATAACGATTTGAACAAAGTTTGATGATACGTTTCTATCATTATTCTTTCACCAAATTTTTCAGTGTCACTAAAATTTCTTTTTTATGTACGAAACGCTCCAGATTCTTTCATAAAACATATTTAAGTAATAAAAATTTTAATGGATATATTTTTTTAAACTAAAAGAATAGATAAGCTTTCAAAATTATTCCATATCTGACTAATTTCTTATAAATCGATATAGAATATCCCAGAGAAAGTTATTCACCCCTAAAGGGTTAATTTACAATGTTTTGGGACGTCCTGTATATGATTCTTATAAGATATAATAAGTTTTAGATTTTGAAGACACATCACTTTACTTGCGATTACAATGCATTTGACATCTATTATGGTTAAGATATTGAATACATTAAAATATTTAAGAATCTATCCTCGCGGTGATTAGAAAACAATAAGTACTTTAAGACGTTTTCCATCAATCATCCAGAAATCCTCGTTCGGCCACAACCCATACTCTTTCTTATCCGGAGGAGCGTGAACGGCATAAATCGGCCATTCACATCTAAAAATTTCCTTTTGAACAAACCAGTCGATGACTACTCAAATTTTACCGATACCAAACACTCTGAAAAGTAGGTGAAGGCTTAGGGCACGTGGGATTCGAAAAGTTCACGGTGGCTGTTAACGACCCGCCGGGGAAGACACGATAGTAATAACAGGTCTCGAACAGGTGTGTAACCAACCAAGTTATTGCCCCAGGATGCTCTGACAACATGAAACACGGAACCGGGAGCCACGTAAAATGGGTATAAATTTTCTTGAATTAGTTACTGTAGAAACATGTTTAGGTCGTTCCGAAAGCGTTATTTTAAAGTTAATTTTTATTAGAGTCTAAAGAAATCAATAAATTGTTATTTTTCTTGCAACAATGCGAAATGATATTTTCGCATTTGTATCCAACAGCTTAAAAATTACTAAAAATTTGGACATTTACAATTATTTTATATATAATAAAATATATTATTTGGTTCTCGAAAAAAGTTAAAAAAAACAGAATACAAACAAAAGGGCTTATATATCACCATTTATAGTTGGAAGAAGAAGAAGTAAACAAGTGTGGACTAAAAATTAACCAGGAGAAGACCAGAAGGTAATTGAAAAGAATACGAGGAATTTCAATCAGAAGAAGACACGAAATACACGTAGAAATGGTGAAAGAATAAGAATGCTTGGGGACAATGCTAACAAAGTAAATGAGGAGAAAGTGGATATAAATAAAACATTAACGAAGGGTAGGAGAGCGGTGGGAACTTTGAATAAAACACTAAAGTCGAAAACCAAAATTAGAGTTTATAGAACTATGATTTCGCCAACATATAGAGCTTTGACAAAAAAAGAAGAAGGAGAATTAGAGACAAAAATATTAAAAAAAATTTGGCAGAAAAAAGATAGGCGCAGAAAAAAGCGAACTAGGAATTAGAGATTTTCTATAAGCTTAAAATAACATGATTTATTAAAGTTCAAAGTGTACGATGCAGAGAACATGTAGAAAGAACGTCGAAAGATAAAAATATAAAAAAAGCCATTACGAGAAGAATATGAGTAAAAAGAAAAAGAATGCTTCCTTATAAGGAATGGATAGATTCAGTTATAAAAGATATTAAACAAATGGAAATAGAATAAAATAGGAAGATCCAAAATTTTAAACTATGGAGAAGGCCAGTAAAAACGATTTAAGCGCCTTATAGACCTGTGGTACTACATATTTTTGTAAATATTTTAATATATTTTTTCACGTTGTGCAGACCAAAAGTGGGGTGTTTTAAAACTTAATAAATATCATGTGAAATTTATCCTTTAAAATAAATCATTATACGTTTGCATTTTACTACATTTGTAAAATGGTTTTTAGAAGTCGGATATGTTTGAAAAATTTACCAATCTGATACATATTTTTTCAAAGAGTATTTTAGCAATACACAAATTTCCTTTTGATATATGGAATTCGGATTATTTTTTTACAATAAAAATACTTTTAAAGGTTTTTCCTTAAGTTTGGTGGAAAAAAAATAAAACAGATTGTAGAAAGTAAAATAGTATATAGAAACTTCGAGAAATGAGAAACAATTAATATAAACCTCATGCAAAATTTGGTACAAATTAAATGAAAACTAAAATTCCAATATTTAAAATTTTGGGAAAAATAGCAAAGGTTGCTTTTATTTAAAAATTATCTGCTATAGAAAAATAGTTAAACAATTTCTCCAAATGTAGATCGCCAAGTTTAATAAAATCCTCCGAATCTTATAACCTGAATCTCTTAGAAATTAATCTTCTAAATTAATTAAAAGACTTTGCGAATAATATTATATTAAACGTATCGAATTTATTTTCTGTTAAATCTGTATTCTTAAAATATTTTAAATCAATTTTGTTCTCATTTGTAGTATCATTTTCATCAAAGATTTAATTTCATAGTAAATTTAACGAGAGCCAAAAATCAAAAAATAACATCAGATCTTATTAAATACAGTTAGTGATTTTATCTGATTTATGAATGAATAACCTACTGATATACTGACGGGCAGTAAGTCAAGAAATGCCCTATTTAACCATTGAGATTTCTAAAAAGCCTCAAGGTATAAAAACAAGACACAAGATTAAATCCAGTAAACACCCTTTTTTGATATGTACGTTTAGAATTGAATTCACTTTTTATAATTCATTTCAGTTTTCATATTCGTCTTTTATATTTTTTAATTAAATATATTTATTTTCGTTATGAGATAATGAAATAATAATAGTGTAATTTTCTAATAATTATATACACACATATAATCTTCTAAAGAAGATGTAGTGAAAGTAAATATCTTCTGAAAATAATATATTCAATTCTAATATTTGTTTGCTCATTACATATTCATCGTCTACATAATTCATGTAATATTCATGTAATATATTTCTTTACTGTTTAGATATTAATTTTTCTATTTGCTATACAAGTTATTAATTTGTAAAGATGAACGGTTTACTTTTCCTTTTACCTACTGGTTTCTGAAGTAATTTATTCAATTATACTTGCAAAAAGGATAATTATTCGAGCTAAAGGATTTTATGAGTAATGCTAGAAAATTAACACACAAAAAGAATATTTGTAAGTGGAAAAGAATCAAGACAATTGAAAAACAAAGAATATTATTATAGAGTAAAGGAAAATATCAAACAATAAAACCTTTTCTATATTTTATCTTAATTAAGTTGATTGAATTTGTATTTAACTCAATATTTCAGGTCTACTTTTACTTAATCGACAACAATTGTCGATTGGTAAATCCCACGATACCACAAGAATTAAAATCAGTGTAAAATAAAAGGGGATCCGCTCTAGTTAAGTATCAAGAGCATTTTCATAACTTAGCGTGATTAAATTTACTATAATCTATAACACGCGCGTAGAAATTTCTTGTTTTTGTTTCGGTCAATGTGAAGGATGTATATACAAAAACAGGGGCGGTTTTCAAGTTTTTGCACAAAAAAATTATTTTTCCTGAGAACATTTTCGTAAATTTCGTAGCTCTGAAGATGCTTCTTCAGTGCTTTAGTTACCCCGAAGAAGAGTTTTAGCTTTACAAAAAGTTTTGGGTCTCTTTAAATAATTTTATGTCTTATTTTGAAACCTTCTACAGGAAGCCAACTGTTAATAAAAATGAACATTTTTTGACAATAAATGAATTAAAGAAAGAAAGTCTCTAAAATAAATATTATAAATATTTACCTGTTGTTTTGATAATGACTAATGATTAAAATATAGTGAAAAGATGTAGGAAATTTTATTTTTTATTTCTTTTAAATTTTTGGTGAAAATAGATTAAGCAAATAATGAAAGTTTCTAAAATAAATATTAAAAAGATCCAACCATCTGCTACTTTGAAATCTTTTGGAATCTAGAGAAAGCCAACTATGAATAAAAATATAGTACAAATTTGTAGAATATTTTTTTTTAAAATAGATAAATCAAATACTAAAAGACTTTTAATAAATAAATAAATAAATATTAGAAAAACGTATCCTGTTATTTTTCAATTTAGTGAAATCTACAACGAAAGCTAACTATGAAATAAATTTTAGTGAAGATTTGTAGAAAATGTTTCTTTTTTGTAATTTTTTTTTCTAAAAATAGATTAACCAAATATTGTAAGTTGCTAAAATAAATATTAAGAAGATTCATCTGCTATTCGAATCTTTAGAAATTTAACGATGAATTAAAATATAGTGAAAATTTGTAGATTTTTTAAAAACAGATGAATCAATTGTTGAAAGATTCTAAAATGAAGATTTAAAAAGATTCATTTGAGATTTTAAAATCATTTTGAATCTATACAAATCAAACTATGAATTAAAATTTTTTTTTATATTTTTGAAAATAGATATATCAAATATTGCGATATTTTAAAATAAATATTAAAAATATTTATCTGCTATTTCAATTATTTGGATTCTCTAGAAAGTAAAATATGAATTAAAATATAGTGAGAATTTAGAGAAAATTTGTCTTTTCTTGTAAATTTCATTTTTGATGAAGCTTTAAAAAGTTTCATCCTATATTTGGAAATCATCTGGAATATATAGAAATTCAGCTATGAATTAAAACATGGTGAAAATTTTTTTTTTTCTTTATTATCTTTTTTTTTTTGAAAATAGGTAGATGTATTAAATATTGAGAATTTCCAAAATAAACAGAAAATTTGTAGAATTTTTTTCTTTTATTTGCAAACTATATTTATTATTTTCAATATAAATTTTTTACTGCTGTTTAATGTCTTAATAAAATTCAAAATGATTTATAATTTGGTGCTTAACTAAAACTACTTAAAAATATAACTAACCCTCCCAAATTATTAAAATGGTCTTAATTTTAGAATCCACGGAGTACGTTTTATAGATAAATTGATTTAAAAAAATACGTAATTAAAGAGGTGATTTTATAAAATCGATCCGTTTATGAATTTTAGTTTGATAAAAAAAACCTTTTTAAACTATTTTTTTAAAGTGATATAATTGGTTTTTGGCTGTTGCCGGCCCTGGTCAGTGCACATACGAAGATTCGTCGAGGTAGAGGGCAGGGACCACGCATTGTTGACCAAAACCAGTGAGAGGGGTACCAAAAACCATTGCCTCAGTGGGAACAGGCCTCACCTATAAAAGTAAACTAGTGTAAGTGAATTCGTATCAGTTTTTCAAGCACCATGATTTCGAAGTGTATCGCTCTTCTTCTTGTCGCCCATGTGGCTCTCGGTCGTACCACGGGTACCTCCGCGCAGAACTCGCTCCAAGATACGCCGCGGGCCGCCGAAGGGAACTCTTATCTCAGTGATTTACGGTATATGTACAAAGTGTATCAAGAATGTGCCGCCACCGATACGTTTTCCTGCTTGAAAATCAAACTTGTCGCCGCCCTGGACCGCGCCTCTAGATCCTACACAGAACTACCCCTTTTCGAAGGAATTAAGTTCGTGAAAGACCCTCAAGCGAAAGAAGCTGCCTCGGAAATCAAAAACGAAGCTGAATTGGAGGCCACCCTTCCCAGATCGCTGGAAGATAAAGAAACAGCTTTAGATAATATCATCGCCGATAGGGTGTCCAATTTCTTGGGATCTCACACATTGCAGGTATTTTTACAGTAAAACAAATCAATACTAACATTTTTCTTCTGAAAAAAAAAAAATAATTAAATTTGCGCAAAACAAACTTCGTCATTTTTTATTTTAATTATTCGTTTTTATAGATAAAACTTCCAAGTTCTTCTGAAGGTGCAAGATCTTTGGAAGAAGCCAGAGGCAAGAAGAAGAAGGGCGGTGGCGGGCTCCTTCTCCTTCCCCTCATCTTGGGAGGAACTTTAATTCCCTTGGCCCTTGGTGCCTTGGCACTTCTCGCTGGAAAAGCCTTGATCGTCTCGAAATTAGCTCTGGTGCTGGCCGGTATTATCGGTTTGAAAAAATTGTTGTCTGGAGGAGGCGGAGCCCACGATACAGGACACGTTGAGGTTTACAGCGGCGGGCACTCGGGATGGGGCAGATCCTACAATAAGGACGTGAAGGACGAAGCACAAAATTTGGCGTATTCAGCCTACGCGCCCAAGACGAGCTAAACGTTTTGTATTATTTAAAATTATTTATTTTAATTTATTCTCTCGAAAAGCTCATTTTGTAAGACTTATTTTAATTATAATTTGTTTAATATTTAGTTGTTTTATTTATTCTTCTTAATTTGTAGATTCAAAAGTCTTTTATTATACTAGGAAAAAAATATAGTGCCATTTATGGTAAAAAACAAAAGACATCGTTTGAACTTAACATGTATTGAGATAATTATATAAATCCTACTTGGCCTCTAAAAAAAGTAAACCAGTGCGTCTGCAAATAAATGGTTAGTCGTGTTTGGTGCACAAATTGATATGCACTAACAAGTTCAATTTTATCGCATGCAAACTTAGTAATCATGCATTTTGATTGGTAATTAGTAATTCATTGCACTATTTACCATATACAAGACACGAAAAAACACATATTTCTAGCATAACTTTAATAAATAAATAAATCATTGAGCATCTCTTTTTTATTAAAACGATACAGACCGAAATCATGTATACCATAATTACCATTTTTTACTTTTCCTGCATGATTCTCTTGTATAAGGACCTCTGTTTATTTTTAAACTATAATTTAGAATATAAAAAGTATTTATAACAACGAACAGTAAAATCTATCTCATCTAGTTTATTACGATTTTAAAATGAGGTTCCACAAGAACCTATATTAAGTTCCTAGTTTACTTTCTGTATATTAATGATTTATTGTTACCTTTCGCAGTGTTGAATATTGATTTTAACCAGATTTACTGTTGATGCATAAAATTATTCTTAATTCCTACAAAAACAGTTATACACTTAAAACAACGCTATTAACTTTAACTGAGTCAAAATGAAACCGCGAAACAGATGGGAGCTCTAATATTCCACTTAATAAATATTTGGTTAACGAAAATAATATCAAACCAAAATCATACAGAGGCGGAGCGCCAGATTTCCATCTGCTTTATTTATTAAAATTGAGCTCTTATAATGAAAAATATAGAAACTAATGATTGTTGACAGATATCGATAACCTGAAAATATGTTGAAAGTTGAACATTAATCCGTCAGTTTCACATGGAGCAAAAAAATGTATGTAGTATAACAGGGCTAAAAAATGTACTAAGAAGAGTGTCGGTATCAAACAGGACTAAAATATCTCTCATTGATTCTTGTGTTGCCACTAATTTATTAATAAAAAATGTAACGTTTAATTCATCAGAATTACTCGGAGGCAAAAAAATGTATACATTTTCATATTGTACCAATATATCTAAGCAGCAATGCATTAATATCAGACGGGGCTAAAAATATAATCAAAACAGTTTCGGTATCAAACATGGCCAAAATATCTTCTATTATTCATTTGTTGTAACTGTTTTATTAAAATAAAAATGTAATAATTTGAGAATTCTTCAAAATCAATATTACAGGAAGGCAAAAAAATATATGCAGTATCATATGCGAGACCAAAAAATCTAAGCAACATTGCTTCAGTATCAGACGGGACCAAAAAATGTACAGTTTCGGTATCAGAAAGTTCCCAAAACATGTAACAATGATTCAGACAATTATTATTTTTTTTTATTTCTTGAACCATGTCGATGTAGCACCAATGATTATTCTAATTATAAGTGCGTTCAAAATACAACGCACTAAATTAGTTAAATAAATTTAATAAACTTTCTCCAAAATCGTTAGATGAGATAACCTAGTTGCGCGGTTTAGATAATTTTATAAATTAATTTCTATGAAATTAAATTTAAAAACTAGTATCAGGTTTCCTAAATTTTTTACGGCTGTTTTATAATACAAGGCTTTATATTTGCAGAAAAAGAGAAAATTATTTTAAATTTAATTCGCAAATGTAAACGAATTATTATTATAATATGAGTCGTTTTAGTGAATCGAAAGGATAATACGAATTTAAATATGGAAAGATAAATAATACATATCTTTCCATATTTATTATGAATATTTTCCATAAAGTAAGAGTTGAAACAATTTATTTAATTTAATAAATCGTTGTCATTTTTAAACGAAACAGAATATTTTAAATAAATGCAGATTTAAAAAACTGTGTCACTTAACCGGAAATAAATCATACAAAGCAATTTGTCTAATGCATATGCAAGAATTTTCATTTTCCGCATAAAGCACTAGAATTTCAGATAAATTATATTTAAATTGACTATAAAATAACTGTAAAAAAATCCGAGCGTTGTCATCTTATTGTTTTTAAAAATCGACCTAAATATTTCAGAAAAATATAATACGCAACAATTTGTGTTGGCACTGAATTACAGATGTGAATATCTACATTTACTGACATTAGCGTATGTATTTATTCAAACGAAAACCTTTCCTGTTCTGTTTCACATAAATTAATGTTTGTAATACATAATTACCTATTTAGTTTTCATTTAAGTTAGTTCTCTTCATAGTTACAAAGAACTCTTTGTGAAAAACATGGGTAAATACATTCTAGACATGGTATACTAAAAAAAGATACTTTTGTAGTTGCTAACACAGCTCAACAATTTTATAGAGGCTTGTGCTTATAAAGAGAAATTTTATAAGCGGTTTTAATGAAAGGAGTGAAATAAAAGGGTGAAGAGTTAAAAAACATTCATTCAAGGCGAAGGTGCTAATCAAGCCTTATACAGGGTTGGAATTTCTCGTTTTTACAGATTTTTTACACTAAACCCAGTATATACGAATTCGAAATAACAAGATCTTTCAAAATCTGCAAAAATATACAGGGTGTCCTACTTAAATTAAAAAAAATATAGGTATTTCCGGTTAAACCGGAAGTATAATATTAACAAAAAAATGTACATTAGCGCATTTTGCCCCCATTGCACTTACTGGCAAAATTTCATAAATATCGTCCGTTTCGTTTTAAAGATATTTACTTGGTTTTATCCCAACCCCGTATAAAGTAGATATACACATCCAAATTTATATGGATCTTTTTCCTTTATGGAATGCGACCCAAATCAATTTTAAAAGGTGAAAACAAAAATCTGTTTCTTTAAATACCGACGTCTCGGTCTTTATTTAATACAAAATTATGTACAATGGCAGATAAATGTTTATTTTTCTGTTCTTAAAATATTCATATCTTTAATCTTTAATTTTTCAATCCTTAGTTACCAATTAAACCAATCAGCCAAGCGTTTAATAATAATATTTAACAAATATTTAAGGTTAATGTTTTATATTTGTAACATTCTCACGTTTGATAAACGTTCCGTTCCCATTTTGTACAGGGTTGGGCAAAATAGTCGGAACACCTGAATTATGGCTTAAATACGACTTATACAATATTTTGACTTGAATAAAAATGTTTGTACATTTTATGTACTATTTAGTGGTTTTAACATATATGTAATATTTTTCAAGATATGACGTTATCGGGTAATATTTTAAATGCGCCACCCTGTATTTATACTTTTTTCCCAGTAGGTATGATTTTCCTTGAATTTAGCAATAGTTGGGTTAGTGGGTCTGATACTTACGTTTTTTTATTTAATATGCATTTCTTAATCGGTTTTCTTCATTTTTAAATAAAATAATATTACAGAAAATCGACCTAAATTTTATTTTAAAAAATCAATTGCCACTGCAATGATCTCTTTTTACAATCGAATGCAACAATGTTTTGAGGTAATTAAGTGTCTTGTTGGCATATTTGTGATCTCAGCAGAGCATTCGACTGTGTGATTTTATTATCAAATTAACAAAATTTTGGAATGAGAAATGAGGCACTAGACTGGATTATAATCTTTTCAATAATTGTCAAGAGTTTATCTTTGAGTAATAGAGAATATATTTCAGTAGGAACTATCAATTCTGATTTTAGAAATGTAAATGTGGGTGTCTCTCAAGGATGAATATTGGGACCTGTTTTATATATATTTTATACCAAAAACATAAAGGCATGTATGGAATGTCTGGAGTATGTAGTGATATATGTATGTAGTACAGAGGATATTTTTATTGTAGTTTTACTTAAAGATTTGGTCGTGTAGAGCGTTGCATTGATTAAAGATATTTCTAATTATTGTAATAATCTTGATTATATTTTTAATGAGGATAAAACGACCTACATGAGATTATTCACTACGAGGGCTGTCTAAGATTTTTCCGCCTCTATAGATATTGGAAATATTAATGTTAAACATGAAATTATTCGTTTTTGGGAATTTTCATCGATGAAAAACTGAATTGCAAAATTTATTTTCTTTTTAAATTAATACGATAAAATTTATTTTTGTTAATTTGAGATCGATTTTGATCATGGTCTATTTTATTCACTTCAACTCCAGTGATCGTAACAGTATGTCTCATTAACTAATAGAGAATGTAAATCGTTAAGAACTATTCATTCTGATTTTTATAATGGGTGTCCCTTAAGGCTTCATAATAGGACACAAATGCAGTTTAAGTTTGTGTGGAAATTCGACTATTGGCTCACAAATTCATATTGCTCAGAAAAAATTCTACGATGCATAGTTAGAATTTCTCAAAGAGAATCAGATAGACAGCGATGTTTTATTATTATTATTAGTATTAGTAAAAATAGTAATAGTCAGCTGGCTGCAATTTTTAAGTGTTAAAAAAACTAATTACAATGTTGACGGCGAAACAGTAATTTTTTACCCCTCAGCCCCAGTTGATTTACCCTTCTAATAATATTAATATTTATTCGTTTATAATTACTTATGTTTAGCAGTGGATAATTGATTTATTTATAAAGTAAAAAATCCCAACAAAATTGAAATATATAATTTACAGAGTGTTTCCAAATTCCCATAAACTATGTGTTTATTTTCTATAAGAAATTAGGTTGACTTTTTAATTAGGACCATATTATGGAAGATACAGGATGTTAAAGTTACTCTAAAAAAATTATTAATTTTTAAAATATTTTTTCTTTTTAAATTATACTAAATTTTTTTAGGTTTTGCAATTTAGAATGGAAATACTATAAAAGCAATAACCAAAGAAATTTCCAGTGGCGTAGCCACAGGAAAGTCACTTTGTTTATATCATATTAATAATTTATGTAAACAGATTTCAATGGCAAATTCGCCAGAAGTAGTGTATCAATCAATCCGGCAATTTCACCACCATCATAAACCATATTTCCTTATTTTCAAACTACTAAAAAGAAATATCGAATTACTTGTAAAAATATGTCTCATGCGGTAATCACCTACACAGCGAGGCGACCATCCAGGTCACTAGGTATAACTAAGGTGCAATTTGAAGTCTGTTGCGCCGTTAAGCGAACCAGCATAGATTTTTGAAATACTTGTAATCATGATCCTTTGGCTCTGATAAAAACCAGGACATCGATGGCTTTTAAACACAGTGTGTTGCGAATCGTACGCACGTGCTAACCGACCAGAAATGAAAATTTTCGTGGTGATATGCATCTTGGGGGTGGCCGTTGGAGAAGAAGATAAAGACTATTGGGGGGACATTTTCGTCTACAGAGATGTTTTGGATTTCGTTAAAGGATGTGGTATCAAGGAACTCGGCCTGTGCGTCAAGGTAACTTTTCTATTTATTAAAAAATATAGATAAAAAATATACCCATTGGCTAAAAAAATTGCTTTAGAGTTTGTTCTTGCTCTGTAAAAAATTAGTAAATGTAGTTAATTTTTATTGTGTGGAGTTTATAATCTTAAAAAAATATAGAAAATTAAATTTAAAAAAACGTGGCAAACATTTGTATTAATTTTGTTATTGACTTATTACGATTATTATTTTTAAATATGAAAAGACAAATTATACTTTCCTGAATTTCCACAACACTCCAACCTTTTTGATTTATTATGGATAGATTTCCACAAAGTAAGAGTTGGAACAATTCATTTAATTATTATTTTTATTAACATTATCATTAATAATGAGATACTTTTTTTGCCTTATTTTTCCAGTGGTTTAATTTTGACAGAATAATGCTGCTAAATTGTGATAATTTCAGCTATGTTGATTTTTATTTTTCTCTAGGGACCGTTGCTTTTAATATTAAACCAATTGGAGAAAATTTTATTTTTATGTGTTGTGTTCGATGATTAAAAAAATAATTAATTATAAATAAATCCCTTCAGGAATATAAAAAATTATTATAAACTAAATTTCAAATAAAAAAATTAAGATGGATAATGATATCAAAACAATACACTAATATAAGAGTAATTTTAAAAACAAGGAAGAATAATTGAACAAAACAAATTCGAAAATAATGTAACTACGAAAAGTTGAGACCAATGAATATCGAATAAGAATAAATTAAGATATGTTAAAAGAACCAACAGGAGAAGGAAGATATAGTGAGAAAAAAACAATGATATTTTATGGTACATTCTTGAAGAGCAGGAAAATAAAAGAAAAAAAATTTGAGATTAATAATTAGATTTATCAATGAAAGAAAAACTAAATTGGACGTCAATTATATATTGAGCTAACAAATTAAATAAAACATAAATAATATAAAATACAAACAAACAAAACAATAATGAAACAAATTAAAAATAATTAATTTCATTGTTAATTTGAATCTCCCGGTATTATTCACCGTCAACAAAATTATTACCGTTCACTACGTACCAGTTTAATGTAAATTTAAACGGTAAATTCATAACGATTCCAGTAACTTTTAAAATTGAAAAGAAAAATTTCTATAGTTTTATACAGTTAAATTTTATCTGTGGCCAATCACCCTTAATAATGAAATGATCACTTATGAAATAATTTAGTCTTCTGGAGTTTCAAGAGTTTGTTGTTTTATTTAAAAGTGAGAAAACATTTCACTACAGAAATTTTGTTAGAGCACACACTTTACTCAAGCATTTTTATTTTATTGGGTATTGGTTATTGGACAGCCACTTTATTTCTAATTTAAGAATTCATTTTATGAAATTTGTGTTTTCATTTAAAATACTGACATAGTATGAAATTTTAGACCAAACCTGGATTGAGGCATCAGCAAACTAATGCTTAGGGCTCAAGTTAAATTAGAGGGCCTTGCAGTTCTTTTTTTTTCTTAATAAATTATTTTATTTGAAATATAAGACAAACATGTACCATCATGATGACAATTTTTTTTTAATTTTACACAGTTTAATACAAATACTAATTAAAAATAGCTTAAATATGTAACAAATTAGTTAATTTAACAAGTTTTGCAGATTAACTTCATTATTGAAAAGTTATTATTTACTAAATGAGAATTCCAAAATTATGATTATCTCATACGACACCATATAAATTACATATTTTTAGAGAAATTGTTCAAAAAAATCACGTTTGGTTTAATAAATACAAACTGATGAACTCAATGTTCATTCGAAATCATTCTGTCTCTCGAATAACAATGTAAATCTCTCAAATTTTGATTTTGTTTACAAATAATTGTGTTTTATTTATAATTTGGTAGGCATTATTTTATTTATAATAATGAGGTATTAAATTATTTTTTCAAAATTTTACCATTTATGTCAAAAATTCCATTAAAATATATTGAACTTTTACAGTTTAAAGAAACGTGACATTTCATGTTTCTACCCTCGTTTCATTTAAAGTTGGTGTCATTTTATTTTATAAATTATACATGGAAAAGCAATAACGATTATTAGTATTTATTTTTAAATGCAGCAGTATGCACTATATTTTTTTTATTGTTTGATTTCATGATGTCTCTTTTAATAGTAGTATAACTTAATTTAAGGATTAATTACCTTCAAATATTTATTTATTTAGCACAAAAAATGGAAGTGGGTAAATAAATTATATTTATTTCCAACCATTTCCAACATTTGAAAACAAAATGTAACCTAAATGTTTTTGGATTCATTTTTTAAAATTTTATACACAAGTATAATTTAACGGTAATATACACCCAGTAAGATACCGCAATTATTCTTCTCAATTAAAACATACATACCCATTGCTCGTAGATTCAGGTGGAATAAAAAAAATCAGTTACACTTGAATTCATTAAACATAAATTACTTACAATGTTTGCGATAAAAACCCAGTGGCAATGTTACTGTTCTTGGAAGCTTAACGGTCTCTTATCCACAATATGTTATACGTTCAGTAAAAATGTCGAGATTCCAGTTAGCTTTTCGAAGTCAATAGGCCTTTAGAGTGTGCCATATGCCAAGTAAAGAAAAACAAGGAAATCCTTTATTACACTAACCCAATTGACTAAGCGAATCTTTCAACATTGAATTTGTTCTTAAAAGAACAACAAATATTCAAAATTATATTTGTAAATAAACAAATATAAAAATTTAGGTTATTAGCTTGAACTTCTTGCATCTGGTCTACACTGCTTCGTTTTTATTTTTTGGTTATTTTTTTGTGGGTTTTCCTGAATTTTTAATCATTCTTTGTTTATTTTTTCCTTTAACTCACATCTATTGTTCTTTGGAATGAAACATTGTTTTCTACAGGCTTTTATTTTCTTCAATACCCATTTACCTCTAGCATGTTTTTAAATTTCATCATCAAACTTGATCAAAATCCAAATATAGTGAAATCTAATCTTTCCCTATTGTTGCGATGCACTCTAAACTTTTTATTAAAATTACCGGAAACTCTGTTTTATAGTCAGCAGGAGACATACAAAAGCAACTCCTAACACTAACTGATTACTCCGTTATCCTGTTTTCTTCCTGGAGACTTTTATAGTGCATTGTTAGTTTATTTGGGACCACGTTTTCTTGTAAATGCACTTCTCTATGAGTAACATTTACTATAATCTGCGAATGTAATCTTTCGAAGCAAATAGTTCGGAAACACAGTGGCGGGTTTCAAGATAAGTGTTTGTTAAGAGGATCAAGGACCTCAAATAAAGTCGCTTTTTTGTTTTATGAAAATTAGATCTACTCAGTTTTTTCACAAGAGTTCTGTAAGTCAAATAATAACATGTAATGAATAATTGTTATTTGCGTTTAAATAAAAATACGCTTTTTTGTTTTATCGTCGATAATTTAACAACACCATACATCTCAAAAACTTTTGAGGTTGATAAAACTCTATTTCTTTCAATATTATCTTATTTGTTTTTAAAAAAAAATATTTTAAACCATATAAGGTTACATTCGCTATGTTACTTTTTTCTTTCCTACTTCCATACTTTGCATACTATTTGGGTCTATTTTCACAAAATTTTGCTGCAGAAATAATACAAAAGCTAAATACCTATTTATATTTAAAAAAAATGTTAAAATGATCATTTTGTTTTTGAAGAATTAAAATCTACCGATTTAAAAAATATTAATACAAATTTTAATAGTAAGAATATGGTAATAATAAGGTTATTAAACAAAGCAGGTATCAAAATATTAAGGTCTCAATGGTACCTTAATTTTAAATTTTAATATACTAAAAAACAATTTCAACGATCTAAGATTTTGTTTCAAAAAAAAATTGAACATTCAATGTTTCTAAAAATGTCTTAATCTAACAATACGCTAGTAAAAAATAGAGCTTATATAAACAAAGAATATTCTTCTGTTGTTTTTCTCGATGCCAATCAGCCTTTTGACAAAGTCTGGCTTCAGGGTTTCAATCGAAACTACTCGTACTTCAGTAACTAGTAGATACTCCATGGTATATATCGAATTGCTCTATTCATGTAGATCTAGGCGATAGTACAAGAAGTCATCCAGGAAAGAATCACTAAACACCATGAACATATAGACACCCAGCCAAATATAATACTAGAAGAAATATTAAGACCAAGAAATAATAAAACATTGAAGAAAATGTGAATGTGAAAATGTTCACTGAAGGTAAACTTTTTCAAGACATTTTAAATACTAGTATATCAAGCACTTGAGAGCAAATTAAGTCATACAATGTACTAACTTGTGTTTTGTTTCTTGATTAAAGTTTAATAAATAAAAATTATCAATATTACTTAATGCTTAATTATAGAGACTTTAGAGTGTCGTTTTTTTAGTATTCTTTTTTGTTTCCATAATATGGTCCTTTGTCCTCGGAGGCCTAAGGTGTTCTTTTATTGATCAGGTTTGTTATTTTTTTTCTAAGTTTCTGATATCTTTAAGCAAAACGTATTTAAAAACAATTTTTTACTAATTGAAATAATTCACCCCCTATATAAGTATTTAAATTGTAGTACAAAGAATACTGTTTGCGGATTTTTTTATCACATATTTAACCAATGAGCACACATACATTTTTTTTGAGTCCTGAGACATTAGGTTCCAAAAAGTATTAGACAAATATTTTCTGCCTAATACAATAATCGCAAAAGATATCTTTTTAAATTAAATTAATTGTTTCAACTCTTACTTTATGGAAATTATTCATAATAAATATGGAAAATTAATAATACTTATCTTTCCATACATATTTTTTTTAAATTTTCACATCTTTATGTGCATTCATTTTGTTTGATTAATTTTTCTTCCAAGCTCTACATAACGATGCCCTAATAATTCCTCTATTATTTTCAAGAAATGAAATTAAAAAGACTGGCAACTGCCATATGCGTTATTTTGATAGTTGTTGTGTATACTAAAGAAGATAATTTTTATTTTTAAATAAATAGTCTTCATTGTTAATATTAGTACTATTGCGAAATGGGCAACCTGAATTGTTTCCAGATTATGTGACGTGACGAAACACACGTCAAACTACTCAGCTCTCACTGGTGGTTGCAGTAAAATTAAATGGGATCTCCACTTTAACATCAAAATGTTGAATAATTGGTTGCCCGGTTATACTATCACGTAAACTGTAAAGCTAATATCACATGTTTCTATTATATCATCATATGGCCTCATATTAATAGAAATATTAATACTTAGATACGTGGTGTTCTATTTTTCAAATATTTTCTTAATTTCTATTGTCAAAACTGTAAAAACGACATGGATCGAAAGAGTGCGAATAAATAATATTTTAACCCATTTTGTCAAACGAAATGAGAGCCTACTCCTGAAAACTAATATATTTGTTAAAGGATTAAATTTTCAACAACCTTATTATTTATTTTCTATTATATTTGAAGAAATCTCACCCTGACTCAAAAAAAAATTGCAGAAGAAATAAAATCTAACTTAAGTGCACCAGGATTTGATTTAATTACCAGTGAAATATTGAAACAACTTACAAGAAAAGTTATTGCAGTGTTCACATATTTGTTCAATACAGCCAAGTACGTACCTGCAAGCTGGAAAGTTATTATGTTACCAAATCATGGAAATCTACCATATGAAGTGAGATTTTACAGACCGATTGATTTTTCTTTTACCAGTCTTTTACCACTCGACAATAGATCTAGTTCATAGAATAATAGATATACGTATTAGGGAAAGCCTTAGAAGAGAAAAAATCTGCTCAATTTTGTTTCTTATTGTCGGGCAAGCCTTTGATAAGATAGGTTTGGCGTAAGGGACCAATGTACAAACCAAATAAAATGTTGCCAAGACAGTAAGTAGAGGTCTTAAATTTTTTTTTGTCGGACAGATTTTTCAGAATCAAAAAAACAGAAGCCTATTAAGATCTGAAAGGCATCCAAGCAGGAGTACCTCAAGAAAGTGTAGTTGGACTTATTTGGCATATATTCTATACAAGTCACATCCCAAAACTGGAACAGGTTAAATTAGCAGACTACACATTGCTGCGTGCAACAAGACAAAATGAGAAAAACTCCACCAGAAAACTATAAGTAACAAGTGGACCAAAGTCAATTTGAACGAAACTAACTCAATATATTTTAATTTTACTGGAACAAACTGAACAATTCTCCACCTCTGATAATAAATGGATCAATAGTTCCCTATGAAAACAAATGTAAGACACTGAACACCAAGTTAAGATGGAAGAACATGTTGAGAAGAAAAAAGAAGAATTCAACCTAAAATTCAGATATTACATATGGCTCACAGAAAGACACTCCAGCCTGTTTCTATATATACAAACTCTGGTTAATGAGCAGATTTTAAAACCTACCTGGGCGTCTAGCATAGAAATCTATGGGTATGCAAAATATAGTTATATAAAAATAATTTAAATATTCCAAAATAATTGTCCTGCATGTACTGGTGAATTTTTCATGGTACGTAAGAAACACAGGCATAAAAAGAGATCTTAGCATTCCAGTGGTTAAAGAATAAATTAAAATAATTGCTAAGAAACACGAAGATCGACTTCACTTCGACAAGGATATTGAAGTATGAGTACTTGAGTTGCTAGATAATGACCATCTGTTCAAAAGAGTGAAGAGGACCAAACCATTTGAACTCATGTTATTGGACTAATTTAGTAATAATCATCTAATTATAAATTATTCATATCAAAATTAATGGTTGGTCTATTGCACCAGTTTATATCACATAAAGTGTAATAAATAAATAAAAATCTTTCCCATGCTGAAAAATGTCACTGTTTTTTATCGACTATCCTAAGAAAATACTTATTTGATACTCTTACATCCTTACACGTTCTGCATCATGGTGCACATATCTAATTTTCAGGAACGTGCTCTGAGATACTTGGACAGCATTCCTAATAACTTAGATCTGGGCGGAGGTTTAAAAATACGAGGTAACAGAGCCGAACGACTTGCCAGACAAAATGTTCCTTTGCCAGACGACGCCCACGTCAGAGAAGAGGCCGTGGACAATTTACTTTGGGACAAGGTCACCGATTTCCTTAGAACCCATACTTTCGAATTCAAAATCCCCGAGGAGACAATCAAGGATTTAGTAGGGAAACCGATAGAGGAAGGTAAGGATTTTATATTTGTTTTTATTTTATTTTCAGATTGTAACTCAGATTGGGATAGATGTTTTGGTAAAAATAGAGAATGGAGTAATAGTATAAGCATAGAGAAAAGAATTGAAAGAATAGAAACAATAGGAGAGTGAGTTATTTTTCTAGTGAAAAGCCTGTCTCGGCTGATCGAATTAAGAAAAGCTTTCAAATGCACAAAATAGAGAGACATTTGGTAAATTTCGCATTCTACATTTTTATTAAAAATTCTAAATAATAATAATAATTGACAGTATATTTGTAGAATGTAACTACGATTTCCATTAATTGTATTGTATGGTATATATTTTTATAAATACAGTGATAATTTCTATATTGTTTAGCTTACACAGCGTATACCAAATTGAATGAACACACATACACTAATAATGAAAAATTATTTAAATAATAAATAAATATGAATGGCCGCTGGACCATCTATATAATGTATTTCAATCTTACGAAAAATATTAAATACTAAACTGGAAACTCCCTGGTCCTGATGATATGGAAATTTGGCCTATATTTCCAAAATAAGTTTCTATGGAAATAAAAGAAAATATAAATTCAAATAAAGCACCTGGATTTAATGTCATTTAATATTATACGCCAAATGAATCCTCTAGGATGGTTATTAAAGTTTTTTAAGAATCTTTTTAATATTTTTAAAATAAAGAAGTTATTTGACATAGTAATTTTAGTCAATTTTTCCCTTCAATCTGTTACTCAAAAACTAAATAATTATATAGCTTTTGCCATAGTATTTTGAAGCACTCTTTTTTATCCAATTTGTATGTGTAAATCAAAAATAGTTGCGTTGAAAATGTGAAATTAATTTGTAAAAATACGAAAACAAGTCTATAAAGAATCCACGTAGTCGAACGTCATCTTATTGTTACTTCTGCTATTGATATCGACTCCAACTGAATTTCCGAAACGATTTTACATAATAAAGTTGCCAGACAAAAGGAAATAAAAGAAGTCAGGTCAACGTACCAAATAAGTATTTTTCCTTCCAAACTTTTATTGAAACTTTACTATTAACAATTTTAGTGTTATTTGCGGATAAAGGAACTAAAATATTTATTGTTGCTTTTAACACCCTATTTATATCTACATATTTATCTCTTACAGAAAATATTGAACCATAAAATACTACTAAAGGACCAACATAAATACTCTCTTAATTCTAAAAATAGTACATTTCCTTCTCTTTATTTAACTATTTTTGTTTCAGCACGAAAAAAGAAAGGTGGTGGTGGAATGAAAACTCGAACGATGTTGATGCTTCTCCAATTAAAGGCTGCGACTATCGGCGCGATAGCCTTGAAGTTGATAGGCCTTATAGCCTTCAAGGCTCTAGTAATGGCCAAGATAGCCTTCACCATCGCTAGCATCGTCGCTTTGAAGAAACTTCTCGAGACAAAACATACGTCAACTTACGAAGTCGTCGCTCATCCTCACTTTGATGAACATAGTCATTTTGACAGGTCCTTTAATTCGTTAAATCCACAGGATTTTGCATACAGAGGGTTCAACGCTTTAGGTGCCAGAAGTAACTAGAGGGTTGGTCTGGAAAGTTCTTGCTGATTCAAGTTTTTGGTTCGTGTTATTTATTATGTTATAGGTATGTTGTTTATATAGTGGGGAAAGTACTTAAAGATAACTAGTTATTTTACAAATGTCGATTTAGGAATAATAATGATGAAACGGTGAAGGTAGTAAGAACTGGTAATTCTAGTCAAATATTTTTAGAAACTTCTTATTCCATTACAAAGAATTTCTGATATATAAATAAATTAAGGCATTATTTTTAGAAAAAATGTATTTCTTCCACTTTTTCGGTTGTAAAATTTGAATCCGTACAGTAAAATAAGAAAAACGTTTCTGTAATTAGAGAATGAACTAAATAAGTTAAAAGAATAACGTTTTCTTTGAAGATAGAAGAAATCGATTTATTATTTTCTAAGTAATTAACTTTTGTGGTTATTATCCTTCTATCTACTTAATTAAGTTCCCTTTATAATTGCAATGCTCGTAAAATTTTATAGTTTCGCAAAGAGATAATAAAATGTTAATGTTAATTTGAAATCAGAAAGTTTTTTAGTTAGTGTCTAAATTTCACGTTTTAAAAACTATAAAACTTATTTATAAATATTAGCATTTATCGGTGATATGTGTTTTTAAACTAACATTATCACACTAGTGTGTTCATTTTTCCTCACTGTATTGACTTACATATGAAATTTTTGAAAAATAGATCGATGGATTATCTTACTGCCTGGATTCAAGTTTTAATCCAATTTTGAATCTTAAGACTGTTTTCTTTATCATTTTTAATTTTTTTTTAAAACTGAACTCTATAGTCTTGTGCAATATTCTAGATCTCATTTTTAATATTTACTATTTTAATATTAGAATGTTAAAATATCTTAAAAAAGTTTTATATATTATAGTTAATAAATAAGGGCTCGGTTAATTTTCTATTTATTTAAATGGTATTAATTATATTTAACCATGCCTGTATATTTAATCAAGCTTCAAGAATATTAGTATAAAATTTTTTGTTGGAGATTGATTATTATTTATATATTTATTATATTTATTAAATTAATTGTGCAAACAAAGTATTAATATGTAGATGCTAATAATCCCAGACTGTATTCAGTATAAATGTATAATTAAAATATATTTTGTGTTTCATTTAAGAATAAGAGAGGATTATAGTAGAAGTACCTGAATAAAATATACGAGAATTCGAGAGTTAGGCTTAAAATAATACTGCAAATAGAGAATAAAAATCTGGATAAGCTAGTAATACCCATTAAAACTTCTTGTCTAAAAAGAATTGTACAACACTACGCATTTCATTAAAATACGTTAATTGAAAAAACATATGTTTACTCTATAAAAACCAATAATATTCCCGATTCATCGTTTCTGATTAATTGCCTGTTTGTTGATACTCCGAAACTATTACCAACACAAACATCGAAAAATAAATCATTTCATGGAAATTATTATTATTCATCGAATTTGTTTCTAAAATAACATCAAAATTCTAAAAAAATATGGTATGAAATGGCAACTTTATTTAGAGTTTCAAAAATAGTTGATTATGCTCTTTTTTTATTAATTTTAAAAGTTATATGGAAATGTGTTTCTGCGAAAAATTCGTAATAAAAATATTCACCTGTCTAATTTTAATTCCTATTCTGAACCCGAATAATTAATGGTTAATTAAACCTCAATGTCATACTCATAGTTCATTATGATAAATTAGTTGTTTGTATGAAAACAAAACAAATATGCCCTCACTACCAAATAATATCAGTTATTAGATTTATATTTATGCTTTTCATGTTCTAAAAAAAAACAGATACCAAATGTAATGGATATGTCTGAATATATTTTTCTTTGTTTATCTAGCTTGGATTTATCTCCATAAAAAGCATATTTTCAAGAAAAAGATTTCTTTTTGTAGCCCTACATAAATCTCTATAATGACCAAAGTTGTCCGCTTAATACATCAGTGAGATTTTTTCTATGAGAAACCTAAGGAAAACTAAAAAAAGTAATGAATGTAATATGTAGTCGAGTTTATACATCTATCGACCTTAGAACTATTTTTATAATAACTTTTTGAAGCTCGTGGGCGATTAATAAAAAAAGCATGAAAATGAGCACCTTGACACATCATGTTTAAAATAGATTCAAGCTTTTTCGTAAATCTTATTTCTACTCTTTCTAGGGCATCCAAGCTGTTTAAAGCTTAATCAAGCTTTTCTTGATATTCTCAAGCTTCTTAAACTGCTTCAAGATATCTAAAGTTTTTTGTATGTTTATAAAATTTGTATAATGTGTTCTAGTCTCTTCTAAGTAACGTAAGATTTTTTGTGAATTTTTAAGCTTCTCCATATTGTTCAGGCAGTCCTTATTAAACAACATTCTTAAAACTTTTTTGAATTTTATCAGGCCATTTGATTTCTTTATTTAATATAATTACTTTCCTCAATATTTCTAAGCTTTATGAAGCTCTTTTTGTGCCTCTTTAGGATATTCAAGCTGTTTCAATATTCCTCAAGTTTCTTAGGGTTTCTTTGTAAAGCTCTTATCAGCCTTATACTATCTAAGTTATTTAACTATTTTTTAAGCTTCCTTAAGCTTTCTCTGAAATTATTCAGCTATTTTATACTTCCATATTTTCTAGGCTTGTTTAATCTCTCACTGCGGATAATCAAATTTTCTTTAAGCTTTTTTAAATATCTTCAAGCTTCTAAGGATTCTTAAACAAGTTTTTCTTTGTGTTTATAAGTTATTTAAGATTTGTGACCGGTTTTTCCCCCAGCTTTTCGATCTTTTAAAATCATCCTAAAGTTGGCTTCGATATTATCAAGATATAAAAATTTGCTCAACTTTAAATATTTCAAAAGTTTTCTTGGGTTCTCTTACATTCTTCTTTGTTTCTTTAAAAAAGTTTTATCTGGTATTTCAACTTTTTTGTTTTAGATTTTTCAAATAGTCAAAAGCTTTTACGAATTTTCCTTCAGAAAATATGTAAGGCTTCTTATATATGCCTTTATAAAAATTTTCAGAGGACCCAACTTTTTTTGTCTTATTTTTTTGTTATTTAAAGCTTTATCGAATCTTCTTGGACCTTTACAAATATCTTTTTTAGAAGTCTTAAGCTTTTACCAATTTTTATAGAAGTTTTTTATCAAACTTTTTTAGTCCAATTTTAAGTTACTTAAAGCTTTATTAATCTTTATGGGGACTTCTCAAGTGTTTTTGAATTTTTTAAGCACTCAAACTTCTACCAATTTTTTTGAACATTTATTAGATTTAGCTTTAGCTTTTAAAATCTTCCTCAAACTTTTTCAGAAATTTTTCAAGGCTTTTTCAAGATGGCTCCAAGTTCTTTATAAAACTTTTTGGACCTTAACAAAACTTTTTCAGAATTATTTTAAGTTATTTAAAAGTTCATTAAGCTTTCTCGGATCACTGCAAATATCTTTGGATTTTTCAAACCTTCTTAAGATTCTACGAAGTTGTATTGGAATTATCAAGTTTTTTAATTTAATCGTTAAATTTTTTCCAACTTTCCTACTGATCTTTTTAAGTTGTCTCAAACTTTTAAGCCATTAAAAAAAACATAATTCGCCTCTACTTAAAATTTGAAAAATAAAAAACTCACTTTTTAAGAATACAACTTAAATTTTGAATTACTGTCCTTCCATTCCCATTTTATGCAAACTCGCTTAGTTTTTGTTCTTTATATAATAGGAAGAATCTTTAATTGCAATCTTGCAAATTTTATGGGAACTACGCTAATAGCGTCAGACAAAACGGAAAGATAGCGAAAGTTAATAAAACTAATCTATTGTATGGAGGTTCACATCCTTCCTTTGAAAATTTTCTTATTACTTCACTCGGGCTGCTTTACGTTAACACAATTGAAGTATGCTTGCAAGTGATACTTTAATAAAGGTAGTAACGAACAAATTATGACAAATATTTAATAAATCAAGGAGATAAAAATTATAAAAACAAAATTGGAAGGATGTAATTAATAAAGAACAAGGACTAAAAACAAAGAATGGTATTTGTATTTTAAATTTTTAAAACTTATATTTTAACTCCACTTACAATCACTTGATATCTGAGGTAGTGAAGTTCAGTTGGTGAAATCAATTAGTCTTAATGAACCGCACACGCATTTATAAGTATTTGACTGAGATTCGGTGATCGTAAATCAATCCACTTCTAAGTTCTCAGACAGTAGCGCTTCTTAAAATTTTATTTTTTCTTTACTTTAAAAATATGGCGTTTTGGGGCCTGTAGCTAAATAGTGAAATATCGCAAGGTTATAAAATTCCACAAAGAAGTAATGACAATTATGTATTTAAAAATAAAGATTTATACATACAAACGCCACAAGTTGTTTTTTATATGTTCGAAAGAAGTTCAGAACTAACAAAAATAAATGAGCATGTCATAAAAAAGGGAATGAGTATATTGTGTTACTCCCCGTCTCCCCTCCCTTATAACCCATCATTATTAGACTAAAAAACATTTTTTCTTCAGAATTTGAGTAGATTTATAAAGTATATTTTTATTTGAATAACCAAAGAACTAGTTTTTTAGTGTGTAATATTTACATGACTAATGAATGTTATTTACAGATTTTCTTATTTATTTTTAATATTGCAATGGAAGCAGTTTTCTTTAATTTGGTTTTAATAATGTTTTTTTTTCGATTAAAGTTAATTTTTAGTTTAACCTATTTTCAATAATTTTCAACTGAGATTTTTGCTAAGTAATTTGCTAATTAATTTTTAGTGATGTCTTTTTAATATGTATTTCATCATAAAAAAGTATGTTTAAAATTATTTAATATTCTTGTACAAACTAGACTGAGCCAATTTCATTGAATAATAATAATAATCATAATAATCAGGAATAGAGGAACTGTCGTTTTATTCAACCACCAAAGTATTTTGGATTTAATAAGTAAGTTGCGACAAATAAATTAATGATGAATGGTTTTACTATTATCAAAATTAACATAAAGATCTTCTTTGTTTCTTGGACTTTTATGACCCTTTCTGACGTTTTGCAATTTAGACTACAGCAAATTATTAGAAAAGTTGAATAGATGTAGAAAGAAGTGAAGATCAAGAAATAATAAAATAAATTAATGGTTGTCCGAAATTTTACGCTAACCATTCCCAGTGAATACAGCATAACCAGCGAGACAATAGACGTAATAACTCTAAAAACACATCATTATCGGAGCACTTTCACTGAAACTTCGGAATCACTGATACATAACAAGTATATAAAACAATCCCGGGAACAATGCCAAGTTCAAATTTTCCAAAATGCTCAGCGTGTACGGTTTGACGTTCGTTCAGTTGCTCCTTTTAGCGGAATGCACAAACGATTCCATGGAAGACACTTTCCGGCAGTGTCTGATAACCCAAGTGCCGGCAAACTTGGGACATTGCCTGGGAATGGGGGCCATCACCAGGCTGCAAACTTGGGACGGCAGCCCGGAGTTCGACCTGGTGGACGGGTTGACATTAGCCAAGGACGTGCAGGAGTACAGGGACGCGTACAATTTTGCGGAAGGGGATCCTTCCAATCTGAGGTAATTATCGTGTCTCGAAATACCGGGAAGTGACTCAATAATAAAATAAATGTGTGTTAGAAATAATTTCGGTGACAACCTTTTTTGAAATTTTTTTATTGATGATTAATATGATAATAATAATAATTACAGTATTACTTACCACGGATTAGTTCTAAAACTTTCTCTTTTCAACTGTAGTGTTCACGGGCAAAATAAATCAAGATTTCGTAATAATTTAGTAGACTTTCCGTCTATTAGAAATATTTATACCTTGAAATACAGTTAAATCCCTTGATAAATAAACTTTGTGAGTTTATTAGATTTTAAAAGTTTACCGGAGTGATAAATAATCGAAACGCAACTAAAAGTTTATGGCGGATTATCTCCCAAAAGATTATTTTTTGTTAGAAACGAGATAGTCCAGAAGTATGATTGATGAAAACGGTTTTTGGAAAGTTCGTCAGATACCGTAAATTCAGAAAATATCGAGAAGATTGTGTTATTAATGAATAAAACTCATAAAAATTGTCAGAATTTATTTAGATGTTTTCAAAAATTATTTTTCAAGCCAATTTGGTCTGTTTCGAATATAAGAAAAAAATTGAATTATAAAAAGAAGAAGATCAGGAGAAATCTAATTGAAAATATGGTAAATTTGGTGTTTATTATTATTATTATTTCTGTAAAGAAGCACTAACTATCATTTGAGATAATTTTGATCACCTGGAAATATTTTTTTGTAAAATAATATTAGGAAAAATTTTATTTGAAAAAAACCAAAAAAACTGACTAAAAAAGGAGGCGAATAAGATCAGGAAGAAGGGCATGGTTTTTGGTTATCTTGTTATAATAATATTAGAAAAAACTCAATCAAAATCAATCGGAAAACTGACAACAGAAAGAAAATTGAGGATAAGATCAGGAGAACTAAGATGCAAAAAAGAACCAATTTGGTCTACTTCTTTTTTCTAATGAACCATTATGTATTATTTGCTGCATTTTTGGTTATCCAGAAATATTTGTTGGTAGAAGAATATTAGGAAAATTTCAAATAAGATTAACCAAGAAACATTACCATTAAGAGTAGAAAGAGGAGATGGGGAAATATGGGAAAAACTGACCAATTTGGTCTATTTTTATTTCTCTAACAAAACATTGGTTATCATTTGAGAAATTTTCGGTTATCCAGAATAATAATTGTAAGTCAAATATTACAAAAACAAAAAATCGAATAAATTCAACGGAGACTGCAAATAGAAGGAAGAAGATAAAATCATGAAGAATATATCGAAAAAAATAATAATTTGGTCTGCTTCTATTTCTCTAAAGAATCACTACGTAACACTTGAAACATTTTTGATTATCTAAAAATATTTGTTAGTAGAATACTATTTAGAAAAAAATCACATAAAATAAGGAGGAAAACTGACTATTAAAAGAAGAACTAGAAAAAGATCATGAAAATTCGATGCAATAAAATGGCTAATTTTGTTTGTTTTCATTTCTCTAACGAAACACTGGGTATAATTTGAGTCATCTTTTGTTATCTAGAAATATTTATTGATAGAATAGTATTAGGAAAACATTGAACTGAGGTCAACCAAGGAAACTGACTATAAAAAGAAGAAGAAGGAAAAGATCAGGAGGAATATGATGCAAAAATTGCCATTTAAATCTATCGATGTCTCTAACGAAATACTAGGTATCATTTAAGATATTTTTGGATATCTACAAATATTTGATGGTAGAATAATATTAGGAAAAAATTCAAATAATATCATCCAAAACAACTGACTAAAAAAGAAGTGAGAAAATAAGTCCAGGAGGAATATGATGAAAAAAATGGAAAATGTGGCCTTTTTATTTCCCTAAAGAAAATTAGGTATTATTTAAAACATTTATGTATATCTAAAAATATTTGTTAGTAGAATAATATTAGAAAAAAATTCAATTGAGAAAAGTGACTATAAAGAGACTAAGAAGATCAGGAAAAATTTTATACAAAAGTGGCCAATTTTTTTCTTTTTCTATTTCCCTAAGGAAACATTGGGATTTAAGTCGTTTTTGTTTGTCGATAAATATTTGTTGGTAGAAAATAAAAAGATCATTCAAGAAAAGTTTAGGAAGAACATGACGCAAAAATATTATTAAGTGGAAAAACGAGAAAATCGCAAAAAATGCTCAATATAAAAATAATGTTTTAAAATTTTCCCGAATCACAGCAATAGTTCTATTTTAAATATATCTAAAGTTCTAGTTTGCCATTATTTTCTATTTAGATTTTACATAAATAATCTGTTCGTGGAAAGTGCCTTATCAACTGTATATAAAAATGCCTATTTAGTTCTTCATGCATATGCTCTCTATCACAAAATTCTATCACCATAAAATTTCAGTGGGATCAGTTTCGCTTAAACGAAAAGCTTTTTTATGGAAAATTACCTTCAGTTTCAAAAAAATATATTCTAGCCGAAATACTTGAACTTTGGTAGAAATTCTGCTTCGTGTCACTAAAAGTCAATTCTTGTTTTGCTTGTTTTGGATCTCTACAGTTTTATATTTTTCTAAAGCTTCCTTTATCGGAAATATCTAGCACAATCTTTTTTACTACGATTCTAACAGACTACATTTTTTAAAACCAATAAAATATATAAGATTTGTTTATTTTTTAGGAGCATATTCGACTCCTTCAGCTACGTCTTTTCAAGGAGAAGCTTAAAATGGAATATGGAGTTCCTGTATCCTGGTCTCATGATGCATATCGCGCCATCTGGACCTCCTGGTGGAACACTAGAGTTTGCCTTAGATCCTCATAGAGAAGCAATCAATTTACACTCGTTAAAAGAAGCAGGAACAGGTACGTGCAACTTTGACCTTGTTCGGTAGATGGCGGTTAGTCTACCAAGTTCAAGGTAAAATTTTCCAAAATTGTCCTATAGAATTTTTTTTTTCAATATCCGCCTCTATTAATTTTTGTTAAATATAAATTTGTCATTTTCAATAAAATACTTTTTGTTTTGTAACGTACATTGTTTCATAGGAAAATCTTTATCTGTATCGCTTAGATGAGGGATTTTCCAAAATTTAAAACCACGTCAAGGGTTTCTTTTTCTTTCCATTGAGGTATGGTCAGACTTGTTTATGTGAACTTTAAATTCAAGGTAAAAAAACCAGATGGCAGTTACGTTCAATTTCACCGTTACAAAATAATAAGACTCTCAAGAATTAAATAATTTTCTATCGTATCGACCTTGAACTTGACTTTTACTTTGTTTACGTTAGATGGCAGCGAAAATGTTTTGAAATGAGAAATCTACAGTGATGAAATACGTTTCTACTTCATAGAACCTCACTAAAGATAGCGCTTAAGTCAGTTCACTCATCCTTAAGACTTTTATTTATATTTTTATGACATTGTATATTTCAGGAAGACTTTTGACGCGACAATTTTTACTCCCATTGCTACTCGGATTCAAATTTAACACGGTGAGCTTAATTCCGCTAATTTTTGGAATCATTGCACTTATTGCAAAAAAGGCTCTGTTAGTAAGCAAACTTGTTCTGGTTACTTCAAGTGCTTTTGCTTTGGGTTCTCTTTTATTTGGTAATGGACAAGGATATTCAAGTCAATGTTACACTGGTGGACAGTACACACATTTTGGACATGGAGGTCATGGTGGTCATGGTGGTCATGGTGGTCATGGTGGTCACGGAACCCATGGGATCCATGGAGGTCAATTTGGTCATCTGGGACATGGCGGATATCATGGTTACACCAAGTAAGTCAGCACAAAAAAAATCCATTTTTTCAACTTCCCAATGCTTAAATTGAAAAAAAAACAGCACTAAGGAAGGATTAGTGTTGATGTTTTTATTTCGTAAACATATTAGATCATTATGTAGGTTGTTCTACTTGCAGATTTCCAGAAGAAGACTACCCCGACTCATATTTTAGAGAAACCAATGAACAAACTGGAGATCAATTGAATGTCTATCCGAATGTGGTAAAAACCGATAAAATTGGTCATATAGATAAGACAAAGGGAAGAAATTTTGCTTGGAATGATGACGAAAAAAAGAAAAAAGAAAAGGTCATCTAAAATATTGTTCAAAATTCTATTTTATTTAGAATCAAGCATCTAGATGTAGTTAGTAACTTTATGTTAAAGTTTGTGTGCCAGGCGTTTAAATTTGGCCATTTTTTATTTGTAATTAAATATAGAAAAAAGTTTTTGTGTATTATTAAATAATAGGGAAATAAATTTTGTGAGCTAGCTCTTCCAATGGATGCATAAAAAAAATAAATTGTATGTAATTTTTTATATTTTTTCTGAAGAAGTTAAAGATCGGGCCCTACAACCTTTCCCTGGGGCACCCTTTCGTTTGTTTCTTCGTAATCACGGAATTCTTCTTTTCATTTGGTACGAGAAGACTGATAGAATATCAATAAAAATAAGCGGCACTGACTAAGCCATCGAACAATGTTATTTTCCTGTTAACAATATTAGATAAATATAATGAAATTACTAAAATTAAGCGTTACGGTAAATATTGCAACAAACTGGTCCATATATTCCTAATAATAGTAGACAATAAGTATCTTGTAATTATTGCTATCTGATGTTTTTATGCTCTGAATTTCTGCACAGACCGTTAGTTCTACATCATGTTTAGATGAAAGTGAGCGCAACTCAGAGATCAATTACTTAAGAGCTTACAATTTTTTCTATCAAACAAATAACGCAAATAATGCATTTATGTTTTAATGTAATTAATATACTCATAATTTGTTCAGTTAACATTTTTTTGGTGTATACTTAAGAAATTAGTCACTTGTCAAAACAATTTGTCATGAAATGACCTAAAGACGTTTAAATGTGACATTGTGGTCTTGGTGTTGTACCCTGTATTAAAAATACTTATTATTCTTTTGTGAAAACATATTTAACTCAAAACAGAAATTTCTTCAGTAAAGTTTGTTCCTTTGTCGACTGCTTTGCTTGGTATTAAAGACACCTTGTATGTTGTAATTTTCATGAGAATATCTGATATATAAGAATTTAGGTTATGTGAATATCGATACTTGTATTCGTTCGATCTTATGCTTAGGAGAAATTTTTCACAGTTTTACTTATAGTAATTCCATGACCTTAAGACTCTTTGGAGGAGTAGGTCAACATACCGAAGGTGTTTACCAGTATTTAAATATTGATTTTTTTGCTGATGCGGTAACTTACGATGCCATCAATATTTCAAATAATAAAATTAATAAAATAAAAACTTTTTTAGATAAAAAATCGTGTATAATATTGATATGAACATTTTTTTTATATTTATTTGTGATTGTAAGGCACTTCTTTTTTTAACTAAATTTTCCCGTGTACCAAGACGTTAATCAGTTAAATGGGTGTTAAATTATAATCAAAATCAAGACTATTTTTACCTAAAGAATACTTAGAATATTAATTTTAATGCGCTTCTAAGTGATGGTTTAATAACATATTATAAATATTACAAAAAAATAGAGATGACTTATTTTTCTGTTATCTATTCTATTCTTATAAAATTAGAATACAAAACAAACTATGAAGAATATAAATTCATTAGGTTTCTCGATCTTCATAATGTTATAAACGCTTTGTATAGCCTAATTGTTTCCACTACGTTAAAATTCCCATAATTTGTTTACGATTTTCCTCTAATTACCTTCGTCGCAACTATAATTAATAGCTAAATAGGCTAATGCATTTTATGTTTAAATGCAGTGCACAGTTATCTGATCTCCAGTAAATATTTGTTGCACTGACTTAGATTCATCTCTATTTAGACCATGAAATAATCCATTAACCTTTAAAAAATATATTATTACTAGATAGATATATAAAATAACTCGAGTTATGATTATAGTTGTAAGCGATTAAAGTTATTGTTTAAAAAATTCGTGAGCACAACAACAGTTGTTAAAAAGATACGGTCTGATGTTTACCCAAAGGTATATAGTTGATCTTGGTTGAAAAAAATGTTTAGTCTGTTAGCTGTTGCACCGAAATGCATTTTAGGTTCTTAAGTTTAGTGTTAGTTTTGTCGATTCCAAAGTTCGGAAGGTCTCAGAATGTTACCGACTTTTGGAAAGGCATGTACGTTTACAAAGAGTGCTTCTACAAAAAATACCCAGGTGTGTGCCTCAAGGAAAAAGCCCTCGAAGCTTTAAACGAGACCATTATGGACGATAGACCTATTTACATCGGAATACTGGAGATCCAGAAAAATCCTAATTACTTCCTTAACAAAACAGAAGAGGAAGACTTGCCTGAAGAAGAAACCGAGAGAAGCTTGAAGCTGAGTGATGTCCTCATGGATAAAATGGACGAGTTCTTTAAATCTAGGACAGTGAAATTAAATCTATCAAACGCTTTTGAAGGTAAGTATTTATATTACCATATTCTTATTTTCACGTTTGAATAAAGTATCAGCCACTACATTATTATTCCCATGTAGAAAATGTCACAAATACAGAATCTATTCTACTCTAACTTTATTTTTAGTGCTAAAAACATAATACATCAAACAATGTCTCTTATTAATTTCTTTTACTTGATAGGTAGGAAAGGAGGAGGAGGAGGAGGCGGCGGCAAAAAGGGAGGAAACATGGCCATGATGGCGGTGGTAGGCATGGGAGCGATGATGGTGAACATGGTTATGGGAAAAATGGCCATGATGGCAGGCTCAGCTTTGATGATAGCCAAAATATCTCTGTTGCTTTCTTTGATCATGCTGATTAAAAAAATGCAGGAAAAGGGAGGCGGAGGAGGTGAAGAGAAACACATCGTGTATGCAGACTCAGGACACAGCCACGGAGGAGGATATGGAGGCGGAGGATGGCATAGAAGCCTGGAGGACCCTCATAATATAATCTACAAAGGCCAGTGGACTGCCTCATCAGATAATGGTTCAGGTTTATAAAGTATGAGCATGAAATAGGTCTAGAACTACTTTTCTTTTGCTTCTCACAAATTTGTGTTATTATTCTCGGGAAATTAATTGTCTTGGTAATTTAAATATATTAAATATTTCTTGCAAAAATTAAAAATAATAATCAGCAGGATTCTTGCTAAATGTTCAATCGGAATTATATTTCTCTTTATTCGAGTTTAATATATTTAGTAGCTCAGGAGCACTGTTAATTGATAATGCCAAGTTGTCGAAGATGGAAAGACAAGAAACTCAACTTTCTCAAAATTGTTGTTCGGGAGCAAGTACAAAAGAAAACTTTTAAAGGAGAAACCAATCGGTTCTTTTGCTGTAAAAATAGTGAAACAGAAAGTCTGTATTAACACTATGCTTAGATTTATTAGCAATTTCTTTTATATTTTTCAAGTTTTGTCACCGATAAAAGTACGCTTTTTCTTTAGTTTGTTTTACTATTAAATATTGCAAGTACCGTAATCATTTAAAATTGTTTTAATTTTGTATTTGGTGAAAATCCGGCTTCAAACAGAAACTAAACACCTATAATCAATTTTAAGCACACCTGTCATTTTATTTCTATTGTTCTTACTTTCACGTTTACTGAGAGTCTATAAATACAATAAATACCTTTTGCAATTAATAAAACCAACTAAACTAACTGTTTTCTTTTGCAGATGATGACGGGTTTTTCTATTTCAGAAAAACTACAAAAACATGGTAGACGAATTCGAACTGAAGACTGTACATATTAAATTAGGATCGATTATTATAGTGAAACACGTTTTAATTTATTTTAGGTTAATTTATGATTGTGTTTAATTTATTGTTAACTAATTAGAAATATTAATGTAGTAGGGATATTATCCGAAAAAAGCTAAATAACTGAAAGGATAATCTTAAAGAAATATTTTAAATTAAATTTGGTTGTAGATGTGCTGTTTAATATTTCAGGTTAAATATTAGATTAAGATTTGTTAACAAAAATAATTTAATAATTTTATATATTTACAATTAAGGTTTAATTGCTTTAGTTTTATAATTTCTAATTTTAATTTTGATAACCATATTAAATCACAGATATGGTTTTCCTTCAAGTATTTTTGTAGAAATTAAACTTGTTATGCCCAGTTGTATTACTTGTATTTATTGTAAATTGTGGTATATATTACCAGCATTTTGAAATAAAAATAAAATGGTAGAGAGTTTCTAATAAAACAATAATATTTATTAGGACTTGAAAATTCTCAGAGAGTATCTTAAAAAAAATTCATTTGTGTTGCATATTTATTATTCAATACCATGAAGAATAATACAAAACATTCGTTTAAAATGGTAAATTAAATTTGTGTAGTCTAATTAAAAAAGCGATATGGTTGCTTAAGTAATTAGGTGATTTCACACATACGTTTAATTTCCATCTCAACAGGAACTCCTTAATTTCTCTTCATCTATGATTTATGACTCTATAAAAAACTATTGATTTAATTTTGACTAGATTTTCTTCAAATTTTACAAAAACTTTTCATTCCTCTAATTTCAGACAAATTTAAAATTAATGAGTTTCTTACCCGCCTATATTTAGATAATAATTTCATACTAACGAAATTTAATATCTAGTGAAATTTAATGAATTGTTAACTTAACCGATCATATTAAGTGGGAACTTACGTGCCAGGCGAAATTTAGCCTGGGGGTCAATTGTTTTGGGTACGGTCCTGCGTGAGTCTTGCACAACAATAGCAGGTGAGACCTGTTCTTCTTCTCTAACAGAAATGGTTTATGGTTTGTAGAAAGTGATTTCGGCTTCGCGAATTCTTGCAGGGTTAACATTCCAGTTTATGCGTCAATGCTTTCATGAAATATCGCCGAAATGTCTCGTCATGGTCTAGTCTGACATTGCATCTAAGTTTTATTGATTTATTTTTTTTATTTTGGAAAATTGAATCAACTGTTAGAAATAACTGATAATTTTGTACAGGTGTTTTTATAAAGGGATGTGAAGTAACTTTAAAATTAGCAAAATGTGATTTTTGTAATTCTAAATCTAATAAAATCATCAATATTTTAAATAATTCAAATTTATATAGAATTATATTAAAATATCCTAAAGATGGTGATAAGAAAAAATTAAGAATTCTAAAAGCTTGATTTGACCATAGTCACTATATCTTTAATTTAATTTTAGGTGGTAGTTATTTTGACGTTATTGCGACTTTACATTTGTGTAGTTCTAAATCATTTTTCTGACTTTTTGGTAATCCTGTATAATGAGGTTTGACTATCAGTCAGATATTTGTTGCGAAAATGATATTATAAAATCTTTAGTATGATTGTAGAGTAGATCATGAAATTGGTTATTTTTGTTGGTCATGTTGTTTTTCAAAATGTCAAAATAAAAAGCCTTATCTTTCAAATAAACTGAAGCATTTCGACAGCTGTAGAAAAATAGAATACCCTTTAAGGTATAACATCTTAGGAATTTCAAATAGATTCATTAACAATAATTAAAACAATTAAAATACATTATCCATTTTCCACCTTCAGGTCTAAAATTACAAAGAAAGTGACATAAAACTAATACAAAAATGAAATAAATTTGCAACTAACCAAATATAGGATCCTAGTAACAATACTAATCCCCTAAAAATACTTGAGGGTCTCAGTAAAGGGAATAAGGAAGTGGTAAACCGGAAAAACAAAATTCCAAAAGGATTTGTAAATTAAGTATGGATAGATGAGAAGGGTGCAGAAACATAAATTTGGTGTTCCAAAAATAGGAACAACATAGTTTAGTACCAATTGGAAAATATCGAGTATGTAAAATTCATATAAAAACAATATAACCATTTACTCCCATTAAGGGAAACAACCCACTACGCGTGGGGGAGGGAATAAACAGCACGGTGTTTCCTGCTTCCAAATGCTGTAGTTATGTTTTTTTACATGAATTTCACATACTCAATTTTCTCCGATTGTACTAGCGACTTATGTGGATCCAATAGAAGTTGTTCCTATTTTTGGAACAGCAAATTTATAGTCGTCGTTAAATGTATCTAACCTTTCGACAGTAAAACAAATTTGTGGTAAAGATATTGAAGTTTTAATTGTTTCTAATTAAAATAAATATTTCCAAACAATAGTTTAGATTCAGACTTTGACATGGAAGAAGAATTATTCTGGAAAAAGTGATCAGAGAAAAATTGAGGTGATACATTCTTTTTTTGTTTGTTTTTTGGGCTGATTTTTCAGTCACTACCATTGGTAAAAGGGTGACATTCGGAAAAGCGATCTCTTTTTTATAAATCAAACGCACTTTTTGGAATTTTTAATATAAACAGGTTTTGAAAAATAGGGTATGGGTGCATCTCAAGGGAAGTAGCTGTGAAAGTTACAAAAGCGAGATGGTTTTAAAGGTGCTGAATCCTAATATCTAAATAATGTAAGTTGTTTTGTTTTGATATGATACTATTTTCATTGAATTAATTTAAATTTACCCATATCAATATATTCACTGATATTCGTACTCGTTAAAACTTGTTGCTTTGTGTTTTACATTCTTCTTTGGTTTGGAAATTCAGCTATAAAATCCTAACATAAATTGTCTAATTATGAGATTAACTATTTTTAATTGGTTTTGGTTCGTTAAATTCCTATTAATATATGATTCAATTAATTTACACAAAATTGGGAATAGGAATATAATAACGGAACTGTTAGAAAGCACCTGTTTTATGGTAGTTAAGAGCATATTCTTAAATTTTACAAAATGAGAGCCTTGTTAAATGATATTAATATTTTTATTTTATTTTTTTTAATTTGAATATTGTTCGTGCCTAAGTGTGACATAGGGTTTATGTGTTCATTAATCTGCCGAATTTCGCAAATTTTAACTATTATCCTATTTTGTTCAATTTAATGCTCCTTGATTTCATTCATGATAAATTCCTAATAGTAAAATTCTAATAAAAATAAACGTTTAGAGGCTGGGATATATCTTTTATTTTATACTTTATTTATATCTTTACCTATAATAATTATAATTTTTTATTTTTATTGTTAACACTTCTTCCGTTTTGTGTGAAAATGATATAGATTAAGGGGTTTCCCCAATTTTCTTTTTTTAACAGTAAATTTATAGATAATTTGTACCCATTTAAAAGAAACACTGAACTACGTTCCTAATCTTTAAGGTAAGTATTGTAGCCGAATTTAAGGTAAGTTTATTAAATGTTGTTATTCTTCATTTTCTACATTTGGTTATTATTATAAATATTATTGGTTTCATGATATATAATCATAATCATGTGTGTATGTCAATTTCTTATACTATTAACTGACGATGCTAAAAAACATTTATGAAACAAAACGTTGTAGAATATCAGGAAATTTTAAAATTAATATATTTTATTTTTTTCATTTATTTTGCTTTTTTTTTACTTAATTTGTTTGATTTATTTAATTTATCTGATTTGACATATCTACTTTATTTGATTATGATTTCGTTTTTTTATTTTTATTTTTTTTTTGATGATTTAATATTTTATTTTTTAGATGTTTCTTTCTATTTTTCATTAATTTTTTATTTGAATTAGCGTGGGTGTCCTTTTTTGGTTTAACGTTTAACGCAATAAAAAGACAAATTAAAACACCCTTATAGCACCCTGAAGATGCAAGAAATGAAAATTTACAAAGCATTTCTGCAAAATTCCAGTGCGACGCCACAGGAAAACATATTGCGTATTAACTCGGCAGCACCTATAACCGCCTCGCAACTAAAAAAAAACCATCAAGTTCAAGTCCTCTGATCTTGACCGATGTAGATTGTGCGCTGGAACTTCTCTGGGTCGCTGATTTCTCACAGACTTCAGAACTTTCACTTCTTGGTGGATATGTTTCATCGTGACGTCCCATTTTCGATGATATTTGCTTTTTGTTTAGGTCGCCGAGGCAAATGAATGAAATTTTATTTGCTTCTACTCACGACGACTCACTTTCGTTTCTATTTTTTCCGCAACTGCTAATTTTTCCTGCAAATACGGAGATGCATGAAAACTTTGTTTTGTCATCGAAAAATGAAAATCGAAATTGATATGAACACTGGCATTGCACAAGTGGAGAACTATTTATTAACTGAAAAGCAGTATTTTTTATTACAATCTTATATGAATTTTAGAGCAGATTCATATAGAACGTTTCTATTAATTTGTTCATTAGTAACTTTAATTCGTGTTGTTTCTAGATTTTCATTTAATATAACAGATCACAAATGATGGTAAATGATAATAAATAATAAGTTTAAACTCTTGGCATACTGACTAATTTGAATCGTTATTATTAAATTAAATATAGAATTTAAAAATTCAAATACATAATATAAGTATAACCTTACCTAAATTGAAGATTTCAAATTATTTTGCATTAGAAATGAATTTAATGTTACGAAAGGTAAAATTGTGCAATTTATAATATTATAATGATAATTTGTTATAAACTACTTGCAAATGTTATGAAAAATAAAAAAAAATACAACAATTAGGCATGAAATATATGCTCGTTTTTAAAATTCTTTGTAGTTTCAAATGAAGAAAAATGTCTAGCAAATAGTTTTATAAAATTTTGTATTACGGTATGCTAGAATTAATTTAGTGAAGCACGTTAAAATTAATCATAATAAAAGTCAACCTCAAAATTTTTGACTAAAAAAATAAAAGAGGAAAATAATTCTTGTTTTTACTTACATCCATTTCTAGAAAGTGTTGCAGCAATTAAAGGCCGCAGTGATTTAAAAAAAAATATTTACCTGCTCTATTATATTAATGTACATACTTTTAAACAGACAATTTATTCAAAAATTCTATTTCTGACAATCATGGTATTTGAACAGAATTAATATAACATTTTGTGTTTATAATTATTAAACTTAAGTATTTGTGAAGTTAAATTTAATATTTTACTTATTCTTATAAACTCACTCTAAGTATTATTAATAATTTTTTTGTTTCTCTCTTTATACTTCATTAATATTTGGCCATCAATTTAATTTTTTTTCACTTAATAAATTATAATTTTATTCATTGACATCTTCAGAAACTAGTCATATAAGAATGTTTAGAAAATATTTGAAAAATTGTGGAAATACAAAATAAGTTTAATTTACACATTATATTTATATAATTTTATTCATAATCCGAAATTATTTTTTTCAAACCTCAAAATTATTACTTTTGCAATGTGCTGCCCCAGCAAGAGTCCTCCAAAACCTCAAAAAAATTACTTTATAATTGGCCACCAACGATGGGCTCTTTAAAATCCCATTAAACACGCATTTATTATCAGGAACAGGTTCCATTTGCATTTAAATAATAATCTTTCGAGGCGAAAAAATGCTACGTCCTGTCCAGTAATTAATTTTCCTCAAGTATGCGGTACCTCACCTAAATATTGACTCCGATAAGTTCCTCCTCGAATATTTGTAATTTTTCTGTAACCAATATTTTTATGACAACACACGCATGTCATGAAAGTATGTTAATATGAGCATTATTATTCAAAATGCGGCCATTTGTGTAAACAGTGCTAGTAAAATACGTTATAGGATGTGTGTAAGTTAATATTCGTTTAAGGATATTTTTAAAATAAATGAAATAAGAATTTGGTTATATCAGAAACTGTAATCCTTAAGAAAGTTGGCAAGCTAGCTTGTGTGAACTAACATCACTGTTACAATATATTAAAATATCTCAGCTTTTACCGATTGTTAAAATCTTTGTCCGTTTATAAGCTGTGTGTATATAAAGTTTATGAAGTTTATTAAAAACGGAACTAACGCAAGGCAATGTGCTTATTATGATTTATTTAATGTGATTAGGTTTTTTTCATTTATGGAGAAAATCAGAAATTATTCTACGGAGCACCAAAAAAATTAAGCAAAAAGAAAGAACATTAAGGATAAATCAGAATCAGAAATGATAACATTCATGAGGGAAAAGGGAATAAGAGAACTAACCAACTAACCATTATAATACTCGTACCTAAAAAATAGAATGAAGGAATAATCCGTTCCAGGAAAAATACTGACTAGAGTATTGGAAGACGGAATCAGAAAGATAATAGCCGAAAAATAGAAGATATACAATGTGGATTTAGGAAAGGGAAGAGCAGACGAAACCTGATTTTCATCCTAAGACAAGCCAGTGAAAAATTAATAAAAAAATAAAAAGCTCTACATATGTTTTATAGACCTCGAAAAGGCATTTGATAGGATCAATAGGGAAAGCTTATGGAGACCAACAGAGAAACGAGAAATAAAAAAAAGAAGGATATAAGTATTGAAGACAACGTTAAGAATAATACGAATATAGTAAGAAAAAATAATGAATAATCAGAAGAATTCAGTATAGAGCTAGGAGTATAATAAATAAGGGTGTGTACTAAGTCCATTTTTATTTACGGTAAAACTAATCGAAGCAATAAAAATCTATAAATAAAATTAAGAGATATTGGAGAATGAAAAAGATACAATTAAATAAATTAATGTTTGCGAATGCTATGGCCATATTTACCAAATCCGAAAAGAACCTACAATATAATCTATACATATTGAGTGAACTGAGAAAAATAAATATGAAAAATAAAAAGAGCAAAATCTAAAAGCATGAAAATAGCACCAACAAACATAACATTGCAAGGATAACAAAGTTAACTAAAGGCTACAAAGACCTAGAATCTGTCTTTGAAGAAAACGGGAGATACCTATAAAAATAAATGAAAGAATAGAAAAAACCGGAAAAATGTTTAACATCAGGAAATTAATTTTTTTGGGAAGAAAGGAAATGCCAAAGAAATTATAAAGCAACAAGGGAAAACACGAAGAGACAATATTAGAAATCTAACATTTAAATAAAATCTATATCCATATAAATGACAAAATAACAAACATTCAACTAAGGACGTACATGTAACCATAATAACAAATAAAAAATTACCCAAAAGAGTGATCGAAGCAAAACTATAGCGATAAAATAAAAGAGAAATGCCAAGAAAAATATGGATAAGTTCAATTAAAAATGCGAGAGAGAAAACAGTTATCCGAAAGGAAAACATTATGACAGCAACTAGAAACCGATAAAAATGGAGAGAAGAAATGAAAAAAAAAGAAATACTTCAAATGCCTTACACTTAACGGTAGAAAAGCTATGGCCGTAGAAGAAGAGAAGATGAAGAACAGTAAATTTGGAGTGGTAAAAAACAGTTTAGTTTCCCAAAGTAATTGATCAGCGGCGAAAAACAAACCGTAAAGGTGCAATCAATTGATTCAAGATAATGAACGAATGGCCCGCTCATAGTTCTGATTTGGCACCAAGTGACTTTTCACCTTTCTTACATTGTGGTTTTTTCTGTTCTGAAGAAGCCGTGAATTTATTCAAAACGCACATTGTGAGCTTATCAACTGCTGAATGGAATAAATGTTATAATAAAAGCTTATATATATTGCCAATCCTCTTATAAAGAAAACAAGCCACGTTGTTTCCTTGAATCACAACGCCCGATTATCAAACTAAAAGTTCGTTGTCGACTTCTAATTGCAAACTGTATAATGCGATATCCTTTGAGGTAATTATCGTAGCAGATGCATTAACACCATGCATACATAACATCACGTGCATGTTTTAATGTATTTAATCCATTTGATCGTTAGTGTGTTCCAGATAAACCACACATATAACCTAAATAATCATTTTTCAATTTCTCTTCTTTGCTTGAATCGATTTTCGCATCGCGTGAATTTGTTTTCTTAATCAACGAAAAACTCCGTTTAATACGCTCTGAAACCTTCACGAAAGCCAAGGAATAAAATGGATTTTTTTAGACAATTTCTGGTTAGTCTCTCGATCTCAGCAATGATTTTCAAATCGGGTTTTATAATCGTAGCGATATTATCGGTTTCTACAGCGAACAGAGGGTTTCGAGTTTTGGAAAATGTTTTAGATCAATGTGCTAGCGAAGATGAGATGTTTAAGTGTATCAAAATCCAGGCTCTTAAAGTGGTCGATCGGGCGGTTAAATTAAAAAATGTTAATTTAATTAACGGTGTTAATCTAGTCGCTAAAGAACAGCAACAAGGAAGGCAATTTGGTTTAAACTTGAACGAAACAAAATTAGAAAAGCTAGACTCAGAACAGTTGGATAATATGCTACATAATACTGCCAACAGGTAATGATATAATAAATTGATTTTATATTTTTCTTACGCGAATTATGCTGCTCATTCTTCGACATATGTTCATTCCAAGTTTGGTAAGTTGGTGTTTTTCTTATTTAGATTCATGGACACCCATCAGCTGGAAATCAAAGTCCCACATCTTGTAGAAGAAGGCAGGAAAAAGAAAGGCGGTGGCGGTGGCAATAACAACGCAGCCCTATACTGGGCCCTCGCAATTAAGGGTACCTTCCTCGCTGTAGCTTATAAAGGAATAGCTGTAATGTCCGGTTTGGCGCTAATTATGGGCAAGATGGCGTTGCTGCTTACAGCAATTTTGGGATTGAAGAAGTTGGTTAGCAGTGGTCACGAACAAACCACCTTTGAGATCATAAAACAACCTAAACATAGCGAGAGCCATACGCATTCAACTTCCTATGAAGATGAAGGTTATAGTCATCATAGGTTATTTGATACTGCTGATAATACGTCAAGAAGAATTTTTAGAACGTATATTTAGTTAGTAATTTTGCTGCAACTTGGAAAGTCAAGGTTTCTGGAATGATTAAAATTGGTTATTGTGGTGTAGAATTGGAGGCAAATAATCGCCTATTTTAGTTAAATTAGTTAAAGTAAACGTTTTTTAAATATGATAATTTTATTTTTATTTGCCTTCAATAGGGCAGCAAAATTATTCAGTACATTGTTTAAAAAAGTTTTTTGGGTCTAAGTGAGGTGAATAAATTGTATATTTTTAATAGCAATCAAGACTAAAAGTAATTTATTTATTTATTTATTTATTTATTTATTTATTAAATACTTCCTTCCTATCAAAAACTATTTTTAATGATTAATTTTAATATATCGTCACCTTAATCAGAAAATCTCCATTTTGAGTATATTTCAAGAAAATTAGAGTAAACTGCCTCATTTAGTTTGCTTCAGTTGTATTAATAGAAAATATGTTTTTCTCTTAATTCTGAATCAAAAGTTCACCAAAAAAATGAACCAAAAGCCAAATTTCATCAAATTTGGAGTAATTCAGTTTTCTGATTAGGATGAAGATATTTATATAGTTTGACTGAAGTAATTGTTTTTTTCCAATACCAAAAAAATTAATCATTACATTTTATTTAGTACCAATTCCATTTATGTAAAAATGAACCAAATAAAGATTTCAATAAATTGTTGCATTTAATGATTGTATATAATTGACACGGTATACCAGAAATTAGACTTGGCTTACTCGTAAATCAGAAGCCGTTAAACAGACATTTAATTATTTAATTTTAAAAACAGTTAAGTAAGTAATAGGTATTTAAAAAGAAATACGATGTACTAAGAAAATATACCAAACAGTTTTTTTATGAAATAAGGCGGAAAACGAATTTGTTTGTAAAAATAAAAAAATTAAATACTTCTACAATAACTTATTTTATTGTTAATAAAGTTTTTACTAGTAGTTTAAAATGATAATTAACTTTGTAGTTAATTAATTGCATTGGAATTTAGATACTACCTAAAAATAGATTTTTTCTTTTTTAGAAATATCTAGAGTATTGCTATCACATCAGACATTATAAAAAAATCGCAAATATATTTAAAATTTAAAACAGATTAATAAATTTTGTTTCGTGACTAATTAATGTATACAGAACTTTAAAAATCCCACGTATGTAAAATTCAATTCAAATGAGTAACCATATCTACTTTCTACAATTCAATTAAATATTTAGTAAAATTTGTGTCGTCTTACATATGTTATAAAAGAATTTTGGCAAGTCACTTTAATTCTTTTCGTTGATTTCGATACAATCTAAATGATGATTATGACTTCTTTTGTTATTTTTCTGAATATGTTGTATATTTGTGCTACTAGAGTGTGCTTTATTAATATTTGTTTATTCTACTGAGTTCTACTTTTTTTTATTTATTATGATACAGGAATCCGACACATTTTGGTGCAATATTTTTGATTCATCCTGTATACATTAGATATATAATGTAAAAGTAATTCATTTTGAAATTTTAAAGAACTGATGTAAAAAAGATTAAATTTTAAAATTATTGCTTTATATCTATTATATTTTAATTATTTTTATTTTGAATTTAGGACAAATGAATTTTATGATTTTAAGATTGGCCGCACTCTCTAGCAATGTTAAATCAACTTTGGCTACCTATTATTTTCAAAAATAGAATAATATTGAGATAAATTGTTGATTTAAAAGTATTTAGATTTATGTAAATGTAGAGTAGAATTGTTTTTGAATCAGGCAGAAGTAAATTGCTGCAACACTTTGTATAAATGTGATGTTAAGTTTTTGGTATACCGACTCATTTCCTAGGGAAAATCTAACTTGTTGGACATACAAGAAATGTTGTCACTAAACCAAAGCTTACAGAAAAAGTCAGAAGTATTTTTCATCCTTCACTTACTGTTGAAAAAAATTTAGATGTTAGTATTTATTAAGAATATCATTAACATGTTACACTAAATTAAATGTAGCAGGCCAAATTTCTACGTATTCTGAACTCGAAATTTTTAAAAGTAACAACCTTTTGTAAAAATTCCGACTTTTGAGTCCACAACCCTCTTGAAAATTTTTTTTTCATTTGACATTTCCCCAGTCCTGGATTTATCTGAATGTTTCCATAATATATAATTTTATAAAATTATTCCTCATCTAGCCTTTCTTTTCCAAACTTCAATATACAATTCAATTTTGTTAATAGCCAGCCTTTTGTATCATCTACTTCAGACTTTACGTTATTTCTATTTCTAATTTGATATTGTTCATATAAAACAATTATATTTGTAATTGGTTTTGTAATTTAGAACCCTTCCCATATTTATTACTTTATTATCCTACTTTCCACAAAAATATGTTTTTATTGCAAATTTTATTAAATATAATACTAAATTTTGTTTTACTAATAAGAAAAATACCTCTTTCCAAAGTAGAATAAATCTTAACACACAAACATTATTTACAATTTTACCCTCAGGCCCAATAAAGCGTCCATAAATCATAATTTTAAACAACAAACACCATTCGTTATTTAAACATATCCTCCGGGTCCTTTTTATTTCCGATAATACATTGGAATGATCAAGACAATTAATTTGAAATAAATGTCGAATTAGGAAAATGATTATTCGAAAGTGTACGATGCCACACACAAAACTCCACAATTAAATATTAATAAAACACTAGGTCAAAGGAAATAATGCTTTGTTAATTATCTGTGAGAAGTAGCACCAGTGCTTTATTAGAAAATCTTTGCAACTGGATTTATTTAAAGAGGATCATAATAAATGCAGAGGTGCCGATAAAAATTGTAAAAAAACACTTAAAGATAAGCACGATTCTCAAAAGTTTATAAAAAACAAGAAGCACAAAAATGAAAATATCAATTCAGATGGGACCCGTTTAAAATTGTATGATTATATGATTATTAGAATTTTAAAAATATAAAGCGTAAGCAGTTGTAAAAAAGACCATAGAGAAATCAAAACCATAAAACAAAAATTTGGGGTAAAAACCAACTACGCGCAATATGTTTTTAAAGTAATTTTAATCATAATAAAATGCTGGAACGCTCTTGGAGAACCCGTTAGATTTTCACTTTTAGAATCAAATTTTCCATTGTTTAAAATTTTTCCCAAGTTTATTTATTTATTTATATTACATTTTTTATCTTCTTTGTAGTATTTTACTAATGTTTTCTATTTAAATTCAAATGTGGGTCCTTTAAATTTCTACAAATAGAATTCGTCAAAATTTAAAAGTCTACAGAATTCCCATCACATAGTTTAAATAATCTAGAGTTTTATTATTCTTTAGATAAACTATTTCCCTACAAATTGGCTGTTATTACGAGAAAGTTTCTAATAAAAATAATATGTTCAAATGTTTAAGATACCGCTATTTTTAATAATTTTGCTTCTGTTTATTGCTAAAAACCAGTTATAAAATAATTGTGAAATACTTTCTCATAAAGCTCTGTCAATTATGTTGAATTGGAAGTACGCTTATGCTTATCAATTTATACCCAGTGTACAAATAAGGAAAAATGACAACCAAATTTTAGTCAAATGGAATTGTGACACTAATGACACTAAATCAACTGACCTTAGTGTTAAAAATGCATTCAATAATTGATTATTAATTTTATTATTATGTTTATTACGCAAATGTGGCTTGAAATTATTTTTCCACTCATAAATTTTAAAATAAATATGTTGGTTTCATTTTCCATTATCATCTTGAAGTGGTAAAAGAATGTAATATTTCATAAATAATCTACTTAGAATTCTATTCTGATTTCCTCGCGGTTTTCATTAAAAAAAAAAATTAATGCGTAAAGAGACGAGAAAAATATTCAGTGAAAGCTATATAAGACACGAAAGTTCAAGGACTCCGAAAATATTTGCCATACCCATGTCAAATTAACAATTAGGTATGACCGGGCAACACCCAACTACAGCTCGGCTGTGCTAAATTTATTGAAAAATTACTCATCGTACTAGAAGATATATTTTAATATTGGAAAGAAATGTCCGGAGGGTACGATTTTCCGTGACAGTATAAAATTGTATCTGTTCATTGAAAATTATTTTCAATTAAAATTCCAACCACAATGGCTCATATATAATGTTATATTACAAAAGACAAATGTGTTGGTAATATTAATGTATGTTCGATAACAATACTTGTAAAACTTTTTAAATGAAGGATCGTGGAAAATGATGTTATAAACCGAACAACACTGGAGAAAGCAATTACTAGGAAAAGAAAAACAAAAAACCATTGGGAGAAGAAAATATTACGAAGAATTGTGGGAGGGCAGAAAATAGATATAATAAAACCTGAAAGTTTGGAAGACAAAAATGTTGCGAAAAATTATGGGAGGGAAAAAAATAGGTAAAATAAAACCTGGAAGTGTGGCAGAGGAAAATATTGTAAAGAATGATAGGAGGGAAGAGACCAGATACAATAAAACCTGAAAGTGCCGAAGAGCAAAATATTGCGTAGAATGATGGGAAGGAAGAAAATAGACACAATAAAACATAAAAGTGTGGGAGAAGAAAATATTCCGAAGAATCATGGAAGAAGGAAGAAGGATCGACCAAAAAGAAATTGGAGAGAGAATCTGCAAGATTTACGGACTAGAAAAAAACAACGGCAGAAAAAAGAAACCAATGGAATATAGAAATGCAGAAATAGGCCTATAGACGCTTTATTATATTAGTATTTGTATACACATTTTAACAAAAAAATTTCAGATCTGTCTTTATAATTAATACCATTTCTGAATATAATTTTAAATATCCGGAAGTTGAAAAGAATCATAATTTTATTAAAATGATAATATAACATCTTAAATCATTATATCAGATGATGTAATAATCTAAATAAAAAAAACCGCTTGATAATATTTAATAAAAGAGAAAAATCGAAATCGAGGTCAATATACCTAGACTCAAAGCAATTTTGGTGAAAAGAATCGTGGTGCTACTTAACCATTATTCTAATAGGCGTTTTTAAAATGGAAATATTGAGATGAAACTCCTAATTCTGGTTGTAACGGAATTTCTCTCGAGTTAAACACAACATTAAAAGTATGCTAATTTGGAGATTATTATTCAAGAACGACCTCACACATGACTCCAATGAAATAAATACATTTTCATTCTCAAATATGTAAAACGAAGAGATATTTACTTAATGGGCGTGTGCAAAAGAATAATGATTTGGTTTCGATTGTAACAAGAGTAAGAAAGAATGACAATAAAAATATGTTTCAATACTCTTTACGGGGTATTTTTATAATTACAATCTGATTAATAATCCCCAATGAGCAATTGGTTTTTAATTGGGATCTCACATAGTATAGAATTGACCCTAAAATTCTTCTTCTTCCTCCACCAGACCAGATTCTTTTTGCTTGATCCAAAAGTCTGAGCCTTCATGCCAGACCTTATCAAAGGTTTGTATTACATCAAGGAAAATGGTAGAACAAATTAATAAAATTTGTTGTAATTCACATCTTTTCTATACTTTGCTATTTTTTGGAAAACTTTTTTAATACTTGGTTTTTTATACTGAACCTTGGTATTGCCATTTTAGATCTCTTGTAAGATTTTGTCCCGTTTTACACAAATATTAGATCTATTTTTAAAATCGTGTGTGTTCATATTTTTATATAAAAAAAAGCAGGAGTACAAAAATAATTTATTTTTCTATTTACTCTTTATATGGTTCAATTGAAATAACAAAATATGTAATTTTCTTTTTTTCTTTGTCCTTAGATCATCCCTTTCAGTTCTTAAAACAGCACAAATATTAAACATACACAAAGTGTTCCTAAAATACGACAAAATATACAATATTATATAAATAAATCCTACATCACAAAAGCTAACTCCATTAAACATTTTTTTGCTTTAATCATTTTCATATTTCATCTACCCTGTAAAGTTATTATATTATTTATGTTTTTACGAAAAACTTAAACACCAACACGCACATACGAGAAAATAACGGGTTTTGACTTTTTTAATGAATATCACACTCTAATGACTCCAAATCTAGATCACTTGCAGTTTCTCTAACGTCTTATATTAAAAAAAAATTACATCGTAACCGTTTAGTTTTTTGTTTGAGATTCACTCTCGTTTAATTAATCATGACGTAATGATTATACATTGAAAATAATTATAACAGGTAGCTTAAAGCAAAAAAGTAATTGATTGGTTTAAATGAAAATTGTGAGGAATGAAATAGTAGTTTAATTCTAAATTATTTGCATCATCTAGTTAAATTATATAAATATAAATAAAAAGAAAGTATTTTAACATTAATTAAAAATCGAATGAACCTAAATTAAATCATTTACACGGATACAATGCAATAAAATCTTAGGTGCGTTATGGAGCGTGAGATTGAAACTGAAACAAATGAATTAAGAGTAATTAAATATTTAATTAATTTTATTTTATTGTCTTTCCTATTTATATTTGGGGTAAATCTGCATCAATTAAATTTCTATTTTAATTTTAATAATTACCATAAAATTCGATATAAAAATAAATTTGAATAAGTGGTACCATATTGTGGTATTGGCAAATTAGGTAAAAGTTTATAATTTTTAAAGAAAAAGTAGATAATTATATATGCGGTGGATGAATGAGTATAACAATTGTTAAATCGATTAAATAACAATTGTTAAATCGATTAAAATATTTGTAGATGGTTTTTCGGCCCTTTGAATATAAAGTTTTCCTCCCTCAGAGCAGAACTAATATTTATTAAATCTAAAGAATGGAAGATATTAAGATAACCAATAAACAATATTGATAATTTTTTTTCAAGAAATATTAAACCAACTTCTATAAAAAACAAATAAAAAATTAAAAAGATAGAAAATACAGAATTCCTTTAAAGTAGAAAAATAATATTAATGAAATTAAATAATTATCAAAATCGTCAACGTCCAACGATTTTGATAAAAAAGCAAAATCTAACAAAAAAATACAAAAGACAACTTTAAAACTGTCAAAAACGTGGATTTTTTCAAACGATAATATTTTCCAACGCTCAGTTTAAAAAACCAACTAATTTTCAAAAAAATGTCAGATTTTTTTCGACTTTAATAAAGGTGTGAATTACAATAAATTTATTTATTTCGCTTTTTATTATAAAGTATCTTAAATTAATTTAAAAAAAAAGTAAGAAGCAGGTAAATAAAAAATATAAAAAAGAAAATTCGTCTAAAATTCAATAATGAAACTAAGAAAAACAAAAAATGTTCAAAATAATCATTTTTTTGCTCAAATTACTGTTATTTTAATTATAATACAAGCAAATCTGAAAAATATTTAACTATTCCGAAAAATTGGCATAAAATTTTTGAAAGGGGTAAAATCTAACAAGAAATTCAAAATCACGTAACTTTAAAACATTCAAAATTGTGGGTTTTTCGAGACCATAATATTATTTAAAGCTCAGTTTAAAAAAAACTGTGTATCAAAAGAAATTTTCAAAAAGAGATTACACTTAATTGGACTCAATAAAATTACTAGTTTTTTATATCTCAAACCAATTTCTGTAACAGGTAAAGCAAATAAATAAAAAGAATATAAAAGATAAAATAGAGATCGACAATTTGTCTAAATTACAAAAACGAAAAGTCAAATTTTTCCGAATTATTTTGAAAAAAGAGGCCTAAAATTCCTGAAAAAAAAATGGCAAAATTTAATAACAAATGCAAAAGATTCTAAACTGATAAAAAAAAATATCTAAAATCGCAAAATTTTTATATCACAGAAAATTAAAAATCCATACGCATTTCAGCCCCCTAAGTTCAATAAAATTTTAATCGATATCATGATTAATTTAGATAATGTACCCACATTTATCTGCGAACTGTACGATTCGTTTTCAACATTTTTCGATAAGCAAACCAGATTCACTGTCTTTAAAATAATTGCAGCGCCGAGAAGAAATTCTTATTCTGTTCGGAATAAAAGTATAAAGAACAGGTGGGCACTAAAAATTAACACATCCTCGACCCAAGATAACTTTTGTAGGTCAGCATCGACCAATCGGAAGAGTAGGGTAAACAGTGAATATGCTCATCGGAGAGAATTCTTAGGAGGTCACCGAAGGAAAAGAAAGGTCAACGAGTGTCAAGATATGGTATAAAACAAGAAACAAAGATTGGGGTGATCATCAGTTCGTTTTCGTCCATCAGCGGCGCGGTGCACACAGTGACAATGATTAAATTAGTGTTAGTGTTGGTTTTTGTGATAAGTGCATTTGCACAGGACAGTTTCGAGGGTACCGGCGTTCGACTGGCCCTAAAAATTTACGATGATTGTTCGAAAACCGATGGATTATCATTGTGCCTCAAGAAAAAAGCCATTACCTTCCTCGACAGGCTCAGCCGCATGGATAAACTGCCCCTCGCTGATGGAGTGGTCGTCCAAAAGGCCCCTGACGCGCCCAAAGATGGCCCAGCCCTGACTGAAGACCAACTAGACCAAACTTTACCAAGAGCTGCAGACGCCAAAGATGCCGCTCTCTCAGATATGCTCCTCAACAAAATCAGCACCTTTATCGGATCCAGATCCATCGAAGTGGCGTTGCCCAAAATCCCTACTTCCGAACTCATCGAAGAAGGTAAAATTAATCAATAAACAAAACGCAATTATTTAATTAATTATTGGTTTCTATTACAGGTCGTAAAAAGAGCGGTGGTGGCGGCGGAAAAGGCGGCCTAAAAGGAATGATGGGAGGCATGATGATGGGAATTGCAGCGAAAATGGCGGCTTTGGTCCCACTCGCTATCGCAGGTCTGTTCCTCTTAGCAGGAAAAGCCCTGATCACAGCGAAGATCGCTCTTCTCCTATCTGGAATCATCGCCATTAAGAAACTGTTCGCCCAGAAACAAGGAGGAGGAGGCGGTGGCGGTGGCGGACACGGAGGTGGCTGGCAATCCGGAGGCGGTGGCGGCGGCGGCGGCGGCGGTTGGCAATCCAGCGGTGGTGGCTGGGACAAGAGATCCTACAACGAAGCTCAAAACATGGCTTACAACGCCTACAGCCCGAAATAAACTAACGTTTATGATTTAGTCACTAGCTAATAATTTTGTTCTAATTGTACAAATATGTTTGACCGATTTTCTGGTCAGTGTTACTTATTTTTTTTTTTCTTCTTAACACAGTTTGGACAACTGACACATGTAGAGACGTTCTAGTTTTTTGTTATTGTTAAATTATTTATTGCAGATATTTATTTAATTTATTATTTGACACGTGACTCCGACGCCGAACAATGTTACCACAACATTATGTTTCTAATGAAAAGAAATAAAGAATTTGTTAAAAAATTGCTATATTATTTTTATTTCCGATTTTATACCTCATATCGCAAATGACAAAAATATTGTCAAGAATGAAATTTTTATACTCATTTTAATTATAAATCACTTAACAGCATTATTAAGGATAATCAATAAAAACAAAAAATAGAAAATGAACCACTAAAGAAAAAAAATTATTTTGAAATATATTTTACATTAATAATAATAATAATAATAATAATAATATTTGCGGGATTTTCTTTCCTACATCTCAAAATACAAATATAAACAATGTACAATTGAATTCAAATTTATTGTTCTTTTTAATGAAATAATTTAACATTTTCTTCTACAAGGCAATTCTCAAATCTGAAAATAGACGAACAACTTTTATATTTTTTTATCCTGTTTCCTTTCAATTTTTTTTATTACGACTTAGGATTTACAATCATGATTTTTCTCTATTTATTTAAAAGTTATGTTGGATTAGAATGTATGTCTCCGTGTCTATTTCGCTGATATATTTGTTAAGATATGGTATGGAATGAAGGAAAAAGAGAGAACAATTAGTGAAATCGACAATAAGGTGTACCGTATGTAGTGAATATATTTCGAAGTAGAACGAATATGTCAGTTCCAGTTCCGTAAAGATGTTTGCATCATGTGTGCATCAGTTTAAGCATTTTGTCACACCTGTAGAAAAATAGAAAACGCGCTTTTACCGGTGACTTGTTTGTTAGAAGATTGATTCAGGATACAGTTGTAAAAATATACAGGTTAAGTCGTAAATCAGGGGAAGTGGCATTTTGCATTTATTAAATGCATTTTTATCAGTCTAATCATTTGTATGTCAAATTACAGAGTGTAACATTCTCACTCGCTTAAAGAGCTGTGGAATTGAATTGTATGTATATAATAAGATACACATGATATCAATATCGCACGAAGGCGAAATTTAAACATGACGCTAGACACATTAAAGAAAAGTGTAAAAAAATATACAAAAGTCTTCGAACCTGGATTCTCCACGAAAAACCAAATTAGCAAATTTATACCAGGAATATACGCTGCTTATTCATTATTACGAGTATGTAAAGCATATTTATAAAATATACATTACATAAATAATATTATATAAATTATATAGAAAAATAAATATTTAGATGTAAGTTTAGTAAACCAACAATTAAAAGATTTCGTGCGAAAACCAATCAATTCCGTTTTTTGAAATTTCGTAGTATTAATAAAAAACTATTTTTGAAAATTGGGTTTTTTACAGTGTATAAAAGGTTATTAAATATGTATCTTATAAAAATATGTTTGTTCCTAAATTTTGTATATTTCTTACTCTATGATTTACTAATCATAAAACTAATTATAAAAGTAATTGCTAATTCCATTTATCATGTAAATGCAATTAAATACTCGTAAATATAATTCCCTTTTTTAAGACACATATTTTGTAATTGTAATTAACCTTTTTTTCATTTTCTTTCTCCCTTTAAAAAAATAGTTTGTAATTGTTTGTTTGGTTCTGTCCTAGTATTTGTACTTGAGTACCGCATTTTCAAGGAAAAATCTCCTATTTCTTTACATGAATTTAGAAACACTCTGTATAAGTTTCGTGCATTTACATAAAAAAATATGATTAACCAAAAGCATGGCGATCCACTCAATCTGGGAAATAGTAAAGTATTTTAAACGTTAATGCAAAAGATAAAAAACAAATTAACATGGTAATGGATATTGATAATGGCAATAATATAATTTCGAATGGTAATATAGAAAGAAATTTAAATCTAAATAAGTAATCATTAATAATAATTCGAATTGCCCTAATTTTTTAAAAATGTAAGAAACCAGAGTACGTCTAAACAAAACAAAGAGAACTAAATTATTCTGTACCATTCCGGTCTTTATGTTTCAAAAACATTTATACGTCCTTTTGTTCTTTTATTTCGTGGTTAATTTATCTTCTTAATAAAAATGCTATAAAAAGAAAAACTTAATTTGAAAATATTGCAGTTACAAAATAAATGACAAAATATAAGTTGCAATTATAAATTTTATAAAAAGAACATAAATTCACTGTTGATTTAGAAGACAACGTAAATCATAGAATTGAGTGAGCTTGTGTAGTTTTAAATAAATATTATTACTAACATTTAAGCGACATCTACAAGCTCACGTTTTCACTATAATAAATTGCCGTAAGAATCATTTAAATTGTAGATGGCAGCAACTGTGCTTAAAAAAACAGTTTTCTAGGGTAACAGTTATTTAAGTTACAGTTAACATAAAAAAATAACTGCAAAAAAACGATATCTTCTTTTAAAATCCTGCAAATATTTAACAGTGAATTGTTCTGCAAGGAGAAATATTTAATCAATAAGACTATTTTTAAAAGAAAATATATCAAAATTGTTGTACCCGACCAAATGCAAACGAACAAGAAATAATCAAGTTACATAGCAGGATTCTTATCCTGCTGAAGTCTTGAACCATCTTAAACTACAAATATCAAATCAAAACACTGCCGGCGAATCGCGTTTTAATCAACGCATGATGATGTTAACTTAGTTAGAGAAACGTATGTAATCATAATACTTCATTGACTTTATAGTTTCTTTGACGATGGAAATAAAAAATTTCCAAAGCTTGTAATCAATTTAAAGAGTACAATTTTATTTATGCTGGATTACCAACAAATTTCTAATTCATTGTATATATATATATATATATATATATATATGCCAGTACTGTTAAGCTAAAGTCCTCTGTTTTTTATTATCGCCATGGATTACCTAGTTTTAATTGCTGAAAAAAAAAATGCTAAAAATGATAAATATATGGAAATCATAATCACACAATAAAGATCCTATACAAAAAAATACAAATTGAAAAAATCTCAGTTTTTGAAGGTAGCGTATAGAGCCAGGAAAAGTACAACTATATACCACGCGCTTAACCGTACAATTAATCCTGAATAGATCAGAATTCAACTTAAAAATAAAAACATTACCAACACTATCATATAACAGTGAGAAGGGTGTATTGCAGAACAAATACATAAGCAAAATAACGGCAACAAAGATTAAATTTTTGAGAAAAATAACAAATACTCTAAAGAAAGAAACATAGGAAATGAAGATATCCAGGAAAAAACTAAATAAATCCCAATCATCAAGAAAACAGAAAATAGATAATTGGAATGTTATAGATACATTAAAATGATAAACGATACAGACAAACAAAAAGAAAGGAAGAAATGAACCAACTGCTGCAGATTAGATAAGAATGGAGAAACTGGAAACAGGAGTAACTAATTTATTTATTTATTTATTTGTTCACCCAAACATATGACTAAGATCTAATTACACTTATAACTATAGAAATACTACAGCCGAAGGGCTATAATATGGAGCCTGAAAAAAAGAAGAAGAAGATTTTGTTCTACAAGTGGATGTTGAGGAAATCGATTTTTAGTAGTAAATATTTTAGAGCATGGTAGAGAATAAAAATTTGGAAACGGAATGGTCATTGAGAGAATGACATTATTTGAAAGCAATTGGGGTACGACTTGTATTTTGTTTCTGAATTCTTCTACATCTTCTTCTTTCCTTTTTATTAGGCAGTTCTGCCTGTTACTTGATTAGATTATACCTTTACGTTATATTATCGCTCCATCTTTTTCGAAGTCGACCCACTTCTTTTTCCTGCTGGTAATTTGTCTCTTGCTATCTTAACTACCCTGTAGTCTGACATTCTGTTTATATCATCGTTCCATTCTCTATTTCTATTCCGCATTCGTCTTTTCCAATATACATGTCTTTCTGATTTCATCGCCCTTTAATCTGTCCAGTACTGCTTTCCCTGTGATTCTTCTTAAAACTGTCATCTCTGCTGTTTCCAAGAGCGTTTGTGTTCTGGGTGTATCTGGTCTCGTTTCTGAAGTGTATGTCATTATTGGTCTTATAGTAGCTTTGTAAAATTTTGACTTTGTATCCATTCTAATACGTTTATTTCTCCATACTGCACTGTTTAGGTATTCTACTGCTCTGCTAGCTTTCTGTATTTGGTTTTTAACTTCCTTTTCTATGTCTTCATAGGTGGAGAATGTGCTGTCCAAATAATTTTTGCTGATCACCATTGCTTTGTTTGTTTGTGCTGAATATACTAATCTTTGTAAGTCCTTGATTTTCTGCCACAAAAATTGCGTCGTCTGGATAACATAAATTTTAATTTCTTCATTTCCCATTTTGTAACCTTTGTCTCCCTCGAGAGCCTTTGTTATTTCATCCATATTATATTTAATAATAGCAGGCTTAAAAAGTCTGCCTATCTTATGTCTGTGCCTATGTTTATGTTTAGTTTCTGAATTTATAATGGAAATACTGGATTGTTAGGATTAGCAGCAACAATAGAGGTGTAAGACAAGAGAAGATGCTATCTGAAAAAACGATTTTAGATTTTGTATGTCATCCTTGTGCCATGTTTGTCTTTTCTACGTCGTTTTAATTTTAGCTTACACACTGTGAGATTTGGTGATTAATAAAGAAATGCAAAACGGTCCCAACTCATTCTTAGTGTCTAAATCCTATGCACATAATAAAATTGTACAGCTTGTATGTACCGCCAAAACGAGTGGGTTAAGTAAATATAACTTTTTTCTAATTTTCTTGTATATTTGAAGCCGATATAACAGTCCTTCCAATCGTTATCTTGCTCTTGACATTACTTCCGCTTAAAAAAAATGTTCTACATGAAAACCACTTACGACATGCGATTTTCTTTATCGTTTTGTGTTAAATCATCCTCAGAACAGGTCAACCGGTAACCCTAAACCATTGTAGAACTTAAGCATGCATTTTATTTCAAAATGTCTCTAAGAACACAACTTTTTATTCTGGTTTTCATCATTTGCTTAGTGGCAAGTGTCAGTGGATTTAGTTGGTTGGGTTATGGAAATACAGGTAATATAGAAGAAGACCAAGTGCTTAATAAAAGTGTAGATAATATAGGTAATAATTTGTATTGTTTTATTCATACAAGGCACTATAAAAATTGGTATTTTTAATCTTTAAGTATTGCAGTAATATATTTTTATGTAGATATATCTATTTCATTCTATTTTGTAAAATACAGATAGAAATAAATAGTAATTAGTCTTTATCACGCTCAATCTATAAATGTTAAATTGTTTTCCAAAAATTTGTCAAATTTTTGTATTTTGGTTAAAAATATCAGAATTAGAATAAATAATTATTTAAAAAAATAATTTAATATAAATATATATTTCTACTTTTCAAAAAAAGAAAGAAAAAATTACTAACTTTGAGTACCTGTACAAAATTCCAATAAATATTTTTTTAATTAAAATCAACATCTATAATTTTATAATTATTCTATATCTTACAATTATTTTTCTTTTCAATTAGGTGGTCTGGAAGAAGCTAGGAAAAAGAAGAAAGGAAAATTCCTTTTCACGTTTTTAGTCGCCCTTTTCATCATAAAGGGTGTCCTCATCCCTTTCGCGTTCAAAGCAATGGCTGTCATGTCTAGTGTTTCTGTAACCTTAAGCCTCATGAGTCTAATAATTTCTTCGTTAATTGGATATTCGAGAGCAGCCTGGAGACATCTTGCACCGACAATAAAAATTATTCAAGCCAAAGATCCTTGGAGCAGGGATGAGGGTTTAGTGAAAGGGTACAGTGGGGGTTTGGATTATTGGGGAGACAGTGGGAATTTGGAACAGGTTTTAGCAACAGAAGATTTGGAGCATCATCATCATTATTATCAAAAATGAGTTGTATTAATAATTTACAGTATTTAAATAGAACTAACTATATATTTTATTGTACGTATATCTAAAATAGGAGTGACATGCAATGTAAGAATTTGTTTAAAAAATCTAGTGGAAATAAAAATTTAAAACCACTTTGTATATATAATTGGCGATTATAGTTTTATTAGAAAAAAATTCAAAATTCTGTATGATTTTTTTAAGTTTTTTTGAGTCATTCCCCTTATTTCTATCTTCTGGTTCTTCCATCTCATTACTTTAGATGGCAAAAAAAATAGTTTTGAATTGATTGTTTCTATCCTTACTTTCTGAAATCTATCCATTATAAATATAAATAAATTTTCGCAGTTTTTTGTAAAATTTCTTATATGTCGTAAGTTTCGCATTACATGTTTAATTTCCCATTATAAATATTAGAACCCATGAGAATCAGATAAAATATATTATACAAGATGATTTTATATTATAAATTTTCTAAGTAACCATATTCTTCATTTTCTAAAATAATAATGGTTAATATTTTTTATTTAGTCAAAAAGTTCATCTAAAATAATTGAACTTTCCAGATTTCATTGTTCATTCTGTACTATACACTCAGCAGATTTTAGATATTTCTTGATTTCAAACTTCAAAAAATCAAGTTCCTGTTTTTTATCTTCAAGAACTTCCACTGTTATTTCAATTGTTTTGTTAAATGTATGTTTGTGTTGAGTCTCAATGAGGTGTTTTGCTTAATATAACTTATTTGGTTGTTTTAATCTATAAGATCGAAAGTGTTCACTGTACCTTATTTCAAAATTTCTAAGAGCCCGGCCAATATAGACAGGGCAATTTAACTTGTAAATACATATTTTTTTTTTAATTTAGGAATATTGGGTTTTACATTTACAAGAAATATACATCATTATTCATTACTTTAAAAATATTACAGAAGATATTGTCTGAGATTTAATGTTTGATTTTTTTTTTGAAATATCTCCAGAATGCCTAACAGTTCTATATGATCTGTGTAGCATATTATTGCTTCGAAAATTTATAATATAAAATCATACTGTATATATGTCTTGTCTGATGTTAATTGGTTCGAATATTTATAATGGGAAATCAAGCATATACGTGAAAAATCTGTCAAATGTCTGACGATGCTAGAAATGCGAAACTTAAGTCATATAAGAAAGTTTACAGAAAGCTTTAGAAAACTGTGGAAATTTAAGATAAGCATAATTTATCTTTTATATTTATAAAAAATAGTTTTCTCATAATATTTTCTTAGTATATGATTTTTTCTAAATGAATCAATCTGGTCCCGAAAAATTAAAACATTTCGGGACTTTTTCTATGCAGTAATTTAAGAATAAAACCGCAATTACTTTTACTGTTATTAATACTTTAGAATTAATCACGGTAAATTATCCTAGAGCAAATCATATTATTTTTAATTGTTTATTCAGATCTACTCGACTGAAAAATTATAAAATACCATATAGACCAGATGCAAATCATTTAAAACTGTTATGTACTTCCCTATTATTTTGAAATGTCCAGTTACTTCCATTAAAAACATAATAGAAAATAAATATGTTTTTAATATAATGTGTACATTCAATGAATATATGTATGAAAAAAATATTGTAAAGGATACTTTTATGAATGTAATTAATCTAAATTTAAATTTAATGTACGTATCATTCAATCAAATTGAAAAAATTGAAAGAAAAACAAAGAAATTGTGTTCACTCTTTCAAAAAAAAACGAGTGTGTTTATAATGTATGGAAAAATTATTTTTAGTTCAAATCTATTAGTAAAATTGTTTGTTAATAACTATATATTCTCGAATTAGTTAATCCCCTTCTGGAATACGTAAATTGTTTTAAAAATAAATATTTATTAATTTTGTTGTTATACTCGATATGCAAAAGTAAAAAACGTACAATGTGAAAACTTGTCCAATATTTATGAATTATTGAGCAACCTGTATAATCATTTAAGTTGCATGTAAAAGATTCATTAATTTTAATCGTTTAAAGTCGTTATATGAGTTTTAAATTGTAAAAATAAAATAAGTATTTTAGATCAGACATATTTCTCATTGATATATGCCACTTGTTTATTTCTTATTACCATATTACAACAATAATAAATTATATATATTACAGATTCCTATTCCGCATTTATAGATTCTAATGTCGTCTATAAATTGAGCGATTTCTCTTATACAAAGATATATAAAATTATTAAAAAAAATCTTACAGTTACAAATTCCTAAGTAGATTTTATTTAAAAAAATTTATTTATCAGTTTTAAGAAATACAATAAAATTTGTATATATTTTTACAAATTAACTGAATTTTTTTGGTAAAAAATACAAGGTCTTCCAGTGTGAAATCCCCCCATTTTCTTAGCTTTGATATTTTTACTATTGATCCTCTTTTAATTGATTTGCTAATACAAGTAGCAATCAAAAAGTGTGAATTTTTGTTAGTTGTTAAACTTATTTAATTTATATTGAACCCAGTTATTGCATTTAAAAGTCAATACATGGACAGGCAAAGCATAATTTTACTCACACTATATACTGTAATGTATGAATCTTGAATATTTTCCAAGCAATAAAGTAAAGGAGAACTTTTTACTGGAGCACCCTGTATAATAAATACAATAAATAAAATAATAAATACCTATTATAGAATAAATAATAAAATTTAATTTAATTTATACATTTTCTAGTTAAAGGTGATACAACGAAAGAATTGTCGTTTAGGTTCCATGTGAAAACTTAATATTGAAAAATGTATTTTTAATAATCTTTTAAATATAACGCTCCCAACTATAATGTTTGTAAAAAAGTTCATTGTTGCTCTAAAAATAAAAACAATTTAATAATAAAAAATAGCACTGCAAAATTTGGTAAATTTTTATCATCATCAAATACAATCCTCATTCTTTATTTCTGAATGAAATAAAAATTTTTTATAAAGATCTATGGTTATTATTAGACTTTAGGCCCATTACGGCAGCAAATAGGGCAAAGAAAAATCCTGCAAGTCCTGTCGCTCCTGTAAGAAGTACCAGCCCTCCTAGCATTACAGGAATTAAGGTGAAAAATTTCAATTTGTACGCTAATAAGAGAGGCAGAAGGAATCTCTTAAATTTTTTCTGGTATTTTCCTTTTTTACCTCCAACCTGCCGACTGGTATCGGCAAATTCTAGAAAAGAAAAAAATCTCGGTTAGCAAAAAAAATCAAATGATGACTAAATCAACTATATCAACACTAAATAAATTAAAAATTAACGTAAATGCTAAATTTCTTGATTAAATATATAACAAGAGAACTAGAACAAATTCGATCTTTTTTTTATAAAAATCTAAGATTTATTCTAGCAATTTTGCTGGATTTTAAGACGAGGGAGATACGCGCATGCGTCAGTCACATGTGAATGTCATACCTGTCAATGTCACACCTGTCAATGTCATATGTGATAATGTTAATTCTGTCAATGCAATACCACATTTGTTAATGTCACACATGTCAATGTCATATGTGTCAACGTTAAACCTATCAATGTTAAAGCTGTCAATGTCAATATCAAGCGAATATTAATCGCGGTAAATTCGAATTATTGCATATTTTCATATAGAGATTTACATGAAAAAAAAAAGAGTTGTTTTCTTGCCATCAGGAGATCGTGATGAAATATGCTCAACCGGTAATAAACGTTAACCTTAATAGTTAAATAACTATTTATTAGTAAAAAATGTTAAATACTGACACAAACACTTTGAGTTCACAATGTAAAAATAAAATCCTACAACATGATGAGATTTCCCCTTTACAATTTCATATTTTTCCAAAAGGAAGAAAATATTCAACTTAAACTAGTTTTATTCATTTTCAAATAGCCTGAAGTTACAAATAATTTCTGATTGAAAATGAAAAGTAAAGTGTGCCAGGTATTTGTTTCTCCTAGCCATTAAATAATTGTGTTCTTGGAAAATCAACAAATTATACCCGCATGTTAGAATTAGAACATATGTATACAAAAAAGTGTTATTTGGTTTGGATTACAATACGCAATTACTGGACTATTTCTTACGTTTAGTGTATTTTGAAAAGAAATTTTTCTGCTGCACTGATTTCTACTACTTTCGATGTCTATAGATACGACACGGCGTGCATGTAACGGAAATTATAGTATTTTTATACACATTTTACCTGATTTGTGTAGTTTTTTTTATTTTGCTGATTATGATTATGAAAATGTCCTGTAGTGTAACGCTAAAAGCACAGCTTAAACATGAGGCATGAAACAGCAACATGCTCTATTAACCAAGTAATTTCAATTTCTGTAAATTTAAAAATAAATAATATTTGATAACCAGACGAGGATGTTTGTACTTCAAAATTATAGAGCTTAAGAAAAAATAGTCGTTAATTATATAAATTTTGGAAAGAATAACAGTTAGATTAAAGCCCAAGGAACAATTTTAAGCCCTACATTTTTATTTATAGTTCTATGGTAGAATTTTAAAGCATACTATTAAAATAACACAATAATAGCACTGTCAACATTTTCTTGATTGTTATTTTTAATTTGAATTCATTTGATGGAATTTGTAAATTTTAAATAAGTTTAGGTAAAAATAGTGACGTAGTAGAAATATCGTTTTTAACGGGTGATATCAAAGGATAATTGACAGTCAGTAACTGTACTACTAAAGCATGGTTACAGTAATGATACACTAGATTATGTCCAATCACATTGTGTCACGAACTGTGCATTCTTCACTTTGTTGTGAATATTTTCACTCTAATTTAAATTTATGTTGAAAAACACGAAGAAAACCAATATTGATTGAATCTGTATCTGTATTTCAAAGATTGGTTTGGTGTAAATTTAAAGAACAATGTAAATACCAATATAAAATACAGGGTATTCTAAAGGGAAATCAGAAATTTAGTTTGGTTAAAATTTAATTATCACTCGTTATAAAACTTTCAAATTTAGCACGTGCCTTTTTTGATACATTTAAAATCAAATTTTTGGTCGGGTTTCAAAAATTTTACCATTTTTCTCTCTCACAAGTTTATCTAAATAAAGATCACTATCTCTAGATCATTTTTAAATGTATCAATAATTTTGACATTCTATGTTATAGAAAAAGAAATATGGTTATTTTTTGTTAGGCTGAAACTAGATTTTAATTTATTTTCGAATATGTTTTTTTTTACTACAATGAAAAATTCGAATTTTTTATATATATACAAATAGTGTGTGTAGGAGATAACCGGACTCACGCATTTTATAGAGTGTACTGCATTAATTCTATGTCCATGTTTCGGTTCTAATTAGAACCTTTATCAAGATACTGCAACAGGTTATAAGATCATTTATTTTTATTCAAAGATTTACTCACTGTAAAATCGTCAATCACCCTCCATCTCGGTAATGAGACTTGCTGATCAATCAATAATAGTGAGTGATTTTGAATTGTCAAAATTTGTCACATCTAAAGTTAATGTATGTGTAATTAATTCTAAAATACACTGTATAATTTCGCAAAAAAAAATTTAATTTGAAATTTTCGAAAATAGCTTTCGGTACTATCCTGGTAATTTCAAAATTTTCAAAAAATTACATCCTAAGCGAGAATCAATAGGACAGTATTTTCCCAAAATATTAAGGTCGTTAGTGATTTTTAAAAGAATCAATTTTCAAATTCGATCTCTGTTGTTTTTAGTTCAAAAATACATGGTCTATTTGATCATTACGAAAATCAGATAATCAAAAATAGATGTTTTTTAATTGTATTAAATTCTTAGCTATAATTCGTTGTTAGATTATTATTTTGAACGAGTGATATTTTAATTTCTAATGACCTATTTCTTATTATTGTGTTAAAAGTCGTTGTCAAAGACATTTTTTTCTTTCCAAATATGGAAGATGTGGGTTGTAATTAAAACACCGAATATTTGTTGAAAAGAGAAACTACGAATATGGGAAACCTAACCTAACCTACCCTAAATGTGACTTTTTGCATAAATAGAAGATGATTCTTAAAATATGTAATTTACTAGTGGTATTGTCTTATTCATATATTTTATCAATAATTCCATTGAATAAAGAATGACAGTGTTGACAGAAAACAATTTGAAAAATCTTACGATGTTAGTTGAGAAATTTGGAAAAAGAAATTATAAAAACATCAAAAAATGTAAATAGAAATGAATGTTATTTAGGACATTTATAATGAAAAATATATATCAGACTAAAAGAGTCCAAAACTCACTTATGGTATTAAAAAAATCTCAAAATAAATTAAATTTTGTAGTATTTGATAGTATTTGCAAAAATCATAACAATATTATTACGCAAAATATATAGAAACCACATTTTGACTAACTATTACCAAAAGAATCCAAAATTTGAGAATTTAAATGTTAAAACCTGGCTAATTGGTCTTAACCAAAGCCATTATCCAATTGGAATAAATGTTAAAACAATAGTTTGAAAATAAAAATGATAAACATTGAAAATAAAATTCTCACCGGCTGTCATGGGTATCCTAGTCTGCAAGGACCAGGAAGCCGTGGTGGGATAAATGGACCAGGACGCGCCCCATGTGGCCAGATCCCTGCTCTGCTGCTCTTTCCCATTAGGATGGCAATTCAAAAATTTCCAACAAAAAACCATCAAAACTAAATTACACCAGTTCATTTTCAATTCACGAAACCCTCGGAACTGCTCCAAAAAATTTACATATCCGTATAATTGAACCACTGCCGTTGCTTTAGAACTTTATCTATTCACGTTGCAAGAACCGCAGCGGAGAAGCCAGTGGTGCCACCACAAGAAATTCACAAGATTGGCTGAGAGTCGCACCTGACCGTTCCGTAGTTTTTCATGTACTTTGTAACATAATGGGCACTGCTAATGTCAAATATTATCCAGAGTTACGCTTCAATTCATCCAATACAACGGACCGAGTGCGTAACGCTTTTATTCAAACAGAGGCGGACAAAAAATATTTACAAAAAAAATATTTGCCATTATTTATATGTGAAATGAGTTTCAGAAATAAGAAAAAACTAAAGCTATATGCATAAATCCTTGTTGGGTGACAAAATTATAACAAGTATGGTTAAAATGTATATTAAAATTGACTAAAATCTATGTTCTTTCAATATTTGTATATAAACGACTTCCTCAACGAGTAAAACAGGGATATTTCTTCTTCTTTTTCTTCTTCAATCTTCTATATCCTATTAGGGTGTCGAATATATAAAGCTTAAGCTCTAATTCTTTACCCAACTTTTCCATTCCATTTTCCATTTAACTAACGTTTCCATTCATACCGGTCCTTAGCTAATATTCTAAATTCTTCCATCGTTTTTCCCTTTTCTGTTTTTTTTCCTTCATTCTATCCTCCTAACTTTTTCTGGGTCTGCCTTTTATTTGTATTTTTGATTCTATTCTATTCTATGTCAAAGCCATTTTAATTATAAGTTACTATTTTTTGCGTTTATCTCCTTTACAAATTTCCTTACATTTTTAATTCTCTCTCGTTTTCTTTTTTATCCTGCTCTTTTCCTTAAGTATTTCATTTGTATTGCTGTAATTTTCTCCTCATCTTTCTTCTGAAGTACCCAAGATTCGATTGTATAGGTTGTAATACTGTTAATAATACAGGTTGTGTGCTTTTTCATTAATTTGAGATTTAGTTTATCATCCTGCTTTACCATCCATACATCCAAGATATGGATGCAATTTTCAATGTCTGTCCATTTATATGTATGTATTTTCCTGTCCTGTTATTCCTTTGGTTATATACAATCTTCTTCATTTTGAATTTTCGGTTTTCATTGTTTCAACTCTTACCCTATGGAAATTATTCATAAAAAAATGGAAATACAAAGACCACCAATTAATTTTAACAGCTAAAACGAATTAGATAACAAGTAATTTGGATAATTGTGTGCTGTTTTTGCAAAAATAAGTCTTAGTTAGGTTCTGCTTCAAAGTGAGGTTTTGTTTGTTTGGTTGCTGCCCTGAAGATGAATCTTTAAGGTTCCCCACAGAATATAAAAGATTTCATTTTTCTTGAGTATTCATTTTTTCAAAATAGAAGATCCTCCGCCAGTGTTAAACGTCTTTAAAATTTTATTTCTTCCATTTGAAATGACAGTAGATTTATTAATCTAAACAGTTAGTTCTTTTGATGGACAACTAAGTAATCGTCAATATCCATGTTTGTAATTTGAAGAAATCACGCATCTGGCGTTTAAATGTCTCCGTTGTGTTTAAGGTAACGTTACTTTTTATTGTTAAGTCAAAAATCTGTCATCAGTTCGAATTTGTTAACTAATAATAAACTTTTTTATAGATTTTTTTATTAAGGCGAAAATATTAACTTCTCAAACAACTATTTGGTCCCAAATATTTTCCAATTAATATAATTGGATTTAAAATTGAGTGCTGCGTTAAATCATAATTTATAAAAATTTATGGCTTTGGACGGAAACATAAAAGCAACTTTTGGAATGGACAAAGATATTGAAGAAAATACCGTAAAGAGAATATTGGACTAATGAATAATATAAGATTTTATTTGTTTTTTGTTCTACGCCAGTGTTTTAGAAGTGATACATTTCAGTGTCTAAAATAATGATCGCTTTGATATGGAAATTGTTGTCATTTCGAGAATATTATAATTTAAAATGGAATAACGGAGATATAAAGCGTGTCTTTGCACTACGTAGACAGCTAATTCGTGTGTTTAATGTTTTTCCTATTATTACAGGCGTACTGAAGGACGTCAACCAAAAACCGTTTTTTGTCTGCTACTTATTAGCTTACAGCTAATTTAAGAGAGTCGGAATTAAAATGATATGTCCAAAAATTTCAATTGCAATAATTAATTAATATATTGGTTTCTTTGTAGTCCTTGTTTTTTTGGAATATTGTAACGGAATTTCTATCACATATGATTAAATTTAGGAAAATTACTATTTCCAAGTATTAAATAAACGAATATGATTAGGATTCTAAATTGTTAATCAAATTATTGGTACAATTGAGTTTAAAATATTTATGATCAATTTTGAAACAATTTTTGAGATATTTAAAGGTAAAAACAATTTTTTATTAATCCTGTATAGAAAGTTCAAAATACTTTTTAATTTTTTGTATACGGTTTAATTCCAGTAACGAGTGTAAGTTAAAGTTTAAATTAATTAAATCTAGCGTCACATGAAGTTATTAAATTCACAATGTACATTACTTTTATTGTCTATGTTTTGGTAACAAATTTGATACACTTTTTTAGTTCAAAACTTAGCCTTTAGATTAAATGAAATGATTTGTTATAATCTTCTATAATACAATATAACTCCAATTTTCGTCAATAAGTGCAAGTGCTTCAAAACTTCTGTGTTTATTTCTGGATTTTGTTTTGGTGATGTCTTTCTTTTTTTTTTAGTTTGGAACAATAACAAATGTGGATTTTTCTGAGAAGACCAATTTTATTATTCATCATCATGCAAAACAACAGCAGTAAATCGTCCATTTCTAAAAATTAGTTCATACTATGCCAAAGTCTTGATTAAAGAAACAATTATTTACCTTATTTATGTTTTGCAAATAGTTGAAATCATACAAATAGAAAAGTGGTTTTAAATTTTACTATATATGAAAATTAGTTTACTAAATTTGTAGAATTTTATGCATAGCATAATTGACTTTTACATAACAGCAGTAGAGATTCTTCTTCATCCCGGAGTGCCACTTACTTTGGGGGTGAGGGTAGTTTTCATTGGTCAATTTTTATAGTGTATATTAGCGAAATGTTGATTGGTTGAAGTAAAGATTGTGGACGTGATAAATATTATTTTAACTTGTTTAAAATGAGTGAATTGATATATCTACACTTAGTAACAGTTTGGTAAAAGATTCTGTCAAAATAAAGTTTAAATTTAGAATTAGTTTTTAAATCAATCGTTTGTAATTTGGAGTAAGCATTCATGAAAAAACGATTTTAAGTTAATTTAATACCCTTAACTCGCCATGGGCCTTACTAATTCATTTATTCATTACAATTTGTGTATATTGTATTTTAATTTTAGTGCTCAATTTAATAAATTTTGGTATTCATTATAACAATAAAATGTCGGTATCGTTAGATTGAAAATACTTAAATTTTAATAATAATTAATGTAAGCAATAAAGTTTTATATGCAATTAATTTCATAAAACGGTCAACACATATTAAAACGATGGTTATTATATTCTCTATAACATAAATAACCCTATTGCTTTTGCATCTGCGGCTCTATTATGCCATTATATTTTTCACATTTTTACTGTTCATACAGGTATAACAAAATATAGACTCTACCGCAAATTTAACCACACATTTATAAATTATAAATATGAACATAATCACAAAAGAAAATGTAACAGCTTACAAGTCAATCATTTTGTAAATAAAGAGAAACAAAAACAAGGAAATAATGAAATCTTACAAAAAAATATTTTAAAGGAGTAAGAATTATAGACATGCTTTGGAGAAACGCAGAAAATCTTATAAAAGGTCAATTAGACTGGTTCACTTCTTGATTTGTACTTTTTTGGTTTTCATATATGCCACTAGTGGCTTATAAAAATAATTTGCTGTGAAATATAATTATATACAATGCACAGATTTTACTTGAATATATACATATATTTAAATATAATATCTTTCTTATGTGTCTTAAAGAATCTTCTACTTATTACACATTTTAAAATATCCTCCGCTTTAATTTTTTAAACCAGTACGTACCTATGATAAGTATTTTTTGAAATTATCAAAAAAAGGTAATTTATTTACAATTCTGTACTCTACTGTCTTTCAAACTCAGTTGTATTCACTTCAGAAACTGCATAGCAATTATTAAAAAAATATTATATACAGTTACATGTAATTAAACAACTAATCTGTTACTTCTGTTTAAAATTCATTCATTTATTAAGATTGGTTAACTTATCACATTTTAAGCATAATCTCAGTAAAATTATTCAGTCTCGGAAGAGGTGTTGAACACTTATCTAATCCATCAAAACAAGAACAGTATCATTGGAAAAGTGAAGACGCTTTGATTAACTCAAAACCTACTTAAACGCCATTTAAATAACAAACTGTAGATGAATAATTTCATAGTCGTCAGGCTCGTTATCTATTGCAAATAAGTGTTTTATTATTATGACCTACAATGCGACTGCTAATAGCAGATTAGATTTCTGATTAAATTTACGTTTAATTGAATTGGTTTTTAATTAATAGTTATTTATGCATATTATAATTAAATGTCTTAATAAACTGTTTAGATGTTATTCAAATATACAAATTCTTTCATTTTAAACCGATTAAAAACATTAATAATTTTAAAATACGATTCCATCTTTTGAAACTTAAGTTTAAAAAGTGTTGAACAGATGTTGGAATTTAAATTGAAACAATTTTTATTAGTACAAATTGACTACTAAAACAATGAGTAATTTTATTAATTTTATTATTGTAATTTATATAAAAATATTGAGCGGTTTTTCGGAACCAGTTTGTCAAATTAAGTGGTTTATTATTTCAAAATCAAAATAATTAATTATTTTAAACAAACTTGAGAAGTTCAACTGTTAATCATGAAATAGTTAAGCACAAGGATTTCCAATTTATCAATTCCCAAAGGTATAGTTTCGATGAAATTGGTTTCTTATTTTTCTCTTTCATGAATCTCTACAGTTAATACTAGATGAATTAGATATCTACGAAGTACACTTTTCCTATTATTTTACAAGAGTATCTTCGACAACAAACAACAGAAGCAACAGATGTAGAGAAAAAATGGAGAAAAATAAAAACAAATATAATGCAAACAGCAGAAAATACCATAAAAAAGCAAACGATGAGAAATAAAAACAAAGAGTGGTACGACCACGAATGTGAAGAAAATGATGTAGTAGATTGTAGTAGATAAACATATCGAGTATCAAAGAAAATGTAATATACAGAAAGAAAAAGAATAAACAGATTAATAAAAACTTAAGAGAAACTATAGAAGACAGAATACAATTTTACAAGAAGACAAAGCAAATATTATAAATAATAAACCAAGACTTAAAATCAGAGAGAAGAACGATGAAATAAAACAGGATCCGATAAACATGGGAGGAATGTGGAAACAAAAGTTTGAAAGAACATTAAATGCATATGAAAAAGGGCCATTATAGTAAAATAACTTTGACAAAAAGAAATATAGAAAGAAATAAGAAGACTACGCAACAGGGAAGCGCCGAAGAAGATAAGATAGAGGCAGAACTGTTGAAAAATGGAGGAAAACAGCTGCAATAACTTTTAGAGGAAATAAGGAAATAAGTTAAGATACCAGAAGAGTGGAACACCAGTGTAAAAAAAAGAAACAAACTGTAAGAATTATAGAAAACAACAAAGATTAGAATATATAAATCATGAATACGACCCACTGATACATAAAAACTCCTAAAAATATGCCAAAGAATATAATGAGAACAATATTTGGTCCAAATATAACAAATATTGAAGAATGACGAGGTATAAGAAATAGTAAAATAGAAGAAAATCTCGGAGGGGAAAATATTGTTAGGACAGTTAGGGTACATAAAGAGGAGAACACCAATAGTAACGATCAATAAAAATACCCCTGAAATAGAGAACGACATCAAAATATAAAAATAAAACCAAATACAAAAACAGAGAAGAATAAAGAAAAATAACGAGAGCAACGAAGACAAATACTGAATTGTGATGATTGAGAAAAGAAGAAGTCCACCTCAATTAACAAGCAACAATTTCCAGTATTGAAATGCTAATATGAGGATGATGATGATAGACTAAACTCAAAATTTGCAATGTTTAGAATACATCGTTTACTTTTGATTGTTTCTAAATGAAGACCACTTACGTTGAGATGATTAAATCAGGAGATGGCAAAGGCCATAATCAAGATTTTTTTACTGATATATAACAGATTGGAAAAAATTATAACCTAACGATAAATTATGAAAATGTATGAAAATAATGAATACTTGTTGTACTTGAAAAATTTTAAACGGTTAAATTATATTGTTAGTTTAATACAAAAAAATGTACTGATCTATTATTACTAAAATTATGTGTAGTATAATTTTCATGAAACGTTTTACTACTGCTTTATTATGTACGCTTCATTTAGTAACAAGCTGACACTAATTTCTTGCTTGTGATTTTTAAGTTTATTGTTCTCATAAGTCAGTTTTATCCTCATTTTCTCTTAACAGTGTCTATGGAAGCCATAATTTTCGTATTCCTTAAATATATTTATTATGGCCATTTTTATGTGAGGACCCACCCTATTTAATAATAAAGAAAATATTATTAATATATTTTACCTGATGTATGGACAAAAAACTTGAAAAATCAGACGCCTTTATTAGAAAGTGAGCAACTCAAGTTTAAAAATACGTTAAACAATACATTTGAATAATAGGATAATATGATCCACTATATTTTATAATATTCTTACGCTAGTATGTAGTTAAATATCGCCCTGTACGAAGAACTTATTTTTGATTTAACATTTTCTAAATTACAAAGCTGATAAAAGTGCATTATAAAAATTAATTCCATTGGAAAAATTGTGATGTCAGTCATTTCTCAATCTAACACTTAGAGACGTTTCGACAAAATGACACTTCCATCTACAAGTCTTCGGTAACTGCTTTTTGTTATACGTAAACTATGCATCTTCTTACAATTTAAATAAATATAATTTTGTTTGAAAAAATGTCCCTTGTTTCACCTGCAGTCGATATTTTTAAATAATTGAAAAAATGTCATGAAAATAAAAATGGTGAATTATTTTAAATTAAATAAGACTAACATCTATTGAGCGATTTATGAATTAATCGAGTTTACTAGATCAGATTCCTCTATTAGTCCGGAAGTATGTTATATATATAGTTGTTATATAAAATTATGTGAGCATATAAATTTCTCTACGCGAACTTGTTCTGATTTACATGGTATCACAATAGATGGCATTACTTATAATTCTAATTTTTAAATTTAAACAAATGAAAGTATTAATTTTGTACTTCGAATAAGGAAAAAATTACGACTTATTGAAATCTTAAACTTATCAGATAAAAGTTGATATGATTAAATACAAACTAAGATTTCTTAAAACTAGTATTGAAAATATCCCTGTACAATTAACATCCCCAAAATTACTTCTTTATTTTTAATAGTCATGAATCAAATTAATTTTCCTGAATACAGATAAACATTTTTAATTATATTGAGTTGTCTATTTGTTCCTCTTTTATCTACGATTTTTTATCTAGAATTAATTTCCTTAATTTCCTGACAGAAATCATCATTATTTCAAAAACATTTATAAATAGTTACCAATTTTGAAAAATAAAACAAAATGAGAGTGTCGAAAATTGACCAATAAACATTTTTATCTCTATTAGCCCGCTCTATATTTGGGTATTATACTAAATTTAAAAAATAAATTAAAATACATTTTACTATTTTTATAAAATACTTATCTCAATTGGAATTCTTTCATTGGGATTTATTTTTTCGCGTTTACTAGTTCCAAATTTTATTTATAGAAATAAATGGAAGAGAATAAAGTTAGTTTGGGATAATTATTGATCCGACTTTGAGAGAAGAGTAGGTATTTTGTTTTGCAACTAGAAAATTTTAAACGAGAGGTATCAGACCAATTTTGAAGGTTTAGTAAAATTAATATATATCTTTTTTACAAAATTATTTAAATAATACACACGAATAACATATAGCGAACAATTTAAAAATTATTAACTTCGTTAAAACAAATATTTCTACTTAAAATATTTCTGCAATTAATTCAGAGATTTGTTTGACATTTTATAAGGTTATGGATGGTATATAAATTTCTATACGGGAACTTGCTTTAATACAACATACTAAAAAGTGTACGCAATCATAAAAAATAAACATTTTCTCATAGGAAAAAATATTTTCCAAAAAGAGAATAAAAATTCACATTTTCTTTAATAGATGGAAGAACCAAATTTTACCAATTAAGTAGCTCCCTAAAATTACTTCCTTATTTATTATTTATGAAAAATGTACTCATGAAAATGTAATTATAAACATATTTAATTATATTTGGGGATGTTCATTTCTCCCTTGGTATTGACAATGAAATTATTTTTGTTTGGAAATAATTTCCGTTCCAATATACGACAAAGATTTTCATTATTGCAACAGCAATAAAACAAAATGATAGTGTCGAAAAATAACCAAAAAACTTATTTATACCTGTTTTATCCTGTTCTAGGTTTGGGGATTATACCAAATTTAAAAAATACATTAATACGCAGAACTCTGTCTTGGATAAAGGTTGTGTTTTTTGTATCTATCTCTATTTTTACCGCATATAAAAGTTTGTTTAATATGTCTATTCCACTTTCTGTCTATTTTCATTATACATTGATTTCAGTTAGGATTAGTGAATTTGCATTTATTTGTTCGTGTCTACTGGTGCCGAATCTCGTTTATAGATACAAATGGATGAGGATTTTAGACAGACTTGAAAAAAGTCAACTCCATATGGACAAAGGCCACCTTCGACCACACATTTTAGTTTATTTTTTATTTGGTTTCTTAGCAATAACATCGCTTGTTTGTAATTTTGCTAGATTTGCCAACGGCAACTTATATATATTTTCTTTCAATGCTATACAACAAATATTTTGTTATGGTTTGTGTTATTTATACTACCAATTAGTTTATATTTTAAAAGCCAGATATATCGATTTACACGTAAAATTAATGCAGAGAGGAAAGAGGACTGTTTCAATTAACATTAAAAAATTCAAAGCATATTTGAGAGAAAATAGTTATACAATTCTTAATATCAATGATCTTTTTGGTTGGCAAATGGTTTTCTTGACTGTCTTCATAATTGTGACGGTTTTATCTGGAGTAGAGTACTCGTCGATTACACCTAAAGAATATATTCTAATAATATTTCCAATATTAGTACAATTGGCAAGTGAAATAAAACCGATAGTGCATTTCAAAAACTTTATGTATTTTATTTTTTTAGGGATTTTTGGTTACGTTAACACTAACCTGTGAGTCAATAGAGAAAATCGGAAGAGATATAATTGATTCTTGCTATGAATTGCACTTGAAAGAAGAGGACCGTCAAGTAAAGAAGTATCTTTTAAAGATGGCCTTATATGCTGCTCAGATTAAGCCAAGATTTACTGCCACCGGGTTTTTTTACTTTAACAAGAAATATTTAAATGTCGTCTTTGGCTTGATTCTCAACTACGTGGTTATTGGTGTGCAGTTTTATTTGTCGTTTAAAAGATTACAGAACATTTAATTGCAGGATTAATGTCGCTTAAATCGAAATATCTCTTCATTATTCTTTACAATCTTTCTTACTTATTATTACTGATTGTTTCTCCCTTGGATAATTTTTCTTTAGTGTAATTAATACGGTACACCAAGTTTGCTTTAGAAATCTCTTTGACATTTTTTTCAATTTCTTTTATGTACTAATCATTCTATCTTCTTTTATATGAATTAATGATACCAGCAATGTTTCTGTTTCTGTTTCTTACCTTGTTTTGTGTTATTTGTTTCATTGTTATTCTAATTATGTAAATATTTATTCGTTAAATTTCTCAGATATTGTTTAGTATTGTCCCTATACGTGAAATTTTATTATATACAGGGTGGCTACTTTTTAAGATAATTACTATTAACATCTCGTAAGTAAATAATAAAAATGATAGAAAGTAGTACATCTCTGGTTGTTACATTATGTCCTGTTATTTTCCATGTTTTGTATTTTTCATTGTTTGTCATAAATTATTTTTCCTTAGTTCTTCTTAATCCAACTTAATGTAATTAGTTATTGCTGTTTGCTCTACTTGTATAAATTTAATATTATTAGGATTATTACAATTGGATCATTGATAAAAGCTCATTGATATTTTATAAATGTTTAGAATAATAGATAATAAGTATAAAACAGCAACCAGTTTGGGGATGAAGATTATTAGATTTAGAATAAATATGATAAACCAGAATAAATATGGTAAACCAGAATAAATATGAATCTGGTATCTCATTAAAATTTCGACTAACTTTGTTTATACTGAATTTAAATAAACTGATTCGTTATAAGGATAATAAAAATAAACAATTTATTTCACATTATAATAAAATATTATTATATATAAATACAAAACTAAAATAGATTACAATTGTAGCATTTCTGATTATAAATTTACTAAATTCTCTGTACATAATGAATGTTTTTAATTAATTTTTCGTGTTGCTTATAGAATAAAAAGTTGCGAATATAAATAAAGTTGATTACTTAGTTACATAGGAAAGCGTATTTGCAAGCAATTTAAATTAAATGAAAGTTCCCTTAAATAAAATTAAAAATGCTTATTTACTTAATATAGTATGCAAATTTATTTCTGCTTGTAATATCTTCATATGAACTTTTAAAAAATGTATAATTTTTTGACACATAATAAATATTTGAGAAATATAGTCTAAAATTTTACAAAACTACATCCTAATTCGAGAGACCGAATGGACCTAAATAAATATTGAGTTAATCTGTTTGTATTTATTAAAACAAAAGTAATATCTCCAAACAATGTTTATTATAATTTCAAGTGGTATCTTAATATTTGGGATATAATTGAAATTTACTAAATATTGTTACATAAATATAGAACCAAGTTCGCGATCGGATAAAAAATACACATTTTTATTAAAATCATAAAAATTAATATATATTGAGGTCTTCTTTGCTGGAAAAATAAAAAGAGATTTAAAAAGTAAAGTTTGGGTTCTCGGATGATCAAGAAGTTAATAGTGCCTACCCCTTCGATTAAAAGTATTGGTTTTTTAAAGATGTATGTCACTCTAATATTTTGTTAAGACTTATTTTTATTCATAAATAAATAAATTATTGTTTCACTCAGCTTCTTTAATTTCCATTAACCAAGTTACTTAAACCTCCTGAAAATAGTATTTAGATTTTTTCATATATTTATTAGGTAAATATTCGTACCAAATTATTGTAAAATTACAAACATTTTGTGGTATCATGATAGAACGTGCTTGTCGGATTTTCAAAATATTTTAAATAATGCTGCTGCCATCATTAATCAAATAACAGAGTGATCCGCCTAGTAAAAGGCTACTGAACACACATATTTGGAGTATAATTAACAACGTTACTATTTAAAGTTTAATAAGAATTTATAGTGATTTATGTTTAAAAAAAATTAAATAAATGATCTGCATGCATAATACCGAGCCAGCGATTTATAAATTATATAGTTTGCCAGACCAAATAGACTAAATACTTCTACTTAGGGTGCTTCTACAATTAGTTTGGAAATTTGTTGCATATTATATAAAGTTATGATTGGTACTTGGGACCTCTTAATTGCTTTACAAGAATTTGCTTTAATTTTCTTATTATTGCAAAAGATTAAATTTAAAATAATTATAAAATTATTAATTAAAAAAAAACAAACCGTGTCCTAATAAAAAAAAACAACTTATTAAAAAGTATATAAATAATTTTTGGTAGTCAATTTTCGACACTCATTTTGTTTTGTTGCTCTTGACGCAATGAAAATCTTTGTCGTATATTGGAACGGAAATTACTTCCAAATAAAAATAATTTCGTTGTCAATGCCAACGGAGTAATAAACATCCCTAAAAATAATTAAATATATTTGTAAATACATTTTGAGTATATTTTTCATTCATACATAATAAATGAGGAAGTAATTTTTGCCTTAACAAGAAGTATTTAAATATAGTCTTTGGCTTGATGCTTAACTCTGTGGTTACTGGTTTACAGTTTTATTTTCATTTCAAAAGATTACACAAAATTGAATTGCACGATTAATACAGAAACATCTGTTGTTTATTTTTGACAATCTTTGTTACTTTCTATTTCTGTTTCACCCTTGGATAATTATTATTGAATGCAATTCGTAATAACTCCAGTTTCTTAAAAAAATTTTGGTAGTTTTTGTTTTATGTACTAGTTACTCTGTTTTTATATAAATTAGTGACACTTAGATATTAAAGATCATTTAATAAACAAGGAATTAGAACTGTAATTATAGTAATTTTGATTGACTGGCCTCTGAGTAGATCATCTCTGTTATATTTATATAAAAATCTCATATGAAATCTTATTTTTCATTCAATTTAAAACAAGCAAATCCAGAGATGCTGCAATTAATAATAAAATAAATTAATGGTCCACATTTTAAAGAGTAACTTAGAGGATATTACAACGTAACTTAATAATTAAAATATATTTTATAGGGCTTTATAATGTTTCAATAAATTTATTTAAATAATCTACACTAATAACATCTAGCGAGGGATTTATAAATTACTCAGTTTGCTATTTTTACTATGCAGTATATAATGTTAACAGTATGTATGGTATCTGGAGCACATAAATTTCTTTATATAAACTTGTTTTAATTTGTTCAATTTTGCAATAGATGGTACTTGGAATTCTGATTTTTTAATTTAAATTAAATGATTTAAAAAAAAAATAGAATTTGAGGCATTATCAAAAATGTTACAACTTACTAAAATGTGTAGGTTCTCGATTATAAAAAAATAAATACATATATTTTCATAGAAAAAACCAAATTGTTAATTAATAACTAAAGAATTCTATTATTGTTGATAGGAAAATAATTCTGAAAATAATCCATCAAAATTACGTTATCATTTCTTATTATTTACTTATAACTCAAATACACAAACTTATTTAATTATTTTGGGATGTTGGTTTGTTTCATTGTAAATACAACGAAATTATTTGATTTGGAATTAATTTCCGTTCCAATATTCGATAGAGTCTCATTATTTCAAGTGCATGGTTATTAAATAATTACTAAATCTGAAAAATAATGTCACCATCGAGAAATAATCAAAATACTTATTTATATACATTTATAAATAATATCCCTCTGTATTTGGGGATTATACCAAATTTGAAAAATAAATTAATCTACAGAATACTATCTTGGATAAACGTTTTATTAGTTTTATCTGTGTCAACTTTTGCCGGATATAAAAGCATAAATAGTATACCCATTCAAATTTGCGAGTATTTTTATATAATACTTATTTTACTTAGAATTGTCTGTTTAGGATTTATTTTTTCGTGCCTACTATTCCCTAATCTTATTTACAGAAAAAAATGGTTAAATATAATGGACAAACTTGAAACGAGTCAACTATTTGTTAATAAAGTCAACTTTCGATCAAATATTTCAGTTAATTTTTTGTTTAGTTTTTTAACAATAATGTCATGTGGATGTTACTCTGTTTTTTATAACAGTACAAATGTTTATGCGAGTTTTTTCTTTTCTATACAGCAGATATTTTCTTATGGTCTTTGTAATTTATACTACCATTTGGTTTCCAATTTGAAAACCAGATATCTACATCTGTATGTGCAATTAATGCAAAGAGGAAAGAGGACTGTACTTATTAACATTAAAAAAGTAAAAGCTTGTTTAAGAGAAAATAGTAATATTGTTACTAATTCGAATTATTTTTTCGGTTGGCAAATGCTTATCTTTACTTTGTACATAATTTTATTGGTTATTGTAACGGTTTTATCAGGACTAGAGTTTTCGCTAGTTACACTGAATGAATATATTCTAATAATATTTCCGATATTAACACAAATGGTAAGTGAAATAATCCCAACTCTGTTTCATAAATAACAAGATGTTTTATTGTTATAGGTCTTTTTGGTTACATTAGCACTAAAATGTGAATCAGTGGAGAAAATCGGAAGAGATCTCGTTGATTCTTGCTATGAGTTGCACTTAAAAGAAGACGACCGTGAAGTAAAGAAATATCTGTTAAAGATGGCGTTATATGTTGATCAAATTAATCCCAGATTTACTGCCACCGGGTTTTTTTACTTTAACAAGAAATATTTGAATAGTGTCTTCGGTTTCATGTTCAACTATTTGTTTGTTAGTTTACAGTTTTATTTTTCGTACGAAAAACTATAATAAATTTCGTTGCTAGATTAATGTAGTTTATAAAGAAATATCGATTCATTATTCTTTACACTCTTTGTTACTTTCTATTTCTTATGTTGTTCCTTTGGATCACTTTTTTGTAGTGCAATTGGTATTTTATGCACGGCGTAACAACAAACACTCATTTCCAACTATAAAACAAATTATGGTGAATTTAATATTTTTTAATAACACTAATGAAAATGGCGAAATTACAAATATTTACACATTAATAATAAAACTTCAATAATTAAACAACTTTTCACGTTGCCACAAATCACGACTTAAACTAAATTAGCGAGCTTTTATCTTGGTGAGTGCAGAATCATTAACTTTATAAAGTTGAAATGGGGGAAAGTTTTTATTTCAGTTTATGTGATGAGCAGTAACTTATTTGAGACAGGAGTTTTTGTGTCTTAACAATAACAATTTAATGGTACTCCCTCCTACGACATTTTTGGACTTGAAGACCTATGGCAAGGGTGATCACATCTTATTGGTCAATTATGTGGTTAGTTGGAGCTTTTATTATTGGTCAAGATTTGGGGCTTTAATTACCTGGGTATATATATTAAGGTGAATCGAATGTTATTTGAACTTGTTTTAAATCAGTGAATTTTAAACGTATATAATAACCCCAAACTTGTCTCAGAAATTTACTTTAACAAGAAATATGTGATTATCAACTTAGATTTCAAGCTCAATAATTTGGTTGTTAGTTTACAGTTTACAGTTTTATTTTTTAAATAAACAAGTGTTGGAACTTTTATTGCTGCATTTATCCTAGTTTATAACTTTACCCCTTATCACAAGATTATTTCAGAATTTTTCTTCAATTTCCTTCTTGATATTTTTTGTTTTATGAAAGTACAATTATTATATCCTTCTACTACTACTACTCATCTTGATCCAAAGATTCCATTTTTCTTATTTTGTTATAACCTGGTTTTATGGATTCTTTTGTGATTAATCCGTTTTTTAAAAAATATTTATTCATCATTTGTAGAAGAATGAAAAATGTATTCTCGTCAATTATTACAGATCCGAACGATTTCCATCCCTCCTTTTTTTAGGTAATAAACTACACTTTCCAATAATTCTTGGGACACTGATTTGAACAAAATGCCTTTTTTCAATGAATTATTGAAATTATTTTCTCTTTTCTCTTTACTCTTATTACTTATTTATTCTTAATTCCGCTTGTTTTATTCTAATCTCTATTTATTTTTTATTGTTCTGTCATTTTTATAAAACCTAGAAATTACTATATAAACCTGTAGGTACAACAGTTAAAATATTATAACTTAGATTAAAATTTTTAATTACAAAACCTGACGATAAATACTTATTCGAAGAATACTAATTAAAATGAAAATGAAATATACAAAAACTACTAAACATGAGCCCCACACTCTAGCGGAATAATTTAAAGACAAACACTGCATACTTAATTTTTTTAAAATTAGACATACTTTACAACTTACTTACTCTTAATACTTATTGTTACAAACCACGTCTTCAACATGGAATTTTAGCCTTTGCCGTGTTACATATCTTATCAAAAATCTCCCGCCAGTACCAGGACCGGCTACTGCTATCTTTTACATAAAAAAAGAAAATTACTTTCACTCCAAAATTGGCTAGTCTTAATAAAATATAACATATAATGGTTTTTTCTACTTGGGGTCAAAAAGAGTTTTGTAATTTTGCATATTTTCTTCTTATTTACAATATGACGTTAGTTAAGAATTTTATAATATTACTATTTTTGTGGTACATAATATATTGTTTAGAGAGTTAAAAAAAACAAAATCTAAACCTGATAACAAATTAAATGTATCTGTATATATAAAATCAGTAAAGAAGAAAAATTGGAAAAATTGGGTCCTTGTTCGAGTCGATTCTACCGCTTTTCTTCATTTTTTCCATTATATTCGTCAATCACATTTTGGTCTTCATTTATACAACTCCATTTTTATCACTATTTTTTAAATCCAAGTTTGGTTTCTTTTTCTTCATTGATACTATCTTTTTTTGTTGTTGATTGCTGCTTTAATATAATGTATATTAGGAAACTCGTCGCATATTCCTGGAGCCGGACCTGGCTTACGTTTTCACACTAAAAAATATAAATGAAGTGTTATTTTTTGCATATCTTTAGTTGCCACTGGCAAAAAGAAACAATGTATAGAATTACTTCGATTTTCATTTTCTGTTTGTTGGTATTTTGTAACGCACAGGATCCCGTTCCTTGTGATGAGTCCTTTGAATGCCTGGAAAAACAGTTAAAATCGTACGTCGATAATTTAGAAGCAGCTTCAAATACAGGAGAATTAGTTAGTGTGAATTATATTGGGAGAAAAATCAGAAAAGTTGCTGATAGTGAAGATTTTATTGAAAGATGTTTACGGTTTTTGAGAGAACACGAACTTCGGATTCGTCTGCCAGAGGATACTGGAAGAAGTTTAGAAATAGGTATGTTTTTAGTATAGAGAGAATCATTTTTTTGTAAATCTTCATGCAAACAAGAAATATGTTGAAAAATTAGTAAAATATGCCTTTTTGGTTATGGACTTTTAACAGTTAGAGTTTCAATATATTTTTATGACAAAAGGGTGAGCAAAAAATGGGTTTTAAGTCAATTTTGTAAAATAACTACATGTAAAAATAAAGTAATAATAAAATGCAACTACCTTATCACTAAAAATGTATAAAAAAATTTCTCGTTGTATACGCCATCTATTTTTTGTTTTAACAGTGTTATGCTTTAATCAAATATTTTATATATTTTTAATTAGTATAAACTTTGCCTTCTGGTTTAGTATTTATTTGAGGCTTTTTAGTTTTTTGTTGGCAAATTTTTGAAGTAAAAATTTCAAAAATTTAGAAATTTTAAAAAATTATCAGAATCTCAAATGATGAAATTTTTCATAGAGGGTCTTTAAGGAGCAGCATATTTACTTTAAAAAAATAATAATAATAATTTATATATGGAATAAAAAAAAACATAAAAATTTAAATATTTTAAAAAATTTTCATCAAGCAAAATTCACGAATTTCACGAAAGATATTATATAAAAAAATTTTGGATTTTATAAGGTTTTCCGAAAATTGCAAATTTTTTAGATTTGAAATTGTATTACGTTTTCCGAAAAATTAATCAAAATTCACTAAATTTTGTTTTTTATTTTACTAACATTTTTCACAGAAGACCTTTTAGGAATAGCAAACCTATTTTGAAATTTAAAACTTTTATTTTTAATCATCTATTTTAAAAATTTTCTGGAAAATACTTTTTTTAGAATTTTTGAATCAATCAAAATTCACAAAATTTGTTTTGGTTTTACTGAAATTTTTCAGGAAGGGTTTCTTCAAAACAACAAATTTACTTTAAAATTTAAAAGGAAAATGCATATATCAAATAAAAACATTAAAAAAATTAAGATGGAGTCAGCATACGAATTTTCTAGAATTTTTGGGTAATCCAAAATTCTCAAAATTTTGTCTGACTTTGCTCAAATTTTTCACGAAGGATCTTTTGGGAGCAACAAATCTACTTCAAAATAAATTTTTATATTAAATTAAAAAAGTAATTCACATTGTGATTTTTATTCTTGAATTTTTTAAATTCTCCAGAAACTAAGAATTATATAATTTTTTGATTTTGATAAAATTTTTCACACCGAATTTCTTTTTTGGGAGCGCACAATCTGTTTTAAATTTAAAAACTCCACATTTTTAATTCGATATTTTTAAGATTTTTCGGAAACTACAAATTTTTCTTTCATTTTTGTAAATTAACAAAATATTGTTTATAAACTTTTCTGCCACATTAAATATCTCCTGCATCGAACTGTGTATTATAAATAGCGCGTCTTATTTTTACATTTTCTATATGAATATATCGATACAAAACAATATAAAATTAGTATTATTTACACATTTAGATCATTGATTCGAGGTCGAGAAATTTGAAACCGCAAGCTAAATATTATTTACTTCATTTGAATTAAATTTATTCTCGTTTGACCTGGATCCATGGCACTCGGAATGTCAACGCGATGCCACCACATCTCTTTGGCCAACCTCAAGCCAATCGATGAACGTTTTTTGACACATCGAACAGTTTTTTTTTCGATAATCGTACCAAAAGTAGGTATTGGTTTTTGATTTTTTATATCGGTGACCCAGAATCGATAAAAATATATGACGTACAGGTGAAAACTTGTTATACGGACGTGCTTGTAACTTAATGTTTATAAATAGATTAATTGGTTTTATTTAGTTAAAATTGTGCTATAAATAAAACGAAATTTATTCAGAATACATTTAAATTTGATATGTAAGTGGGAAGAGTTTAAACCTGAATTTGAATCGCCCTATATAAAAATAGTTCAATTAATAACCTGAAATATTAATAACAATTAAATTAAGGGTATAAAATTGAGTCTTAAATTAATTTAAAAATTATTAACAAATGTTAATTGTTAATGTACTGTAAGTTTCGCAGTTTCTATATGTATAATTCATATTTTTTAAAAACATATTAAAAAGCTAAAGCGGCTCAGTAATAATTCCGAAAAGGTACTCTTTCCTAATTTTTTGTTTTTTTAACAATATTTTTTAGTAAAATTTAACACATTTATCAGATTTTCTTCATAAATAATAGCCAGTTCATATGATCAACTGGGTATTATTTATATTATTTACCTAAAATAAATATAGTAATAGGTGATTATGGATAAACGCAACTTGTTAAAGTTTCTCTTAAGATACAAATGAATAAATATACTTTACAAAATAGAAAATGAAAAAATAAATAAGTATCATAAGTATAAGTGGGGGCACTAAAAGGAGCGAAAAAGTTTCAGAAATTTGACAATGAGAGTTAGTCTTAAAAATTTTTCTAACATAACTGTTTTTTGGATCCTTCTTTATTTGTCCACTTTTTCCTGTCCTCTTTTTGGTTTGGCTCTTATTTTTGGCCCTTTTTTATTTGTCTCCTTTTTCGTTTATCCACTTTTTCCTTTGATCCCTTTTTCCCTTGCTTCCTTTTTCCTTTGTCACTTTTTCTTTGTCCCTTTTTTCTTTGCACCTTTTTCCTTTGCCCCTTTTTTTGGCTACTTTTTAATGCAATCATTACAAGCATTAGATTTACCATATATTTAATTAGGTTAGTATGTAAGAGAATCATTCTTGGACTATGAAGGGAGAAGAAAAGAAGAAAAGGAAAAATATCGGTTTTGATCACAAAGAGACGGAAACCAAGTGCAAAATACTGAAAATAATGGAGAACATTATTAATAATATGCTGACTTTTATGCATTAGAAAAGATAAAAAAATACTTTTCATAATATGTATTCGATATATCAAACCTCCTATTTTTTGGAATCTAATAGTTCCATTAAATAATCAAAAATCCTTTCTCCAAATTTCTGAAATTAGGCAATGAACTACTCTTAAAAAATATAGATATAAAGAAGATATTTAAGGAAACCCTGTAGTTAGCATAAAATTTTTCGAAAATAAATTAGGCATAATTAAATTTTTCCCTTTTTCCTATGTCATCTTTTTTCTTTTGGCTTCTTATTTTTTTGCTTCTATTTTTTGGTCCTATTTTTTTGATCCATTTCCTTTGCTCCCTTTTTCCTTTAGTTTCTCACTTTTGAGTACAATCATTAGAAGCATACGATTCCCCATACATCTGGTCAGGTTAGGTTAATAGAAAATCGTGTAAGAGAAGCATTTCTGTCAATGAATGGAGAAGGAAAGAGGAAAAGGATACAGTCGATTCTAATCAAGAAAGAGACTGAAACCAATCGTGGAATAACGAAAATAACGGAGAAAATTAATAATACAATGTTGACATTAATGCATTAGAAAATATCAAAAAAATACTTTTCCTCAATTTTATTCGATCTACTAAACCTCCAATATTTTAGAAACTAACATTAAGACTAAATACTCAAAAATCTTTCCTTCAATGTTTTGAAATTACAAAACGAATTATTCTTAAAAAAACAATCATCATTACAAAGAAGAAATATTCGAACATCCTGTAGAATATTTTTCGAAACGAAATCGACGTCAACCTCCTCCTGCAGTTGTAAACAAATCCGTGTAAGGCATTCCGGAATGAGCGGAGAATGGCAGGAAATGAGAAAGATTCACTTGTTGCACTGCAGAAGCACCGAAGTGAATCTACAGTGTCAGTGGCACTTCTGTGCCAAGTTCAAGTAGAACCTGTTTTAAAGAGAAAAGCACCTTGATCGCATTCTCCCACTTAACTATTACGCCGACAGAGCTTTGCCGAACTGAAGAAAGAAACAGCGAACGGAGGAACATTTCACCATCGTTCATAATCATAACAGTCATAACGTATAATGAAAATGGCTAGAAGGATTTAAAAGTAGAGTGTTTCAGAAATCTAGGAAGAAGAACTATTTTCTGAGATATTATTTAAGCACTAAGTGTGATATGATGCTCATATAATTTGTTCTAAAGGGTAAGAAGATATTAATACCATTTTTGCTGTAGCGCTCCGGGGTTACTTGCTGATATATGACTTAAGGAACTGAAAAACACTCCTCCACCATCATTGTTAATATATTACTATAAAAAGGTTTGGTTAATATCAAAGATTTTTTTAAGGATGTCTATCCGATTCTAACATTAGTATTTTTAAAACAAATGTTAAACGAATTACGTTAAGCATGTGTATTTCATATATTTTTATTTTTTTATCTATTTTTTATATATTGTTCTTCTTTTAAATTATCTTTTAATTGCTATTTTTCATTTAAAATAATATACGAAATTCCCTGTATATGCCTACGCTCATTTGCTATTAGAAAAATGTATTAAAATTTTAATGAAAAAAGTATTTTAAGTTTTCTAAAAATAGAAATTACTATCTTTGACATTTTTCTAAAAATATGTATGTTACATGCCTTTTAAATTGAGAGTTGTATTGTTTACGAAAACTGGAATATCTTTATTGAATTTCAAAATAAAAGTAGAAGAATTGCTTTTTTTCTTTTCTGAATTGAAAATTTTTAGGAAAACCTTATTTGTACAAGTTGTAAAAAATTTAAAAAAAATGCAATAACCAACTTAATTTGTTTAATCGGAATATGTTTTCAAAATGTGTCAATATCGGCTGAGATACCATACTGGTTCTTTTATTTGTAAAATAAAGAAATAAGTAATTTTTCAGGAAAACAATGTAATCACAACTTTAAATAACAGGGATAAAAAACAACTTATTTCGTTTAGTTAGAATTTGTTTCAAAAATCGGCTGATATACCCTATATAAGTTGTTTCTTTATTTTTGAAATAAAGAAATACATTTTTTTAGGAAAACCTTTTACAAATTGGGAAAATTTAAATAAAAGGAAAAAAACAGAAAAAATCCTTGCACAAGATGGGAAAATTTAAATTGAAAGGAAAAATAACTCAATTCGTTTAGTCAGTATTTGTCATAATCACATGGAACACCCTGTATAACTGATTCAATTATTTTTTAAATGAAAAATAGGAAAACGTTAGGAAAACCTTGCGCTGTATACCCTTTATAATTGTTCCTTTATTTTTATTTAAAAAATAGGAAATTTTTTAAAAAACCTTGTGCAACTTGGGAAAATTTAAAATGAAAAAAAACTTAATTCGTTTTCAGAATTTGTTTTTAAAATATGTCAAAATCGGCTGGGGTGTCCTGTATAAGTAGTTTCTTTATTTTTGGAAAAAGAAAAAGATAAAATCTTGAACAAGACGGGAAAATTTTAAAAGGAAAAAATGTATTTCTTGTCAGATTAGTATGCAAAATGTTTCATAACCGGAAGGAATACCTTGTATATATCGTTTAAATGTAATTTAAATAAAAAATAAGAAACTTTAGGATAAGCTTACAGCAGTTGCAAAGGTTTAAAATGAAATGTAATGACAACTTAATTTGTTTGTCACAATTCGTTGAAACATCGTGTTTAACTAATTAATAATAAAATTTTAGGATAAGTTTGTACAATTTGAGGAAATTTAAAAACAAAGAAAAGCAATAAAAACTTGTACAAGTTGAAAAAATTAAAAATGAAAAAAATTTCATTCGTTTAGTCAAAATTTGCAATCAAAATATTTTAAAACCGGCTGATATAGACTGTATTACAGGTTTTTAATTTTTGGAATAAAACCATCAAAAAATTAAAACTCATTGCTACTAACAGCAGCATAAAATTGTTTTCGGGTAATAATTTTTGTGATGAATTTTTTATATGCATTTTTTCAAGAAAAATGTATCGAATCCAATAAAATTTAAAACCAAGCCACATACAATTTTATTAAAAACGACAAATTGTTTCGATCACTTAAGGTCATCATCAGGTCAAGTAAAAACAGTAAAGCAACAATGTTAAATTAAAAACAAAAGGAGAATCTCATAATCTCTTCCAAATTCCAAATATTTAGATATAATGTAAAGCTTGAAAAATGTTTATGAAACTAAACTAAACGAAAAATACAGCTAATAATGCAAACCCAAAAAACTCAAAACTCAAGTTTAGTAATGATAGGAATCAAAACTAGAAACAAGCAAAAAAAGACTATTTTACATGACCTGATGATGACCTTAAGTGGTCGAAACTAGTTGTCGTTTTTAATAAAATTGTATGTGGCTTGATTTTGAATTTTATTGGATTTGAATCTTTGTACCACATTTGAGTGTTATGGATAACCTTTTGTTTATGAAAAAGTATTTTTAAAAGTATTTAATTTTCTTCTAAAAACTAGACTTAGCCAATTTTATTGAGCAATATGTCTGGTAACATAATTACGAAAAATGTTGAAACTTTTTCAACTTAGAAAAAAAAATCTTAAAAATAAAACATTTAATTCATTAATAAAAACTAAAAGCGGATTATAATTGTACACTACGTTTCGAATCTGTCTTTTATTATTTATATGAATATCAAATTTATGTAGATACTTAAGCAACTACGTATATGGATCTTCATTGTTTCTTGGATTTTTTTGAGCTTTTTTGAGGTTTTGCAATTTAGAATAGAAATAGTACATTTATCCAATGACCATGGGTGCTGGAGTCCTCCATCTTTCCAACATTACTGGCCATGGGTGCAGCTTGGTCAGTACGCACGCGTAACTCATTAACTTACTGACCCAGTGAGTAATTTCTTCCGGATGTCCATGACCTCGTTTGACTTTCAACGGGCATTTTCTCTCATTCATTCTTTCTGCGATCGTTTGCGGAGCGTCAAGATTTCGATTAAATTCCGGCGGATTCTCGTTTCACGGACATTTGCAGGAATCGTATTTTGCCGTCAAAGGATGCCTCCAATTAGTACGTTTATTTTAATTGTAATGATTATAAAGAAATTGTTATCTTTTTGAAACAAATGGATTAACGCGTTTAATTTGGTACTAGAGTAGTTGTAAGTGGTTTCTACCGTACTTTCTCTAGTTTTGAATTTCATTTTTATAGAAACTGCCTTTTTTATTATGGTAAAATAGTAATGAAAGAGGCTGAAGTCAATACTTACTGAAATATTCATACTTAATGATTAAAAAAAATATCAGGTAAAGGTATCAATTTAGATCAAAAGAGGTTAACTTCCTTCCGTAAGGTAGAATTTTCCTATACTTTCAGTATCTAAAAATAATTTTCAGAATTTTATTCAACGTAGCAAATTAATCAAAAATGTAATTTTTTTTGAGAATAATGATTTGTCTAATATTTCCTGGAAAAATTGTTTTCTTTAATCATTGAATTATCGATCTTTTTTGAGAAAACAAAAAAATACTAGGTAAAGGTGTCAATTTAAAACAGAAGACGCAAAATTATAAAAAGTGGGCTTTTTCAATGTTTGCGGTAATTTTTTACCGATCGTTTTTTAGTATCAAAACTTATTTTCAGGTTCATTTCCAACGGGTCAAAATTAATAAAAAATTTAATTTTATTCTAAAATAAAAAATGTTTAGAGGTTTTATCGGTCCACAATTCTAGAAATTTATACGAAATGTCTTTTAATTATTGAATCATCGATTTTTAAAAAAATATAAATCTCATTAAATAAATTAGCGGCATTTTTTAAAAATGGTTTTTTGAAAATATGCCTAGTACTAAAGTAAATCACGTTATAGCAAAAAAAAATAAAATAAAAATGGCACCCCTGGGGATCGTTTTTCGTGGATTTTATAAAAATGTTTAGCCCGTCGAAATAAATCAAAAGATATAGAAGCTTTCTGAGTCCGCAATTCTAGAAAAACAAAAAAATAAAAAAAAGTATTTCAATCGTATTTGGATTTTCCGAATTCTGTAAATCATTCAGTTACTCAATATCTAAACTAATTTAGAAAATATTATCAATTTTTGGATAAAAAATGATACTGCAACAAGGGGTTAGGGATGAGGGAGTTAAATATGATTTCGGCTAATCGGAGTCGTATTTTTATTTTTTATTTTTTTGTTCAGATTACCTAACCAAGCAATCTTGTAAAATTTTGAAAAAGAAATTTAATACAGTTTGCTTCGATTCTTCCTTTTAATATCATAACGAATTTTTTTATTAAGTACGATAAGGAAATATGAAAAAATATTTAAGTAATAGACAAAACTAATAATTTTAAATAAATAAATTAGTTAATCTAAATGTTTAAATTCTTATATTTTAAGCACTAAATATAATGCTATATTTTTTAATTTTAATTTTAATTCTTTATAGAGACAAAAATAGAAAACTTTATACTTTTACCATAAATATAAATCTATTTGTTATGTTCCATTAAATAAAAATATTGTAACGGTTTGATTCTAAAAACCAAGGCTAAGAACTGAGACAATGCTGACATTTATGACAGTTTCCTAAATATTCTTGAAATCGTAAAAAAGTTACTAGAATATTCGAGAAGCCAAGAAAAGTAAATAAATACCAGAATATTAATGTTGTGGAAGGTGAACTAGAATCGCTTGCATTCACGTTAGTCTGTAATTTTAGTTTTTTTCAAAGCAGTAGTAAAGTTTTTATAAATAATAATAATACTAATAATAATAATAATAATAATAATAATAATAATAATAATACTAATAATAAATGTATTGCCAAAGTTACATTAAATGCTTTTAGTTGTTATCAAATATAATAAAATAAAAACATGGAGAAATAAAGTTTGTTAAACCAACACGAGTGTTACAAAATTTATGTTTTATGTATTTCTTAAGTTTATTAATGTTAGTCACATTTATTAAATGTAATTTGCTATGTACCTACGGATTTTAGATTTTTGATTTTATATAAACAGTTTTGACGTTAGCCTTTGTTATTTTACATAAATTATTAATCTGTTGTAGAAATAGATACTCACTGATCTTGGCTAAGTTACTTTAGTAGATCTATTAACAAAATCATTTAATTTATTTGTTATTTGAATATTTGATAGAGATCCCATTATCCGATCTTCTGTTAGCTTTTGAACAATTAACATGTTTCGTTAATATTTAGAATGCAATCATAAGTATTTTAATAAATGTATTGGATTTTTATGGTGTGAGATTAATTTAATAATATAATTAGTTAATTGAAACATCTGCACACTGAAACCTACTTATATTATTTAAAATAATTTGTAATTAATTGCTATGTTCTAGTTAACCACAGAACTCACTTAAATCTTAAAGAATTATTTTACAATTCCATTTTCTAGTTACAAACATAATTTAATTTTGTGTTATTTCATCTTTTATGTTAAAGATATATTATTTTTTTTCAGATAGTCGATCAAAAAAATTAAGACGTATGATCTTGCCGATTATCCTTCTCCTGAAACTAAAAGCAGCGATTGTAATCCCCATCGTCCTTAGTTTAATATCTTTCCTAGCCTTCACAGGCTTTAAGAGCGGTCTTGCAGCCTTAGCGATCTCGGGAGCTGTGGCCTTGAAAAGCTTCATAGAGCATCAAGGACACTCTAAGGTCTCCTATGAAATTCTTCCTTCAATCGCCTCAGGATGGAGCAGAAATTCTATAGAGAGCGCTGTAGGAACTTTGCCAGTTTCTGCCTACCAAACAGTACCTTAAAGAATTATTTTGGGATCTAAATTATTATATTTATTTGAGAAATATATTTTTAATTTATTATATAATTTTTTATTCTATCACACACATCGTTTTAAAATTTGTCATAGACTTTTTCTAAATTTGTAAAGCACAAAGAGCTCAGTTGACATGTTATAAATATGTATTTGTTTACTTGGCAAATTCTGTTAACCGTTAGTCGAAAAATTATGCAGAAAAGATACTAGAAGATTTCCAAAATGGATTTAGACTCTAAACATCAACAATAAATGCTATACATAAACTTGAATATACAATCCAAAAGACAAAATATTGTATATAGTTTTCATCGACTTCAGAGGTGCTTTTGATACTGTAAATAGAAATGTTGAGGAAATTAAAATATATGGGCATTTCTAAGTAACTGAAAGATTTATTGGTCATAATATTGAAGTTCTTTAATGTAAAAGTACAATTTCAAGGAACAACTGTAGGTGAATTTACAGTTAATAAAGGAGTTAATCGAGGTGATTCTATCTTTCCAATTCTTATTAATTTGCATCTAGAAATTATGCTTAGAAGGATAAAGATACACAAAACCAATATTATTATAAATAAGCTGAAGTACTTGCCTATGCAAGTGACTTAATGATAATAGCAAACACATTAAGCAAAAACCTTCGTCTTAGAAATAAATGAGGAAAAAACGAAAAACATGGTTCCAAGAAATAAAAGAAAAGTAAAGCATTTATACCTAATAACAGGAAACAATAAATTCGAAATAGTGTTGTCACTAGGAATAACAGATAAATTATGAAATGCAACCAAGCTTATGGCAGAAACACGGTACTATTAAAGAATAAAACAATAAAAATTAAAATATTTAAAATTCTAATTCGATAAACTAATAAGTGTGCAACAAAGGTACAAAAATTGGATAAAAAAGAAGAAATGAGCATCAAAATATTGGAAAAAAGGGTCATAAAAATGATACTGAAGGGGAAAAACACCAAAGAAAAACATAGAAATAGCACGGGAACTGAATGAAGTAAATGTAGCAAAACATATTAAACCTAAGTGTTTAGAATGGATAAGGAGAAGTCAACCAGCAGAAATGATAAAAAAAATAACAAATTGGATATCTATGGGATCTAGAAGTAGAGAAAAATTAAAAAGAGATGAAAATATGACATAGAGAAAGACATAATATCAATAGAAATAACAAATTAGAAGACTAAATGCAAAAACAGAAAAGAATGGAATACAATTATTACCACAGATAATGATGATGGTGGAGATGGTGATGATGATAATTTATTTACTTAAAATTCGAAAATGTTGGCAAATAGTTAATGTAAAGATGAATTGTGGTAGGATCCAGTCTGAGCTTGTTGATATTTTGAAGTAAAAAACCGATTATAGGAGGTTTAAAATAGTTGGAAAGGGTAACGAAGGTAAATTCTGTAACCGTTCTACATGTATATAATTTAGTATAAAAATCCGGATGCTGCGATACAAATAGCGACCAGTCAAATTATAAATAATTTTCTTAGATAGATAACTTTTGCTGACCCCAATTACTTATTGCCGATCAATTAATAAACGATGCATTGAGATGAAAAAAATCCGCAAATCTAGAGCAACTAGCGACATCCTCTTCGATATAGAAAATATAGAACGTTTCATTTCGATACAGACTTTCTTAATTAAATAATTTTTAAATGCCGTTCATACAGTCTCCCTATGACAGAGAACAGAACCGGACGAAAAATATACAGTTAAAATAGTTGTATTCAACTTATTAATAAAATATTAATCATATTAGCAGGAGTCTACAGAACTATTATATCTACTTCTATTTCAAATATTTTTTTTAATTACTTCTTGTATGGTATTGTTATAATTAGAAGCTGGTCAATAAATAATAATTAATAATCGAATTAATTCTAGCTTGGACTAACAAAACTATTTTTTAATCTGTTATTGCACTAATTAAAATTGCTTTGTCCTTTTAATTTTTCATTTTAGTCCAGTAATGTCCAGTAATTGGATTGCCTCAATATTCACATGATCTTCGTAACTCATGGCAAAGTTTTTGATGGCTTCGAAAATAGTTTGAAGGAGGGAGGTCTCTATTTTTGACGTACCAAGGGGCATCCACGATGTTTTATAGCATTTAGAAAAATTATTATATAGCTTGACAGACGTAGGTCCTATTAATCTATTCGTGATATTGACATAGATTTTGCTCATTGAGTTTTACCTTCTATTTTTCTTGTGCAATTGTAGATAGAGTTGATTGCTGCTTAAAGATTGTTGGTGACTTCATCATTGTTGCTTCTGACTGGTAAGATCGCATTGTCATCAGCGAACGTAACAAAAACATTGTTTTCTAATTGAGGAATATCACATAAGAATAGTAATCACAGAACTGGCTCTAGAACACTTCCTTGTGATACTCCAGCTTTAATCTTTTTCTGGTCAGGTAAGATTCTACTTGCTTGATCCGAAAACATCTGTTTGAAATATATGATTTAAAGATATCAAAATACTGTTTGGAGAGGAGAAGCTTCATCTTGCGATTTAAGTTTTCGTTCCAAATCTTATCAAAGACTATATTAAGGAAAATGGAGCCTATCAATTTTTCTGTTATTATAATAATTCTTGATCGATGGTCGAGTGATAACTTTTAAATAAAAAATGGTGGTTTGGAATTAACTTTTCTATTACTGGTTTTATTCTTTTGAGTAGAAGCTTTCAAAAATCGTCGACATAGAGGCAACAGGAAGTTCATGGGGTTGTTTTCCTAGTTTCGTTAATAATATGAGAAATTAGGAATTTTTGTAAAAACCAGAGCAACTTAATTAAATTATTTAAAATCACCATTTGCATGGACGTCATACAAGTCATTTAAATATAGCTTAAACTTTTCTTCAATCATTACGTGTGAATTACCACAGTACAAACTAAGCCTAAATTCAAACATAATTTAGAAAATCGGTGAAATAGATAAACCGTATTATTTTAAGTTGGCCCAATGACCATTTACAAAAGAGCAAGTGTGATCATAAAATATTTACGCCGGATCTGGAGCGTTTGTAAATTTTCTAAATGGATGTTATACAGTAGACTTGATTTGTTCTTCTAGTAAACTTCCATTTAATTCGCACTGTTGAAAGTACTAGTAGCACATTTTTCAATATTTGTTCAATGGCGTACATAAGATCATTACATATTCAAGATTCAGATTCGTCAGTTTTCTTTTATTTAGAAAGAGGTTCCTATCAAACAAAAGGAAGTAAAATGCAGGTGTACCTTAAGGAACCTTGATGGGGCCTACATCTTACCGATAATTCACCACTCAAATATTGAAAAGATATTTATATCCGTTTGAGTCTAGAACCACTTAAACACCAAAATCAAAATACTTTACCGACGCACGTTTTGGTAACTATGTTATCACCATCAGGAGACGAATAAAACCAGTTTAAGATGATGCTAACATAATTAGCGAAAAATATGTCTAGTATAGTATTTAATTTAGTGTTAAGTAGTTGACAAGACAAAGATTCTAATTTGTCAAGGAAATATATTTATATCATAAAATAACTGCTTCTCTTGTGAAAACAATATAGTAAGTGCCACATTTTATTTAGTACGTAAGAGGGATCTATTTCTGAAATAAAGAATAATTTTGTAAATTACATCAAATACAAAAAAAGTTGGAAATATTATTTATTAAAAATAATTATAATTTCGGCAGTATTTTAAAAGACCAAGAAACGTGTATTTGAATTAAAGTAAAAGTAAGAATAAAAAAGTAATGGTAGTAAAAATGTTATTTATATTGTTTACTTCTATCCTGATTTAAACTAGATAAGCCGTCGCGGTGCGCCAATGTTTATTTTATTCGTGGGAAACTGGTCTAGAGAGCAATTTCCATTCATGATAAATGGTAATCGAGATTCTTGATAAACAGGCAGAATATTTTTTCTAAAATAAGCTGCAAGTTTACTATATAAACAAGATGCACTTTAGTTGCATTATCAGTAGATCAGAGAACATTTACAAGAACAATGTTCTCAAAACATCACCTCACGTTGCTATCGGTGCTGTGGTTGACATTTGGTGTCCTCGCGGACGAAGAAAAACCAGAATCGAAGCCGAAAAGTGAATACAAAAAATCCTTATCGAGAGATTGTGCTACCACCTACACGACGACTTGTTTAAAATTGGATATAGTGTCTTGGGTCGACAAACTAAACGAAGAAAATAATTATAGTGTTATGCCGGGTGTTTCAGTGATTAAAGAAGAAGACGCAGATAAAAGTAACACCGCGGATATTGTTGCAGAATTAGCTAGGGACTTCCCTAACGATCCTGATGCTCGTTTGGACGCGTTCTTGATGAAAAAAGTGTCTTCGTATCTCAACAGCCATTCCTTGCGCCTGGATCTCTTAAACAAAGACACGGTCACTTCTGCTAGAGGAGGCGGCGGAGGTATAGGAGGAGGCGGTGGCGGTGGAGGAAAAGGAGGTGGAGGAGGAGGCAGTGGAGGCGGAGGAGGAATGGGAACGATGTTGGCTGCTGGTGCAATGATGAAGGGAACTCTTCTAGCCTTGGCCTTAGGTGGCATTGCTGCTATTGCTGGAAAAGCCCTGATGACTGGTCTCATATCTCTTCTTTTATCGGCCATCATCGGTCTTAAGGCTCTCACTAATGGTCACAAGTCGACAACCTACGAAATAGTTTCTAAACCTGTCTACAGCCATTCCAGTTCGCATTCCTTAGGGCATGAGGAACATCATGCTCCTGCTAGTTATGGACATTCTTCCTATGGAAGAAGTTTTGATATGCCGTTACCACTGGGTTTGCAGCCGGAGTATAAACCAGCTTAAGAGATACCAAATTTAATTTATTTAATTTATTTAATGTTTTGTTATTTATTGTGTTCATTAAATAAAAATTTGTTATGTTTATTTAAATGGTCACCTTTTTCGACATTTCTGAAGCTATTTTAATGTCAAAACTTATAATGAATAAATGCGCATTTTTCATTGAAAATCTTCTTAAAATATCTACAATATTATACTTTAATGATAAGTAAAGAATTTATAGTGAATGATTCAACAAAATATTCAATGTGCTAATAAATAAAATATTTTTGGTAAAATTGACTTTATTATTGGCTTTGTTTTACTGACCATATACAAACAAAGGATATTAAATTCCCAATTCGTTTTAGGGACACAAGTAACATTCAAAAACACAAAAGTAATAATTGCAACTTATGTTCCAATTTTTAAGCCCAAAACTTTTGAATTTTACCATTTATATCCAATTATTCAAAATATCAAAAATTTTGTCTTACATTATCTTTACTTGTACCGAAAGAACTGCGGGGTCTAGAATGAAAATGAAAAAAAATTTGATAGTCAAAAAAATATTGACACCCTATGTGACTGTACCATCTAACTCCTGAATGGGAACAACCTCATAAACCTAAAAGAATCCAAATCCATATAACATACAAAAACCGAGGTTTTTTTTTACCAACGAACATTTTTTCTTTTCTAAATGCAGTTCCAAACTAACATTAAACTAAGATGCCCGTATATTAATTTAAGGAGAAAAATTCTTTAACGAAATTCAAATTCAAGAAGAAAAACTATTCATTTTGCAGAATTTGCAAAAATTTTAACCAATACAAGACAAAGATCATACCTTATTTGCAATATTTTTTTTACAGAATACTGTGAAAATATAGATAGAAAATAAAAACAAGAATTTGTCATAAACAAAATCTAGAAAAGAAAAAAATTTAAGCAGAAAAAATACAATTTAAAAAGAAAAGGCTCCTCCGAGGAAATTTCAAAAACAAAATTTATTTTTTCCTTTTAAGGAGAAAGGAGTCATACACTATCCCAACTTTTACATCTGTATTCTTTTGTAACTTTTAAAAATAAGTTTTTTAAGTAGAAAATTACTATTAGAATTAATATAATTCAGAGCTGGATTATTTTGCTGGGTCTCTATTTTGATTGTGTCTCAAAGACAAAATACTATGGATAAAATCTCCTGAGTTGGTTATATATTTACAAGTTGCTCAGTTGGGTTATACTTTCCATTTTTTGGCTACATTTGTCAGTGATCGTGATTTCTTAATGATGCATAAAATTCAAATCACTTTCTCTGTTTCTGTCCTAAATTTTTAGGGTTTCTATCAGTTGGAAACTTAATAAGTGAATGTTAACTTTCTGCTACAATTCAGTTCTTTTCTACTTGTAAATAGAGTGTTAATAATTTTTTAATTCAAAAATGGATACTTTTACCATTTGATAATATCTTGCTTTCTGTTCATTATAAAAGTTACTTTATTTACATTAGGCACTAGTTAAAATTAAAACAAAAAAAATGATGTATGTAGAGATCATTCAAGATTATTTTTTATTAATTAAAACGGTGTTGTCCAAAAAGAGCGGGAAGCATAACATAACGGATTTGAATGTAGTATAAATATTTAATATTATTTGTAAAACTTGTTATACTGTTTATTTTATAAAATGGTTAGTTTTGTCTAATGTTCATCTAAAATTTTCAAGAGATTCTATATATTAGACAAAAGAAAAGAGAAAAATAGACAATTAAAAAAATTAAAAAAAGATTTTTCCCCAAAGTAATATTTTTTGTTAATTTCTTATAATTATAAGTTTGTATTGAGCCATGAAAATAAATTATATCAGTGTCCAAAAAATTGTGTGGAATTTAAATTAAATATTTTGAATTAGAATTTTACTATTTTTAGCAAAAAATTCTAAAATTTACTAACTTGCCATAAATGTTTCGATACGTACTCTTATAATAAGTAGTATTTTCCAATGTACATAATGTGACTAATTCAATTCTTAATATGGTAATGATATTACAAGATCATTTCACTTTTAATTCACATTACAATGTTAATGTTAATGAAGTGTATTTTACTTTTCTTACACGCAACGTCTGCATATTATAAAGCTAGTACACATTTATTTTGTTTAGCGGCATATCAATTTTATTCCAAAACATCAGCTTTTTTATTTTATTTTTTTTATTTCCTTCTCTGTTTAATTGGTTATAAATTGATTCTATTTATTTGTTTTTTATATTTAAATTAAATTGTAATTTCTTTATAATTTATTCACCCACCTTAAGAACATCGAAATATTGAAATTTTTTTATAAACCATTACACTTTTTGCTTTAAAATCGAGCGGGTCAATGTTAAGGGGACCTTGAAAAATGGTCCCAATTTAAATCAAACCTAACGAGAGGCGTGCTCGCCGTACCCTGAGGCATTCCGTCATCGAAACCGTCTTAAATTGGAGTACTTCATACCAACTTTAAACGAACGTGACCGTGCTAATAAAAAGAAAAATAGTAAAAGTATCGATAGGTACTGGGTAATTATTGATTGGAAATTTCCAGAACCGGATTAATATTTAAAAATTGTGTCTGTTAAATCCTGATGGCTTAAACTAGAAAAAATAGAAATTAGCAATGGCCAAAAAGGAGAATTGTTCATTGGTTGAAAGAATATCGATAAACGCCATCGATATTTGTTACATCTGCTGAAAAAGATCGGTGATACACGACTGATTGATATCTAAAAAACCAAAACATTGGAAATTCAAACTCAGAACCGCAACTGTGAAACATTTTAGCAAAAACAAAAAAATTCATTTTTTAGAAAAAATTTTTTGCATGTTAATTTCAGTACTATTAGTAAAAAATGTATCTTTTTATTTCTAAATATAATTTAACAGTAAAAGAAGATCGTTCTCGATAATCTGTTAATGTGAAAAAAATAACTATTCGGAATTTTAAGTGTTTCCGGTTTGAACTCGGTGAGAGTCTGAATTAAATGTAATTAAAATATATGTTGCAGGATAAAGAATGTTATTTATATTTATTGATTAGTACTTATCTAAACTTCTAGTAAAAAAATCAAGGATCTAACACAATCTAACTGTTCATTGAAAAACAAAAGTTTGCGAAATTTCTAAAAAAAACATTAACTAAATACTTTTATAAAAATATTCTAAAATGTAACACAGTGTGATTCATTAATGTTTGCCGGATATTTAGGGTAGAATTTCTTATAGAGTGTACAATATAAAAAAAGGTCCATATTTTTTAGATGAAGCAATTAAAATTAAATATTTTTAGGCGTTTTAGCATTTTACGTAACTTACTTACAAAAAAAAAATATTTGGCTATTTTGAGACAAACACACTAGCAGAAAAAATCTGTTTAACGTCATTTTTTATGTCAAAAAACGAATTATAGAAGTGTGTCAAAAATCGACCAAAACATTTCTTGCATATTAAAATTATTATCAAAACTATTAAAGTTCAAAAAAGAGCCAAATAATATTAGCCGAAAAAATAAGAAATCAAAGCAAACAGGAGCGAAATAAAAAAGGAGCCAAAAAATAAGAGCCTGGGGAGAAATAAGCAAAAAACAAATTTAATGATCAATAATAACAGTTTGAGTAAAATACTATCGAGATTGTTCAATTGTATCGAATAGAGTTCAAGGAATCCTCATCAGTGGGAAAAATTATTATTTAATAAATAGAAAAAACTGTAAAAGATAAATGTATGAGTTTACGAATCTGAAAAAATTTAATGTAATTGTATTGATCGCTCTTTATTTCAAAACCCCTTTTTTTCGTATCACTGCGAGATTAGAGCTCCTAGATATTTCATAATAAAAATTCACGGGCTGCACCTCAATTAACCTAACCTTATCCAACTATACCTAATCTAACCTAAACCTAAAGTAATTAATATAATATGGGATACGTAGATGTGCTTTTTGAGCATATTAATATTAATACAAAAAAAATGACTTTATCAAAATTTTCCGAAAAAATTAAGATTTTTAGATAATTTCATAAATGCTAATTTTCATCTGTTTCTATATTTAGGATTTAGGGATCTTTTTTCTTTGACTCCTTTTCTTTTGGCTATTTTTATATTTAACTCTATTTTTTAATTTGCTCCTTTTTTCTTTGGCTCTTCTTAGTATCTCCGTATTTATATTTTTTTATATGATCAAGCAAAATATTATCCCTATTATTCTGTATAATATTCTACACAAATAAAAATTAGTTTTTTTAATATTCAACTGGAGCACTTATGGAAAACTTGAATTTTCAATATACAACTTTTATATGATAATAATAATACGTTTATTTAATTTAACAAATTTACAAATAATAGAGAATAATAATGAGCAATAAGCAACATCTTCAACTGGACAAATGAAGCGCTGTTGAGCATACAGTTAAGAAAACAATAAAAACTTAAGATTCTTTAATTAATTAACTATAAATAACACTTAACACATTACGATTCAATAAAATATTTACACAAAAAAGAATAATAAAAAAAATTAAAAAAAAGAAACGGAAAAGAAAAATACTTTGACAATTGAGCGAAAAAGAAGAAGGAGAAAAAGCGAAAGATATGAATTTAAAAATAAAAATTTTCCTTTAAGAATTTGTACCAATCTTTGGATCACGAATTAATAAAAGTGTCAGTCAAACATGAGAGTTTGTCAAAAAATTTCGTACACCATTAAAGTACGATATGGAAAATTATAAATAAAAATGCTAAAAATTTTCATAATTAACGTGTGAATTTAAACCAAACATATTATTTACCAGTAAAATTAATGAATGAATTTATGCAACATATACATATTACTATATTTATTGTATATATCAATGTATCATTATTTGAAATGTTTTGTGCCATAAAGTCCGTCCCTGGAGAAAAAATAATCGAATTTGCTCCCGTCACTTGCGCTTACAATTACTTTGTGCTCCACTAACTCTATTCATCTAAGTACCGGAGAATAATTTCAGTAATAAAAACATTATTTTTTCCCTCTAGATGTACCAGTATAAAAGTAAATCGATTCTAAGTATCTGCATCAGTCTTAAAGTACCATTTAGCAAACAATAATGTGGTTAGTTCGTGTTGCAATCGCGTTCACCCTCCTGGCATGTTCTTTTTCCGAAGAACTCAAGCAAAACAGTGATAGAAGTGAGTACAAACGGTCGTTTAGTAAAGATTGTGACAGTTCTTATTCGGCGACTTGTTTGAAATTGGATATTGTCAGCTGGGTAGATCGATTAAACGAGAACGAAAACTACAGTGTTTTTCCGGGTATTTCCATTGTGCGGGAAAATGCAAGTGCTAGAGCCAATACCGCTGATATTGTAGCGGATCTTGCCCGAGATTTCCCTAACGATCCCGATGCCAGACTTGACGCATTTCTTCTAAAAAAAGTCCACGGATTCCTCACCAGCCACTCCATCAAGCTGAACCTCTTCGACCAAGACAGTGCTGTATCTGCTCGTAAAGGAGGCGGCGGAGGCGGTGGAGGAAAGAAAGGAGGTGGAGGATTGGGATACATCCTCGCTGCTGGTGCTATGATGAAGAGTACTTTGATGGCTTTAGCACTTGGAGCGTTGGCGGCTCTTGCTGGTAAAGCTTTGATGACTGGTTTGATCTCGCTGCTTCTTTCTGCTATCATAGGGCTGAAATCGTTGTCTGGAGGCGGAGGAAAAACGACTTACGAGGTTGTTTCGAAGCCGGTTTATACCCATTCTAGTTCTCATTCATCGGGACATGAAGATTACCACCACGGAGGACACTCTGGGTACGGAAGAAGTTTTGATATGCCGCTGCCGTTGGGCTTGCAGTCAGAATACAAGCCAGCATAATTTAGTTAAAACGTTTTTTGTTAATTATTTGTTGTTAATAAATTATTTATTTATTTGTAGTAAGTTTTTTAATACTATAGCATTAATATCTTTATACTGCATTAATATCCTTATCCTTATACATCAATAATATCCTTAAGTGAATTTAATATACTTAACTTAAAGAATTGATTACAGTTAAAGATATTAATATGATGATGGCAACGTTATGCTTTTTTTCTTGTATTGAGTAATATTTCTATTTGGTATGTCTTCTCTTCTTTTCAAACCTATCCTTGTTTTATTATCTAAAAACATTGTTTTCTATTTTTTCTTGACCAATTTTTTTTAAATGCTAGTAAGATTTAGACTTAGTGCTGCATATAGCAAAAAAACCCGGCTAGACATTTTTCTTTGCTTAAAGAAAAAAAAATAGTTCTTACATAATTACATCCTCCTAAAACTGTCGTATTTTTTCTGCATGATTTCATTATTAATTAATTTCCACTCCTTTTTAGACCCATTATTTCATTATGGTATAGGAGGTATTTATATTTTATTTGTATTTCTTTTTATGAGTCCGTACTTAATGCTAAATAAAGCAAAGAAGTCACTCCGCTATTTGTTCTAAATTCTTTGCAATTTTTATTGTTTGTTCTCACGATATAGTATTTTTACTACTGTGACAACTATGTTTCTTTTTAATAAATACTTATTTGGTGTTTAGAGTTAGTTTATTTTATAATTACTATTTTTTATAAATTAAAAAAAAAACTAAATACAAAATCACCAAAGAAAACAAAAGAAAATTAAGGAAACGAATATTAATGAATGACAAGTATATTGCAAAAATTAGTTATATCGTAATATATTTAATTTCACCTGCTTATTAAATGTCGATCTCATTTACTCTTAGTTTTTTTTTTGTTATTCTGTTGACTATAGAAATAATTAAAAATTACCTAATTGTTAGTTTATCGTAAAAAAGCTACATTTTTATTTTCATTATGCATAACTTTTACAGGATTTGTTATCGTTGTATCAATTAAATTTTCAAAACTGTTTCATATATTCCTTATTTTTATTCCATCGTACGCTTTTTATGTTCCATCGTACGCTTTTTATGGGTCTCTCCAGCATTGTGTAAGTAGATGATCATTTTTATGTTTTATTGACTTGTTTTATAATGAAAAGTTGTATCCTTCTTCCAATTCTAAATTCATAATGTGTTTTCTTTCATTATTGTTTAGATTTTCTCTAGGATTTTATCTAGTATTATGATTTTTCCTTTTACTTATATGACCTTATTATTTTATTCGTTATTCTGTTAATTTTTTTGCTCACAGATTTAATCATTACTTGGACCACGCGGTCTTTTCCATCTCTTTTTTCTAGATTTTTTATTGCCTCAATTACTTATTCTGTTATCTACTTTACTTAAAATATGAGCTCCAATGTTTCTTCTTGGTCTTCTTCTTTGTATGTTATGTAACCTCTCTATTTTTTTTTTTTTGGTATTATCATTCTTTTTTTCCATTTTATAGACCTTTATTATTTATTTAATCTGATCCTTTTTTGCCTCTTCTTTTTTTAAATATTTGAACATTTCTTATGTTGGTCTTTTCCTTTTCTGATTTTTAGTTTTTTTATTACCTTCATTATTTCTTTTGTTTTCCATTAAACTTAATGTATGAATTCAATTTGGTCTTCTTGGAGTTCTTCTTTGTTTATTCTCTATTTTCATCTCTTCATTATTTCATTCTGTCTTTATTATTTTCTTCATGATTTTTTGTGATATAATTTTTTTGTTCCATTTGTTAGACCTTTATTATATTATATTATATTAATTGTTATTATTTTTTCAATGATTTTTTTGGTATTCTCTGTATTTTGTTCCATTTATCAGACCCTTATTACTTTTTTCGTTAATTTGTTCATTTTCTTGGTTCTTCTTTTTCTATATATTTCAACTTTTCTTGGGTTGATCTTTTCTTTTTCTAATTTTTAGTTTTTTTATTGCCTTAATTGTTTACTATGTTGTCCATTCCACTTAAAGTATGGATAACATTTTTTTTTCTTGATCTTTTTTTTTGTTTTTCCTCTATTTCCATCTCTCTAATATTTCATTTTCATTATTATTTTCTATACAAATTTTTCTGGGCTCTCTCCAATATTTCATAAGTTGATTTTCATCGTTGTCTTTGTTTTTGCTTTTATGACAATCTATTTTCTATTCCTCTACATACTGATACAAATTTTAGTGTAAAGTTCGAATTCAGTAAAATTTTATGTTAATTTTTGTATAAATGTTGACTATTCCAATAAAAATATTTAGTACCAATTTGTTAATTTTTTATACATAGTAATGAAAACATTTTTTATTCGACTAATATTTAAATTTACATTAAAAATTATGGAAACATTAATTTTATGTGAACTGCTAATGAATGTGTTTACTACTGTAAGTTCCAGTCATTAAGTTTAGTAATACCAGTATAATTTCAAACTTTTCTTAGCATGTAGGCACGACATGGAACTAGAAGAAAATTTTATTGTTCTAACCAAGTATAAATTACACTCATTATAAGAAATTTTTTGACTTACTTTTACATAGATTCTTAATATCGTGTGGCCACCGAAATGAATATAAGCCGGAGGATATAATTTAAATTATCACTCTCATTTTTTTCATCTAGATGCTCTAGTATATAAATAATTCGGTTTTGACCATTCACATCAGTCTTCGCCACACGCTAATTCAGAAAAAATGTGGTTTTGTCGGCTAGCACTAGTTCTTGCTCTTCTCATATCCGTTTTAGCGGAAGACAATAAAAAAAGTGACAAAAGTGATTTGAAGAGGTCGTTCAATAAGGACTGTGACAAATCTTATTCAGCGACATGTTTGAAATTGGATATGGTCAATTTTGTAGATCGATTGAGTCAAAACGAGAACATCAGTGTTTTTCCAGGAGTTTCCATAGTGCGGGAAAACGCGAGTGCTAGAGCTAACAATGTTGAGGTAGCCGCGGAAATTGCCAGGGAGTTCCCTAATGATCCGGAAGCCAGATTAGATGCTTTTCTATTGAACAAAGTACAAAATTTCTTGAAGACTCGCTCTATCAAGCTCAACTTGGGCGAGCAAGATGACGATAATGCTGTAACTGCAAGAAAGCGAAAGCGAGGTGGAGGAATGAATATGATTTTTGCTGCTGCTGCTATGATGAAGAGCACGTACTTCGCTTTGGCTATGGGAGCTTTGGCAGCTCTTGCTGGTAAAGCTTTGATGACTGGTTTGATCTCTCTTTTGCTTTCCGCTATCATTGGTCTTAAATCCTTGACTTCGGGCGGAGAAAAAACTACCTATGAAGTTGTATCGAAACCTATTTACACCCATTCTAGTTCTCATTCGTCGGGCCATGAGGATTACCATCATGGAGGACATGGAAGAAGCTTCGAACCATTGCCATTGGGGCTGCGTCCTGAATATAAACCAGCATAACGATGTTATGTATTTTTGTACTGTATATTTTGTTAATAAATTATTTATTTATTTATTTAAATTAAAAAATGATATTTGTTACAAAAACGTGTCTCTTTATTATTACCAAGAAGAATACCTAGAAAAAAAATTAGCTTACAGAAAATAAAAAAAGAAATGACTGTTATAGACGATATAAAAAAAAAACAAAAAAATTAAAGAAATCTAAGTTAATATGAACAAGGTGCTAATTGTTTAAATCAAAAAACCGTTTTGGTGAAAATAAATTAGTTTATTTTAAATGATTAAAAAGCGACTGTATTTCATCAAATAAATAATAGCAATATTAATAATAAATTTTATTATTAATTGGCAATACTTTAAGAATCTCGAAATCACTCTATAAATCTTAGAAAATCATTGGATTAAAGTGAAGATTCAGTATTTATAAATATTACCAAACCTAATATTTTAAGTAAAGATTTCACAAAATCTTAAATCTTAAAACTACATCTAAAAAGTTGAAGGAAAGATTTTATAATTTATAAATAAGGGAAATTAGATGTGGGGATAATAGAGAATCTTGTATTTCAAGTCGAGATTCTCTAAAATCTAATCTTTAGAATCGAAATTTCACAAAATTTTTAGTTAGAATTCGAGAAAACAGAGAATCTCGTGTTTAAAGTCAACATTCTCGAAGATGACTTTAGACAAAAGCTTTTATGAAATCTTCACGTAAAAGTTGAGATATCAGAGAATCATGTATTCGAAGTCGATATTCTCTAAGATCTCGTCTCTGTTATCTTGACTTATGCTCAAAGATTTGTTAATGTTTGAAGTCGAGATTCTTTAAAATCTCGTCTTTAGTATCAAAAATTTTTAAAAATCTTTAGTTATAAGTCGAGATAACAGAGAATCTTGTAATTGAAGTCTATAATCTCTAATATCTCCATTTTATTGTCAAAAATTTTGAAAATTTCAAGCAGAAGTCAAAGTAACAGAGAATCTGGTCTTTGAAGTCGAAATTATCTCAAAACTCATCTTAAGTGTCAAAAATTGAAAAATTATATATATATATATATATATATATAAAGTCGAGGTAAACGAGAAACTCTGTTTGAAGTTGAAATTCTTTAATATTTCGTCTTTAGATTCCAAAATATTCAGTACGAAGTAAATATTCTGTAAAATCTTGTAGTTACAGTAGAGATTTCAAAAAAACCTCATTTTAAAATCGAGATGGATAAGTCTTTAGTTTGAAATAAAGATGCTCTAAAATATTGTCTTTAAAGTTTAGATTTTACAAAATATACTGTTTGAAGTAGGATTATAAAGTCCAATGCATTTTTTATAATATTATTAGAAAAAAGTCTGACCTAAATATTTTTCTATTATTAGTATTTCTTTAAACCGTACAAGATTCTTTGTAATTTGTAGAAAAATCGTTTTTTTCTTTTTTTCTTTTTTATATTTTCGTTTTTCGGAAGGTTTAGACTAAACAAATTGAATTACAAAAGCAGATATACCATAGAAATAAGAGAAATGAATAAAAAAAAATAATATAAATACGAATTTTTCGACACATAATCGGACAATTTTGACTTGTATTTTGAACATCCTATATATAAAATGATACTTTAAAAAGTGAAAATAAACGTATCTTCTTTGATCCAATTTTTTTTTCATTCATTCAATTATTTACTACTTTATTTCTTGTCGTGCCGACTCAATCTCATTATGACAGTTTTTTCTAGGATTTCTTTTTGGTGTAATCATTTCAGAAACAACTGATACTTTCTTCTGACATTTATAGTTAGAGAAATATTTTTACTACCATTTTTTTTCAATATTTTTTAATTTTTTACGAATTATTATATAGCTTTAGGCTATTTCAAGTAGGCTTGTGTAGTGCTCTTAATCAGTCAAATATGAGTGATGTCGAGTGTTGCTTGGACCGCTTGTTGAGGAAGTCTTAATGATTATTGGGCACGGATGAGACACCATCAAAATCGTTGTTAGTCAGTGGGCACCCACTTATAAAAAATTTCCACTCTCTTCTTATAGAACTAATTTTTTTTACTAATATATTATACTAATTATGAACACACTCTCATTTTTCCATCAGATGGACTAGTATAAATTAGTCCGAATTTAAGAATCCGTATCAGTCTTCGCCCACCGTTATTTAGACAAAAATGTTAGCTAAACTAGCTCTCGTGTGCATATTCGCAGCATATTCTGTTGCCAAAGAAGTTAAAATAGACGAAAAACTATTCAAAGGCTCTTACAGCAAAGATTGTGATAACAACTATTCCGCGACATGTTTGAAATTGGACATTGTGAGTTGGGTGGACCGGTTAAACGAAAAAGAAGATTTCAGTGTAGTTCCAGGTGTTTCGATTGTGCGAGAAAACTCCAGTGCTAGAGCTAACACGGATATCTTCGCAGACCTAGCCAGAGAGTTCCCCAACAATCCCGATGGAAGATTGGATGCTTATCTCTTGGAAAAAGTACAAGGTTTTCTGAGCAGCCACTCCATCAAACTTAACCTGGCAGAAAAAGACGATGATAACGCCGTGACTGCAAGAAAACGAAAGAGGGGTGGTAATGGTATGGGGATGTTCTTAGCAATGGCGGCTATGATGAAGAGTACTTTGTACGCTATTGGTCTTGGAACTTTGGCTGCACTTGCTGGTAAAGCTTTGATGACCAGTTTGATCTCGCTTCTTCTTTCTGCTATCATCGGGTTGAAATCGTTGACTAGCGGAGGAGGGCAGTCAACTTATGAGGTTATTGCTAAGCCTAGCCACGACGATCACCACCACGGAAGAAGCTTCGATGAGCCTTTGCCCCTTGGGTTACGACCAGAGTACAAACCTGCTTAAACTAGTTCAATTTATTATTATTTATTTATTTTATTTAAATAAATTATTTATTTTTGTTTTAGTTGGTGTGTATTTTTTTTATTCTAGAGGTTTTCAGAAGTAGCATGTATATGGTATGATATAAACATTGCAAGAGTTAATAATATTATGTTTAAATGACTGGAAGGTTTTGCTAAATCACAAAAAAAATGATGAATTTAAACTTATAAAAATAGTTTTTGAGATTATTTTGTTGCTTTTTGCCTGCCTTAAATATATATATGTTACATATTTAGCTATAAATATTTATTATTAACTTCTAAAAGCTATATCTTTTTTAAAGATAGTTAAAAACAAATTTATTAACTGAAACAGCAGTTTCTATAAGTTTTATGGTTCAGACTCAAAAATTGAGTAGGTACTGGTATGTATTTTTAGAGAAAAATATATTTAGATATTATCTCTATTTTCCATTATAAATGCATGCCTAAATTTAGTTATTGATTGTCTCTGTAGAAGTAAAAAGTTGGCGTAAGGATTAAATGAAATGCAAGAACCCTTTTGCAACACAATTAAAACAAGAAATACTGTTATTATAATCAGATATTAAATTCCCTTGAATTTTCTTGATAATGCCAAAATGCAAAGATATCACAACTTTTCTGAACATTGTCTTAATTTTTAATTCCACTATTTTTAGTTAGTGATGAAGCTCTTCTAATTCTAATTAGAACATTATAAAAATAAAGTTAAGACATGGGAAGAAACTTTAAGATTTTTAAATATATGCCTTAAATTCGATTTTATAATTATTTCAATAAATAGCTATTGCATTTTTAACTAATAGTTAAATCGAATTAAATTAAAAATGATGAGGAATCCTTTTTTTAAAAAAAAATCAGCTTAACCGCTAAAATGGTATCACCCTAAAAGGGAGGAATTAAATTTATTTTTTCTTAAATACAACGTAAAAGTTTTGAAATTTTGGGGATTACATGTAGGTACTTATAAATAGATAAACATGAATTTTTTTCTGAATTATCTTTGTTATAAGAGGAAGAAATTAATGTCCCTTATTTTATTATTATTAAGTCAAAACTATTTACAGGATTGAATACAACAAATTAAAAATATTTTTCGGAATTTATATTGTATTCATAAATTTATATATCTATTGCTTTTTTTACAGATTTAATAGTTTTCGAACAAATAAAAAAATACAACAGCATCGACTTTAATTGTTATTAAGTGAAGTAGTATAATTGGAAATGCAAAAAAATAGAAATATAAAAAACATAAGTTATAATAAATGTCACAATCATAATACTGAAAAAATCCCATAATTACATATTTACCGGCTAATATTCTTTTATAGAGAGTGAAAAAATTTTTTATTGGAAAGACCATTAAAAATTTTTAACGAAAAATCTCCTTCTACTGAATTTTTTCGTACGAATTTCATTTTTTTATTGCTAAAATAGTTATATTTATATATATATATTATTATTGAGCTTTAATTCTATTCGATAAATCGCTTTTTTTTATTTTTAGAAAAAGGAGGGCCAAATATAACAGAAAACTTTGTCTAATTTAATCAAAACTATTTTTTAACCTTTATAGTGGTTCTAAAAGCTTACGGATTCCAAACATTTGTCAAACGTTTTCCATCGAAGAATTTATAATCTTATGATCTTTCATGATATAAATACACGAAATCTGATTATTCTTTTACAGAAATTTGACGTACACATACATTTTCAAAATTTTAAGATAATATTTTTGCTCACAAAATTTCTATTTATGCTCGAACTAATAACTGAGTTCAATTCTTAAATTCACTTATCATTGAAGCTATTATTAGCAATTAGCTGTAAAATTTTGGGATTTTTTGCCAAACACCTCAAAAACTAAATAAAAAAAAATAATCAGACTTCGTCTAAGACGACCATAGCTAAAATAGTTCTGAATGGTCTATGATAGCTTCCCTTTAAAGCTTTGCACCCATCTTCCAAACACCCTGTATGTCAATGTAGCAAATTTCAGCAGATATATCAGTTTTAGGAAGCTGAACTAAAACAAAATTTAGCAAATGTAAAATATTTTTTTAGAAAACGCCTTGTATCATATTAGTGTGTTTTTTAAATTCATGTATACTTAAGCATATTTAAAATTGATTTAACAATATATCTTTCTTGGCTTTTTTATCTGAATTAGTACTTCTTGGTGATGAATTTAAATTTTGTGGAGCCATTATTAATATTAAAAATTAAAATTCTTAAAATAATGGATTAAAAATGGCGTAGTATTTATACTATACTATTCTATAGTATATCTATGGAAGAGTAGTTGTAGTTGAACTTTCGAATTTGAGGACAAGAGAATTTCTTGAAGGCAACTGTTTCGTCTGAAAGAGCTTCTGGCGGCATCTGTCGATGCTGTAACTAACAGAAGAAAATAATATTTTTGAAATCTTTAGATTGAATTCTTACTTAGATTAAGATTTAATAGAGGGCATTTAATAAAATTCTTGTTTTGAAAATACCTTATTCGAAAAATAAATCGGGCCGTCCTAAGTAAAAAGGACTCTATCTTCCAGGAATCAAAATCGTTTTTTGCATTCTCTAATATTCTGAATAAAACGACTAGTCGAAATAAGAAACATTCCAAAAATTAGTCTAGTTATATATTGTTGAATTTTGAAAAGTCCAAAATCACGAATAATTTTCTATTTTAGGGATTTTTTTGTATGGGTTTCAAATAAAAAACTGATCAGTCTTTAGCCGTTTAGTTGATATAATAAATTGATAGTTGAACCATAAAACTTTATATAAGGGACCTTAATATTCCTTAAGGAAACCAATAGCAAATCTTTCCCATATAACATGTATGGTGGAATATAAGGGTCTTTTTTGGAGTTGGTAGAGATTGAGAAAAATAAACTTTTAAAAGGTTTTTGATATAATTATCAATTAAGAATCAGGTGTTCAGGTTCAGGATATCGCTGTTACCAACCGTAACCCGAAAACAGAAAAAAATTACGCAAACTTACGTTTTTGAGTATGAAAGTACTCGTAAATTGCTATTTATTATTTTCCTATTCCAGTCTGTATTTTATTTAAAGTAGTTTATTTTGGTAAAGCCGCTTTCCAAATAACAGTTATTTATTAACATTCTATACATCAGGTCCTACTATTTATTCTACACGCCGTAAGCTGTTAGATGAATTATAATTAATATATGTAAAACATAAAATGGATTATTCGAGTTTAATTTACTAATCAAGTTTGTATAATTAAAATAGTTATAAAATATGTCATTAATTAATAGTGCAGACTAAATTTATTACTAAATAACGTTCTAGTTATAATCATCTCTTGATGATGTTTAAATAGTTTGCGAAACGCCCTTCGTGTGCAGTACTTTGATTTGGTCTTTAAATAGTTCAAGACTAATAAAAACAAATCTAAAGACTAAAGTGTTAATAAAATAACAACTTTGACAAGTGGCTGATACATAATTAACTATACTTAAAATACTGGACCCCCAACTAAAAAAGTTTTACACCGAAATTGTAAATAACATATTAAATTAAAGTGTTCTGTCATTAATTGAATTCATTCGAACTTGGAAAATAATACTAAATTAAAAATCTCTTATTATTTGACACTAGTACATTAGATGATTGTACACTAAAAGAGCGGTGAATAAAATGCAAAAAATAGATAAAAGTAAGCTGTTTTATTCTGTATTCAAAATAATTCAACAGTACAGCGTAAATAAAATAAATGATGAAATAATTTGTAATTAATTACCAGCTGAAACTAGATTTTATAAAAACAATGGACTCCAAACTTCAATAGCTTTTTACTAGTTTATACATAAACTGAAATGTAAATAATAAATTCTTTTGTCATTAATTGAAAATATTTAACATTAAAGTATAAATAATTATACCATACCTTAAGTAATCTCTCAATAATTGATGGCAGCGAGCTAAATTGGGCATTAATTACCTGTGAATAAATTACTTCACCAAACTAGATTAGACTAGTGACATGCATACTTAAAAAATCTGATTTTTCACTAATTAAAATTATTGAAAAAAAAAAATTTAAGTAAATTTCTCCATAAATGACCAAACTAGATTGATAAGTGGAATTCATACTAAAATAATATCACTAAATGACAAAAGCGTATTAAGTTTTACATTAAAGTGCAAAAATAAATAAAATCTAATAGTTAATTAATTGAGTTTATTGAACATGTAAATAAATGCCCCACAAATGAATTGATATATCATTAATTAACAGCAGTACGTACGATTTAAGTTGTCAATAAATCATATCATCATTCTAGAAAATACTAAACTGAATTCACTAATTGAATCCCTACTAAAAGGATTAATTAAATAAAGGTTACCACCTAGATTTTACACTAAAGTCCAAATAAGAAATTATAATAAACTGATATTTTATTAATTGAACATTAAAGTCTAAATAATTGGTACATAACTAACATGGTTCGTCATTAATTGACAGCAGATGATAGATTTAACACTGATGAGCAAATAATAGTGGGTAGTTTACGTTGCTATAATTACAACTTTACTTTCTCTATCTTCTACGATTAATTTGTTGGATTTAACTTACTTGAAGTAAGTCCTTAATTGTTTATGACATGGAACAAAAAATTCGATTTAATTTTCCAGCTTAGCAAGGTAGCCCTCAGTTAAGCTCAGCTTCACTGTATGTAAAACGTAAAAAAGACTGTTTTTAAAAAATATTGCACAACCAGATGAATCGAAAATACGAGTAGTTAAACTCGAAATAAGTATCAGTAATTTACAATCAGCTTTTGCAAATATACAATTACGAGGGGGATTGTCGTTTTAATTTTACATATAGAATTAGAATTAAACAGTAGGTAGATAAATTTTAAGGATTTTATTGTTTTTCGAAGTATTTTCCACGAAGAAATAATACACTTTTGCAACCGCTTGAACCAACTCTGGAAGCAATTATTCCACTCCTTTGTTGGAACAATCAAAATTTTGTATGCAAACTTGCATTTTCTGGGTGGAGGATGATTGGTCGTTCAGGGTTTATTTTTCGAAACTTAACGATAACTTCTGGTAAACAAATGGTTGTATATCAATTGCCCGTAAGTATTATTTGATCTTGCAAAGGGGTTGTTGCCGCATTAACTTTTTTGAGAGTATTGAGACCATCTTATAGTCACACTTCGAAAATAGATGACTTTTGTCGAATTTTCTTAACATTGGAACACCCAAACAAAGGATTGGCGCTTATTTTCGGGTTCATATGAGTAAATCCAGGATTCATCACCAATGACGATGCTCTCCACGTTCTAAGAGGTTTTTGCGTTGAATCGGTTTAGAGGTTTTTGATACCAATTGACTCTAGATAATATTTATAAACACAATTTTTCTTGTAAACTTTTTTGATTTGAGGTCTTTAAAATCCCCAGTAATACCTCAATCCCATTTTCTTGGCTGACTGCCGTTTTTTGTGCCTATTTTTCTTTGAATGTTCTAAACATTTACTGGGCAAAAATTTTCTTCTATGGTACGAATAACTTGTGAATTTTAAGAGTTCACTATAGCTATACCATTATATGTATCGCACTGAAACTTTGGATTTATTTTAACTAAATATGGTAGATTATTTTTAATAGTGACATTTGATTAGTGGCGCACTGTATGCAAAACTGGAAAAAAATCCATCGTTGAACGATTAGAGCTAGATAATTTTGATTTTTCAGAAACATCTACGTTTGAGAGTTCCTTTTTTACCAAAATTACTTAATACTTTATTATTAGTAAAAAGCTTTCTCCAATTTTGGTAGCTGCGAATATTTCGTAACACCAATTTCAAAACTTGGGAGCAAATTTACCTATCATGGAGTTGCCGAAGTTTTCTGGTATATACCAGAGAATTCAGAGATCTGTATATTGTTTTAGTGAATAATTGTGACTACAAAAACCCAATTGGTATATATCTGCATTCTTCGTTGCCAAAATTCTAAAGACATGTCCGAAAATTAGACCAACATACTCTATAAACGTTTTGAAAATAAAAAATTAATGATTCATATTTATATAAAAAATCAATTTAATATGAAATCTGCAAATTGAAAGTCACCTCTAGCCATTTAAGATAATTTTATTGACCTTTTATAAAAAAACTTTAAGTGCTTGCAATTTCCAAGAGTCCAGAAAGTCCGTGAGAGCGATTTATATATTTATATATATATATATATATATATATATATATATATATTGTTGTACTTAATTAAAATATTTATTGTAACAATAAAAATTTATAAATCTTTTAAATATAAATTAATTAGACATGTTGATATGGGTGAATATATATTTAAAAGACCTTTCAATTTATGTATTGCAAAACCCACTTTTCTATTTTAAAATTTTATTGATGACGTCATCATCTTCATAGAGATGACGTCAAAAATAAAAAGGTTATCTGAGGAAGCGCCCATTTAAAAATAACAATCGAAGGGTTTCAGGATTTTCCCCTAAAATCGCCGATTTACGAAATAATGAATTAATTCCTTTCATTTGGATATATATAGAAATATAAATTAAACAGACCTTCATTATTTACTAGAAGGGCAGACATAAGCAAAACATTTCTCAGTCACCCTCGAGAAGATCGCAAACGGTAAACGTCCCAAACAGAAATAAACACAAAAACTTATAAAAGGTTAAGTAGACTAAAAATCAGAAAACTTCTTAATTTCACTTCATATTTGATTTTCTCAATTTGTACTTGTTACATTGTATGCCACTAGTGGCTTATAAAAATATTTTGTAAAAATTGTGAAATAACTTTATTTCTCAAAATAAATTGTTTTAAAAAGTTTGTGCTCGTGTTGTGAAATATAATTATATCTATGAATTAGTTTCAAAATACAACTAACTTATTGGTTCATATCAAGTTGATACATTCAAGGTACTAAAGCCAATGCATTCTCCTTTACTAATAATAGCCGATGGATCAGATTTATTGACCGTACATTGTGTTTTATCACCCCATAAGTGATTGAGCTGTTGCCCATACATTATGTATGGCCAGCATTCTTATAACCACAATCTTCTGCTTTAATACACAGCAATCCACAAGTTGAAATGGTTTTGTCCTTTTCAATCTTTGAAACAGATGATGGTGTCCAGCAGCTGAACTATTTCTGCGTTCTCATGGAGGTGAAGTCAATCTTTGTACTACTTAGCAAACGTGTTAATCTTTTTTTAAACCATTGGAATACTAAGATCTCTGTTTATGTCGCTGCTCTTGACATACCACCATTGCAGCTATACGTTTGTTTTGGAATGTTTGGATTATTTTGATGTGACTTTTTTTTTGCACACTTACAGAGTTGTATTCCATACAGTCTGGTAAGTCCTAAGTTCTATTTGTAAACCAGAGTAGAGTTTTATTATACAGGGACAGTCTGGAATGTCTCTCCATGATCCATGTGTACTATCAGAATATTAGATAGAGTTCTTTTTCTTTATACTAGTTTTGAACGTCACTAGGACACACCTAAGTAAGTACATTTCCTTGTGGTATTCCTCGTTGGTTGTTTTATAAAACTAAATAGGTTTCTTTTTGATTGTGAAGAGTTTCTTCCACATATTAGATCTTAAGATTTCTATATTTTGTCTTGGCTGTACACTGAAAATAATTTTGTTGAAATATTTCAATGCTAGATTTATTATTTTAATACTTTTAAGAAGTTAGGTTCTAAGTAAGAAAGTTAGCAAAAAGACGGTTTGTTAGTCTAGAAAAAAGGACGTTTTTAGGAGTAACTCAATCAGTTCAATACTTTTACTAAATACAAATGTCAAAATAAATGGAAAGAAACAAAAATGTCATTAAGTGACTCTGTTTTACTCTATTAAAAAATAAAATAAAAGAACAATTCCAATTAAAAAAAACTGGTCACAAGTCAAATGTATTTATCTATTCTATATTAAGACGTAGAATTGGATGACTGTGACGTCATTATTTTAACTGATGACATCGTACTAATTTAATGTAACTAAATGACAGCAAGTGAGCGTATTGGGCATCAATGACGTCAGAGTCATCCAATTCGGTCTAAGGGTTTAGACTAACAAAGACAAAGACGAAAATAACCCTCAATTTCAACTACAACAACGGAATAAAAGTAAAAATATTAAATACCTGGATGATTTTGTGGAAAACATTATTGTTACTTTTAGCAGTACCGAAATAACCGTTCTTCATATAAAAATGTACATGCCTAATTTGCAAATATTGATTTTATTTTGGTAAAGTAATTATAGCTATTGATAGTCACAATGAAGAGAAAAAAGAGAGGGATTCAAAGTGTGTCAAGAAATGATAAAGTAAATGGCTGCTCTCGGTTTAGTATTCGATGTGATCGGGTCGGTGAAAGAGCGTCGAAGTATGCCCTGAATGTAACGTAAAAACGTGCATCTAGAATGCTGTGAAGGGAAAGTGTTACGAATTACCGAAAAAAAACTTTATGGCCGTATACAGCATGTTCAACTACCTCATCCTTCTATTTATTTTTTGTAATGTTAAAGTGTACGGTTTGTCAAACGCAACATCCGAAAATGCCACTTCCGGGAACGACCTGTGGCTCCATTTGGCACGGAACTGCAAAACGCCGACCACCGCTTGCATCAAAACCACTATTTATGATTACTTGAAGAATATATTGGATTATACGAACGATATTCAGTTCACTAGTTACATGAAATTCTCCAAAAACTCGGTAAATTATCAAAACACTCTCAAAAGTACGAACCTTACTGAAGATGTCGCATCGGACGAAACGCCCTTGGAAGAAATGTCAAGATCTCTCAGCGATGACACTAAGAAATTCTTTATTACTCACGACCTTGAAGTGCAACTTCCGGATACACTATTTCTTGGAAGTACATTAAAAGTTTCTCCTGTTAGTTCAGACAATAATGGCACTATGATTAAATTGGAGATGGTTCCCAGGGGGCTACAGGACTCCGTAGGAACCGGCAGGATATTTTTCAAAAAAATTAGTAAGTATTAGGAATATCGTGGAGGGGATCGAACTAGCCGGCCGTCTCGTCAATAGAGGGCACTGGTGAAAGTAGTTCAACATTAAAGGAGGTTGTCTAGTAGTTTATCTCGTTAATTAATACATTCGAAGATAAATTAATTAAAAAATCAATAAAAATAATTTTATTTGAAAAATTTGACTTGTGTAATTTTTTTTATAAAATAATTAAAATAAATATTTGACTAACTCAAAAATCTAAATATTTGTTGAAACATTCTAGCATACGGTATAACAATAAGGATACTGATATTAATTGTATAAGAATTATAAAGTCTTAGAAAGAAAGAAATGAATCCCACCGGGTAGTGGTATTTTTTATATTGTCCATATAGTCTACGCCAATTGACATATCCTCATGGAAATATACAGAGGGTTTTGTAGGTAAAAAAATTTATTTCAAGTGTCATAAAGGTCACATAAGTGTGGCATATTCCTAATAGGTCTCTTGACTTCATTAACCGAGTTACAACGTCTTTTATTAATTATTGATTGACCGCATCATTTGAAAAATGAAAATAGTGACAGCACATCAGGGTACCTATCCTTAACGGTAATAGAATAGAACGTTCCCCAGGGAGAATTCCCTACTTTCGTTCTATCACCATTCTACGGGGTAATAAAACTGTATACTTCAATGCGAGAGAAAGGAGCAACTAGGAAAACATGGTATAACATGTTGCCAAATGTCTACACCAATCAGAATAAAGAATTTTTGACATTTGTGACGTTATCAAATATTGTCATCAATTTTATTTGTACGTGGATGTCCTTTGAGAAAGTTGTGTTTTTATTTCTTTGTACTGTATTAGTTTTATTAGAATGGCCTTTAATAATATATTGCTGTATGCAATACAAGCTGACATAGATGATGCAGAAGAGAAAATGAATTATAAAGCGTGCAGTTTTACCAAGAGTAAATCGATTCGAAGAATTATCGGACAATAAATTCATAAAATTGTTTACATTAAATAAGCAAATGTGCTTATAAAACAACAATATTCCAGAACCACCAAATAATATAGGAGGCATAGATTTTGGTACGTATGCTGTCGATCCTGATCAAAATGACCAAAATCTTGCCAGAAGAATTAATTCTGATCTTCTAGCTGGAAGGCAGTTACAGCAAAACGTTGCCGTTCATCATTTTTAATGTAATTTAGAAATAAAATATAAACATTGGTTTTGTATTTTTATTTACATAAAAATAAATTAAAGAATAATTCTAAAATTAACAAATAATACTCAATCTCAACAGTACAGGAATAATATGTGTATATATCAATAGACAGTAGGTTCATTCACTTCAATCAAAACCAAACGACAATTTTGGTTACAAAATAAAAATCCCTGTGAGTTCTCTTAGTATTTCAACGATTTCCCAAAAAATATCAATAAATGTGTTTGTTCGATCGATATTATATCGATATATTCTATTACTGTCAAGAATAGGTACCCAGGCGTTAAAATCCCAAAATATACTATTTCAACTATCTGCAATGTATAAATAATTCATTTTAATGTGGAAATCATCTTGATGAACATATTTCAAAACAGTATTAAATTGTAGAGTGTCCGATTTAAATTTAAAAACATAATTTTCATGTAGCATTTTTTTAAATCCACAGTATATTTATACAGGTTTTCCTAAAAGTCCCGGGACGGAGCCATAAGTTTCTAACGAGTGAAGAAAAAAGTCTGAAAAGTAGAGGATCACTAAAGGGCCATAAAAATTAAATTTTTAGATGGTTTAACAGTTTCATACACTGGGGAATTTTCTTAGGGGGTGATAACCCCAAAATTTTTAAATTGCAATCCCTATCGAGTTTCACCTTATTTTAAAGGTAATGAAAAAAAAACCCATCTCTAAAACCAAAACCCGATATTTTGACACGCTCACTGCCGTGTGAATCAAAACTGACACACACTTGTTTTTGTAAAAAGAAATTACGATGAAGTATGGCGAGTCTTCAATGATTTTTTTCATGAACGACCACCGATTACCAAATAAACAGTCGACTGAACTGTTTGAAAATTTCAAGAAGAGGGAACTGTGAAAGATCTTCCGAGAACTGGAAGACAGAAATCTGCAACAACTCCATAAAAAAGATGACTTCGTTAGTAGGTTGGAATTCTTCGAAAGAATGCGTAAAAAATGTGATGGTGGCAGAAATTTACTTTTCGATATTGTTTTCTCTGTTAAAGCTACTTTTTTACTTAAATGGTAAAGTTAATAGGAATAATTGTCTTTATTGAGCTGACGAAAATCAACATTTAATAAAAGAAGATCATACTCAGACACTGTAGAAAATTAATGTGTGGGCTGGAATTATGGGAGATAGAGTAATTGGTCTTTTTTTATTAATGGAAATTTGGACGGAGGTAAATATCAAGAACTATGGAAAAACCAGTGGTTTCAAGTGTTCGTGCCGTATGCGCTAATGGTATTGACAATAAGTGGTTCCAGCAAGATGGTGCTCCTCCACATTTTAGCCGGTATTCCCAGACTTCTTAAGTCACACGTTTCCCAACCGTTGGATTGGGAGAAGAGGTGAAATCGAGTTGCCACCAAGATCTCCGGATCTTACACACTCGACTTTTACATTTGGGGGTTTTTAAAAAGTAGAATGTATGTAACCAATCCAGAAATAATAAACGATTTGCAAAATCGCATACTTGAAAAAATCACTAATATCACTAGAGATATGCTCCAAAGCGTTCAAAATTCCATTTATGAGCGTTTTGGGTTATTGCGAAATCGAGGAAGGTCGACAATTTGAAAATTTATTATAAAAATCGTAATAAACATGTTTCTTTCTCATTTGGTAGTATAACTCTTAAAATAACTAAGATACCGGATTTTATTTTTGGGGATGTGTTTCTTTTTTCATTACCTTTAAAATAAGCTAAAACTCGACTGGGGTTGAAATTTAATAATTTTGTGGTTATCACCTCCTAAAGAAAACCCCCAGTATATGAAAGTTTTACACCATCTAAAAATGTAGTTTTTATGAGCCTTTACAACCTGTACAATATTTCTAAAGCGAGATAGTGATGCTTTAAAAAACCCTAAAAAAGTATATGGCTCCAATCAGCATTGCTAAAAAAATTTGTTTTAATTAGATAAAATATACCTGCGGATATTTGGAAGCAATAATTACTAAAAATATGTGAATTTTTTAGCGAAACATTAAATTAAAACCAATATCTTTTATAAACAGAGAGCGGAGGTTAGGCTTTGTCTTCTTGCAACAATAAAATTACTATTTTTAAATATCTACGATTACTCGCTTTTGTCAGTTAGTAATTGAATGATTATATTTTAAGTGTGATTATGTAATTCTAGAAAATATCTTGTAAGAGGTCGATCTTTAATATGAATTTTCCATTTTCAAATATAGAAATATTTCAAACCATTTTCACCCCCTCTGGATTATGACAACTCTTCAAAAAATTAGAAAATGGTAGTTTACCAAATGCATTTAGTAAATAGAAGCGCTTCAATTCATGGCTTGTATTAATTTGAAGCTCTTAGAAATAGCAATAATAAAATTCATGCCTTCTACCTTAATTTTGATTTATTATATAATTAAAATGTTAAAAGTACCCAAATTTTTACAAACTCACTTGTGAATTCTGTTATATTTGGTAAATGTCACAGACTGTTACATAAATGTTGTACTACCATAGATTTTCACTTTTTTCATTTAATATTAGCAATTTACAAGTCTTGATTGGTTGTTGCTAATTTAATATTTTTCAACAATAATCTGTCTTTAGTATAGATTTTTAAGTTAGTTGTGATACAAAATTAGCTTCGTGGAAAATATTTTAAATGAAAAAATTGCTGGATACTGAACTTAGATGGGACGCCAATGAAAAAGCAAAACTGAAATTATACCTGTAAAAGGAATGTTACATCCTTATATGTCCAATACTCATTCCAAATGAATAGAATTAGTAAACACCTTGTATTTAAGAGGTAATTAAAAGTGGAAAACCCAAACACAAAAAATATTTTTAGTAATGGCAAAACTTTTTGCAAAGTCTCCATTTCTAAATTTTTAACCATCATACAGAAAAATAATACAAAAATATTTCTATTAATGGCATATTTTTTGGAAAATCTCCATTGCTAGATTTTTAATCCTACAAATAACTGATACAAAAATATTTGACAAGCTTTTTCGAAAAATTTCCATCGCGAAATTATTAGTCCTACAGATAAATATTATACAGGATATTCGCGAAAATAATGCGCATATTTATGGATGAGGTATAAAAACGTGTGCACAATAAAAATGTCTTTTCTAAAGTCAGCTGTTTTCAAAGAAATAAATGTTAGTATTTTACATCTATCCAAATATTATTTACCGAAAAGCAACTAAAGTTGGCAACATCGATAACTCAGTCAAGTATAAACAATTGTTGTTTAAACGTTTTAATAATAAGTTTTTATTTTAGTACACCTGAATTATTAGACTATATTGTTGCAAATACCATTTAAAAATATGCATTATTTTCACAAATAATACCCTATATAAATATGTTTCCTAATGACAATATTTCGAAAAAACTCCATCGCGAAATTTTTAGTTCTACAATAATAAAAAAATATTTTCACTAATGACAAGATTTTTCTAAAAATCTCGATCGTGAAATTTTTAATCCTATAAAAATGTCGTATATGGACAATTTCGATTGACCCGAAAAAAAAATCTTAATTTTCACAAACATGTAAACAAGTGAGCGACGCGGGCGCACTTTTGCTTGCCGGTGCCTCCATCAACTTTCATTTAAAGTCACCGTTATCTTTTAACGTCCATCTAAGTATTTTGGACGTATGCCAAACATAATCCTGACTATGGAGCGTGAATTTAAATTGACGAATTATTTCCGTAATGTTGAATAAACATGAAATTTTCTAAAGTAACCGGATTAGTTCCGTCAACAATCTACAGGATGATTACGAATTCTCGCGGTGATACTAGTCACATTTGTTTTAATGAGATTATATAAACAATAGTTGACTCAAGATATATCCATAATATGTAATAATGGTTGTTATTAATTTGGGCAGGTGAAACTAAAAAAAATTAAGAAACATGTTGATGATCTTCGCTTCCTCTATTTTTCTTTCTAGCTCTTGCTATTACTTTCATCTCGTCTAATGTCTCTCTCTTTCAGTTGATATATCCAGTTTTTCTTGTTTTTTCTTTTCGTTTACTTTTTGAATATCCTATTTCTAATATTTTTCTTGTTATTCTACCTTTATCCATTCTGATAACATAACTGTATTAATTTACTTGTTTCGTTTCTATTTTTATCGGTATGGATTCCTGATTCGTTATTTTTCTGATGTCCTCGTTTTTAATTCTACCCCATTTAATTTTTCCTGCTAATTTCAAATCCCTAGCATTTTTTTTTGTACTGTCCAGTTCTCACATGCATAGATTATTATTGTTAGTGTTATAGTATTATATATGTTTATTTTATTTTTACTTCTATATCGATTTATGTGTTCCAGTATTCTCTTATTCAAGAAGTAAAAGACTTTAGTTAATTTCTTTGCTTTGTTTGTTATTTCTGTATCCATTTTTAATTTCTTTGTTGTTATCGTTATCTTGATTATCCTTTATAATCATGACCATAGTGTTATTTATATTTACTTCCATTTTCGTATTCTCTATTCCTTTGGTCCACATGTTCACTAACTTTTACATTGTGTCTATAGAATTTGTTTTAACACCATGTCATCTAAAAGTAACATTTCATTCATGGTGTTCACCCTATTTAGATTATCTCGTTGCTTTAAACTTTTATTCATTTTTAGTTCTTCTGATCTTTATCCAACATTCTGTATTCTGATACTTACTGCCCTGTATATGGTTCCGATGGCTTCTATCAATTCAGTATATACTTCTACTTTTTCTAACTTTTCCATACTTCACTTCTGTTTATAGTGTCGAATGCTGCCTTGAGATGAATAAACAACAGTTGAAATTAATTGCAATATTTATAAATTTTTGCTTTAATATAAGGTAATATCCATTTTGGGGATTTTAACATAAACCTTCTCTATTATTATTATTTTTAAATAATTAATAATATTACTCTTCTTTGATTACCCTATACATCAATCAATCACCAGGATTAATAAATAAGAAAATTAAAGTAAATCATTTGACATATAAAGAAAAGTATGTCATATTCCAGTAAATTATTTTATTGATCATAACTTTGATATTTCGTAGCCCGTAGCAATATAAATTGTTAATAATAAGTACTATTTTATTTTACTAAAAACTGTTCAAATTAGTGTGCAATTTAAATTATATTAAATTATATTTTAAAGCAATTGAGATCAAATCTATAGCTAAACTGAAAATCGTACAATTATAAAAATAAAAAAATATTCGAAAAGTTAAAAAAATATTTTTAAAACAACATTAGTTTTATTTATTCATTCTATAACATATAAATAAATAGTAATTGCGTTGAAAAATTATGAATTATATTAATTATTTCATTCAGGGTATTAGTTTTATTGAACTGTTTTTATGATGTAAGTAGTATTCATAACACGCTGTACAATAACGCTATTTGATGTCATGTTTACAAACATCCGCTTGACCAAACGAGATCAAGCTATAAAGTTAACTTTCCTATAAAATGCAATAACGATATTAGTGAGATAGAAAAAAGTCTTGTCATTCATTTTTGTAAAATTACCATTTTAAAAATAACGTTCTAATCGCAATATACAAAATTTATATATTCTATGCAATAAGAGGATTAAACTAGAATTTTTGGTCGTCCTCTAAAAGTATTTAATTTATTATTATAATATATTTATAAAAAACAAAATCCATACAGCAGAAATAAAAAAAAGATAATTCGATGAGGGTTATTAATTTTAAGAGCGCGGTTTATGGCGATATTCCAGGATCGTTAACATTTTCCATATTTTAAATTTTATTTTTGTACATCTTAATATAATTTATATGTTTATTTAATGCGTTGCTTATCTCAGTGTGATCATTGTATTCCAGATTAATAAATTTCTTTTTAAGTTTTGTATTACTGATTAGTTCGTTCACGTATTATTTTCCCTCAGCTCACCTCTAATAATTACCCAACTCTATAAAATTTAGAAACAAAAGCAGTAATAAGTAAATAGGAAATAATTCTCAGGGTGAATTCATGTATTGATCAAAATAAAAAACTATTTTTTTTTTGTAAATGTTTTAACCCAAATAATGATTTTAAATCTATTACAATCATTTAACCTAAATTTTAAATTTATTATATAATTCTTAACAAAAGTATCACTCAATGTCCAATTACGACTTAATATTAAATTTTATGACCCCTAACGAAGTAACATGTTTTCTTAAAAATCCAAATTGATCATAAATAAATAAACAACATTTTTAACACTTTACACTTGTTAACATTGAAGTTAATAATAATAATAATAATAATAATGATTTTTAAATGAATCTATAAGACTGAAATGTTTAACGTTTAAGTTTTATGGTTGAAATTTTTTTAATTTAATTTTAATACAAAATCATTATTTAAATAATCAGAATTGTTTTATAAAAGACATTTTCGTATTAAATTATTATATCAGATAATTCTCTATACTTTGTTGATTAAACTGAAATACATAATTTCTAGTTGTATTTTAAATTTACTGATGAGAATTGCTAAATTTTTTTAAGACTTGTTGTATTTTTCATTATTTTTTATAAAAATTGGTGTTAATTATCATTAAAATAGTATTAAGGTTATATAAAATTCTAAATTTACCTTTCTCTATATCAAATTTGTTTCAAAATCATTATTTTTAAAATAAAGTTATGTAAAATTTACAATTTATAAAAAACATATTATGCTGTACTTAATATTTAAATTCTAAATTTAATTAAGCACCAACTAGTGAACTTAATCAGTATGCCCGAAGTTAATATGTGGTATAAAGATACTAATTAGGATTTATAAACAAATTTAAATTAATTTATCATACCTGAACTTGTGGAATAACACTCATACTCGGTTTTTTGTTTTATAATTTAGAATTCTTACCATAATATTTATTGATTGAAATATTTACATATTTTCTAAAATTTTATTATATGAGATATAAATTCCATAATATTATATAATAAGTTATTATTTTATTGTTTTTGACAACAAGTCAGCGAAAACCATTTTGAACATTTTAAAATTAAGTACATCAAATAACAAATTACTACCATTTTGCTTTAAAATTAAAAATCTTTTTAAACGAGCTCTATTCATCATCTATTAGTATTTAAAATATTCAAATGGGTGGTTGTTCCCCATTGGAGACATTTTATTAATAAAAATTCGTTTTATTAAAATAAAATAGAGGATTGTAAGGGTTCTATCGATTATTGTTTTGGTAAAGGAATTAGTAGTTATGAATCAACCTACATTTTTGATTTAACATGAATATTACTGAACTGTTACTCTTCGAATTAACCTTAATTAATGTATTTAATTAATCATCTCGAACAAAATTATTTACACATAATTAATTAATAACCAAATATAATACTCGATTTAAAATCCAATATTTTTTTATTTGACACAACTTTTCGCATTATTCAAAAGAAGTACATTAATAATCAATACTGTATGAATAACACGTACCGTCTTATTTATTATTAATCATTAGAGAAAGTGGTTTTAATGGTATTTCCTGACTGTGTATAAGTAAACCAGATTAAGGAACTGACATACAACCGACCAGTCTGAGTTGCCTTCAAAAGATTATCATATCAAAATTGCCGAAAGCGTATTTTTTCTGATGCAATCCAATAATAAATAAGGATTTTTATTCCATACATACTTATACATAGTGTGAAATATTTTAAATTATTTAGATATACCTATCAATCATAATTATGAACAAAAAATTGCAAATGATTTTTACTTATTGAAACAGTAAAAAATAATTTCAAAAAATCCATCACGTCAGGTTTTCTAGCAAAACTTATGTTTTTAGTTTCATTTAGTGTGAAATTCGCATTGAACTTGAAATCTGGTATCCTATTCTATAAATCTTATGCAAAAGTGATTTTTTACTTTCATTTAATAATATACAGTTTGGTCCATATGTATGGCTTAATTTTCTCAGTTATGAATGCACCAAATTTAAAAACCTGTATATTTTTGAACAAAGAATTTAAATCCCTTTCAAAAGTGTTATCACACGACCTCTTTTCTCATTAAAAATTCGGGGGAGTTGTCATAATTCAGAGGCAGTGAAAGAAGGGGTGACATAACTTGTAAAATTAAGAATAAAAAACGACCTGTTTCAAGATTTTCCCTTAAAGTTCATAATATCGTTAAAAATGAATGTATTCCATACATATGGACCTCGCTGTATATTAGAGTCGGAATCAAGAATAAATAGAAAAAAAAAAGCCGAATCGCTGGAGTCAAGATTAAAAAAAATCTCGGAATCTCTTTTTCCTGGAAGAGGGACAGAGACACAGAAAGAAAATGAGTAGATTGGTTTGTGGAGACTTTACTTTGTTGTTAGAGTATCAGACAGATTAGAAGAAAATATATATGTTTAAAATAACATCATTAATGCAACCTTGGTTCCTACTGAAAAATATTTATTTTCATCTCTTCATATTAAAGTGGGGATTACGTAACATTTTATTTGTTTTGCCAAAAGCTGGGAAATGTTTCAGACATCTGTGTTACAACTCTGATGGAAATGAACTAAACAGATATAATATTACTCCCAAGATAAGCAATGTTCGGCTACTATTAACTAGCCAATATACGCTAACGTACTAACGATATTTTTATTGGTATGTCAAATATTGGTCCAATAAATGCCCAATGGATTTTACACTAGTTTAAACATTTTTTTAAATAATGTTGTTGTATTGGATAGCTACATTTCTACTAGGGAAGTTCCCAAACCGTTCAAAGCCAAGTTGAAAGGGAATTTTTGGGCTCCGATAAACAAAATCTGTTACAGGACTTCCTTTTTTCAGGAACAATGGAAGAAAATGAAAAAAATATCGTGGGACCTTTCAAAGACGTAGTTTTTTGCTAATACTAAAGACCCTCAAAACTATTATATAACGCATGTTTGCTGCGCTTAAAGCTCAAGATGATCTTAAGAGATAGGGTTTTATGTATTCATGTCGATTAGTTTCATGAAAACTTGAGAGATTTCAATGAAGAGTAAGGGTAAAATGTTTACCACAATGTACATGATAGCAGAAGCGTGTTCAGAGAAATATCAAAGAGAAGAAAAAGTTTCAGAGGCAAAAGGAACGAACAAGTATATTTTATAAAGTAATTGTTTGTTCAATGGTAAGAAATAATGGTTAGCTCGTTGTAATGAAATGGTAGATTTTGAATTATTGATTTGGTTTTTTTACATGAACACCTTATATTTTGCAGAAAATGGAGAGAAAAATTCTAATAATTTTTTGACACAGCACACTAGAAAACATTCCATGCAGCTAAGAAATATTTTTAGAATAATTTGAGCCTATAATATCAGTGAGTTTCAGAACGAATCAGTTGCAAACGGAAAAGCAAAAAAATTCCATTTCTTAGGGTTTTAGAACAATTACTAATTGAGAACCAAACTAAATATGATATTTATAGTTTATTTACTGCATAGCATTTATTTAGTAGTTCCTCAGTCGTAGATTTTTATTCTAGACTTCAGCTTTAGCTTACTTATATTATTTTCTGGCCAAATATTGTAAGCTCTTAACTGGTGAATATTGGTTGTGGAAGAATGAAGATCAATTTGTTTTGGAAAAGCATTTTTGCAGTTTGCTCACTCACCAATTAGGTGATTTAGGTTATGCTATATTGGGTATTTTCGTCGTTAAAGTTTACTTGTTACTATTTAAATATTTTTTTTTTAATATCCCTTACGGTATATTTATTACATTATAATCTGATCAGTAGTTCGATCAATGAATAATTTGTTTCTAGCCTAAAATGATGCAGTTCAAACTTAACTAAGGTTTTACTCACTAGTGTGTATCTTAGGTTCTAATAACTGATCTATATAATTCTCCAGAGATCAAAAAGTATCCGATTAAAAATGGAACAATCGATTTCTCCTTTTGGGTATTACTATTCTTAGGAAATAACTGTAGGAATTCTGCTAAATACATTCAATTAGAATTTCTTCTTTGGCTAGGATATGTAATATGTTTTTTAATATTTGATAACTGAATCATCTATCTGTTGGATTCAAATTCAACTATTAGTATCCACTAAGAAAAATCACCACTACACTCAATAAAAACAGCAGTTTATCTCAAATTGTATTTATTGAGCACTACATGTATATTCGCTAATGAATAGAAAATAATGGAGTAATAAAAACAAAGAACAATACAAAGATCAAAAGTACCACCCCTAACAACATAAATGTCCTATGACACCCCAGAATTATCTAAGGTTCTTGGAACATCCTGTTCTAACACCATGAACATGTTCATTTTTGCTACATATATCCAGTTATAGGAGGTCCGTAGGACGACTAATAAAGGTCCTAAATAAACTATCTATAGCCCGAAATAAATTGGAAATGGTAAAATTTAGATTCAAACGGGATGTAATTAAAGTAAAACTGAGCATTGCTCGACCAAAAACATGAACCATAATCGTCTGAAATAACGTTGTTTGGATCTTATGCTTTTGTACTGTTAAGGGAATCAGCGTGAGACAATAGGACTAAACTGAACTAAAGATCTATAGGTCAATGTAAAACCAGCCTTTACCCATTAATATGGCAATTGGTCGATAAAATGTGCAATGACTTTTCAGTATTTTTTTACTATATACATTTATTATAATTACGCCTGGTACAGATAACTGCATTCTAATATTTTTAAACAAAAATTTTCTAGGACTATTGTACCTAACAATAATTCATTATTATGTTTTTTAAATAAACCTATATGGTAATGGTTTTACAACTGCTAATAAAACAAGATTCTCATACCTTTTTGTACCATTAGATGAAGAACAGGGATCAAGACATTGACCAAAACGAAAACAGGAAAATCAATACACTCAGAGGAAACGAAGATCGTAATATGTAAAGTGCATAGAAAAAAAAGACCAAACGAAGAAAAACGTAAGGAAAGGTAGATGATAGGTCAGCTTCTCTGCCCAAATAGTAGAAAAAACTAGGGTACTGACTAAAGATAGTTCGGAAGCGATCTGAGGCGGTGGCAGGGTTAACCATCTCTTACATCAGTACAAAAGGGGACAAAGTGCTTAGATCTTAACTATTATTGAAAGCATTTCGTGTTCTGTCTATAACTACTTATTTTTTCGTTAGTTTCGTCGTCATTAATCTTAATTTGGTTTATGTATCAGATATTTTTTCAAAGTGAGATTTGAAGATATTAATTCCTGTATTGGTGTTCTTCCATTTACTTTTTTCCTAAATAACCAGTTATTAAGGTATTATAATTACATTTTTACTTCATTGAAACTTGAGGCAAAATGAATGTTTAGTTTTTCGATCATCATAATTGCCTACCAATAGGATTTCACCAAAACTCAGTGGGGATCTACTTATTACTTATGTTTTTAAAATTGTATTGCAAAAAATCACATTAGATACATTTACATTAATTTGTAATTGACATTATATGTGGTTCATGAAAGTTAATTGACCAAAACTAAAAGTAGGACATTAATATTTGTTATACTAGACGAAATTAGCTTGAGTGGCCCATTATAAGGATTTTTTTGTAGAAGTTAATTAACACCAAATGTACAAAAAAATCAAACATATAATTTATTTTATTTGGTGATTAAACACAAATCAGTTATTTATACAAGAAGAATCATAAAATGTACCATTCCATCAATACACTTAGAAACCCATATTACTTTATTATTTTTCTAGAATAACACAACTGACAATTGGCATATTTGATTCATTCGGCATCATCTTTCTTCATTACATCTGCATCATCTGCCTCAACAACATTCACGTCTTCGTCATCTTCATCTGTATCATCATTATCGTTCATCTGTCATTACTAATCCCTAATTTTTAAATACTTACCTAAATTATTTGTTCCAGAAAATCCACTAAAGTTGGTGAGTCAGTTACTCTTCTGGTCGAACGTTGGTAAAGTCGTGTGGTCGATTGCTAAATTTGTGGTGTCTTCAATTGGTAAATAATAATCAATATATATTTAAATTCGCAATATAGATAAAGAGGAGTAGTTGTGTCATATCATTTGAAATACATTAAATATGAGCACTCATCTGAACTAAGCACGTCATGATTAGTTTTGTCATTTGAAAATTCGCAATTTTGTGTTGGTTTATAATAAACCCATAAACTTATACGTTTTGTAAAACTAATAGTGTTCTGTTATTTAAATTTAAACAAACTATTGTGAAATACTAAGTAGCTTATTTACTTCCACACCTTTCTGCTTTAACCCACAAACTACAATCTCAGGTTAAAGTATATAAAAATCCATTTTGTATGACTCCTTTTTTAAATTTAGTATTCCACAGAAGTACTTTGGTACTTTGGTAAGTTCAATAAAACAATTAAATCTTAAACAATTATATCGCATTTGGCGGACAAAGTAGGGCAAATGAATTTAAAAAGAGGAAATCCTTTAATTTAAAAAAAATTAAATTAAAAATAAAGAAAGAAAGAAAGATTGAAAGAGTTATTATGAGTTATGAATTTAAATTATTGTTATTATTTTTTTGATCAATAAAATTTGAGAAAAGTTTGAAACATGAATTGGGGAATTTAAGATGATGATGAAAAAATAGAAAATAAATGTGTTGCTAAGAATAAAAGAGTCATATTTCGAAAAGAGTTTTCCGAAAATTTAATTTTAAAATAATTGGAGTAAAATATAATACAAATTGAAAAAGAAAGTAGGTCACTTAATATTAGACACTAGTTTGGAATGTTAAAAAGATAATAGAAAGAGAAAAGATTGAAACTGAAAAGGAATATTGGCAGTAAGTAAATAACAATACAGCAAAAAATTTCATTATACTTTACAATTTTAACAAAAACCATTTCAAATTTTCTTTATTTTAAAATTAAACTGAATCCAAAATTAAATTTAATAAACATTGTTAAATAAACGTATCTAACTCTACTGATTCTTATCATAAAATTATATAACAAGAACTGAGTCAAGCTTAGAACCAACTACAGATTTACTATATAAATATACTATAATGTAGAACAATTGGAAAGTAAGTAATAACAGTCTGAGAAATATTTGCAAAAATAGTCGGTCATCAGATTAAGATGTGCAGCACATGCATTATTATTAGGAATGTAACATAATAGTGTGAAATAATTAGAAATCAAATAATCAACAAGCATGAAAAGATGTAAACACCATTCAACGTCTATAATTCTTACCACAATAAAATTTGTTCCCATGTATAAACCGCTGCATAGAGTATAATTTAACGTATTATTTTATTTAGACACTGTGTAATTTCGCACTTACGTTCAAATTTTCAAAACTTAAATTTAAAATATTAGATAAGACACATAAAGAAAAATAAAGATAATTAATTGTATTTACATGGCTTCTCCATGGTTCAATTTTATACATCCATGGTCCACAGTGTAGACCTAGAGCATTGAGAATAACGCTTAAAAAATCATAACCATAATTATCTTTCTTCAAAGTTTAACATTTGGATATATACAATCCTGTGCATTTTAAAAAACAAAAAATACAGCAAAATAATTTGAAATCACATTATACAGTGTGGTCCAATTAAATTGGAAACACCACTATAGTATTTGAAGTTATTAACCGATTTTATCAATATTTTTTAAATATCGTTCTTAAAAAACTTTATTTGGAGAAAAGTTGTCAAAGAGTTATTCCAACTTTTAAGACACACTACGATATTTTTTATTACTAGGAATTAAAAAAAATGAGTATGCCACTTGATTTAATATTAATAAAACAATTTTAGACTACATCAGGTGATAGTTTACAAAATTTCAACTTAAAATGAACTTTTTTATTGATAAACACATTTTAATTAAAGTCACATTATATCTATTGTGTGAGATTTAAATCCAGTGACGTACTGGTTTTTTGGTAAAAAAATCGTTGGTTAATATTTTGTAAACTTTTACATGGTATATTCTTGAAATCTACCATCCCATAACTTTTTAATTAATAAAGATATTTTAATAAAAGTTGGGTCACATCTTTTTGGAAGCAATCTAAATCCATTGACATATTCATTTTTTTTATAAAATTGTGCCTAATAATATTTCTGGATTTGTGACTATGAAAAAATATCGTAGTATGCCTTAAAAATAGGGATAACTCTATGAAAATTTTTCACCAAATAAAGTTTTTGATGCACAATATTTAAAAAAAAAATTGTTGAAATCGGTTAATAACTTCAAACAATATGGTAGTGTTTCCAATTTAGATTTATAGTCACACTGTATAAAGCTCATGAATAAAATATTTTAAAACTGATTCAACCACGTAATTTTCTATTTTTCATTTCTAATCTATTACGTGCATTCAGCTATTTTCCTAATTTGCAAAATTTTTTTATATGCAATATTATGTTTTAAGTAGAAATTAAAACTAATATTTTATTTAATTAAATGAGGACGACCTCTAATTAAAAAGTAAGTAAGTAAGTATTTATAGTTTTAACGTATCCGTTATTAAACATGACCTAGAATAAAAATTTTTATTATTATATAAAAATGACGAAAATTAACTACAAAATTTTCTTTATTTGGAAGTAATAAACAATTTTTCTTAAAGCAACTAAAATTATGTGTTTATACCTATAATAGTATATAAAAGTAAAAATGTAATTTTTTTCAAAGGAAATATTGATTGAATTATTTACATATAAAATTTAGGAAATTTTCTTTTATAGTAATTAAACTAAATCAAATCAGAAAGGAATAATCATAAAAAAATCTATGAAATTTAAAACATTATTTTTTTATTAATTTCCAAAAATTGATAGATTCTATAAAATCATATCTGGAGTTGTTTAGAAATTTGATCACTTTTATTTAAAAGAATGACCTTCTAAGATTGCTGTAATATTTTACTCTTAACTGTTTTTGTATGTTTTCTTATTATTTTTATTCTTCTCGCATCCTAAGGCCCTAAAAGGGTGACGAATTTCCACGTTTCATTTATCGTTAACGTTTTCACAGCTTTTGTGTGTCAAAATTAAAATAATATGTTAATATGAAGAACAATTATTTAATATAATAATACTGTGTATTTTTGAAAATTTATTTTATATTAGTTTAAAAACATGAAATAATCATATTAATAATAAATCTCGTTGTTGAAATCAGGATTTTTAAAATGAATATTTGATAAACACTTCGTTTTTGAAATTGAAATTTTGGCTTAAATATGTTGTTTAACTAAAAATTTTACACAATTTTCTTTTTAAGGTAACAAGCTTTTTTAAAAAAAAAATAAAAAGTAGTTTAGACATATTTTCATTGTCAGTGACGGCCTTTACTTTAATAAAAATGTTAAACTTAAAATTGAGATTTTATAATTTTTTTTAATGTAGACAATTTAAAAAAAAATTTAGATTCTTTTTTTTGACAGTATCATTTTGGATTTTATTATAAGAAATCTTGTTATGGACGCGAGATTTTATAAAATACATTTTAAAATCGACGTTGTTTGAAATATTTTTCTTAAAGTCGAAAATCTATTTAAAAAAAAATTAATTAATTGTGACATTTTACAAAAATTACGTTTTTTAAGTCGGGATTTTCTAAAATTTTAGTTTTGATCTCAAAATTTTATAAAAGTTTTTAATTTTAAGTTGAAAATCTCTACATTTTTTTAATACCGATATTTTAAAAAAATCTCATTTACAAAATGTAATTTTTAAATTTAATATTTTTTGAAATTGAAATTTTGGCTTTGATGTTGAAGATCTTATTTTTTAACTGAAAATTTTACACAATTTTCTTTTTAAGACTTTTTAAGAGATTTTCTAACATTTTATAGGAAATCTTATTGTTAAAGACAAAATTTTATTACATTTTGATTTTAATTTTACATATTCAAAATTTCATAAAATTTAATTACTAAATACAAAAATCTTGGATTTACAGTCGAGATTTTACAAAATTTAGTTATTTAAAGTCGACATCTTATGAAAATATTGTGATTGAAAAGGAAATTTTAAAATAACATCGAAACTTTATTAAAAATTTTATTTTTAATTTCGAAAATTTATAAAAATTTATAAAATAAAAACTTTTTTAGTCGAAATTTTTAAAATCTTGATTTTGATATTGAAATTCTAGTTTCTAAAAAGAAGTACTTACTTACTCGACGTTTTATACAAAATCTCTTGTTAAAGTTAAGATTTTATTATACTTTGGTTGTATAAAAAATATTTCACCAAGTTGAGAGATCGTTAGGTTTTCAAAGACGATATTTTATGAAAATCTTGTTTTTTTTACAAGATCTTGGTTTAATATAAATATTTTTAATTAAAAATCTAGATTCTAAAAAAATATTTTATAAAATTGTAGTTTTAATTTATATTTTTTGCAGATTATTTTCGTTCTTTATTATATTTTCTAGTTTTCTAAATTATATAGTTTCCAACTCGGTAAAACATTTGCTTCTTGGATGTGCAAATAAAAAAAAAATAACACACATCATTACTTGATAAAAGAAAATGTATCGTAAATCATTTAATAATTAATCTTTATTTCAGCTAATAATTACTAATGAAACATTCAACATATTCCATTACATAGAAAGTAGATTAATAAGTAAAACACCAAAATACACTTACACTCTGCACATTATCAGATAATGTATTTACAGTTATACTTACTACATTTGCTATTTTAAATACTACAAAATTAATATGATTTATGGTTGAACATTAAGGTTACCTCTTATATTAAGAACCTGTGAATTTTAATGACCATGTGACGATAATTAGACTCTCGTTGAAATATTTATATCCGTATTGTTTATTGTCAATTATTGTAGAACATAAAACCAGTAAACCGTCTTTTTAAAGACGTAAAATAATAATAACTAATGAATAAAAGAAGCACATAAAACAAATCTACTTATTTCTGGCCCACTTCAATATTGTTAATATTTTACTTTTCTTTTAAGGAAAATTCATCAGCGAAAAACTTCTCTTCGCCCTCTTAGCAATCGTTCTAGTCATTAAACTTCTGGCAGTAAAATTCCTCTTCGTACTGCCATCTTTGGTGGGAGTTGTAACAGCCAAGAAACTTATCGTCAAAGTCCTGCTGTTTCTGTTCCCATTCCTGCACCATCTCTTCAAATTATGCGCTGTAACACCATACGGAGCCAAGCACCACATCCACAAACACCAAATAGCACATATTCACCAAGTGGCGCCAGGATATCACCACAGCAAACCGCATTATTACGAAAGTCCACCGGGTCACCACTTTTCTCATAAGGATGATCCTGGAGCTGTAGAGGATTCTGTCGGCAGTGCTTCTGGATACGAAAATGAGTAAGTTTTTGGATTTTTGATTTCTTGGTACTGTAATTCGACTGAAGAAGAAAAGAGTAAGAAACCTATAAGATTTGTTGGATATTTAAACTTCGCTTTAAGTCATTTTGGTGTTTACTACTAATATAAGCAATTAAAAATTGTATTGAATGTATTACTACTCTTATTTAATATACCAAAGTATGACAATAGTATTTTAATTATTTACTAAAGTCAGATAATTATAAAAGAGAATAATAAAGGCTTTCAATTTTTTTTATGCTAAATTACATATAAATAAAATTGTTATTTTGTTTAAGAACATATTATAAACGCCGTGTTTCCATGAAATTATTTTTATAAGGAGGAAATACGAAATTAAAAGTAATTATTTCAGCATTCTTTTGCTTCCTTCAACCTAGTTCTCAAATGCTGTTTGTTCTGTTATTTATGTTGGTACAAAATATTCAAATTCACAGTTTGTACTTATAACTTACATAATTGATAATTGTTTGTAAATTTTACAGCAGATGTAGGATTTACGTTCAAACTATGGGCTTAAGAATTTTTAGATATATCATTGATATCATTCTATTCTTCGTGCGGATGGCGAAGGACACGTAAGAAGTAGAGAATGAATGTTTAGAATGTTTTAACATCACTTAATCATTTTATAGTAGATATATTGCACTTAGTTGTCACCAACAAAATTCGAAATAAACTTGTTTTTTGCAAATAAAGAATATTTTGTTCATAATTATCAGTCACGAAGTTCCAGGTTAGAATTCTAGTGTGGACATGGATGTTTGTGAATCTACCAGATTTAATATAATTACACATTTCCTGGCCACTTGAGCACGAAAATCAGTGCCAATAAAAACCAACAAAATAAAAAAAGTTTATAAATATATTCGATATTTCCTATAAATTGTGTTGCTGTTCTAGTTTTTTTACTATTTGTTTTTCACTGATTTCTCAAAGTGGCCCCCATGAAGGATTTAAATAATACACAAACGTCGGGTGACCGAAAAAATATCATCGTATAAAAGCGATTAAAAAACTAGATTTATTTATTAACTAATACCATATCTGTTGTAGTTATTACAAAAATTACTGAAGTCTTCCTGTTATTACTATTATTGTAAAAATTTTAGGGTTTATAAGGAACCAACAGAAGAAGAAAATGAAGTTGATTTTTGGGGACTGGGATTCACAGCAACGAAACCAAAAGAAGAAACTAAGAAAACAATGTCCCCTACTGAGATAGAAAATATGGTATTAAAAGCTGAAAAAGAAGCTTTGGTAAGTAGCAAAATTTTAAAATCTATTCCTTAAAATTTCTTTTAATGTTGGACTACACTAATATTCAAACAATTAGATGATTGACATAACTGTGACTTTCTAAATTAAGTATGAATTAAGTTGTAATTATATATTTTTTAATGATAGTAATGACTAACAACATTAAAAGCTATTAAAAGACAGCTAAATTATTTTAAAGGATGTATCTAATAATAAAGGTCAAAGCCATTGTTCCGTAGGATAATATTTAAATTATCTTTTTATTTCTATTTTATACACTTCACCTAGAAACAATTATGCTAATGAATTGATTATAAAGAAATAATTTCACTTGATTAAAATTCCATACGTCGTGCACATATGTTTGTATTTTTCATTATCTAAAATTGATGAAACAAATCGTGTTTTATTGATCTATTTCATTAACATTTCTCGTGTCTCAATATATCCAAAACATACAAAAGATTATGTTTTTTGTGTAGATTAAATCCCGTCTTCAAAAAGAACGCCAAAGAATCCACGTAGAAAACCTTCGGCTCCAAGAACAGCTCAACAACGCCCTCAAAATCCAACAAAAACTCAAACATCACGCAGTAATCGTTGGCCACAAAATGAAACCGTCCAAATATAAACATCACCACTTCCACGGTCCACCTCTCTTACCTCCCCCAATATCTCCTCTCCTACCCCCGCATATATCACCGCAATCCCATTTTGGTCCTTCGAAGCTGGAAGATCCCTCAGACTATTTCGTGGAGAATAATGCGGAATATGGTCTTTCCCCTCCGTTCTTTGGGGACTCTAAGAATCCTCAACCGGGACCTTTTGCTGAACCACCAACGAATTATGTGGAAAATCAGCATGAAGAAGAGGGAGAGATCGGAGGTGGAGTGCCAGTAAATGCAATAGATGCTGTTCAAGGTAAGAAATATTGTATTATAAGAGAAACCATGGATATAGTACAAAAATACAACATTTCAAGTGAAAAATACTGTTACAAAATTCTTCGTAAAATATGGACACAATAATAATAATTAATACCTAATAATAATAATAATAATAATAATACTCCTGTCTTTTACTGTAACATTTGCTTACTGCTAAAAATTGGTTGCTTTATAGCACTATTTGAATACCTTTAGAAAATGAATTAACTTTGGTAATAGTTCTCATAAAAATTTAAAAAATAGTTTAATTTTATTGATGTTACTGCATAATCCGCAAAGATCGTACATTGATGTTCCTTTCTTAATTGTCATATAAATATTTATATAAGTATTTTGTAAATGAAGTATAGGAGACCCAGACCAAAAACATAGTGTTTTCATGTAAATCTCCATAAAAAAATCCTAAGATTTATTCTGGCCATTCTTTCTACATACCTGCCAACTGTCATGTGTCATATGTAAATAAGGAATAATCTTGTCAAAATAATCCTTGATTTCCTTATGAAAATTTACATGGGAAAACTGTCATTTTTGATAGGAATCTCTGGCAGCTCATTTAGTGCATTTAACGTTTAAAATATTGTATTGTCAATTAAAAATGTTTTTTATAAAAAATTATTTTAACTTTAATAAAATACCAATTTGTTAGATAAATTTAGTGTACCTAAAATATTTGTTGTACTATTATCTGTATTTCTATTATGCTTCCAAAAAAAATATAAAATTTCCGATGTTTACCGTTAATCAACTAATATTATTGACTTACTGATTCAATTAAAGTACTTATAAGTAGTGATATCTCTCTCTAAAATCGAAAAGTTTTTAATAATTCATAATAAACACGTATATTACTTTCTAATATTATTAGGCACTTTGTTAGAAAAAGGCAATTACTAAAACCCAATATACAATCTATAATAACTTGCTATTTCGCAGCTTAATTATTTTTTTATATTTCAGTTAAAAGCTAGAATTAATTAATTTATAGTTGATATAGTAATTAGTTATTCATGAACAAAGTTCATCAACTGAATTTTATTTTTTGCAAATCCGACTCCATATTTTTCCATTCAACATTTTTCTTGGTTGTTTTCTTTCTTTCTTTGTGTATTCTTGTTCATTGTACACTTTGTATGTGTCCTCTCAAAACCAATGAACTTATTTTTATGAATTTTATGAATTGAAGATTGAAGATTCTATTTCTAGGTATATTATGAATATAATATTTTCTCAATATTTTTTATTTTAATTGATGTACACGCTAGATATACACCACTACGATTATTACAGACAATAATATATGTCCCATTTCATGTTTATTGGTACTACTGCCATTTTATAATACATTTGGTCCTGATGCTTTTCCATTATTTAGTTTTGCTATTAACTCTTTTAATTAAGCCATGGATATATATTGTGTTTGTGTATTGCTTTCAAACAACTACTGAATTTATTCCTCCAGTACATTGATTATTTCTTTATCATCTACTAAACCAATATTCTTCATTCATCTTTCTGTTTTCTCCTTCCTAACTGATTTAAATTCATAGTTTTATTGTTAGTTATTGTCTTGTTTTTATCTAAACAGCTAACAAACTTTAACTTTTAAACAGATTATCTAATCCAGAAGACACCAGTAAACTCACATCTTTATCCAGTTTTCCACCAAAACCAAATAGAAGCAGATAAACATTCCACGCCTTCCGATTTCGTTACTGTGGAATCCGGACAATCTGGAATATCATTTCTACCTACCCCGACGCAAAACGTGCCATCGAAGGTGACAGCCAATAGGAAGTATGACATATCCAGTCAAGAAGAAGAGTTCTACAAAGCAGCCGAGATAACGTATGATGCTTTTTACAGCCCCATTTTGGATAAAATCGACGCTGTGTTGAAAGAGTTGGAGTTTGTTGAAGAACCTTGCAAGGAAAGGTTAATTTGTAGTATGTATAAAAATCCAGAGAAGTTCAGTCCCCATAGTAATCTTGTTTCGTCAGAATTAAGCAGGTGAGCCAACTAATTAATTAAACATTTATTGATTTTTAGGCATTCGCTAGTGTTATATGAAATGGAAGCATTCAGGTAGTTTATTAGTGTTATCAATCTTTGTTTCTGAAGAGGATCGTGTTGTTATTGACGATATTTTGGTAAAATCATATTTGGTGCCTTTAGGTTTTGTCTGGCAACTTTTGTGTGTTTTTTTAGGGAGCGCCTTTTTTGTAATCTTCTGGTTTATTGGGAAATTTCTGTATAGTTTTTGGTCTTCTTCAATGATCTTCATTGTTTTCTCCAAATATATAGTTTGGTAGTTACGATTTTCGTATTGTATTCCACCACGTCCATTATCATTAGTCTTTTTCACATTTGAAAATCAGTTGTAATGCGTGATTTTTAAAACAGCAAATAGTTTAAAGGTATTGCAATAACTCAATCGTATTTAAATAATGTATGTCTCCCTAAAATAAATAAATTTAATACAACATAGAGAAAATTGAGACCAAAACGTTATAAAACAATTAATACGAATGCAAATATTCACAAAGAGAAAACGTGTTTTATTCATTAACAGCTCTTTCTAAGAATGCAACTAACTGCAACAAATAATCATTTTTTATTATCTCTAAACGTATAAAAAGTACTTGAGCAGTTTCACCGGCGTATTGCCAAGTATTCACTGTCACTGAAAGAAGAGTAGGTGACCGGGATATTCGTTTTATTTCCTTTTGATAATCTTTAGCACTTGGTCAAGGTAAACACGAATTATCATAAATGTATGACAGTGCGGTCAATTTCGTTAGCAAACAGGAAATAAAAAGATATTTTCGAATAATATTTGCAATAAAGAAAGAACAAAACAACCATTATTTTGGATTTTGTTACTGTTTACAGGGTGGGTTGAATGAAAATTATGATAATAGAAAACCTCGGTAGGTATTTATTATTTTTTAATGGATATGTCATCATATGTATTTACATTAACTTGTACTCTATTACAATCATAAATATTAGTTACGTTTGCCAGTTTTTTAATTCCTTTAGCACTTTTTAAGTGTAATCTCTTTCTCTCCTCCATTAGTTTATAATCTAGATTAATTTTGGATGTGAAATTTAATTCCAATGAATTTCCTTTCACTATTTTCATTGATTTAAGTATTCCATTAAATTTTGATTTACAAAAAACGGTAAATGCTTAAGATTGATAATATTTTTTATGATTATGGAGTGCAAACTCAAGTTTAAGATAAGAAAAAACAAACCGATCGTTAACCTCATTTTTAAACTGTTTTTTTTTTTAGACTAAACCTTTGAATGGAGGACTTTAGTGCTTCTATTATTATCATTTAATAGAAAAAAATGACTTTTTGATTTTAATGTAAATGAATTAACTAGATAAAAACGCATTTTTTATTTTCCAATTGATTAATTAAAAGTATTTTTAGTGCAGGTACTTAAATGAATGTATTACCTAATTCTCAGAATTACATTAATATAAAATTCAAAAATTAAATTCGCACATTTATTGAAGCCAATAATTCTAAACATGTAAAAACCTAGTCAAATTCGGTCAATTATTGTCCATGAATCGTAATTATTAACGATTGATAAAAAGTTAAATCAGTTTAAGGATGTTACAGTATTACGAATATTTCCTTTTCTTACGTAACGTCAACAATTGAAGTGTGAGAGCTGAAATTAGTTTCAACCTTCACCTCGCTTTTGATTTTAACCATTTTGTCACACTTTCTTAAATAATTCGATTCGACTGTCGAACTACATTCAAACTGCTTTCTTTTAAATTAAATGCATTTCTGTTAATTTCTGTTTCGTGTCGAATTATTCGCAGTGAAATTTTGTTTGCGTGTTATCTGGTGAAATTGCTCGAGATCAGTTTTTAAATTTAATAGATAAAAGTGTTTCGAGAAATTAAACAAATTACAAAGTTGGTTTAACATGAAATTAAACAGAAAAAATGCTGTGTTGCCAATTTAATAATAGACATTATAAACACAGGGTGTTATTTCAAAAGGGAGATGTGGGCAAATTTTTTTAAAATGTATGGTATCTTCGTTTAATAAGCAATATGGCATATCTGAATTTTACTAACCGTTCAGGAGTGCGAAAAAAATTTTTTAATGAAATAAAATTATTTTTGGTTATATAAAAAATGGTTGTAACAATTCCAATGAGTAAATCTCTTTTTAATTATAGTCCGGTTACTCTATAACATTTTTATAACAGTGTTAAATTTTAAAGAAAAATCAACTCTGTAATTGTACAAATCAAGGTTTAAATGTAATCTAAACTTAGTTCCAATTCAAATAAAAAGTTAGGTTCCTGTGTTTTAAAATTATAATTAATCAAAGTTTTTGAACTCAGGCTGAATCGCATTAAATCTTATTAATAGTTAGTTAAGTAATATTCACAACTAAATAAAATGGCCACCAAAAATTAAGTGAGCACTTTAAAAACTAATACCAGTTATCTAATATCTATCTCAATATGGAAAACTACATTCATTTGAGAAATAGGTACTTAACACTGAATGGTGCCTTACAACAAAAATATACTCAGACAAAATTTCCTGAAAAATATCTGTTAGATGTACCCTATAGGTTCAAATCCAATCCCAAACTTGCTGTTTTTTCCAATGATTGGAGACACAATTGTTTGAAAAATTGAGGGTTGAAGGGAATAAAGGACGAACTGAAACTCTAATATCTATGTATTCTTTCAAATACAACAAAAGTCCTTGAAACCCTAAGTAGGGCCGTATTTTGTTTAACAAAACTCCAACAAAAGGAAATCAATAAAAACATGTACGTTATGCAATAAAACGGACGCTTGTTCAATCAAAACCAAGAATACCACAAAAGTTTATGCTAAAAGATATTAAAAATAAATATTTGGTCAAAATTGTCAAAACTGTATGCAGCCAACTACCCAAAAATCAACCTGGTACTACATTTTGTCTCTTCTACCAACAGCTAGAATTTGCTATCACGAGGTTAGCATCTGCTTAATACGCCCTGATCATTGTTTCCATCAAGGCTTTCAGATTTCTTCACTCTCTAGAACCATTTTTTTCCATTTTTCTGCCTTATCGAAATTATCCCTTCCTCAGTTTATTCCGCAATTTTGCAACAAATTTTTATACGGCTTGATTGATTTTATTTTGTACCCACGTTCTATCAACATTTTTTTTTAAATCTGACCTTAATTTCCTTTAAATCCTAAAAATTAAAATATCCTGGGTTCTTTTGTTTAAAAATTGTATTTATTATATAATTCCAGTTTTAAATTTTTTTAATTTTCTTCTGTCTTTGTTTATTATAAAATATTCTTATTCTAAAATAAGTCATTGATCAACTCCGCATCACTTTTCTGAAACAAAAACAAGTTGTATTGCTAATTCAGTAGTTTTTGTTTATTTAATCAATATATTTTAGTTTACTGTTAATTGTTGTTAATTTTTAATATTATTATTTATCATATTTGAAAAAGCTTAAATAATAAAATTAATCATGTAAGGATCAAAACTAGATAAACAGTACTTACATTTTTAGAAATTGAAAAACAATCATTTTTCAGAGGTCCAAAAAAACAAACTAATCTAAAGGGGCGCGAAAAATTAATTCGGAAAGTAGAAAAACAATGTACAAAATTCAGATATACGCGATGTTGCTACTTAAACGACGATAGTCCATTACGATTTTTGAATATCCGTATTTACTATATATCCTCTAATAATAAATTTGGTATATTTCAGGGATCCAAAAGAACTGCAAAAGCCGACTTCAACGAATTCGGCCGTTATAAGATTTTACAAATATGTTCAAGCAGCAAGAGATGGACAAGACCAAAGAGATTGCCTTAGACTGTATCCATCATGTGCAATAAATACGGAGGCTTGAAATCTTCATTATTCGAGGATAAAAATGAATTAATAATCCCTTGGTATATATTTGGGAATATTTTGTACTTAAAATTTTACATAAATGATAATACTATTACAACGTCATCGTCTTACAATTAATATTAATAAATATTACTAGAAAATCATCATTTACTATAAAGTATTCTTGTTCAGATATAATTTAAATCTTTCAAAACGTAATAAATATACAGAGTGATCTAAATTGATTATTTTAATAAAAATATTCCCAATTTTCATTCGAAACGTTAAAGATTTAGACTGAATTCAGTGTGTTTGAATAGACTTGCTCATTTTAATATTAAGAATTGTTCGAATGGTTCGTAGAGAACCAAAAAGTTGCCAAAAATGTTTTAATTGAATGGGTGGTTTTAAAAAATGTACAATACTTTTAAAACCATCTGTTAAATTACGGCAATAAATAGTATAATTTAATCTAAGAAGAAATGTATGTTACTGTTTTCCAAGTATAAGAATATTCTATTGATTTACTGTTCTACAGAATTAGCTCTGTATTAATTCATAGTAGTTAGGGATATTCTTAAAACAATGAAATCAGTTGCGTAGTTTCAAGGGATCTGGTAGTGGAGTCTGTCTTCTTTAAAGAATTATTTTTAGAATTTTGACATTGTAATGTAATATAAATTGTATTTTATAAAGGTCTTTAAAATTATCTTTAGGATTGTCATTAAGAAAATTATATTAGCAGAGCTAGCGAAATGCCCATTCATTGCAGTATTTTGTTTTAGTGTTTATTAATTAAATTATTCAGTAATAACGAGCCATTATAAAATTGTAAATATAATTACTATTATAGTTTTAATTTTCAGGAAAAATCTTGTCTTCAATTTTCATGTTTAGCAACAGTGAACAACTTTATACGGTCTTGGCCATAATATGATGAACAATTTATTAAATAATTTATTATAATTAGTTAATATTTATTTATTGTTTATGTTATTTATTTTTGTTAAATAATTACGTTTTTTTAATTAAATGTGATACTTAATTATAGTAAATAAATCTTGATTTAATTTTACTTACCCTTACAAGTGACTAAGGAATTAGGATGCTTTTGAGAATATAGCTATAGAATTACCTATAGATTCATTTAGAACTTCATTGCCACATTTTAGTGTTGAAAAAATGCCTAAAATAGTGATTTAAATAATAAAATAATTTTGTCGCTGCAATTTACGATTAAAATTATTTTCAATTTCAGAAAAATGTGCATTTAACCATATATACATGCCTCAAATCGAACAAAAATTGTATTAAAAAAATAATAACGACGTTAAGAAATAAAAAACTTAAAAATAATAATAATAATAAAGTCAATAGATTTTATAAAAATCAGCGAAACTAAACCTTATGGGAATTGTGGTCCTTATGAATTATAATTTTAGAGAAATAAATATTATCATTATATTTAATCAAACAAAAAGAAATGATACATAAACTTATACTGAAATTTAGTTTCGACTTTTTTCAGGTCTAAAATATTTTTTTTAAATAAAAGAAATTTTGAGCGAATTATTTTAAAAAGTAAAATGCAGGAATCCGGAAAAAAATTATTGGTGGTTGAAATTCTGTTTATAAAATCAGCAACAATATCAATAGATGTATAAATGATCTATTAAATCTACCAAACATATTATTTTTGAATACCTCTATTTAAAATTTCAGTTAAATATAAAGACATTCTTTATTTTCGAAAAATTTTGAAGGTTTAACCACGCCCTTCGAAATTTTCAAGAACTTTTTTCATTTATTTGTAATCACAAGATTGCTCTCTTCGCAGTACTGAATTAACCTTTCCCCCCTTTCGTTTCTTTCACCTAAGCCGTAATCACCAACTACTGATCCCATTCTACCCTTACCAACTTTAGCATTGAAATCTCCTAGAATTATATTGATTTCGTTCGTCTTAGGGCACTATCAAGTTGTCTGTAAAAATCTTCAATTTCTTCTTCTTATTTGTCTGCCGTTGGGGCATAAACCTGTTTAATATTGATGTTCATGGGTCTACCAAACAGTTGAATTAGGAGTGCTCTTTCAGAAAGTGGGATGAAGTTCTTTACTGACTTTTGTATGTTTTCATCCATTAAGATGCCAACGCCATGCTGATGGTCTCGGCCGGCCTTATTGGTACCTGAGTAGTATAGTACTTTGCCTTTTGATCTAATCATTCCATTTCCAGGCCAGCGGACTTCGCTCACTCCGAGAATGTTTATCTCCATTCTGTTCATCTCTTGAATTAGGTTGTCGAACTTTCCAGATGCAAACAAAGTTTTGACATTCCAAGTAGCCACTTTTGTTCTCTTATCTAGTTGAAACCTGGAGATTCTTCGCACCTCTTGACCACTTAAGGTCTGCCCGGGACTAGAGGCCATTTGTGTTTGAGCTTCCAACATGATAAGAGTTGATCGGATGAATATCCTGGGAATATCCATAAGGATCCTTAATACAGTGGGTTTCCTTTACCTTCTGTATCCCCCTGCCGTTGACCATTTACTGGCTCTTCCGCCTTTAGGGGCGATTTCTCATCTCAAGGGTAAGGGATTGCCCTCACTCCTGTTGATTCTTCCACCCTGAGATGTTGACCAAGAGGAGGTGGCTGCTTATACCGACAGTCAATCAGCGCTAGTTTTGGTCCGCCCCGGGTATTTCATTTCCCCGGTACCACCCATATCTGGGAGGCAATTCCCTATCCGCCACCTGGGGAGGCGCCCAATGGAGGACTAGCAACCCCACACGGGGTTCTTCCTATTTAAAACTTCAGCCAAATATAAAGATGTTCTTTATTTCTAAACAATTTTGAATGTTCGATCGCTTTTACAATTTTAATGTAAAAGACAAATGGATACGATACGGACACACAAACAACGTGAAATTAGTGGATTCGTATATCGAAGCGAAGGTTTGTTTAATTGTATTTTTGAAAATTAAATATCATGGTTTATTCCATTGCGGAAAGGGTAGATATCATTTCGCTTTATTTTATGAACAAACAAGCTCAGTTATTTAATGAAAAATATCAAGATAAACATGTCAGTAGGAAGTATGTTCTAGAGTTAGTGAAAAAATTTCAAGAGACTGGAAATGTAGCTAATAAAAAACGAGATAATAGACCGTAGTTAATGCAGCTAGTGAAGTTGCAGTTTTAGGATATGTTCATCTAGATCCTACGTTAAGTAGCATCTGTGTCTGGGATCAATCGAACTAGCGTTCAAACCATTTTGAAGAAGAACAAATTCCATCCGTATAAAATACTTTTTGTGCAGGAACTTAATGAGGATGATTATGACCGTACTCGAATTCTGAAGAAGAATCTTCATTTAGTCTAACCATGATCGGTTGTAAGGGGGGTAACATAATATACTCATCTTGTTTTGTTATGACACGCTCATTTATTTTTATTAGTTCTGAAATTCTTGTAATTATTTAATTGTCCGATTTTACTATATCTTCTTTTTTTTAAACTCTCGAACATATTTAAAACAATTTGAAGCATTTGCATGTGTAAATCATTATTTTGAAGTACATAATTTTCATTACGGTCTCCATACGCTATATTTTTAAAGAGAAGAAAAATTAAAATTTTAAGGAAACAATCACGCTACTGCCTGAGAACTTAGAAGGGGATTGATTTATGATCAAATAAACTCAGTCAAATACTTATAAATCCGAGTACGGTTGATTGTGATGACTTGATTTGATCAACTGTACTTCAATACCTCAGATATCAAATGAATATACGTGGTGTATATAATATTTAAATGCCCATTTCCTATAAAGTTCTTAACATTTACAAATACTTATATTGGATGAACCTCTTAAATGGAGTTAAAATTTGTTTTGCATTTTAAAATAGAAATACTGTACCTACAATCTTGAATCAAAAATGCTTTCGGCTCAAATTGGAAGGGTACTTTTCATTTTAAATAGCAGCTAAATTTTATTTTCACACCGATATATTGGTTATACAATTCCTATTCAATGATATATCATAATTTTATATATAATGTAATAAAATATTAATATTTTAAAAATGGCAATGGTAGCGAGAGTGCCTTTAAAAAAATCGAAGAGGAGCTCATAAATTATGACTTTAAAAATAAAAAATAAAAAAATAAAATTGTTATCTAAAAAACACTCTATAAACTTAAATATTTTAAATATTTTATCGAAAGGATCACGCTTATGAATCACCATGTACGCCCACACCCACTTGTACCAAAATTTAGTTTCAATACATTCCTATTGAAATCGAATACGTTTTCATTCTGCATTCAAGTTTACTCACGTTCAGCCCCGATTTTCTACATTTTCTATTTCCGGCAGAGGATATATAAAACATATTACCAATAAATAAATCATTTACAGTTAAAGAACGTTCCCAACACCATGTTTAAATTGGTTTTAGGGTTTTCCTTTTTGGCTGCAGTCGCAGCCTCCAACGATAGGAGTTCTTCCGCTGTAGATCTCCTTCAGGATGTCTATTACACTTGTGTCCAAGAGTTTTCTTTAAGCTGTATTAAGCCGAAAGCCCTACAGTGGCTGAGTGACGTTGCTGATAATGAAGAAATTAAAATTACAGAAGATTTGAAGATAATAAAAAGAGATAATTCAGCCGACGTTGAGGTAGGTTCAAACAGATCATTGAAACTGATAATTGAAATTTTAATACTTTTGATGACGAGATTATTTATTTTGTCTTCATTATATTTTTTAAGATCATATTTTTTTAGGAACGTGGATTTTCAAACGATATTTTCGATAAATTGGAAGATTTTATCCAAACTCATGATTTAATGTTACAAGCTCCAGAATTTATTCCAAGATCATTAGGCACAGAACCTATTAAAGTACCATTGGCAGAAACAGGTAAGAAACTAGTATTAAAACGACTTGTTTGTGTTTATGCGTTTTTAGGCTTTAATTATTTTATAAATTTTTATTATTACTATTCTTATTCTTATTCTTATTTTTATTCTTATTTGCTTTAGGTCGTTCTTCAAAGGTGATAAAGAAGGTGGTAATGCCATTTTTGTTGGGACTGAAATTCAAAGCTGCTGTATTGGTTCCACTTGCTTTAGCTTTGATCGCTTTGAAAACTTGGAAAGCTCTGACTTTAGGTTTATTGTCTCTTGTTCTAACTGGAGCTTTGCTCATATTTAAATTCACCAAACCAAAGGTAAATTCCAATCAAAATAGTATCAAATAATTGTTTTAAACATTTTGAGAAAAATATATGCCATGGTCATAAGTTTGAGGATTATTCAGTGCTTCATTATTTTTCTTCTGTATTTTAATTTTTTTTAGTTTTTGCATTTTGAAAAATGTAGTGGCGTTTAAAAATTTTAGTTTTTTTCTTATTATAGGTTGTTAATTATGAAGTAATCCATGTTCCTCCACATGTGGAACACATCGACCACCCTCCTCCATCATCTGGATGGGAACATCCGGGATACGGAAGGCAATTGTCTGGCAATGAAATGGCTTACAATGCTTATCTACGATAATATTTATATAATTTATTTAATAAATTATTTATAAAATACTTCAACGGTTTTTATTTATACAGTGTGATTGATTAGTGGAATAAAATAATATTTATTGATATAAAAAAAAATTGTAGATAGTTTTAAGCATTCCGTGATTTAGTTACTTATACATAAATTCTTAAGATTAAAGTTATATTTTCTTTAATAGGACACTGTGTATTTAATTTAAAATGTAATTTTGTGAATGGCAATAACAATGCAAAGAATAAATTTTTATGAATGTTGAAGCCTCTTTTCCCATTTATAAGTTTTTTGAGAGACGCCACTTCCAAAATTAGCTTAAATTACCCATTTCCTTTTTTGATTTACATTTAACTATTAAAGGTATCCGCGAAAATAATGCATATTTTCAAATATTTTTTTTTCTAACATAATTTGTTTAGCCAAAAATTCACTTTGAATAAATTTACTCGAAAATTTATACATAGCAACACCTCACACTTTTAATAAAAATATGTGTCATGTAACAAAGGAATATCTACCTGATGGATCATAAAATTGTATTAGTTTACAGATGACTCGTACGGTTTAATAGTTTAACTTTATTGTTTGGTAAATTAGTTTCAATATTCCAGTAAAAAATAAGGATTTATTAAAGTCAAGAATATCGCGGTATGTTAATTATTATGTTTTGTATCAATGTCCCAAATATTGTTGAGAAGTTAGTGTATTACAAAAAAATAGTGGTAGAAATCGTTCGGATTGTGTAATAATTGCCGAGAATATATTTTCACTCATCTCATCCTCTGTAATCGAACATTCTATATATCTAGTTGAACTAAAATAAAAACTCATTATTAAAATGTTTAAAAAACCATTGTTTATTATCAGCATTGAACTTGACCCTGTTATTCAAGTGTCGCGGTGTTGCCGGCTGTAGTTACTTTGCGGTAAATAATATTTGGATAGATGTAAAACATTAATATTTGTTTCTATGAGAACGGCTGACTTTAGAATAAAAACGTATAAGATATTTTTATTATGCATACGTTTTTATGACTATACCTCATCCATAAATATGGACAATGTTATTTTCGCGGACATCCTGTATTGCCCCTTATTTTAAAGTGCCTAGAAAAAAAAAACTATAAAGTTTTATTATAATTAACTAATGACATTGGCCGATTTCTCATATTTTCTCAATACGATAAGATAATAAATTTAACAGCTCATCAGTAAATACAACGAAGACAAAATATAAGATTAAGTAGAGATAAATTATGAACTGAATAAAACTAAAACTTTGTTCATAGTGAAGCTGAAAAGCAGTATAGATAGTCAAAATGTTATTAATTTGCTAATCATTTTGAAAATTGTTAAACGACTTAGTTTACCAATTATCTCTTAAACAGCTAAATTTGAACACTGAACACTGAAAATGAAATAAAAAGGATGTAAATATTGAAATTAACACTGCTAGCCAATCCAAATATTACGTTTTATTTTCATGTAATATTGATGAATCACCTTGTATAAAACAACAGCAACATTTAAAATCTATATTTATGTAAATTTCTTCCAGGTTTTTGTTTATTTTCCTTCTAATCCACATTTTATACCACATCTAACTCGACTAACTTTCTTTCTTCCATGACCATTTATCTAATTCTCTTCTTGTTTCTTTCATCCTTATAAATTTCATAAAATTCTAATGTCTCAATAGATTTTAAGCAAGAAAAAAATACAATATAAGTTCAAGGACTTACTGAATTAATTTTAAAAGATCTATATATTCTTCGATTGACCTACTCCATCAAGGACACTTTCTTTGATTCAAGCCTTACAGGTCTTCTTCCAAAAATAATTTGATCCACTTCCTGCCCTACTATTATCGCATTTGCGCACGTATATTCAAATGAATATCCGCTAACGAATCTATATATCAAACCTAATTTTTATAACTAATTTCATTCTTGATTAGTGTTCGAATTAGTGCTACAATGAGCAGAAGTAATTTATTGGTAATTCTGTTTTTTTCTTTGAGTGTCTGTACTCGAGCAGACCAATCGCTAGTCGAAGTAATCCAGGATATATACAAGAGTTGTCTTCAAGAGTTCAGTTTTTCTTGTGTTAAACCTAAAACTCTACAATGGATGGAGAGGAGTTACGAGAAAAGTGTTATTAGGATTACGGAAGATTTAGCTATAAGGAAAAAACATGATAATGAAAATGAGGTAAACTAGTTGATTAGTTTGAGATTGATATATTTAGAATATTTTGTAGGTGGAAAGAGGACTGCAGAAGGATATTTTAGATAATTTTGAAGATTTTTTGCAAAGTCACGATTTGGTAGCGAAAGCTCCGACTTTATTACGCCCTGACGGACCTTTGGGGCAATATGTTCCAAGAAGTTTTGAACCTAGGGATATAACCGTTCCATTGGCAGCTACTGGTAGTATTTTTGTAAAATATCTAAATTCAACCATAAAACATTTATTATTTTTGGTTTTTAGGACGATCATCAAAACTTATAAAACGGGTAATATTCCCGTTTTTAGCTACATTGAAGTTTAAAACCGCCATTTTGGTACCTCTGGCTTTGGCACTAATTGCTTTGAAAACCTGGAAAGCTTTAACTTTAGGATTACTGTCTTTGGTACTTACAGGAGCAATTGCTATATTTTCGAAACTTTTGGGATCTAAAGTAAGACACATTTCTACAACAATTTTTGTTCATTTTATTGGAATTGTGCTTATTACAATAATAATTTAATAGAAAAACCGTTGATAAATAATTCTTGTTTACGTTTTAGGTACCTGCGTATGAAGTACTTCATTATCAACCACATGTGGCGTATCCCCACGTGGACGTAATTCCAGCACCAGTTGCACCAGTGGCTCATCCAGTATATCTTGGAAGAAGTTTAGATGGACATCAATTGGCATATAGTTCATATTTGAACTAGTGGATAGAAGCATTCTTAATTTATTTTATTTATTTATTTATTGTAAATTTTAATTAAATTAATGATGGATAAAATGCCGTTGTTTTTATATTATTTTTTCGAGAATGTTATGTTAACTTGAAAAGTCTTAAAATGACGATTGATCAAATATGAAATTTGGAAAAATAATAGGTGGATAGTAATATCGGGGTGAAGAAAATAAATAAAAAATATTATTTTAAAATGGCTGAAAAAATAATCTTTATTCGATGCATCCCCTAAATCGACGAATTTTTTGAATTGGCTGAAATTTTGCACAGGGATACAATAGGGAACAGTGCAAAATACTAGCTAAATAAAATTGTGAAAAAACTCTACGTTAGTCTGGAAAAAGAAAATTGGAAAAATCCTTAAAAATAATAAAAAACATTTTTAGTGCGATCTATCGAAATAAAAACATTTAATTGGAAATTAGAAGGTGAAATGACTTAAGAAAATGCAATTTATCGCCTTTTTAACATTTCAAATTTCGAGAAATGTTTTCGAACACGCTTTAATTCCACGTTAAAAAAATTTAATTCGATAATTACTGAAAAATGAAAAATTCAAAACGAATAAAAAAAAATAAAAATTATAAAAGGGATAATAAAAAACAATAATTTCAAAAATGACCTGTTATTATGGTTCAAAAGTTTGCAAATACATCAAAAATTTCAACTGATTAATAATTAAAATAAAATCTCAAAATCACCCCTTTTAAAATTTTGATAAACATAGTCTCAGAAAATTTTGAAAAAATGTCAAATGTTTAATAAAAAATAAATTCAAAAAATCCGTTTGATTTAAGAATTTGTAAATACATTCGCTCAAAAAAATTACAAAAATCAAATGGCTACTAAAAGAACTAAAAAATCTCTAAAATTAGTAAAAACAAGAAAAATCTAGCAAAATTTCCAAAAACAATCCTGTTTATAAGGTTCGAATGATTGTAAATAGACACTTACTCAACTGGTTAATAATAAATATTATAAAAACCAAATAGAACCCTTTTAATATGGTTTAAAAATTTGTAAATACATAAAAAATTGAAAAATGTCAAGAAAAATAAAATATACAATCATAATTACTGAAAACTCGAAAAGATATACACACTGTGTCAAGAAAACAAGAAAAAAGATTGCAAATAAATTCTCTAAAAAAAAAATAAAAGAAATTGAAAGGCTAATAAAAAAACTAAAAAATCTAAAAAACAGAAATTAAAAGCTTATAATTACTGAAAATTGAAAAATTTGAAAGGAATAAAATAAATTATAAAATAATCACAAAACTAATAAAATACTTGATCTCTCAAAAAGAGCTAAATGGTTTCAAAAATTATTTACATACTCAAAAATACAATAAAGAATTACAAAAAGTTTAATAAAACAATATCAAAGAACCATTTCAGTATCATTTAAAATTAATACAAATAAAAAAATATCGAAGAGTTAATAAAAAAAATTCAAATATTCAAAAAAGCATTTAATATATTTTAATAATAATAATAAATAAATACTTAAAAAAAAAATCAAATGACTGACAAAACTGAAAACTCTTTATGCAAAAATTAAATATAAAATTAAATTACTGAAATCTATTGCAATGAAATAAAAAATTATCAAAGAAGAAATCTGTAAAAATCTTATAAACAACCTTTTTAATATAGATTTAAAATTTGTTTAAAGGCAAAAAAACAATTGAAGTATATGAAGATTCAGACAAAAAATATTTTCGAATTTAACTATTTTTATTACTTTATTACAATTTGCTAATTTTCTTTGATTCACATATAGAAATCGAATAAGTAAGCCAATCCACTCGTTTGGTGACATTTAAATAAGGAAAAGTGTCGAATACTGATTGAAATTCTATCCTGCTTCGCTAAATGATTACCAATTATAACCACATTTAATTATTATTCAGGCAATAATGAGTTCCGATTCTCTATATTTTATACAGAATGTTCACCTTATAAGAGCCGAAAGCTTTCATTATATATGCATATAAAACAAAAGGGCTAATTTTTTAATTTCATTTAGCAACAGTACCTCCACAATGACGGTTTTGAAAGCTTACATAATTCTCGTTTTAGTGGCTACAGTTTGGTCTTCACCAGCTTCTTTGGAAAAAGAAGAAAATAACGAAGATTTCGAAGATGATCCCATCGGATACGTCCAAGACACCATCGAGGATTTCATTGACGATATTTTAAGCCAGGATAATTATAAAGTAAATTGATTACAAGGAGAAACAGTGTTTTGTTATAAAGTTTACGTTTTAGGCATCTGAAGATGTGGAAGTGTATCGAAACGGCTTAAAAGTCGAAGAAAATGAAGGAAGAAGTATTGACTATGGAGAAAAAATTGGGAAATATATCGAAACCCATGATGTTGCTATTAATGTTCCGTTTGTAGGAAAAGTTACAATTGAAAATAAGAATTTAGAGAATGATGAACTAGGGATAAATATTAAATTTAGTGAAAAACCAGTAGAGGAAGGTATGTTTATATACATTGAATATTAATATTACTGACATGCAGGAAAAAGTAAAACTACTAAATTTTTTTACTTTAAAATCCTGTAGCATTTTATGTTTATCCATATACAAATAATAATCTGACGGTCATTGTTGCTGAAAGAATTACTAATATATTTTAGGTAGAAAATCCAAACTGAAAAAAATCCTGACTCCAATTTTGGTCTTTTTCCTCCTGAAGGCAATTACATTGGTACCAATGGCGATCGGTATTCTCCTTCTTAAAGCATGGAACTCCCTGCAACTTTCAGTGTTCTCCTTCATTATTTCCTCTGGTTTGGCTATTTTCCAGTTATGCAGGAAAATTGCGGAAAGCAATGCCCATGCTCATATAGCTGCGCATGGACCATGGGAAGGCCAAGCTTTGGCCAAGCAAGGAAGATCCTTTGGAGGAGAAGAAGCTAAGGAAATACACAATTTGGTGTACGCAGCTTACGTAAAATAAATTATTCAATTGTATTTATTTATTTTGTCTAGTCAGGAATAAAGTTATTTATTGAAAATTGGTATATTTATTAATGAGTTGGGTGGGAAACTTTTTTTGTGAACCATCTTGAGCAATTTTTCAAAAATTACAATTAAATTGTTGTTAATTTCTAATTAACAAGTTCATGTTAACTTCTGGCCTACTGACTAATTTCAAGAAATTATGTTTAATTAAACTTTTAAATTTAAATATTAAATCATCATATGATGTTATTAATTTTAAATTGTACAAGAATTTTTCTTTATATAATATTTTAGAAACAAATTTAATATCAAGAAAGGTTAAACTAAGTAATTAGTATAGTTATAATGCTAATATAATGATAAATAACACAAAAATTTATGGAAAATATTAAAAATTACAGCTTAAGTTGTGGAATAAATATTCTTAGCCAATTTAAAATACCGCGAAAACAATGTATATATTAGAAATTGAGACATTAATACGTATGCAGAATAAAAAATTTTCTAAAGTCAGCTGTTTTCAAAGAAATAAATATATGTATTTTGGATCTATTCAAATAATATTTACCGAAAAGCAACTAAAGCCGGCAAAACCGATAACTCAGTCAAGTATAAACGATGGTTTTTTAAACATTCTAAAAATAAGATGTAGAGAAGTGAAAAATGTGTTGTCTGCAAATATTACTCGATCACAACGATTTCTACCACTACTTTTTTTAGGTAATACACAATATTTTCCAACAATCTTTGGGACACTGACACAAAACATCGCGGATTGAATTACTTAACAAGTCGTGATATTCTTGATTAGAATAAAATGCCATTTTTCACTGAATCATTAAAACTACTTTACCAAACGATAAACTTAAAACGATTTCACGATCCTAATCTTCTGTAAACTAACACAATTTTATGTTTCATCAAGTACATATTTCTTAGTTACATCACATATTTTTATTAAAATTGTAAGATGTTGCTACCTATAAATTTTCGATTAAATGTTTAAAGTCACTTTTTGTGAAAACTAAAATTTTGATAGAATATTTTGTTGCATTCCAGATTGAATAATAATGTATTCAAATTTATCTGATAGAGATATTTAATGTGGAAATATGTTTTATAGAAAAATGCAGATGAAATTATATTTAAGAAATTTTAAATTATAAAATATGAATGAATATACAATGAATACAATATTTATCTAGGAAATTGGGCAATAAATGAATAAATCTTCTAAAGATAAATAGAGAAAAATATTAATATATTTAAGTTTTATAAAAACAATATCAAATTAAATTGAAATCCTAGAAAAGATTCGTATGTCTGAAGTAGCTACAAGTTGACATGTTTATTTACAAGAAATTATAATTGTATCAGTAAATTATAATTAATAAGAAGGTGAAATATGTTAACTTTTGGCAAAGCGACTAATTTTAATTATTAACGTTAAATTAAACTAGATAAAAGAAATTATGTATATTTTAGATTTTCTTCATACTAAACCCCAAAATAAATACTTTCACAATACTTACATTCTATTCTGATAATTTGGCATTTCGAAAATAAAAATTTGTTACAATAAAGAATATTAATATTTTTATAAGGCCTATAATTTTTAAAAATTAACCAATAACCCACATTTTTCTAACCTATTTCTCTTAGTTTTAATACGTTATTTAATCATGAAAAAACAAAAGCTCAAAATTCCTCGCACATCCTCATACATTAGTATTCACAGCAAATACACTTTCGATTGCCAAGGTATTAAAGCCAATGGCACACAAATAAACCATTCAGTTGATACCATTAATTCTGAACAAACAATGACCCTAAAGTCAGTGCTGATATTTTTTCTTGCAAGTGCTGCGTTAGTGGCTGCCATTGAACCGCCATCGAAGCCAGCTTTTTGGAAAGGCACAGTTCTGGATTCACACATCGAAAAAATGAAAATTTCGTGCACCCAAGATGATGATACTATTGCATGTTTTCAGTACAAAGCGTTCAATTTTTTGGATAGTGTCTTCAGAAGAGATTATTTTCAGGTATGTTATTGGTAAAAAAAAATATTTTAAAACACCAACATAGACAAATGATCATTGTGGTATTTATAGGTAGGAGATAATGTAGAGATTAACCGTAATAAATATCCATCTAATAATGTATCCGCAAGGTCTGAAGATAGTTTAGGAAATGGAGTAGAAGAATTTATAAAAACTCATGATGTAAAGTTTAAAGTACCTTTAATTGGAGACATCACTATAGTTTCTACAGCTTTAGACAATGAAGAAATAGGATTGAAGTGGAATTTTGGTTCCGGAAGAGCAATTGAAGGTATTTTCTGTTCAAACAATTTAAAACTACTTATAACCAATGAATTTAGAAGAATTAGAATTAAGTCTTTTATTGTTCTATTTCTATTAATTACATTTTTATCTTCCTATTTCTTCTAAATCTTGATAACATCTAATTTATTTAATTAAAATCTATTATTTTTCACAGCACGTAAAAAATCCAAGATCAAGAAGATCCTCAGCCCCATTTTGATCTTCCTTTTGCTCAAAGCAATCACTTTAGTGCCCTTCGCCATCGGTGTTTTGGGTCTTAAGGCTTGGAACGGCCTCCAGTTGTCGTTCATCTCTTTCATCATTTCCACAGGTCTAGCAGTCTTCCAATTGTGTCAAAAATTAGCAGCAGATCATGCCCATGGTCATGCTCATGCACATATATCAACATCGCCTTGGGAGCCTGTTGAGTCCACTCATTGGGCAAGAAGTTTGGATGCTGCTCATAAATTGGCATATTCTGCGTACAATTAATATTTAATTGTGTAGTTAAATAAAAATTAATTTATTGAAGAATATGTTGAGTTTATATGTTTATAGTCATACAAAAGGTGTTTCATAATCATAATAGTTATGAGTAGTTGTTGTAATTAATTTAATACGTGCAAAGTCAGTTATAATATATTAGCTTCGCGTTTTGTGTAGGTTGTGCTACTGATTTCTGTTGCATCACTGCACGGCACTGGTAATTAGTCAATGAAAAGGTACAATAGCAGTGGTTTTAGGAAAAGGTTTGTCGAAAATATTTTAAAAAATCATTCTAATTTATTTTATTTCCATACTTTTAGGTTTAGAAATGTTAAAGGCTGTAATAAAAACTTATAAAGAGTAATTTTCAATAATTGTTATATTTTGAATTCAATCTGTATATTATTTAAATCACTCACTATTTTACTCTTGCTTACTTTTTCGAAAAAAAAAAATATTCTTAGGTATTTTTGTCATAGTGACAACTTTGGAGATTTTCATTAAATTGTAAAAGAATCTTTCAATTAACAAAAATGTGTTTATTTAGATTCAAAATAGAGAATTTTTGAAAACTATTCTGTACAAGTATAATGTTATTTATATTTATAAATCAAGTTATTCTTATGATTGTACAAACGAATTTAACCCATCAAGAAAAGTCTTATTTTCTTGGTACAAATGTGACCCTCACTCCTCCCACTGTTCCAAGAACAAAATCCATCTTCAATCTCAAATGTTCAGGTCTGTCATATAGTAGCAGTTTAAATTTTCTAAGAATTTCACATTGGGCTACTTTCATTTCCAACTTAGGAAACTTTTGTCCTAAAAATGTTAAACATATTGGTAACGGAATAGTATATTCTGTAACAATGTTAGAATGAAAAAAAGCGATACGAGTGGAACATTCCGAACTATATTTTCTTCACGACTAGAAATTTAATCTATTTTATTTAAATTAAAATTTATTTGAAAATAAATTATTACAACGCCGTTATTTTCATCTGTGCATTTGACACTGACAATTTTAAAATCTCACTTTTTTCATTAATATATTTCCACCCATGCTCATTTTGTTTTTTTATCCAGTATACTACTGCACAAATTATTAAAACTAACAGCAACACAAAATCGTGTTAAGTCTCAATTGAAAATAAACCGAGTACCTACAGCGCATGATTATAGACACCGATTTGCAAATTAAAACTATTTATAAATTAGATATTAAATTCAAATAGTTATTTCTACTTATAAATTAAATCTCTATGAAAAATAATTTTGGATCGAATTAATCGATATTAGTTTGATAAAATCCTATTCAACAACGTATCAAAAAGCAACACAGGAGTATGATTTTCTCATTACGAAACTCAACACTTAGCATATATCCAGTCTACAAAATACTTGGGGAACGTTTTATTAAAATGAAAAACCATCAGGTCCAAACGAAATATTATTTTTGTATAATAGAATACTCAATATACTTTTTATATTATATTTAATATAAAGTAAAAATATTCAACGTCCTTATTATGCTTATAAAAAGGAATCTAACCCACAATGAAAATTCTTATTTTCTTGGTACAAATGTGACCCTCACTTCATCCAATGCTCTAAGGACAAGATCCATCTTCAATCTCAAATGTTCACGTCTGTCATATGGTAGCAGTTTAAATTTTCGGAGAATTTCACATAGAGCCACCTTCATTTCCAACATTGCAAACTTTTGTCCTAAAAACATTCAAAAACTATTGGTAACGCAAATAACAAGTTTACAGGAAATACGAAAAGTTTAAGTCTCCAGAGTTAAAAGTAAAAATGCATTTTCTAGATTGTGAAATCAACAATTTTTAGTCGACCAAGAGACCCAAAATATTAATATCTGATATATCAGAATAAAAATAAATATTTCAATGGTTTTAGCTTACCAATACAATTTCTACTACCGGCGCTAAAAGGGATAAAAGCAAAAGGATGTCTCGAGGAAACATTTTCGGGTAAAAACCTGTCGGGGTCGAATATTTCAGGATTTTCCCAATTTTTTTGGGACCAGTGCAAATCTATTATACTTAGGTTAACCTCACAGCCTTTAGGAATTATATATCCAGACTTGGTCTGAATGTCCTCACCAGCTATTCTACCAATTATTGGAGCGCTTGGATATAATCTTAGACCTTCCTTGATACATCTTTCCATAAATTTTAAATCGTTCAATTGGGAGTTATCCGGAGCTTCTGTTTCTCCAACGACTGAGATTATTTCTTCGTACATTTCTTCCTAGAACAAAAATGATGTAAAGCGGTTGTCTCAATATATTAAGCAGTAGACCATCTTAGAGGTAGAGGAGAATGTTTTTATACAAATTTTATACTCACTTGATGTTCCGGATTGTTGGCCAATAAAAATAATTGATACGTGAGTGCTAAAGAGGTAGTATCGTGTCCCTAAAAAATGTATAATTACATTTTAGCAGATTATGAATAATTACACGAACCGCAAAAATAAATGTATCTATTTCTTCCCTAATTCCAGCATCATCAATATCAGCACCGCTCATTTTGGCTTTTAACAAGAGATCCAATAGTGCCAGACGTTTTTTATCAGTGTACGTTAATTCTCCTTTGTTTAAAATTTCAATTTTTTCTTTTATGACCTTATTAGAAAAGTCGTGCAAGATTTTAGTAATTTTTTGACCTGTTTTGTAAGCTGAACTTAACTTATAAATTGGATCGAAGTATAACCATGGACGCATAATTGTATAGATATAATTTTCACTGTAATCGTAGAGCGCTTTCCCGTATTCAACGGATTTAGGATCTTCTCTCAGAGAAATACCCATGGCCGTTTCTACAGAAATACGTAAGTAAAAAAAACAAATTTTATATTGTATTGAAAATAAGAATTTGTGCTTATACCTCCAATGGAAGCGAGTGTGAAGTCAGTTAAAGGTTTAGTTATGTTAACGTAAGGCTTTTCATGTGAAAGTTCCTCAAAGGTTTTTACAAGAAATTGGGCTTGTTTGTGTATTATACCGATGAATTCTTGAAGTATGTTAAAATGGAACGCCGGGGTTATGATCTTCCTTCTTTTGTGCCATTTTTCTCCTAAAAAAGAAAGGAATTTATTGATGATAAATTTGGACTTGGAGGATAGAATAAAATAATTTTGTGTTCGTCGTGAAACTAACTTACCACCACTCGTTAATAATCCTGTTCCTAACCAGTCATGTAGAAAATCATAAGTTGAACTTTTGGCATTGTGAACTGTATTTTTTAGAATTAACTACAAAAATGTCTTATAGTTACCAAATACGGTTATACTTATATCCAAGAAAATATCACTTTTAATTGTTGTATGGCTATAAATAGTAAATATGTCTTTCGTGGTTTTCCTGGTTTCATCGATTTTAACCAAATAAGCTAAACATTTTTGACTGACCTAACTTACCTCAATATCTTCGGGACTATAGACAAAAACAGAGGCGATACTAAAGCTCCATAATTTATAAAGTGGGTAAAATTCTTTTGCTCTTTCGGTGTCTCTAACGAATTGAGATTCTGAAAAAATAGTTTATATAACGTAAGTGTATATGAAGAGCTTTGGAAGTCGAGAAAAAAATAGTTTATGATTAAGTTAAAGGAAAAAATAAACATTAAACAGCACATGATATTTAATTAATTGTTTGTTAATGTAAGTAATGACCAAAGGTGTAAATTTTTGTATTTTGTAATTCTGAAAGAATAGTCTAAAACTATAGAAATATTAATATTCCTTTTACCAAAAAAAAATATTCGTATAAAAAACATATCTGCGAAATAAAAGGATTTGAACTTTTAAAAATACCTTTTTTATTGATATAAAAAAACCCTTAAATCAATTTTGATAAAGTTTTTAATATTAACTGATATTTATTTTTTTGGAGTTATTTTAGTATCCAGTAAATCCATGATTGTCTCTATTTCTTGCAATTTCATAATTTTTTTGCCTGTAGTAAATTAAATTGTTTCTTGGGCATTTTTTGTTTGTTAGATTATTTTCGAGAAAAAATTAAAAACAAATTATTTTTAGTCTAATATTTTTCCTTTTAACCATCCCTGGAATTATTGCGTCAAGAAGATATATTATTAAAATTTCAAAAAATTATGAAGAGGAAATTTAAGCCCTCTTTAGATGTTATTAAAGAAAAAACTGTAAGCGTTTTCGGAATCATATTTAAAAATTTTTATCATTTTTGATCCCTAAATTTCCGTTCTTTATTATTGAAAGGCCTTCTATAGTAAAGTGTAAATAATAATTTTAGATTTATGTTATGGTTGAATTAAACTGGTCTATGTCTATAATTAGAATAATTTACAATAAATTTCCATTCGCCTTGAATAGATAGGAGTAATAATACTAAAGTAAATATTTACATATGACTATGGTTACCATTACCACAAACTATGTAAACAATATTTTTATTGGAATTATAAATTTTTTAATATTTAAAAAAAAATCTTCAAAATTATCAAAATTTCAAAAAAGACATTATTATTATGGTCGATCATTTGGAACACATGGTTAAGAAATGGCTAAATCACAGAAATCAAATTATTTTTAAAAAGAAAGAATTATGACATATTTTTAAAGAATTTTTGAAAGGCCAAGGTAACGAGGGTCTCCGATTATCTCATACCATTGATAATATAGTCTAACAAGGGGCTCTTTAATAACAAAATAATAATAAAATATAATAGTAATGTGGACCTTTTTTATGACCATTTAAAAATATTATTTGGATAAATATACATAGAAAGATTCACAAACCTGAACTATTTATATTTGATGAACCATAAGCTGATCTTTTTTAATTAGTTCTTAATGACAATAAAAATAATCCTTACCTGGTGAAAGAAATTCGTATTCGGTCCCGATTACAGGATACCCCTTAGGTCCAGGAATTTCCATAATATATTTCCACCCTTGGTCATTTTGTTTCTTTTTCCAGTAAACTACTGCAAAAATTATTAAAGCTAACAGCAACAACAAAATCATGTTAAGTCTGAGTTGAAAGCAAAACAAGGACTGCGCCTTAGCAAATTAATTTTTTCGATGCAAGGTTATTTAATCGGAGAATTTATTTATTTGCCAGACGTGGCCTCGACACGGTATCATCTATAATTATATATATAGACACCAATTTGCAAATCAAAATTATTAATAAATTGGTAAAAGTAGTAAAAGGTGCTAATTTTAGATTGTTCATTTTTGTAATTATAGAATAAATCGATTAATGGAGTACTAGACTTTGAGCTAAATGAAAGTAAAACTCTATTAAACGGCTTAATATAGTTTCATAAAATTCAAGTAATGGTATACGGGGACGATATTGTAATTTTTACTAGAACAGAAGGGAATTTAGTAGATAAAGTGAAAAGGTTCGAAAGCACCGCAAAAGATAAGGGACTAAGAATAAATGAAAGTAAAATAAAATAATTTAGGGTAAGAGGCAAAAAGGAGACAATAATATTAGTAGAGTTCAGACAGTAACAGTAGGAACAAAATTCAATTTTGAGAAAGTGAGCAATTTTAATTATTGGGGTGTAACAATAACTGACAATAACAGAAGAAATTGAAAGAATAACGATAGGAACAAAATGTATGGGAGTTTTGTTTCACACATTAAAACGAGAGGTATTTGGAGAAATATAAAGAAAAAGCTATATAAAATAATAATAAGGCCAGTAGTTGTGGAACCTGGAAACTAAATCTAAAAGAAAGAGAGTCACTAGGCATATTCCAAAGAAATTTTTTATTCATATTTGATAATGAAACTTACACTTTACTTAGTATTCACTGAAAATTTTCATTTATTAAGTTATGTACAATATTGTTCAAAAGGATTCCATAATTCTGTTATTATTAACTAAAGGTTCTTTACTTTTTTAAGCTAAATCCACGATATTCACCCTGACGGTTAATTTATTGTTTTTGGACTCATATCCCACGAAAAAAAATTATATTTTACAATTTGTCAAACTTTTTGAAAAATTTTAGAATATTTCTTAATTTTAACTCATTATACCTTAAAATATATGGATTGTTCGCAAAAAAAATAATTATAGATTAATATAGATTAATAAACATTATTGTATAGTACATTAATTATTAAAATGTTCTTAATTATTCTATGTTATGTTTTTGTATTTAAAAAATATCTTTAATTTTAATCATAATGTGTTGCGATTATCTTGTAAATTTAATGGAACATAAATAATTTTATTTATTTTAATTTTTATTCAAAAATTTATTTATTCATAAATTGAAAAATATTGTTAATGTACCTAATTTTTATATGAACTAGACAAATAATAAAATGTTAGAATTCATTGGTAATTTTAATTTCTAATTTCTAATCAAACGATTGTTTCATGTTTAAAGTTAAATGATTATATAAAATGTTTCTAATATAGATATTTTTCTACTTTTTATAATAATTTAAAAAAATGATCATTTCAATTATTCGTTCGATTAACCTTGAAATTTTCTAATTATATTATTTTGTATTTTCTAGTTATAATATTTTTTGTAACAACGAATAGTAAATAAAATTACCACTTTATAGTTTTTTGTGCTGTAAGTAAAAATACAATTCTTCTTGCCTCCTATGTGAATTGAAAATGTCCTTCAAACCTCGTCCACTGACTCAAATAAAGTATTTTACACTTTGATTGTCTAAATATTCAAAAAAATTCAAATTTCACCCTCTAATAGGAGTACATCCCCAACAGGTAAAGTTTATTCACTTCTATTATCCTTTTCTTATATCTTTGCTTTTTTTTTAGGTTACACAAAATACAGTTTTTATTTAAGTAATTATTTCAATGATAATAAAGAACATTAAATGAATACGTCAGTTATAAACTATCAGGTAATATTAACAACTTTTAACGTGGTTATTTTTTTTTAATAAAATTTGAATTTGGTGTTAAGTAATAATTTTGAATTTCTTACTAACAAGGTTGTTTTCTCTTCCAGGTCACAAACAGAAAAGCTTCGTCAAATTCCGACCGAGCTTAAATTAAACAGCATTCTTTATGTTTAATTTTTTTTAGTTTTGACACTTCAAAAAATTATTGATTACAAATTACAACAATATACAGTTTTACTCATTTTTGACAACAAAGCCTAATTTTTTTGCAATCATTTACTTTAATTTTGTTATAATCGGAACATTTTGGATTCTTACATATTCCTAAGTAATGACCAACGTTAAATTAATAATTTCTATTAAATTTCCAGAATTTTGATTAATTTAAGTAATAAAAGTATTACATAAAAAATCATTGAAAATGTTCTTATATTGTTTTAACAAATTTTATTTAATCCCTAATTAACATTATTTGATTTTTTGTTTTGTTAAAATTTATTGCACAAATAAGGCTAGTTGCTTCAGAAGTTCTAAGAGATAATTTTTGAAGTACATGAACATTATTCTTAACAGCAAATTAGTAATCTAATTTACAAACTTCTTAAACGGATAATTTGGATTCTTATATCAAATATTCAAGTCTCTGTCACAACCGTTGTCAAACCAACCCCATTTTCCAGTTTCCCCTACTTACTAAACAATCTTTGACCTAGATGATGAAGATCTTATCCAAAACACCTGGAGAAATGGGAGATACAAAAATCTGTAAAAATTATTGACTTACTAAGAGCTAAAATTAATCTACCTTTCTCTAGAACGCTACTAGGAACTACTTAATAAATATAAATTTCATCAAAAATTACGAAACATATTGGTTTATTGGATCATATCGAAAAAACAATAGTTAGATAGTCTAACCCAAATTCTGCTATCTTTATTAAATTATAAAATGCCGTGATTAGATAATTAAGAAGTGTTTTAGACTGGCAAACGGCAACAATAATTTTAAAAATATTAGTAATATTTAATCTAGAAACGATTTATAGAAATTCTACCAATATTTTCCAGTCTATAAAAAGCAAACACGGTAAAGTATATTACCTACCGAATTTTACAATATTCTTATTGTGATATTGAAAATCGATAAAATGATCTGGATAATTGTATACGGGTTGTTATTTTTGGCTGTAATATACTTCTATAACTGGAAGCAAAAAAGAGATGAAGAGCTATGGAAGCACGTAATGGAAATACCTGGACCTAAGGGATACCCTTTGATTGGAACCAGATTAGAATTCTATTCACCAGGTAATCTTATTGCGTTGTTTTGTAAATATCCAAATGTTCAAATTAAGTAAAACTGGAGTTAGGACAGCAATTAATTTTTTAATTTTTAATTCCCCTATATATTGTACACCTTTGGTAATACCGGTGATTATTTTTTATATATATAAAAATAGGGCTCTGTAATATTTATTATTGGTTTAAATTACATTTTCTCAAAAATTACTCTACTAGAACACATAATTATAGCTCAGTCGTTTTAATAATTTTATTGAAACAGACTAGGAAAAACACATACAAATATTTCCTATTTATTTTATTTTTCATTTTTTGAACATTGATCATTCATTAATTACAATACAACTTTATCAGTGTATTTTATTTGATCGGGAAAGAGAAGTTAATTATGAATAATTGATGGGCATCTGTAACTTTTCGAAGTGTTGATTGATCAATTTATACGGCGTGTTTTGAGGTACTTGAAAGATTGATCGGCCTCAAAACGAACATTAGAGTCTAGAATTGTTGTCATATCAGGAGATAAATTGCTTTAAAGAATATACTTGTTGAAGGAACAGTCTGTCGAATACTAATTTAAGTTGTTTAGAATGAATGAATTTTAAACAGGACAAATGGTCCTTAAAATCCATATATTTTTTGAGAAAACTTTGGTTCAAGTTAAATCTGTCAGGATTTCAAAAGAGTGCACACATAACATATTATGCGAAATTTTGGACATGAAAAAATTCTCCGCTAGATGGAGAAAAATCTAATTAGAATGTGGTCGTATCAGAATTGTGTTAGTTGCTATTTAAGCTTAATGTAAAAGTTTTTTGAACATATTTGTAACTATGGACGAGACTGATTTTCACCATTACACACTGTAGACCAAACAGCAGCCCAAATAGTGGACAACGAAAGTTAAACCAGTTCTAAGGAAGACCAAAACGATTCCATTTGCCAGAAAATGTATGGCATCGGTATTTCGGGATGCAAAAGGCTCTATTTATTGATTATCTTGAAAAGAGTAAAAAAATAAATGGAAAATATTATGCTAACTTGCTTGGTTAAAAGTCCATTGTTGAGCCTTTTCAGGCTTAGGAATATTTTCAAAATTGAAAAATTTTACGCTGAAAAAGCAAGGAGCTATCCATTTGAAAGGTATAAGCAACACGAAGTTTGACAAATCGAGTTCTATAGGAGCAGATTAAAGGTCTATAAATTTTATTGGGCCAAGCGTATTAACTAAATAGAAATTTATGACTTTGTATTTTGTTTTTTGTCTCACATGCTGAAAATTGTTCATCATATTATGGTACAAAATATTGAATACATTATCAGTACGGTAATAAATAATTATAAATAAAAATATGTTAATCTAATTTGGGTAATTTGTAAAAATATTATCAAATGTGTTATTCGAAATAATTATCATGTTGATTTTTTTCGAGGCATCTTTTATCAATTTATCTTATTTTTAAAATCACTATAACGAAAACAAATATTTTTTTGTGTTTTTTTTTCACTCTTTGCTTTTGACTTTATTGCCTTTTATGTTTTTCAATATTTATCTGAGGCTAAATGATTTATTCTTTAAATTGATATTCCTCTTTCTTTTGTACCTCCTTCGCATTAATATAATTTTTTTGAAACTGAAATAACGTAGAACCTAATCTTTTTTTATTTTTGGGCATCTTTTACCTTTTTATTCTTATTTTTATGGTTAAGGAATAATTTTAAATTGCTATAACGAAGGCAAATAATATTTTTTTCCAGGCTTCTTCTCATTCTCGGCTTTTGTCTTTATTGCTTTTTATGTTTTTTAATAATTATCCGAGACTAAATTATTTTTTGCTTGAATTGATATTCCTGTCTTTTTTATACTCCCTTCGTATTAATGTAATAAAGAATTTTTCTTAAATTGAAATAACATACATCCTAATAACCTTATTTGGGCATCTTTTTTCTATTTATTCTTATATTTATAGATGTGGAATAATATAAAATCGCTATAACGACGACAAATATGTTTTTGCAAATTTTTCTCACTTTCTGCTTTTGTCTTTATTGTTTTTTATGTTTTTTAATATTTATCTCAGGCTAGGTAATTTATTCTCTGCATTAATATTCGATTTTCTAAAATTACTACCAAGTAGGACCGACAATTTTTTTAACCATAACTTTATCTTTATCTTTATTAATAATTTTATGTTCTTTTAAAATGATCACATTTTATACAATATATTATATTAGTAAACCTAATTATATCAGTTAAAATCACATTGAGTTTATCCAATATTTTTATCGTTTGTATTTGATTAGATTGAATTGTACTTCAGTGAAGTACATTTAGATTGTATTAAATAAACAAATGGAACACATTTTTTGACTCTGTCGACTACTACGTTATTTATATTTTTAGAGATATAAAATTTATATGAATGAATTGTTATACTTGAGATAATATGGAGATTTACATTAAATGTACAGGTGTTACTAGGATTAGGTCATAATCATCTCAAATAACAACAATAGTAGATATATTGCTTTTTGTATTTGAAATAAAAGATGTTCTAAAAACATGGAATAAGATTAAGTTGAAAAATTATAAAAGTTACTAAATTATATAAATCGGTTTTTACAGAATAAGGGAAGGGGACCTAGAAGCACATTACACAAATTACATAAAAATATAATAATTCTTTATATAAAATATTTTATTTGAAAAATTCATATTAATCGGGTTATTATCTTTTTTCAGAAACACTGTTCCTTAAAGACAGGGAAAGAGCTAAACAATATTACCCAATTTATAAAAAGTGGGGTCTGGGAATACCGTTTGTTTTAATCTTCAGTCCAGAAGACGTGCAGGTTATTAATTTTTGAGAACTACTATTTACAATTCAAATAAAATGATTTTAATATTCTTATAAAATGTATTTTCAGTTAATTCTGTCCAACGTCAAACACAACACCAAAAGTCAGTTTTATAAATTTTTACAAACCTGGTTAGGAACTGGTTTACTAACAAGCAGTGGTAAGTTTAATAATAATTATATCAAACATTGTTCATGGATCCTAATGTCCGCCAAAATAATGCATATTTTTAAATGGTCTGTAGACAACAAAATATTTTAGTAATTATTTTTATTCATTAGTTTACCCAAAATTTCACTTTAAATATTTACTAGAAAATTTATATATGGCAACACCTCACACTTTTAATAAAAATATGTGTCATGTAACAAAGGAATGTCTACCTGATGAATCATAAAATTGTGTTAGTTTGCAGAAGTTTCGGATCGTTTAATCATTTTAAGTTTATCGTTTGCTAAAGTAGTTTCAATAATTCACAAAGATTGTTGGAAAATGTAGTGTATTACCTAAAAAAAAGTAGTGGTAAAAATCGTTAGGATGTGAAATAATTGCCCAGAATGCATTTTTCACTCTTCTACATCCCCTGTAATCTACCATTCTAAATACCCAGGTATAGTAATACAAATACATATTTTTAGACCATTGTTTATATTTGACTGAGTTATCGGTGTTGCCAGCTTTAGTTACTTTTCAGTAAATAATATTTAAATAGATCTAAAATGCTAATATTTACTTCTTTGAAAGCAGCTGACTTTAGAAAAAAGTATTTAGGCATTATTATTTTGCATACATTTTTATACCTCATTCATAAATATGCGCATTATTTTCGCGGACATTCTGTATATTAAATGCAGATAGGGAATCTATGAACATTTTTTGTTACCTTCTTATCTTTTTTAGGGCAAAAATGGCACAAAAGAAGGAAAATCATAACGCCTGCTTTCCATTTTAATATCCTTAACGAGTTCATAGAAACTATACATACGCAAGCCCAGTTTCTTGTAAAAAACTTTCGCGAACATTCTCACCAACCTTACATTAACGTTGTTAAGCCTTTAACGGAGTTTGCTCTTTGTTCTATGGGAGGTGCGTAAATATCCATTTTACTCTCTGTATTTATTCTGTACGGTTTTCTATTGTTACAGAAACTGCTCTGGGAATTCGATTAAGAGAACATCCGAAAATGATTGAATATGGAAAAGCAGTGAACGATTTTGGAGAACTATTCATAAATAGAGCAGTTCGACCATGGTTGTTTTTTGATCCAATTTATAAATGGAGTTCGTTCGGCGAAAAATCTAAAGCCGTTCTTAAAATTCTACACGGTTTCTCAAGAAATGTTGTTAAAGATAAACAGATCGAAATAAAAGATGAAAATAGTCTACCTTTCAAAGATAAGAAGCGACTAGCTTTGTTAGATTTATTATTGAAAGCGAAGTTTGAAGGGGCTGATATTGATGAGGAAGGAATTAGAGAAGAATTGGATACCTTCATTTTTGCGGTTTGTAATGTTTATATTTTTGTTTCTTCCTCCATTCTAATCATTCTACCTTTTTATTTCATAATGTTATACACTGCGTATTTATTATTAATTTCATTATTGAAGTCAAATGGTAGGTGTTCACATGCGTTTGGTGAAGTGAGATGCTTCAGATCGTGGTCCGTATTAACTGCTGGAAATAAAACCGGAATTTTCACTTCAATGTAGATTTATTATAAAAATTTTGTAAATTTCTTACACTGTCGCATAAAAGTCGTTTTAACTCTACTTTTCTTTCACTTAATATAAATATGATTTATAATTCACACTTGTTGCTAATTTTTAATAAAAAAAAATAATAAGATCTTAACAAATCTTTCTGAAAATAGTTTCATATTTTAAAATTAGATAATTAAAGTTCTTAAATGGTTGCTTTTGTATAAATCTAAAACTTTTGTCCCGAATATGGTCAACTGTTTATTTTTTAAGTACACATACTTTTCTGTTAGGAGAATATTCAATATATGTTACTGCAGATTTAAAGACTTGATTGGAAAACTTAAGAGCTCCTTTTTCTCTAATAAAATCTGAAGAAAAATGTTTCAAAGGTTTTTTAAATTATTACAAAAATACGATGTAACTGCTTCCACTTAATACAAATTTGTCAACCTTTACAATGACATTTTCTTATTATCTATTTATGAGATTTTAAGTAAAAATCCCAGCTTTAATTTTGCCTGTTTTTTTCTTTCTTTGGAAATCGGAAATACCCTTAAAGTTTGAAATTAAACTAATGTATTTTTTCTTCTGTAGGATTAGAAATAGAATGTTGTAACTATAATTTTTTATTATGAAATTAAAAAAATATTTAATGCAACATTATTCTATTCATATCTTTCTAAGTTTCTATGACAATTACCCCCTTGGACAAAAACCACCGGAGTCATTTACTTCCAAGTATAAAATATACAAAATGAATGAAATTTATACAGGGAATAGTGTCCAGGGGAATTATGTACGAAGGGCTAAATGTTTCGGTGGTTATTGTTGGGGAGTTTCTGTACAAGAAGTTTTATACAGAGGGTATTGTCATGTTTCTATTTCTATAAATGATTGTGGATTTGCAGGTCCTTGCTTATATTTTTTAAACATGTGAACAACCATGTATTGTTTACAATCTTATGATTTTATTTATTTTAGGGTCATGATACTACTTCAATCGCACTATGTTACCAGTTAATGTTAATAGCAAATAATCCAAAAATTCAGGTAAAAATAACGATAAATATTTCTTATTTAAAGATTTTCTAACAACTATATTTTCAGGATGAAATTTATGAAGAAATTATATCGGTTGTTGGAGACATTCCAAACATTCCAGATAACTCGAATTTGGGCGAACTAAAACTAATGGAAAGATGTATCAAAGAAGGTTTAAGATTATACCCAAGCGCTCCGAATATTGGTAGAGTAGCAGAAGAAAATATAAAAACCAAATCTGGATACACTATTCCTAAAGGATGTAATATAAGTATAGGCATTTATGATATGCACAGGTCTGAACATCTTTGGGAAAACCCCGAAAAATACGATCCAGACAGATTTTTGCCCGAAAATATGGCCAAGAGGCATCCCTTCGCTTTCATCCCTTTTAGCGCCGGCAGCAGGAGTTGTATAGGTATGTTGACTGGTATATTTAATAACTTATGATAATACGTGTGATTCTAGGTCAGAAATTTGCAATGTTAGAGATGAAAATAGCACTTTGTGAAATCCTGAGGTACTTTAAATTGGTGGCGTACGACAGACCAGAACATATGATGATCAAACCTGATTTAGTTTTAAGACCTGTTTCTGAAATCAGAGTTACTTTTGTACCTAGAAGTTAATTTCTTTCTTTTTTTCTGTAGTTATTTAATTCTTTATTAATTATATTAAAATATTTTTGATAAAATAATAAACTTTCAAGTTTCGTTGCTCTTTATTTTTTCATATTAGATAATATTGGCTTGAATAATAAATGTGTAAAAAAATGGATACTAACAAACAATTTAATTTATAACTTGATAAAATTAATGAAAAGGTTGTCACTTCCTAAGTTGAGGCAAAAGGATTAAAGAAGTAAATTCAATACAAAGAAATATAGAGCTTTTTTATAAAAAAAAACGTATGTTAGCCTTGTGATAGGTCTGTTGAATACGGTACTTTGGTTCTTGGTCTAATAAATCTCTTAATAATAAGTTTTAACTTTACTTCGACACTCATCCGTCGGAAACTCTATGCAATAGAAAATTCTAGATGATCGCTCTGATTACATAACATAAATTTTACCGTTAAGCACTGTTACAGTTTAAATTCTTCCCCAATTTTTGGATTTTGATCAGAAAATGTCCCTTAGTAAATGAACCAAAACAAATACAGCCACAAAAAACTTGAGGAAATATTTCTCGTAAAATAAAATTAATTAAATTCCGTAAGGGCTCAGTATCTACAATTTTTCATTGAACTCGGTTTAAGCTAAACTTTTTAAAATGGGGAAAGTGTGTCTTAGTAAGGTTCTAAGGCGGAGACTGGCCCCAAAAAAAATAATTAGTTTACTAACCGATGTGCCAAAAGTCGTTAATTTCACTAATTCCATTTTTTCTAAAAAAGATAACTCAATTATTTTTATCTCTCCTAACTTGATCTCGACATTTGCATCATCTCTTTTGCTCATATTGTCACATCCAAAATGAGCATTAGATATTTTTCCAAGATAAGCCGTCCAATAGTTTGCGGGCTTATTTATATTTATTAATCATTTCGTACAGTAAACGTTGCTTCACATTCTTGAAAGAGCGTTATACTCCTTGCATGAACTACGTGAGGTTACTTTTCAAGAAAACAAACATTATTTAATGTAAATACGACACGATTACATTGGCAAAGGGATCACCAGTGATCCCTGACAGTGGGGAAGAGATCAGAGGTCCAATGACTGTGAGGGAAATTTATCTAGTAGCATAACCGCCATGAGTCCCTTCAAGAACATCCCTTGGTAAGAACTCTTTTTATATTAATTTTATATATTTCTTAATGTTTGTTGAGCAATTTTATTATCTTTATTAAATTGTAAGAGATTTGCTGTGAGATGTTGATTAGTACAACCCAAAGGTCTTTGCGTTATAATATTTACATCTTACAAATGTAACCATTCTACTTTTGCTCTCTCTAAACCAATTCTGACCCTCATTTAGATTTAACTAATTAGTCTGGCCCATTATAAATGTCCTTCATGAATATTGTGCGTATTGTTTTCTTTTTAGTATCAATAGATAAAATTATCTTGATATAAATATCAATACTGATAAAATCTATTGCACCTGTTGTTTTCATCTTAGCATCAATAAAAAAAATCTTTTTGGGTATAATAACTTCTATAGGTGAAGGAAACAAGAAATGTAGTACTTTGGAAATATGCAATGGGAATTTCTGGACCAAAGGCATATCCTATTATTGGAATGAGTTTGGAATTATCTTCGCCAGGTGATTAGAACCTTACTGATGTATGGTTTGTTTTAGTACAAAGCAAAAATCCATGTATTATTTATCGAAAAATGCTAATTTTGATTATTATAAGTAGTGTCTATTAAAGGTTCTATTAAAAAAATGGATATTTTTTTTTCAGAAAGGCAGTTTTATAAAGACAGGGAAAGAGCTCAAGAAATGTATAAAATTTATTTAATGTGAGCTTTGAATATACTATTTATTATTATTTTAAGTCCTGATAATGTGGAGGTAGGTAATTACAGATAATTGCCGCATAAAAAATTATATGTGAAAATTTCAATAATTTTGCTTTAATATATGCTAATAACATGTTTTCAGTTGATTATGGAACATGTTAAGCACAACAACAAAAGTTCAGTAGTCTACGACATTTTACAAACCTGGTTAGGAACTGGTTTATTAACAAGTAGTGATACGTTTAATACTATTAATGATTAATTAGATAACAATATTTTCAGACTATAGTTAATTGTATTTTTAAATTTGGTTTGTAGATAACCGACTTGTTGAGTTAGAAAATTCAACAGGAGATGTTTGAACAACATCATAAACAACATTTGAATCATACGAATGCTAATCTTCCATGAATGTCTATATTTTGAACGAAAAAGCTAAATTTTTATATAATTTTAAATATTACGGGAATTACCTTGACACTTAAGTAAATAAAAACGATAAGGATATTTTCTTGTCAAAAAAAATATATTTACTTTACTTTTTAAGACTGATAATACTTGATGACCATTAATCCATCCAAGTCCAAAATCCAAATTAATAGTCTAATCCTCATAATAATAAAACAATATCTTATAGATATAGTGCTCCCTCCTCGTTTACCCCTGTATGACAAAATATTTGAGGAAATGCTCGCATAGCTCGACTTTTTTTTTCTAACGAAGAATATTTTGGTTGTAAAAATAACATTCCAAATAACAATTCCAGTTCAAGATTGCTGCTACCTTTAAAATTGTAAATACCGACGACGGGGGTCATGTTATAAACCATTTAAAAGGGAATTAAAAACTTTTTCTATTATTGAAAAAACGAAAATTGTTAGTTTAAACAAGAAACAACAACCAATTAAAACTAAAGATTATAATCAACTTTTAATTTCCCTTTATTAATAAGAAATTCAAAATGTGAAAATTTTATTAGAGTTAGCCAAATTTTTGTCAATCCAAATCAGCTGGAAACGTCCCTTCACACAAACCAAGTAGATAAAAAAATAAATTTACAATTTGGATTTACTTTAACTTTAACACACTTTATGAATCATGAAAAGTGACTTCATAAATGTTGATACCTACGATGGACCTGGTGGAGCCAGAGAATTCATTTGCATATTTTCAATGCAATTTGATGTCGTACAAACGAAAGATGCTAGAGTCAAAATTTTGTTCAGTATTGTCGTACCAAAATCAAGCACATTGTTGGATCTATCCTGTTTTGAAATATTCCGTGGGTGATGTAAACTCCACGCACTCCCACTTTTCAGTTATTGTAGGGGAAAGAGACAATAGAATTAAGTTGGCAATTTAAAAGTACCTAGTTTTGGTATTGGTATCACTGTTGTGTTTTGTTGTCCCAGTTCTTGTTAGTACTTTTGACATATTGAGTTACTGTCACTTTTATATGTTACTAGAATGAGGAGAAATTTTAAGGTAGTAGGAGGTGCGCCTGAGCGTAGTTGACCCAGTGTTTCTTATAAGGAAAGGTCTTTATTTTTTGACATCCTTTTAGGAATAAACTACCAATGGATTATTACAGTCTTTAGTGAAATAGTGCACAACTGGTCTATTTAAAATGAATGGAAAACTATACCCCAGCTTTACAGATCAAGACAGGAGAAAATGAAAACCCAAATCAGGATACATAATGCCAAAAAGTGGAAGGCAAATTTGAGCATTTACGATTTGTTTGCCAAAAGACACGCTTTTCTTTTATATCTTTCAGAGCAAACAACAGGAATGATGTAGGTATGTTGGAGGTGATTTTAGTAAATGACAAAATATTTGTTTTACTTAATGATGAAAATATCTCTGTGTCAAATTCTAAGGAACTTCAAGTTAGAGACTATTTCAACTGACCTAAACTTGATCCTAAGTCCTAGAAGAGAGTAATTTTTGTTTCCAAAGGATAAATACTATGATATAATATTCTTTGACCAACTGAATTTGTTCGAGTATCTAGGAGTAATGTCAAACAGAAATGAAGGATACCAAAAAATAAATAAAAGAATCGGAAAATTAACGATATTAAGAGGCTACTTGGAGAAATGAAAAGTAAGGAGGGAGTTTGGAGAAGACGAGCAAATATTCAATTAAATGATATTATCCAGAAAATGAGGAAAAAAATGAGTTCGTTGGTACATATTTTTCGTATGAACCCAAATAGATTACAAAAACAATTGTTTGAGGAGAAAGGAGGAAAGAAATAGACAGGGAGGTCCAAGTAAAATGGAGGAAAGCTCTAATAGCAAATTTAAGAAAAGTGGGAGAAGAGAACTGGAAAACCAAAGCAGAGAATGGAGACGAGTGGAATGTATTCAAAAAATTAGAAAAAATTAGAAATTAAAGCCACTAGGAATCGAGGGCCTAGAAAGCCTGTAGGCGATATATATTTCTAGAGAAGATTTGGGAAACTTGATAATTTTCCTTTAATTAATTATTGTTAGTATTTTTAGTATAAGAGACGGCCATATTGTAAAATTGGTTATTTGTATTTGAGTATTATAGCAGGAATTTCCTTATACAAAGCAATATTAAAAAAGGCAGAATTAAACCTTAGGAACTTAAAATTCGCAAGCATGAATCTGAAAAAGTACATGCTTTGTTTGTAAATAATTTATTTTAAATTTAAAAATAACAATTTAAAATCAGGAATAACACAGAATTTTTTGAACTACTAAAATAATAATCGTACAATATAAAAAAATTTCTATGATATCACCGTGCTTTAATGTAAAACTAGTTGTAAGCTTAAATAATACCTTGAAAATATCGTAAGGAAAAAAATGTCATTGATTTATAATAAGATTTTTTGATTTTAGTAGTGTTTATTGTAAAATTCCTAAAAAAAGATGTTTGGCAATCTTGAAACTTGACTAGTTTATTTTCATTATAATTTAAAAAGTGGTTTAGCATACCAAGTATTAGGAGAAACGCTTGCAGGTTAAAATTATATTAAGAATTTATATGCAAGCATGTTCCAATACTGAATTTTATGAATAACAAGGACAGCAATGACAGTTGACCAAACATTCTCAAAAACGTCACGAATAGTCTAGAAAACATTCTAAACTTTCTAGAGCCTTAAAGAAAACCAGAAAAAGATGTAAATTTGAGGAAACTGGCTGTAAGCGAAGTAGTATTCCTGTTATCCACGTTGAGTTTTATTTTTAGGTAGTCAGTTTTATGTAGGTTTTCTTATTAAATGAAGTTGTTAAACCCGCCCAGTATTACAATATTATTCGCGTAGTTTATGCGGAACAACATTATATATTTGATTTTCATCTCTTCATATGCTCACTTTATCAATTTCAATATCATTATTTTATTATGTTTATTTTTTATCTCTTCTGAATTGGAAAAGGTAGGAGCACAGCAAGGTAGTATGCTAGGTCCAATACTATATATTTTAAAAACTATGCGTGATCTACAATCCGCAATTATTCGAAGGGCTACCGAAAATATTTAAGTGATAAAATCAACAACTGGACTAAAACTGCTTTCCTATAAACATTTCTTAAAACATTTCGTTAAAACTGAGGCATCATATTTTACAAATGTGCTGGTGAATAATGCAAAAAACATAAAAGGAATTTAAAATAAATTTATTAAATAAAACTTGAACATTTTTAGTCAATCTTACAATAAGTCCTTCAATGATACATCACGCTATATACGAAACAACTCTTACGACTTTTAATCCTCTTTAAAATAAGTTGAAAACAAGGAAATAAGGAGTTCACTATTTTGTTTTCTGGTTATTATTAAGAATAAGAACATTTAAAGATATAAAATGGACGTTTGATATTTACTAAATATGTATGTAAAGTAACTGTTTCAATAGTAACTTTAGTGGTATTTAATAAATAACATTTAACAAAAACAAAACGAAAAAAGTACATAAATTTAAATAGCGCCATTTCGAGGGAATGTTTTGATATCATAGTTATGTACACAATTGTCGCCTTTTTCGCTTATTGGAAAAAATATTATTGCCATTAAAAAAATACAAAAACTTTTAAAAAATAAACACAAATAGTCTAAACAAATTCTAAACAGGCACAAACATCAAATTTGGAGCTATTATTAAGAAATTCAATTTATTGGCGTTTAATATTCTGACATTATTTTTCTAACAGAAATATTAATTTTAATCTTATATCTATAGCTCAAATAAAATTTTATGAGAGTGACCAAAATTGTTGTCTATACTGAACACATCAAAATTCCTTCCACAAATGCAAATTAACTGGAAACGCCGTTTCACAAAATCCAAGAGGATTCCTAAAAAAATACATTTTTAATTTCAATGTAACTTTGTACATCACGAACGCTGACTCTATAAATATTTATACTTACAATGGATCTGGTGGTTTCAGAGGATCCATTTGCATTTTTTCAATATTTGAGATTGAACAAGTGAATGACGCTAGAGACGTGCTCCTAATTTCTTCGATTTGCATAAAGTTAAAATTATTGTTCGTATTGTCGTACCAAAATCTATCACATTGTTGGATACGCTGCAGAGCTTCTTGAATGACGCATTTAACAGTAGGGCCCACTAGTGCTGCAGAAACGGGAATTTCACTCATTCCACCGACAATAAAATCAACATCGTCTACATGTGAATAAACTGATCTTATTTTGGCAAGATTCTGAAAATTACAAAATTACCGGAAACCTTGCTTGCTTGAAGTTGCGGAAAAATTTTCTATGTTGAACTTAATGAAGTATATTATTAATACCGTCCCTGAAGCGGTTGAATTATTAATAAAAAAAACTTGTTAATTGGTATGTAGGAAATCGTTTGAATCTGATGTGTTATATCAGTAATCATTTAGTAACGATCGAAGATATAAAGCTGATTAAGACGATGTGAAAATCAAAACGTCGAAAATGTAAATTCCAAATCATAGCAAAACATCATCATTATCGTAACCTACGATTTCGAAGCAACTATTTTTATACTTACCTCTGGCGTCATGACATCCAAAAAGTCTTCGAAACTTGTTGCACGTGGCAATCCACATCTTTCCCGTATGAAATTATACCCCTGAATTCCGTGTTCTCTAGACCTTTGAATATCAATAGCTATAAGATCAGTACCAAGTCTAAATGGACTTAAACTGCCTCCAAAACGTGACGTAATCTACAAATAGTATATGTATATTAAAGAACTCTTCTAACTAGTACAGAGAATCTAAAATTTACATGTGAATCCTTTGCCTGGGTGACCCTTCGTGCTCTCTGAGTATGACCTCCTCTTAAAAGACTGTCGTAATAACCGCTTTGCTCAAGAAACCCTTGATTTGATATATGATCCATAAGTTTCACATCACCCATATCTTTTCGGTCCTCATTGGCCATCCTGAAAATATAAATCATTTATTTAATAATCTGAAAAGAAAATTTTAATATAATGTTTAAATAAATTATCCTCACATTAAACTTGAAACGAGAATGGAATGAAGAACTCGGAACGCTCCTTGAGATAACTCATTCAAAGGATTCAATTTACAGGAACTATTGTAAACCGCGTAGAAATAATCAGGCATATTGTAAGGGTAAATTAGATTCTTCTCTTTCATTCCGTCTTCTCCAATCACCTTCTTTAATGCATAATCGTATGTAAGACGTTGGTACACAGCAATGTTAATATTCCTGCATTCCTGAAATATCCTATCATCACTCCAATCAGAATTTATGGAACTCATCTTGTCAGCGCACCTATTGTGAAATCTGAACCACATTATGTGTTTCATCATCAAATCAGGGTTTTGGTTTGACCGAGAGTCACCTAAAATACAATATTTTCGGAAACAAAATAGATTACATTTGATTTTAAATTACGGAGAAATTAGGATGTTTTTTTATTTTAGATATTTACAGGTGTTTTTGGTTAAGTGTGCTCGTTATTGAACATTTTTTGGTAATTGGTAAAACTCGATGAAAGGTTCTTTAAAAAGCTCATGAGTCATAAAAATGATAAACCACTCTGTATATTATATTCTACCTGTTTTGTAACAAATTTGTGGATTATTGCGAGGTATTTGACATGCAGAAGCTGATTTTAGCGGTAAAAAATCTTCATTGTTAACTTTTCTATCAATTAAGCGTCCACCTCGAAATTCTCGCAAATCGTCAGATTCTAATTTAGTCCTTCCATACACAAGATCTAAATCCATTGCAGGCGTTACAGTTGATATCTATAAAATAAATTTATTTTTTAACCACTACGATTTTTCTGATGGTTTTCTGTAATTAGAATACTAGCTAACTATGAAATATCAAATATAAGTACGGATCTAATATTGTTTTTAACTTACTTGGTCAACGTAAGTATTAGTTTCACAATTTTGATCAAAAGTATTTGCAGCGGCCAACATAGGCATGCAGGTAGCATTATACTGGGAATAAACACTGTCATTTGCTGGTATGTTGATGTTGCTACATTCCGGAGAAGTAACATCAAGTGGTTTCATGTCACTAGTACAACAAGTGGCCGTACCACCTGAAAAATTACGAGGATAGTTCAATAGAAATACGTTTGATCAGTTTCACTATGGCAACGGAATTGATTTGTTTATATTGTTTGTGTAAATAGCACTGATGCTACTGTCAGAAATATTTGTAGTTTATTGTATCCTAAGTATTCTTCCTGAATGACATCTTCGAAAGGAAATCCGCGTGCCGTTATTCAATATTTGTCGGCTGAAGGGTACCCACCAAAGGAAATTTGTAAGGGAATGAAAGCAGTCTATGGTGGCTACAATTCCTTTCAAACTGGTGCAATAAATTTCGACAAGGACAAGAATCCACAAAAGATTCGACCCGTTTCGAACATGTACGAATTGCAGCATCGGATGAAAATGTGAGACAACGGGAAGTACAATTAGACGCATCAAAGAAAAATTTCTCCAATGTTACCGATGAGCAGAACAAAAATTTCGATCCCAACCTTCGACAGGAATAGTAATGTTCACCAAATTTTTCTAATAGCAAATTGTGCTGTTCTTGGATCTTAAAAACCCGTTCTCAACATTTACGCTGAGCGGTACGCACGTACTTTAATAGGCTTACGTGCCAGGATCAAGAATAAACTAGGACTTTTGCTAGTATTATACTCATACTTACGGGATTTCAAATTGCTGTGGTCATGAATGAAAAATTGTAGCCAAGCACCAATAAAACGGACTACATCTGATAAATCTTCAGGAACTTGAAAACTTATTTGTTCGGTCACTAAACGGGCATTAGGAAGAGGACCGCCCAAAACTGATTCAGCCACTTTGGATATCCCTATAAAATAAATACATAAAATTATTATATATACGGAATTGTGGCTCGACTAACGGCCCCGTTTTTTTTTAGAAAACCAAAAAGGACTAACTTGCTTTAATTAACGCCAATAAAAAATAACTATCTTACCGTCTGCATATTTTGGTGGAAACCATCTTGCATATGGTTTATTGGCAGCCCCCATTCCTGGATCATTCAAATTATTGCATGTACCATCAAGCTGACGCCATTTTGTGGCTTCTGGGGGGCAGGATATTTGATTGTCTCCACATAAAGCAGCTTCATATTGCTTTGCTATTAGTACCAGCAGCAGGAACAACTGAAAGAAATGCTTAGATTTCATTTTAGATAGAAAACTGCCTAACTAATTTTCAATGACTTACATTATTTATATATACCCCATAATTATATGCTTATTTTAATATACAATGTATAATTATATTTTATCTATTTATCAGATGTTACTGATATGTATATGTTTTGTTGGTAATAACTAATTAAATTTTATTATAATTAATAAACATTACAGAGAGTGTTTTTGACAGAAGTAACAGAAAACTTAAAATATTGTTTGCAACTTCTATCAAAATAGCATTTAAAATCCTTAATAATTACTGTTTAAAATAAATGTATTTAAAAAATACTTATAAACATAATTTTCGATCACCCAGTATATTCTTTAAGCACTCTATCAACAATAATATTAACACCCTTTATACAAACTCCAATTTACAAAGTCACAGTTGCCCAACTCTGAAGTTAAGTTGCTGCTTCACGCAAAATAAAATATCTGTTGACATTAGTAATTAATTAATGACAATACCTAATTTGTCATTATTTTTTCACTTTCTCACGTTAAAAAAATTTAATGACTCATCATTAAATATATTGAAATCTTTGTCAAACACAAATTTAAGTAGTGATTAGTAGTGAATCGTAATTAAATGTAAAAAATTGTTCATAGTGAAGCTGGAAAGCGAGTGAAATAGGGGAAGTTTTGGTATATTAGTGTTTTTTATTAATTGTTTTTAATGAAATTAATAAAACGCCTAAGTTTACCATTTATGGACATTTAATGAAAGGAAGTAGAAACATTTTTTATGTGTTAATTTTGAAATACTCTAAACCTATTTATCGATAATTAATATTATGCTGCCTATTAGGTAAATTGTATAAGGACCAACGAGATGACGATAGTCAAAAGAACAGAAAAAGTTACAAGCTAAAAGAAGAAGTAGAAAGACTGGGCTCAGTGGAAATTTAGTGCGAATGGAAAACAACATTAAACAAAACAGATTCGATACGCAGGATGGGAATGGAAGAAGAAAATAAGTAGACTGGAAATTACAGAAAGAAAACATATAAAAAAATGAAAATTTCCTATTTTTCCATCCTATAAGAAATTTTATAAACATCTTTGTAAAGATAAATATATATGTATATATATATATATAGGAGAAGTATTCTTTTCATGCATTAAGTAATTGCGTCATTTTTATTTTGTTTTGTTTAAATAAAATATTATTTGAAACAAAATGTCTGTTATCTTCATAATTTATAATATACTTTTTTACATAGATAAAAATATAGCGCGTTTAATACATTTTTTATCTTTATTGGTAATAAAATATATATTTTTGACTATCAGTGATTGTCAAATATTAAAATGTACCCATTTAGTATTAACGTGATCAAAAAGGTCGTTTTTAGTATAATTTGAATAAAATATCTAAAAATTCTAAGCTTCTTTTTAGGTTCGCGTAGCTGGATAAAAAGGTAAAGGTCTCTATCCTAGGTTTATCAGAAGGAACACTATAAAAGATGTTATCCAAATTATTGATTCCTATTTTTTCATCGTTTCTAATTCTGTCTATTTTGTAATTCTGTCCATTTTGTAATTCTGTCCATTTTGTAATTCTGTCCATTTTGTAATTCTGTCCATTTTGTAATTCTGTCCATTTTGTAATTCTGTCCATTTTGTAATTCTGTCCATTTTGTAATTCTGTCCATTTTGTAATTCTGTCCATTTTGTAATTCTGTCCATTTTGTAATTCTGTCCATTTTGTAATTCTGTCCATTTTGTAATTCTGTCCATTTTGTAATTCTGTCCATTTTGTAATTCTGTCCATTTTGTAATTCTGTCCATTTTGTAATTCTGTCCATTTTGTAATTCTGTCCATTTTGTAATTCTGTCCATTTTGTAATTCTGTCCATTTTGTAATTCTGTCCATTTTGTAATTCTGTCCATTTTGTTTTTCATGCTATTTTCCGAAAATATTTCACCTCTGTTGCTATGGATTTTGGTTTATGTTTTCGTTGCACTGTTTAGATTTTACTTGAAATTAATATTCTAGGGCATTTTTTCTAAAGTCAGCTGCTTTCAAAGAAATAAATATTAGTATTTTACGTCTATCCAAATATTATTTACCGAAAAGCAACTACAGCCCGCAAAACCGCGACACTTGAATAACTGGGTCAAGATAAATGCTGATAATAAACAAAAGTGTTTTAAACGTTCTAAAAAAAAGTTTTTATTTTAGTACACCAAGATATTAAGAATGGCCGATTACACGGGATGTAGAAGTGTGAAAAATGTATTCTCGCCCATTATTATTATTATATATCAACACTATTTCTACCACTACGTTTCGAACAAATCTTTGGGACACCGAAACAAAACATCGTGGTTTGGATTATTTAACATGTCATGATATTCTTGATTTGAATAAAATGCCATTTTTCACTGAATTATTGAATGTACTTAAACGATTAAAAGGTCCTATTCGTCTGCAAAACAATACAATTTTATGATTCAACAGGTAAATTTTTCTTGATTACACGACCCATATTTTTATTAAAAGTGTGAGGGGTTGCCACGTATAAATTTTCGAGCAAATATTTAAAGTAAATTTTTGGGTAAACTAATGATGTTAGAAAAAAAAAGAATATTTTTTTACATATGACACTCTATACATACCATTTAAAAATACGTATTATTTTCTCTCTTATCTCCTTCTTTCCATATGTTTTCGTATTTAAAGAATAATATACGTTGTGTGCTTTATTCCTTTTATTGCCTACTTCTAAATCTATTCTTCCATTGTTCTCTATTATCCTTCCTAGATATTCTATTATAGATACTCGTTTCTGTATTTTAGTATTTCAGTATTTTAAAAACTTTTGTTTTTATTTACATACATTATTTTACACTTTTCTACGTTGGCCTCCATTTTTAGCTTCTATATTTTTTCCATCCAATTATTCAGTAACTTTTGCATTTTATTTTTATTGTCGGCTACAAGGGTTTATTTGTCTGCGGATCAGAGACTGCCTATTTGAATTGCTACCAAGATTTAACATCCTACTGTTGACTGTGATTTTTCTGTTCTCTGCCTTGCGTTTTTTAGTAGTGTATCTATTACTATTATAACTAGTAATGGGCTATTTCCTTGTTTTATTTCCTTCTTCACTGTAAATGCTTCTGATCTGCTTCCATTACTCTATACTCTTGCTTGTCTGATTTTTTCTACTGTATTTGTAATCTGTTTTAATTTTTCCAATGTTTCCTATCAGTTCTATTTGTCTTTCTCAATCAACTCGTATAATAAATATGTTGTCCGTTTTCTTCTCCAAAAGCTGTCTGTTTTGGAAAACCAAAGCTGAGAATGGAGACAAGTGGAATGTATTCAAAAAATTAGAAAACATTAGAAATTAAAGCCACTAGAAATCAAGGGCCTAGAAGGCCTGTAGGCGATATATATTTCAAGAGAAGTTTTGGGAAACTTGATAATTTTCCTTTAATTAATTATTGTTAGTATTTTTAGTATAAGAGACGGCCAGATTGTAAAATTCGTTATTTGTATTTACTGCAATACAGCACTGCGCAGAAGAGCTATCTAGGCAAGAGTTTAATAAAAAGACCATTGCTATCTACTCCTACAGCCAAGCAGCGCTAAAAGCATTAAGCTCTATGCAGGTCGAATCAAGACTTGTGTGGGACTGCCTTAATGCCGTGCATAACCTGGGTAGTCAAAATAAAGTGAGATTAGCTTGGGTACCAGGGCATAAGGGACATGAGGGCAACGAAGAAGCGGACAGGCTCGGGAGGGACCCGCCACGGCTATGACCGGGCCAGAACCTTTCTGTGGCTTTGCTAAATCAACCATAAGGGCACGCCTAAAACAATGGGTGCAAAACAAGTCACAAGAATGGTGGGCAAATTCACCAGGACAAAGACAGGCGAAAGAGTTCATTAAAGGACCTTCGCCGAAAACAACAAGGGATCTGGTAGTGCGCGACAGGAGGACGGTTAGAAAAATGACCGGTCTCTGCAGACTAAATAAACATATGCGCACAATAGGGCTGGCAGAAGAAGCTATATGCAGGTTCTGCCAGGAGGAAAAAGAAATAGCAATACATATACTGGGTTAATGCGAAGGCCTTGCAAGGCTAAGGTTTCTGACACTGGGCGAAGAAAAGCCCTAGGCAGGCAGCTACACAGAGGAATCTCTGTCTAGATTGAAAAGACCCACTCTGACTCAAGAGGGTAGCCACAATAGATCTACTTAGGTCGACGTGGAAGAGGCAACATAACCCAGTATCCCAGTACATTATCTATCTATCTAGGAACTTAAAATTCGCCAACATGCCAGCATCTGAAAAAGTACATGATTTGTTTGTAAATAATTTGTTTTAAATTTAAAAATAACAATTTAAAATCTGGAATAACAGAATTTTTTTAACTACTAAAATAATAATCATACAATATAAAAAATGTTCTATGATATAACAGTGCTTTAATGTAAAACTAGTTGTAAGCTTAAATAATACCTTGAAAATATCGTAAGGAATAAAATCATGTCATTGATTTATAATAAGATTTTTTGATTTTAGAAGTGTTTATTGTAAAATTCCTAAAAAAAGATGTTTGGCAATCTTGAAATTTGACTAGTTTCTTTTCGTTATAATTTAAAAATATATACAAGTGGATTAGCATACCAAGTATAAGGAAAAACGCTTGCAGGTTAAAATTATATTAAGAATTTATATGCAAGCATGTTCCAATATTGAATTTTATGAATATCAAGGACAGCAATGACAGTTGACCAAAAATTCTCAAAAACGTCAAGAATAGTCTACAAAACATTCTAAACTTTCTAGAGCCTTAAAGAAAACCAGAAAAAGATGTAAATTTGAGGAAACTGGCTGTAAGCGAAGTAGTATTCCTGTTATCCACGTTGAGTTTTATTTTTAGGTAGTCAGTTTTATGTAGTTTTTCTTATTAAATGAAGTTGTTAAATCCGCCCAGTATTACAATATTATTCGCGTAGTTTATGCGGAACAACATTATATATTTGATTTTTATCTCTTCATATGCTCACTTTATCAATTTCAATATCATTATTTTATTATGTTTATTTTTGATCTTCTCGGAATTGAAAAAGGTAAGAGCACCACAATGTAGTATGCTAGGTCTAATACTATATGTTTTAAATACTAGTATGCGTGATCTACAATCCGCAATTATTCGAAGGGCTATCGAAAAACATGAAAGGAATTAAAAAAAATAAATTTATTAAATAAAAGGATCATTTTTAGTCAATCTTACAATAAGTCTTTCAATGATACATCACGCTATATACGAAACAACTCTTACGACTTTTAATCCTCTTTAAAATAAGTTGAAAACAAGGAAATAAGGAGTTCACTATTTAAAGATATAAAATGCACATTTGATATTTACTAAATATGTATGTAAAGTAAGTCTTTCAATAGTAACTTTAGTGGTATTTAATAACATTAAACAAAATAAAAACGGAAAAAAATACATAAATTTTAATAGCGCCATTTTGAGGGAATGTTTTGATATCATAGTTATGTAAACAATTGTCGTCTTTTTCGCTTATTGGAAAAAATATTATTGCCATTAAAGAAATACATAAATTTTAAAAAAATTAACACAAACTAGTCTAAACATATTCTCAACATTAATTATCGTTTCTATCAAATTTCGAGCTATTATTAACAAATTCAATTTATTGGAGTTTAATATTCTGACATTATTCTTCTAACAGCAATATTAATTTTAATCTTATAGCTATAGCTGTAATAAAATTTTGTGAGAGTGACCAAAATTGTTGTCTAAACTGAACACATCAAAATTCCTTCCACAAATACAAATTAACTGGAAACTCCGTTTCACATGATAAAAGAAGATTCCTAAAAAAATACATTTTTAATTTCAATCTAAATTTGTATATCACGAACACTGACTCTATAAATATTTATACTTACGATGGATCTGGTGGTTTCAGAGGATCCATTTGCATTTTTTCAATATTTGAGGTTGAACAAGTGAATGACGCTAGAGACGTGCTCCTAATTTCTTCGATTTGCATAAAGTTTAAATTATTGTTCTTATTGTCGTACCAAAATCTATCACATTTTTGAATACGCTGCAGAGCTTCTTGAATGACGCATTTAACAGTAGGGCCCACTAGTGCTCCAGAAACTGGAGTTTCACTCATTCCACCGACAATAAAATCAACATCGTCTAGATGTGAATAAACTGATCTTATTTTGGCAAGATTCTGAAAATTACAAAATTACCAGAAACCCTGATTGCTTGAAGTTGCGGAACAATTGTCTTTGTTGAACTTAGTGAAGTATCTTATTAATTGAATTATTAATAAAAAACTTATTAATTGGTATGTAAGAAATCGTTTGAATCAGTAATCATTTACAAACGATCGAAGATACAAAGCTGATTGAGACGATGTGTAAATCAAAACGTCGAAAATGTAAATTCCAAATCATAGCAAAACATCATCATTATCGTAACCTACGATTTCGAAGCAACTATTTTTATACTTACCTCTGGCGTCATGACATCCAAAAAGTCTTCGAAACTTGTTGCACGTGGCAATCCACATCTTTCCCGTATGAAATTATACCCCTGAATTCCGTGTTCTCTAGACCTTTGAATATCAATAGCTATAAGATCAGTACCAAGTCTAAATGGACTTAAACTGCCTCCAAAACGTGACGTAATCTACAAATAGTATATGTATATTAAAGAACTCTTCTAACTAGTACAGAGAATCTAAAATTTACATGTGAATCCTTTGCCTGGGTGACCCTTCGTGCTCTCTGAGTATGACCTCCTCTTAAAAGACTGTCGTAATAACCGCTTTGCTCAAGAAACCCTTGATTTGATATATGATCCATAAGTTTCACATCACCCATATCTTTTCGGTCCTCATTGGCCATCCTGAAAATATAAATCATTTATTTAATAATCTGCAAAGAAAATTTTAATATAATGTTTAAATAAATTATCCTCACATTAAACTTGAAACGAGAATGGAATGAAGAACTCGGAAAGCTCCTTGAGATAACTCATTCAAAGGATTCAATTTACAGGAACTATTGTAAACCGCGTAGAAATAATCAGGCATATTGTAAGGGTAAATTAGATTCTTTTCTTTCATTCCGTCTTCTCCAATCACCTTCTTTAATGCATAATCGTATGTAAGACGTTGGTACACAGCAATGTTAATATTCCTGCATTCCTGAAATATCCTATCATCACTCCAATGATAATTTATGGAACTCATTTTGTCAGCGCACCTATTGTGAAATCTGAACCACATTATGTGTTTCATCATCAAATCAGGGTTCTGGTTTGCCCGAGAGTCACCTAAAATACGATATTTTTTGAATTACATTTGATTTTAAATTATGTAGAAATTAGGATGTTTTTTTCTTTTAGATATTTACAGTCGTTTTTGGTGTGGTCGTTATTGAATATTTTTTGGTAATTGGTAAAACTCGATGAAAGGTTCTTTAAACAGCTCATGAGTCATAAAAATGATAAAACACTCTGTAAATTATATTCTACCTGTTTTGTAACAAATTTGTGGATTATTGCGAGGTATTTGACATGCAGAAGCTGATTTTAGCGGTAAAAAATCTTCATTGTTAACTTTTCTTTCAATTAAGCGTCCACCTCGAAATTCTCGCAAATCGTCAGATTCTAATTTAGTCCTTCCATACACAAGATCTAAATCCATGGCAGGCGTTACAGTTGATATCTATAAAATAAATTTATTTTTTAACCTCTACGATTTTTCTGATGGTTTTCTGTAATTGGAATACTAACTAACTATGAAATATCAAATATAAGTAGGGACCTAATATTGTTTTTAACTTACTTGGTCAACGTAAGTATTAGTTTCACAATTTTGATCAAAAGTATTTGCAGCCGCCAACATAGGCATGCAGGTAGCATTATACTGGGAATAAACACTGTCATTTGCTGGTATGTTGATGTTGCTACATTCCGGAGGAGTAACATCAAGTGGTTTCATGTCACTAGTACAACAAGTGGTCCTACCACCTGAAAAATTACGAGGATAGTTCAATAGAAATACGTTTGATCAGTTTCACTATGGCAACGGAATTGATTTGTTTATATTGTTTGTGTAAATAGCACTGACGCCACTGTCAGAAATATTGGTAGTTTACTGTATTCTAAGTATTCTGCCTGAATGACATCTTTGAAAGAAAATCCGACTAAAGATATGAATGAAAGCAGTCTATGGTGACTACAATTCTTTTAAAACTGGTGCAATAAATTTCGACAAGGACAAGAATCCACAAAAGATTCGACCCGTTTCGAACATGTACGAATTCCAGCATCGGATGAAAATGTGAGACAACGGGAAGTGCAATTAGACGCATCAAAGAAAAATTTCTCCAATATTACCGACGAGCGAAAGAAAAATTTTGATCCCAACCTTCACCAAATTTTTCTAATAGCAAACTGTGCTGTTCTTGGATCTTAAAAAACCCGTTCTCAACATTTACGCTGAGCGGTATGCAGGTACTTTAATAGGCTTACGTGCCAGGATCAAGAATAAACGTCTCGGGATGCTCACAAATGCTGACATTTTTCTGAATAATAATGCTCAACCCTATGTAGATCAAACTATTGAAGATCTACTTGGTCATATGAAATTAGAAGTTTTACAACATCCAACTTACAATCCCGACTTGTGGCCATGTGATTTGTTTGGACCATTAAAACAGTGGTGATTCAATTCATTGGATAAACAATACTTTACAGCCTATAAACATGTTTCTATTGAATGATTCTTAAAATAATATGCAGAAAGCTGACTAAATGGATATCATTTTAGTGGTTTTATTGTAATCTTATATGCAAAAAATGAAAAAATATAATTAAGAATAATCTAGGATTTTGGCTAGTATTATACTCAAACTTACGAGGTTTAAAATCGCTGTGGTCATGAATGAAAAATTGTAGCCAAGCACCAATAAAACGGACTACATTTGATAAATCTTCAGGAACTTGAAAACTTATTTGTTCGGTCACTAAACGGGCATTAGGAAGAGGACCGCCCAAAACTGATTCAGCCACTTTGGATATCCCTATAAAATAAATTAAAAAAATACATAAAATTATTATATATACGGAATTGTGGCTCGACTAACGGCCCCGTTTTTTTTTAGAAAACCAAAAAGGACTAACTTGCTTTAATTAACGCCAATAAAAAATAACTATCTTACCGTCTGCATATTTTGGTGGAAACCATCTTGCATATGGTTTATTGGCAGCCCCCATTCCTGGATCATTCAAATTATTGCATGTACCATCAAACTGACGCCATTTTGTGGCTTCTGGGGGGCAGTATATTGGATTGTCTCCACATAAAGCAGCTTCATAGTGCTTTGCTATTAGTACCAGCAGCAGGAATAACTGAAAGAAATGCTTAGATTTCATTTTAGATAGAAAACTGTATGATTATTTTTGGATGACTTACATTATTTATATATACCCCATAATTATATGCTTATTTTAATATACAATGTATAATTATGTTTTATATATTTGTCAGGTGTTACTGATATGTAAATATTTTGTTGATAATAACTAATTATGTTTTGTTATAGTTAATAAACATTACAGAGAGACTGTTTGACTTAGATTCATAACCAAAAAATAAGTAACAGAAAACTTAAAATATCGTTTGCAACTTCTACCAAAATAGCACTTAAAATCCTTAATAATTACTGTTTAAAATAAATGTATTTAAAAAAAACTAATAAACGTAATTTTCGATCACCCAGTATATTCTTTAAGCACTCTATCAACAACAATATTAACACCCTTTATTTAAACTCCAAATTACAAATTCACAGTTGTCTGTTATCTTCATAATTTATAATATACTTTTTCACATAGATAAAAATATAGCGCGTGAAATACATTTTTTATCTTTATTGGTAATAAAATATATATTTTTGACTGTCAGTGATTGTCAAATATTAAAATGTACCCATTTAGTATTAACGTGTTCAAAAAGGTCGTTTTTAATATATTTTGAATAAAATATATTCTAAGCTTCTTTTTAGGTTCGCGCAGCTGGATAAAAAATGGTAAAGGTCTCTATCCTAGGTTTATCAGAAGGAACACGATAAAAGATGTTATCCAAATTATTGAATTATTGATTCCTATTTTTTCATCGTTTCTAATTCTGGCCATTTTGTATTTCATGCTATTTTCCGAAAATATTTCACCTCTGTTGCTATGGATTTTGATTTAAGTTTTTGTTGCACTTTCTAGGTTTTATTTGCAATGAATATTCTAGGGCATATCATTGTGTTTTATATATATACAGGATGTCCGTGAAAATTATGCACATATTTATGGTATTATATATACTCGTTTCTGTATTTTAGTGGGGGCTTATTTTAAAAGCTTTTGTTTTTATTTACATACATTATTTTACAATTTTGATCTGCTTACATTATTTTATACTCTCGCTTGTCTGATTTTTCTACTGTATTTGTAATCTGTTTTAATTTTTCCGGTGTTTCCTATCAGTTGTATTTGTCTTTCTCAATCAACTCGTATAATAAATATGTTGTCCGTTTTATTCTCCAAAAGCTGTCTGTTCTTTTTCTGATTTATTATCAATACGTATTTTCAGTTTGTTTTGTATTACTTTTGTTTAAGTTTTGTAGACTATTGATAGCAGGCATATGACCCTATAGTTTTCACAAGATGTTTTTTCTCCTTTTTTTTTCAGTGTATTCTGTAAATATGTTTGTATGAAAAAGGATATTAATAAAGACATAATAGTTATTAATATGATTTTTATGATAAAACCATTTATTTAGATTGAAAAATATAGTCACCTCAAAAAAAAATATATTTTTATAAAATAAATGGGGCAACAGACCACCGGTTTTCAATGGTGAGTTAATAGTCATTTATTATCTGCTCTAAAATAAAAATGTTCGTCTAGTTTAGTAGAAATGATTATGATTTTTTTATATTAAAACCTAAATGAGCCAAATTATTTCATTTACTACGCTGTAAATTTTTAAATTTTCCTTTCAAAAAAATCTCCATCTACCTTATAATTTAAATTCACTTTATCACTCTATTGACCGCATATTCGAAAAAACTAGGTGAAATAATAATATTGAACTACAACATACCATAAATAAATAATTATAACTAGTGTACCATACCAAATACTTTCATGACAATTTTCTATAATCCTCCTACGAAATCAGTATTCATTTCAGGTGTATTTGACACAAACCAAATTATTTAGTCTTCACAAATGCACCGAAGAAAGTGCTTCCTTTATAGCAGTATAAAAAGCAAAGGGTACAAATTACCAATCATTAGTTGATATCGACAGTAGGCGTGAGCGAAATGGGACCTTTGTTTATTTTTTTATTAATTATAGGGGCTGTAGTATCGAATCCTGCCCCTAAAATTGACGATCAATACGGATGGGACACTCTTCTTAAAGTAGTTATTTCAATCGAATCATAATACAAATAATTAATCCTAATTCTTTCAGACTGGTTCCGATGTTGAAATTAAAAGCAACGTGGTCGAAACAGGAAGAAGTGATAGTGGTGTAGAAGATAAAATCGAAAATTACATAAAAAATCATGAAGTTACTTTTGATGTGCCAGTGATTGGTTCAAAAATAACATTGGAAGGAAAAGATATAGGTAAAGAAGAACTTAATATCAAGTTGAAATTTGGAAGCGAAGTTCAAGGTAACTATTACTTAAAAGTAATTATTATTTTATGATAAAACTACTTATTTATACTATGCTAATGAAACTAGTCCTAGCATTAATTATTTATTAGTATATATTTATTATTTACTCATTTATCAGTAGTTATCTATATTTAGGTTATTAAAATATACTTTTAAATTAACAAATTGGTTTTGATAAATATTTAGAAAAAAACACGTTCAACTTACATTGCCGACGTTTCGAGATTTTATTCAGATCTTTTTCTCACTGGTATAAATCGACTAGTACTAACAGTGGTAGTAAAACACAAAAATTGAACAACGTACTCCTAAAACAATTTTTCATAAATAAATAAAAACCGAATATTCTGCTTGAAATCATAAGAGATGTGTTACAAGGAAATGTTCTTGGTCCCAATTTCTTTTCATTCCAAACCATCATCTATCACTAAAATCTGGAAGACCCACCAAAAAACAACAATATCTTATAACCTTGATAAAGCATAGAGACTTCGGCAATGGAAGCAGTTTGGTCATTGAAACATTTATTATATTATTTAAATTCTGATTTTTGCAGCTCGCAAGAAGAAATCCAAGCTGAAAAAAATGTTCATTCCAATCCTCGTCTTCATCGTCATCAAAGCTATGACCTTGATACCGTTAGCCTTAGGAATCTTAGGCATTAAGGCTTGGAACGCGACTCAGCTCTCTTTCGTCTCTTTCGTATCGGCTTTGGCTATGGCAATCTGGAAACTTTGCTCTAAAGTGTCTCACGAACCGCCACAGATTATCCATCAAACGTACGATCATCACTTCCACGACAGGCACGATGTTAATCAACCAGTTGCTCAGCAGATGGCGTACGCGGGGTATGTGCCTCAATGAGGAAGCAAATAGAGTTAATTATTTATTACGTTTATTTATTTTAATAAAGAAAATTAAAGAAATATGTTTTGGTTTCATTAATATAACTAACAGGAGGCTCGAATCTTCAAGTTAATTTTCAATGGATTTTTCGACTAAATAAATAAATTCGCATTTTTTATAATCAGTAAGTAGTACATTTACGTTTAAGTGCAAAATGAACCCAAACAAAATTATCGGATACCTTTAAAAATGTAATTTTTATTTTACATTCAACACTTTTAGTGGTAACATTTATCTAGTCCTTAGTAAAATCCCAAGTAAAATTCTTTAAGAACCATTCCTATAATATATATAATTGATTTGGGTTAAATCAGATGATCTTGTAGGCCATCTTTTTCTCCTGCTCCTCTATAAAAGTGGTACATAATAGATTACATCACTTATAAGACACGATTTTAATATTTAGTATACAAAGTGTTCACTAATAATTAATCTATTAGTTGTGACATTTAAGACATACCATATTTTCAAAGAATTGATTTCTAATATTTTCATAAAGGACACCAGTTTCATACAATTTCATACAAGAATATGCCAAATTATAAAATTTAAGTTAGTTGTATTTTTCAATTATTTTAAATCTTATTAAATAAATAAATATAAATTAAACATGATAAGATATAAAATATATCTTTGAATAAATTATTTTTGGTAATACATAATATATACCGTCTAGTGTTTTTATTTAAATATTAAATTTTGCATATTTTAGCACACAGCTGTTTACGTTATAATATTATCTTCTTTGTACGTATTTTATTTGAAAGATCAATAACGTAACACAACTGGAAAAACTTTTCTCTCAATTTTCTATAAATGAGTAATTGAAAAATAAAACCAAAATAATTTTCATTAAATAAAATGTTTAATAAATAAAATCAGTATATTCTGCTATCTGAAGCATAACCACTATATGCTAACAATTGAGGGTCAGTTCTGTCTAACTCCCAACCACCATGTACAAGAGCAGGATGTTCGTGGTTAACTTTGGTACAAAATTTCCAGAAAGCCAGAGCAGCAGCAGTAACAAAGGAAACGAAAGACAACTGAATAGCGTTCCAGGTTTTGAACGCCAAAATTCCCAGAGCTAAAGGAATTAAAATAACTGCTTTGGCTATAAGAAAGATTATGATTGGAAATAAAAGTTTCTTCAATTTCTTAATCTTTTTTCGAGCTAAAACAAAAGTTTATAAAATTTTGGTTGAATCATTTATAGGATTTGTTAGTTTACCTTCGATTTGACCTGAACGTTTAGATTCATTTGATTTTATTGATCTTGATTTTGAAAACGGTCTTTGTAAAGCTTGCTCGTTTATTATTGAGGATGTTACACTGTCAAAATTAATGGTTCGACTTTCATCAACTGCAATTACTTCATTGGAAATCTAAAATATAAACGAACAGAAATGTTAAAACCCTAAAAATAAAAGTAAATCAGAATCTTACTGTAATACTTCATTTATTTGTTTTAGTAATTTAGTCATTTTTCTAATTCTCTTAATCCTAGAACTTTTTTAAAAATTATTTTACCTTTTTTCGTGTTCTAACTTTGTTGAGGTCTATACATTGTAATTTTGTCACTGTCTTAATATATTGCAATTGTTTGTTTTTAGTTTATTTATTTATATTTGTTTTTAAAAATTGTATGAACTTACCTCATTCTTATTATCTGAAGCAATTGTAGCTGCTGAAGCTATCGATACTGATAATAATAGAACTAAATTTATTCTTTGCATTTTTCAGCTGTGGTCTTGACTTACACAATCGATTGAATGATTTAATTTATACAATAAACATATTATTTATATAAGTGTGTCATTTATTGTTAAGGAAATGTCAAATGCTTAAACTGTAATAAAAGTGAAATTAGGTTTCGTTATTTAAGGACATAAAATAATAAATTTTAAGCTTATTGAGGTTACTTCTACTTTAAATTAATTTTAAATGTACAAGTATTTTTTGCAATTTTCGGAGCGATTTTGTTAACAGTAATGAAGTATTTTTTTAATGTTTATTATTTTCTTCACTTAATGAAAAAATTGTTTAGCAGAATATCCTTCCTGTATGTCAATTTAAACATTAACATAAAAACGCAATTTTAAATAATTTTATTCCTACATAAGCAGCATGTTTAGATCTCATAACTGATAATATTTAAAAAAAATTATCTTAAAAGCGCAGCTTTGTTACACATTTTTAATGGTATAATGAGTAAATGTGTTGGGTGAAGCTGTGACAATTTACCACTGTTTTTCTACCTCGGTCTTCAGGCCAGTTTTTCTTTCTTCGACTTGCTGGTTGGCTAGATTCTTGATGATCTGATTGGTACCATGGGTCATTCTGTTGTTTCTGGTACAAGAATGGCCCCAGAAAGTTTTCTTCTTATACTCCTTATTTTATTTGTTGGTACTTGAAATTTGTGGTATTTATCTTGATTTGGAAGTATCTCTCGTTTAGGTATGATTTCAGTAATAGATAAATTTAACATATTTATACATCTAAAAACACTGAAGGCAAAACTTTGTTCGCTTCCATGCTCTTCATAACGTATTATTCAAGTTTATAGCACTGCTGGATCATGGAATATTTATTTCTAAACCTAAACTGGTAACTGTAAATATCTCAATTAATTTTGATATCGGAGTTAGGAAAAAAAGTATAAGAACTAATACCGTAAATAAATTTGACCAATCACATTCCAAGTTACACAAAAATTAATAGAACAGAAAATTGATAACCAACTATCAGTTTGAATTTCGAAGCATTTGACCTATAACAGAAGAGCTATTAAGCTTTAAAGATATTAGTTAAGCATTCGACAAAGTATAGCATTATATAAAAAAAAGAAATATTCTGTTTTTATTATTGCGGAAATTAAAATAATCTGGGTTTTTCCATTTAAATGCAATATATGTAATTAACAATTATACACAAATTATACAATTGAAATCACCTTGCATTATATAAATATTTAGTACGTAAAATAAACCACCCAAAAATGTATTAATTTAAATATAGTGTATGTCACATTAGGGTTTTAGTTTTGCAAAATGACTATATCAGATAGTTTTTTCAAATATTTTATAATAATTTGTAGAATTACTTTTACACAAATAACAGATTTACTTAACATTTGTAATTACAACGTATGTATCAGCCGCTTTAATTATTAAAAAACAACTTTTCGTGTTTATTCTAAAAAATAGGAAATTGTTGCAACATAATTTTCTGCTGCATTAAAACTGAATGTAGTTTCTAGCAAACCCATTTTTATAATAATTTAAATTTTTTCTGAAATATGTAAAACAATTTCTTTCTCAAATTAAATTAATTGTTTCAACTTTTACTTTATGGAAATTATTCATAATCAATATGGAAAGATAAATAATACTTTTCTTGAATTTCCACACAGACAGAAAGTCTTGGAAAATGGAATTGTTAGATATTGAAACCTAGGTAGACCTTAATACATATTAAAACGCTTTGGAAGACTGTGGAAATTCAAGATAAGTATTATTTATCTTTTCATATTTATTTTAATTTCTTTTTCTACAACTTTTTGTAATCACTGAATCTCTCCTTAATTTAGCATATCAATATTTAATTTTATTTTAAAAATATTCTTGAAATATCAAAGTATATTTGGTAGATAGAAATATTTTACGATTTATTTTTTCATTACACTTATTCAAATTACGAGTAAGAAAACCTAATTCCATCCACGTTCCATTGAAAAGTGAATACATCCATCTATTATCGGAATACAAAATGCACCGGATCCACTTGCGGAACCACACCATAAACAAAAAAAGAAAACATTTAGGAATCTGATAATCGTTTAAAAATTCTACTGCAGTCGCCCCCTGACCTCTAAAATCCTCTGTATATAACTGCGCCCATATCAATTTATCATCATTAATTTTGTTTATTGTTCTGATACGATGTGGAGGTACTTTCTGGCATTTTTGTTGCCCGCGATTTTTGTCAGCGGACAAAACACCCCCAGGTCGGGGGATGAACTCGTCTCCACAGTGTTGGACAATTGCATCGAGATGGATTGTGTCAAGCAGAATGTTTTGGGGTATCTGGATAATGTTCTTAACATTAAAACCGTTGTCAAAAATACCAAGGTGATTTTTTTGGTGATATATAGTGATAATTATAGTGACAGTGTTACATTTTTGTGAAATAAATATCCATTCCCGTTTGTTGTGTTTTCAAAACAGTTTTAATTTTTATTTAATATTTTTATCGAATTTAATGAGTAGGAAAACTATCCAAAGTATACAACCTAATTTGTTTAATTTACCTCATTTGTAATATCTTATATAATTCAAAATTAAATAACTTTGTTGATTATTTTTTTCTTCTAGGACATGGATGCCGCCATTTTAAAACGAGTTAAAAGGGTTCTAAGTACTCACGAATTTAAATTCAAAATACCCGAGGCTCTCATGGAAGGTACCAACATTGTATTCAATCCAAAATCTGGTTTGGATATTCAAACCACTGAATCTGAAAATGAATGTAAGTCTAAAATCTTAACTATTTGAAATATCCCAAAATTAGAAACATTTTGAAACTTTTAAAAGTTAAAAGTTTCTGCTGATTTAAGATTTATTATTTATTTTTGCAGCTCGTGGACTTTTGAAAAAGAAACTGTTGTTTCCTATCCTACTTCTTCTGAAACTGAAGATGAAACTGTTGCAGCCATTGTTTAACGTATATCTGTTCTTGAAAGCTACCAAAGCTCTGGTACTAAGCAAACTGGCAATCCTTATTGTACTAGGATTTGTTGCTTATCAACTACTTGGAAAATCGGGTAAGTTATTGAAGTATCAATAAGATCAATTATTTAACTATTTTATTTTAGGTATGCCAATGCCTATGACAATGGCACCAGCTGAACCCCAATCTCCTTACTATGGACCACCTCCATCTTCACCTCCACCTCCAATGAGCTCATACGATCCTGGTTGGGAACCCAACACTGGAGGTCCCTATCAAAGAGTTTGGTCCGTTGCTAGTGACCCACACAGTTTGGCATACTCCGCATATTATCCAGGATCTTCTGGAAGCTCTTCAACAAGCCGCCCTTAGGAATAACGCTTTTGTACGAAACTTTGAAGTATTTATTAGATTATTTAATAAATTATTTAATATTTTTATAAAAAAGTTTATTGATTCGAACCCGAGATATGTGGATGGAAAATGATGGTAATAAAAAGAAGCACCATCTCTTGTTGCTAATTCTAGATACGCTGACATTAGATACAGATATGTTTGGTGTGTTATGCGCGCCATCTGTTTTTGTATCTTATCAATTACTGAATCAATATTGGAGAAAACTTACATAACAACGTTGCCTAACGTGTTAAAAATTATTAGATTATTTAGAATTTTGTTGTTGGCTACCTACAGTATTATTTAAATTAACTTTGATTAAATGCTAATTTGTTATTGTTGACGTTCTTGACAGAAACTAAAAAGAAATAAGCATAAAGGTCCATTTTTTACACTTTCATATAATTAAATGAAATAAAATGGGCAGAAATACTAAGAAGAGAAAAGGCGATAAAGACGAGGAGAAAATGAATTCAAAGAAACGTAGGAAAGGAACCCAGACAGAAGCAAATAAAGCAACTTCATCCTTTTTGAATGATAAGAATAAAAAAAGTTGTAAATGTTCGAAGTTCAGCAAAAATTCGGGGCAAGTACGTTAAATGTAAATCTTTTATTAACAACTTTTACTGCTTCTGCTTTTCATTCTTATTAAATTTTGGGATATATTTTTCAAGCTTCATTTGGTCCTTAATTGCAATAAAATTTGCTTACATATATTTATTCATCAGATTTATTAATGTTATAGAGAGTGTTGCTTTTAGTTTTATTCTCGATGCGTAGCAAAGTTTAATTGGAAAAGTACAGTCAGAAAATCCTGGACTATCAACATCAGCTCGTTATCCTTTATGACTTTTAATTTTTTTAATGTTAATAGTACTAAATAAAATTGTTTGCTTTGCTTTTAAATAATTTTATTCGTTAATGGCTATTTCTAACATCTTCTATGTTGTCGTGTTCACAAAAGTTCCAGCCAACTTTAGATTTTTGCTACGCATAATATAAGATGTGTCTTTTATATAGTGTTGTTATTATTTTTCTTAATTTTTTAAATATAGTTTCTGTCCAATTTCTTATTTTCTTTAAAACAATTTTTTAGTGTTTGTACCTGTCTTTCGAATTAAAATTTTTATTTTTTATTTTTTGTATGTAAATATAAAATTAACATTTAATGTAGATGCTTTGGCAAGGATTCTTTAAAGAAATGTATTTCTAGTTATTGATTATGGTATTCTATAAGTACATACAGACCATTAAAAGGATTTTCTCTAAAAAAACTTCTCTAAAAATTGAATGCTTATTAAGGCTGTAGTTCTCTCAAAAAAGGAGCAAAAATAACAATACATATACAAATAGAACATGGTGCCTATAATAAGAGTTTTCTAGCCGATTTTATGTGCTCAAGTTCCATATGATAAACTTGATGACCCCCTTTATGTATACAAACACCCCCTAAAACGTATTTAGTATACACTCTGTATAAATAACTTACCATATCATAGTTATTTTCATTGAATATATTTTGAAAACTATCTCTATTTTTTACATATTCGTTACACTTCTTTTGCAAGATTAATAAAACTCGATTCACGTATACACAATGATCCTCATTTAAAATACTGTAATTAATTTTTTATTGTATATAGCATACTATGCTATTAATACTTCTTGCTGATAAATATTGCCTTACTAATTACTATTTTTAGTGTATAATTGTGTTGTGCAAACGAGTTTAGTAATTTTTCTTTGTAGTGTATGTTTTAAGTTTACTTTTTTATTCATCCTTAACCCAAAAAAGGCAACCCCAGGTTTTTGTTCTTTGTTTATTATCGTTTTCAATATTTTTTTGTCCAATATATTTATGGCATCTCGACCATAAACATGTTTACCAGATGAATAATATTCTTGTTTATTTATCGATAAAATACTTCCTTTCCTATCAAAATCGTAATGTAAATAAATATTTATGAACTCGATATACACAATGCATTCCGGATTCGATTTCCATTGATATTTTTCCTCTAAACAACCGACAACATCGCGCTGACTGATACGGAAACATGCTTTATAAACTTCTCATCTCGATCAGAACGCAGAAATACACAAAATAGGAAACCAGCTGAATCATTGTACGTAGCACCCTTGTATTCTTTTGTTGTTTACAATGACGTCCACCAGGTAACAAAAGTATAATAGCATCTTTTATATAATATTTTTACATTTTTCTTATATTTTCAGCCCACCAGAAACACTGCTCCACATCGAAATATCATTGGAATCCCCAGAATACGACGGGATCATACTGGTATCTGCACCTGACCAGAAGCTGAAAACCACCAAACTGCAGGAATTTCTTACAGATGCTTTAAGCTGCGATCCTTCATTGAAAACCGAGATCGCTATTTTACCGATAAGTTTGCCGGCAAAGAGACTAGTGCATTCTCCAACAGGACCGATCGATGTTGACTACGACGATGTTAGAAGTTTTAAAAATAGTGCCCTAGCGGGCGTAAAGAGGGCGTTAAAAGCTGGCATCAAAAGGCCGCTGCTGGTCCTTGAGGAATACCCTAGGTTTCCCAATGCTGAATTGATCACCCTGTTGGGAGCCTTAGAAGCCTTATATTCGGTAAGAGATCTTGTTTCTTGTTAACAAATTGGGATTTTGAACTTAATAATATTGAGAAAAATAGCAATTAGAGATTCATTATTTTATTTTAATTAAAAATGAACTTAAAAGTATATTTTTTATTTTTATCTTGTGAATGGTGTTAAATTTAAAATTAGTGCCAAAAAAACAAAATATTTAAATTTATATGTGTGTCGTTATTAGTACAGGACATCTTTTAAAATATTTATTATCATTATATTTCTAATCAATAATTACCTGCTCAATTCTATTTGATCTTTATTTTAGAAATTTAAAGTGAAGTTTCTAAATAATTTTACTTTTCTTTTTTATCACATGATTAGTTCAAAGTATTATTCAAAGTGATATCTTAAATCTGAAATAAACTGATAAATCCGTTTTTCTGATGCAATATGATTATTTTTAATATCTTTCATTGTTCAGAAATCTTTTATTCTAGTCTGCAAACAAACAAAAGAAGCATAAGATGATTAATATTGTCAATGTTAATATAGTTTATATTTAACAAGAATTTAGACAATGTAATTATAAACAATTAATAAAACTTAACAGTGCCGAAAACCCGATGTGATTTAAATACAAAACATGCTGATACAACTTTATCTACCAATTTGCGTTTCCGCAATATTTAATCATTCTACTAAACAGTTTTTATAATTTATTTGCTGTGAAATTAATGTGTTCTTATTACAATTTATTATCAGCAATAGGGGCCATTTTTTAAATAAAAAATGCATTTGTACTGTATTTTATCAATAGCAATTTTTAAAACTATCGGTAAAAATATTCATATCTAACGATAACAACTAATGACAATCGATAACGGGATATTTATAAAATTAATAGGAATATTATCAATATTTACTTAGACTTTCTATTTAACAATCTAGGTAAACCTCGTTTAACTACGTCACTGTTATTTATTAAGAAGCATTGACATTGTTTTAATCATTTTTTTTTATTCATATCATATAATACAACATTTAAAACCGCCCATTGCAGATGACAGTTTATCGCATTTTTGCAGATAATTAAATCAGAATTTAAAACAATTGATTCAAGAACAAATACAAAAAAATCTTTGGATCAAGTTTTTTGGAATCGGTGCATATCATAAAGTATGTACTTCAAATTATGTAATAGTGAAACTTGCATCTCGATTTATTCGAAAAAGTCAAAATGAATATATTGTTGTTTCAATCAAACATTAACCAGCAAGATTAAATTACTAAATTGTTACCCAATTCTATCAACAATTATCTACGATATCCACTTTCAGTTAAATTAACAATACCTGTGACTGTATAAATTAGAAAACGTTAAACACACAATACATATTCTAACTTCTTGTTAATTTAACAAACATATAACTGAAGTGTGCCTTTAGCTACTCATTTGCAATATAATTCATATAAAAACATTTTATTTTAGCCTATACAAGTACGAGAACATGATCCATCCAAAACCAACAAAGTTGAAGTACTGGGAGTGTACACTTCCAATCCTGACAAAACAAAAAGTCTCACAACGTTGGCCAATGTTTTGGAAACCAGCAGAAGAATCAGTTGTGATATCGGAGACTGTGATCCGGAACGAATGGCCCCCCCTAGGGTCGAAGAATACGTTAAAAATGTATTCAATGGTACAAGTATTAAGGTAAACGTCGTCAGCGATGTCCAAGAGTTCAAAAAGAATTATCCTTTGTTTGAAGCCGTCAACAGAGCCGCAAGTGTTCAGGAAAGACACCGAGGAAGGATTATTTATTTGGAATACAATCCTTCAGGGAACGGGGTTAAGGAAACTTTATTCATTGTAGGAAAAGGTGAGGTATCACACTTTATTGATTCCTTCTAGAGCATAATTCTGAGTAATAAAGACATGTATTATTAAGAAATTCCTGAACGCTCATTCACAAACTCTATATTTTAAGGTGTGACTTATGACACTGGTGGTACCGACGTCAAAATCAGCGGCAATATGATCGGTATGTCCCGAGACAAATGCGGTGCAGCAGCTGTGGCTGGTTTCATGAATATGGTGCATCATTTCCAGCCCAAGAACATAAAAGTAGTAAGTGCGATGAGCATGGTTAGAAATAGCATTGGATCAAACGGTTACGTAGCTGACGAAGTAATCACTGCCAGATCAGGAGCTCGTGTTCGAGTTGTCAATACTGATGCGGAGGGTAGAATGGTCATGGCCGATGTACTTTGCAAGGTAAAACAAAGAGTTTATATAATTTTGTGTATCAATAACATATACATACAACAACAGATGAATCTGAAAGAAAATGTAAATACAAAAGGCATTAGATAGCTTATTCAAAAATAGTAGAAAATAAGAGAAAATAATATGTCAAAAACTTTTCGGTTTTAGCTATTTCTGGATTGATTCCAAACCTGTATTGATTGTATCGTTATTTATCTTGTTATTTGATTGTGGCTATACTAACAGCTTCTCGGAGATTATTTTTGCTACAGAGTTTTACAGATCTTATCTTTAGTTGTTAATTTTCCACATTTTATATTCCTGCAATTTATTTTCTAGTCTGTTATTCTCATTGCATCAATATATATCGTCTTTTATTTCGTTTCATTAAGTGATCTTCTGCTTTTCAGATTCAACGCAATCCATTGCCAGTTTTCCTAATAATTATTGGTTTCACCTTCATTATGTGTCTTGTCTATTTTAGTCTTTTTGGTTGATTTATGCGCAACATGTTTGCATTTCATCGTCTCTTTCATTTCCTTGGCGTTGCTCTCTTTCTCGGCGTATTATTCCTGTTGGTTTCTTTCTCATTATTACTTTGTCTTTGTTAGTCTTTGTAAGTTTATATGTAAATACTTTTTGTTACACGTTCTTTTGTGGTTCTAGGTTAGTTTGTTATATTGCTCCATTCTTGCAAATTACTTTCTAGTGCATTATTTTTATTGGACCAATACACATTGGTTACTATTTCGATTCGTTGATGCTCCTCTGCTTCTCGGTCTTCTATCAATTGCCTGTTCTTTGTTTTATATTCATTTCGAGTGCTTCTTCTACTTCTGTATTTGATTTTATCCTTTTTTCTCCTATTGTTATGTTTAGTTCTATTATCTTAAGGATATGTGGCTCGTCTTTGTTGGTTTTGTTTTTCAGCAGCTATTTTCAGTTCTTCATATATTCTTCGTTTACTTATTTATTTATATCTCTTTTTCCATTAGATGGATTGCAACTAGTACAAATATAACATGGTATTCGGAAATTTTGATTTTAGATAAATGAAGTAGGCAACACATTATACTTATATTCCTACTTCAGTTTAAATATGACAAGGCTCGTTTTGAACATCGGTTCTAACAATTCTTAAATTAATAATAATAATAATAATCATAATAATAATAATAATAATAATAATAATAATAATAATAACAACAATGTTATTTAAATAATTATAAATGAATACGCTAATACTTGATTTACAACAATAAACAAATATTAAAAACGAAATTAATTTAAAACAAAACACAAACAACTGAATATATCACAATTTTCCAAAATTTTTATCTCTAAAAGTTTTTTAAAACATCTGAGTAAAATAATTAATTACAAGCGATTGGTCAATAAAAAGAGGAAATAACAAAGGGAGATTTGACCCTTGCGAGCGATTGACATTGCAACTTATTTGTTGGATTAAAATCTATTCTAATAAAAATATTGCAGTCTGTTATTTAAATAAGACCAAAAATATGAAATAAAAGTATTTGTTGTTAAATTCAGAACTGTCTAATTGGCTTAATAACAATTTAAAATCCAGCATGTCAAAGAGCTTTCGAAAAATCGGTATTGGTTATGACTTTTTAAACATTTTCCAATAATTGGGTTAGATTAGTAACAAAAGAGCGTTTCTTCAAAAATTCATGCTGGGAATCCGAATATTTGTTATAAATGAAGGGACAAATGTGATCATACAAGAAAGATCATCTCAAAGACCTCAAAGAGATAGATGATAAAATTGATGTTAGCCTATAATTTTCAACTGCAGACTTATCGCCAGTTTTAAATATCGAACATAATATGGCTTCTTTCCATAGTTCTTAATGAAAGCTTCAAAATTATAGTTTCAGGTACCACAAGAACTCCAGAACAATCTCTAAAAATAATGGAATCCAGATGTGAACGTATCTTTTGTTTGTTAATACTTTTAAAAAAATAGTTCAGTGAGGAGCGGAAATCCTATATTTATGTTATTAATAAATCAACTAGACTTGGTCACATTTTAACTGAATCAACGAATTTACTTTGAAAAAAATATAATATGCAATAACGATTTGTTCTGGGTCTAGAAATCTTCTTGATTAAAGAATATTATGCAACAGAATCTGTAAATACGTTAGGTACATATCTGCATTTCCTGTAGTTTTTACTAGAGATTTTCCTTACAGTATCTACTTATAGCTCTACTCAGAATTCACCTGTTAGTCGAATCTTTCACAAATTATTCTTAAATTGAATCTTTTGACTGTTAGGTGTTTTATCTAGGCAACACATTATACATATTGTATTTAGAATTGCTTGAATATAGGCATCAACAAGTCAGTTGTAATAGTTTTTTTTATCTTTCATCGCTATAAAAAGACTTGCTAAGGCTCGGTTGCCACTATTTCGTCTTGTTCCTGTTTAAAACTTTTTGGTTCGAATTATTATCTTTCAAAATTTTTAAATCCTCCTTCACTGAAGTCAACCATTCGTTTCTTGATCTTCCACTTCTTTTCTTCCCTGCTACTGTTGCTCTTCATACTTTCTTTGTAACTCTGCACTGTGACAGTCTTTTAATATGCCCTATCGATTTTATCTCTGCTGTTCTTGATTTTTTTTGTGTAGATTCATTACTTCTTTATTTCTACATCCTATACAATGTATCCAGTCATATTTCTTGCTCAATCTTAAAGGAAAATTGTCCTACATAGACAACACACTAAACATTGTGCATTGATGTTGCTTGAATAAAGGCGTCAACAAGTCAAGTTTTTAATAATTTGTCATGTTTTGTCTTGTCGCTATAAAACGACTTAATTTAAACAGATCGATTTCCCTCTAGTAAAATAATCACTAAATAAATGTCAAAAATATTTCAAATGAATCGAATTATACTAATTGTAATTATTTTTATGTATTATGAAGTTACTTTGGCTTCGGAATCTCAGTTTTCGTTAGAAACAAAATATTTAGAAGTACCCGTAGATCATAATGCAGCATACCCCTCTCCAAAACTGTTTAAATTAAGGTATCTAATAAGCGCTAAGTATCATGCTAAAGAAGGTCCAATATTTGTATACACAGGAAATGAAGGCGATATTTGGATGTACACTAAAAATACAGGTTTCATGTTCGATATTGCGCCCATGTTCAATGCTCTTTTAGTTTTTATAGAACACAGATACTATGGAAAATCTTTGCCATTCGGTAATTCATCATTTTCTTCAGAAAATCTGAAATATTTGACTACAACCCAAGCTTTAGCAGATTTTGCTTGGGTAATTGAAGATATTAAGAGCAGCTTTTGCAAAAACGTTGGAACTAATGATACTCCTCCGATTATCGCCTTTGGAGGGTCTTACGGTGGAATGTTGTCGGCTTGGTTGAGGATGAAATATCCTTATTTAGTTATCGGCGCTATTTCTTCCTCCGCACCAATTTTCTACTTCCCAGGACTAACTAAGTGTGAGTTATTTTATGAAAAGACCACAGAAGTTTTTGCTAAATACGGAGGTAAACAATGTATTAAGACGATCAAACTTGGATGGGATGTATTCGGGAGTATGCCGAAAACTAAAAACCGCTTGGAATTTATATCAAAATCGTGGAAATTATGCAGTATTTTAAGAACCAACGATGATATTAACAAGTTATTAGATTGGCTAAGCGACATTTACGTTGATTTAGCGATGCTAAATTACCACTATCCCACAGATTTCTTCGTTCCTTTACCCGCGTATCCAGTCAAAAGTTTTTGCGATAAACTTACAAGTTCTTACATCAACGAAACAAAATCTTTAATCGAGCATTTCAGTCATGCAATAGAGATTTACACAAATTATACCGGAAAACGAACATGCAATAACATCAACAACACTTACGAAGAATATGCTTGGTATTACCAATCTTGTACAGAACTTATCATGCCAAAGTGTTCCACTAATTCTGATATGTTTATTACAAAACCTTGGGACTACGAGGAATATTCTCGTGATTGTTATAGAAAATATGGAGTGAAGAGCATCAGGCCTGATTGGGCTGTAGTGGCGTATGGAGGAAAAAATTTGAGGTATTTTTCGAATATAGTTTTCAGTAACGGTATGCTAGATCCTTGGTCTGTTGGTGGTGTTTGCGATAATATTTCAGCTACAATATTAGGTTATAATATTATTGAAGCCCCACATCATGTTGATTTTCGGAGTGCTGATCCTGCTGATAATAATTATATTTTGAAAGCTAGGGATTTTCATATTAATGCAATCAAGCAATGGTTAAATATGGGTTAAATCGTAATACAATGATAATTTTTATATGTAATTTATTTGGGTTTTATTTTTTATTTATTGCAATTATTGTAGATATTTTTTAAAATAAATATATAGTGAAAATTAATATCATTTTATATTTACGAAGAATCTGGTTTTCATTGTTAGTCTCGTCATAACTGTATTCTATGCCGTTATTTTTCTTTCTCCATTAACTCTCCTTTAATTTGGCATTCTCTTGTTTTCCTCTTTCTTTTCTATTTTTTTCGGATGTGGGAATTGTGATACCAGAACCGTTTCTTTGGCATTGCCAAGAAAGTGGTACCAGAAGAGTCCTTTAAAATGCAGCAATTTAAAATTTGGTGTTCAGAACAACCGATTTTAAACTGGCACTCATCAGTTTTTGGAGAATATCATCTAAGTGAATTTATTAACTAGCAGATTTCAAGGAAACAATGAATTCGATGTAACTTAGTGAACAAAAATTTTAGGGGTGTCATATGTTAAAACTAATTTCCCTCTATATATAAGCAGTGACGCTCTAGGTATACCCGAAGGGTAAAAATTTCGTTATAAATAAATTTTATCCAGTTCATCCTATTTTTTGGCAATTCATTTCCTTATTTTCAGGTTTTGTTCCATCTCTTTATATTTTTTACAACTACGTCCTTCCATATTTGATCTTCTTGTAGTTCGTTTGTAAATCGTCTGTGTCTGCCAATTATTTTTTGCATTTGCCTACTCTCAACCATCTCTCACAGATGTCCAAACCAATTTTTTCTGAGATATTTCATTTCTACGTCTTGTTTCTTACTTTTCTCTTGTTGAATCAGTATCCAATTTTCATTTTTATATGTTAGTATTGGTTTGAATATTGTTTTATAAGTCGTTAATTTTGTTTTACTTGTTTTTAATTTTTTCTATAAAAACGTATAACTTAATGCCTAATTTTTTCTTTTTTTCTTCATTATTTATAGTTATTGTTTCTTGATTTTCCAGTTTCCTATTACCACTATTTTTATTTTTCTTAGTTTCTTAAAAGTTCTAGGCCACGACAATTTATAATAAAAGATCCGTTTGTGGAAGGATGACATAATTCCCACCTTCTCTTAAACCTTCTTTGGCCACAAATTCATCAGATTCTGTGTTATTTATTTTTGAGTTGGTTTCTTGTATTTTTATATATGTTGGCTAATGTCTTATTTAATTTTCCTATGGATTGAGCGATTTCTACAAAGGAATTCGAGTGGAATTGGAAATCTAGAAATGGACGACGTGCGATAAATAAGAAGAATTTTACAACCCTTAATTATAGAAAAACACGAGCTGAAAATTTTTATTTGGCAGTAAATTTTTTGTTCTTTCACATAAAGAAGTTATAAAAAAGCTAAGATCTAAATCAAACGACCTATAATAAAATCCTCGAAAGTAGTTTTAACCCATGTTTTTTGTGAATTGAAATTTTTAAAAGTAAAACTAATCTGGTTGATAGAACAATCAATTTTCTGTATGATCGTCAAATATGCACTTCATATGAATAAATATCAGAGTTTGCAGATAAATATTAAAAATTTATATATAATTATTATTATTGCAGTCAGATCAACTCGTTATATTATTTATAATAATTACAGTTCCTTTCATATATCAATGCCGTCCGTTACTTTATTTTATGGTGAGATTCCAGTAATTGAATAAAATTATTTATTCAAATGTGAAAAATACTAACAGTTTTTAAAAAGGCGATTACGGAAAATTATAACTTGTAACCAACCGCAACAATTTTTATACGAAAACAAAGAGAATAATTTAGTTTTAAAACTCGTATTTATTTTACAAATTATTCTAATCCTTTTAATCGAATAGTTGTTTACTTTACAAGTTTCAGAGCAAGTATTCATAAAGTCAGTAAAAATATAAGAATAAAGTTATATCTTTGTGCCAAAAAATATTTCAACTTTAACTTCTTCCACCGATTGCCTTAGCAACATTTTATTTAGGCATATTTGATCCAATCCTCATATTTTATATCCTAATAGTTATATTTATATTGCAAGGTAGGAAGAAATCAATAAAATATCGAAAAACCAAGTTATGACTAAATAAAGTGCGCTTAAGATGGAAATCGTAGAAAAATGTCCAGTAAAAAATAACAATAGCTTATGTTTATTTCTTTTATAATTTATTGTCGTGGTATTTGCTAAAATAGCAATAACATCAAAGGTCAAACATCAAATACAAATGAGACATTACCTACCATTATTTCCGTAAATCATATTAATCTCAACTCAATGACTATGTATATATTAAGAAAAATATAAATTTATTTTCAGTTTCATTTTATGAAAAAAAAATCCTTTGATAATACCGATTGAATAATCTCCAATGCATGTATCACGATTTTACAATGATGCCTACGCTGTTGGAAACCAGCCAATAAATAAAAATAAAACTAATATTAATAATATATTAAATATCGTGATCAAAATTTACTAACATCCAATTTCCTCTGTCTAGCCTGCTTTACTTGCTTTAAAACGAGGTAATACTCGACCTTTATTAGACTAGTATGTGAGCTATTTTCAAATTACCTAAACCACCAGATGATGCAAGACTTAGACAGACGCACAGTATACTATTTATTTATAACGTTTCTTCACACTCAGTAAATAATTTTATTACCACACAAGCACTCATTACTCACTCCTATTTGAATATGCCGATGGTAAATAACTGAATAGCTGTGCATACTAACACGTGAGCGTTATCATAAAAATCTCAAAATTATAATCACTTGTAACCTTTAAGACATCGCACGAATTATATCAGTGCCTCGGGTACATTTTTAATTATTTAAATATCAATTTAATTAGTGAAATAAAAATGTATATCAAGATTTTTTTGTAATGATAACATAAATAATATAATAGTAAAAGTTATGATATAATATGTTAACTCACGGGTAAATTGCATAACTCAATTTTTCAAACCGACCTAGACAAAGGTGTTGTAATACCTTTTCAAGGTCAGTGATCTATTATTTAATACTAATAATAACGAAGGAAATTGCTCCATAGATCATAAAAGATAAATATTTTGTTTTTTTCCTTTTCATGGGCCAGAAACCGGTCTTTTCCTTTTTTAAATATTTGTTATACTTCTGGAAATAGACGAGATAAACCAACGATGGTCCTAAAAAGCCAAAACAGTGAAGCAGAGATTGACTGACTTTTAGACGACACGTAGACACTGTGACAAAACAAAATGAAGCAAGCAAGAGTCAGGATGAACTGCCTCTAGAAAAAAGAAACAATCTACATCTAAAGACGAAGACACTTCTGATACGATCCGTGATAATTCCGATTATGGCTTGGCATAAGGACACACACTGAAGATATACAGAATAAAATACATAAAACAGCAGAACAAGAATAACAACCAACAATAGAGCGAATTAGTATCTGCTGTTTAAGATAATGAGCAGACTCAGGAAACTAGGAAACTATTTGAAGAAATAAGGAACCATCTCAACCTGAAACGAAGACACTACTCGAAAAAAACTACAAAAGACATGCTAGACCCCAGGGAACAACTAGAAGACATGAACCATGACAGAGAGCAAAACATGGATCAACATGTAGATCAATAATGAACCACGAAAATTAAAAAGAACGACCAACATAGAAAAACGCACAAGAAATAAAGAGAAAAACATGAAGAGAATGCGAACACAAAAGAGACACCAGAACTTCCCATCAGAAATTATAATCATTACAGAACACATTGTAGATTGTGGTAACAATTAGAGGAAGATATAGACCAGGACAAGGATCAAGACGGATCAACATATAGATCAATAATGAACCAAGAAAACTAAACAGAGAGACGAACACAGGATGAAGGACAACAAGAAATAATAAGCAGCCAAGAAGTTATATGAAGAACTAAGGAATCATACAAACCTGGAACTAAGGGAACTACAGAATACACAAAAGAAGACCATAGAAGAAACCCTAAACCAATGAAACAACTAGAAGAACACATGGACTAGGACAGAGAGCAAGACATGGATCGGGATACAGATCAATAAGAAAGCAAGAAAGACCAACTCCAAAACAACGCGCAAGAAATGAGGACTATAATATGAAGAACCAGCGAGGAAAAGACCAAAGGAAGAAAAGCGGAGGACCCTATCCCGAACACAAAAAGAAGATGACAGTTATGCTCATACTCTTCGCCCAAAGAGTAAGAAAAACCAGGGTATAAGAGGAATAAATGAGTGAATGAATAGGGCGACTGATGGAAAGTGATCAGATATGGTGGAATATTCCAAAGTGTTCCTTATAGAACAAACCAAATACAAATGACTAAGAACAATCAATATTTCCTCGAATCTGTTATTTGCTTTGAATAATTTTTAAATCTTAAAGCTAATTAACTCCAAACAGTACATTTACTAAGTACTGTACGAATACTGAAGATGATATATAGGAAAAATGTAACTATCTATAGGAGTAAGATTCAAAGAACATGGAAATTATACAGAGGGAGAAGAAACGTTGAAGACGGCTGTAATAATATATAGTGTCTCTAGATATTAGTGATCTTAGAGATACGGCAACACTACAGAATTCCAATTTGCCTGCAGACGTCGTCCTTTTAATGCAAGTAAACATGTGCCAGTAGAATTCACGTTTTTCGCTTACGTAATCCATAGGCAGTACACGATAGATTTCTAGCACACGTGTGACATTTAGATTAAAAAAAAGCGTTTTATAATTACGAGAAAGAATGCGATTTTTTTTTTGTTTGGATCGTGGATTTTTCTAATATTGTCGTATATTTTAATAAGAAAATCACGACAGTAAAATTAAAATACAATGTTTATGTTATCCGCATTAATATTTATCTCCTAAACAGAGGCGTTAGTTGAGTGCCTATTTAATTCACAGTGAATTTTAAACAGCACTAAAATTCTGTTTTTTCCTAAATATTAATGAAAACAAACTAAGTTGTAATATAAATAATTAAAATTTTATTCACATAAATTAATTTCTAGGACATTTTGTCTGCATGGCTTTTAGAACGGAGGCGCCACCTATACTGCCCCAGGCGGCAGTCCCTCCCTCCTTATATCTAATGCAAATAAAAAGTTGTGTAGGTGTGAAAGAAACAGTTTTTTTTTAACAGAATTAACTTTAATTTATATAAAATAGTGGGAGATATTTCTTAGCTCACTTATTTTTATTTTTAAACAGCGAAAAAGTATATAATATTCTTTTATTATTTGTATATTTTAATAGAATTAATGAGGGGTGTTGTAGTAAGAAAAATGAAATTCAAATTTAAAATTAATACCTACTAAAACGTATTAAGAGAAATGAGAATTAAATTGTGCGCCAAATTTTGAATAAACAAAAAAAATATAAATTTCAAACAAATGAAAAAACATTATAAATATGCAAATAAATAAATATACGTAAATCCCAGATTGTGGTTTAGGGTATTAAATCAACTGATGTTTTTTTACAAAGACTAAAGCTAATAATTTATTATTTGAAACTTCTTAATTTCAATTTTTATATTAAATTAATTTTTAAATAGGCTGGAATTTTTAATAAATTCATAAAAAAAACTATAGTTTTTTCTATATTTTTCATTTATAATATTACAATTTATATTAAGAATTTTTGAATTTTATGGTGACATGTTCCATAACTTTTGTTGTAATTTTCAATAATTTTTAGAGAATTTGCTGTAAATTATAAATAAATCATTTTATTATGTAAATTAATTAATTTACTCTTTGATGTAAACCTGATATCTAAAATTTTACGTTCAACCAAACATTAATTACTAAATTGAGATGATATGTCAAATTGTCATGTTACAGAAAATTGCTAATTAGAATATACAAACAAATTACTTTTAAATTCCATATGTTTAAACTCATAAACTTGGTGGTGATAATTTCTAAGTGAATAATAAATATGGAAAGATAAATAATACTTATCTTGGATTTCCAGTCTTCCAAAGCGTTTTAATCCACCACGATTTAAAAATATTAAAACGCTTTGGAAGACTGTGGAAATTCAAGATAAGTATTATTTATCTTTCCATATTTATTATGAATAATTTCCATAAAGTAAGAGTTAACAATTAATTTAATCTAAATGAATAGTTTTTTTTTAGTTTTTTGTCATTTTTTTTCAATTTCCGATCTCTCTTAAATAATCTTAAACATGTATTGACAGTGAATAAAATTAATATTTAAAAAATTAATTATTAATTTCTTCCTATTGAAAATTCCGTAATAAATTACCAAGCCTTTCGTTAAATCAATAGTTAACAAGCAGTTATTTATTCATTTTAAAACCTCTTTATTCCTAATTTATTTTAATCCCATCTGCAATCGAACGTTTCCTGTCTGTGCCATCTCCATGTGCGTCGTCAAAATTAAATGAACCTTATAAAAAATTTATAACGTTCAATCAGCTCCTCATTTCTCACGCATAATTCGCACACGCATTTCTTTTCAAGCCGGAGAGGTCGTTCACGTATCGAGTTTACGAAATTCACAGAGTTCACGTACCTACTTATATAGGTAGTTTTTTTGATACCCATATATGTCTCAACCAAATTATGCAAACAGACACACCCATCGGCGTCTCTTATCTTCATCTTGCAATTACCTATAAAAATTCAACGATTGTAAAAAATTTCAGTGAAGAAATGAAGGCTGTGCCAAAATATTTTTACCAACGGGCAGGTTTTTAAATGTAGATAACAAAAAGCAGATTATGGCTGATTTTCGGTGTTTTTAATGACATTTATGAAAGAACACACTACGTCTTTAATATGTTTTAAAAATACCAAGTAAAAAATGGAAAATGTCGTATTTATGTCTAAAAGTTAAACTTGTTCCAAGTTTTTCAAGCAAACATATTAACAATAGTTGTATATATATTCTATTTGTGTCAGTTTTTATATTAATATTAGTAAATGACATTTGACAGTTGACGTTTCTGATATTACTGAAGAAACTGAACCGGTAATAGCTTTTTTAACATTGAAAATATTTTCACTACAAGCATCTAACAATAAAAATTATTTTTAAATTATTTCAGATACTATTTGTATAAGAGGAATAAATGAGTGAATTAATAGGAGGACTGATAGAAAGTGATCAGAAATGGTGGAATATTCCAAATTGTTCCTTATAGAACAAACCAAATACAAATTATTAAGAACAATCAATATTTCCTCGAATCTATTATTTGCTTTGAATAATTTGTATTATTTTTTCTGTTAAACACTTTTAACAGTTGACGTTTTTGTTAATAATCGAAATAGCTTCTTTTCAAGCGTATATATTGGATTTTTTTTCGGTATAAGTATTTAACAATAAAAATGTATTTTCAATATAGTTCAGATGCTATTTAGGTAAATTTGAATGTTAATATCAGTAAATAAACTTTTGACAATTGACTTTTCTGGTATTAGCCAAGAAACTAAATTGGTAAGAGATTTTTTCCAACATAAATATTGTTTTATCTGTGGTTTATTTTATATTTGAAAAGTTATTTATTAAACACAATGAAAAATAAACAACTTACAATTTTATTTTTTGGTATATTTTATTAAAGTATTTTTACTTCCAAAGTTTTATTATTAAATGTTCAAAATGAACAACTTACTTTTTTATTTTTTGACTTTTGTTATAGTACTATCATATTTTGAGTTTATCTTAATGTAAATATCAGTAAATAAAATTCGAAACATGATATTGCTCCTAATAATGAAAAAACTAAAACGGTAATAGTTTTTTCAAGTGGGATATAGTTAATATTGTCAATATATATATATATATATATATCTAATTAGGAAAAGAAGTATCAAGATATTTTGTAATCTATGTGTTATTTTTTATATAATTTATGTTAATATCAGTAAATGACTTTTGACAGTTGACGTTTCTTGTCAGAAATGATAATAAACCTGAAACCGTTACTTTTCAGATGGAGATATTAATTTTTTTTTGTAAAAATATCTAAGAATGACAAGATATTTTTAAGATACTTTATACACTATTTATGTTGAAATCAGTATTTGACATTTGACGTTTCTTTTAATTATCAAACAACTAAACTTCAGAATGAGTTTAACAATAAAAATACTTTTATTAACGATTCGTATTGTTGACGACGATAATGTAATTTTTAATATTGGATTAATGATCAATATCATTTTTGACAGTTGACGTTTTCGAAAAGAAAATATAATTATTGTTTTGGCAAGCTTATTTGGGGTTTTTGATGTTTTTTAACGTTTGGTTACGCCACTGTAAATTATTAAATCCTTCAAGGGATCATTCATGTTCATTCATTTCTGATTTATGTTGATCTATCTAGTTTCGGGATCAGAAAATTGTTTAATTTTTTCTTCTTGAAATCTTAAGGGTTGGATATAAATAAAAGGTAAGATAAAATCTCCTCTTGACTATCTCAGTAATATTTTGAAAGGCTATGTCGACGTAAGATATTATTGATGATGTTTGGAATAAATGATTATGCGAATTTATGCTTTAAGAAAGAAAATAATTGCCTCATTTTTCTAGCCTTACCGTATGGGATCTATCCATTATAAATATAAAAGATAAAATATACATATTTTAAAATTCCAGTTTTTGGATGCAAATTGTTAAAAAAATTAAATAAAATATCCAATTGGCTATTACTACCTATAAAACCAGCCAAAACATCATCAACATATCTATGCCAAAACAATACATTCATGGAAATATATGAATTAAAAATGTTTTGTTCCGAATTATCCATAAAAATATTTGCCAGAATTGATGATATTGGACTACCAATTGGTAATATAAAATTTATCATCAAAAATAAAGTAATTTTGACTGATATATATATATATATATATATATATATATATATATATATATATATAAACAAGTTTATAATTTCTGTAATTAAAACTTGGTTAATGTTTTTTCTTCCAAGAATTTAATTAACATCGGTATACTTTTCGATAGAGGGATTTTTGAAAACATATTTATTACCAACATCAAATGACTCTAATTTTATTTTTGCTTTTAATTGGTCACTCTTTAAGTTTTTGAATCAATTCTAAAGAGATTTTAACTGAATATTTTGATATGTAACTGTAATTAGTTAGTCTTATTAAACATTTATGCTAATTTATTATTTGGTGTATTAATAAAGGAAACCATAGGTCTAATTGCTTTTGTATTTTTATGTAATTTAACCATTCCATATAATTTTCATGCTTGAGTATACATATTTTGAATGATAATTGGAGATTTGATTGATTAACCAGCTCTCCAACATTATCTGAAAACTTTTTTAGTTGGACTTCTACTAAGAATTTTGAGGTTGTTTGGTTAGATAAATTCGTTTATTTTTTATTCGTAATCATTTGTGTTTAAAATGACGACGCACCGCCTTTATCCAATTTCGTAATGGTTTGGTCATTTTCTGCAACTTTGCCTTTGATCCTTTTTTGAAATTAGATTGTCTCTATTATTTGTGAATTATACCCCATATTATATTTAAGTCTCTTATTAAGAAATTCTATTTTAGTGTTTTGTGGTGCTTACGTTAAAAGGCCTCTAAATCTTTAATTTATTTGATTGTTTTAGAAATTGTTGATATTTCATTCTACTAATATTTTCTCGATTCTGGTCATCGAGAATATAAAATTCAATATAATCTGTAATTTAATCCGGAATGTATACTTTTTATATAGATTTTAAGGAGTCTCTTAGTTTAAACCACTGCCTAGATTCTTTTTTTAACCAAATTATCTTTGCTCGTCTGATTGCTTTTCAGCTAGTGCCCTTTTCGTTCGACATTTTAAAAATTTTGATGTTAATTTCCTTCTCAAACGTTCTTAGTTAAACCAAATTTTTTCATTTGCAACTTCGTATAAAAATATATTTTATCATGTCTCGAAAATTCTTTATTCATACTCGTAATAATTATTTCTATCTTTAGTTTGTGGAATTTATCTATTGTAAATATAAAAGATAAAATAGACTTATCTCAAAATTCCATGATTTTAATATTCTTATAATTGTTTTTTGTTTCAGTTTAAAGAAGATGCTCTGAAAGCTGTAAATCCACATCTGTTTACAATTGCAACACTCACTGGACATGCACATCGTACCGTGGGAGATGGATATTCCATTGGTAAGAAATATCTTCTATAAATAAATTTGTATCACTCTATATTTAGTAGTTTTCTCACCGGGTATTTCTTATTACTTAACAATAATAAGGAAGCTTAGCTGCATGTTGCAGCCTTGACAGTGTCAAGGGCTACTACATAATCTATTTTATAATACTGCGACCTTGCTTCGAACATATGCAATATAAGGACCTGATGTGAAACGTAAAATAACTGCAATATCAGGATCAATTAATTCGCGATACAATCAAATCAAGTTGAATTTAAAATTGTAATTGACAAACGCTATAAATATTTTTAAACACCATTTTATTGATAATTTATTCTGCAATAGTTCCGGCAATACTTTTATCGTCGTAGCGAAACATAAATTACTTTTGTTAAAAAAAAATATAGACCTTCAATACGTTAGAGAATTCGCCCATGCTTTGTGTACGAGTTCGTAAGTAATAGATAAAAATATATCTAGAAAAGACAAATTTAAAAATTTATAGTTATTAATTAGTGACAAATAAATTGCAGTGGTTGATTGTTTGGGAAAGAAGAATATATATAAATACTACCTAGGCTAACGTTGACACTATTTATATTTATTGCTTATGCATTAAACAATTGCTTACAACAGTAATACCATCATTTACAAATTAAACTGTTATCTAGCGATTATGCGGCAAGATTATTATTAAACATGCTCATAGATGACCAATAGCATTTTTTTAACTCAAGGTTAGATTTTCCATTAAAAAAGAAACATTAATTAGACATCAAAATTAAATTGTTATAACCATTTTATAGTATTGTTTTGAAATAAATATGCCCAATGCAGCACGTCATAATGTGTCACTGTTTAGAATGCAGAACATAATAAATACAATTTATGTCTTAAGAAAAATAAGCTGTTTTTTTCTATACCATCAAGAAATTTGAATCATACTGTATCAAAAATTGCAGCAGTAAAAACTTAATGACACCAACTGGCCATATGTTTTGTTCTTGAAAAGCGGTAAATCGTAAGGAAAATGAGGACACATAGCGGTCCATGTTCGATAATTTCGCTTACATGAGATCTGAATCCAGTAGCGTACATTTTCCCTTAATGGTTTACCTTCTTCAAAATACATAAAAAACAAAAAAGCAAGAAGCTAAAAGAGAATGCAGTCACTTAAGAGGAAAAGTCAAAAAAGAAGTTCAAAGCAAAATTGTTAGGAAAGAAACAGAAGGTTCTGGGAAAAGATAAGGAAAGGAATTTAAAAAAGAGATCAGATGTATAAAATAGGTGAATGGTCAACTAATGACAAATCAAGAAGACATATTAACAGTATGGAAAGAAAATTACAAATACAAATTTAGGAGAAACGAGATCAAAGAAGAAAAATAAATAGATGAGGTAGGAATAGAAAATGAAGCACAATACAAGGACGAAAGAGGGATGGAAGAGCTTGAAGAAAGAATCAATATGATTAAAACAGCACAAGCTTGCGGAAGTAACAACATAGAAAACGAAATGTAAAATATCTACGCACAGAAGGGAAAACATGGCTATAAGATATTCTAAAAACTGGGAGGAAAACTAACTTGTTTGCTTGCTATACATAAAAAAGGTGAAGCGACAAATTATAAGAATTGTAAGGTGATATGATTATCATCGGCTGTAGCAAAGCTACGCAAATTGAAGAAAAAATAAGAAATTAGGTAAAACTTAGATTAAAAGAGGAGCAAACTGCTTTTAGAAAAGGAAAACAAACAATAAATCATATATTCATCCTCAAAAAGTCAATAGAGATGAAAATCGAACAAGTGGAACAATTGTAACTAACTTTCATAGATCTGAAGACAGCATTTGATTCTATAGAAAAAGAGGAAACACAGGAAGAAATGCATGAACTTGAAGTTCCAAAAAAATGTATAGATGTAGCCAAGAGCTTATACAAGAATGTAAGAGGGAAGGTATAGATAAATGGAAAGAGGCTAGAGGAATTCAAAATAGAAAGAGGAACAAAAACAAGCGAAGAGTTGCTTCAGTTAACTCCTATTTATAATTGTAATAGATATATACTAAAAAACACAAAGAACTTGAAAACTACCAAAGGATACACAAATTTAAACACAGTACAATTATATGGACTACTATATGCACATGACATAGTAATAGTTACTAAAACACAAAATGGAAAGATTCATAAAAATTTGGATAGATAAAATTGAAAAAAAAACAAATGTAAAACAATGATAAGTAACCAAAAACAGACATAATGATAGATCAGTAAGTTTCAAATATCAGGAAATAGGAAAAGTATCAGCCTATGAATATCCAGAGCTAATATTTACAGAATAATGGATATAGAAATCGCTAGGAGAATTAGAAAATAAACGGAATATATAAACAAGTTAATATTAGGAAAATAACGAAATAAAAGCTCACAATATACATTTAATAAAATAAACGCAATCGAAATGAAACAATTAAGAAAAATAGCAGGAGAAACAAAACTACCTATAACCAAATTGTGGATATAAGAAAAAATAAAAGCAAAAGACGTCTAAATTGGAATGGTCATACGAAAAGAGCAAACCAAAATACCCTTAAAAGGTATAAAAAACGGAATAAAAGGAAGGCCCTGGATGAAAAAGGTAAACAAAAGTAGAAAACATCCGAAATGAATGAAATTCCCGAAGATCGAAATATATACCTGTTTAGTATACATTTCTAGCGATGTAATATACAAAAACTGTGTGTAATATAGTTCCTTGCAGAACGATTGTATTAATTTATTTTAAATCTAAAAAATATTCTCTTCTAATTTAACTTCTCACAACTAATATAGAGTCCAATGTGAAAAAGACAATATAGATATTTTTATTATAACGTTAATGATATAGCTTTTTTGCTACCTACACCATTGGCTGTATTGCGTTTTTTACAGTTATATGAACACTAAACTGCCGATAGATATTCGTGATAGTATGACTGAAATAATTGACTGACCCTTTACACACCGTTATTCGGTCAAAAAAATGGTTTAGTCATCTGCGAAAGATTTACCTCTTGGACTAGTGCTCTGAGGTATTCATGATACCACACTTGGGAATTAAATAGCAATATTATGATTAGAATAACCCAAGAGTCTTGAAAATATTTCAAACAAAATTTAAAATTCTGCGGTTCATTGGTGTACATTTCTGATTCATAACGATGGCCAACTTTTCAGTTCATAGTTTTTAGTAACTTGTATGATTTTTAGCGATGGACAATGGGCCTGCGCGGAAAATCCATACTTACAAAAAGCTTCAAGAAGCCGGCGATGAAATGGGCGATCCATTCGAAGTGTCCGTTATCCGAAAAGAAGACTTTAGCAACTACAAAGGAGTAATGGAAGGTGACGATGTCGTCCAAAGTCTTTCAAAACCATCGGTCCAAATCGCAAGAGGTCATCAAGGTATAACTTTTTTCTGTTCAAAATTTAAATATGAATAAAATTATTATTCTAATACAAATGGGTGAAACATCAAAATTTTCTAAAACAAACCAGTAAATTAAAGAATTCAAAAACCACTCAATGTAACTGACAAAAAAAATCATTCACCTTTACTAAAATACATTTCTTAATAAGGGGTTTAAATACAGTATATCCCGTAAATTCACAAATATTAAAGACATTTTAGCAACTGATTCAGAAATAGCTTTAAATTCATAGTCTAATAATTTCTATTACAAAAAAATTAAAAATTTGATTAAGAATTTAAAACCTGTCAAAATTGAGAAAGAAATTAATAGTGATATTTTTTCAGTAAAAAACTATTTTTTAATATGATAATTTGAAACAAAAAATGTTTGATTCAAATATCTGCAAGAATGTATTGTTTTGGTATAGATATATTGGTGAAGTATTGGCTGGTTTTAACAGCTAGTGACCGTTTTGTATAAGAGGTTACAGATGAAGCGTAATATATGGTTCAAAATTTATTATTTTTGTAGGACCTGCTGCCTTTTTGATAATGGCTAGCGGGTTAGACAAACATGGATCAGGAAATGACGTACCTTTGAAATATACCCATATTGATATTGCTGCCTCAGGTGGGAGTTTACCTGCACCTGCTACTGGATCTCCTGTACTTGCTTTAGCCAAGGCGTATTTGTTCTAAGTATATTTAATTCTATTATTTACTTTATACCTTTATATTTAGTATCTACTATTATATCTTATTAAAAATGATATAAAATTTCTTAAACGAGCTTTTGATTTCAACATGTGTTAAGAAAATTACTTTACGTGGTTAGTGGTTGTAGTAACGTTTTTTATAAATAATAAACTTTTTAGACGTCTGCAATTAATTTTTAGCCCACAATTTTTTTTATTCTCTTACTACGCAAACACAACCAAAATGGCATACGTGACTAATGTTTCCGGTAGAATTTTCAGTACATTTCCATCTTTCTACACCTACTTCTATTAAGAACTATTGAATTGTTAATTTTTTACTTTGCATCTTACTGCAGCCTATTATTTCTATTTTATTTTTAGATATCCTGTAACATTGGAATTAAATAACCTTTTGTTATCACAAAAAGGTTACATTTTCAGCTACTTTAAAAACTATATTATATTAAATAGCAAATATGCAAACACAATAGCTTTTACTTTTATTTGTAGGTAGAAAATATCTATTAGCATTCAACATGAAAGGCAGCCATATTTTATGCTAGGACACTACTTTCTTATAGAGAAATTGCCTACTGCATATCAAATTTGTTTGCAGAGTTATGCCAGTAGGTATGTCAGTAATAGAAATAAAATCATAGCTAATAGGGGAAACTTGTGCAACTGGTTTTGTTCTGATACTAACACATCTAAAGATGTAAAATTTGCCATAAAAACAGGCCGTCAACTATTACAAACTTTAAGCTTGGTGGAAACAGTCTTATGCTCTACCAATAAGTAGATTCTTTACGAAACTACAGAAATCTGGTTACGAAGCAAATCCTTTGTTAATTGTAGCGAGTGATCTATTGATAGACTAATAATTAACTCCATTAGTAGATCACTTAATTTTAGAATAATACCAATCTATCAGTTTCGATTTCGATAGAAAATTTGTTGATAATCTATTTTTTTTAAATTATAACCCTAAGACGAATGTGTCAAATTTTAAAGAACTTTAACCATTCCTCGAAATTATCAAGTTCATATTTATATTAAAAAATCCTAATTAATTATACGTTAAGATTTAAATTCAGTCTGGCAATTGGTTTAAATGAACCAATTCAGTAAAAGTTCGCAAGAAAAACATGCCATCAACTGTTACAAAGTTCTAGTAGTAACATTCATATGTTTTCTTTGTTTCTTCTACCAGCAAATGGATTCTTTTACGAACCTACAGAAATTAGCTTCCTTAGGAGATCCTTCGTTAATTTTAGCCATCTATTTATAGATGTCAAAGTAACAACCAAGTCAAAAGTATCAAATTTTAAAGAACACGAACCACTTTGGACAAAAGCCGACTATTTCATTCAAACTAAATTAGGATTCCTCAAACTGATCAATTTTATAACTAATGAGCGCTAATTAATATTGGGTCAAGATTCCGATATTGTTATGCAACAGGTTTAAACAAAAGCATCCTGTATATCTGGGTGTGAGTGACAGTGAAATTATAACAATTTTCATTCAATGCCAATGCCGCATTCAAGACGCGATGCATCTACTAGACTACTAATGGGCTAGAATGCCTGGAAAATGACCAACTCACTGTCAAACATTTCGTTTATATGTTACTGGTAAATTGAAAAGAAAACGAATTACTGCTGAAAGAGTAAGTAGGTTGTTTGATTGAATTGAAAGTGTCATAAAGATGCTGCTAAACTTCTGTGATTTCTTGATATTGTTTTTTATATATGGTATTTTCCTTAGTTCTGTAAGAAGAATTGTAAACTTGGAAATACATTTTTTGTGGGTTTTCCAAGATTATATCAGTAGCTTTTGTTTTTATTTGAAGTTTGCTACAGTTGGTGGTTCAGTGAAACTAAAAATTTTCTTTGCTTTGAGTGTAGAATGCCACACTATCCTGGTATATGGACTACTTCATCAAAATCTCTATTTAGTTTGTAATAAACAAAATGGAGGTTGATGAGAAGCATGCAACAACATTACCAAAAAGGAAACCAATTAAATATTTACCTGCTAATTATATAATTTGGTTCTCTTGTTGTTTTTGTTTAAAATGTCTACCACAATTAATTTTAGTGGTTGACTTACTTAACCCTGGTTTTGGTCGTCTTTTTTCTATTATTGCTAATTTGTCCATGAAACTACGAGTAGAAAACTAATTTAACAAAATGTTGAATTCATTGTTTTTTGCAATTTTTAAAACTGCTTCCCAATCTTGCTTGCAAGAGTTAAAACTGCTTCCAGCAACCACTTGACATCAGTTTGTATGCCATTATGATAGTGTCGTTTGGTTCAATACTGTGCCATTCTTAATTAATTTTGTCTAATAAAAATTGAAATTATTATTATTATAGGTGCTTTTGTAGGATTTATGGAGCGTACTCAATCATCTTTTGTCAGGGATGTTTATTGTTTTCTATAATAGTTTTAATTAGAAGAATAAGTACAAAGAAGACTATGAGATTAATTACATATAAATTTATCTTCATTAGGAAAAATGTACATTAACAGTACACGTTAGTACCAATATTTCCATGTCTCAATTAAAATTGGGACGATTTTCGCCCAAATGTCCTCAAAAATCTATTTTGTTAAAACCTTTCACCTCTAAGAAACCACGAGTTCTATAAAATCCATTTAAAGGATATATTAAGAGTTATTTAATCTATTGATTTGTTTACCTCAACTCCAACGATAACGACTATCCGCAACCATGTTATTAATGTTACTTAATAAAATATGAATATTTAATGAAATGTATGCCTGTTAATCGTAGCCTTGACTATCAAGACTTGCATTAGTTTTTTAACAGTTTTTGTAGCACTTGTCACGTATATACCGAGATCTTATTGCTACCTTGAACTTTATGAAGTGATTCATTCATATTTATTAGAGAATTTTGATTTTTTTTTATTATTTAATCATTTGTTAATACAATTCAATAATATTCTATTAAGCAAGGAAGAAAATATGAGAAATAAAAATAAAATATCTGATTAATTATTTTGCTTCAAATCATCACAGTTTTAAACTTTATGTAATTTTGCAGAAATATTACATTTATTATTTTAAGATTACTTCATATACAGTATTACACTAAGAACACTGGTGTGTGTATATATGATTAATTGATCATTTTTCTTAGTGTAATAACATTATTGAAGAGTTTGACCGCTCTAACACCAAATGCACAGATATAAACCTTCGGTTTTAGTAAGGTTTAATTGTAACAACTTGGGGTATTTTGAATCGCTCTGTATAGAGGCCTCCATATAAGCAATCGGTAGTTATAACCTGACTTATTATGGTAGTACTTGGAAAGTGTAAATTGTTCCACCGTATGCAAACAGTAAAGCTTCCTGTATAGATAAGAAGAGTGTATGTTAATAGCACATTGACACGATGTAGGTTATAAGAATAAAATAAACTAAACACGCTCTTACGCAACACCAACATAACAATTATTCGCACCGACATCGGTTGTCTGGTCACAATGGATAGGTCAAATACGTGCTGTGACTGCACTCCAATGCATTCATGCACTTTTGAAGGCTGTCATAAATAATCTAAGTCAATGGTTTCGAGGAGCAGCAGGTTGAAATATTTTTCGAAATCTTTTAATGGAAACGAGATCATAATCGTGTGTAAATCATTCAAAACGCTACTTTTGTTTATCAACAATTATTGCAATATTAACGTGTTTTCCTGTCGTAATTCAGTCGATGGAATTTTAATTAGACCAGATATACTTCCTTGAGGTACGCCTGTTTTCATTTACATACGTGCAAAGTAATGCATGTTCCGTTGATGATCACCAGACTTAACAAATAAAAAGAACACGATGTTTCTTTAGATTTTTCTGATCTGTTACTAAATTATGAGATATCAAGGCATTTCTAAACTTACTACTAATTCAATAATAATAATCGGAGTAGTATTCATGTTTTTTCTACGACCACAATTTACCAACTCGATCGAATTATTGAATGTTGCCAAAGAAGCAACAATTTAAACTTTGCCAACATTTCAACAATATATTTTGACTTTATCAAAGCTAATTCACTCAGTCCGTAATTTATATAATGTTTTGGAAGGGCCTCATTCTCTTGTTTACAATTCAATTCATGTTTTGGAGTTAGTTTGCAATATAAACAAAAGGGCTAGAAAATCAGGGTATGAGTGCATCTCAAGTAGAGATTGGTCGTGAAAATTACCAAAGTAAAATGCTTTTAAGAGAATGTTATTTACAAACATTTAAATAGTACAATATTATTTTTTATCTAGATGATATTTATTTTTTATTAAATCTAATATTCACACTTATTCAAACTTGATTTTTGCGATTTACATTTTTTTGTTTGGAAATTCAATTATACATTCCTGCACCCTTTAACTTTTCATGATTTCATAAATATTTTACACGAACTTCCTAGGTTGGATACTTAGGATATATTTAAAATAATTTACCCTGTATATGAATATTAAAATAGCTCAAAATCAATCAGATATGCTAGTTATTAAAATAAATTAAGTACTATCTACCTTGTTAGTTGATTTGATATAGTACAAAATAATATCATATAGGAAACACCATAAATAAAAGCCATTATTTCTTAATGAATGCAAATGTTGTAGGCGACTATTTATAGCAGAAAAGAAATTTATTCAAATTATTACCAAAAGAACTATCATGCGATTATTTCGAAAACAGTCTTAATAATTATTAATATCAGGAAAATTATTTTGTGATTATAATAAAAATAAACTTATTTTTAGTTCTAATATTAATTCTAAAATATAATAACACAGTTGCATACCGTTTGAATAAAAAAACGTAATAACAGTTTTCTTGTTATAAATATATAATTAAAAGTTAAATGCTCTGAAATAGATGACAATAAAAACGCATGTATTAACATGAGTCTAAAATTAATATTCATCAAACCATGAAACTCAACAACGTGCCTTAATACCAATAAAAAATATACCAATAATTGTTATTAAAAAACGGATTAATTGTTAATTATTATGTATAAAAATAGCAACAACACGCCCTTAGAATAAGAATTTTTATATTATTACCATTTTTCAGAATCTGCAATTTGAAATCATACATTTCGTCGATATGTAGAAAATATACAAAAAATATGTTGCTGAATTCTGCAAATTCGCAGAAAAAATCCATTCAATAGAAGCTGCCGGGGATAAAGAATTTTAGAGAAAAATTACAGCCCCTTTTTGTCTCTAATTTCTCGTCCAAAAGCGTTGCGAGATTTTGAAATCACGAGGCTACCATGCGCTTAATACGCGCTAATTGATCATAGTTTACATCGGTTGTACTTGAAATGTGAACGAAATTTAGATTTCTCTGGAACCTTCGAGAGAGTAAAAAAAGGATATAAATAGGAAAAAATTGAATTTAGGAAAATAGTGAAGTATTAAAGTACGGCGTAAGTGACGTAGTGTCACTGTTAGATTAATTTTTATTTTTAGGTTTAAGTTTTTTTACTGCTTTTCCGGAAACAATGTATAGTCCATTTCCAATAAACAATTTTTAACTTTTCCAAGGATCTCATGTGGTTCATTAAGATATTGGTTACAATTCTTATGGTTGTTATATACATATATCATCTTATTACACTATTTTCTCATTTTCCCCTAATAAATTATGCAATAAATTTAAATTTTGCAATATTGATTTTATTTTAAAGGTCTAATTAACGTATATAAAACCAAGTGACCTATCCTTCTCTAGTATAATATTAGATTGATCTTTCTTTAATAATGATTATTTGAAATCCTGTTCCTGCATAACTTTGCAAGTAATGTCGGTCAAGGATAGCATGCAAATGCAATTAAAAGTAACATTACAATTGCAATTTAAAATGCAATATCTGGTGTTAAAATATGTTATTGTTTCCGAATTGGGAATTAAAAGACCAGAATTATAAAATTAAAAAATTTATTTTATCTAGTTTCTAATTCTAGATTTGTTGTATTGTTAATTCGTGGGATACACTCTAGCAAGTCGAATAATTATGAGATTCGTCTACAAGTTAAAGAAACTGGAAAGTGCTTTTTACTACTCTACAATATTTATTATAGAAAAAGAAAAATTTTTGTTATCAGTTTTGGGAGTCAACGAACCAGGATCACAAAAATTGTAACTTTGTTTTATCTAGTCTTCAATCTCTTTTGGTTCTATTTAATACTTAATTAAATCTGCCTACAACTTAAAATAAACTAGGAAGTACTGCTTACTACAAACTGGTGATTGTTGCTTAGTACACTACAATCTTTTGTAGGGAAAATTCATAAGAAAAATGTCTGGTATAATTTAAAAATTGGAACTTAAAGGATCAGAATTACAAAAATTCTAATATTTATTTTACCAAGTATGAAATCCCTTTTTTGTTCGAATTAAACCTTGAGATAAAATCTGGAAAGTCGTTTTACTACAAAATCCGCCTACAAGTAAGTACACCAGTAAGCATTGATTACTAAAAAACAATCTTAATTGTAACGAAAACTTACTAGAATTGTTTTTAGTATCAATTACAAATCGATCCGGATTACAAAAATTGTAATGTTTAAAAGTAAATTAGAAAGTACAGCTTCCTCTCCACAATATTTATTGTAGGGAAAACTAATAAGAAATTGTAATATTTACTTTAGGGAGTTTTAAATTCGTTTTTTGTTCTATTTAATCTTCGAATAAACTCTGACAAGTTGTTTAAGTATGAGATCCACGTACAAGTAAAAAGAAAATGATAAGTGTTATCACATTACAATCGCTATCGTAGGAAATAGTCAAAAGGTAACTTTTTTGTACAAATTACAAATTCGGAATTAAAGAAGAAAGATTGCAAAAATTGTATTTTTTAACCGGTTTTTAATTCATTTTTAGTTCTATTTAAGCATTAGTATAAACTAAATATATATTTAATAATAAGATACACCTACAAGTTAAAGCAAAGTGGTAAGTGTTGCTTACCGCACTAGTTTTTTTACTGTAAAGAGTACTCATAAGACAAGTTAATGATATCATTTACAAACACTCACAAGAAGTTGTTGTTGTTATTGGTCGTTATTATTATAGACCTATTTTTATAAAAAAACTAAAATTTATAAATATTAGTTTCAATTAATTTATTATATTAATCGGATCTCGCTGTACGCTACTTAAACATCCCATGCAGTAGTATTGCGGGACATTTATAATAACTAGCATCATGTGACGGAAGCTTAGACACTTCCTTTTAAATAATAGCTTCCTTAATGTCAGTTCATATTTTTATTTAGAAAGTAATAAACATCTTATTGTAGTGTTATACTAATCCTTAAATCACCTAGAAGCAACCTAATCGTTTTTTTTTTTAGGATAAATACCTTCGTCTTTCATCTAACTTAGAAATTTGAAATTAAAATATTCAAGACCAGAAAGTGATTAGTTTTTAGAAAGATCCGAGTCATAAAAATCCGGTGCATGTCGGTAAAGTGCCAAAAATTTCTATTTAAAAATAAGAAGTCAATTGTTTATAAAAAAATGGCTTTGGCAACATCAACGCGACTTACTCTGCTCAGAAACCAGCCACGGGTTCACACAAATTTTATACGTTAAATATTTATAGTCGGTCACCTGATTGAATATTCAGAATAGCCAGATTTAATTTTGAGGAAGTGTTTCAAAACACAAGTAATAAATAGCTGAAATATGATGTTCGACTAGTAAATGAGTAGGCAAAAGACGAGATAACATCAGTAGGCATATAAATAAACCAAAATTAGCAGTCTTGAAGAAATAGTTAAGATAGCATTTTAGGAAATTAATTGCTTGAGTAATTAAAAGAAAAAAAAATATTTTAATAGGTGACTCGAAAGATTTTCCGATCTTTATACAGATTCGTATCTAGTTGCTTTTTGTAGAAAGAATTAATCGAAATGTAGCGTTTTTCAATACTATTTTTAGTAATTTTTGGAAGAACGTGCTATTTTTCAGCTCCTATGCTGGGTGTATCTTTAAAAGTGTTAACGACACCGCAGGATCACTCTGTATGTGCCATTACCGCATTTAATTTCGCGAATTTATTTTTATTACTTATTCTTCCTTCCATTAAGTGGTTCCCACGGCAGAACTGCAGGCTCGGACCATCTTCGGGACCAAACTTCCTCCTGGACGCCCGACTTGTTGCAACTGGCATCTTCATCTCTTCATTTGACCGAAAGAGATGTGAAACTAGAATTGCAGAGCATTGACCTCGCGAAGTTAGTAGGTCAGGGCTCGTGGCGGTCAACGACCTCCCAGTTCGCGGTCATTTACCATTCGCCAGTTTGAAAAGTACTTGGAGACAGGGCCGGGCGTCGTGTGAAAATTATCAGCGCCCGTTTTTTTTTCAGCTCTCGCCTGTCAAATCGATTTCAGATGGTTAGAGTCACGATGCTAACGGAATACCACTGGTTTAATTTGGCCGGGAAATTGATTTTCGATCGCTCCGCCCATCTGAAGATCTCGTGGAACAATCGCCATTTGCGAAATTGATAATTTATTGAGTGTTGCATAATTTCCATCGAACGCAAATGGTGGGATTCTGAATGGGTTTGGTGAAATGGAATTCGATTAAGAGACCATTCGAAGATTGCTGAAAATGAATATGAAGTTAACAATTTTGGAGAACTATTCATATATAGAGCAGTTTGACCATAATTATTTTTTGATCTAATTAATGGAGTTTCTTTGACGAAAAAACTAACTAAACTAACTTAAAATTTTACGTGGTTTTTCAAGAAATGTTGTTTTTTACTTATAAAGATATGAAACCAATAGCTTTGTTAGATTTTTTGAGGTGTTGATTTTAATGACAAAAGAATTAAATCTTCAATATTGGGGTTTGTAATAATTATATTTTAGTGTCTTTTAATTAAAGTTATCCTAATTACTCTTCTAATATTTCTTTAAAGTACACACTCAGTCTCTATTAATTTCATTATTGTACTCAAATGGTGGATTCCCAAATGCTTCAGGTCGTGGTTCGTAATAATTCTGGGCAAAGAACATCCTAAAATTGATGAAAATGGAAAAGTAGATAACGATTTTGGAAAACTATTTTTACATAGAAGAAACCACTATCTAGTCTTTCAAGTATACTCTTCTAATATTTCATAAAAGTATCGACTGCGTCTTTATTAATTTCATTATTGAACTCAAAAGGTGGATTTCCTAATGTATTTGGTGAAATGGAATGCTTGAGGTCGTAGTTGCAATTAACTGCAGGTACTAGGAAAGGAATTTAAAACTAGGATTTCCACCTCAATGTTGAGTTATTAGATAAAGTTTGTAAATTTGTTGGCATTTTGTGTTGATAAATGTTTTTGCTGTGAATAATCTGCCTAATACAGATTCAGTTATTTTTGATAGAAAAACTAAGATTTGCATCATTAAAAAATATTGTGATTGTGCTTGTTAAAAACAAAAACTGCTGCTTATTTGGCTTAAATACGGTATCTGCGTTCACTAATAAAATAATAGAATCAAAGTAATATTTGATAAATATGGCACAGTCAATTATAACTTACTAAAACACGTGAACGAGAGTAAGAGAGATGGATGAATAATATGTTCATATTTTTTGAAAGTTTTCTATGTCAGAAATTTGTGATCTCAATAAGTTAATAAATTGGAAATGTTAGTAACATATATTCAATAATATTTTTTTTGTTAAAAATTCACTGTATTTGAACATCCTCTATAGATTTAGAGCATATTTGCATACAGGAAACTTGAAAATAAATTATTTTGTTAATACCAATTAAACTGTTGTTAGAAAAATAAAGTTCATAAAATTTTTACCGAAACGCCAAAAAAAATACAATGGCACAATAGTGGCAATCTGAAATAATGAAGACCATCAATAATTTGCAGAATAATAAAAATGCTGATGAAACTTCAATTCCCCAAGAAATCATTTTTATTTATTTATTTTGATTACACCTCTATAAGAGCTTATGCTTTAGCTAAGGTGGAAAAATACAATATAATAACATACAGATAATGAACAATAAAAATAAAAATAACATATTCACAAATTAAAAAACAGCAAGGAGATAGCAACATATTGCGATTTTAAATGTGCCCTGAAAAAAAAAAAGAAACAAAATTCGAAACCAAAATCATGTAGAAAATAAAAAAATTTCATGATACAGCCTTTTTAATTTCGTTAAGTGATGTATGAAATATATCAATTTATGACTAGATATTTAAGGAATCATTACAAATTTTATAAGGAAATGGAAAAAGTAATTATGCTTATTGGTGTATCAGGTAAATAAAATCTATTATGGGATCGCTTCTGATCTCTGGGTAAATGAATTTAATAACGAAAGAACAACAAATAATCAAAGAGATGTTTAAGAGTATTTGTATCAGTGAAAAATTTTGAGTTTCTAATAACAAAACCAAGAGTTTTAGCAATAGGGGAATTCACCGTCAACTTCACTTTTTCTTAATGAGGCCGGAAAAAACTGAAAGCAATTTTTACAGAAATGAAGAGTAATACCAGAGAATTAACCATTAATGAATAGAAAACAAAATATCTAGTAATGAATGATCGTAAAACAGAGACAATTACGTGAAATTTAAGGCTGAAGGGAACAAACTATGAAAGTGTTCAAAATTTCGAATACTCAGGAGTAAATGTAGCAGATGACCGGATATTAACGAATATAATAGAAAAAAGAATAGCAAAAGGCAATAAGTATCAAAAGCTACAAAAGTAGAAACTGGAAAAAATGAAAGAGGCCGTCCAAGGAAAAAATGGTCATAGATTCAGTCAAAGAAGATCTGAGATTATTAGGAATAGAAAATTGAAGAGAGAGAGAGAGAGACATACACATGAAGAAATAGAAGATAATAAACAGAATATAGAAGTCAACGACAATTATACATTTTTTTATTAAAATTAAAGTCATTTATAGAAGCTAATACAACCATTAAAGTGTTATTAGGTTAATGTACTCCAACATTGCAATGTTTTTATTTTGCTAATAAAAGAAATATACATATTTATTATTATTAACATCAAAAGCTTATTTTAAAGCCACTAATGGAAAACCAACATCTTCTCAGCATCAAAAACGTATTTTGTAGCCAAGAATGAAAAACCAGCATATTGCCAGTATTAAAAAGTTAATTTGTGAACCTATAGGGGCAACCTATATAATTTTGCTTCTTATAATCATTAGTTGGCTGCATTTGGCATTCTATTTTAACTTAAATATATATTTGTTGGATAGTTGCCTTAAGAGACTATCTTTTTATCTTTCTTTTGCTGTCCGAATTTAATTAATACAAATTTTTGCTTTTATTAGTATATTTTTGACAATGTATTTTATTTCTTCGTTCGCTGCCTTATTCTTATATAGAAATGATCTAATTACATGCGTTGATACCAAAATAATTACCTGGTTTTATGATCCAAACCTTGTAAAAAACTACAAACCCTAGCAGCATTGTACATTTATATTATTTAAATACGGTCCTGGAGCACGAATTTGTAGCTATAATTTCTTAAGGAAGACTTCTGTCGCGACCTTTAAGAGCACCCGGGCCAACTTAAATCAGACAAGAAAGGAATGTTCACAACGATGGTTGGCAAACCATCTCAGAAATGTATACACTGCCTTACCTAAAATGGTAAAGGTAATTTCAATATAACTTTTCTCCTTTAATACAAATATTTGATTTATATAGAATAAGAATGGTATCACAATTATACCATTTACAAACACCAAAAGTTTTTCTTAAACTACTACTCATATCTTAAAGAAGATCAAATAAACATTAAAGAACAATTATTAATTAAATATTACGTAATGGTTTGGTTGCATAGGCCAAGACCACAGAAAAAGATCCAGAATCTAACCGACAGTTTCCCAAACTTTCTCACAAACATAAAAAATATTTTAGAAAACATCTAAGATTTTTTAGAATATTTCAAAAAGCCAGACAGAAATATACATAAGAAGAAACTAATAGAAGGAGGAAAATATATAGAAAGAAAAAAATAGCTAAACGGTTAAAAAAGAATAATAAAATGTATAACATTAAAGCTACGGGTCCAATATTAGAAAATGTATCAAATAAAACTAAAGAATTTTCTATTTATTTGGCATACGCTGGTAAACTGTATTTTCATAAAAATTAGATAAATAACTGCGAGGAAACCAATGAAATGTATCAAAAATTTCGCGGAGTAGTGTAAGTATAGTTTACATTTAATTGGAGATCTTAATCGACTACCGTTTCCTTATTTTAACGTATCTGCTTATACGCTTATATACCATTAAAATTCTTGTACAAACCAAGTTATAATAATGCGGTAGTTTGGTAAATTTCAGTAATTAAGAGGATCGAGTTACTTTTTCTCAGAAATTGATTTTGACTCGTTTAGTTGATAAATAGTTCCAGGGAAAAAAAATTAGCGCTTGGCGCTGCAGGCAACGTAAAGAAAGCCATCAATTAAACGTGTGTGAAATTTTGAAATTATATGAATTTGTTTACCTTGTGCCACTTTGATAGAGCGTTCACTATCATTAAATACCAAAAAGAGAAATATAGAAGATTTTTTTATGGAAAAATGACTGTATCAATATTAATTTAGAATTTGGGGAACATGTTAAACTGTTTAATTTAACTACACTTGAAATAATAAATTCAAAGAATAGATCAATACTTTTAATAAAATTTAAAATTATTACTAATCTCTAATAACCCATTTGGATTGGTTGAAATTTAAATCGGAAAGTAAACTCCCGAGTTCTTTCTCGTACTTATCAAAAAAGTCCTTTCCATTTATTCCCTAATAAACTTAAATTGTCAGGAACGATTTTTACAATCCACTGAGTTATCTATTACACTGAATTGCTTAATGACTATATTTATCCGACATAGAATTGGTTGGGATAGGTTTTGCGATCACCTTGAGATGTATTTGCATACGCCCATCACCCTTGAAGGAAATGATTGGGTTTTTTTATTAAAATGACAACCTGTATGGTTTTTATTCAAACAGCTATTATATAGCTTCACTGGGTAACGGGCCTGGTACATGACTTCGGGATATAGAGCAATGTCACTGGCAAGGTACTTTTCTATTTTTTTAAAATAAACCGGTTTAAATGAATGGTAACTGACTTATTTTTCAAGAACTAACCCATTTTTAAATATCTTCGTAATAGTTGTGTTCGTATCATTCTGCTTGTTTGTTTATTAGTACTAGTTCCGGTATAAAGTTTTTAGGGATAGTGCAGTGTGCTATTTTAAAAGGATCACCTTGTATATTCTTTGACAACTGAAAAGTTCATTTCGACAATCGCAGTAAATTTTTTTTAAAGCATTGTGTAAACAAAACCTGTGAGACATATTAAAAGGATATTAGAAGACATTTTCGTAAATCAATAAAACATGAAAATGGGAAGAGACATTCCAGAATCACATGGAAGAGACATTCCAGAATCACACAAAAATGCAAAACAAAACTAATGAATGTATTTATTATAGTAAATTCTATCAACCTTGATAAAGTACCTGCTACAATATTATCTGTTTTATTTTGGAATGGGCCTTTGTAAATGAACATGTTACCTAAAATGACTGGAAATATTTAATAAATAAACAATTATGATTGGTTTATAAATCAAAATTATATAAAAAAAATAATATTTAGTAACTCAAGGCTTAACAGAGCATCAGCTTTGATATTTCTTTTTTCGCTATTGTATATATTTTATTTACCGATCAGTTTAATACAATCAATTTAGTTCCTTTCTTTAATAATGATTATATACATTAAACTCTTACTTTATGGAAATTACTCATAATAAATATAGAAAGACAAATAATACTTATCTTGAATTTCCACAGTCTTCCAAAGTGTTTTAATATGTATTCTGGTCTACCTAGATTTCGATATCTGACAATACCATTTTCCAAGACAGATAGAAGTGTGACAGATCTTTTTTAAAAACGTAAATAAATTTTGTCATAAACCTGACAACCAATCATTATTAAGCAATATTTTTCTTTTTTGAAAAATATATTTGGTTAGTAAAAAGATCTGTAGAATTTCTTTCTACCTTAGAAAATGGAATATTGTCAGATACCGAAACTTAGGTAGACCAGAATACATATTAAAACGATCTGGAAGACTGTGGAAGTTTAAGATAAGTATTATTTATCTTACCATTATACATATATTAGTTACAGGGTGATCTTACCATAATCTCTAGCAACAAATAATTTTTTTGAAGAAATATAAAAATTTACATGAAATTAGGCATTGGTTTCTGGGAACTTAAAATAAATGTTAACATGTTAATTCAAGACATTTTCTAGTAAATGACTTCAAGGTATTATTATGTTACATGTAATTATTCTTTAGAAGTATTTCCTTATCTCGTTTTTAGGGAATTGTCAAAGGGGATTTAACCCTTAATCTTGGAATTAGAATCTTTCTTTGTATCTGCGGTTTTGTCCAACCATCAAACGATTATTCAATCAATATAGTCTTTGAAAGTCCAGTCACGGCCACAAAGTACGGAGAAATTATTGTTAAAATGACCACAAGGGATTATATGAAACTTTTGTTGTTCATATTACCTACAGCAGAATTGGAGTTAAGTCCTTAGCAGGTAAATTGCAAAATTTTACAATGTTGAGATAAGAACAGAAAATCGGGGTTGGAATCTTTTATGGCTAATTTGCAGAAGCAGATATTTCTCCAAATTTTAGTATTTTTATTATTCAAAGTGTACCTTAACTTCAATTTAACAACACATTTAATTAGAATAGTACAACTAACATAAACAGAATTCATTAAGTGATGAAATTCTCTTCACATAATTTTATTTTGTCTTATTGCATCTTACTTCGTAAATTAGGCATTTAAATTTTTATTTCATTAATATATGCAATTTTTCTTAATCCATCACTAATAAATATTTACTTAACAAATAAGTAAATAAAAAACTTTTGATGAGAAAAAGCAAAAGTAAATTCGGAAAACGACATTATCGTTATCTTAAAAAATATGTAAACAAAGTTTAACCAGGTTTTTCATATTGGTTTAATAAAAAACAAAATTTTATTAATTTTACTTGCACTTATTGCAATTGTAAATATTACTGAACAAATTTACACAACCTGGTTTTTGAAGTAAATTTTTTGGAATAATAAAAAGTAAAAAAATATTTTCAAAACTCATATCATTAAAGCACCTTTTTTATTCAAAAAGTTTTTCTAAGAAGAAAAATTTTAACTTGAAAATAAATAATATTGCATAATTATGCACAATATTCAGATATGCAGCCGATGTTACTCACAGTAATTTGGGAAAGTTCGAAGACCTCAAATATAAGGTTGGCTCATCTATTTGGCATCTTAAATGCCTAATTACAAAGAAAGGCAAGGCAGACAAACAAATTTAAATTTAAGCATTTGAAGTATTTTTTCTAGTTTTATAAAAGTAAAAACTCGTCATTAGAATATATTAACATGTACATATGGTATTAAATTTAAAACAGAAACTTATCTGGAATTTATCATATAAAAATGAATTTAGTAACTAACACGAAACATTTATAATTACTAACAATTTCTACAACTAATCAAAAAATTTTCCAAAAAAAATATTTTCCTAAAGACGTCTTTAAAATGAGAAAATGCTTCTTTTGTGCAAAAAAATAATATGTTATGTGATTAGAAACAAAACTTATAGTCAAGTGGAATATTTTAAAGCGATAATATGGAACTATAAATATTCAAGACTTTTATGTCACAATGTCAGAAACTCCAACTAAAACAAAAATACAATATTTAAGAAAACATAATAAAATAATTCTTAACGAAAGAAAGAGAAACAAGAGAGGACTTCAGTTTGTTTTCAAATTTATTTTCGAATGATTTATATTAATGTTAAAATTAAAATTACTATTTGATATGGTGTTGACAACCTTTATTTATTATTCTCCGTAGGGATCTATGTGCATACAAAACCATTTAGATAGAACACATTTATTATTGTCAGACCATAAAAGCTAGCAGCTAAAATTATTGCTACATTTTTATGCAAATTTTCTATATTTTGTTGCATTGTTTGTAAACACAACACCAAGAAAATTTACCTGGGCTGTAAAAAATATTTCACCATGGTAAATCAATAATATTTAAAATAAAATTATTCATAATTGTTTGAACTTGTCTCCGACTGTCTAAAATTTTTTCAAATTGTCCTAAATTATTTCTATTTTTTTTATATGTATACATACATATTTAAAATTTTATCTGATATTAGCAAAAATTGTCTAAAGTGTCAAAAATTGTCAGATATTAAATTATTTTCTCAGATTGTTTTAAATTTTCTGCAATGACAGAATTTTTTTCAAATTATCTGAATTTTTTTTAAGTTTCTTCAATTATATGAAAATTTCTAAGATAAGCTGAAATTATTGAACATTGCCTGAACTTATTTCAGATTGTCTAAAATTCTCTAAAATAGTCCACAATTATTTATATGGGGTTAAAGTTTCTTAAGATTGTCTAATCCTATAATAAAATTGTCCAAAATTTACTAAATTTGTCATAAATTATTTGAACTTGTCCACAATTATCACATATTATTCGATATTTTTGGAGATTATCGAAATTATCCGACCCTGCTATTAAGACTGAAAATTGAATAAAATTTTCTGAATTGTTCTAATTTGCCCGATCTTTTCTGTCATTGTCAAAAATAATTCAATAATTAAAACATTTTCAATAAGGGGATAAATTATCTATGATTTTCCTTAAATTTGCCATAAAATTAATTGAAGTTGTATAACAGTTATCTCATGTTTTTTAAATTCATTGAGTGCGACGGAAATTGCCCGACACTCTAATTAAATTTTCTTAAATTTTCTGAAAATTATTTCTGAGATACTTGAAAAAATCGTTTCTTAATTTCTAAGAGTATAATAAAGGCATAAAAACCGACAACGAAAATTATTTCCACATTATTATTCAAATTTTCTATATATTTTTATTAACGTTTGTAAACACAACTCGAAGAAAATTTACAATGATATTTAAGAATTTTCATCAAAAAATAAAATAAAATAATATACTTTCCCTCAAGATATTCATAACAGGAAAAGAAACTAACATTGCAGATGCTTTGTCAAGACATACACTTTTACGTTTTAGTTCACCATTTAATAAAGGTAGCGTACCTGATAATTAGCAGGTAATTTCCTAATAAAGCCATATATACAAGGGTTAGCAAAAGTATCGAATGTGTCTAATAATAATAGTTTTATTATTTTCCACTGGTGTGGTTGTAAATTAGTTTTCAGTCTTTTTATGAGAACAAACCTATTTTTTTAATAATAATCGTATGATTGTTTGTCATACTTAAAACCTTAACAATTTTTAAAATAAGTAATTTGCTGACTGAACGGAAAATATGTGTCCTTTCTTATATACAATTACTTTAGTGGTACCAAAGTAGTTGGTTTCTATTTGCCCAATCTATTTACCTCTATGTGAATATTGTATTGAAAGGAGTTAATTGTAACATTCTGTAATAACAGTAAAATTCCATTTTTTAAATACAAACCGATAATGATGTGATAATTTCGGTTGATTGATGATATAGGAAAATATTGGAATGTCCCCTGTAGCTCGCTATTCGTTGTTGTCTCTCAAAGCATCGAATATTTTGGGAGTGGAAGCGACCAAGTGTGTGCGAACACATGGTAAAATCATAGTCAGCTGTGAAAGAACACGGCTCTTTCCGCCGGCCAATCGTGACGTCACAGGTGAATGACTTCTACGTCACGTCAGTTCAATGGCAAATCGTGACCCACATCTAGCTGACATGCTGACAATAGTTTGTGCAAATATTAAGAAGTTCTAATTATAGAGTTTAAACATTTTGGAGTTTGTTGACTCGGTTGTCGAAGAAACAACGCCTCTTCCCTTTCACGTTCCTTGATTTCACCTATAAATCGCGTCTCCCGGCTGAGAAATGCAAAAGTAGCAATTAGCAACTAATTATTTTTTAGGTTGTCGATCAAAAGACACATATTGAGCATTAATCCCCTCAATTCTTCAAATTCAACCCCTCATTGTTTCTAATCATCTCCAAGTCGTTGATGGTAGTTGTGAATGTTAATCTCATGGATTTAAAATAAATTCCCGGGTATTTTAAGTCCTGCTTTTTTAGGAAATGCTGAGTTTGTGGATTGTCATGCTTTTACTTCTACAATGAATCATTATCGGAGCATAAATGAAAACAGGAGTAACAAAAGAGATCGGAATCTTTATGTTCATAGTTTAACACCACGGTTTATTGACCTGTCCAACCTTGTTTCTGTTATAGCTAGAGCTACATCTCTAGGATGGGTTATTTCATTTCATTATCTGCTTTATTCTTAGATACCTGATACACAGTGGTTATTTAAAACTAAATGCATCTTCAACCTAAACGAAATATCTAAGACCTAAAATCTAAACGCATTTATTCTAGTTTGACCACAAAATATGTATATATATATAAAGAAATTATATTGTAGAAAATAAAATAGCAACAATATTTAAAAAATTGTTTAACGCAAACATTTCTTGTTTTTGCGCTGGATACGATTTAATATTTTTAAGAACTAGAGAAAAAATCATTAAAGTATAATATAATTTAAAATTTGGATGGAATATTAACTATTATCTTTTCGAGCAAATAGAGTTAGGCAGATTCTGGATATGGATAATAAAAACGTAAATTAAACAACTGAGAAGCAACCAAAAATCATCAACATATATAATAATATCGGCATTTATACAAGCTATATTGTTGAAATAACATTGGTCCCAAATTGAATCTTTGAAGAACACTAAACCTAATCTAATATTCTATTAAATCCTTAAGCTGACGTACATTTTTGTACGAATTTTATGTTCGATTTCTTCCTACTGCTAATTCAACATTTTATTACCATATTTTATGTTTTTTTTTATACAAGAACCAGAGCGAAATCGTTCTTAGATCGACAGACTTGATAGAATGTTTACAAAATGTTCTGTACGCTAATGGAAACCCAAATAAGTAAAAAATCTACTTTAGAGCTTCGGGGATATATTCTCTCTAGTTAATCCGTTTTTACGGTCATCTGGTCAATGCAGTCGGTTTATTGTTATACAACTTAATGTTACATAATGGCCGGAGCGTAGGCCAGCGTCATTTAAACAGAAAACACAAGAACTTCATCATTCACACTAAGAAACCTTAAAAAGAAAATCGTGGGCAGTACATTCTAGTTCAAAAGCTGTAATTTCTATGGGAGCTGATACACCTTTCTTTAAAAAAAAGAATCATTATGGTGGAAGGTAATCAACTCTGGGTGCAATAAATTAGAATTGTTGTAGAACAACTGACACCTTTTATCTAGCGAAATTTTGCTAACGTCAGTAGCGTCTCGAAAATACAAGAAATATAAAACAAATTTTGGTTTTTACTTAAAACCCTTTCCCATAAAGTATATTCTCAGGATATTCAGCCAAAGGTAGAATGTTCCAATTTAAAATCATCTTCCATAAATATCCAGCTTGCATATCCAAAGTATATATAGGAAATCTAGAAATAAGATTTATCATAATGTTGTCTTGATTTTTAGCTATATTTATGTAATTTATATTTTACCCTACTAGCTAGTTATTCCTATATTATTATTCTTATTATTAAATGCTAACTTCTATAAGATCTATTCAACTTATTTATTAGACTTAGTCTTGGATGAGGAAGATAATTCCTAAGGTAATAATAAAGTAATAAATTTTCACCTGCTACCAAGGCAATGATTTTTTTGTGTTTAAATATTTATATACAGGGTTATAACTTTTACGAATTTTACGAATTTTAATTATGCTTCTAAAAATAGAAGACATCCAAAAAGATTCAGTAAAAAGCTAAGCTAATTAAATTAAATATCAATAAAACATCATCTTTGTTTATCTAAAACTATTTTTTTAAATACATCTCAATAATGGTTTTAAAATATGTAAATCGTAGTAGAATGATAAATAAACAAAGAAGAAAAAAGAAACCAAAGAAAAATGAAGGCAAATATAAAGGGAGCCAAAAATACTAAAATAGATGAAAATCAGCATTTATGGAATTATCTAAAATGCTCATTTTTTGGCTCTTTTTAGTGGTTAGGTTAGGATAAATTAATTAATAGATTAGCTTAGGTTTCCTTGGTTAAATTTGTATTTGTTCGTTTTTTGTCTCCTTTTAATTTGACTCCATTTTCATTTGGCTCTAAATTTTTTGACTCTTTTTTAAGGCTCCTATTTTTGGTTCCTTTTATATAAAAATAGCGTTAGAATAATGCAAGTACCTATAAGTATATTAAAAAATAGTAATACAAAATGTATATTATTTTTCAGCTCAAAGGACCATTTTTTCATTCTATCTTATCATTTTTTATCGATTATTTGAAGTTATTACTACTAAATTATGAATTTCGTATTACACCTTTCTTATAATTCAACTATAATAATCAATGTTGATTGGATCTTAGTTGAATGAAGTAGATCCAGAACTTTTGATGTTAAGGATAAATTGTTATCCACCTTGAGCCAAGTTGAAGCATTAACCGACGCACATTTTTCACTTCTTTGGTTCAGTGACTTTTTGAAGATGCACTCGAGGTAATTTTCATTAATTTTTACGGCGGAGTGTACCATCATAAATGAGATTCAGCGTAAATGCGTGATGTAGTAAAACCCAGAAAACTTTTAAAATACAGACTAATGAATGGTATAGACGAAGTGAAGATAGTTAAAGTAAGAAATTACATACACCTTATTATAGTCTAGGTCATTATTTGAACGTACAGCTTCTTCTACTAAGATCCTGCCGTTTTTATGCAGCTGGACCTTTTTGTTGCAAGATTATAATTCCATTTTGCCAGAAGAACCAGAACGTACCACGAGGGGCCAGTTCCGTTTAAAACCATGGTCGACGTTTAATAAAACTTTTGGACCAATAAATTTATTGAATTCGGTATATGTAATTTTATAAACAGAAATCACTAATGGAGAATAAGTTACTAATGTAAGATAAGAAGAGGTTACTAATAAACTAAATATATATAAAAAGCAAACATTTTTCAAATAAAACAAAAGCGTATATGTATTAGTGCAAAAATACCAAAAATAATCAATCGCGATCGTAATCATCACCATCATCATATAAGCTTTAACAAACATTTTCTACGCTATTCTGTTTTTTGCTAATCTTTTTGCTTCTCTCCATTCTTTGCCCTTATGTTGTAATATGATACCCATTACTTTATCCCATATTTCTCTTAATTTTCCCTTCTACCTTTTTAATTTTTCGATTCTTTCACTTGTTTTATTTGTTCGTTTTTACTCATTCATTGTATACGTCCCCATCAACTTAGTTGTTGTTATTCTAAAAAATCAACCACTGGTTCTCTTATTGTTTTTTTTATTTTGTTCTTCCTGGTAACTTTTGTATTTTACGACTTTTATCCAAATGTTGGTACTGATCTATATAAGGTATTAAAAACTTCAATTTTTCTTAGATTTGAGATCACTTTTTAATTAATGAGCTTTTGGTTTATAGCATAGTAAAGTTTTAATGTTATATCTATTCTTTCGTTAATTTCAGCTTCTTGTTTTCAAGGTTGTTCTAGTGTTACTTCTAAATATATAAATCCTTTTACTAGTTCAATTTTATCATTATCTATTTCGATTTTAGTTTTAATATTCTTTTAATATACCCTTATTATCAATAGTTTGGTATTAGTTTTGTTAATTTTTATGTTTTTTTCTTCCATTGTTTCTTTCTATATTTTCTTGTTGGTCCTCATTTTCTTCTAATAATACCATATCTTCCTCTATTCATCGTTTTGACTTTACTTTCGTATTTTTTAAATAGATATTTTTATTTTTTAATTGTTTTTCTATTATTTGTTTTATTGCAAAAATGTGTGTGATAATTTTGATTCTAATATTGGTTTTAGTCTATTATTTATTAGATGTTCATATATTTTCATAAATGTGTTAAGTAATATTATTCCTTTAGAATTATGAGAACGCCTTTCCCTAGGAAAAAAGAAATATTTGGACGCCTCTGAGTGGTTTGTTGTAAAATTATAATATAATTTTACCAGACCAGTCTGATCGTTATATGCGAGCGATTTTTAATTAATTCTGGCTGTTCGTGATCGTCGAATTCAGCTACTTACCTATAATTCAGAAAATTCAAAATAAAATTGTCATAGCACAACAAGGAATTAATTCAAGTTTCCAGAAGCCGACTTAAAAAACTTAAAAAACAACAAAGTACGTTTGGTGAGCTTCATTTTTATTTTCTTCTTTGCAATAAGTATAAGTTTTCCTAATATGCTTCCTCCTCGAGGTACCCCTGCTTTCAAGTCTATTAAATTTTATTTTATTAATTCACTCGAATCATCTATCATCATGTCAATGTGATTTATATAATAAATGAATAGTTTTGTGAATTTTAAATTTTTTGAAAGACCCACGTTGAGGTGTGCCAATTGTAACGGAATATATTTGGGAATTTTTTTGTTTTTTATTAATGAATAAGTAAAATTCGATTTTAACGTTAAAATTAAAGTTAAATATATTAAAGAAATCAAAATCATTCACAAGTAAACACAATGTTACCATGTTAATTACTAGATTATATATGTAAATAATAGAACAGTAAATTTTGTTTCATTAAAAACTCATGACTTTTACGTACTTTAACGATGTGGACTTTGTTCAATCTAAATTGGAAAAGTGAATCACTTTTCATGTTTTTCGTCACCAAAGCAAGTAGTGATTGATCACAATTTATCGGTGTGAACTGTCTTAAATGGAAGAGGGATATGGTCAAATTCTTACGCCTCCCATTTATAATGTTTCATATTTTAAAGCTAATATTTCTGTAAGAAAATTTTCAATTTGTATATACAAAGACTGCATAGATTTTTTTTTCTAATATCCTCACCATTTAGACCCAATGTACTTATATATTTTTTTAATGGAAGATCTTGAAAGCCCTCGAAGATTCGCCAAAAATTAATAACGCCAAACTACATTTATTAAAAAGATAATTTCTGACACTCGAAATTAATAGGTTTGATAAATCTATACGCAATTTCAGGAAATATCAGATTTGAACATGGATCTTTTCACTTCCGCTTTGCAAGCTGTTGCATTCGGTTCCATTCGTTTTGATTGTGGTTTTTAGTTTTTTATATCTATCTATAATAAATTTTGAAGGGCAAGGTGCTGTTAATATTGGCACGTGCCATATGGCAGGCACACGCTCCCTCATCAAATTTATTTACTTTCTACCTACGAACCTTCTTCCGCTTTTTATTTCATCCTTTATCATTTTTATATCGTAAAAAAATCTTCCTGGTGTCATGTGTGTGTTTAGGAGTACAAGGGAGGTTGCGGAACAGCACGTGCGATTTTTTTCTATTCTTGAGTGTCCATAGGAAGACGTTCTTTGATTTTTTTAGGATTTTTTATCGAGTAACTCGATATTTTCGCATCTGGTCTAAAAAAAAAATCGCAGGTAAGATTTACTTAAAGCACACAAGATTTAATAAAAAATATACTAAGAAGGTAGTACAGATTCTTTAAGAGATTATAGTTTATATTAAATATTTTTTGATACACAGTGTAATTGCATGAATTATATTTGAAAAATAAATTAAGAAAAACAAAATCTATAGGAATCTTTTATATATTTTAAAACAATTGCCGAGAAGATTCAAAGAAATTGAAACGGTTACAAATAATTTTGGATAAACTCATATTTTAAAGTTTTAAATCGATTTAAATCATTTTAGAATATTTTAAATAACTTCACTCGAATTAAGATGAAATTTTCATAATTACTGATATTTTCAGATAATTCCGAATCAATTACCAGCCACTTAAAACCAATTCAACTCATTTCAGATTATTTCAGGGATCATTGCAGTATAATTCTGATTTTAAATTCAAACAGTTTCAAACAATTTTCTTATAATTTTGGAGAGATTTGGACAGTTTTGGACAATTTCAGAACACTTTTTTTAGAATCTTTAGGACTATTTTAGATGATTTATAAAAAGTTTTAAAAAATTTGAAAAGACATATTTACAACAATTTAAGTTACAATAATATTATTTGAAAGTATTTGGTAATATTGGGTAATTTCAAATGATTTAGGACTAATTCAAATAATTTGGAACGATTTTAGAGAATTTTGGATAATTTTGTTTTTTTTTTGACAATCTTTGACAATTCTAGTCCAATATATTATGTCAATTAATTTTATAAACTGAAAATTTTTATATAATTGTGGATAATTTTAGCGAATGTATGACAATTCTAGCTCGTCGTACATTATCTAGGACCAATTTTAATCATTTTATACAAGAAAAAATTCAAAAAATTTTAATTTCTTTCAGAAAAATTGAGAAAACATAATCAGAGTATCCGATAATTATGGATAGTTATAGACAATTTTCACTATAATCGAATAAAATTAGTACAATCTGAGTTAATTCTAGAAAAATTCAAATAATTTAAAACTAATTCAAATAAATCAGGAAACTTTTGAATTATTTGGGACAGTTTCTAATAAGTTGAATTATTAATTTTCACAGTCTTGAATAATTTTAATCTTAAATTTCTGAATTTTTATTAGACTCTTGGATAATGTCTGTAGAGTAATCTGAGATAAGTCTGTACAAATTCAAATAATTTAGAACAGATTTAAATAATTCATTAATTGCAAGTATAGACAGTGATAGACAATTATAATCCATCGGAGATAGTTTTAGACAATTTTAGAAAAGTTCGGAAAATATTTGCTAATTTCAGGCATTTCAAATAATTGAATACCACTTCTCAAACAATTTTAAAAAATGTTGACTGTTTTCCCAACAATGCGTAAAGCGTCAATTATATTGAAATAACAAGTTCTAAAAATCGAAATAAAAAGTTTAATTAATATTTTATTATGTTTGTATGTTAATTTATTTATTTTTGTAACCGCATCTTATGTGGCATTGAATTTATTTGCGTTGCAGCATTTGAATATCTTTATCGTTTTTTTTTTCGAAGCAAAAAAATTTGAACAGAAATGACTTATTTGGAAATATTTTTCGTATACTTTTATTTAAATTTATTTTTTTCTTCCGCAAATCATACTTAATTATATTTTTTGGTCTTTTGAGAAACTCGTTTCTATAATAATATTTTCTAGAAATTGTAGCATAAGTTAATTTTATTGCAAGTCCATCTAGCAACAGCCAGTTGATGGAAGGTGTAGCCGATCACCAAGTGCTGTATTCCAAAAAAATGAATTAATACGAAGGCTATCGGTCACTCGAATCTATCCGGAGTTAGAATAAGCTCATAATTACCTTCGCTGACTTAACAAAAACCTCCTTGCATCTAATTAACCGATTTAATTGAAAACTTCATTGAAGTGATCGAAGAATCGTGGGCACAGGTCTCTGCAATAATAGAAAATTATTTCAATGAACTTTTTTAAATTACCGCTTCCGGTCGGTGCTGCTTCCTGGTTCATTTTCTTCTAATTAGATGGGATTTTAAAATGAAATAAAATTCATTCGAAAGATTTTTTTTTTCTATTCGCTCAAATTAAATGTTTAGCTTCTTAAACAGCATCTGCGAATGAACAACTTCTGGACTGGAAGCAACATGTGATATGCAGTGCAGATTGTCTTCAACCCCCTAATAATGCAATTAAATTGCATAATGAAGGGTTAACCGGTGTTTTGGTATATTTTACGACGTTGAACAGCCGCCCTTGAGCCATAATGAGATTGGCTAGGGCGAAAGACCATTTGTAAATAAAAAGAAGTCCCGTTAGGTCTCAAAAAGTTCTTCCGCATCGAAACCACCCCACGTTTTTTACCCTAGTACCGTTGTTTTCGACGAAATGAACGGTCATCTCATTCCGAGCCTTGAATTTTTTTATGAATATTGATTTTTTTGTGTAAGTATGTGATTACCGCCCCACAGGGGTGCCCTTTTGTCAATAAATCAATTTGCGGACCTTCTATATCGGCTCCGTGTCGAATTTTGTTTGTGGAAATATTTCTGGATTTGTTTCCGGTGTGAAATTGCAAAAAAATCGGTCGTCTTTCAAAAATTAATTATAAAAAACTCAGAGAATCATAATTGCAAAACCTTACGAATAGAACTGAATACCAAGATATGAGAAATTCTATAAATGATTTATAAGTGGGTTGCATTTTGCAATAAAGTTTCAACTGATTTTAAATTCAAACAGTTTCACACAATCTTCTTTTAGACAATTTTAGAATATTTTGGGGAATTTTAACATAATTTACGAATAGTTTTAGAATATTGTGGACGAATTAAAACAACTTATATTACGTTAATATTACTTAAAAAGAAATTGATAATAGGGGTAATTTTAAGGCATTATACAATTTTATTATACTCTTAGAAAATCAAAAACGATTTTGAAGAATCTCAAAACATTTTAACAATTTTCAGAAAATTTAGGAAATCTTAATTAGAGTATTGGACAATTTCTATTAATCTCAAAAAATCATTTAAGATAATTGTGATAAACTTTAAAGAATTTAGAAGACTTTTAGGGAATTTTTTAAAATTTTATTTCAGATTTAGACAATTCTAAACAATTTCAACCAGTCATTGACAACTTTAGACCACTTTTTAGTCAATTTAGACAAATTCAGGAAATTTTAAGCAATGACAGAAAATTTTAGTAATTTTTCAGGAAATTTTAATTGCGGTGTCGGATAATTTCGATGATCTCCAAAAAATAATAATTTGTGATAATTGTGGAGAATTCAAATAATTTAGGACAATTTTACAACAGGTTTAGACCATTTAGCCCCTCATTGATAATCTTCGACTAATTTATGGAATTTTGGACAATCTGAGACAAACTTAGGCAATAATGAATCATTTCAGCTTATTTTCAAATACTTTCACATATTTGCAGAAAATTTGGAATAATTTTAAAAACTTTTGGCCAATCTCAGATTATTTGGAAAACTTTTATCATTGTAAAGAATGTTAGACAATCTCAGAAAATAAAGATTCCTACCATTTATGAAACTTTCAAACAATTTTCTCGAATATCAAAATCTCAAATAAATCTGAACACATTTAGGAATAATTAAAATTAATTAAGACGATGTAGTAAATTCTGGATAATTTTACTACAATTTTAGACAATTTTAGCCTGTTTTAGATAAAGTTGAAGTACTTTGAACTATTTAAGAAATATCATTATTGCTTTTAAATCCCGATAATATATTAATTTTCATAATAATAAATAAAAATAAAAATCAATAAAAAAACATTTATAAAAGTTAATAAAAATTTTATTATGAATATATATAAAAAACATCCATTCACAATTGTATTAATCTAATTTAGATGTTTATAGAAAGGAAATAGAAAGTGGCTGATAGTATTTAAAAAACCACAACAATATGTTTTCAAGAATTCTCTTTTTCCAGTGTCTATAACAAATATCTCAAATTATCCGTTTTGTACTCTTTTAATACTAAGCACTGAAAAACGTTCAAGCCATCATGCAAAATGTCAATTACCTATTTTAAAATCATTAATTATTGAGGAAATAATAATTGTGGCTTGTATGTTATTAGAGTAATAATTACCTACAGAACAGCCTATTAATTTGTTAATGTACAAATTTTATTTTTTTTAAATAATTTCCACATGATTTAGGAGTGAAATTTGATGCAAAGTGTACTTTTTGAAATTAACTTTCATGCAGCAACTCGAATTTTTTTTTGCCTCATTATTATTTGTACAACTCTTTTCCCTTCAATAATAACCAAAATCGACAAACCCTTTTTTTATATAAACACTCTAAAACACATTACACCATCACAAAAAATTCAGCGTCATATAATAATCGAAGTTATGCAATACGGTCTCTACATTTTTAGGGTTATTACGTCCAATAAAAAAATAAAAATATGAAAGAAAGTCCCAAATGAACGCTGGTCCTTTATTGTGGGATTTTTGAACTATTAGTTTGTTTGAACCAAAAGTTCATTTGTCGGCGGGACAGGTACAGAACGCGGTCGTAATTTTTTGAAACTCAAAGCTCGACTCATTTGAATTTTATGACCAGGAAAAGTCTACCTTAGTATTTTGCAAATTTATAACGAATCAATTAGCATATTTCTGCTTATTTTTTATGGTATTGTAAATTTAATAATGTCTGGTAATGATGGTAAAAGATTTGCTTTCAGCAAAAAGTTACCCAGAGATTATAGAAATTGGTATTTGAATAACTCGATTGCTCATTTTTTTGTTAAAAAAAATATTTTCCGTTTAGAGGTAAATAAACGCATTCTTGGAATTAGTCGGACCTGCGGATTCTAAAACTCCCAAATAGTAACTATATAAAAAAACAATATTTACGAAAAAATGTTTATAATTTTTTATTTCAGACACTACGTAAATGGTTATTATTAAATAAATAAATAAATCAAGTTTTACAAAAATAAACATCAGCCTAAATTGCCTGTCTACTAATCGTTAGCGATTAAAGAATATTATTGATAATTAATAAAAAGGTGAAAACGATCTCACTACTTTTATTTTTAGAATGGGTTTATTAACCTTGTCCCAATGTTTAATGTTTTGATAAATTTTAGCTGGATTTTACCGAGGTTGGATGAAAAGAAGTCAACTAAATAGAAAAAATAATATTCTCATTTGGAAATTTAAGAAGTAGGATTAATTAATGTTAATGGACCTCTTCCATCATTATTTGATTTAGTTTTTCTTATAAGAAGAAGACATACATGATCGATGGTTCGTAGAAGAGTATACACCAAGTGAGTAATCAAAAGAGATGTGGTATTGAAATATGGGAAATTAGACATGGAAATGAAAAAAGTCAAAGTGGGTAAAGCACCTGGAGCAAAAAGATAAAGCCTGACATCTTAAATTACATGGAAAAAATGCTTCTTGAAATTATAAATACTACATAGAAAGAGAAGATTCTGGAAGACTGGATACTTTGTGTCATAATCCTAATAACAAAAAAATAAGATTTTGCTAATTGTAATAATTACAGAGATATTACTCTTCCATCAGTAGAAAATATAAAAGTTTTAAAACGTGAGTGTAAGTTAACGAGAAATACTATGTTCCAACCTATTCACTGCAGTTATGTAAAAAATCTCACAATTATGTGGAATTATCTTTTCCAGATATTAATGAAGATTACAACTAAAGCCAATAATAGTCAAAATTTGATGTATACTGATGAACTATTGCTGGCATCAAACAGTAAAAGCGAATTGGAAGGAGGAATACAAAATTGGAACAAACACCTCAAGAATTTGACAATGACAATTAATTTTAATTAGACCAAAATATTGGCAGTAATGAGAACATATGAAGACATACCAATCAACATAGAAGGAAAAACATTGACGACAACAGAAAGCTAGTATTTAGGAAAGATATTGAAAATAAGGGCAATTTAGAGGTCGATATAAACAACAGAATACAATTATTCAATACATTAAATGCATTATTTTTAAATAACATAGAGGTTAGCGAAAACACAACATTTAAAATTTACAAAATTGTCTTGTACTCACTTAGACTAATGGAAACAAATCACAAAAATAATAATAAAATCGAAGATTACAGCATTGGAAATGAAAATAATAAGAAGAATAGAAGGGGTAATAACGTTGCACAGACTAAAAAATGACGAAATAATAACCAAACTAGAAGAGAACCAATGACAATTCTTCTTTCTAAAATCATGTATAGTACTTTGCCTTAAGTTGTTCCCAGCATTATGAGTTATTTACAATTTCAGATAATTCCGAACAGAATAATCTGGAGCAGTGAGTCTCTCAAAAGAGCAATTGTATCTCTGGCAATATGGCCAATAGTGTAGATCTTCTTCTTGTCGTGGTAAAAAGTTTTCCAGTCTTTCCCTGTATCGTTTTATTTTAGCGATAGTGTGTGAATAACTTTATCTTGGAAAAAGTAGGGGATTATTTATTGGGCTAAAATTGTGCACCATATTGTAACCTTTTCGATATGGAGAGGCCTTTGGTGAATTAATGTTGCTTGTTAACAAATTGTGCCTCGTTTGACATCCACATTGAATATTTTCAACGGATCTTACTGTTCGCTCTGTTTCTGTTCTCATTGTGTCTCCTACTAATCTTGTTTCTTCAAATATAGCTAAAAGTTATAGTTAGGTTACGAGCATATCTGATATTAAAATATCGTCGAAAGTTTATCTGAATTGAAATAATGTATCTTCCTTTTCCCAGTAAAGAATTACGATCTTTAGCCATCCAGGCGGGTATCGCTCCATATGGAAACTCCCAAGTTTCTGTTTTAATTCCAGAGACAGTTATTGAAACTAAAAATCCTGAAGGTACTTTTGCGCCATCCTGTGTATGTCACTATTTGACGCATTATTGTTTTATATGAATGAACCGTTAGACTTCTAGAAATTGCTTTGCTTTTCTTAAGACCATTCATACCATTTGTTCCTCTTCCGGAATCTTTCTTTGATTTCTTTGTTCCATTATTTTTGGAAGAGCAACCAAATTTAGGGATTAATTTACAAGAACCAGGCACAACAAGTGACTTAGAATTTTCACTTTCCTAGATAGCACATCGTTGAAGTTAGTACATACAATTCATGAAAACTATAAAAAAGTGAAATTGTAAAAATTTATTCGATAACCTTAAAAAAAATTAAATGAATTGAATTTAGTGACTTATCCCAGATGGTGATATTCGAATTGCTTGATCCTATAAAACCTTCGAAAGTACTTCATTGTTAATTGATTAAATTTTTATGGAACTTGCATAACTTAAAAAAAAGGACTAACAATTTTTAAGTGCATAAAGTGTTACTACAAAGATACAAATAATGGTCACATTAGTTAAATTAATTAACTCGTAAATGGATTTTACTGAGTGATAAGATAATAATATTTTCAAGAATTTTCAAGTCTTCACGATGATATTGGTCCATAACCATTATAGTATCGGTAAAAACTATAGTTGACATATTTCAAAATTCTAACAATTTTTAGCGTTGTTGTTAGGAAAATACCAAGTTTTATGTTTCTTGTTGTTTTGATGATTTTTTTTTTGATAAGGTTGATATTTATTGTTTAATTAGTTGTAAGAAATATTAAGAGTAAAACACTTGTGAAAACTTATGTACAACAAGTATAATGGATTGTAAATATCATTATTAAAGTTAAATGAAATCTAAACCCACCTTGAAATTATTTTTGAGCCAACATGAATCTAACTGAAAATCTACAAGTGCACCCAACAAAATTTATAAATTTTCTCCTATTCTTGATAATTTCATTTTAATAATAAAATTTATAAAAATAAACTTTTTTCTTTCATAACAAAATATGATATCAATGTATATTCATATAAATACATTGTTGTGACAACGATATTTATGAAAGTAGTCTCAGATTGTTTATAAAAGTCAGTTAATTCAAAAGTGTAATTATTGGATGAAATCAATCTTTAGCATACTATGATATAAAATTTGGGGGTAACCATTCATGAATATGAAAAATACTGGTTGTTTTTATGGTACTCCCAGTGGGAATATAGAAGCTGTCTATCAAACTTTGAATTTTCATACTAAGCTATTGCCAAAATTCAGCTAAAATCCCTTACTTTTACTAAACTGAAAACCTCCGTAGAAAGTCTTTCTTTCGATAAGAAAAACCTCCGCTTATTGAATTTTCCAAAAGTATTTATCTCGAATATTATGACAACAAAGAGAATGTTTCGAGTGTTGTTTGATCCCAGCACGTTGTCATCTCGTCGTTAATTCCTCCGATTCTTGTAGATGCTCGGGGTCATTGACACCGGTTAGTCACCCTTACCCCAGTGAACCATCGGCCAGTCGCATACTGACCGAAGAAGTCGATGCCGAAGACACGACTCTAGGTCGCGTTTCCTCTCCCTTCGACCTGTTCTCAAGGAGGTGGCGGTTGACCTACATCTCTTAAACCAGGAAGCACCGCGGTGCGGCGGTCGTTCAACCGACGCTAAAAAAACACGGACGGGCACAAATCTTCAATAGCCTTCCTATTCTGCACAATCTCATCTAAGACTTTGTTGGAGGACGTTGACTCCAATCTCGAAAAAGATGGAGGCGCACTTTATTGGAGCAGATGGAATGAAAAATCTAGAAAAGTCTATTTTGAAGAGTACGAAATGTTATACGAGGTGTCTAGTAGGTAGATATACATAGATAACATCAGCAGGCAGCTAATTTTGGTGTTACCCAAAGATTGGAGGTAATTTTGCAATTTTTGTATTCGTATTCGTCATAATCAACTCTACAGGTGTTTGAATTATGTATTAAAGTTCCTTGTTAATTCCATGTACAAAAAACGACGAACTATATTAGACAGATACACGAACAAACAAAAATAATTGAAAACTTAAAAGGAAATCCAATAAATGGTAAAACGAAGTGAATACAAAAAAAGAAATCAATGTATCAAAGTGTGTATTTTTATATACATTTTTCTGGAATTTACACTAAAATCTTTAATTTTACTAGAAAACTTTGCGTATGGCACTAATTATTATAATTCTTCCATGTTTTATCACTTTTCTAGTTATAAACCAATTGCTCCGGATATAATTGTATACAAATATTAATCGACAGCAAATAGAGTTCAATTCTAGCATTCTAAAGGTTTCTTAAGAGATGTTACACCATTAAAATGTAATAGAATTTTTTAACTCGTTGGCGGACCTAAAAAGTTATTACTTTATTTAATAGAGAATTTAATTCTAATACCTTTCTTACTCTTGTTATTTTTCAAAAAAAATTGTCGTTTTCAATAAAAACCCGAATAACTAAAAACACATATTGCAGCTGTGTTATTTCAAATCATCGAAAATTTAAAAGTTCGCAATGAAATTAAACGTGAAACTTGACGATCAGGAAAAAAAGTCATATAATTTTAGTAATCTTTTGAAAATGCTCGGGAAGTTTTCATTTAACAAAAAAGTTGTCATGCTATTAGTGTCAGGTTTTTGTGAAGAGAATTGCAGAAGACCTCTTGAAGAATATCGGAGATGATTTCCGAAACGTGTGATCCCCCATAGATGTCAAAATTGTTAATCACTAATGTAATTGGCGGTGCCGTAATAACAAATTTTAATTTAAATATAATAATGAGTGAAAAATCGAGTAAATTTGTGGTCGTGGAGAAAATACGTCTGTAACTCGGTGAGAATAACAAAATGTTCCACTCGTATCGATTATTTTTCTAAATTTGTTACAGAATCTATTATTTCAATATTGAAAGACGAGTTTGAGAAACAGGCAAGTTTTTCAGTAATACTCGAAAACGCGCTGTTGCAATCAAGGCACTAAACAAATAACTTATTTTGGATACAAAAATGCTAATATTTACTTGCTCACTCAACATTCATACCTTTAGAAATACTACCTGCACCTTAATTAAGTAAAAGTTCATTTAATTTGTGTTAGTTGTGAAATTCCTGCAAACTCTATATTTAATTTAGTAGTTTCATTAGTTGCTTTTAATCTAGAGATACATTTCTTATACATTTATTGATCCTATTGCATTAGAATCTTAAGTAGTTAATAAAACACCGTATTAAATTATTAATTTATTATTATCATTTTATTAATAAAGTAAATAAAAATAAAAGGTATGGTTTTTTTATAAATATATACATAATTAATGTATGATCATACTATATTATTTTTAATTATAACCTTTTAAATGACGCAGGAAAAGCTGTCTGATTGAGTAACTATTTTTTATTAGATAAAGTAATTGGTACATTAAAAAACGGCATCAACTTTAGCATTAACATTATCTCTTCCAAATATTATTATTTTTGTATTAAATATACATAAATATATGTACATGTACATTGTACATACTATGATTAATTTAGGTCTCATGGATTTGCAAAATTATTTTTATTGAAGATTTATTATTTTTAAAACATAAATATTGTTACTTTTTGAAAATGTGATCCGAATTTTACGAAATAAACATCAAATAAAAATGTTGCAATTACTCTTCATTATTTAACCGAAACATATATAAAAATCCTTCTAAAATTATGATGAGTAGGAACAATAATTGTAAAGAAACTTTGTAAATTAGAAGTCCATTTTTCTTAAGACCATTTTGTGAAATTTACGTGAAAGCACCGCATTAAAAAACTATAACTTTATCGATTATTGAATTATCGATTTGTGGAATTTTTTTAACTTTGAACTGTGGAAACTTGAGAATTATCACCCCTTTCGAGTTGAATACAGTCTATTTAATCAAAGAAAATTTGAGGAATCTTCAAATTTCTTCAATTTTTCTTTTTCACATATTTCGTCTTGCAATTTTTTAACTAATCTTTTCTATAAGCCTGGCCAAATTGACACTTGATTCCAATGATTTTTGTTTGCTGTCATTGTTCAAAAATGCTTTTTTTAACAACAGTTTTCTAATCAGTTAAAAATTTTTGGGTGCAAATATTAGATTATCAAACTAAAAAAATAAATTGTAATTTTCCTTTATTTATCAATTTAACATATTAATACATTAACCCTTGGAATTTTCTTATTAATTATAAACACCTGTTATAATAATATTAATTAAATTATCAATGTTAAACTAAAAATACAAAAATCGTCTTCAAAATATGGACAATCATTAGATAAAATAGGAAATAATTAGGAAGAAATACCTCGACTCCATTCAACAAGTTACTCCAGTGATGGTAGATGGATTCTTTAGAGATTCTTTTTAAATAATAATAATGTTTATTCAATTTAATTACATTTACAATCGTCATCGTATGGATAGAAGCAGAATAAAAATAAACATAAAGAAGGCACATAACTTTCAATAAGTTGTGTTTGGCATAAGAATGCAATTATACTATAAATAGAATTACTACAAACAAAAAACAATGAAATATACAATAGGGAATTATAACTAAATTTAAAATTAGAATTGGGCATAATACATGTTACTTATCTATACATACTTACCATTTCCTTTGGTAATTATTATCAATTAATTCAAGAATTTCTATGCTACGTTTATTTTTAACTAGATAGATTTCCCTTGTCTCTTAAGCATCGATCGCATTTATTGTTATCTTTTTTTTTGTTATTCTATTGACTACAAAAATAACTACAAATGACGCAATTGTCAGTTTATCGAAAAGAAAAGAAGACTTCTTTGAAGTATCAACTAATATAATTTAGGTTAGGTGAAGTTTCAAGGATTTTCGAATAAATCAAACAAATATGTATACAGGGTGAAGCATTAGTTCAGGAACGCAGTGCAGTTTTTTTAAACGGAATAACCCCGTATGTTTTATAAACCTCTTGCCGAGCTAATTTCAACGATGTATCACACTTTATGTTTATTATGTTTAATAAAGGATCTACAGCCGTCTTAAAAGTGCATTTTTTTGGAAGAAACCAAAACGTTAAAAATCAATAAAAACGGCTTACATGTCGCTATCTTAACTTTCAAATTCTATGCTATGGCATTAAAAAAATATTTGACTTAAGAGATTTAGTAGCAACTATATCTGTTTTATCTTTCATAAGAACAGGTTATTTTTTATTCTCAACATGGAATAAATATTATATTTCAGGTTATTTTTAGTTTATTCAGAATTTAACCAAGAATATTTGTTAGTAATTTTATATTGACTCCAATTGATCTATTGTTTTTTATACAATAAATTTATTTAAATAGTTTAAGTGAAAATATTATCGGTGGTATCAAAGTTATAAAATATGCTTTAGATTATTAAATTTATTTTTTTTCTTCGTCTTAAAGTTTTATTTTTATTTGGATCTTTAAATTCATGTATTTAAAATTTTTCTTATTTTCTTTTAATATTTTAGATTCTTTTAGCTTTTCTTATATTTATGAATTTTGTATTATTTATTTCTTCTCTAGTAGTTTATTTAGAAGAAAATATTTATGTATTAATAGTTTTTGTTATTTGTTTTATCATTAATATTAAAAATTATTAACCCAAATTTATTTTGAATTTTATTAAATTAAGAAGGGTTAGGATTAGCTTCATATTGTTTAATAAAAATTTATGATCAAAATATAAAAATACCTACTGTTGGAATATTAACAGCTTTATATAATCAGTTAATTAATTATATTCTGTTTTTATTTACAAACTTAACCAATAATTGAGCCAAAATTTTGGTTTTCTTTTAATATGTCTTAACTTTTTAGATACTGATGAACGTTATTTACATGCAATTTGTAATTGTTTAGCATTTGTTTTCAATTTCCAAATTTTCTTCTAAAATTATTTAAATCCAATCAATTTAAAATTTATAATCGTTATTGTGTTTTAGACTAATTTATTAAGTAAATGCAGGTTGAGTAGATATTGCGTTTCTTCTAAACTCGACGCAACTGCCGACGAAATGAGTGAGATCGCTGGCAGCAGCGAAATATTTGATCTCGCAAGTAGGACGCTCAACTTTCCCGGAAGAGAAATGCGATGTGAAAGCTGGGAAACCAGGAGAAAGTCGAAACTCTACTCTAGAGTATAAAACGAGGAAGAGTGAACGATATTTTGCGGAAAAAACCCGCCAGGTTGAATTCTCTACTATCGATCGATCGTGTTTGTTTGTTTGTTTGTTTGTTTTTATAACTTCATTAATATTCTATTAATTTGTTTATTGAACTGAAGTGAATTGAACTGTAATACAGAAATAATTTGTAGGTTTTGCTTTTAAATAATATTAAGGTTGAAATATACAGGATGGGTCGTTAATAAAGAACTTATTGAGAGAATATTTTAGTCTCGATAACTATAATCCACTTATTGAAATAGATAATTTAATATTATATTATAAATATATGTAAGTTTTGGTTGGCAATATTTTGCTATTTCTTCCTTGTCTAAAATTTAAAAAGATTTTTAATCCTCTTCCACTGAAGTTGTTGGTCTTCCTTTTTTTCTTTTCTGCTATTGTTCCTTTCAATATTTTTTGTAACTCTACTTTGTTGTAGTATTTTAATAGTCTTAACCATTTTATTCTGTATGCTCTTATTTCTATTTTTATTAAAGGTTTTTGATGCAGATCCATTACTTCTTTATTTCTTTTTCTGAGCCATCCATCTTCTGTACTTTCCTTTCATAGGTCTGCCTCAACACTTTTATTTTCCATATCTCAAGATTCTTACTTTTCTTTTTATGTAGGTTTCAAAAACTTTTATCATTTTCTTCAATTAAATCCAAGGCTATTACTGTTTATACGGTTTTTAAAATTTTACTCCACCTCTGCAGAATTTGAATTTTACCTTCATCATCATATTTGCTTGTTCATCTTTAAGGAAAATTCTACTAAGTTTGAAGTTTCTGGCTGTTTTCTTAGCTTCTTGATAAAAAAAATTTTATTTTCATTAATAAAAATTGATTCTCTTTTTTTTTCGACAAGTACCATTAGTTCTTTTTCTTAGTTCTTGGTATGCTGTTTTCTGTATTCTAGGATGTTGCATTTCTTAACATTTTATTCTTTGCATCGTTCATTTTTTCTGTTATTTTCTGGCATTCTTTGTCAAACCTCCTTTTTTTACCCTGTTCATTGAATTTATTTTTTCTACATTAAAGGAATAATTGCTATTTGCATTATTATAAATAGTGACAATTCCTTCTATTTTTTTCTTGAAACTATATAATTTATTTTGATTCTGCTTACATATGACTTATTTTTCTTGTGAAATTTTCGACAAAATTTTATAAAGCACTATACTATATATTCGATCCTGACCCTTTTCCTCGCTTATTCTACATTCTCAATAAAGCACATTGCAGCAATTTCGTTGAATAGCCAACGAAGCGGTCACCTCAAATTCTCCTCCATCTTCCAGATGCTTTGCTTTTCTGAATGGCCATCGGTTAGAGAACAAACGCGCTTAAGTTCACTAATCCGTCATCAAAGGGTGACCAAAGGCACAGCGCCTGGGCCAGTCGATGGACACACACCTTGTAAGACCCGCTCTGGTCAGTGCCACATCCAAATTTGTCTTCCAAGGGATGATTGTTCACCGGTTAAATAAATCGGAAATAAAGATAGTATTATAAAAGTTGAAAGAGTTTTTATGGAATATTATCACTAGAAATAGGTTTCATTATGTTTTGTAAAAAATCCAATTGGGTGTTATAGGATAGTTGACTTTACTGAAAGTTTGATAGTTTCTTAACTTCTTCCTCAAGATAAGGAAAGGGGAGCCAATATTTTTTCCTTGCTTAATTTTCTTTTTCCTTTGGCGACATATGATTTATTTTTTAAAAAAAGCAAGAAGAATTTCATGGAACTTACAGAATTATTATTAAACTAAAAACCAGCATGAAGAAAAAAAGTAGACATCATTAAATAAACCTGGCGGAAGGAAAAAATATTTTAAGAGCATTTGGTTCGACTAAGTTCTACAAAACTCTAAATTGCTCAATATCTTCATTAGTTTTTTTGGGTAAAAAAATGATAGTGTAAAGAGGGGTTACAGATTTTGAAATTAAATACAATTTTGGCAAATTGGAACCGTATTTTTGAAATTCCAAATCTAATCTCGTATTAACGGATGGTTGACACATTTTAATAGGGAAGTCGGAGAAAAAATGATTTTGGAAAATGTTGAAAAACAAATTTAACAAAATAATTAATTTCCGGTTTTACTTTTTATTATAATAATGGAATTTTTCTTTTTTAAAGAAATATGGAAAACTAATTTTTGGTTCATCAAAAATTCAGAAAGTATCCACCGAGATTTGTTCGAAAGTTTTACGAAAACTCTTTGAACTATTTATCGATTTTATTTTTAAATATATTTTGGAAATATGCCTAATAAGAAAGTAAATCACATTAAAGAAAAACCGCAATATTAACAGTAAAAAATGGTGTCTATAGGCATCGTTTTTAGTTTCGATTTTAGAAAAATTCTTGGAGTGTCAAAATTCATCAAAAATTCAATGAATATTAGAGTTTTGTGGGTCCGCAATTCTATAAAAACAATAAAATTAAATTGTTTCATTCGTATTTGGATCTGCCGAGTTCTGTAAATCACTCAGTTGCTCATTATCTTAGTTAGTTTAGAAAATATTTTCAATTTTTGAGTAACAAATCGATACTGCAACGAGGGATTAGGGATGAGGGAGTTAAATATGATTTCAGCTAATTGAAGGCGTATTTTTTATTTTATTTTTTTTGCTCGGACTACCCAACCAAACACTTTGTAAAACAATATAATCTGCTTCGATCCTTCCTTCTAATGTCATAACGAAATTTTTTATTAAGTATAATTAGGAAATATGAAAAAATATTTAAGTAAATGTTTAAATTCTTATATTGAGGCACAAGGTACAATTTTTATATATGTTTATAAACCATTCTGTATAATACTAGATGTATTGGAAAGTGAATTAGAGTCGCTTGTATTCACTTTAGTCTGTTATATTATTTTTTTCAAATGAAGTTGTACATTTTTTGTTTAAATAATAATAATAATAATAATAATAATAATAATAATAATAATAATAATAATAATAATAATAATGACATAATCAAGAATACCAAGAAAAAACAAAACAAGTATAAATGAAATATATGAAATAATACGATAACTTATCCTGCCCAAAATATGTTTTAGCCCCTATAAACATATTTTTTGACGCCTCCATTGGGCTTGAGCCCTTGTCAGCCCAATTAACGCAAGCCCTTCACATTATATTCATCATAATCCCTATTGACTGCGATGTCCGAGCACCGATTTGGAAGTCTTTATAAAACCATTTGTTATGGACTCTTTAAATTTTTGGCTCGTGGCGTGTACTCGTTATTTTACAACAAAAAGTACTGATGCTGGACATCCAGTGGACATGGTACCTACTGCCAGGTGAAAGGTAAGGTTTAAAATTTTCCAAAAGGTTGTGTTTACTTTCTTAGCCAACTCAATCAAAAACAACATATTTTTCTACTACAGAAAGGTATGTTTAAATAAAAAAAAAACTAAAAGAAACTATTTGTAGAAAATTTAAACTCTTTGGGTAATAATTAAAGACGCCAGCACGGAGAACTGATTTATCACCTGTATAGGTAATTATTCGATCACTTGGAAATATATTATAACATCAAATTTAATATGGATTCTAAATTATAAAAGAAATTATCATTACAATTCAGTTTTACATAATTTACAAAAAATGTTAACCGTATTTATTCCTATTAATCCTATTTAATAAGATCATATGACATGTTCATTTTTGGCAATTTTCTGTAATTAGTGTTTAATTTTATTTAGGATTTAGCATCATATGAGGTTATTAACTTCGAATTGTATTTTAATTTTATTGTAAACAATGATTTGAAAACCAATTTGATATTAAAAAAGTTAAGTTAAGTGATTAAATTTATAGCAAATTTTATAAAAAAAAGTCAAAATTACAATAAAAGTAATGAAACAAGGCTTTTGCATCCCAAATTAAAAATTGAGATATAGAAATTCATCGTTTGTAGTTAACCATTTAAGGTCAAACGCGTTTTATTTAAATTCCAACTGAAAATTAATTTTTTATGAAATTTAAGTTTGAAAAATGTCAACTTCATAAAATATCATTTTTAGTTAACGTTGATTTTCAAAACCTATAAAAAGGATGTCATAATTTAGACACTCTTTCATTTGAAACTTTATACAGTTCACATCGATAAATTGTTAAAAAGTCTTGACTTGTTTCGATCTAAAACTAAATGTTTTATTAATGTATATGTGTACATAACCTCAAATTTTCATAAAAAAGTGAAAGTGATTCAAAACCGATTTTTTTTTGGTGAAGTGATTCATCGACTTTTACGGAATAATAACAAATTTTGGATGTTTCAGAGAAAATAAAGTGATTGAGAAAAGAAATCCTTACTGATTTATGTTTTCAAAATATTTAATAGACAATTGATTTTAAATTTCGTAAACACACATTTCTTTACTGAACTGATGGACTTGTAGTGACAATTTTGTCAAATTTGAATTGAATTGCAGGAAATTTAAATATCAAACTAGATTATTATTATCTTTCGAATCAATTTTTTGCAGTTAGATATTTTTTATAAAAATTACATTTTGTGATTTAATACACTGAACCATACCCTGATATTTACATATGTTTATTTATATATACATTTATATATTTATTAAATTTGGCGCTTAATTTAAATATTATTTTCTTAAATAAATTCCAATGGTTTTAAACAGAATTTTAACCTTAAATTTAAGATACTTACACTTAAAAACCCACAGATTAATTCTATTATAATAGTTTTAACAATATTATTAGTTACTTTATGAAATTATTTTTTATAGAACCTAAGACAGCTTTTGACTGAATTTAGAAACTAATTATTTCCGAGCGTTCTTTGTATGAAAACTGAATCATATACAGTTTGGCAATATAAACATCAAATACAAACGCTTACAAAAAAAGAACAGTTAGCAATATAAGTACTTTTTAACTAATTTTAACTGTATCTTGACCTAGTAAAAGAACCAAACATTTAAATGTTATACTTCGAAAAATAACTGTACAAGTATGGCTAATGTACCAATTAAAAACAGTTTCTTCCTGTGTTTAAAAAAAATATTAAAGCCCGCGGAATTTATGTAACTCAGAAAGACATTAGCAATTTATTTAGACAGCTGGATATTAAAAATTGTTAATACCTGTAAATTTAATCGAGTATTTTTTTGGTTAATAAATTTTACACCTACAGAAAATTTCAATGGACTAATCAACCTCATTTTCCGGATATACTACCCAGTAAATAATAAATTTTTCGCTTTGTAGTGATCTCAAGAATAGTCAGTATTGTGTGAATAGACAATTTTATAGTTTTGTATTTGAAAATGCATAAGCTTGGACTATAAGTGCATCGTTAAAAACCTACATACGTGTGTATATCATCATACTTCAGATAAAAACACAGAAAAATAGTTATATTAAACAGTTAGGAAAACGTGCAATAAAAATTAATGGAGGTTGATGTAATGTAAAATATTAGAAGTGGTTTTACATTTATGTATGCCAAATGAAATGTATGTAAAAATAAAATTTTATAAATTGTAACTTTTTGAGCCACTCCAGCACATTGCTTTTTGAAAATTAACACAGTCTTTAAAAAAAAATTAATAGAAAAACTTGTAGTGGGATTAAAACCCGTCAAAAATAATTTATTGCCATGCGTTATTAAAAATTTTACAGTTATATTTTTTATATCGATAAAATAACTGTACAAATCCTTGAGAAAAACTATATGAACGTGATAGTAATTGAGGATTATAGATATAGTAATAGTTCAGGATTAGTGACCTTGTATTTATTTATAATTATCAGACTGTGCATATGCAATAATTTCAATGTTTTATTTACCTACATTAACTAATACTATATTATAATTATAATTTTAAAGTACTTACACCAAAAATGGTTAAGTAAATCTAATTTCATTAAAAAACAATTATATTGTCATGTGTCAGATGGAAATTAATATTTAATATTTTTTTCTTGAAAGGAAGAAAATGTCTTAAACGTATTTAATCAAAAGTTATTATTATTAATTAATTCTACTATTAATTTCGATATTGACTAAATCGAAAACGGTTAAATAAAGCATATCTTCACATTTTTTTAATTATATAGATTGTTTTGTTAAAAAAAATATGCAAAAATTTGCTCAAAAATTACTACTACTCTTACTACTCAAAACTCAAAACTTAATGAGTGCCCTGTACAAGAACCTGTAATTATGGTGGAAAACAAACCTTTTCAAAACAAGTCGGCTGTTATGATAGAAACGTTTTATATAATAATTCAAATATTATCTAATACAAAGTACTTTTAATGGTATTTAATACATATTAACTATTTGCAATTTAATTTAACTAAAATGAGCAATTAGTTCAATTATTTTGATATTCGATAAAAAAACGAATGTCGTATTTGAAGGCAAAAAGGTTTTTATGAACCTAACAGTAAAACAAGCATTTTACATTTCTATACTTCAACAAAAAAATGTGAAAAATTACGTCAACATAGAGCAATATCTGACAAAACAAATGTAGTCATAAAAACAAAAAAATTCTGTCTATCTATATTTCAATTAATAAGGAAAATGGAGATGAAAGGAAATTATACGTGAAACAGTAACAAATGTTAATCAAAAAAAGCTTTTCTCGCTTATTACCACAAAAGCAACTTTCATTCTATAATGTGAAATTTTTTTTTCTATCTAATTAATAAAATAAGTATAAACAAACTGTAAAATATTAAGTCAACTTCTAGCAACATTGCAAATTGAAGAGTGTTTTATTATTTTTTTAATTTTATACTTTTTTTTAAACACACGGTACAATAGTAATTTTCTAGAAAATCGGAAGAAATGAATACCATCATAAAACAAAAAAAATATAACAAAGATAAAGCTGAAACAGTTTGTTAACCAAAAAAAGATTCTCTCCTCCTTTAAAAAAATTTTGTTAGAACTCCTTTTTTTTGGAATTTTACACAATATTTTAAACAATTTTATAGAAAATGTAAACGATTTTACTGTAGAAAATATTTATTGCTATGCGTTATTAAAAATTTGAACGATATATTTTTTTTACAAAATATATTTGTAATCTATTTACACAAAAAACTTTCAAATACAAAAATGGTTTTCTCAATCTAACACTAAAAAAAGTATTTGGCATATTTATAAATCCGCAACAAAATTATGTTATTATAAGCAATGATCAAATTACAAATTAGTATTATATATATATATATATAAGTATTTTATTATTTTTAAAGTTAAAATGACTTAAAGTTTGACGAGGTGAAATGTTTTTTTATTCTACTAGTTTCGTTTAAAAAAAAAACATCAGATCCTATAACATGGATAAAAAGAAGTTATATAAAATAACTAAAAAAAATAAGGAGATGTACCTAAAATGTTAAAAGAAAAAGTCTTCTCTTTAAAAAAAAAACTGGAGTTCACAAATTATCTTGTGATTCTTGTAATAGTGTTCTAGAATTCGTGAACATTTTAGAGATTACATCCGCAATAAATTTTAATTTTCTTTCAATTACGTTGTCTTTTACCCCTTAATAAATATATTATGAACCTTAACAGAATTTTTAATAATTACATTTTTTTGTATCTTGTTTAATTTTATTAATTAGTAAATTTTTGTCTTTGTCTAAATTCAATTTTATTTATTTTTTTATATTTACCAATTATTTATAAATCATATTTCTAGTCAATTCTGATTTTTTATTTTATATGACTTTTCGTTTTAAGATGTCTAGGTAATAAATACCATATCTTTAAACTTTTTCTCTCATAAATGGATAACTTTTGATTAATTTTTTATTTTACATTATTGCATAATATAAGTCTTAATTGTCTAAATTTAAATTTGTTTTAACCTTTAAAAAATTTTATTCTTAAATAAATGTTGTCACATAAGACATATTTTAATTTTATTCAAGCAATATGTAAGTATATCTCCTTATTTTTATGAATTATTTTGTACACTCATGGACAAAAATAACGAATATTTTTAAATTTCTATAATTTTTTGAAAAAATAAATTTTAATGAACGAAGGCAATTAAACACTTTATACTAGAAAGAGCAGTTTACTTTACAATTTTTTAGTGAACATTAATAAAGTTTTAAGAAATGAACGTTATCAAAAAAGAGAATGGTAAATGTTACGAAAATTAAGAATATTTTCATTGAACTTTACCACTATAATAATGGCAAAATGTTTTGAATAACGAAGAGTATATTGTGTTAATTTAAAATTTTCTTTATTACCGCATTAAGGTCTGGCGATAATTTTTAACCGAAACTAGTAACCACTTTTATATTTAAAACCATGTTAAAAAAAATGAATGTGACAAGATTTTGAGTAATTTAAATTCTGTATTTACAAGCCACACAGGAATTAATGGATTACTTTTTATGAGTTGTATGTGTTTTTCGGAATGACGGATTTGCAAAAATAGAATAGAAAAATAAGGAAAATCAGCACAACTTCGTACATGCTCCAGTTAGACGAGGCGCTCACACGAGCCGGGCATCTGCGAAAAAGTTCAGTGGCAAGGCTCAGCCGATGATGTGAGTGGGTCAGGGCTGGAGTGGCGGCGCCCCGACGCCGGACGCCCCCACTCCGACGCCGCCGTCGGCGCACCGACCCATCGCCCATTTAAACAGAGCGCCGGCCGCCCAGCAACTCATTCTACGCCACTCGCTCTTACGTTGTTTTCTAACCGCGCTGCTCAGTGCGAAATCTCACCTTACCGATTTTAAGCAGCATGTTTGGAGGTCTTGACCCCACTGGGCTCTATTGACAACAAACGCATCGGGCTCATTTTTCTCTTTCATTATTTCGAATATTTTTTTGAACTTCGATAGACTCGCCACGATGGACGGAGGTAAACAACTGGACCCTACCGGACAGTACTAGTGTGTGACAGTTCGTATTTTTCGAAAATTATACAAAAAAGACTTTACGATGACGAAAATTGGAGGCAAGGGATTGGATCCCACCGGATTATACTGATTCGAGAATGTGGCCCCATCGGGACAATGGTGGCCGACAGACTCCAAGCTGCCGCCGCAAAAGACTTTTGTAAGTACCTTTTTCTCTATTCTAATCGAATAATTTTGACACCAGATACAACAGCCTTTTTTCTCGCGGAAATTAGAATTCCTCAATTTCTTCAGTGGAGATACGGCGAGAGTCGGTTTCGGTTTCGATTCGAGTTATTGAGTTAATTTGTTATTGCGCACCGAAATAATGTTAGAACTTCCGCATATTAGCTCTGGCATCGGTTATTGACCGAAAGTTTTGCGCCCACTCTGACTCTGAAACCCCCGCAATTTCATAACTCTCGGCATATGCAACCTCAAGTCTCACCGAGAAATGCAAATACACTCCTCGAATACTTAATTCTTTTCGGTGTGAACTTCCTGATGCCTCTCAATCTTTTTTTATTTGTTTACGTGTGGCGATTTTAATTCGGTGATGATTGTTGGAAATTTTCGAATGCGACTCACATCGTTCCCGAAATAAACGAAGTCGGCACAGCTGATTGACCCCCGGATCATTGACACTTGAAGGAAATATTTACGGGTTTAACCTACAAATTGAGATCGAGTCGAGCCCTTTTTAGCGGGTGCATCGACCTTGACAATTTCTATAACGTGCGTATCACTTTATTTATTTATTTATCTAGCAAAGTTTGTTGCTCTGCGGTTTGAAGCGTATTGACCTTAAAGTTAAACCAGCCTAGCTAGTCCAGTTTTTGTGGACGATATTTTAAGAAAATCGTATAACCCGAGTTGTGGGTGATCGAATCTCCGGCCGAAATTTATTCAAAGGTCAAAAACAACTTCAACAATGATGTTATACTAGTTTTCTCGCGAATTAGACGCCCGCTTCCGTGTTGCAAACGATCAAGGTCGCTCAGTTGAGCCTCTATGAAATTTCGATTTGTTATTCTTAATTTTTTTTTTCTGACCAATATTTTCTATTGAAATAATTCTAATAAAGTGTATGGCTGCATCTGTTCTGGTCGCGGCGTGACCTTGCAACAGAATTCCTCAAAAACAAGGCTAAATGTGGTGTTGCAATTAACAAGGCTGAATAGAATAGAATAATCGAGCTAAGGTTGTTACAATCGCTTATTATAAAAGAGCATGATTTTTTATTTTCTTTTTCGTATTTTTTTTTCAGATTGTGATCGACCGAAAAACAGATTAACATCTCACTGCCACACAAGTTACCGTTGATTCTTTTTGTCCACCCAATAATTCTGGATATTTGAAGACTGATGTTTGTTGTTTTTTATTACTTTTAAGATTGTTTTTTATTAAATTATATGTAGGTTAAGTTCCTCGAGAACACCATCTATTATAATTTATAGAGCGCGAATTACTGCGACATTTCTAAATTATCAGAGGCGGAGTGAGGAAGATAATGTCGAATCATTCTGGAATATAACAGTTGTAATGAAATATGCAACACACCAATATCTATTAAACATTAAAACAATATTAAGATACCCGTAAATAAGATTTAGAATATGGAAAATAGTACTGCTGCGGTTTTGGATTGTCGCAGTAAACCGCGTTTACTGATTATAATGTATGTTTCTCTTATATTGTTGTATATATAAGACAATATGTCCAAATGTATATGTTTCCATCCCATGCTTTATATACTACTTTTTTTTGAATAAATATTTTTTATATTAATTTCGCTTTTTTTTACATTGCGCTATTTGTATAAAAAAAAATGTGTTAATTTAAATAAATAATAGTATTATTACACGTGATCAACAAAAAACTATTTAAAGATCTTTTGGCTTGTTCATACGAGTTCATTTGTATTCTATAAAAAAATATTCTAGCAATGCTTGAAAATGGAATATAAATTTGATAAATTCCGAAAATATTCGTCACTAAATTTAAATAAAGAATTGTGAGAAAATATAGACTCCATAATTTTCAATTTTTGAAATTTGAAAATTACAAATTTTTTGGATAAATATTTTTTATATTAACCTCTCAATTTTTTACATTTCGTTTCTTTATATTGAAAAAAAATGCTAATGTGTATCTAACAAATTTAAATAAATAGTATTATATTATACGTAATCACAAAATAAATAATTTAAAGATATTTTTATTCTCTAAAAACAAATTTTTTCCAAAAACTCTATTTCAATTTTATAAAATGCTTGAAAGTAACATATAAATTTTATAAACACCAAAACTAAAAAATTGCAAGAAAGTATAGACTTTCACAGTTTTCAATTTTTGGATCATTTGAATAAAAAAATTTTATATTAATCTCTCATTTTTTACATTTTTACAAAAAAAATGATCGAAATTTGGAAAACCTTTTTATCCAATAAAGAATTATTTTTCCCAAATAGTAAACCTGTAATTCACTATTGGATAATGAAGTTATTATTTAATATATATAATCTAAAGCTTAAAGCACAAATATAAAGTTATATAAACATAAAAAAACACGAAGCAGCAAATATTACTTCTTTAAACATTATAAACCAATATTTTGTTCATTTTTAAGTTACACATATACAAAAATAATGAGTAATAATTACAGTGTAAATGACGTTTACGGCACGAACTGTGAACAAGGGTCGTAAATCATTTATAATGGTCATCATTATATGCCTGTTGAATAATATATATTGAAAATAACATTTTACAAGTCGAAAATGGAAATTTATTATAAAAAATTAGGGCTTCTTAATATTTCGACAATACAAAATAATTAATTAATATTTTAATGACGAATTCTTTAAAAAAAATAATTTCCAGAAAAAAAATTCGACGTCTAAAGGTCACATGAAAAATGAAGAAGAAAAACAGAAATTCAAAAAAGTCGAATAATACCAGATACAGATATTACCATAATATTTTAACAATAAAAAATAAGTAGAGTTATTTATTAAACCTGACATCTCCAGTAGTTCAAAATCTTGAAAAAAAAATTATTTTTTGTTAAATACATTTTATTACAATTTCCAAAAGACTATTTTGAATATTTTGTACTAAGCAAAAGAAAATATTAGTATTACAAATAAACAAGTTTCCGAATCTTTTAAACCTCTAAAATGAACGATTTATTTAGTTTTAGAATTCTTCCACCGCCACTGTTTATTTCCTTAAGTACTATTCGACTCGACCTCCATCTGGCAAAAAATTAGTGTAAAAGTAAACAATTTGTGCAAATAGCCTGTCTGAGGTAAATGATGTCTTTGAACGTTAGCACTAATGTATTCTTAACTCTTTAATTTCATCAGCTGATTTGGAATTAGCACTCAGGTAGGTGACCTAAGCGAAATTTGATGACTTGATTTATTGTTGTAGATAGAAAGGATCATGTAATTTGCCAGAGAAAGATGTTTCGGATTATAATTTATACTAGATAAAAATTTTGGCTAGGATTATATTGTTATCTATAAAGGAACAGAGCCGTAGATAACAAATATTCAAATGGGATTTAAATATATGTCATGTTTTTTTTTACATTGAGGTAAAACAATGTGAAATAAATAAGAAGAGAAAAGCCTTACATAATTGGAAAAAGCATATATGGTAGAAATTTGTATTAAAAAACTTTACTCCAGAATCAATATGTTGAAATATCATCGAAAAAAACTTCAAAAACGACTCTGATATGAAACAAATGCAGCTTAACATTAAAAGTTTAACGTTGGTTGAATCTTAGCTAAGAAAACCATCATCTTGGTTTAAAAACTTAGTTATGAAAAGCTTTACTCAGAGTTGAAAATGTTTGAACAATTATTGAGAACATTTGACGTTGGTTGGAATCTTAGGTAAAAAAAGCTTAAAGTTTATATTGAAAAAGCATTAAAACTAAATATCTTTTTCCATTTTCTAAATTTAGTTAAGGAAAGCTAACTGTGGAGGTGAAAAAAGTGAAAAAGCTTAACTTAACATAAAAAAGCACCATTTTGCCATAAAAAACTTGATTAAGAAAAGCTTAACTATAAAGTTGGAATTGCTTGAACAATCATTGAGAAAAATTGGCTTAACAATAACAATAGTTTAAAGTTGGTTAAAATCTTAGTTAAAAAAGTTTCGCTCCTTTTTCATTTGAAAAAGCTTCAATTTAGCTTAAAAAACTTTTTTAAAGAAAGCTTAAATAGAAAGTTGAAATTGCTTGAAGAATTATTGAGAAATCTGAAGCTTAACACTAAAACAGTTTGATGTTGGTTGGAATTTTAGCTAAAAAAGCTTGAAGTATATATTAAAAAACTTCTTACTTTCTGAATGAAAATGTTTCATTTTGGCTTAACAAACTTGGTTAAGAGAAGAAAAAATTACTAACAAAAAAGCTGATTCTTAACACAAACAATAGTTTGACGTCTAGAATCTTAGTTAAAAAAAGCTTCACAACTAGTTAACTTGAAAAAGCTCCTTCTTAGCTTAAAAAACTTTATAAATACAACCTTTACTACAAAGTTAAAAATGCTTGAAAAATTATTAAGAAAAACTGAAGCTTTTAATTATACAAATATTTAGTTTATACTGAAAAAGCTTCACACTTACTTTACTTGAAACGATAAATTTTAGCTTGCACACTTAGTCAAGAAAAGCTTTATTAGATAGTTAAAAATTCTTGAAGAATTATCGAGAAAAGCTGAAGCTTAATATAAATAATTTAACGTTGGTTGAAATATTAGATAGAAAAATGTTAAATTTTATAATAAGAAACTTCACACTTACTAAATCTGAAAACTTGATCTTCGCCTAAAAAACTTGAAACTGTTAAGAAAAGCTTTTCTAGAGAGTTGAAAATGTCTATATAACATTAAGAAAATCTGAATTGTAACTTTGGTGCGAAATAAATGAAGCTTAGTATTAATTAAAAACAGACAGAATTTTAATTTCAAAAGCTTCATACCTACTTCATTAGAAGGAGTATTTATCTTAGCTAAAAAAATTTGAAACTTAGTTAAAACATTTCAATGCCTGAAATATTAAAAAAAAACCGGAAGTGTAAGATTAATATTAATAATATGGATCATCGGTTGAATTTTATATTTCAATTTATGTAATTTATCTTGGCTTGAAAGAAAATTACCTTAACTAAAAAGGTTTTCTGAATTGAAAATGCTTGTAAAATGTTAAAAATGAGCTAAATAACTTATTAAAACAAGTTTTACAAAGTAAAAGCGTAAATGCTAATAAATTTCAAGTCAAGTTGTAAGCCGAACAAATCAATAGTAACAAAAATATCGCTAATATAAACTACTAGGAAACTACAAACTTACATAACTATTTCCTCATTTTAAAAGCACCGATGAATCATTCAAAATTTCATTGATGAAATATACTTAACGTAAATTTCTGTGAATTACTGTTTACAAACAATTTTTAAGGTGACATAATTAGTAAGACTCGTTTCAAATCGATTAAATAATGCAAGTAGGTTTATATCCTTTTGGTGGGTTTTCCAAATCGCATACATAATCAGGAAGCGGATATAAGTTTAAAATACTACGATAGAATCTATCAAATTTTCGTTCTCTCTGTTCTATTAACTATGTCTACATAGATTTTTTTTATAATTTACATTGTTCCCTATTTTTATGCATCTCTAGATTTTTAGAAGCATCGATATAATATAATTTTATGACAACAACAAGGCATTGTTCGCATTCCGAACATATTGCATTGGAGTTGCACATTATGATTATGTTCCTTTATATGTATATGAAGTAATAAACCCCATTTTTGTGAAAATTGTAAATTATTGATACCGTTTATAGCGAATTGTTCTACAGGTTTCCTTGCAATTGAATTTTTAATACTGACATTTTTTATTTGTGTATTTAATTGAGTCATTGAAAATACTAAGAAGGATACTGGATGAGCAAAAAATGGATAAAAATGATCATAGATTATATTTGAAGAATTTTGATTTGTTTTCTTGTTTAACCGTTCAGCATTTTTTTTTGTCATATTATCGTCACTATAATATTTTGCTGAAGGTCACTAATGAACTTATACATACAGTAACGGAATTTATGTCATATCTGATGAAGGTTTAAAAAATATGTAAATATTTTTCTGTATTACATCATTAAATCTGAATTTTAAAATAAATTACTAGTACAAATTGAGTTTTGCATAAATTATAACAAATTTAGAATATTATTCAAAAGCAGAGTGTTTCTGAAGAAACTTAAAATTCACGAGCCCATATATAAAAAATGTATACCATTAATGTTTAATTTATGTATCAATCAAAATTACTTTGTTTTTATTGATAAATTTTATATTCAAAATGAAGGATTGCCAATAGGTAGTTCAAAATCACCAATTATGGCAAATATTTTTATGAATAATTTGAAACAAAAAATTTTCTTTTAATATTTATTATGGATAAAATCCACAAAATACGAGTTGAAACAATTAATTTAAAATTAAAAGAAATTTGTTTAAAAATCCTAATTAGTAATTTTACAAGGTATTTTTTTTTTTACGCGGAGAAATTGAATGCCAGGAAATTTTGTATTGAGGCAATTTTATATTTTATACGAGGGGATAAATATCTGCGGGGTTATTGTCGGTGATTTTTGTTTGAGGATTTTGTGTGCAGGGGGTAAGTGTCCTAGAAGTATCTGATTTATACTTTGCATTTATTTAAAACCAAATTTAAATTTGAAATTAGTGGGTTCTTATTAGTTTATTTAAATCACTGTTTTGCAATTACAAATAATCATTTATGTAAAACAATTTTATGTTGATTTAATATCCAGTGTAAGGTATTTATTTATTTTTTACTTGACCCAAAATATTTTACAACTAAAATCTAAAATTAAAATTATTATATATTACAATACATACATAGAAATTCCTAGTAGCAACGCCATTAGGGTGCACCGCAAGGAAACGATCTGGGTCCATCATTAATTAATGTTTCCATCAATGATAATACAATTTTAATATCTTGGAATATTTACTATAATAAAAATATTAATATATCATATAATTCTAGCGATTGTGAATATATTAATAAAAATTTTAATAGAATTTTATTTACTAATATTTCAAGTAGTGATATGTTTCAATTGTGAGTGTACTAAACCCTTATCGATATGTTTTGTACACGCATAAAAACCCATTATCTACCCGAATTCCTTGCGTAGTATTTCTTCCATTTAAGGAAATGAGCGCACACATGGGTCTTATGGGATGGAAAAAAATGGAAACGCGCGTGCCCATATACAATGCCTATGCCAGATTCGGCCGCTCTTGATGATACGACTATGAATTATTTATCAACCTTAAAAATTACCATCTACAACTTTTTGTTTTCTGATCCACTACATCCCGTCCACGTGCTCCTTCATACTGACCGGAATTCTAAACACCCTGTCTAAAATTTTTGTGTTTACAGTGCTGTAACTAAAATAGACTTCTTCAAACATGTTGAGTGAAAAGAGAAATATTGATGCATCTTTTAAACACATGTAAGTATATTTTTATATGGTGATTAGCCTCGTATTATGTGTATTATCGGTTACTGTGAAAATAATGGATTTTATTATAATTTTACTTGGATATTAATATAATAATAAAATCAATATCGTTCTGTTACCAAGGTCTGTTCACAAAGAGTATTACTAAATTTTCTGTTTGGCGTTTCGCGCCTCTAAACCCACCCTCAGCTATTTTAAATAATAACAATTACTGATAAAAAAGTTATCTGAAAAACCAAAATAACAAGAAGGTGGTAAAATACCCACCACCAAAAGAATGAAAATATTATGGGCATTAAAGTCGGGACAATAATTTTAGCTGTATATGCGGTCTTTAGGCGCTACTCTTGTACTAGCTAAACCAAGCTAGAAAATGCGGGTAGCTAAATCTATAGGTTGGAACTTGATTCTGACAACATTTTCGGTTTTTTCAGTTCAAATTCTATAAGAAAAGGATGTATTGTGTTTTTAAAACGAAAAATAAATATATTAATACAATTTCAAATAAATGTTAATACTTTGAGAAATCGAAATTTTTCGAGATCATATAAAAATATTTATTTTTTGTTTTAAAAGTAGCAAACATCTTTTTCCTACAGATTTTGACCTGAAAAAACCGAAAATGGTAAGAGAATGAAGACCCGAGAACAGTTTTAGTTCCCCGCATTTTCTGATTACAAAAAGTCAAAATATGAGGCCAGATAGGTGAATTTTTAGTTATTCGGAAAAAAAAACATTATGAAACTCTGGGTACAGTTAGAAGCACCAAATTTTATAGTAACGCTTAAAAAGATTTTGTCTGTATACAAACAAATTAAAGAGTAGTTAAATCTAAAGAAACGACTCTGACATGTTTCCAAAGATAACGATTTTTTCGACGATTTTTTTAACCGGAATTCTATATACGAGTCTCGACTCTACCTAAAATAATGATTAGATCGTCCTAAAATTTCAATATCAATAGGTCCAAATCAGTAAGTATACCTAATTTCAACCGAATCGAAGTGATTTTGTAAGAAGGGGGTTTTTCGTGATTCTAAAACGAAAAATAAAGATATTAATATTACCTCGAAAAAATCTTATTTTTTGTTTTAGAAGAACCAAAAATTTTGACCTATGTAGAAATATGTCTGAGAAGTTTCCTTAGACAAACTAAAAAGTAAGCTAAATGATAATAACTTTGTTAATTCTATCATGAACTTTAATAAATATGGTAATTCGATTTGGCGACCCATTAAATCTTCAAAAAAGCCCATAACAGTAACACCTGCTGAACAACCATAAGTGAATGGACAAGAAATAACCTGGAACAAACTAATTTATTTGCAGAATATTTACATATGTAGGTCAACTCAACAGGCCAAAATGGCCTAAGGCTTCAATTGTAGTTTTCCATCCCTTCTAATCTTCAGCTAGTTTTTTCTAGTTCTAAATATGTGGTTCCATCAGATCCTGCTTCACTGAATCCATCCATTTCCTCTTTGGTCAGCCCGTTTTTTCTTTTCGTGTTTGTTATTTTTTTCTTCGGGTAGTCTTGCTATAAGTTCCAGAGAGTGTGTTTTGGCATTTTTGCACATTATTTATTTTACTTTCTCAGCATCCGAACCCTACTAGAGACAAGAGACTGAAAAGAAATTGGCCAAGTGATCTTATGCGAGTTCTTCTTCGCTTAAGAAACCGCTATCAAGATATGTGAGGATTTCATGTTAAGATTCCATGTATTCCATGTACTATTCGGTTTTATTCGTATGTAAAACAATGTATACGTTTTCGTCAATGATTTCCATCAAACAAATATTGGCGATTCGTGATTTTATACGTATGAAGCCGTCTTCCTAACCTAATTAATACCCTCGCCCAATTAACCTCTTTATTAGGTAAATAATGGAAGACTCGATCCAAACAAGTCACAATAACTAATTAAAACTAAATATGTTATTTTATAATATTTTTATAAATCATCTGGTCGATATTCCCATTGTTTGTTGCCATAAAATGCACCCAGCACAGAATTGGTAGCGATCTGACAGCCAAGTCAAGTTGGATTTTAATTTTTTTTTTCTTTAGCAAATTCTCATGCGGTTTTCTATCCATGGAAGGTAGTTGCCATTTATAGAAATCGAACAATATTTTTATGGCGATAAATCTGAATTTATTATATCTCACTCACTTCTATAAATGATTATTTTTTCAAGGGTTTGCCTTATAATAACGTGAAGAAATCTTAGGTTTTGTAGTCTTGTTCTGTAAAAGTACAATGGCATTTAATTAAAAAATAATGCTAACAAATGGTGTGTTTGTTATGATAGGCGAGGGTTGTCGAATTATAGTTATTATTATTTATTTGTGATATGAATTTCTAAATTGCATTTTCCCTAAAAATATTTTTTAAATCCTGTAGCGAAGAAAATCTAATAGTTAATTCTGTAACAAAGTTATAATGAAAATTCAATGCGAGTGGATACTATTTTCGAGTTAAAAAAAAGGAACTATCAACTTTTCACATGCAGATTAAGTGCTTATATGACGTACTGCCATTAATTCAGTACAGTTTTTACACTTTTCAATTTTTTATGTCAGAAAACCTGGGAAAATTTTGGTAACAAATTAGAAAGGGATAGTAGAAGTAATCGAAAGTTATTGTAAAAAAATGTAATAATGAGAAATTGGGAAAGTTGATAATTAAAAAGGTGGAAAAATTGACAAAAATAGCAGGAATCGTGGAATAATGGCGGGAAAATTTTCAGAAATTACTTAACGAAAGGCTAAATACATAACAGAAACTGAAAGATGATAAAACTAATGACCAGTTAACTAAGAATACGGAAAATGACAGCAAAACATTTGAAGAGTTGTTAGAAGTCGTAAAAGAATGTTTAAAAATATGGAAGAAGAGGGAGCTGGTTTGCTATAAAGTCTAGTAAGAGGAATAAATATTTAAAGATGGGGAAATTAGATTAATTTTACCTGTATTCAAGAAATGAGACAATAAAAACTACAATAACTATAGAGGTACAACTTTAGTTAATACTATAATGAAGTTAGATGAGCAGATAATAGAGAATGGACTGAAAATCAACGTTAGACGAAGAATACAGAGGATTCGTAAAGATAAAAGTACCCAGGATCATACTTTTACCATTAAAGAAATTATAAATAGAAAATTAGTAAGATTTAAACAAATTTAGAAAGAATAAATAACTCAGATTGTGTATTTGTAGATAATATTGTAATAATCGCTGAAAGTGAAAAAGATTTAGAAGTTAATATCACAATTTAGAATTAAATGCTAACAAAGAATAGAAAGATTATGAATAAATCAAAAACAAAAATTATGGCGGTAGCAGCAGATAAGAAAGATATGCAAACTAGCTTGGAATAGAAACAAATCGATATTTTTGGACTGATCTTAATAGAAGAATAGAAAAGCCAAACAAAGTATCAAAGTCAATTAGAAGATGTCTTCTAAACATGGAAGAAGATTTGAAATTGGTACACCGACAAAAATTGTTTCTTGTATTGAATATCAATGTCGTCAAATAACGTTACTAAAATTTATAAGAATAGTAAAGGACTCTGTAGAACCTAAATTGAAGTGATATTAATTAATATGATGTTTGTTTTTCACCCGAAATTAATAATAGAATAAAAGAAAATACACAGTTTGTGAAGTTGAAGGGTCGATCGAAAGAAATCCCTACGTTATCGTTTTCAACATCGATTCCATAGTGATGCACGTGTTCAGAGCAGCCACTGCATGCCGAACCATATTTGACATTTGATAGCCGGCTCAAAACCGCATTTACTAATTTGGAATCGAACCAACTTTGATACACATTCCACATTTGGTACCAAATGAGAACAATAAAAGGGTTAAGAACACGACGGCCACCGACTATAAAAGGGATGATTGTAAATCCGATCGCATTTTTACTCTTCGCCAAGTTCTTTGTGTCAATCGACTTAGATTTGTGCCGGATTTATTACACCCAAAGCGGTTTTTGATTATCACGATTTTTAAGTCAGTGTTGTTTATTGTTAAACTGGCATATATTTGTCGATAATAGACCTAGAAAAGATAATATAAAAATATAATTAAAATAAAGATCGGAAAGTAATAAATATCGTTTTTCCGACATTCGGGCCTGAGATCCCATGTTCGAATCCTGGAGTGGGCATGGATGTTTGTGAATGTACCACATATTATAATTTAATCTCACATTGCCTGGCCAGTTGGTCACGAAGAAAAGCATCAATAAAAAACCAACAAAAAGAAATACTTTTTGCGGATGCCCTTATTTAGTCGTCATTTATCAGCTGATTTCTTACTTCAAGGTCGTGTAAATAATTAATTATGGTAAAAGTACTTGCTCCCTTTATGAATAATTAAAAACATTTTTTGTTAGCCGTTTTGTGTGAAATGGAAACCAAGTACCAAAATAGTTTCACATAAGTAATTGCATGCTTTTTGACTTTTGATAGATTCAAGTATAGACCTAATAATTTTGATCTTTCCGACACTTACCGATCAGAAAGATCAACAACAGACAATGACATGTTAATGGAAGAAATTGAGGTAAATTCACTAACGAGGAAATCTAAACAGTTTTCGTCAACCTTGGTCAATAATCCAAGAACATCAGAATTAAATTAAGAAAGTACGCAGAGCAAGTATTTGAGTTCCACATATTCTGTCAAAATAATACAAAGTAAATCGATCCACCACGTGGGTTTTTTGATCCCTTAATCACTGGAGATGAAAAATGGGTGGTTCTTCCAAAAAATTGCCAGAATTTAGTGCAAAACCAGGTATACTCCCTAAAAACAAGCTCTTGGTGTTTGGTGGAATATTCATGGAAATAGTGTCCAGTGATTATTAACAGGAAAAACATAATGCAACACAACATTGCAATATAAACACTGTGGTTATAGTAAATAAATTGAGATTAAAAATTTGCTCAGAAGATACCAAAAGGTTGTTAATAATGAGGGGAACTATGTAACTAATTAATAATAAAAATTAATGTTTGAATTAAAAAAAATACTTTCCGGTTGTAATGAGAAAAAATCCATTTCTTTACAAAAGACGTCGACAAAAAGACAAGCGAAGATTAAAGATTTCGAAAGAAGGATTAAGAGTGAAAACAATAGTTCCTAGGTAAAGAGAAATGGAAAATGAACATTATCAGTAATAAGACCTAAGAGAAAAAAATTAAAGAAAATATAATAAGGCAGATGGCTAGGATATGTTTGTCATATGAAAAATTGACTCACCAAAAGAATTTATGAAGCAAAAGTGTTAGGAAATAATACAATAGGAAGAAAAAGCATACCTTGAATGAGGGAGTAAAAATACAATGGAATGGTATAAAAGAAAAAACCCAAGATAAAATAAATGAAGGAAATTATACAAGAAACCAAACTAAACAAAGCAAAAGCCAGCCTTACAACGAAATTTAGAAATGCTCTAAATTAAGAATAATAAAAAAAGCCCTCGCAAGTCTAAATTTAACTGAAGCTTTAGAATGTTTGTAATATTCAAAAGTGAAAAAAAAATTATCAAAAAATTTTGAAAAGAATATAAGATCATAGAAAAATAATAAATATGTACGTAAAAACAGCAGATAAATACATAAATGAAAGTAGAAGATCATTCATGAAAACTTTTATCCAAGCTTTATAACACAATGACATTTCCGATTAAATCGAAAGTAAAACTGAAATGCATTGCTATAAACTAAAAAAGATAATCTGGATCTAATAAACATGAAGATGTTAAACTAATTTTAAAAAAGTTAAAATAGAATTAAGAGCAATTTAACTTTAAGTAAAAAAGTGTTACTTTTATAAATTTCACACATAGTCTTGTACTATTTTTAAATCCAAAGAACATAACAATAATTATACAACACCAATAGGTAAAAATATGCAATTACTTAACAGTCAGGTAGTGAACACCCTGCAATTATGTCATCGATTCCAAATGCCATAAACGGACTTTGTATAATGCGGCCATTATGGGAATTTAAATGTATAATAAAACATTATCGAAGGTCATTATTACATAAAATATTCAATATAGGGATTTAAGAAAAAAAATTAACTAAGTAAGGCCTGAGTTAGAGAATATTAAGAGAAACAGTTCAAAACAATGATGGACTTACTAGTTTTATCGATAAGGAGAAATTACAAAAAATATTAAATGGATATCCTAAGTCCATCAAATAACTTTTATTGTTTTATCTAGTAGCAAATTAATTTAAAAAAAATGAGCAAGAATTATGCAAAACTTTTCCAGGATAATTTTAAAAATTCTGAATGACGCAATTTAATAATATTTTTTACGTATATACCATATAAAGATGTGGTTAATTAATCCATTATACTTAATTAGTTATATTAATATTTTCAAGGATAATTAAGTAAATGTTTACCCTTTTCAAACCATTCGTTGTAATATTTCAGTGATTGCATTTGTTATGTTTCCTTATTACTCCACTAAGATTCTTCAGTTTTATTTCAATCGAAAACAAACAAGGGTAAAAATGTTTTAAAATATTCATGTTATTGAAGGTAAATATATTATAGAAATGTAGAATTTATTTGTTCAGACAGGTCCCTGTACCAAAAATGTACCTGATGCAGACACAAAAAGGAAAAGTGAACACCAATAACAAACTATTTTTGTGAATCGTTCCAAAATTGTTTATATAACAAATATATAAATATATAAATTAAATCGTTTACAGGTAGTATTTTTTTATATATTTTTGAAGCTTACGTATTTTTATAAAAAATATTTTTTCGTAGAAGTAATAGATATATATTGTATAAGTTGGCATATTTGCAAATCAGTTGACAATTGAGATATTAAAAAAAATCCAAAATATTAACCAACAAGTCTTTTGAAAATAATAAATTTTCACTGTGTTGAATATACACAGGTATTATGGCAATCCTGTCTAGTTTCTAGACGTTGACAAGATTTTCTATAAATATTTTCAACCGCACTCTTCACATCAAATGGAGCATTTGCTTCTTAATGCATGCATAAATAAGCGGATATTTGTTCTTCATATAATTAGTCTGGAATTTCTTCAACAAGACTCGATTTGTTGAAGAAGTAAATTAGATTCATGCATGCCGTGTTATGATATGACGCTTTATTTAGCCTTCCGAAGGAATTTGGCCCTTTTAAATATTTTCCATTTTATAAACTAATGTAGTGGAAAAGCTCGATTAACCACAACGTTAATACATCCGCTTTTAACTGATTAAAATACTTACAGATCGATATGACCTAATTAGTGATCACAATATCGATAAGACTTGGAACTTTGGAAGCAAAGGTAGACTGCGTTTAGTTTTTGTGATGATCTTCGAGTTTTTCTTAGTATAAAGTTAATTCTTGTCCAGGGTCTCATATTCTCAGTTGTATCTAATATTTTCCCCTCTTAAGCAGGGTCCACACTTTCTTTCGATGAAAATATTTTTGCTGCGAATAATTTAATTTTCATGCAAAATACAAGAATATTACCATCACTGTTATCATAATTGTATTTTTCTATTTACATTTATTTCGATTCATTTATTTAGTATAAAATTATTTTTTTATAAAATTTAATATGGAGATGGACGAAGAATTACAACAATACGGGAACCAAACTTTGTTACCAGCAATGACCAACTCCTGAATTTCTATTGTTGTTTTGAATGTATCTGTTATTATTGGATCAACCATTTCCTCTAATAATTGCAATTGCAACAATAATGAGTATTCGAACCAAGTAAACTAACAAGAAAAATATATGAAACAAGAAATAGCATAAAAAAGTGGAAAAGTAGACCACGAAAAAAATAATTACAGTAAATAGTAGAAAGTCGGGAAAAACAGGAGAGAAGACATTGGAAGAGATGTTGATATGGAGAAGACAAGTATGAAAAAGATGGAGTGAACGAAAGAAATGACTAACTCAATTTCGACAACGGAAATGCTAAATGGAAGGGACAAAAGCAAGATAGAAAGTTTTATAAAAATAATGGTTGACTTTTACTTGCAGTAGCAAGCAGTAGCTGTACAAAGTTCTGAAATAATGAAGGAAGACTAACATATGAATCTTTTGTTGCTAGAAATCATTTCCAATTTTTCCTTCACAAATATACATTCTCTAAATATACTGTTTTTCAACTTTTTCATCTAGACTTAAAATTGTCAACCTTCATGCAATCTGTGTTTTTACAGATCTATCTTTATATATATAACCATCTTTACTTTTTTTGGGTTGGTCTGCTTTTTTTTCTGTGTTTTTATTCTTCAAATAAACTGTTCCAAATCCAAATTCTTTGTTAATTGGATTAAAATTTATGCAACCACCCTGTATTATAAATAAAAAGCTTCCAATTGTTTATTTATAAAATCGCTTGTATCAATAAATATCTTCTTTATAGCTTCATTGCCAAGCTAGTGTAATAAATCTAGACCACGATGTCGAGAACAATTAAAAACTGGCTGTTTGAAAAACATATGTTTCTATTTCAATCATAAGTTCCATATAGAGCTTAATATCCTGATATTTTCATGTTAATGACGATTTCTAAGAATGAGACAATGCATAGATTTGTTCGCCATAAAAATTCGTGTTCTGATTTTAAATAGGTTCTGGTTGTATTATAGGACCAAATTAGGATAACCAGATTCTGATTTTTTGTCGTCCCTTTTTTAAAAAAGGACGCTAGATATTTTAATGACCGTTGTCAAAAATAACGACCCGATTTTATTGTTCAACTTGTAAAATATAAATATCTCAAGAAAACGATAAACAAAAATAAAGAATGGAATATGTTTATCTGTTCAAAGAGAATTACTCGGTTAATATGGCGAGTACCAAAAGTCACCAAAATTAAATTAATGAAATTAAAATAAGCAAAATTACGAGAAACTAAAGTTACTCGAATCATGATTTGTTTATTAAGGATTTTACATAGATATTTATTATTATTATGTAGTGACTAATATTACATATAAAACTACTAGACTAAAATCCCGCGAGTCCCGAAAGTCAACTTAGCTTCAGGAACTGAAAACGCAAGTCATGGACAATTATATGTATAAAAATAGCTGTATGGTAAATTCCATAAAAGGTCACAATCAATATCATGCATCATTATGGTATAGTTTCCGTTTACCACAAGTTAACGAGATAAAGTCATAAAATAACATTAATATTAATAATTATATAATTAAGCTGGTGCTTAGAAATTTATTTCTTAACTAAAATTTTCAAGCAGATGGTTTCTGAAAAATTAGGACCGATTCACTCGTCATGAGATGAATAAAATAAAACATTTAATATGTTGTAATTTTAACATGTTTGACATTATTTGAAAATTTAAAAGATCTGTAACATTTTCCCCAACATACCTTCATGTAAAATGCATAAAACGTAGTTTATTTATGGAGAACCAGTGCACAAAGAACCTAATTGATTATATATGTAGACAAAATTACCTAATTCTAAATATCGAAGACGAAATGCTGTCAGTTTAATTAAAAACAATCTTCTTCTTATTCTTTGAAAGCCAAATTGAAAAGCTCTATAAGAGTAAGAAGAATAGTGGAATTCTGGAGAAAAAGATTATAACTTTAATTTAGAAAATTTTAATATGTTGTTAAATTAATTGTATTTAAGTACTTTAATTGCTTCAATTTCCGGTAAGAATAAAAAACAAATGGTGTTATAGACTATATAAAAGTATAATGAACCATTTAAACAAATAAACTGAAACTTCGTTACATTCAAAACTTTTTTCTTTTCGAGTTTATTAAGTAAGTTTATTTCTCGATGTTCATTCTAAACGAATTGATTTATAATTATTTGGAGTGCCTATAAAATTCATTAAAAGATCTTTTAGGTCAGTATATTTTTCATACATACTATCTTGGACCATTAAAAAAATTTGTAGGGTGATTTCCAATAAATTGTTTTAACGAAAACCTTAAGGGAGGTTGGGTTACTGTACGAAAGTAATGGCAAAGAGGAAAAATACTTTTTTTGGGATAATTTTATGTTAAACATTTCAGTATTTGCTTCTATAAACTTTGGCGATTTTTTTTATAGAAAAATTTCTTCTGTATTAAAAAAATAATTAAATATCAATGCAATGTTCCATGTACCATAAATAGCAATTTATTTATGAATTTTCTGAATTATTAGATTTTCGATTTTAGCCATTTTTTCAATGATGTATTTCTTTTCCAAATATACTAATAATAAGCTTCCAATTTAAATTAAAACTATTAAAAATCAAAAAATTTAAAATAAAAATATATTAATATTTATTACGTTAATTCTGTCTGTTAAATTATTAATTGATTATTTTATCATGTAGTTAGTTATGTTATGTTTGTTTATGTTAAAAATTATTTATTTTATGTCTCCTAAGTCCCTATTATATACAGTAATGCCCCTTGGGAACCTTTTTTAATAATAATAATAATAATTTTCGCAAATGTCCAGGCTACACGGTGATGTATTTAAAAAATCAAAGTGACTAATAATGTCAGAGAAACGACAAATCTAGCAACATTGCAAATGTGAAATCTGGAATCTTCGTATCCCAAAATAGGTTTATCCCAAATCTAAAAAATATATTATTAAAAATTATTTTGGAAATCAAATTCAAAAGACTTTTGATCTTCACAAATCTGTCCCAACTTCCTTAAATCAATGAGAAACACTTTATCAGATTTCAGAGTGAGATATAAAACAAACAAGAAAACCGACCGACTTTAAGTTCTTATCAATGATATAAAATCGAAATTAAGCAGTTCTTTTTTTGTCTTAAGTTAGTTCAAAATCATCGCCAGTTTTGGACCATTAAAAATAACTTCTCTTTATTTCATTCCCACATTAATTACAGTTATTTCGGTTGTAGAACAAAGTTATAAGTGTTACAATAGTTGATACCTTTAGTCAACGCTGTAAGAATTTATTTCTTCATGTCTTTGCTTATATTTTGAATATTTTTTGTTCTCATCGAAATTTATAAAAATCTTCTCAAACCACACCACAATTAGTGATTCAGACAAGTTAGCGATTTAAAGGTCAATTGTTGTAAGCTAAATATATTTGAAGTAAATTCATTGTCTCTTACTAAACTTAATAATAGGTTTCTGCTTGGGTTTGGACAGTTAAGTGTAAATTTGTTTGAATAAGAAACTTAAAAGCCTAATATTGTTACATTGTTTTCAATCCATGGAAAAGTACATCCAACATTTCAGATAATTTTTAGGTATTTTATAATTTAATATTCTAAAAACACTCTCTTTTTTATCTTATATGTCTCATTTCTTATTGCTTCTTAATTAACTGCGTGCTAATTAAAATGGGTGTAGCTGTTTTTTCTTAATTTGTTTTGTCCTATATTTACCGCATCTTGAATTACTACTTGATTGACAGATTAACTTGCTAATAATAATAATATCTATAATTAATGAAACGATATTTATGTGAAGGTGATAAATTTATTGGTGAATTAATATTTTTTAGACAGACAAAATTCAATTTAGAAATTTTTGTCCACATGGGTTAGTTTTTGCTCCACGGCCGTTGGGAGCACTACATCCGTATACTGACATTCGATTTCTATTTATTATTAGTACGAGATGAGAATGTAAAATATTCGCCTGAATAGCTCATCAGATAAAAGATCTGTGGAAAAAACTGAATGCTCTTCGTCTAAGTTTGGTAAGTCACGGAAGAAGATGGAAGCGATGTTTAGCTTCTCATTTGTAATTTGTTTCTCTCCTTATTCGTTCTGGATAGCGTTCGATGCAAGGAAAATTGTATAATATTATACAGTGGTTTCTGAGGCGACCGTGACATTGAGTGTCATATAGAATAACGTTTATTAAATATTATATTACGTAACCGTCAGATCCCAGCAAGTGATCCAATTGGGCACTTATCCCTCATACAGTCCAGATTTTGCTCCTTATTTAAAGTAGCATCAAATAAACTCAAAGCTGAACCTCTTTTATTGTTTAAACTATTTTTTACAGAGTGAGATGGGCTTAAAATTATTGAATTTATTATTTAAATCTTGTTTTATTAAGCAATAAATGGTGATCTGCAGACTTAGAAGGCGACATAATCTACTCTTGGAAGAAATTATTTAAAATTAACTCATTTTATACAAGTTAAAATAATAATCAACTGACATTAGTACACCCTGTGCATTCTCCAAAATAATTTTATGCTTGTAATTGGTCACGTTCGCAATTTTTACTTCAACCAATCAAGATTTCGCTAATGCTACAAAAATTGATCAAAGAAAACTGCCCTTTCTGACCTGAGAATTAACGAATTAGTCGTAATCATCCCCAGAACCACAGTCACAGTAATTCCAGGACGAAAGAGTCGCTAAGAAGTCCCTGATCAATGCACACACTCACTCTCCGCTCCACATTAGATTCTTTCAAGTTGCTTATCGCTTCATATAATATAATAATAAGTATAAATTGTCACGCAAAAGTTTAAATATTTAATAATATATGTAAAATCAGTGAAAATTTTGTGCCAAATATGTAAAACAAAGAACTCTCATCATAGTTTTTATTAAGTGTATAAAGTTTCAACTTCATTATCTTCCTTAAAGTTGTTGAATAATAAATTAGTTTATCACTTATTGTATGGAATTGATTTGTTTGAGAAGAAGAATATAAGATTTTATAGATAATTCTTAGTATTCGTTTAAAAAAAATCAGTATATTTTTGAGTCACAATCAAAATCAATGCAAATAATATATATTTTCACATCCATAGATGATGAAACTAAAACAAAAGCAGCAACAAACTTGCACAGAAAAAAAGGAACAAACAATGAGGAAAAAAATAAGTTTCGACGAAAAATATTAAATTATTTTAAATGCAGGACCTACACAAAGTTGTACAGAAAATTTTTAGCTACAATGAAGAAAACGGAAAAAAGATGGATAAGTGATGTTTCCTGGACGATTATTAAAAAAATTAAAAAATTGAAAATAAATCAGAAGACATAGAACTAACTACAATCATCGCTAAAAATTATGCAGCTCTAAACAACGAAGTAACAGAAATGAACAAAAAATAGACAGATAACATTGAGAAACTAGTAGAAGAGACGGAAGCAACAAATAAATAAGAACAATTACTCTTTACTATTTCGAATTATTCGGTATAATAAGTATTCAAATTCATTAACAAGAATGAATAAGTCACTTCCTTATAAATTTCCTTCTAGTTTTATTTTGCAATTAACCTTTTGGTGACTTTCGGGACTCTTTTGGGATTTTTAACAATTACTCTTTGTGGGAACTGGTTAACACTCTATAATTAATAAAGTTTTTATTATTTATTGTCTAAAGAGATAAAAATAGACTATCACATATAGAAAACAATCATACTGCCTACAATCTAATTGACTGTATTATGTTTCTCCGGAAATACCTTTTGCAATGTCAATTTCGAAACAAGGTGAGTGGGTACAGATGCATTAACATTATTTTTTAAACGCGGTGACATTTTTTGAAATCTAATTTACAAATTAAACAAGTAATTAGAAATAAATAATAGAATGTATCATTAAATATTGTTAAATAATTTTATTCATTATTTTTATATCTTTGGTTTTTTCTCTTATACCATTCCATTCCATATATCCTTTTTGTGTGTTTTTCCGTTAATGTTTATGTTTTGTTGCTTTATAACAGTGTTAGAATTTGTTTTAATATCTTTATTTTTATTTCTTTACATATTTATTTTTATCCCAGAAATCAGAATTTCAGTATAGTAAATACTGTTTGAAACTGTTTACTTTTTATTTTCTCCGTTAAGTGTTATCTATTTCGTTATCTTTTTCTATTATCATACTTTTCGTTATGATTTTATTAATTTTCTTATTAAATGTGTCTACTTCCTTGTTGGGTATGTTTAAATCATAATTCAGTTTTTTGTTGCAGTTAGCTACAACTACGTCATATTTATTTATTTTATATCTTTTTCGTTTTTTCGGAGCCTACATTTAGTTTTTCTTAGCTTTTTTAATTGCTTCATTTATTATTACTGGGCTGAATACACATCCTTGCTTTACCCCTATTTCTGTTGAGATTTTTTTGTATTCTCATTATTTGTTCTCACAATATTTACATTTCCTATGCACAGTGCTTTTGTTACGTCAATTTTATTTTTATTTACTTTTTTATTTCAATATTGTTTTAAATATCTTCTCTCAAAGGATTTTCTAAGTCTGTATTTACCAGTTTTTCACTTATCTGCCTTATTACACAAATTATATCTTGCGTATTTTCATCTATCCCTGATCTTTTGTCCATTTTTATTTGTTTTTTACTTGTATTAACTATTTCTTTTGCCGTTAATTGACCTTCCCCTGAATTCATTTAATCTTCTTCCATTATTTTTTCTGTGAGCTGCTCTGTTTCGGTCTAACTTAATTTCTGGCTTGTTATCTATTCTCTAATTTGTATTTTTTTATCTCGTAAATTTTCTTTCTCTGTATATACGTTCATCTTCACCATAAAATGATTCCTTTCTATTTTTAGTTTTCTCCTACATTTAATGTCTTTCACACTTTTTTCCTCTAATAGTATACAGGGTATCCGCGGAAATAATGCTTTTAAATGGTATTTAGAACGGGTCATTTGCTACAAAATATTGTAATACAGTTATTTTCTAACATCATTCTACTATTTTTAGACTATTGGAAAATATCAATTTTTCTACTGTGTGGTAAGTATTTTTTTGAGCACAAAAAGGAAGTTTAACTATTTTTATTGATAAGAAATTGAATGGGGGCTTGTGTTAGCCAATTCGGGACGGTTGAACTAGTCAAATTAATTCGAGGTCTTTCTGTTGGACAACCGAAACTTTGTACCACAGCTCGATTTCGTCGATTAGAAACGGGCTGGGAAAGGAATGCGGAAGGTTGCGTTCGATAACAGGGTTGAAATAACGGTATCCTCTTTAGGATAGGTTAGTGCAACCCTTTCTCATCTGCCATCGAAGGAAGAGATGAAGAGAAAGAGTGGTCCTTGTTTCGCCATCAACGTATCAACAACACAAGGTGGCCTTCGGCGATTTCTTATACCTTTCTGTTTTTTATAAAGTTTTTTTATACGCAGGGGTGCCTCTTTCGGAACCTTTTTTTATCGAGTTTTGATGAAGTGTAGGAGATTTAGATGCACGGATACGAAATGTGCAGGCAATATTTTTCGGAGCCATGTGGCGATGTGGTTGTGTCTCTTTCTATTCGTACCGTATACTGAACGACAGAAAGTGAAATGGATGATGAAATGGAAATTTGATGTCTTCTGATGCAGGTGCACGAGATCCAGGAAGAGGATTCTTGATCTACAATACGATAACATTTAGAATGTGCACAGCGTCGCTTTTGATGCTACTTTTAACCAACTCAATTACATTTTTACAAACAAGGTATTACTCATAATATAATTATTATTGATATTATTAAAATGTAATGCGTATATCTATCTTTAATTCATATTTTTTGTAAGAAAATAAAAATGTTTTATATAGATTTTAAAATATACAGGATATTTTGTATGGTCAAACTATATCAATGTGCCAATATGGTGTTTTTTCAAATAAAATACCATGTACCATTTAAATTCTACTCGCGAGTTTTTCCTATTTCGAAAATACATATAGGGTTACTTTCTTACAGTGGGGAAATCAACGCACTGAGTGTTAAGTTTTCATTATCAAATATTCAATATAGTTCAAATTGATCAACTTTTTGATTGCTGCTATTTTGTATACAGGAAAGATCAAAACTCCATGCAATAAAACTTTTTGTTCTTATGAGCTACAGTACGAGTGGAAAAATCGATTGATCATTTTCTTCTTTCAATTGTAACAAATATTACCTTTACTGTTATAATTGATCTATATATTTTATATTGACCAATAATTTGAAATGCTCTATCGCTATTACTAATAAAAAGCCCGATATTCTGAGAACGTTTCGCAGAACTTAGAACGATAAGGCTAAATATTTTATATTCGCCCTACCAATATACCTATTAAGCTGATCAAGAAAATGCATACAACAAACGACATAAGCTAAATAACTCAAAAAATGCAAAACAATAAAGTGACATAAGACAATTTTCCTGTTGAGTGAAACTAACATAGAATTTTATTAAAAACAAATCTTTAATTAACAAAAGAAATGATTAAAAGTAGTAGTTTCTTCGTAGGGTTAGAGCTGAAGGTTCGGAATTTGAAGAAGTAACTTTCTTTAACTTTGCTTCTACACTCGGGAACATCTTTTTGTTACTATTTGACTTTGTTACGACGCTCTTCCATATAAAAAAGCTAAAAAAGCCAATTCGCGCTAAATTATAACATTAAACCGGTACTGTTCTTTCTTTGATGATTCCGCTGTGAATTGAACAAACTCGACGTTTATTATTAGGTTCTGTTAAAGTCGATATAAACCACAAAACAAGCAGACCAGATGCTTTAAAACAAATTATAAAATATTCCTACTAAATAAATTACTGAAATATTCCCAATTAAATAAAAAGCGATTTGTTTTTCCAAAGATGGAAAATGTGTGTTCCCTTAAGTCTTAGTTGTACCCTAAAGTTTTACTTACCAGCGCACAGAGTGGACCCAAAACCCAAAATGGTTTTTCCCTTGGAATTTCCACCAAACAACAGATGTGTGATCAGTGCCCTTAAAAAATAGCCTCGAAGGAAAATTCTAACGCAGTCACCAAAATTCTAATGTGTCGAGACAAGTTATTTTCCAATAAAAAGTAATAGTTTCTAGCAAAGTGACCAGAATGATCGTAGCACGAATTTTTCTTTTTTTTTCTTTTTGCTCTGGTTCCCTCGCGAAATCGTTCCTGCTTTTACCTCATAAAATTTCATTTCAGTTTTAAAACTTTTTATTTTTCATACACGCGGTATTCTCTCTTAATTAACCGTTGATTATTGCACAAATAATAGCAACTCTAGAAAAATTTTATATACATATTATATTTTTATTTATTAACTTAACTCCTGGAAAATTAGATTTATGTTTTACCAGAAAAATATGTTATACAAAATTCTTGAAATACTAAGAATTAATTGACATTCATTACAATATTAGAAAATCTAAATAATGCTGATAAAGGATATACAAAATTTATAACCAATCATAAAAAATTTAAAATTAAATTTATATAACACGAAAATCAATAAAACTACTACGATGTATGATATGATATAAAATACAAAAAATACAAGAAAATCATGGAAGGCAATTTTGGGTCTCCTTGTAAACAAAATAGAAGTAATAAAAAAATTAATCAAGAAATCAATTATTTATAAAGAATCTGTGCATTATTAAAAATAATACAGAACGCCGACTTCATTAAACTACATTAACATTTATACTTAAAGGTGACAGTATTTTGAAAACACCATGTATAATCTATGACAATCCTATAAAGCTTAAATGGGAAAAGTACACAGACGTAAATTTAAAATATTATATGGGGTGATGAATTTAAGGTTTCAGCTTAGGATACAAATTGTACATATCAAAATAATTTTAAAATACTAAATTTTATTTGTGATAGTTATTTTAAGTTTTCAAAATTTCATCAAGTGGCTTATATCAGTTTTATAAGCTCATATGTGTAACATGTGTAACGTCTGTTCATTATTCATTCACTTAAAATCTCCAAAAATAAAATGGATTTCAAAAATTTAATAATAAATGCCTTGGAAGATTCAAACCAAAGTAAAAAAATACAAAAAGAGAAAAAACCCTTAGAAAAACTTGGGTATAGGACATAAATTAACAAAAAAAATATAGATATATAAAATAAATTGACGAAATCTGCAAAAAAGGACTCTAATAGAGAAACTGAGTAAATAGAAGATGAAAATAAATATATCTTGTTAGGAATATTGGAAGAAGAATGTTGGCCAGTTTTATCTTCTTTTCGATCACTCTATATATTAAACAATTTTATATTTGTATATAAAAAGAGTGTTTTATAGAATAATTTCTCGGTGAAAATGGCGAACGAATAATTACGATATAATTTGCCCCGTTTCCCCTATGGTCAGCGATTGAAATCACTAATGATATTTTATAAATAACCTTGGGCAAGGTAAAGGTTTCACTTGCACTTTTAATTTCATAACTAATAGCATCGCGTTTCATGGCATCGCAAAAGCAGGACTCGAAATCATGCGTTTTCGTTTTATATACCTGGCTTTTACCTTCTCGAAACATATTCATCGATACTATGATAGAACGGAATTAATCCTAATAGGTAGATACCCATCGTGTTTTATCATTTTTTCTAATTGAATATTCACATTCCGGCATGATGATCTTCATAAAACGCAATTATCAAGTGCGTACAGAATGGGGCGACAGGGGAGACAGCTTCTATCTTCCGCCATCAGGTGAAAATAATTATTTTACACTTTTCATAATCACCATACATTTATCTTTTCATTTTTTTAATCGATTCCAATCATTGCACTTAAAAACTCCACTATATGTGATAATGCATGATGTGAACCCTGTAAATATAACTTCAAAAATTCTTCCATTTTAATTAATTTGATGACAACTGACTGGGGTATACGACACTAAGAAATAGTAAGTAAAAAATCTATGTAGAAGAAAGAAAAGAACAAAAACATAAAACAAATTTATAGCATCCAAAATACAGACAGTGTTACTTGTCTGGGGGTAAATATTATTAATAGAACAATAATTAAGGAACAATTACGAGAAAGAAAACGAGGAAGACCAAAGAGAAAGTGCTTAAATTAAAACTGGAAGGGTAGAGTAAAACAGACTCTACTATGTAATACTGAAAACAAAGTAAAAAAATCTATGTAGAAGGATAAAAACAGAATGCATAGAACAAAAATTAGCCACTCTAAAAAAAATGCACTAATAATGGCATCAGAAAACAAAATTGTAAAGATGGAAATAATACTTTGAAAGTATCTCGATCACTGTAGAAGAAGTAAACTGAAATATCGACAAAGACGCAGATTATAGAAGGAGACGGCGAGCTAACAGCAACAACGAGAAGAAAAAAATTAAACAAATAAAAAATAGTAAATGTAGTGATAACAATGGAATAGTTACGAATCAAATTAAAGAAGGGGTAAAGAATTTGAGGAAAGAATTAACATCACTAACAGTAACGATGAACTGGAAGAAATTAGCACAAGATTAACACAAGACAACAGAAACCAGATGGCTTTATTGAATTTTTTTAGATCCTGAACTGTCTAGGAAAACAAAAACAAGTCATCAGACCTAAGTTCTGTATGGTGCAGAACTGTGGATAATAAATAAAAAAAGAACAATAAGTCGAGATATGATATGGGAAAATAAAATACTTAGAAGAGTATAAGGAGAAGAAGAATTCTAGATTAAAAACAAATTAAAACTTATGGAATCACATAAAAGGTTAATAAACAACAGAGCTTTAAAAAAGTGCTTAAAAGAGGAATTAGGTGTAAATGAAAACAAGGAAGACCGAGAAACAAGTGGTTAAAGGCAGTTAAAAACAATCTGCAAAGGTTGAATATACAAGAACTGGACGTATATATAAATCTGATAAATCTAAATCTAAATCTAAAATATGATCTAAATCTTTATATTTCTTAACATTGCCAACCTTTTCACTATGCAATGACAAACTTATTCTTCTTTTAGTTGGTCTTTATTTTGTTTTCTAATGTTTTCTTCTTATGTTCTAATTTGTTTTTGTGTATTTTTTTATGTTTTAATTTACTTTGTTGTTGCTTTCATTTGCTGGTGTCTTGCTTTCATTTCTCTTCTAATTTGTTTTGGTCCTTCTTTAATTTTCTGTTGTAGTGCTTTAATTTCTCTTTTGTTTTTTTAATGCTTTAATTTGTTTTTATGATTTTTCATTTTATTTACTTTAATTTTGCTTTAATTTGCTTTGGAGGTGCTTTATTTTCTCTAGTAATTTTTTCTTTTAATGCTCTGATTAGTTTTATTTAGTTTCTATTTGCTCTTGTCGCTTTTATATTAATTTCTTATTAGAGTTAGTATTTGTGCCATGTATGTTCTGTCATGTTTTCATTTTTTACATTTTGTTCGTTTACTTTCTATGTTTAATACTGTTATCATTTCTTTTTTGATTTTTCATCCTGATATTTCTTTAACTTCTTAGTGCATTTATTGAATTTCTTAAACCCTTCTTTCATGATTAAAATATAACAATACATTTCCTAGAAACATCAAGAATTTTATGTGGAGAAATTTTCCTATATCCAAATATATTTCCTCAATTAATTTGTTATTACAGCTTTAAGCAAAAATATAGTTTTCTACTTTTCATTGAAAATATGGTTAGGTAAAAGTCTCACAACTCTCATTAACTTAAACTCAGAAATCAGTGCGGTTTTCTTTTAATTTTTTCCTTTGGGAATTATTTAGTATAGGTACGCCCAAGGTAGTTATTGTACAATAAATATAGTTGGGCTGTTAAGTGTGGACTGAACAAGAAGCAGGATTTTTTCTTAATAACCATAGGAGAAGCTCGTTTTTAATGACCTATAATTTTCTATTGCTCTTATTAATTTTATTTTTTTTAAGTGAGCAATAATTTGACGATAAAATACGTGTGAAATCAGCTTCATTATCTCATTTTCATCGATTTTAAATCATGGATATTGGTTTTTCTGCACGTGATGAACAAAACCTGTTGAAAAAATATTTTTCTAAAATAAAATGAAATAAGCAGTTGAGAAAAAACGACAAATAATTTAATGACTTCATCAAGCCAAAGAACGAGAAGAATATTAATTAAAAGCAATTAGTGTGTATGGTTTTTAGTAGTGTAAGGGCATCGCAGCTTTTATACCTCACCTCGATTTCGTCCAAGTGTGAACCCTAAAAGTACCAGAGTATAAGGGCAATGTGAAGAAGCGGCTTGGCCCAGGTCGATGCCCCGCTAAAACATGCCTGTGTTTTTTACTTTGTTTTATCTTATCCAAAAGAACGCGGGGTTCTTCTTTTTTGGAACCTAGTTAAATTGGATAGCTGTAAGCTGTAGGTTCATTTTTAACTGTTAATTCTACGGGATGGAAACATAATAATCTTTAGAGCCGAACGCATTGCAGGTCAACTTACTCATTGGTATTTTTTTACTATTTTAATTAACCATCATCATGATCGTCAACGACTGTAATTTGATAGGTCATTTTTAAAGGTGGGTATTTATACACGATTAGTTTATACTTTTAGTTAATATACCGTGAGTATTCATTTTAAGACCAATTTTAAATTTAAATATCAAAAGATAAATTATACTTATCTGAATTTCCACAGAGTTACAAAGCTTTTTAAAAAATTATACTTTCTCGACCAGCTTTCGCCTATTAGCATCGTCAAGAGTGACATAAGATTTTTTTATAAACGTAAGTAACTACATACTAAAAATATTTCAACTAACCATTATCAAGCAATATAAACAATAATATTTTTCTTTTCCTAAATTTTTTTTTGGTTATTATTATATATGTATTTAGTTCAAAACGTAAGATAATTGAACTTCCTAGGTTTAATTATTCATTCAATACTATATTACTAAGGATAATTTAGATAGTTCTTGATTTAATATTTTTTCAAAAAATCAAGTTCTTCTTTGTCACTTTTATAAAGTACCTCCACTGTTGTTTCAATTGTGTTGTTAAGTGTAGGTATGTGTTTAGTATCAATGAGGTGTTTTACGTAACGCTACTTATCAGGTTGTTTGAATCTATAAGATCGTAAGTGTTCACTGTACCTTATGTAAAAATTTCTAAGGGTCTGGCCAAGATAGAGGGCGTTATAATCTGGACAATTTGGTTTGTAAATACATGATTTTTTTAATTTATTACCTATTATTACCTACATTATTTCTTACTTTAAAAGATATTATAGAAGATGTTGCACGAGATATAATTTTTTATATTTTTTTTTTATCTTTAGGTGGTTTCGGAAGTATAAGTTAATGACAATCTTTTCGTCCTTTTTATTAATCAACCAATTAATTTATTTTCATATTACATTTAGTTTAAAAGTTTAAAAGAATATTTGAATTGCCATTTTTTTATACTGATATATTAATTTTTGTAATGAGTAGATTGATTAAAAGTTTCTAAAAATTAAAAAGTGAAATTGACTAAAAATTGTCATATACAAAACAATCTTTTTTGGAAACTGCTATTAAATGTTAACCTTAAGATATTTATTTAATGTCAAAAAATCCCATTAATAAATCAATAAAATAATTGTAAATCAAAAATAATTTTTAGTTAGATTAACGCTTTGATCTTAATTATTTTAGTTTATTAATTTTATTGATTTCTTCTATATTCACCTTCGTTTTATTGACGTATTTTGCAAATGTTGGAAATTTAAATTTTTTCTTGATATAAAATATTAATTAACTGCGTAGGCCTAATTATTAGACCTATTTAAAAAAAATTCAAGTCCAAGGTTTCTGTCTTTATTTCGTACAAGGTTACTTTACTCTGTTCTACGCTGCATATCATTAAACATTACAGGTACCTATTTAGTCCTGGCGATATATCAATAAAAGATAAAACCAATTTTTTAATAATACTGCAATTTTTCATAAGAATTTTACTTTTATGAGGACTTTTACATAAAATTTTTCAACAAATTTAGGCATAATAGGTCAAAATATGACAAATACACCATATTTTTTAATCCGCAAATCTTTATTCTTATTCTAAACCTCTTCTATTGATATTTACTATAAACATGTTTAACAAAATAAAAAAAAGTGAAACTGTAATAAAACCGAAGTTAAAACAAATAATTTAACTCATTTTGTACATGAGTTGTAGCAATAACAGAAAATGAAACCTCACATTGACGTATGTACTTTTAAAGTATTTGTGATAAATTTTATTAATCAATACACATTTTATTTTAATGTTTTTTTTTGTATTTTTACGGTGATTTGAGAAGATTTTAGCATACCCTTAAGACTATTACTCACACTCATATAAACTACGTCACAAACAAATAACTAGCTGCACTCTATGAAAAGAAAAATGAAAGTTATGAGTATCATCAATGGAGAAAGGTAAAAGTTTTATCGTAGGTCAAATGCAGTTGGGCAATTTTAAGATTAGAATATTATGGGTCAGGTAAAGAAAGCCAGAACGATGAAATTCTTACAGCTAAAGTTTGTTTTATTGAATATTAACAAAGAATAAAAGTTTCTCAGAATTCTTTACTTGAAAAAAAGTATAATTAAAACCGCGTTAGGGTAAGAATATTGAAATATTAATCTTTTAGCCACACAATTTAATTGAATAATTCAAGCACCTACTTAAGGATGTTGGGACATCAGTTGAAAATAATGACAAAGTGGAAAAGTGGAAAAGTTTTTTTAGTCTGTTTATATTTTAAAAATTTTTGTTGATAAAATATAAAAAATATTTCATGTAGTCTTATGGGAAATGAGCCAAAACCACTTACGTTTGAAACGTTTTTTTTTTCTTGAATGCACAAAATAATAATGACAGAAAAACCAAATTTCAGTATGATGAATGACTTACAGTTTTCGCCATTAACTGGTTGATGAAGCGGTAATTAAATTAATTGTTTCAACTCTTACTTTGTGGAAATTATTCATAATAAATATGAAAAAGATAAATTATACTTAGCTTGATTTCCAAAGTCTTCCAAAGCGTTTTAAAAATATTTTCTAATCTGACCCATGTTTCGGTATCTGGCATACCATTTTTCTCTTACTTCTTTTCTTCTTCAAATATATATTTTCTTTCTGTTCCTATTCATTTTCAACTTCGCAAAAGGAAATTGAACGCTAATCTTAAATTTTTAATAAATAATATAAAAGTTTTCTAGGGTACTAAAATAGTAAATTCTGTAAAAGTTACAACTTCAAAAATAATAAATTTTTCCTTTGTTATCCTTGGAGTTGTTTTTCACAAAAAAAGTAATATTAACAAAAATTGAATTATCATTTGATTTGTCTGCCATGATGTAATTTTGTAATTATTTTCAAAGAAAAATTTCCCAAATATTTTAAAATTTCGATGTTCCTTCATTCTAAATAAACTGATCTAATTGCCACTCCAATAACAACCAGAAAGATCCCAAAACTTAAGTCACATTATACTAAATAATATAAAATAAATATAACACTGAAAAAAATATAGTAAAATTGAGCTAAAACTCAAAATACTATAACTATTTTGCTGGATTTCGATTTCACTCGGCAACATTATATTTAATTACGAAACTTTTACATCAAAAAGATAGTTTAACTTAGTCAAATAGCGGGCCTGTGAAAAATTTACGACCAACCATTTATTTTTAAAAGCAGCATTTAATGTAATTTTTGCGTAACGAAAACCTTAAAAGTTATTGTTACCATTGTAACGACGCAACTAAATGGTATTTATTACATTACAATTCCATAAGTGAGGAATAATAATTACGTAACATTAACGTTATTCCGACTTTCCGTTACTACTTTTTTACTAAACAAAGACGAAACTATGTAGTAATAAGTACGTCACAAAATATTAAACTTATTAAACAATACTTTTCTAGTACAATATGCAAGATATAGCATCATTTATAACTGAAATAAAAGATCGGACATGATAAAAAAGTCCCGAATTTTTATTAGTAAATATGAAAATTTTCTTATAAAACTAAACTGAAAATATACTTTAATAATATGGAATAGTTTTTATCCTTAAGCATCTTTCTTGTGAACATGTAAATACTCGTAACTATAAAAACTGCATAGTTAAACCCGACTAATAAAACGTTAAGAAGAATGAAAACTGGGTCGTAAATTATAAAATAAGCTCATTTAGAAGTTCACTTTAGACGCAGCATATCTCATGTTTGATTTCGTGGCGTTGTCTATTACCTTTTGCCTTATTTGAACTATACGACTTCTTTTTCCAGTGTGTTGTACACAGACGCCAACGTCTTTCAGTTTTGGTGGTCCATCCTCCATCCACCTACCATTCGAAAACAAATCAACTTTTCATGTTTAAATGTTTCAAAATCCTCCTTCGTGCGTTTTGTACCGAACGTTTACACAAAAAAATCAATAATACAACATAAATCCTTTAGAACCTACAAAAACTATATATATATATATATATATATATTTTCTGTTTAATATATTTCATCTTTCACATATTGAATTACTCGATTGAGTGTTTGATAATGATTTTCCCCCTTTTCTTCTCGAGATGAAACTGCTTTTTATAAGACTGTGCGCGAGATCATCGGTTTTTTTTCAGGAAGATTACGCCTCCTCTGTCGGGAAATTAAGAAGATATCAAGTGGAGGGCCAAGCTAGGACGTTGCCCCTCAAATAACTTGAAATATAATCACTCCCAGTATGTTGTTATTATTGAATACATTTACATCTTCGACATGCTCTTTAAGTTTATCAATCAAATTTTTGAAACTGTGCCATTGAAAATAGCACGGATATTTTTTTTTTGTATTTAGGTGAGTATATACAATACAGTGCTAATAAAACATAATACTAAAAATATCCAATTATTAATTTTTTAACAGAAACCCATACATCATATCCATTACACATATAATGAATATTTACGTCTATCTGCGATTACCTAATGGATATTCATTATACATTAAAATGTACTTTTCGATCTGATGGATATTTATGGATATCCTACAGATATCTTTATTTCTAAAACATATTATGGATATTCCTTGTACTGTTTGCTTTAACAAAGACATTTTTACTATTAGGCGCCTTTTTCAAAAACACTATACGATTTAATTCACCTGCTGTTTTTAAATGTGGCCTTACAAATATTCTTATTATAGAACAAGAAATAATTTTCTCATACCCAAGAAATAAGAATATATTGTCGTATTTTTTTTTGTACTATTTGCTCGTTTTTATTTTTGACAAGAGATATCAATGTTAATTTTGATGGGGAATGAATTAGGGAAAAAATAGATGCCAATGTTAAAAAAATCGTCCAAAAAGATTTATAAAGTTAAATATTTATATTTTTATTTTAATATCATAAAAAAATTGGCGCTTACAACGTGGGACTAAGAAGTTATTGATCTAGTTAAAGAATTTTGGAGAATCCGGAGCATGGAAACGAGAATGAGTGCAAAAAGAAGAGAAGGAATGCTTTAAAAGGAGTGGAAGAAACATCTATCGAAGATGGAAAATAATAAGAAAAGAAATTGAATATACAAATGAGATTAGTGAAATTGATGAAACAACTGAGAACCAAGAAGAATCAATGAAAGAAAAAGTAGCAGATAAAAAAATAAACAAATTGAAAGAATTATTATATCTGATCATGAATAAAATAGATGAAAAATTTGATGGAGATGTTAAGAAAAGGGAAAAAATTAAGAAGAAATTAATAAGAAATTAGATAATATCAATAGCATAGAAGAAGAATAAAAAAAATAGAAATGAATAAGGAAATGGACGAAATAGACGTAGAGTCATGAATAAAATTGAAAGTTATGTTGATGTAGAAAAGTCAAATGGAAATATTGATGACAAATTGGAAGAGCAAAATACAAAATTAAAAATCATAGATGAAAATTCAGAGAAATTTTAAACCGAAATAAAAGAAAAGTGAAGAAATTAAGAAGAAAGTCGAAGTAGATAAAGAAAAATGTGAATAAACAAGAATTAGGAAAAAAACTGAAATGTACCCATTGCTGATATAAGTGATATACAATGTAAGTTAGCAAAAATTGTAGAAGTGAAGGAATCTAAGAAAAATAAAGAAGTATGTAAACACAAAATTATAATAGGTAATAATATTACATATTTTATGAATGAAGAAAAATAATATAGAAATCAGAAAAAATGAAAGTCAAATTTTAAAAAATCAATTAAATTGATTTATAAAAGTTAAATAGAGATATTATTATTAATATCAGTAAAATATATCTTGTGAATATTTAATAAGTATCCACCGCCTTATACCCGTCGATATTTAATGGTTGTCTTTATATTTTTAGGATATTCCAGGGATGTTATAAACATCCACCATAAAAATAACTCTTAGATGTTTTTGCTTTTTGCTCATATTAAAATTAAAATATAGATAAAAATAAACAATAAAATAAAAGCAATAATAAGTTCTATATTTCTACCAAAAATCTTCTATTTTTATAATCTAAAAGATGTTAATAATTTTACTGAATATTTTTAAATTATCTTTTTTTTATGCATTTCGTAAAAAATTGCGTTTTACGGTCACTATATATTGAAACAGTCCTAAAATATTGATGAGTACTTTGTAAACAACAGAATAATTAACAGGGTGCATTATAAGTTTAATTTATTTCATCGTACTTTTTCTGTGAAATATCTGAAATAAACGTAGATTCGTAGAAAAGCGCGCGCTTATAAAACAGAAGTAGATAATATTCATTTTATCTAGAAAATGATAAGCGCGGTAACAAAGTACTTAAATGCCACTATACAAAATAAAGTTCTTTAACCCAGGAACATGCCTGACTAAACAGAAATTACGTGATATGTCGTAATCGCCTAGGTATAATTATTAACCATTTTTCTTAAAATTCTACATTTATCACTTAATGCGCTCGCCTCGGCAGGAAAACTTATAATTTTCCATTTTATGAGTGTCGTTCAATGATAGTGTTTCCGCGAAATTAATGAACTGCTTTAGGGACTAATGACATAATAAAAGAAACTTCGTACAACGTTTTACCGCGATGTTAGTTTTGTAGGATATTTTAGTAAGCAGGAACAAAAATACCAAATCTACTTTCGTTATGTACCAAGTTACAACATATTTCTTTGCATATACATAAGATATGTACCAACGATTGAAATGTACATGTTCTGAATGTATTTAGATATTCAGAGAATATCTAGCGATACCTAAAAACTATTGAGGTAATCAATTGCTGTATAGTGCAAATATATCTTGAAAATGTTCAATAATTACTATAATTTCAGATTTAGAATATTTCTTTAAAGAGTAATATACATACCCATTTTTATTTTTGTTTGTACTCACTTACCTGAGATAATATTTTTATGCTGTCTATATTAAATTTGTTTCTCAACGTTTTGTGTTTGGGTCTTTGTTTGGTCGTTATTTTACATCTAATAAATATCCTATAAGAACTTGAATGATATATACATAATGTATGTTTTTTATATATACTAGGGACATCAATCAAGCAATATATATATAATATGGACATCTATTAGATATCTAATGAACATCTTATACAACAATTAGGCAGAAATCTCCACAAAAGTAGATAGATATTTAAACAAAAAATTGTCCAATTATTTTTTATTAATGGGAACACAAATCAGAAATTTCTGTTGTCTGTGTTATTTTATTTATTCAAAACAAATAGTTTTATTGAATATTACATGTAAAATCTAGAACATAAAATAAAAAGGATTCAATAGTATAACTCAATAACTGCGGTGTCTTGTTTATCCACTCTGCCATAGATGTCACCGTATAATTACTAAAAATCTAACAATAGATAGACAACTCATTTTACATTACTGAAAAATCTATAAAACATTTTAAATAATTAGAGAATTTATTATCAAAGTAATAGACTATAATTTGTTGAAAGATTATATAACAGAAACCTGTCCTACAGATAAATTATCAATACATTTTAATTACATGTAGTTGCAAGAATTACTAAGTAAGAGTCATGACGTTAACGTCTAAAAATCAATAAAAAGAAGAACATGGAATTTAAATTTTTTTAATAGAGGTTATGTGTACAAAATGCTTACAAATTATATAAAATTTTGTACAATTTAAGCAATAGAGAAAGCAACAATTTAAACTTGAATACATACAATTTATTAAGACTATGGATAATGATCTTAATAGATCGGTGCGGCTACTAGAGGATGCTCTCTCAACAACCGGTAGAGGCTTATTTAAGAAGAAATTCAGTAGAACTGTAGCAAGCGACAATCTTTCAAACTTATCAGTAGGAGTGGATCCCGAGCTCAAGAATGTAATAAGTAAAGGATTTACCATATATGACAACGCCGTTTCTAAAATTTTACAATCGGATCAGACAATAACTGGAAATGTTCTTCAAGCTAGTACTTCACCTTGGAAAACTACATTTGATAGTTTGTATATAGAGTTTTTTGAAATATTATCTACTCATTCAGGCAAGTATATTTAACATCAATAATTAATAAATGAATACATTTATTGTACTTTTAGGTGGTTATGATGTGTTAGATGTTGTAACTGATTTAGCTAGATGTTGTTCTGACGCATTGAAAGTTATTCAAAGTTTAAAGTCTAAAGTAGCAATAACTCAAGTTGAAGAAGAAATTAGTTTAGAAAAGGAAAGAAATACATGGAGACTGCTGTATATTTTATATCAGGATAGATTATTGGCTCAAAATATAATGGAAGAGGATGGTAAGTTACAATGATACAATGCAAAATAAAAAATGTGTTATAAAACTACTTTCAAACCTAAGTTTCTAGATTCATTCATATAGTATTAAAAGTATTCTTCTAAGTCTTCTATCACCTCAAATAATAAACCTGGCTTTCCCATGTGAGATGTTACCATTATCCCATTGTCACAGATCTCAGTCTATGTTATGTTAGCCATATTTTTTTAAATTGACTAATTTATATCAAAATTGATAAAGGCATTTTGTTTACAGTGTTTTTTGAGAAATACACTTTCACTGGTTGAAAGTAAACTATATTATAACTATATTGTTTTATGATACTTAAACATACATTAATATTTTAAATCTCACAAATAATTTACTAAAAAAGGTTGTTTCTTGGAGCTTGTAGTAGTTTAGTTAGAAAAAAATTATTTATGAAACTGATTTTGCCATTTTTTATCAAACAATTTCCATCATAACTTAAAATATTCCTTAGGTTTTGTTATAACCTCATCTATTACTACTGAAAAAACTAATATCCATACTTGTTTTAAACCCTTTTCTATGTTAAACTATACTGTATTTATTTTAGAGATAATTCAATATTTTGGACGTTCAGAAAAGCTTTGTGTAGAAAATCTTTTCAAAAGAGACAATCTTGTCCGTGAAAGTCAATTAATCATAGATTGGCTGGAATGCAGCGCCGCTGAAAGAGACGATGAAGCGTTGTTATTCTCAGATAGTACAGTGGGTTGGGAAAACACCCTTCACCAGCTGCAGAGTGCAGATACCATCGCTTTCAGTAGTTCAAGGCAAATTGTTACACAAATGGATCCTGATGCTCCCAATTATCAAAAGAAACCATTACATGATTTAGATGCAGAGGACGAGAAGAAATTGGCTGAGAGAATTTTTAGTGAAATTAGGTGTGGCAAATTGGAAGAAGCGCAAAAGTTATGTAGATATTGTGGTCATTCGTGGAAAGCTGCTATGTACGAAGGTTGGCGTCTATTCCATAATCCTAACATTAAAGAAGATTTGGAAATGAATCCAGAATTGGATGTGCAGGATGATCAAATGGAATCTGGAGATATGAAGGAGATTGAAGGAAATAGCAATAGAGATGTGTGGAAGAATATGGCGATAAAATTCTGCAAACAGGTAAAACAGAATAAGAATATAGATTATATTTGCTATTGTTGAAATAAATATAATTTATCTTTTGTTAGATTAGGTTCTAGCCTCTAGTTTCATACTAAAATTTTTTGTATGATTTTTAATATTATTCCACATTTTTTCTGATCTGTTCTTACTATCTAATATTGTTTTTTTTTCTAAGGATTATCTAAGTTTATATGAGCGAGCTGCAATCGCAACATTCTGTGGCCATTTAAGCTCTATTTTAAGTGTATGTAATTGCTGGGAGGACTGTCTATGGGCATATTTAAAAACCATGATTGATATTCGAGTTGAGTCAGAAATTAGAGACTGTGTTATAAAAAACAGCGACTATTTACCCTTACCGGAAGAATATTGGTCTCAAAGGTAAAACATCTTTTAAATTATCTTACAATTTTATTTTTTGAATTATTTTATCAGGATGTCATTGAATGAGATCTTTTCGAATTTGGAAGCTTCGAAAAACACCAAAGTACGAGATGAAGCTAGAAAACCGGATCATATAATCCAAAAGTACATAATTTTAGATGAAATTCCCACACTTTTTTTGAAATTTGAAGAATGGATTGAGGAAGACAATGTACCAACGAACTTCTTAAGGTTCTTAGCCCATTTGGTTCTGTTTTTCGATCACGTCGGTCAAGGACACAACAGAGAAGTTTCTGAGAAAGTTCTAGAATGGTATAATTAAAAAAATAAATATAAATGTTACATTTTTCAATTACATTTTTACCTAATCATAAACTTTCCTACTTTTGCTATAAATACTTTGCTTTGCTTTACAAAGCATGTTTTTTATGTTTTTCATATTGGACTTTTTTGATATTTGACGTATTTGGGGTAAAATATTTATTTTCAGTTATATCAAGAGATTGATGCAAATGAACGAAACTCAATTGTTGGCTTTTTACGTGAGTAAACTTAGTCCCAGTAACCAAGTTCACACTTACGCGAAATATTTGGAGAAAATAATCGATCAAGATGAACGAAAATCTGCTTTATTGTTTGCCGAAGATAGCGGCTTGAATACAGCAGCAATTACCAAACGTGTAGTGGAAAACGTTAGGAATATTCCTTATGAAACAGAAGAATCTGGCAATTTGCAGGTTTTTAATAAAATTATAATTATTTTTGTAAAATATTTAATATTTTTGTTTATTTTAGCACAAAATTACTGATATAGATAAATACAAAATTTCATGTTTAGATTGGATTTTGTACTATGAAGAGCAAAGGGTTGAAGCGTTGTATCAAATAAACGCGTTCATTTTTACGTTCTTAACTTTAGGTAAACTGGATGCAGCTCAACTTGCTTTTAACAAAATACCATCGGATAGTGTAGAAAAAATCCTTTCTGAAGGTAAAAATCGTATAAGTAATAATACACAGCTTTTCTAAGTCTTATTTCACCTATTAACTCTAAGTGTAAACGTTAAATTTTAACGTTGCCAGGTGGTAGCTGTTGAATAATGTTGTTTTCTATAGTTGTGATTATTTAACAAATTCAATTTATTTTTCAGGTAACGTCAACGATACAGTTAACCAAATTATCAAAGAATTTTTGTGTTACAAAGAGTATTTAGATGCGCAAGAAGCCTTTAGTGAATGGTTTAAACACTGCAAAAGTCAACCGTCTCCTCCATGTGGTTTATCCGAAAACGCACTATTTTCTGAAAAAGTTGCTTTTCAACATCGGGAATCGCAGTATAAAGCCGAATTAGGGCGGTAATAATAATAATAATTCAAATTTTGTATTGTTTTTAAACTTCATTTTATTGATTTAGATGGAAACTATCATGTGACCATCTAGCAAAAAACGCCAAAGCCAAATTGTATAACGTTCTTCTGTTTCCTGACGGTTGGATCGTTGGAGCTGATGAAGAAGAGTATTTGAGGTCGACTTGCATACCAGAAATAGTTCTTTTGCTTTATGCGGTACTTTCAGAATCCGGACAACATGAAGACGCTCTGCAGTTAGCTGATATTATAGCATCAGAAAACTATGGAATTTATAAGGTACACTTACATACGTTTCATTGGTTATTTTACAACTCTTGGTATAATTCTTTTTCCAGATGTTTCTCTTCCTTTTTTATATAATCTTTACACATACTTGCAATTTTTATTTATTTTATTTTAAAATATTTTCCTGTTTCGCCGGGTAGACGGGCTCTGCATCCATTTTTAATGAGTTGTTTGCACGGAAAAAAGTAAAAATGCAATTTAAACTTCAGTGACATTTTTTATTTGTTTGTTAGGTGTATTCAAAGGAGAAACTCGCGGAGATCTTGGTAAAACTTTGCGAAAGTTCCGTCGCATTATTAAATGCAAAAAAGGATCCTTGGGGTAATGAAACAAGTGCTTGAGGGTTTTCTTATACTGCCGTTCTATGTGCTCGCTCGTCTTTGTATTGGATCGAGTGTGTTTTTTTTGTATCATTAATTAGGATTAAATTTTTTTATAGTTTAATTTGAACGTTGTTTTATTTACTTTCTTACGCCCTTTGTTCTAATAACAAGAAACTTTACTTTAATGGAAGTTTACATTTTATTAAAACATATAAAAGACTTTATTAAATAATCTTTAATAAATAGTTTTCATAGATGTTAACAAAGTTAGTAAAAACCTTGGAAAACTACTTTTCTGGTTTAAAGTTGGTTTTTGAATGTATATACAGGGTGGCCCAAAATTGTCGAGCAATACTTCTAGGGGTGATAGTTCACTTAAAAATTACGGTATATATATATATATATATATATATTCTTAGAAAAAAAAAGTTAAAAACTATGCTAATCATAAAAAAATAATTTTAAATTAACGAGTCACCATATGGACTAGAATCACGAAATTCCTTAAATAAGTATATACTGTGGCTCTTCAGATAAAATCCACGTTAAGTAACATTTAAAGGACTAATTTTTACAAAAAATATTAATATTCGAAGGGGTAAATATTGTATCATATTTATATTTGCTGTAAATGTCCATCTCTGATCGTTGCTATTTTTTATCCATTTTTTTAAAGGGTTTTCCCCAATTTTTTATCGATTTTTCTCATTCAACTGATTTAAAAAAACATTGGCGCAAAGTAATTAGTTTATGTGCTAGAGTGTTTTTTATTTCAGTAACAAATTTTTACATCTCATCTTAACTAATTGCGGCTAAATTGGACGTAGAACAGTTTATTCCTTTTTTATTCGACCACTAAAAACTTGCTGATGTTTTTTATGATAGATGATGAAAGGTTTTAGAGACTCGAAAAATTTATTTAAATTCCTTATAGTGTATTTTGATATATGTGCACTGATTTTCAGGGGTTTTTAATTGATTTCAAAATGGTTTACAGTTCCCAAGAAAGAATTAGTTTTAACCAGAAAGCACACAAATAGATTTTCTATTTTTGTGTTGCTTTTAATTTTTCTTAAAAATTATTAATATTATCAACCTCCTTATTCAAATTACTTACCTGATAATTAAATTGGATTAGAGGCGACTTATATTTTAAAATATCGTTTACTGGGAAATATCGACCAATTAGTTTACCTAACTGATTAATAATAATCATTTTCTGCATTTCAAAATCTGTGATATCAGTATTATTTTCACCAAGTGAATTAAAAGTCTTAAATGAAAGAAGTGTCGTTACTTAACCATATTTTTCCATAATTTGAGATTTTTAAAATACCTATTTTTTTCATTTGATTCAAAAACAGTTTGATTAGTTTCTTGGATAGACGTATTTATTAATTATTTATATTTTTTAGTTGCAAAAAAGAGTTTCGGTCTTTATCCTCATATAAGTACGAATTATTTATATTTTGAAAGTATTAATTTTAGCAAATAAATAATCAGTAATCGTAACTCAAACTACGTGCATATTAATTGCTTATAATGCCTTTTAATCAAGCTCTTTTGATCTACAGTCTGTTTACTCCCGCCGACCGCATTTAAAATTGAAACAAGGCCAAAATTTCTGACGAAATTCAAGCAAAATTTTTGGTGGCATGCAACCATCCGTTACATATACTCGTATGCCTGCGTTATAATTTCAACTCGAACTTAACGCAAAATATTCAAATTTAATGAAACCCTCGCTAGTAATTTGGTAACCTTCCCCAACCTTCATTATTCATCAAAGTTTGCTATAGTTTTGATTAACCGCCAGTTAAGAGTGGATGCCAAAATGGGGAACTATTTAGCAAATAACTCTGCCAGAGAGATTTCAGTGACAATTTTAAAGTTGAACAATAAAATTACAAGTATACCGGGAGGACAATTAAGGATGTATTTGGGTAGAATTTTGGGGAAAAAAATCAGTAAAAACTAAAATATAATCGATGGAATTGTATTTTAATTTTCGTTTGTCTTAAGAGAAAACTTGATGTCGTTGAAATTTATTTAGATAAGAAGACTATTAAGTCAATTTTTACCCAAGGAATTATCATTTGTCACTTTATGCAAATAAAGACAATTCCAACGATTACAAGATTATCAATTTCTATTAAAGCAAACGAAAATTAAAAACATTTTTCAAATAAATCCCTTAATTCTTTGGCAGGGTTAAAAAGTGTTTATTTTTATTCTACATTATTTAAAAAAAATCATTTGGACGTTGATATGGTAAATGTTTTACTAACAAATCTACGACCAGATACGGAAGGTGTCCATCCTAAAAGGGACATTACATATAGGGCGTAATTTTTATTTAGTCTTGAATTAATTAAATATATTGGTATATAAATCTCAAGAAAACATAGAATTAATATGGAATACCTTAAAAACTAGTGCTGTGAAAACTCCAGATAAGGTAATGTCCCTAAAATGTATAAAAACAGAAAGAAATGGTTGGATGAATAATGCGAAACGGATGTAAAGAGAAATAATGAAACGAGACCAACGTGGCTATAAAAAGGAAAATTACGAAAAATCTAATGGAATAACAAAAAAAACAAAGCAGCAACGAACAAACTGGATAGAAAAATTAATAGAAGAACTAGAAAATGTTAGTAAAAATAATGCGAAATTATTCCAGCGCATAAGAAATAAGAATAAAACAAAAAGTACAAAATACAGCAAATATTGACAGCAAGGAAAGAGTAAAACACTCCAAACAGTAGAAGAATTCAATGAAGTTATATAAAATCAGAGAAAAGGCAAAATAGGGAGACCACAGAGGGAATAAAAAATTATTTGATAAAAAAGGTAAGACAAACACTCAAACAAAAATTATACGAAATTACAAAAGAAAAATACAGAAAGAAACAATGCTTGAAGAATGGTGGTGTAGAATGATAGGACCTCAAAAAATGCAATAACTTTACACACTTAAAATTTAACAACGTTGTTAAATAATAAAATAAACAAATATAAAAATAGGCAAATAGCAATATGTATTCCGACGAAATAGATTGGCCATTAAAGTTATTCACACCATGAACCAAATAATAGAAAAAGCTAGAAACACCACTTAGAATTACGCATCCTATTTGTCGACTTTAAGAAAGCATTCGACAACATAAAATTAACACAGATACTAAGGGATATGGAAAACTTAGAAATAGCGACCATTAAGGTTTGAGAGAAAAATTGGAATATATACGGAGCTATGAAAATACGTGAAGGCAAGTACCAAAAACTTATAAATCACAGAATAGAAAAGATACTAAAAGGAGAAGATATAGTAAGATTCATAAAATTGGAAAGCTACAATGATATGGACATGTAAAAATGAGGAATACAAGAAGGTAAAAAGAATTACAGAATGGAAACCATGTGGAAATAGACTAAAAAGATGATGGAAGATCAAGTGAGTAAGTGAAGGAAGGAAAAATTTGGTAGGAGCAAATAGTGAACAGGCAAATATGGAGAAATAAAAAAAAACAAAGACTGACTTTCATCAAAAAAAAAGAGCCTTCGTTTTGGAATTGTATATGTTAAATTGAGAAAAAAGAAAGTGAATCATAAATCGTTTTTGTCCCATTTAATAGAAAAAGAAAAATTGTATAAATTTCCTCCGAGAAGTTTATTTATATAAAATGGCTGATTCCACGAGTGTCTGGCCAAAAAAAGTAAAAAACTGGATTCAAACTAAAATTGAATTGAGAAGTTTCGGGAAAATCTAGAAACATTCTCTTTACTCTTTTAACTACTAAAAATTCGTCGGCTCTGATGAAGTTTACACAATATTTGTTCGCTTTGGGCTCAAAACCGCCTTTTCGCACTTCAAATTTAATTATTTAGTTCAAGTTTCTCACAGTCGCAGTGCTTCTTCGTCTAGCTCCAAATATTGTCTGTCAGCAAAAGCAATACCGTGATCAATTTAAGTTAAAAGCATGTACGTACATTTCAGCGTTTAATTAGAAAATAATACTATAATTTCTAATTTTACCAGCGCTTATTTTATTGTAAATCTTTGTGGTGTAATTAACAATTAATCTTAATGTGTATATAATTATATACTTTTGAATCACTTCTTCTGTTAATCTCTGAGTCACACAAAATAAATTCCATTCTCCGGTATATTGCCAAGAATTTTATTTCGTCTAATTTATCAAATAAATTGAAGAATCTTTCTGGAAGAATTTCGCGCTCGAAATGCTAGGATGATTAAGATCAAAAAAATAGTCATTAGTTTGATAGCTGAAAATAGTTGCCTCGATATCAAATTAATAGGTTTAGATCATATGGAAAAAACGAGAGATAAATCGATGTGCCATTTGACTTTTTCAAATTCTAACGATCATAGATTTAATTTAGATAATTACGTTAATGTAATTTGAAGCGGTAAAATAAAAAGGGAATGAAACATTTTACTAATTTGAAAAAATGGCTAGCAATGGCGAAATTAGTTCATAATTTTATTTGTAAAAATGTAATTTTAACTTTTAAATTTTCCTTCATTTTAACGAAGTGTTTCACATGTGTTAATTGGTAAAAAAATTATATTGCCATGTGATAAGATACATTCTGGTTTTTTGGACCCCTTTCAACAAACTTCTACCTTTTAAAATCAAGCTTAAGAATTAATATTTTTAACAATTTTGTAAATGATTAATAATTTATTTTGAGGAGAGTAATATATCATGGTTGAATTCATAAAATAAAAGAATCCATCCTGTGATCATTGTTTATTGTTTTTTATGTTAATTGTGTTGCTTCTACTTGTGAGATTTAAAATGGTTAAAATTTTGAATTATCTAATGGTGTTTATTATAAAAATAAATAAAATAGAATTAATGTCGACTTATTTATTTAACAAAATTATAAACAATGCCCGTTTATATTTTAGGCTAGAATACTAATTATTATTCTATTACAGAAAATATTTGATCAATTCATGGAATATGTTTCTTATATTTAATTTTAATCAGGTAATTATTATGTAATTATCACTTGCTAAATATTACCTTCTCACCTAAAGATAACTTTCTGGCCATAGATGTTTACAATGACATTTTTGGAAAGCCTAAACTTTTCTTTTCAAACCTGATCTTGAATGATCATATCCTATAATTTTAATATTATTTACTCATAATCTTCATTCAATTATATTATAAAAATTCATCATTTTGGTTATCCTTAGCATACATTAGCTATGTCTAGATTTGATTGTATTTTTTTTATTAGAGTTAAAATATTTCCAATTAATATTAATTACTTATTAATTACTATGATTGAATCATTAATTTGTTACATCCAATTTTAATGTAATTTAATTCGAGGTATTTACAAATAATGTATATGACTTTATTTTAGCTCATCAAGAAAATCTAGGAAAGAGTTGAAAATGCTATTTATGCTATACGAGTTAATATTTTGAAATATACTAAAGTTATATTTACAATTTAAACCCGACACCTCAAAGGTAAAAGGGTATATATATATTTATATAAATCTCATAAAATTACGCACATTAAATTTGATGGAAGAATATCTTGTAGTGTTCACTGAGGAATTCATGGAGTATTCTTTATTCATAAAGTGACTGTAAACCATATAGAGGAGAATAAAGGACTAACTGGTCCCGAAATTAAATTTTCAACCATGTCTACTTCACAGTTACGTGACTACACTGTACAAATACTCTCGAGGTAAAACAAAATCGACGCTGATTAGAAGCACCGGATTATTTATTATATTTTCTAAAAGTATACAGTTTTATTTTAAATTAAATTTTAATAAATTATTCAAATTAGAATGTTTATTTTTCTGTTTATACTACCAAGAATAATTTTACTCAAAATAAAGAGATAGAAGAATATACCGTAAATCGCTAGATTTTAAGTTAGGAATGAAACAAAAAGAAATAAAGGAGAAAGACTTAGAAAAACTTTTAAAAATAGTATTAAATACAGCAGAAAAAAATTGCGGATTTAAAATAATAACTGTAATAAAAAGGAGTAAATGGTTACATAAAGGTAAAAGGTAAAATAAAAGAGAAGAAAATAGCATGGAAAAAATACATAGAAACGGAAAATTAAGAAGACGAACAGTACTGGAATTTAAAGGAAAATAAAAGGGAACTGACATGGGATAGAGAAGATAAAAATAATATCTTTAAAACAGAAAAAATACGGGAAGTATGGAAAGACCATTATGAATATAAAAAGGATGCAAATAATAGAATTTTGCAAGAAGAAGGAAAAAATACGGCCAGAAATAACAGATGAAGAAATCTCAGAATCCATAAGAAGAATTTAAAGAATTAAAATAGGAAAAGCAGAGATGAGTGACGGATTATGGCTAAAGATGATAAAATGAAAAGGGTTAATGATACAGAAATGTCTAGGGTATATAATTAGGAAAGTAAAAGGAGTTAAAACGATACAATACCTGGAAACAAAAATCAGCAATAAAGGAAAAACACGTGAAGAGGTATTAAATAGAACCAAAAAATTGACACAAATTTAATATCAGATAAACAGAACAATACTAGTAAAGAAGGAAATAACAATAGAAGGAATAGGTAGAATATATAATGCAATAGTATTCTCCAGCATAACATGGCCATTGACGATAAAATAAAACAATACCAGAAGAAACGATACGTTTAAGAAAAATTGCAGGGATATCAAGATTACGCAGACTCAAAAATAAAAAGATTAGAATTAATAGAAGGCAAAAAATTGAAATGGTTTGGTCACTTGCAAAGAATGTCACCAGAAAGCTAACAAACCAAATAGCATGATCCAAGAGGAATGAAAATAGATGTATAGTGGAGATATGCCGTCTTTCGGAGGAGACGTTAAACTGTAAAATTACAATGTAGAATGGAAATAGTACAATATTTTTTTGTCAGAAGGCTCGACTACATAAATTCTAAGCGAAAAGCTAATACCTGAACACCTGATATCCATATTAGAAACCTTCAAAGTCGATGTTCGAGCAGGCGGGCACCGGGTTCATAGAATATGCAACCCGAACGACAATTCCTTCGGAACATTAGAGTGCGAGATATGCTGATGCAAATCACTTCATTAAATTCAGTAACATCCCGAATAAATGTGTTGTACAGTTCATGCACATATATTCGGCACTGTTAGCATATAAATCATTTTTGGAGAGTCGCACTCGGCTAAGAGAGACCGTACCAAGTGAATATGAAATTTCCAACGCAACGTTACCAGTACAGCTGCCACTATTTGTGTATCGAATACAAGAGGTGCGGAATTAATTAAGCTAATACAACATTGTTCCCTCAAAGCTATGCTTTTGAGTTCGCTTACATATTTTCTGTATTTCGCTTGGATAAATTCCGTACACATCTCATACACTTCTTTTAGTTGCTCTTTACCTATGCATGATAAGTAAGCTGCGTTTCCAGATATTGTTAGTATGTTCTGAAAATATATTGACGTGAGTTAAAAAATTATTAATTATTCTCAATAAAAAAGTAATGCCAACCTTTTGTTTTCGTGATATTTTTACTGTAACTATTAAATAGTTAATTTGTACTTTTAACGAAAATTCGCAATTTTGTAATAAGTTTTATTTTTAAGAAAATTTTTTGAGTTTAAAATAATTTAATTCCGTTGAAAACTTAATTAGATCAAATAACAAATTTAATTGATTGAAATTTTGTTTTTACTTAAATTCAAATAAATATTGATTAAAAATGCTAATTTTATTTTTTGCCAGGAATGAAAATTATTTGAGCCAAATATATAGTAAAAAAATAATTATTTTTTTCCACTCATTTACAATAAATAAGAAACTCATTTAATAAAAATTATCGATTTACTTTAATTGATACAAATAAATGTTAATTAAAAATGCAAATTTTGTTTGGTTTAAAAACAAAATTGTCTTTAGTTGTTTTAATGAAATAAATAATTTTAAAACAAAATTAATTTTCTTTGCGCAAAGTATTCATTTAGGTTAAATAATAAACTTATTTTATTAAATTTCTTTCTATTCTTTATTTAATTCAAATAAGTATTAATTAAAAATGCAAATTTTATTAGATCTCAAGTTTTATTGTTTTATATTAAATAATTCAATCTTTAATTTTTTATCGAAACAAATATTTTTTTTCATGTAATTTTATTGTGAAAGACTTTTTTATACTGGTTAATATTAAATTAATATATTGACACAAACAATTGTTATTAGGAAAATAGTGGGTTTATTTTAAATAACCTGTGAGGTGTCATGCAATGTTCCATCAAATAAATTAAAATTCTTAGAAAGAACAACATTTTTTTAGTAGAAATTAAAATTTTTGTACCAAATACTCAAAAAAAATTAGTTTTTGAAAATAATTATTTTTGTCTATGTAAAGATTATTTGAATTAATTGTTTTCCATACTTTATTTTACTCAAATAAATATTAATTAAAAATGGAAAGTTTTATTTGTTTTTATCAAACAATAATTTTATTTCTATTAAACAAAACGGTTTTGTGTTGTCCTAATTCCCTTTACTACCATTATTTTTAATTTCTTTACTAAAATAAATAATTGCCTTTATTCAAATAATATTTTACTGCGAAGTTATAGTTATTTTTATTCTGGTTTCTATTATTAAATTGACGTAACAATCGTTATTTAAAAAATAGTGAGTGTACGTTGTAATTGTACAAAACTTTTCAAATAACATGAAATCTTTGAAATCTTGAAAGGAATAACATTTTTTTCCAGAAATAGATCCAAATACAAACTAGTCAAATAAATATTATTTTTTGCTAATAATCATTTTTCTTTCTGCAAGTAATTATTTAGATTAAATAACAAGCTTATTTAAATGGTTTTTTTATATTTTTTATTTATTTAAAATAATTATTAATTAAAAACGCAAATTTTATTAAGTTTAAAGTTTGATTTGTTTATATCAAATAACTATTTGATTTATTTTAAATGAATATTCTGTGTTTCATTTCTTTACTGGATTAAATAATTTTCTCTATACAAAAAATATTTTATCGTGAAGGTATAATTACTTTTATTCTAGTTTCTAATATTGAATTAATAGGCAAATACAACAATTGAAAAATAACAAGTAAATTGTAACTGTTGTATAACATTTTTCAAATAGCATGCAATTTTCAACCAAATAAATTAAAATTCTTTAAAGGAATACCATTTTTTTACCAGGAATGGAAAGCGTTTGAGCCAAAAACAAACCAATCTAAAAATAATAATTGTTTTTACAAAGATCTATTTTTCTCTCTGCAAAGTATTCATGTAAATGATAATAGAACAAACTTATTTTATTAAAATTTACTCTTTACTTTATCTGTTTTAATTAAATTTTAATTAAAAGTGCACACTTTATTTGGATTAAAGTTTTAGTTGATTGCATCAAATAATAATTTGATTTGATCAAGTAAATTATTAATTATTTATGAATTTTACATCGATAAGGGGTGCGAGAAGTGACGCTGTTATTTTGATACATGATAATTAGCTTCTAATTTTATTTCATCTATAACTGCGCTATCAATTAAATTATAACATCATTTTTAATTATAATTCTATAATTGAAAAAAGTAATTTACCCGAAATTAACCTACATTTTTTCTCATTAATTTTACCACACCATTATACGAGTATACACTTCATTAATATTTATATCGGTATCGTGGTGTTGCGTTGAATATTATGAATATTACGTGGTCAATTAGAACGTGTGCTATTCGGTTAGTGACCCCATCTAAAAATACAAGCATAATATCTCGTCCATCAATCTGACAACAGAAATTGCAGCGAACCCCATTTAAAATTGTTAAATAACTTCATTTACATTTAATTTGTCGCTTTTCTTTGAGCCGGTTTTAGCTACTGCTTTTCATTAGATTTTACGAAGGAGTAAAAAGTCGATGGATTAAGTCATGAATTTTAGTTCGTTGTGCTTTTAATTATTTCTCGTTATTAATAAAGTATATTGTGACGATATTAAATAGATTAATGAGATTTCATACAATTGTAATTAAATAACTTTTGTAAAGTTCAATTTAAATTTAAAAACATAGATTTAATATGCCCACTTATCCCAGTAAATTCTAAAAATGATCGTAATGATATTTTTTTATAGTTATAGAAAACTTATTAGTAAAATCTGAATGCACATTAAAATTGGATGTATCATATTAATGTATAACATGCAATGATAGTAATTATAATTAATATTAATTGGATATATTTTAAATCTAATAAAAAAAATAGGATCAAATCTAGACATGACAAATGTATGCTAAGGATAACCAAAATGATCCATTTTTATAAAATACATGAATGAAGGTTATGAGTAAATAATATTAAAATTTGTTCTTTAAAAGATCAAATAAAAATATTATAAAGTAATACTGATATCATGTCTTATGGTTAACTATATATATAGCCAAATTAATTAAAATTTTTTATTCAAATTTATGTAAATTCGCTCTTAATATGTAAAGAATGTAAAATATTGTTGGATGTAATAAATAAATGAGTTTGTCATAAATAAAAATAAAAATTTGAAAAATTTGAATTTAAAAATGTAAAACATAGGATCTATTTATTAAGAATTTTTTTTCAAATATTGGCTTGTACTAAGAAATAGTATTATTGGTGTTTAGAGGAAAGTTTAGGCTTTCTAAAACTTTGCCTATGTAAATGTTTATGGCCAGAAAGTTTTCCTTAGGGAAAATCTAGTATTTAGCAAAATTTAATAAAAATATTAGAAATTATGAGTCAAAAGATGATATTATCTGAGTTAATTGGCTTTGATTTAAAAAATTATTACAGAGTATTTGATTTTTTTACCGGTGAGTCCACATCGTTAGTATAATTAAATATTCATACCACTCTGTGTTAATGAGTGCTAATAATATATTTTAAGTAATTATTCGGAGTCTGAATCAAAATTTAAATTTGTCAAATTTTGTTTACCATTTGAAATATTTATCTTTTATTTATTATTTGAAAACACCGTATTTTTTGATTTAATGGTAAGATATTAAATTAATTTTCTCATAAATTTTACCACTAACAAAAATATAGGAAATTTAAAAGAGCAGTTAAACAATTACAGTTTTACAGAACGATAAATTGTTAAACTAAATAATTGTACGCACTATAATTCAGTTTTGGCGGCATCCACTGGGTAAAATTTTGTCCCTAAAAGGACCACGGGGTGTCCAAACGAATAACAAATTTCTATATAGGGAAAAAGCTATCAATTTTTTCTGTCATAATCAATAAAATCGTTCGCGGATTTTTCGAAGTTTCAATATTTCTGATGGACTCAATAAAGAAATTAGGAGTTTTATAAAAACATAAAAGGATGAATTGTGTTGTGTTTATTTATACAAAAATATTGTCATAAAGGATAGATATTTTGCTATAAAAAATCACTCATTTGCGACTTTTTGCTATATTTTGATAGGGGATCAAAGAGTTTGCGAAAAAGTAATCAAAAATGCTGAAGGGGATATACGTAAGTTAAACACAGACATTAACTTATTTCCCCTTCAGACATAGAGAAGTCAATGACAATAGCAGCGAAAGTGAGGAAAGATTACGGAGTGAAAACAGAAGAAAAGAAGTAGAGGGTTTCATATATCTTAAAGACTGCTTTATACCAAATGTTTGGAGTTGAAGCAATGAGATAGCTGAAAGGATGGATATAAAAACGGTAGAAGGTTGAAGAGGAATGGAAAAAACCAAGTACTAGTAAGAGAGCCAAAAAGCCTAAAGAGAAAGTAAGGGAAGCTGATAAAAATAACAAATCGATCCCATACATTAGAAAAACACGAAGAGGAAGCTGACACCATAGTAGGAATAGAGGAGGGAAATAAAGATAAAGATAAGAGTCATAGTCACGAAATACTTGAGCACAAGGACTTTATCGAACAGGTGAGAGAAACTTTAAAAAATAATAACTTGACAATACAATTAAATTGTAATAATACAAAAATCTTTACAAGTAATAAAAAAGATAGAAATTCACTAGTATACCAACTGAAATGAGATGGATTAAATCATTACACTTTTACTGATAAATCAGATAAAATAAAAAGAGTTGTGTTAAAAGCAGCACCAGAGTTAGATATTATCGAAATTAAGAACGATTTGGAAAGTAACAGTGGAATAAAAGTAATAAAAATAATACCTTTTAAAGTTAATATTCCTAGTATCAAAAATCATCGTTATTTAGTAATTGTTGGTAACGAAGTTAATTTAAAAGAATACTATAAAGTAGTAGGAATAATGGATGTTAGAATTAAGTGGGAGATGTATTGTAGAAAGAATAAGATCACACAAAGTTATAATTGTCAAAAATTCGGTCATTCACAGAACAATTGTTTTATGAAAGCAAAATGCGTGAAATGTGTGAAAAAACGAAAAAACGAAAGAATGTAGTTTAATGAAGACGGAAAATAGTGTAACAAAATGTGCAAACTGTAAGGGCCAACACACTGCTAATTACAAACAATGCCCAGTATATATAAAATATCCGGAGAAAATTGAAGAAAACAGAATGAAGATAAAACAAGTATATAACCAACAATATAATAAAGTAAATAATGGATATAATAACAACTTAGTAAAACAGGGCATATCTTACAGTAATTTTTAAAAAATACGACTCGAACAATATAAGATAATGGCCTTAATGAAATGAGAGAAATTAAAAGTATAATGAACGATATTAATAAAATGGTCAAAGTTCCTAAGATGATACTATTTCAAAAAATGAAAAAAGAGTTATTGGAAGCGGATACTTTTATGGAAAAAGCTAATATTTTTGTTAAATATGAAGGAATCTATAATAAACAATGAAAATTAAAAAATCTAAATCTAAATTAAATTAAAAGTGACCAAAGGATCAACATTTTTTTGTTATTACTAAAAAAAAATGGCCAACGCAAGCCGAAAAAAGCATGGTAAAAGAAGTGAAATAGTATAATTTTCTAAAACTTGTAACAAGTAAAATAGTCTTGTGGATTCTGGAACAAACAAGAAAATTAAAGTAGAAGAATAAAAATTTCAAAAAGATAATTTAAGATAAGGCCACCCCTTATTATTATTATTATTATTTGATAGAGGCGAGGAGTAGAGTAGGCAAATTTAAATTTAGAATACAGTTTTCAATCTCATTTCGTACAGTTATAAACGTTTAAAATTGTGCAAATGCTCGTTAATAATTTAAATTTTGGTGAGCGCGCAACCTGTTCAAAATTAAGAGGGCCGAACTGCGTTTTAAATATTGACCACGGATATTTCTTAACATTTAATAGAAGTATACAAAACTCCGTTTTTCATTATACGAAAAAAAACTTATCTGCATTTTGATTAGCCGACGAAAGCTCGCAATTTCTCCATTTCGCCGAGGGTTCGGATAATATTCTCATTCTTCAGTTCCAAGTGCTAAGCTAATCCGTTCCACTGAAGTATATTTGATAGTTTTTAGCACAGGCATAAATAAAACAGGCAGAATTTAGCTTGGAATAAGTTCAACCTAAAATTACTTACGAGAAACTTTCTTAAACAGAAAGCTAATTCCCAAACAGGCGAGTATGAATAATCCTTTGTCTGTTACGAAAATGCAAAGTATAAACGTGGAATATTCCGTTCTTGCGAGCCGGAGTAAAAATTAATGGAAACTCCACCTTTTATGTTTGTATCTCTTGGAACTAAAGTCAGATTTAAGGTTAGTTGGAAAATAATAAAGAATTTAAGATATTGTAATAACCAAACATTATTCAAGTTGAGAGTGAACGCCCTATATGCAATAAAAGGTATAAAATAAAAAAAAATGTAAAGACATTATATATTAAATGTTAATGGAAATTATTTGTTAACATTTTATTAAGGAAGATTCAATTTTTTTAAAATTCAAAATAAATGTTTAAACCTGAAAACTTTCGTTATGATTAAAATTAAATAAAATGTATCGAACTAATACGATTACTAAGATAGAATAGTAAAATTTATTGCAGAAAAGGGCAACTTCGCTTATAATTTAATGATAAAAGGGATTTTTTTTAAATTACTATTCTTTATGCTTTAAATCTTCATAAAACCCATGGAAAAAGGACAATTAGGTTAAAATTTTATAAAAAATGTCAATTTTGTTCAAATTTAATGAACAAAGATAATTGTTTTTAAAATCTGATTAAAAAATACAATTTTGTTTTGAATAAAATATAATAAAAAAAGATCATTTCTTTAAAATCTCAAGAAATAAGGTTCAATTTTATATCATTTAAAAAATATTCGCTTTTATTAAAATTTTAAAGAAGTTCAATTGTGATTAAATGATAAATAAATAATAAAAAAAGATCAAGATTTAGTAATAGGTTTTCCATTATAAATATTTCGTAAAATAATTTGTTGTTATAATTGTTATTTTTAAGCTATTAATTTTTCATTAAATTGCTATTAAGAAGCTTACATTTTAAATGGTCTTATAGGGAAAAGTTGCTTACTTTAAAAATATACAGGGTGTGCATGATAAAGCTTTGTATTTATATTAAATAAACATATGAGCGATAATTAAAAAGTGGTGTTTTTCTCAAAAAAGGTTAATTTTAATAAAGTAAAATGTGAAAAAAGGATTCTTGACCCCTGCTGTACCCTCCAGGAAAAAATTGAAAATCACCTATTCATGTTAAAAGAATTAGTTTACTAATCTGATAATACTCTAAAGTTTTCTTACAATTGATCCCCCGAGTTGAAATTCATCGACAATAAACTATTTCATTTTTTAAATTTACGTCAATGAGCATAATTTGTCATAAGGAGTTTGCCTTAGAGTGCTGGCAGTCGAATTTTGGAACACCCTGTATATTAACATTTCCCAATAATTGTAAGAATAACAATAACTTTAAATTAATTTTCAACAAAATTTACAACGTTCCGACCCTTACGAAAAGCCAGTTAAGAAACCTTTATCTTTTTTTATTAAATTTTAATTAATATTGAACTTTTTTTAATAAATAGCGAACATTTTAACAATTTTATAAAAGTGAACCATCTTTCACGAAATTTAAAAAAAAAATGCCTTTTTGCAGCATATTTCAATTAACAGAAAATTGAATCAGATTATAAAATTAATTATATTTGTTCATTACATTTTTACAAAATTCACATTTTTTGTTAATAAATTTTTTTACAAAACTGACATTTTTCTATAAGAAGAATAATTAAAAAAATGTAAGTGAATGCAAGTGACAGACTTTTGGAAATTTTGTCTCAGTGTATCTTTTTTTCTGGCACAATTTAATGTTAAATGTCTAAATCTTAACCAACCAGATACACTTTTTTCTCTTTGGAAAAAGTAGTTGCGACACAGGGTTCTCACTAGTTTTACTAGTTTTACGGTAACAGTTTATCACTTTTATTTGTGAACGTACTACGAATTCCTTTTAAATCACTTCTAATTCAATTGCTGAAGAAAACACAGTACCCGTCTGGTACTAACATCTTTATTTCTTAAAGTTTTCGACGGATGAGCGTCGATTTAAAGTAAAAATTGTAATTAAGAGCTTTATCGTGCATAAAACAAAAGGAGTAGTTTTAATTTTGTTTAATTAAAAGTTTAAGTTTTTCTTTTGAATTAAACTTACTTCTTTGACTTCCGCGACAAATCTAGAAAGGGACCAACTTTTGATCATTTCGTCTGTTAAAAGATTGTTTTAATTCCAATGTATGTGTTAGTTTTTATTGTAAAGAAAACTATCTTATTTTTTTTTTGTTTTTGTACTTTTTTTGTTTGTCTATTTGAGTGAGTTACTTATTTTCTCATCTGTGTTATACACTTAATTATTTTAAACAATATAGTTGTATTTGCATCCTAAAAGGATTGAAAATTTTGAATTTAACGACCTTCCCTTTTAGCGTAAAGTAATAGTATTTGTAAACCAGGGCGAACTTCCCCGTCCCTTAAGGACAAAAGGTTTAGATCTAAAATATCTGATATCGTTCAGAATCTCTCGCTTTTAAATTTTGACAACAGATTTGAGGTATCGTTAAAGTTAATGAAGCCTTCAAACCGGGTTACCGAATAATTTTACTATTTAATATAATTATAGAACTACAGTTTAATTAACTAGATTTATTTTTTTTATTTTTTCGGTGTTAGTGTTTTATAATTTAATCAATTAAAATTTTGAATATCGTCAAAGTAAAATTAGCATTTCAGTAGTATCTCGAATATAGAAAGTGTAGTTAAATCTATCTGAAATATGTATGTATGCTGTGTATACATATTTCTATATGAATATTTAATATGATTTGTTTAAAAGTGACTACAAAACACAAATTTACTCTACTCCTACATCATAGAAATACGGTTTGAAAACTCTATTTTCTAGACGTCATATCCTATTGCCAAACAAGACAGTGATTTGAACGAAATAGAGTTTATGTGTCCCTTAAATTGTTAAACATGAACACATTCACGGATTAAATAAATTGTTTTAAACCTATTTTGTAGAAATTATCCGTAATAAATACAAAAAAGATAAATTATAATTATCTTGAATTTCGAAAGTATTACACAGCTATTTTTAAGTATCTGTCTCTGGCCAGGTTTCGCTTAAACTGCATTATCAAAGAGTGACAGATTTTTTATAAGCGTACTTAACTTCATGCCATAAACATTTCAACCAATCATTATCAAGCAATATGTATATTTTACCTTTCCTAAAAAAATTATATAGGTATTTAGTCCAAAAGGTGATCTAAATTAATTGAACTTCCCAGGTTTTATTATTCATTCAATACTATATACCGATGTCATTTTAGGTATTTCTTTATTTCATATTCCTCCAAAAAATGTAGTTCTTCTTCTTTGTCACTTATATGAAGTACTTCCACTGTTGTTTCTATTGTGTTATTAAGTGTTGGTTTGTGTTTGGTGTCAGTGAGGTGTTTTGCGTAATGTGACTTTTTTGGTTGTTTTAATAAATAAGCTCGTAAGTGTTCACATTATCTTATGTTAAAATTTCTAAGGGTCTGACCAATCTGGACAATTTAGTTTGTGAATACCTGATTTTTTTAATTAATTTTAGGTGGAAATTGAAGATAAGTATAATATATGTTTTTTATATTTATATTCACGATTATTTACGTTCATTTTATTTCAGTCCAGCACTGTTGTGAGTTGTGAGTTTGTCTTAAGGGTGTGTTCACATAACAAGTCGTGTCGGCTGCAGGCGTTAGAGAAGCGTCAAGAGCAAGAGACAATGGCGACGGAGTCGCAACGAGTGGTCTTTAGACAAAACCGCACTCTTGTATTCAGATTATGCATGTTGGAAAATCCTCCATTCTTGTTGTGGTGGAGGAACGGAGCAATGGCTTGTGGAACTATGCGACTGGAGGTTCTCGGTTAGCGCTACAATTTCTGCTGCAATATCAGCCTCTATTTCGCAACGCATTTTCATGAATACGAGCTCTTGAAGAATTCTTCCATCTATCACGGTTGTTAAAAATTTCAATTTTGAAGTTTTCAAGAAAAATTCTTATTCAATATTGTTACATACGAAAGGGTGATATATTGTAATAGGATTTTTATTTTTTATTTTTATAAAGAATTTGAAAAATTGATCTGTCGGATTGATTTCTTATGACTATTAAAATTCAAAATATAAGAATTCTGATTTGGCAGTAATTAACAAAAATTAAATATATAGTTGTTTGGAACAATGAAAACAAATTTTATTTTAAACATTTCAAATAACATGAAGTTAATTTAAATAGAAAATTTTAAGGTTAATCGAAAGAATAATCAAAATGAAGATTTTATAAAAAAAATTTCTAAATGAGGATAGAAAAAAACAAATATTGGAACCTTGTAATATAATCATTTAATATTAAGCATGGAACAATATTTTAACTAGAAACCAAAAAGAAAAAATGTTACACAACAAATTATAACATGATGCTATTTGGTTATTCTTAAATATTAAAATACAGCTATACAAATATAAGAATAAGAATAACATTAAAATAGTAATCATATTATTGTTGTTGAATTGACTTGATAAGGGATCTGCTACAAATTATAAATAAAATTGAATATATTTATGTGTTGAAATATCAATTAACCTGATATAGAACTATTTAGAAATTTTAACAAAGAATATATTGTAAAAAAAAACTATTATTGGTACTGTAGCAAGAATAAACTTTTTTAATTTATAATTTTTTTGTCATGTATGTAAAGATAGGAAACTTAAATTGTAGGAATAATATAAAATTCTTCAAAACGTCGGACAAATTGTTAATATTAGTTTTGTTAGATCGCTGTGATCTCAAAAACTTATAAATAGACAGTCAAAATTTGACAAAACAGACTTAATTTTTTATGTGCTAAAACCCTCAAAATTGTTTAAAATCAAAGCACCCTCTGTTACTAACTGTGTAATAAAAAAAATTATAAGATTAAATTAAGTGTTAACCTCAACACAAGAGATGAATAAGTAATAACTTGCATTTCTGATTTTCGTTTCAAATGATTTTGCTTATTATTGTGAGGGATTTATGTAAATATTCAAGACGTTCCTGAAGTTTTCCACCTAACAAATTGGACATATGCTAATTCCTTAAAATACTTTTAAATATTTAATAAAATTCATCTAGTAAACTTTTAATGAATTACAAGATCATTGTAATATTTTTACTTCCATTTGCATTTGAAGAAGAACTAATATATGTTCCATATGATAATTGACACATAAATCGATTTAAGGCCAGGACCGTATCTAAGGACCTATATAAGTATAACATTTTTGAATATTTATATTTATTAATTGGAAAAAAAATATATTGTAATTTCATTATTGTTAAACTATTTAATTTGTTGCATCCTACATTAACATTATATTTTATACTTTCTTTGAACTCACCCTGAGAGATTCAAAAAGAAAATTATTAATCACATGATTAAAAACTAATACTATTCACAATATATATATTTATGAAATGAATAAATTCTTCCAACAAGGAGTAATAGAAAATAAAGATAAACAATACGGTAATCTATTTGCAAAGAACTTGCTTAGATCAATTTGTTATTTTAATAAAGTTTGGAAATACTTTAAGTTAATACTGGAGTTATCCTAAGTGAATATCATCAAATAACATTTCTACTTTGTCTTTAATATTGGACAGATCCGAAATTACTTAATTAATCGAATTGCCTAATCTGTTGGACCAATTTTAAGTTTGTACAACTTTGTGATACTTTATTGTTGACGGAACATATTCGGATATTCTGTTTTCTAATTGGTTTTGGATATGTAATGAGATTAGAATTCCTCCTGGAATCTTTCTTGCTTGTAGTAAATGTAATTAGTTGGCAAAACGGCGCTTAAGAAAATTATATCAGTTTCATCCCTTCAGTATTAAATTGCTAATGGAATAATTATGAAGTGCGGCTGACAGCACAGCAATAAACCTATACTTGCGGCAGAATAGATTAAACCAAGGACTTTGCTTTCCAAGAGTCTCATTGGATGACTAATAACTAATATATGGGGGAAAGCAAACATTTTCCTCGCGCCATAATCAAATAAAGAGTATTATTTAAAAAAACCAATGAACTTTCTAAAGCAGAAAGATTATTTATTATTAAATAAATTCGAAAAATGTATTCTTTTTAAAAAATGGCGATAGCACTACTACAGCTACTATACTTAATTAATAATTTTGACGCAGGGTGTATGGAAGAAAAATATTAAACTTTGTACAAAATTTTCTAATATTGTTTCTACTACAAAAGTAGGGGAAAAATGAAATATAGGTAATAGTCTGGCATAATAGAATTTCCACGTATTTCAAAGAAAAAAAATATAAATGGTAAATTATATAAAAAATGGATGTTTCTATTAAAATGGTGAGAGCGCAGCCCACCATTTGCCTCAGGAATTCTATAGAGGACCCTGCAATTTTCTTATGGGAAACTGACTCACTACAGACCAAAAACCAAATTTTAGGGGATAAAAACATAATTTTCCAGGAGCAATTAGTATTTCGAAGTTTATAGAAGGTGATTGTGTGATGGAAAGAAAGGAAAAAAGCAGACTTGGATGGCGTGAGCTAAAACCGGGGGAAGTACCTAATTCATAGATTTGGTATGACAGTAAAAGAGTCTGATATACCTAAATAAGAAATGGAAAATAACGAAAATCTGGTAATGGTAACGGAAAGGGGCAATAAATCGATGAAATCTACAGAAGAGAGCGAAGAAAATAGTATCGAGTGAGAGTGGAAAAAGCCAGGATCCATTAAAAGATCTAAAAAACTAAAGATCAAAGAAACTAATGAGGTAAGAATTAAAAATAAATTTGATACGTTAGAAGAATTTAAAGCTAAGGCTGATGAAATAGTTGGGATAAAGGAGGAAAAGCTAGAGGAAAAGATAAATAAAACAACACCAGTAGTTTTGGAGGGGAGACCAGGTAACCATACGGATTTTATTAAACAGGTGAGAAATGTTATTAAATCAAATAATTTTACAATACAATTTAATGAAGAAAACTTAAAAATATTTGCTGGAACTAAAGAATTGACAGAAATTTTGACTAACTATTTTAAAAACTAGCAAATTGTATAAAATATGGCCTGTAGCTGAGCTTCAAGTAAATTTATTTAAAAAATGGCGGGAGCGAAACACGTGCATTTTCTATTAAAAAGTTATTAATATTATTTTGCATGGTTTTTACTACAACGATAAGAGAAAAATATTTCTTTTGTTATACTCTATAGAACAGTACTGTATAATAGAATTTCCATACAGTTCAGAAACCCTTTTTTTTAAAAAAAGTATTTTAAAAAATATCAAAATTTATAAAATGTTGCTTGTAGCCGGGCTTAATTTTATTCTAAAAATGGCGAGAGCGCTACAAATCCTGACATTTTCTTAAAAATGGTGAGAGCGTAGCCATTATTGGCCTCAGTAATTTAATTAAGCGAAGAGGTGTACATACCGTTTGGAGTAAAAATATAAATATTATAATGAATAATGCATTACAAGATTTATAGTAAAACAATAATTTCTATACAATTTAGAAGAACCCTTTACGTTTAAAAATAGCAAATTGTATAAAAAATGGCTATAGTTGGGCATAAAATCAATTTATTTCCAAATTGGTAATAAATACATAAATTTTAAAGTAAATGGTAATTGTACAAAATTTAAAATTTTGTGAAGTTTTGGAGGAAAAATATTAAAAATTATAATGAATAAATATTAATGGTATAAAAATGGATGGATGTATCTTTAATATAAAAATGGCGGGATCGTTGTCAGGGTAGTTTCTATTAAAAATGGTGAGAGCGTATTCCATAATTTGCTTCTGTAAATAAAAGTGAAGGAGTGTACATAACAATTGGAGGAAAAATATTAAATTTTGTATGACGGATAGATAATTTTTAATATTAGCTATCGAAGTAAATAAATGTAAATACCACTGACATTTAGTTGGTGTAAATGATAAATTTAGAAAATCAGAAAACATGATCGTTCTTTATTTGTTAAAAATAATAATTGTTGAAACACTATTTCGTTATCTTTAATTTATTTTAAACTTTTTCAATATTTTGTCTTGACCATAAACAACAGCACTGAAATTTTAATGAGATTTTAAATAATTTGGTACATTTAAAATCTAATATTTATTAGCAAAATAGATGATTTGCAATTCAATAGAAAAATATAAAAAAATTCTACTTTTTGACGTACAATTAATTTTCTCTTTTATTTAATCAATTTCAATTTCACTGAAGAAATAATTTTAGCATCTAATATTTAAATGAAAATCTTTTACGAGTGCACAATAAGCAAAAAAAACAATTAAATTTAAACAAATGTATATGTTATCTTAAGGGGTATTAACCCAGTACGTAACTTGGTTAATGGAAATTAAAGAGGTTGAGTGAAACAACAACAATTTATTTATCTATGAATAAAAACAAACCTTACAAATTATTAGGGTTACTTATATCTTTAAAAAACTAATGCATTTAATCGGAGGGGTAGGCACTATCAACTTCTCGATCATCCGAGAACTAAAACTTTTTTAATCTCTTTTTTTGATTTCTTGCTTTTTTATATTTACTTTTTGTTAGTTTTGCCTTTAGCATGTATGTAAAATCTGGATTCCTTATTATGCGCTTCTTCACTAATCAAATTTTATTATTTTATTGTTTTTGAAGTTCGGTAAAATGAATAAATAATGGTTGTCAACGGTCAAAATTTTAACAAATCCATTTTCCCAAAAATAATTTTATCAAAATTAGCGGAAATTATTGACAAATGATAATAGAAAATCAAGAAAATATCAATATAATACTACTGATATGCCGGCATTTTTAAAATGACGAGAGCTTTTAAAATTGTCAAGAAAATTTTAAAATAGATAGAGCTTTTGAAAATATCGAGGGGGTTTTTAAAACAGCGATAGCTTTTAAAAAAATGGATAGAATTTTAAAATAGCTCTTAAAAATGGCGAGGTAACAAAATAACCAAAATAACTAATACTCATATCTTGCAAATAATTTACAAAAATTTTGTATCACTATGATCATTTAGAAATATTTCTCTCTTATTGCAATTTAGAAATTCTAATTAAATATCCACCCTATTATCGATAATATCTGAATATTCATTATGAATCTTTGTTCGGATGGACGTTATCTTATGAATAACTTTCAAAGACTTTGGCCCTTCGAGTGACAACAAAAGCCCGAGAGAGATGTAAATGTGTTGGGTAATAAAATTATTACGATGGCGGCGGCCCTCATTGAAAAAAAAAACGCCTTATTGTCCGTAACTACATTAGGACGGTAATGAGCTTACTGCACTTGTTTAATTTAAGGAAGCGCCCTCAAGGCTTCTGATTTTGTTGACGGAAAAACTTTTCATATTTAAAATTTTAATTATTTTGGTTTCATATTTTAGGTATGTTTACGATGGACGAAATGTTGTTTTGAGCTTTTAAATATAGGGAGAATATTTACATTCCAAATTTTAAAAGAAAAAGTCCATTGGCAACATCATTATTCCTATTGAATAAATTCACAAATTATTAAAAATATTTGGCAACAGCACGACTTAAATTGGTAAATTCAGTTGTACAGTTAAGAATGAAACAAACAGATTTCCTTCTTATACTTATAGTAATTATATCTTTCGGACACGGTACACCTGTAGTCATCATCCTAAAACGCATTAATCTGAAAATGCTCCCTAAAAGCATTCAAAAGTTATGAGAAAATAAAGTAAAATTTTAGAAAACAATGAACTTTGTGTACATTGTGAAACTGTATTATAGTTAAAACTGTATATACAGTAAATTGAAAACTTCAGTATAGTATTTGAAGTTTTCAACCGATTTCAATAAATTTTTTTTGAAATATTGTGCATCAAAAGCTATATTTGGAGACAACGTTTCAAAGAGTTATTTTTATTTTTAAAATTCACTACGATTTTTTCATAGTCAAAAATCCAGAGATCTTATTATCAAAAAAATGACTACGCCACTCGATTTAGATTGCACCCAACTCTTATTAAAATATGATTATTAATAAAAATTATAGGATGATACATTTCAAGAATATACCAGGTAAAAGTTTAAAAAATGTCAACCAGCGATTTTTTTTACAAAAAAAAAACGATTACGCATGTGTATTTAGAAGGCGCTCAAATAGATGTGACCCAACTTTTATTAAAATACGAGTATGTTAATTAATAAAAACATTATTTGGTGTACTAATGTTTTTATAAAAAAATTTTTGGTTTTAAAAGCCTTTTCTCCAAAAATTTGTTGAATTTGGTTTATAACTTTAAATACTCTGGTGGTGTTTCCAATTTAGGTAATCGGTATTAAATTATTTGTGAATTTGAATCTTGGATTTTTTTGGTATAGACTATTCAAAACCATTGACAACACGTTCATTTTGATTAAAAAAATGTGAAAAACCATGATTTTTCAGTTTATTGAAGCGAACAGTTAATTACATAAAAAATGTTAAATATTTTAAAGGCAATTATAATTGGAAGGAGAAATGTAAAATGGTGTTCTGTAATATTATATTCCGATCCTTTTGTGAAAATATCAATCTTTATTAAGTCTCAGTTCGCCCCGATAACGAACTGCTTATTAATAATTGAAAAAAATCTTTTTAGCAAATTCAAATAATGATTATATTTGATAAAAAGCTACGCAATATACGATAAAATATTCTAAATAATGATATCAAATCGGAAAATAATAATGTCAGCGTGTATATTAATATTCAAAATCGATTCTGAGTACTAAAACTTTTACTTTTATTATACAATAACACCAAAATTCATTTAAAAAAATCATTTAAATAAAGTATGTTTCAATGCTTTATAACCAACTTTTAATTGAAATCCATGTAAAGAATGCAGCCTTTTCATATTTAAAATTATCGTTAAACTTTTGTGAGCCTAAACTCGATGAATAGGGTTTAATTTCGATCTTTGACTAATATTATACGCCCAAACCGTCAATGGTTAATGATATATATTCTGTTTCTTTGAATAATTTAGACACTAAAGTCTCCAAAATTTCCCTCCCAAATTCCTTTAGGTCCATAGGTCTGAAGGGGGAGAGACAGAATACATTGGCGTCGTAAATCAATAGTTACGACAAGAAAACAACTCGAAACGCAAAAAATATTCGAAACAAAAATTTGCAAATAGTTCATATTTTTTATTGATATTTCAAGAAACATTTAAAAAAATTCTATTGTAGAATGAGATGCTTTTCTCCTAGTCTGCTGTGGCTCTTATAAATTCTGTATTTTTCCCGAAATGACGCTAATGAAAGAGAATAGCTGCAGTGTTGACGTTCCAAACTTCAAAAGCGTCACTAATTTTCGGGCCTACTTCAACAAAGTCACAAGACTAACTCCCGTTCCAAGACGTAAGATAATCCTCTAAAATCGAATCCAGTTTAGAAGTTTTCGTCACGTAATCTATCTCTTTCTGTATGGAGGGATAAGCAGCCCCTTATTAATATCGTTATACCTAGCTGGAATTACGAAGGAGTAAATACACATAAAATGCGGAATTAGGTTTCAACGTAGCGGGTACTTGGGCTACATACGTGTTCCTTCTGAGCGTGGTAATTTATTATTATTTGTATTCTTAAAGTTGGATAATATTTCGTGTTATCTAACTAGAAAAAAAGTGTAATAATCGAACTATTGAAAGTAAGAGAGTGCTAAGTCGTTATTTTTTATGAGGTGATATTTTTAACCCCAAGAAGTATTGAGAACGTTATTCTAGTCTCAATAATATTACTATTATCAGAAATACTAATTAAAATAAAATTTCTTTGGTAATATTATTAATCTATTATTAATATAAGTGACAAAAGTTTCTACAGTACAAATACTAGGTGGTCTCACTTATATTAAATAAAAATAATATGTTAACAATACACTGAACAAAAAGAACAACCTATATACGAAAAATTTGAAAGTTTATAACGGTAATTAAAATGATAATCGATATTTTCAAATGGTATATATTTTCAACAAAATATTCTAATTCTAACATCATTAGTTTACACAAAAATTCACTTTAAACATTTACTCATTTACATTTACAATTATAGAATTATGTTAGTTTGCAAATGATTCGGATCGTTTAATCCGTTTAATTTTACAGTTTGGTAAAATAGTTTCAATCATTCAGTGAAAAATTGAAATCAAGAACATCACGATACGTTAATTAATCTAATCCGCGTTGTTTTGTATCAGTGTCCCAAAGATTGTTAGAAAGTGTAGTGTATTATTAAAAAAATGTACTGGTAGAAATCGTTCGGATCGTGTAATAATTACTAAGAATACAATTTTCACTCTTCTACATTCCCTGTAATCGACCATTATAAATATTCATATGTACTAAAATAAAATCTTATTTTTAGAACATTTAAAAAATCATTGTTTATACTTGATTTACTTATCGCTGTTGCCGGCTCTTGTTGGTTTCTAGTAAATAATATTTGGATATATCTAAAATACTCTAATTTATTTCAATGAAAATGGCTGACTATTGTAAATTTCCTCAGACACTCTGTATATTTCATTTCATTAAGAAATGTAAAATTTATCAACATTTGTTATGTTAAAATATGAGAGAAAAACAAGAACAGTAAACTCTGTAAGTCTAAAAACAAATTAGGTCAGGCTTCGAACAATTGTTTAGCTAACGTCGTGGGATCAAAGATGTTATATGCAAAACTTTTGCAAAATTTCAAAAATACAATGTTAAACAGAAGTTAGGACGATTTCTCGAGCACCAAAAATGAATGAATAAAAAATTAGTCTAGATTTAGAAAGTAAAACTGAAATTCGAATAAGGAATCAGTCGAGATAAACGATTCTAAGGGAGTCTGGCCTATAAGCTTGTCGTAGCGATGCTCTAAAAAAAGCCAAGCGTGGGATTTTAGGCATAAAACGGCCTAGAAATTTAGTACTGTTTCTGTTTCCGTTGGTCGGTTTTTTATTTTGTGTTTAGTAGCAGTATATTAAGCAGCCGAACATTTTAGAGAATTTTCCGACCACTCCGACACTATCAAGTAAGATAAAGTTTTTGTATTTATTAACCTTTTATTTGAATTAATATTTTGTTTCAGGATATTGTGTTTTGGGTATGGTACGACTCATTTTTTTATTGTCTATGTTTTCCCCCTTTAAAAAAAACGAGTACGATATTAGCTAATTTGGGAACAGTATTTTTATGGTCCTCATTATAGTTTGGTGAAACTTTGTAATTTAGTCTGGGAGTAGTTAAGGGTTTTATTTTGAACTTAAAGAGTACACCTGGATTGTTATCTCTGACAGTTCATAACTAATTTTACTAATTAATTTGTAATTATCAAAAGTGGGAATAGCAATAAAGGGGTGTTTACTTTACTGTAATGGAACTGTTGACTAAAGGACAGTACTGACCAAGTACTAAGATATATTCATCTAAATAGGATTTTTTTTTATTCAAATTATGTCGCTCAAGAGGCGGCAAAGTAGATTTTTTTTTATTATACCTAGAGCAAAAGTATTGAAAGTGCTTTCGCCGTCTCCCCAGGAGTAGTCTACGGCTTTTCTTATATAAAATTTGTATTTTTTTTTCGGTATGACCCACCTATTATGACTTATGTCCGTCTTTTAAATCAATTTATTATCGACTACTTTTTTTTATACATTGTAAGTCAGTTTCTTATACTAAAGACAGAATTTTATTTTGTCACTGAATTTGTAATAAATATCTTAGGTTGTTAACTAATTAATTTTCTTAATAATTTTGTTTCTTTTTAAATTTTCATTTATAAATCACTTAATATTTTTGCATTCCAAAAGGACTCGAAGTATATTATTTAAGTTAAATTCTAGTGGACCATACATTTTCATGTCCTTTATGGATAAAAAACTAAAACTATTGCCTAAGTTTACTGATCTAAAAGAATCTGAATTTTCATGGGAGGCCGTTTTATTGGTGACACTTTAAAAAAGTAAAGTTAACTATGTATTTCTTACACGAAAAGATTATTTTTATTGATTTGATATATGTTTTATTATTATTATTATATTACGGACAATGGTCTTTAAACGTCTCACTTGTAGTTTTTTGCAGGACTTTCAGGGGTGTCTTGGTTAATTGTTGCTATTTGAAATAATAAATTATACTGTCACTGTGCCAATTATAGTCACGTGATTGGTGTAATGAATAAAAAAAATATATAAATATTTATTAAAACTAAAAGAATATATATAAGATGACAGTAAACGAATTTTTAAATTTGTAAGTTTGTAAAAATTCGTTATAGAGTTTAATTGATTTTACTTTGTATCCTTGTTCTCTAAAAAATTTTTTGAAACCCGATTTTAATTTCCTTTGAAGCTGTTTGTAACTTATTTGTGTTTAGATTTCAATAAAAGTGTGTCTAAAATTTATAGTTTCATTGTTTATAAAACGTGTTTACGATTTAATTCCAATTTGTCCTCTTTTATTGTATGCAGGGCGTTCTCGTTTAGTTTTATTATTACATATATATTTATTGATTTGTTTAAAAACGATTGAATTTTGTGACATACGTATTTCAAGATAATGCATTAAAAATGACTATTTTTGTTGGAAATAAGCAAGAAAATTTAGTATAATATATCGTTAAATGGTTTTTTATAAAAAAACTTATAGAACTTCACTGCTGAAGAAACCATTGTGGAAATCCTTAAAAATATAAAAAATCGAAGAAAGGAAGATTCTCAAGTATTAGCTTATGCTATTTTTGCAGCATTACAAGCATTACATTTAATTAAACTTCATTATTTTATTAGGGTTTTATTTAAAAAAAAGAACGTTCTGTATAAGCAGCAGATACTTATGAGTTGGAAATAACATTAATTGACTGAGGATTTTTATATCTGGTGTTCTACGTTTTGGGAATTCCACACGAGTTTTATAAAATGATTTGGTTTTTTGGTTTGCTCATTTAAAAATTTTAATTAAATTTCTTCATAACACGGATAAAGCGCTCTCAACTGAATAACTTCAATATTAAATTTAAGGAATTTAATCAGACATTTTGTAAAGGGACAACTTCTCCGGGAACAGTGACTCTTAGATAAACTTAATTTTATGGGTTTGGTATTTTTAATCTTGAATCATCTCGGCTTTCCTTATTAATTTTCCATTTAGGACATTAACGGAGAGCAAATATTACTTTAACAATATCAAACAACTGTATAGACTTTTTATCGCAACTCTTAGGAAACTGTATGAAATATAAATTTGGATATTCTTTTTCCTTTAGGTCTCTATTATATTCCGACTTATTGATTTTCATAGCGGTCCACGGTTTCCATATTTTCCAATTTTCATGTTAAAAATTTCTTTATAAGGAATTGCTACCAGTTATGGTACACCCATCCCAATTCTAACAACAGAATCTTGAAGTATTTTGATACGCTACTTAAAAATAATAAAAACAATGTGGAATAAAATACGAACTTTGTAGTATACTTAATAATATTATGATGTACTAAAGAAATACTCGAAGAATTTTGAATAATTATGTAAGAATTTATACCGAATTTTTGTTCCACTGGTAATAATTGACGGAAATTAAAATTAAGTTGTATCGTACAGAATTAGAATATTAAGTGTTATTAAAGTTTTAAAGGTACTGGAACTTTTCTAGCAAAAAAGTTAAATACGTACTTGAGATTTCGCTAGAAACTTGAAGCAGTTCAACTTATACACTTAGAAGTTAATATTTGAGCGAGTTGAAATTTTGTAATGGAACAAAAGCTTATTTGCATGTGTTGTCTTTGTTGTCAAACTGAAATTGGAGAAAGAGAATTTTAAAATAATAAAAGCGTGGGGGTTTGGGAATATTCCGAAATTTTTGTGAATTTATTAAAGTAAAATATGTCAACTTGTTGTAATATACAATATTTTTTCGGACTGGGAGGTTTAATCGTGGCGTATGATTTTCCTGGCAATTTTGTTCTTTCTTCTTTGATCGTAAAATCTAATAAAATATCATCCGAAACAAAAACTTGACACGTTTTAACGAATAATAATTTTAATCCTTGCTTAGCCGCACCGTTTTTGGAAACAGATAGAAGGAAAGCTTTTTGCTACAAGGATTACATTGTATTTACGTAATTATTAAATCCAAAGCGTGTTTATCCGTTTAACTAACTTTCAAAAAGACTAATTATTCAGTTGTGTTCTGCGACCGGAATTCTGTTATCCGAAATTTATTGTTTCTTTCTCTGTCTCGCTCGGCGCGTCAAAGTTTTCCACAAAACGTTCAATCCTCAGTTTCGGATCGCTTTGAATGGCTCTGCGGCTTCGCTCACTTTTAAAACCGTCTTTTATTTCCATTTTTCATTGGCATTTCTAAAAATATTCTAAAGTTTATTTACTTATTATTTAATTTTTATAAATAACGTAAACTATTGTCTTTTCTTCAGGTATCGTTATTATTGAAAAACAGTCTAGATTTGATAATTTTTTTTATTCAAAAATTTAAATTGCGCTTAGTTGGTTCTACTCAAACCAAATATATAAATAATATTAAAAAATTAATTTTAGTAACTATTTAATTCATTATTTATATTCGTCACATCAATCATTTCGTAATATTATTTTATTATTTATTACATCATTTTATATTTTTGTTACTTCTTTATTACAAAATAATAATATTTTTTATCTGTATTTTTTGTTATTATAAATGCTTAAAACAATTATTAAAATTAAAACAAATTTTAAAATAATACCAAATATAAAAATATAGGGACACTTGTGTGAAAACATCTTTTTTATTTTCCAATTCCATAAACACATTTTATGTCTTTTGTCTTTTATTATATTTTTTATTTTCTTATTTATGTTTTCATATTTGACCATCATGTATAATTTATCTACCTTCTTTATTTCCAAATTTATCACATTTGTTTTCATCTTTTATTATTTCTTTTTGTTATCATTTTTTATATTCTCACCGTTTTGTAATAATACCTTAATATCTTTTTGTAATTCTTTTCTAGTTTTTAAATTTTCTTCCTCTGTGATATTCATATTCTTCTTAAATATTTCTTCCATACATTTTTTTAATACCTCTATATTTGTTACTATTGATACTCTTTTCTATTGTTTTTATCTCTCTATTTGCTTGATTTATCTTTTGATCTTATGGTATCAATATATGTTCTATGTCTTTCATCCATTTCTTCATAATTTTTTTCTAATTCCTTCTTTATTTCTTGTATTTTTTTACTAAAACCTTTTTTGTTTCTCTTAATACCTTATTTATTTTATTTTTATTTCATTTTTCATTTTATTTAGCTCTAGCATAATCTTTTTAAGTTATTTTTTCTTTTTTTGTATTTATATCTTCTTTTATTAACTTAATGTCTTTTTGTAATTCCTTTTTAGTTTTTTAATTTTGCTCTTGTGTTATGTTCATATTTTCCCATACTATATTTCTTTCATACGTTATTTTGATACTTTTATATTTTTACTATTGAGTGTTATATTGCTATCTTTTTATTTTATTTCTCTATCTATTTGGTCTATCTTTGAATCCTGAGATATCAATTTCGGTTCTATGATAATGCGTATTTTATTTATTTCTTCTCAAAATCCGTATATATTTCGTGTTTTATTAGCAAAATATTCTTTGTTTCTATTAATATCTTCTTTTCCTTTTTACTTTTTATTTCATTTCCTATTTTATTTATTTCAATTTTGTTTTGCACTAGCAACTTCTTTACACTTCAATACACTTCAATTATACCTTCAATTATTTCCCCCTTTCAACTAGATTTTCTTTTCATCGATAATTTCAGGTTTTGAATACCTTTAGAGGCTTAACTTGGTTGTCAAATTGTTATAAACTAGTTTCATTAAGTTTTATAAATAGCCTAGAAACAAAGATTAAAAGAATCTACGGAAAGTGGAAACAAATAATCTATAAACGAAACTTTGACAAATTAGGAAAACCAATATCAGTTATGTATTTAGTGAATATCGCCAAAGTTTAATAACAATCAACCGGTATTGTCGCCATAGAAATATCTTGAGTCGATAAGAGTTTGATCGCAATGTGCACCAGCAGCTTTTAGAAAACTTTGCTCACTGTAAAACAGCTATAACAGAGTAAACTTTTGCGGTTTTCGGGTGGTGAGTACGTGTTCACTTGAAAGTAACAATTATCAAAGGTGGAGAGTTAAACTTCAACATCCTCTGCTACACAGAAATTTGTGAGATTCCACAGAAAGCGCTCCAAGTTTGAAATAAACACGTTTATGTGGCATAACATGCCTGTGCCGAATGCCAACTAAGTACAGAGCAACATTTAGTTTAGGATCGATTTAGTGGATGCACAAATAACTTTTGGTATCAAAAGCTTATATATAATGCTTTTTAAAATTAGAATAGTATGGAAACTATTGCCTTTGATACTACTATTTAATAGTGCTTAGTTCTTGCTCTAGTTGGTTTATGTATTAAAAATAAATGTTCAGATAAAGTTCCAAATTACCGAAACTAGCTACGGAAATGTCTTTAATTCTCAAAATGAAGCTGACTTTCGGAAAAAGACCGAGAATATTGTTTAACTGTTAAAATTGTAAAAATTGGGGAAACTTACAATACAATTTCTGTCTTAAAGCTTCTAAATGGACAAACATTGGAAACTGAGGAAGGTGATTAACTATTTTCAAATACAAAAAGGCAAAGCATCGCCGGGTCAAGAATCTGATTTTAAAATATAGATACAACGAGTGATATTATAAATACGTTCAACAGTTACGCGGGGTCACGATTAAACAGGTTGTGAACTTAATTTATTATATAAAAATCAGCGGTCTCGCAAGATTAGGGAGAACTGGTCCCCGTTTAGGAATTCAAGTGGTTCCCCGACCGGGGGGAAAGTTTCCCTAACGTCTAATAGCCATGGGTCCCCTTAAGAGCATCCGTTGGGTTAGAACACTTATTTTATATCATTCTTATATATTTGTCAATGTTTTTTGAGCACAACAAGGTGGTAAAATGAATTACAGATTAAAAACCATTCGAAAAGAAGATAAAATATATTTATAAATGAAAGAATTGAGAATTATAACGGGCAATGCGAAGACTGCTTAAGTTGTAAAAACATAAAGCTTCTAACTTTCTAAATTGTAAAATAAATTATTACAAACAATCAATGTTTACATACACTAAAACAAATTTTAACAAAATTAGAATAAAAAACAGAGTGCGTTTGAAGAAACTATGAGTTTACAAGTCTACATAGAAGTACCTGAAAACCATCTAATAATTGTTATTTCTAATTATTAAGTTCAAATTTGATATTTAATGAAACTTATTTAAATTTAAATATTAAGTACAACATCATATCATAATTTGTACATACATTTTTATTATAACTAAAATTTTGAAACAAATTTAATATTAAAAAGATAACTTATATAGTCATAATGCTAATTTAATGAGAATTTCAAATTTTGTAGAAAATATTGAAAATTACAACATAAGTAATGAAACATGTCACCATAAATAAATTTTAAGAATAAAGCACTTATAAAAATAGATTTTTATTTTGTTTAAATGTAAAAAGGTACACAGAGTTATTTTTTATTTATATCTAATTCTTGTTTCGAACTCTTGTATTAATTGGCACTCTATTTAATTATTTTTTGTTCAATAAATTTTTTTAAGTTGGGTTTTATTAATAATACAAACCCATAAATGATTTTCCAACAATTAAATATTACATTATTAAAATGCTATTACATTGCATTAAACAACCTTTAGTAAAAACTAAAAATTTGTTTAAAAAAGCAGATGTTTATTTTTAATTATACATAAATTAATGGCTTTATATTTAAAAATTTTATTATTGGAATTGAATAAAAACATACGACATGGTATCAGAAAGTAATGACGTTCTACCATATGAAATATCTGAAGTAAGGAAACGTGCACTATATGGACTTATTCTCAGCAAATCGATTAAGCAATATGAGTCTGCTTACATAGACTTCATGGAATGGAATCTTTCAAAGAAATTAAAAAAATGTCTCAGATAGTGAGGTATTCCCATATTTTCAACATGGAATTAAGAAAATGCAGCCGACAAATTATGGTCTATGTAGTCATTAATGAAGAGAACATTAAACGTCAAATAAAATATAGATATTGACAAATATTCCAAGTAAATACTGTATTTGAAAAATAAATAAGAAGGAATTATCTAAAAAAGTTTTAACAAAAATTCTGGGAGTCAGTTTTCACAATTGTACAATCATAAATTAAAATTTAAACTTTTAAATAAATAATTAACTATTAAATTGATTGTTAACTATATAAATTAATAATAATTTATTGTCAAAATTTATTTTTATTGATAATATTAAATTTTTGTAGATAAATGTAAAATCCTTTTATGTTGTTTAGACCAAAATAGTTTTTTTTATATTTAATAAGTCTCATGTAAAAGGTTTTGAAAAAATATATTTTTCTAAATGAATACATAAAGCTTTTAAACCAAAAAAGAGTGAAACCGATACTGTTAAAGATGATGGAAACTAATTGGCCAAACTTTAAATTTAAATGATAAAAGAAATTAATTAATGTTAGATTGTTCTATGATTAAATTGATCATTAAAATTAAATTTTGTTAATAATAAATAAACGCAAACTAATTCTATCGTCTACAGTTTTATTGATTTTGGAAGGTGGATGTAAAAGCTTCTTCTTCTTAGTTACTTATTTATATGAAAAAGTGGTTTCTTAGCAGTTTCATTTTGCACGGTTTTTTAAAATTGTACAAAATTATAGCCACCTTTATGCATGAATATATTTAATAGTTACCTATTATCAAAAATGTCATATTCTAATAATATGAAATTCAAAAATGGAATATGTTTTCACTTAAAATAATTATATATTATTAAACTCTAAACTTTCAAATCGGGATATGCCCAATTTTTTTACTAAAGCAATTCATTTAAAATAACGAAAATAAAAGGAACAAGTTCCACTATTATGCTACATATTTTTTGTAATTTTATATTAATTAAACAGAAATACTAATAGTAACGATTAAACCTAAAACAAATCGATTATTATAAATTCTATTGATTAAATTGTTTTTTTAACACTAAACGATTTATCGTAATCTCCTTTGACCGCATTATAAATCTTTTAATTTTATTATTATAAGTTTATTTAATAAATTAACTTGACATTTGTTGTCACATATGAAATTATTAAGTATAAGTATATTTACCTATTATTTTTTGAATTAATTTACATAAATTTTAATTTTCTTTTCCATTAATTCCGCATTAGAGCCTGATGATGATTCTGTAATCGAGATTTTGAAATAAATTGTTCAAAGAGAACATATTTGGTTCTATAAATATTGTAATAAGATTTCCTATAGCACTATTAATAAACCTGAATCTAAGGAATTTGGAGAATAAAATGCTAAAATTAATTTTATTGAAAAGGAAAAGTATACCCACTAAAATGTCTTAAATAATATAAGTAAATTATATAATATATGTCGCCACTAAAAGTCAGACCATGTTATTAAAGAATGAAGGTTATTAATTATAGATATTTTTTTTGATATACTTATGAAATCTAAATTAATATTTGTATGGATATTATTATTTTTTCTTGAATTGTATAAATTCTGTGTACATTTTCCTTTTATTTTGATTCAAATCAATGCAGCAACTGGGATTATATAATTTAATAATAGATATTTAGTATGAATTTGGCGTTCGTCTACATACATATATTTTTATTTGAACTCAACTCAATTTTTACAATTTTTTGGTTAGAATATTTATTTATAATTTGACAGCCCTTCATAAAAATAATAATAATGTGCTAAATTAATTTTCTCAAAATTTATCATATATGCCAAAATTCCGTTTACAATATGTAGATATGTGGAACCACCGTTTATTTGATACCTCACTGTAAAAATTAGATATTGGCACTGTGAAAACTAATTCCTAAATCTACAAATAATATTTGTCCATATTGACAGAAATATTTATTGTATTAATTTTTCTCCAATTAATCCCCGAACACCAACAAAGTAATACAACAAATCGCCTGTTTTATTGTATTTATCTAATTATTCGACATGATTTATATTCCGCTTTTATAATTATTTAATTGGATTGGAATACTAGGTAATTAATTCGGAAAACGGCGACCGTTTCATCAATTTGGATAAATCCAGATTACAAAATTGTTTTGATCATGGCTAATAGGTATTGTTGTTGAACCGTGCGTTTGTGTAATGTTAGAGAGTTTGTTAAATTACTGTGTCTCTTTGAAACCGAAATACGGGATGTTACGTACTGTGAATAATTGTTTATGCGTTTCTATCAAAGAAAATATCAAATGCACAAGTCTGAGCAACTGGCAGAGATCATATTTCAAAATCAGGTTTAACGATAACGGTAATCAGTAATCTAGATGTGTTTTATTTACACAGCATTTTTATAAATTAGAGGGATAGATTGTTATGGTAAATATTATATGGAGTTCTTAAGAATGGATAAATAATAACTATTCTGTAATTCTGAATATTTTTGTGTGAATAAGATTTGGAATCATTTTCAAAATAAGCACATTTTCAAGTAAAAATAAAAAAAACAGTAATCAAAAGATATCTTGAATTAAATAATAATAACAATAATAAATATTCTACCGTAGAGCTAACAATAAGACAAACAGATATCTATTTCACTCTTCTATTAAACTATTCTTTTCTTAAAAAGCATCTGCAAATTCGCTCTTATTAATTAGAATTTAATCGTACATGGGCATTAGGCAATTCTGAACTTCTGATAGACCAAAAATTATATATATCAATAGTTAAATAAAACATATGTAAATATATTCTGTTCCGGACCTTTTAAAATAGCAACATAATTAACAAATAACTTGTTTATTAAAAATAAAAGTGTCGTGGGTGAAGTTAAAGTTCCATCAAAATTGTTCATTGTTTTCTACTTATATTTGCTAAAAATTATTGACAACAACATTTGTATAGAAAACAATTGGAAAAATCCTAAAATTTCTTCAAATTAATTAAAAAATTCGATAATTAAAACTATGGCGAAACGGTTCTAACATAAATATTGTCTAATTTTAATTTTGCTCTTAATAGCTTATTAAGACAATTAGTACAATTTTAATAAAATTGATGACTGTGTTATTTGAAAAAAAATTCTCACATTTTTTCTATTTTTAATTTTTCCTCATTACATATCAAGACTTTCTTGACAATTTGATTTCATTTTTAATAAAATTTAATAATAATTTAAACAAATTCTTGTTCTTTGTTAATTAAATTTAAGTTCTCTTATCTATACAATATTTTATTTGTGTCTTCTTTATTAATAAAATCGTTAACAAGTCTCTTTGGTGTTTATACCATTCATATTTTTTTCTATTTTTTTTCCTAATTAACATACCAAACACGTTCTTGTAACACTTTTACTGTATCTTTATATGCATAATAATTTTCTCTAGAAATAATCCATTCTTTTCCTAGCTACTATACGAAAAGTCCGCCAAATTTTATAAATACAGAAGAAAGTTGTGACTTATTAATTTTATCTTCTGTTTTTCTTCTTATAATTTTTGTTAGATCATATATTTTCTTTTCTAATTTGCTTATTTCAACATTTTTGGATTAGTTTGTAATTGTCTTTTTGTGTTTTTCTTGTTCTTCACAACTTCTATTTTGATATTTTTACTTATATTCTTTATCTTACCTTCAAAATAACTTATTTTCTTATCATATATCGCTTTAACTTCCCATTTAATTATAAAACTTTTTTGTTTCTTTATATTTTCATTAATTTTCTTTAAATTTTTTAATTTTAGCTTAATAATTTCTTCATATTTTTTAGATCTCCTAACCATAGCGACCTTCAATCTTTCATTCATTATGCTAATTATTATAAATTATCAATTACTTTTACCACATTGTGTGCCAATTTGTATATAATATTATTTTTAAGTCTTTTTAAAATATTGTTATTTTATTTTTCAATTTGATAAATCTCTTTATTGACATCCCTTTCAAAATCTCCCCCATTTTTTTACAATCTCGATAGTTACAAAAACATGTTCATTATGAATTTCAATAACTTTCTTGATTTTTTTTTATATTATATTTGTTTGATAACAATATTCTACCTTTTCGTATGAGATATTACATAATTAGTACACTTCAACTTAGTTTTTATCATTTTCATAAATTTTTTTATGTGTTATTTTAATGTTCCCATCAAATTTCATTCCTGTCTCATAATTTTTTTGAGACACTGCTCTGCGTATTAATTCATGTGTTACATTTTGTATTCTTATTTCTTTTTGAAGAGTAACAAAAGGTTACGTGTTTGGTGCGTACACACTATGTAATGAAAGAAAGGCTGAATAAGTTGTATTTTAAAGTGTGTAAGATTCTTTATTTAAAGATATGTGTAAAAGAAATATATATATTTCTCAAAGTCAAAAGAGTGTCAAGCGCTTTCGGCAAAACAATGCCATCATCAGGACAAACTGAAAAAATAATTGATGATAGAAGATCATACATAAAGCAAACATGATACTTACAAAAGTGCAAAAAAGTAGAGAAGGTTGGTTATAAAACAAAAGTAGAGAACATCAACGCAGTAACAATACATCTTAAATTAACTTTTTAAAAAACGACATTAATATAGTAGAAAACAGTAACATTTTTAAAAAATTTGGTTTTTAAAGGCCCAGGCCTGAAAGTTGTCCCAATAAAAGACAACAAGTGTTTTTTAAAAACATGTAAAATAAATAAAAAATTAAGATGTTTTACGTGAGAAAATTATGAACATGCGGTTTTTGACAAAGTTAGAAAAAGAGTAAGGTTATTTTTAAGTAAAGGGAAAGGTAAAAGGCCAGGACAATAAAAAGGAAGAATAGATCTGAGAGACGTTCAAATATGAAGGTGGATGTAGGAGAGAAGAATATGTTGACTAGTGGTTAATTTAAATAGGTTTTAAAAATAAAAGAAGTGATTACTTACCACACACTTACAAACTTTTGAATAATGGGTTAAATTTGTTAATATTTAGGTGAATTTGGGTGTTTAAACAGGAGGAGGAAGGTTTATTTAGTTCACGAAGGATTTCAAGATCTTCGAGAAGATCAAGTTTAAAGTTACAATTGAAGATGTTGTGTAAAATTTTAACGTTTTCAGGGGGGTTGAAATTGTGTTTGTTAAATTTTAAATGGTGTCCAAAGGTGGACTTATCAGGGTATCTGATGTGTTCTTTGATTCGAATGTCCAGTTTTCGAACAGTTTTTCCAATGTAAGTTGAATTACAATCTAAACAAGAAAGTTTGTAAATACCGCTTTTGTCAACCCAACTCCCCTATGAGACCAGTCGTCAGTTTCTTCAATTCCCCTGCTTCATCCCTCGCAAAATTCTTAAACAATTTTTTAAACCAACTACTTAATTACAAACCAAAATTCACGGTCGTTAACTCTTTAGACCTCATTAACAAGACTAAAAATTTAGTTCTTCCCCATGATATAAAATTAATTTCCTTTGACGTTTGTAACCTTTACACTAACGTTCCAAAAAATGAAACTCTCCCTATAGTTAAAAATCTTTTATTAAAAAACAATATCAATCCAGATACAATAACATTCACCCTTGAACTCTTAAAAATCTGTCTGGACCAAGATTTCTTCCTTTTTAATAATAAATTTTACCAGCAACCTCATGGCTTAAGTATGGGTAATCCTCTGAGTTGCCTGATGGCTGATCTCTTCCTAGATCATCTTGAAAATGAAAAAAATTCTTATTCCTACTAATAACCAATTTATTCTTAATTGGCATAGATATGTTGACGACATTTTTGTTATCTTCAAAGGTAACTCTTCAGATATTAATAACTTTCTTCTTTTTTTGAACAATCTCCACCCTAACATTTCCTTCACAGTTGAAATTGAAGTGAATTCCTCGATTAATTTTCTTGATCTGTCCATTACCCTTTCGAATAACCAACTTTCTTTTGACATATATAGGAAACCTACTCAAACTGATC